>CM066732.1:44950000-47350000 GCA_033961575.1 Aselliscus stoliczkanus | reverse complement strand
CCTGAGCCAAGTACCCTCCTTCTCCAGGTCTCTATTTCCTCATCTATAAAATTCTGTCTTTGGCTTGGAAACGGGCTACTCTTGAACCAAACCTGGTACATAATAAATTTCTCACTAAAATGAGGAAAGATCATCTACACAGTGAGTTCCTCTCAAGGCCAAATCTGTTAAGTCTAAAAGACCATCCTCAATGTTATTCAGCTTCAGGTTAATATGTAATGTCAACTATAATTATATATATATATATATATATATATATATATATATATATATATATATTTACAGGATATGGTGTACAGCATTGGGGGGTTGTCACTTTGTGAGAGATGTAAATGTCTAACACATTGGTTTGTATACCTGAAACTAATAAAATAAAAGATAATAATAATAAAAATTAAAATAAATAAAATAAAGACCATCCTCAATCTTGACTTCAGGTCTTTCTTACACGTAATGTTAAAACGTTAAAAAAAAATTAAGTGACAGTGCAAATGAACATAGTTTTGTTTTGCTTGGTTTTGTTTTTACTGTCTTACTTGGAAAAATGCAAAAAACCAAAACTGCAACTCTCTGTGAGTCCTTGAAATACCTTCTGCACGGTACTGCTCCGTCACAGAGAGACTGGGAGCCACTGCACGGGATGGTCACGGCATTCTCGAGGCTCAGAGTCCCTCTGTGTCTAATTGCCACACCTGCTGGAGGTGAGCTCAGCACTGCCCTTACTGAGAAAAGAAGCAGTTGCTTGTCTATTTTATAATGGTTCTCAACTATGGCTGCACTTAGATTCGCAAGGCAGCCTTTAAAAAAATACCGAATCCCCAGCACCCCTTTCCCCCAAATCAACTGAATGCAAGCCTCTGGGAGAGAGGTTCAAGCACGGGGAGTTTTTTAAAAGCTCCCCCAGCCAGTGCTGCTAATATGCAGCCATTAATGAGAACCACAGACTGAGGTATTCACAGGCCTGACTGTATAATAAAATTATTTGGGAGAACGTTCATAAAAATTCAGATTCCTATGCTCCACTCCAGATTTACTAAATCAGAAGAAATGCTAAGGCCCAAGGAATCGTTGTTTTCAAAAAGATTTCATTGCAGCCAGGCCCCAGGCTACGATTTAGGGATGGCAGGTACCTGTTACACATTAAAGCTGAGAGGTCTCAGGGAGGTTCACTGCTCCTCTATGTGTCTGTCTGACATAAGGGTCACATCTGAAATGTCAGCATGTAGGATCCATTCATCGCCTCGTAGCATCCTCCTGTGAGATGCTCTGTTCAGGACGTCATAGCTGCATCCAATCCCTTTTTTTTTTTTTTTTTTTTCAGCTGAGCAATCGTGCTGCCTATTGGCAGCTCAGCAGCAGCTCAGCGCAGGCTGGGAATCGAACCAGAGACCCTGTTGCTCAAAGCTCACACTCTTGGGCGAGCTCTTAACCAACTGAGCCACTCAGCCGGCCCCTGCATCCAATCCCTTTCATTTGAGAAATCTCTAATTCATGGAATCAAAGGAGGGATGAGCGGGCAATGCAGAAAGAGAGGGCGAAGTGCCAGAACACAGGTATTTCTGCCCACTCCTTTGCCTGCCCGGCCCTGGCTGTGTCATATATTGGGTTGTCGGAAAAGTCATAACGTATTTTTTGAGTTTTTCATTACACAAATGCGTCATGACTTTTCTGACAACCCAAGATTAGAGCTGCTTTTCAGACATGATTCAGTGAGGCCAATGGCCACCGTGGGTCAAGGTGACTTCCCAATGACAGCATGACTTTCTCTGCATAACAAGAAGTGAGATGTTCAGCAAAGCTCGGCTGTCCACGATACATATTTTTATCAGCTTAAGCCTCCTCCCTTTGAGATACTCAGAACTTTGTTTGCTATGTTCCTAAGCAAAGCCCAGAGGAGTTAGAAACCTTCACAAAGTGATATTAAGCGTCCAAAGGCTTTTGCATGAATGGAGTGGTTGAGACAAATCTACTCTAAAACAGACCAATGATACATGAAAGTACAGAACTGCACCCAGAGCTCAAAGGCTGTGCTTCTGCCTCTAAATAAATCCCTGTGAAATCCTCATGAAAATGCCCGGGGTTTGACTAACATCCCAGAGAGAGTGGCTACATGCAAAAACATCACCCCCACAGCTCTGCCCTTCTTAGCTCAGCCCCTCCACCCAAAGTTAGGTCATGGCTCATTAGAAAAGGGAATAATGCATTAGAGGATAGCAAGCTGGCCCCTGAGAGCATGAGCGTAGAATCATTCATTCATTCATTCATTCATTCAGTAATAATGGTCAGATCAACATTTATTGAGCCCCTGCTCTGTAAAAAGTACCATCCTAATCACTTTACATGTATTAACTCATTTATTCTCACAAGTATGTTTCAAGACAGGTGTCATCATTAGTTATATTTCATAGAGAAGGAAACTGAGACCCAGATGGCTAAATCAGTTCCGTAAGAACACAGAGGTAGTACCTATCAGAGCCAGGATTCAAACCCACACAGCTTGGCTCCAGAAACATGTGCCAGGCACTGAGCTACACTGTGGGGATACGATGGAGGACACCACAGAGTCCCAGGATGCCAAAGGCTGAAGTCTGAGGCCAGGGAAGCAGTGGGAAGGGTGATAGGAGGTGGGTCTCTCACTCAGCTACCTCAGCCCTTGAGCAAGTCTCTTCCCCTCTCTAGCCTCAGTTTATCCATCTGTACAATGGAGCCTGGTCTAAATATTTCTAATATCTTCTTAGCTCAAGAAAAAATCAAAAACACAAAATAATAAACCAGGCAGTGGGGCACAGTGGGTAAGAGTTTTTGTATTAAGGAGTGGTTTAAAGAGAGGAAGCAAACCCCAAAGAAAGATGGAAAGAGGCATTCTGTCCTTCTCTATAATCTGGGGGTGGGGGAACCCACAAAAAGCCCCCTTCTCTCAATCTGGAAGACCCGTGCAGGACCCATGAGAGAGGTTGAAGGGAAACAAACGATCACGGCTTTCCTTCTGCTCCCCGGTGAGCTTTCTTTAAATGATCTAGCAGCATAAAGGGGGTTAGAGATGCGGACAGTCTGAGGCAGGGACTTTGCTGGTTATTTCCGTGTACATGTTCAAAACAGCCAACAGCATCAAATATTCATCTGAAAAGTGCATTTGCTAAATACCTAAACATCTGGACAGCAGCCTTTCCAGAGGCATCAGAGCCAGGGAGAGTAGAGCCACAGCTCAAAGTGACAGTGTAATTTGCTTAAACAGATGAAGGGACAAAGGTGGCCAAAAAACATTACCCCAGCCAGGCCTGCCATCGAGTGGCGTGTCCTGGGGACGAGGAGACCAGTTGTTTGGCAATGAAGCCCTTATTTACAGCAATCTCCTTGGCTAACAAACAAAATGTGTTGGTCTCTCCATCTTATTCCAAGGTCAAAAATGAGCCTTCTGTTCCATTTTTATTCCAATAAAAAGATCTAATTCTAGGCCACTTGGCAAAGCCGATGTCCTTTGGGATGTGTGTACTTCTGTAGATTAAGTTGGATTGGTTCCCATGCCAGCAGTAAGCCTGGGCCCCGATGCTCCTGGCTAAGCATTGTCTAGAATTCCGGGCCACATCATCACCCCAAACACCCCCTCTTCCTATTTGCCTCACCTCTGTTTCTGTCTCTCACTCATAAAACTACCATGAAACCCTTTAAAATGAATAGATTGAAAATTGTTTGGAAGTTCCTCAAGAAGGTAAACATAGTGCTACCATATGTCCCAGCAGCGATTCCCCTTCTCAGTATATCCACGAGGATTGACAATACATGGGCATAGAAACGTGCACACGAATGTCCATAGCAGTATTGTTCATAATGGCCAAAAAGATGGAAGCAACCCAGATGTTCATCGATGGATGAAAGAATAAACAAAATGCAGTACCCCCATACAACGGAATCTTATTTGGCCATTAAAAGGGATGAAGTACTTATATGCTACAATGTGGACAAACGTTAAAAACATGCTAAATGAAATAAGTCAGACACACAAGAAACAAAACACATATGGTATGATTCTATTTATATGAAATGTCCAAAGTAGACAAATCTAGAACGATAGAAGTAGTAAGTGCTTGCTTAGGGCTGAGGTAGGTTTATAAGGAGCTGACTGCTACTAAGTATGGGATTACTTTTAAAGGAGATAAAGATATTCTAAAATTAAGTTGTGGTAATGGTTGCACAACCATGTAAATATATTTTTAAAAATGAATCAATGGGCTGGCCGAGTGGTGCAGTGGTTAAGTGCTGGCTTGGGAAGCCAGCTGCTCCAGTTCGGGTAGCACATATGAGGACCAGTGTCACTGCCCTCAAAAAATAAAAATAAAAATAAAAATAAAAGAGTCAAACACTTCAAATGGGTGAATTGTATGGTAAATGACATATACCTCAAAAAAGTTATTTAAAATTAATATATTACTTGAATACATCTTATAATGCAATAAAATAAAGTTTATAGGGTATTTAAGTGGATTAAATTCTTACCCAGCCTTAGAGAAAATGGAAGGAAATTTTTCTATTACCTCCTTCTTCCTTTTCTCACTGCAGAGATGTTCTCACAAAAGGGGGAAATAGTTGCCTAGCACCTCTCACCTCAAATTCCAATCTCAGACAGATGTAAAACAAATATTTTTATGACTATAGAAGCCCCCCCAAAAAACAATAATTGTTTATTCAAACCCAGGAGTGATGGAAATTGGATATATTGATGGAGTTATTTTTGATGTGGTATGATAAAATAGACATTTATTAATAAATCAGCTACAGAAGTTTCAACCCAAAGAACAATAGAAAACAGGAGACAATCTTCTATCCTGTGTTGTTAAATATTTGCCTGCCAGGAGGCAAGGTGAGTGTCCTAGACCTTCAGGATTCTTCTATTGACACTTCTCCGAGGCAGGGAGAAACTGTTCTATTTGCCTCTCAGAGCAGAGCGGGACAATGCCAAAGACATACAAGGTTCTCTGGTTCTGTCTTCACTGTGGCTTCCTGATTCTGGGCAGGTTTGTTTTCAGACTGCAGTTGCTATTTGGTGCCATTGGTACTGTAGGACCGTAGCTGCATGACCTTGGGCAGGGTGCTTGACTTTGGTGGAGCACAACTTCTCAGCAGGAAAATAGTTCCACCATGCCACCTTGGAGGCTTGTTCTGAGAATCAAGTGAGATCATGGCTGGGAAATGCTTTGAAAATTATAAAATGCTTTTCACATGAGATGGTTTGTCAGGATTAATTTCTATCTTGAAACAATGGTAGCATTGCATTAACTTTCAGGCCTGATTAATATCTGATTCATATCTGAGATCTTATGGTGGCCACACCACTGCAACACGCGAAGACCCATCAGTATTCAGAAAACCATAGCCTCTTGGAATCAAAGAATCTTGAAATCAAGAGGACCTTAGAAAGCATCCACTTAGCAGAAGACCTCACTGATACTCGAATCTTCTCCCCAACGACCCTGACAAAGAATGCAGTCATCTTTGTGTTCAGAACAATGTAAGCACCATTTTTGTACTTAGAAGGCAGATCTACCCATCTGAGAGATTCAACTAAATTTAATCCAACAAATCTTTGGTGCCCACATTTGGGCTAGAAATTGTTGGTGAATGCGCTGTCCTCTGGGGCTTTCAATATGGCTGGAGAAGTAAAATTCTCATGATTGAGACAAAAGACAACTAAGTCAATATTTAAGCCAAACACCAGAGGTAGGTAGAGTCCTTCCTTATATTTGTTTCTTATGGCTATTGTAACCAATTACCATAAGTGTAGCGGCTTAAAACAATACAAATTTATTCTCATACAGTTTTTGATGTCATAATCCCAATATATCTCTCTAGGCTAAAGTCAAGGTGTTAGCAGGGCTGGTTTCCTCCAGAGGCTTCAGAAGAGAATCTGTTTCTTGTCTCTTCCAGCTCCTGGTGGCTGCCAGAACTCCTTGGCTTGTGGCCACGTCACGCCAATCTCTGCTTCCCTAGTCACATGGCCTTCTCTCTGCTACTGTCAAATTTCCCTCTGCCTCCCTCATATAAGGATTTTTGTGATTACATTTAGGGCCCGCCTGAATAAGCCAGAGCATTCTCACCATCTCAAGAACCTGAACTTGATGACATTTTCAAATCTCTTTTGCTATACAAGGTGACACTCACAGGTTTGGGGACTAGAACGTGAATATTTTGGCAATATTCAGCCTACCACAGTCCTCGCTGGCATCAGTGATCTGGAGGGGATAAATTAATTTTGGCCAAGAGAGATGACTTAAGGAGAACAGACTTAGGATAAATTTAAACATGCATAGAATTTGATCAAAAACAGAGAAAGAAGAGCATAAAACTGATTAACAATGAGGATGAAAATAATCAAATAGGTTTGTACTAGGCATTGTGTAGGAGCACATATTTGCCTTAGGTTCCTCCATCTGCAAGGAGACTGAATTCTCCAATACTTGCTCTCTGTCTCAAGAAGCCTGTAATGAGTTAGAAGAAGGAACATATGTCATAAGGCAGTGAATGACGTGCCCTGTGCTTCCCACTGGGAAAGGAGAGCTTAGCAAGAGCTATGGTCAGGGCAGGTCTACTGGGAGAAGTGGGCCTTGGGTAAGTCATCATCCATTATGTCAAACAGCCATGTGGGCGGGGGGGACTGCGGAAGAGGAAGAAGGCTAAGAAAGGACCAGCAAGATTGGTAAGATGACCCCCTTGGAAAGCTTGTCCAGGCCAGTTCCAGGACAGTAGTGGGACTGCAGCCAGATTTCAGCAAGGTGAGAAGAGAATGGAATGGTAAGAACTGGAGGCACAGTAAAGAGAGGGGGAGAAAAGCTCAAAGGAATGGCTATCAGGAAGAGTGACAGGTCAGAAAAAGGAAGGTGGGGGTCATTTAAGAGAAGAGAAACCTGATCTACATAAAAGAAAGAAAATCCCCAGAAGAAAGGGCAACATTGGACATTGCAGAGGGCACACATGGTAATACTTGTGAACTGCAACTTGTAAAAGCCACTCTGAAACACTGTCCTAGGGTTAGGAAGGTGTCTGAGAACACAACACCAGGATCAGCCCGGAGACCACCCTTCCTGTCCCCATCGGTCTCTCGGTGAAGGTGGGGAGGCTGCATCCCACTCAGTCACTTTGACATTTTCCTAAAGTTGGCAGAGTTTGTTTATAAACACTTTTCAGCAGGCAATAGAAGTAGGCGAGGTAAAAGTTTCCCTCTAACCATCTCAGCTAGAGCCAATTCTAATGAGATGTCAAACTCATTGACACATGGGGAAGACTGTCAGCCTTGGCTTCTGAGTTTTCATAGGTGTTAAAACTGTTCTTAACAGTCTGGTTCATTTGTTATCAATGCCCAGCCTTTTCATCCCTCTCTAGGGTACAGTTAGAGTAGGGTCTGGCAGAGAGCTAGCACATCATCCCTTTCACCCCATTCTATTGGCTGAAACAAGTCACATGGTCAAACCCAAAATCAAGGGTGGGAAATATTCTCCCCTTTCATGAGAGGAGCTGCAAAGTCTGAGGCAAAGGATGTGGGTACAGGGAAGAGTGAGAAGTTAAGCACATTAATACAATCTTCCACACTAAAGATTATGTGTCTTAAGAAGGTAACTCTGCCAACCACGTAAAGAGTGGATGAAAGGAAGGGAAAAGTACAGGCAGAGAAACTAGTTTGGATTATGGTTATAATTAACCCAGAAGATGACAAGATCATGAACTAAAGTAGTGACAGTTGCAGTGGAGGAGAGAACAGACTGAGGATGTGTTAACTGCGTCTCCACTGGGAGAGCTTTGACTCTGAGAAATAGCTAGATGAAAACCCATCAATGGACACTGCTTGGTAATATTGATTGAGCCATGTTGGACTATCAATTCCTAACATTTCTTCTGCAGGTTATAAGACATAACTATTTATCTTTTGTCTTTGATCCTAGGCAGGATGATTCTTTGCTAGAAAAGTCTAAAAGATAAATGGGGGCTTGCGGGTGGCTGCTCAGCAAGAAACATAATGGAGCTACCGCTGAGGGCAGAGGCTTTACTGATTCTTTTAGCCCTTCCTTGATAGCTGTGGCACACAGGTATCATAGCCCCTGCAGCAATGACACTCTCAGCCATACTTTATGACACTGATTATACCCTATTGTTCTTTCACCATTCTGTGGGCAAACCTGGTCTCATAAAGCATCTTAGGTTTCTCAGTTACAGGGATTCCAGCTTCTCTGGTTGAATACACAGCGTAAGTTCAATGAAGGGTTTTTACCTTCATTGTCTTTTGTTCCAGTTACTCTTCCTCTCTCAAGGATTATTTACTAATTTCTCCCGCCTGTTGGGGCACCTGTTGGGAGTTAGATTCAGTCACCAGACTGCAATGTCTTAGGGAAACAGTAGGCTGATGTCATCTTCCCCAGGAAGGCTGCTGTCAGTCAGGCTTCCTTGGTGTTTCGGAGCCCAGGTCTCTAATACATTAACGATTCTTCAGTTTGGTGATGGGGGAGAGACCTGAAGTTAATGTCTCCATTCCCTAAGACTTTCGTTAGACCTTTCTAAATGTACTAAGATAAATTTGGCACCACAGAAACAGCAGAAGTTTTGGAGGCAGATTCAAAGCCTCATCATGTCACTTATTAACAATAAGATATTCATTTAGTGTCATTGAGCCAATTGTCTTGAGTGTAAAACGGGGACGACTGATAATATTCGCACTACCCAGTGGCTGTTAGAATTAAATAAGATAAAAAAGATGAAATGTTTTCTAATTAAGTATGTTCCATGCACAAGCACACTATAAAAGGTTTGCAGGAAATCTAGATCTTTCTCCATATCCCAATCCTAGCCCCTTAAATCCCAATCATGATGATTATCATCCAAGAGTGTTCTCAATATAGTTAATTTAATCTAGTTTCATTTCCTTTTACTTGTATTTCATTTTTCTCTCTAAAGCACAGAAAAAATATCTCAGCTTATTTTTCTTTTAAGAGCAAAACTTTCTGTCATAGGTGACATTCCATTCTCAGCACCACATTTGAGAAGGATATTGACAAATTAGAGCCAGTTAAGAGAAGAGGGTTCAAAATCACAAACAGATTGACACTTTGAAAGGGGAGGGGGAAACACTGCTTTGCAGTGGAGATACAGTGACGGGGTTCTTAAAGGACTCCTACGGGTTTGGAGGATTGGAGTTTTATCTGTAAGCCCTGTCTTAGCTCAAGTTTCCTCAAAGACAAAGAACTGGAAGCAAGGATTAAGGCTGAGACTACCTGAGAGGTGCCATCCCGGGGCATTGAGAGCAAGGGCAAGGCAAGAGAGGCGGGGAAAGGACACCACGTGATAGGTTAATATACTGAACGATGCTTCCCCATGATCCAGGAAGAGGCACAGCTGGACATTTGTTAGGTGCAGTTGCTCAGTCACACGGATGGTCCCCAGAGATGAAGGCAAACTGGGTCTTGGAGGAGTCTGTGGCAGGAGGTAAGAAAAGGATGTTTACCCTCCTATCATCTGGTTTTCTTTGGTCAAATTCGACCCCACAGGGAGTTAGCTGCCTTGCATTTCCAGGTTGCATCACCTGGCCCCTCAGCAGCTAGATGTGTTGTGAAAGTCAGATCCCACACCCCATGGTGTGGCATTTCGTCTAAGTCTGGAAGCAGGAGAAGGAACCAAAAATTTTAGATGCATCATCGGTTGGCCAGGTTGCCCCGAGGTTTACTGTGGAAGAAACGGGTGGACCCCAGCAAAGAAACCCTCATGGACCCAAGCTGAGTCAGTGGCTGTAGTGGGAACACTGTGACTGGCCTCTTAGAGAAGGACAGACACAGTGGTGGCTGAAGTGGACAAGCAGTGGAGGGTCCAGGAAATCATGGCACCAAGAGAATCAGAGGAGGCACCTCAGAGGCTTTCTATCTACATAGCCTCTGGGATTCCATATCTTTTGCTCCTACTAGGTACCGGGCACATGCTTGACCCAGAGAATACGAAAAACAAAACAAAACGAAAAACACTTAGTTATGGCCACTTACCCAAAGGCACTCAGAGCCCTGCGTATGCAACAGATCCACGGCTGTATTACTGCAGTATGAAGTGCATAAGCACTAGGCAGATGTACTCACATATATTATACAAAGTACAGTGGAGGCACAATAAATGGAGGTGACAGAGAGAACAGTATTGCTCAAATAGAAGGAAAAGGTATAAAGACTGCTGACAAATGTAGATTGGGCTGTTTTACAAAGTAGCAAATTTCTGTTCCTGAGGCATTCCAGCACCAGCTGGCCAGCCACCAACCTAATAAGCCATAGAGAGGACAAAAGCATCCAATGCGTGAACTAGATGACTCCTGGGGCCATTCCAGCTCTGGAGGTCCCTATCCCTATGATAGATTTAAACTTGACCTCCACAGCCAGATAGTTCAGTTGGTTAGAAACTTTCATTAAATGTCTCCATTTGAAAGTCCCAGATAAGCTTCCAGTTTTGTGGAGACCACACCCTGAACCCTGTCTCCTTGTGCTGTACGCACATGCCCTTGGTGAATCACCACTGGGGAAGGATGCGACAGGGTGAGAGACTGTCTTACAGGTCCTACTATGGGAAAATAATTCGTACCTGCAACAACCAACTGAAAATCTAATAGAAAATAAAAGATCAGCCAAAATAGCAACAAAAGTATAAATATCCCTAAATTAACCTTACAAAGAATGTATATCATTTTGATGCATTCGAAAAATCAAAACAGTTAAAAGGGTATCAAAGAAGATATGAAAAAGTGAAGAGAGATATGCCATGTTATTAGATGAGACAATTTAGTGTAAAAATGTCAATTGTCACTAAATTAATCTATAAATTCAATGCAACTCAAATAAAAAATACCACCATAAAATTTTGAGGGACTTGACAAGCTTGACTGTTAAATTTATATGGAAGAATAATAATGCAGGGCCGGCCGAGTGGTGCATAGGTTAAGAGCTGGCATGGGACGCCAGTGGCCCCGGTTCAGATCCCACATATGAGGGCCAGTGACATTGCCCTCTACAGCTAAGATGGTGAACAACAGCTCCACCTGGAGCTGGGCTGCTGTGAGTCGCTGGTGATGGCATAGCTGCAGCCCCCGCTGCAGTGGGCAGCCATAGGCTACAGTGAGTGGCTGGCAGCCAGTGTGAGTGGCCGGCAGCCAGCATGAGCTGCCAAGAGCTGCTGTGAGAAGCAGTCCAGTGGCCGGCGAGTGATCTGCCTCATCCAGGAAGAGCGCAATGATGATACCAACGTGGGCCAGTAAAGCAATGTCCTCTGCAACTAGACTGAAGAACAAAAGGACAGCAATTTATCTGTTCCCTTTCCCTGATTCCCCAGCACTGTTCCCCTCCCCTAATTCCCCAATAAAATATCTTTATAATAATAATGATAATAATAATAATAATAATGCATGAATAGCAAAATCAACTTTGAGAGCAAAGAGGAGGTAACTTTTCTGTTAGTATTAAAATATATTACAAGTCAAAATATTTTTTCATAAAAGGTACTGGTAGTAGTAACACAGAAATAGAGAAAGTGATCAAGAATAGAGAGCTTTGGAAAAAAATGGTGACAAATAGAGGAGCATGAAAAACCAGAGAGAAAAGAATAGGACATTCAGTAAATGTTGTGGAGAAAAATGACTGACTTTATATTTCTTTTATGAAGAAATATAAAGTTGGGTCCCTGCCTCACACTATACATAAAGGTAAGTCCCCAAAATGTTAAGGACCTAAATGTGAACAAAGAGTAGGGAACATCTTTGTGACAGTGGGGTGAAAAAGGACTTCTTGAATTAGATCCCCAAATCATAAAACATAAGCAAATATTGATAAATCTGACTACATCAGTAAAATTATGTTTGACTGGCAACTCCACAGACAAAGTTAATAAATAGGTGGCAAGTTGAAAGATTTTCTTCATCTAAGCAAAGTGATTGACATCTACACTATAATACGAAGAAGTCCTACAAGTAAAAAGAAACAGGAAATCCAATAGCAAAAAGGACAAAGTGTATGAATAGACAAATCTCAGATGCAGAGGTGGCCATATCATTTGTCAAACAAACCAGAACACTTTAAGAGTGAGAGTGGGCACTGTGAACAGCTGTGCCAGCACAACAAGCAAAATCCTCGGCTGTCCCAGACAACGCAGGATGTCAGTCAAACTCTAATAGTTAATAAGTATATGAAGAGATGCTTAACCTTACCAGGAATAACATAATTACAGAAATACAAATTAAAGTAACAATGAAATACAGCTTTGCACCTATTAAGGCTGTAAAAATTAGAAAGCCATATAATACCAAGTATTAGCTATGGTGAAGACCACTGGTGAGTGTTAAGCCATGTAGTCTTTCTAGTGAATAATCTGACAGTACTGAATGGGATTCAGCAGATGTATACTCTGGGACCCAGAATTCGCACTCCTGCATATACACCCCAGGAAACTTGTACAAAAGACCACACATGGAGATGTATAAGCATGTCCATTTGCAGCACCATGATAACAGATAGAGGCAATACAGGTGTCCATTACAAGGGGAGTGGATAACAACAAAGTGATAGATGTGTATGATGGAGTCTGATACTTCAGAATGAAGCAATGACCTGGATGAATATACAGCAACACAAATATCAAAATCATAACATCAAGACTTACCGTTTTCCAGTTTCACACTTAAGCTGCTTGGAAGTCGCCAATCCATCCTAACAGCAAGTAAAAAGCTGAACAGATTGAAAAATCAACAATTCTTCTTTGATCCATAAAAAAACTGAGGAGAAAGGGCAAACTGCTGTCCCCAAAACTGGAGAGAAAGACAGGTGAATACAGGGAGTCACAGCTTAGAGGAGCAGAGACTCGAGCAGAAACCACAATGAGAACCAGCTCCTGAAACTGGTTCCCGTCATGGTTGAAAAAACCTGAACTGTAATTGATGAATTTCTGGAGGCTCAGTGAGAACAAGTTTGAGAATTTAAAACTCCTGGAGGACCCGGTCATAGGAGACTCCCACAGTTCCGTGAGTTTTACCTCCAGGAACTTGACCAGGCTTTCACAGTAAATAGTGAAGACAAATCCCCTTTTGCTTCCAGCAAGGCTTGGGGAAAACGACCCATTTTAAAATATGCCGTAGCTCACTGTTCTAACAAGGCCTGCCCTCAGGAGAAACTAGTTAATCTGGACCTTATGTGCTGGGGTATTTTCAGAATCTAACTGACTTGCCCTCAGGAGAAACTAGTTAACCAGAGCCTAATGTGCTGGGGTATCTTCAGAGCCTAACTGACCTAAAGAAAAAGAAATATCCAGTCAGCTCTAGTCTTCCATGTGGGAGAAGGGAAATACCCAAGGACAGCCCACAATAACTCTCCTGTGCCACCTTCAGGCAGAAAAAACTGAAAAACACATGAAGTTCACAGTCTAGAGGCTTAGGCTCAGTAAAAGACAGACCTAAGCACAGGAACTACAGAATGCTTCCCCTCCCCCCACACCTGATCACCATATCACTAAAGGCCTATTTACAACACTTCCTTTTACCTGGTACATCATGTCCAACTATCAAGGAAATATTACAAGGCATACAAAAAGGCAGAAAAACAAAAAACCCACAATTTGAGACAGAGCAAGCATAATAACCAGACATGGCAGAGATGCTGGAATTGTCAGAATGGGAATTTAAAAGAACTATAATCAATACGCTAAGCGTTCTAATGAAAAAATAAAGACAGCATCTAGAACAGAGAGGCAATGTAAGCAGAGAGGTGGAAATCCTAAGAGAAGTCCAAAAAGAAATGCCAGAGATCAAAAACACTAAAAGCAATGAAAAATGCATTAGATGGGCTTAATGGTTGACTGGACACACTAAGGAAAGAAACTCTGAGCTTAAGCCTATATCAATAGAAACCTTTAAAACTGAAAAGCAAAGAGAACAAAGACTGAAAAGAAGAGAATAGATTATCCAAGAACAGTGGGACAACTACAAAAGATGTGATGTGTATGTAATGGGAATGTCAGAAGGACAGGAAAGAAAGAAAAAGAAGACATACTTAAAACAATAACAACTGAGAATTTCCCCCAAAATTAATGTGAGACACCAAACCACAGATGCAGGAAGCTCAGAGAATAACCAAGCTGATTAATAAAAATAAGTTTAAAAAATCACCTTACACCTAGCACATCATTTTCAAACTTTAGAAATTCAAAGATAAAAAAAAAAAAATCCTAAAAAAAGCTAGAGGGAAAAAACACCTTTCCTATAGAGGAACAAACATAAGAATTATATCCGACTTCTCAGAAACCACGCAAGCAAGAAGAGAGTGGAGTGAAATATTTAAAATGTTGAGAGAACAAAACCACCAATCTAGAATTCTGTACCCTGTGAAATTATCCTTCAAAAGTGAAGGGAAAATATAGACTTTTAGACAAACAAAAATTGAGGGAATTTGTTGCTAATAGCCCTGCCTTGCAAGAAATATTAAAAGTTCTTTAGAGAGAAGAAAAACAACATAGGTCAGTTCAGAACTACTTAAAGAAAGGAAGAATATCAAAGGAATAAGTGAAGGTAAAATGAAAACTTTTATCTTTCTTATTCTTTATTGATCTAACAGATAGGAGTTTCTTCAAAATAATAATAGCAATAATATTTGATTATGTATGTTTATGTACATATCTTATGCATGTATGTATCTATTAGATGAATGGATATATACATACATACATACATACACTTATGTATGCTTATACTCATATATAAGTAAAATGAATGACAGCAATGATACAAAGGACAGGAGGAAGGAATTAGGATTATTTTGTTATTTGAGATACAACACTTGTGAAATGGCATAATGTTATTTGAAAGTAGACTTGGATTGGTTGTAAATGTATAGTGCAAACTTAAGGGCAACCACTAAAAAAGTTTGAAAGAGCAGTATAATTGATATGCTAAGAAAGGAGAGAAAATGGAATCATGAAAAATGTTCAATTAAAATCATTAAATGAGCCCATTTGTGTGTACTTTGGGGTCCAAATATTTATCACAAACAAAGCTGGCTGATATCGTTACTTTGATACTTGCGATCATCATCACCTCTTGTATTTCTCTATTGTGTCTCCTTCCAAAGTGTATTCACAGCTATGGTCTCATTTTATCCTAACAGCTCTGTGAAAGAGGAAGGGGAAGTCAAGAATGGATGAGAATTATCCTGATCCCCATCTAGAGCTGCACAGAGTCTCAGAAAGAAGAGTCTTTCCCAGTGAGGTGAGTGAGCGAGCAGGCGGTCCTGGCCTCTGGGCTGCTGCCCAGCACTTGTTCCTCAGACTCCTCACATTTGAGTAACCCTGAATGCTGATAAGAATGCAGCCCCACATGTCTCTTATACATCCTCCCCTGGCTCCACCCTCTCTTGAGAAAGCAGAGCCAGTGTTTCACGGGTGACATAAACTCACAATCACAAAATGAGTATTGCTTCAAAAGGACACCGATGAGACTTTAAAGGTGTCGTAATCGGGCTGATAATGAGCCCTAGAGTGGATAATAATATTGACCTTTACAAGGAATAATAGCATTGATCTGCCTCATCTGGCCTGTTGGGAGGATTAGCTCACTGGCAATTGTGAAGAATTTTGGAACGAAGGGACATAAATGATAGCACGTTTGGGAGTCCCCTAGTCCTCTTTGGTTTGACTCTCCCTAGAGTGATTTCAGTGGTCATCTGGATGCCATGGCAACCAAGGCCTGCCTGATGGAATCCTTCATCCCCACACTCCCTGTGCACTTCTGCATTCCTTAGCTCAACCATAAGGTGAAGACTCGTTCTTCTTTGAAAAACAAAGTGCAGCAAGAAAGCTTTTGACTTTTAGCCTCCTGGTGAGAAGCAGAGGCATCGGGGAAATTCTGGATGCTTTTAAGAACCCTGATTAGATGCAATCCTCTTGTCTGTGGCCATAGAAGCCATGGATGGAAGAGTGACCCTTAGAAGAACAATCAGAAATGGCCGCGAGGGGCTCTGCCAAGTGGAGGCTTGAGAGAGATAACGTAGGAGGCACTGGGTTTGTGGCTCTGATCTGGAGTGCCATTTACTGCCACCAGGAAAATGTTTCTCTCTCTCTCACCCACTTCAATAGCCAGCCCGTGTAGGAATGCTGCTCTGGGTTGTTTTCATAATGTCATTTTTATAGTAATACTGCTTTCAGAGTTGGTGTGCAATAAACACTAATTGGTGGATGTTCTGGTCTTTGCATGTGCATCGTGTGCTTATTCATAAGCAAGCTTTTCAAATTTGGGTGATGCTTTTTGCTGAGTCATGTACTCTCTGTCCCAAGCCCCTTATGAGAAATACATAAGTGGATGAAGTGATTTGCCCAGGGTCACATAGCTCAAAAGTAGGAGAACCAAGATGGCCCCAGAAAGACCAACAGTGACCCAGCGCTCCTGCCGTCCAGTCCTCCATGGCCGTGCAGCAAGTCCATCACAGGCCTTTGAGGGGGCTGTATGGGAAACCCACACTCCTGTGTTTCTCCTTCCTCTCACACTAGTACCCCACTCACAACCCTTCTGACAAGAGCAATTGGTTGGTTCCCCACACCCATTCTCTGTGACACCAGCTGGGTGTCTTATATAATTCAATTCAATTCTGACACTAACAGGAGTTCGCACAGACCCCACAGGTTAAGGGCCTAGTCCCAAAAGACCACTCCCCTACTTCAGACTCCAATGGCAAGTAGTAGGTCCCCAAGTTACCCACAGATTCTGTCCAACTTGGCTACAAATCAGAGAGTACTATGGCCCCCCCCTCCTCAGATGACACCATTTGCTATAACAGTTCACACAACTCAGGGAAACACTTACTTATGTTTACCCATTTATTATATGAGGAAGGATATGATAAAGGATATGGATAAACAAACAGATGAAGAGATGCATACCGAGAGGTCTGGAAGGGTCCCAAGTACAGGAGCCTCTGTGCCCATGCTGTTCCCATGCACCACCTTCCTGGGAGGTGGATGCGCTCACCAACCCAGGAGCTCTCTGACCCCCACACTATTGGGAGTTTTATGGAGGCTTCATCACACACACATGGTCAATGATAAACTCTGTTTCCATCCTCTCTCCCCTCTCTGGAAAATGGCGGGAGGAGGCTGGAAGTTCCTTCTAATCAGAGCTTGGTCTTTCTGGTGACCCACCTCCATCCTAAAGCCATCCAGGAGCCACCAAGAGTCACCTCATTAGAACAAAAGACACTCTTACCACCCAGGAGATTCCAAGGGATTTAGGAGCTCAGTGTCAGATGCTCCTATCACTCTGGGGATTACAAAGGTCTTAGGTGGCCTGTGTCGGGAACCAGGGTCAAATATTAAATGTTAGAACGAAAGATTCCCTGAGCACTCCCAGTTGGAAGGGTTTTAGGAGCTCTGTATCAGGGCCCAGGGGTGGGGGACAGATTATACGTATATCTTACTGCGCAGGGACGTATTCCTGCACTGAGCACTTAGCATCAGGAGCAGCCATGACAACAGAGCCCAGCCTCCTCGGAGCCCCTGAGGGACAGTTGCAAGCGTCCTTTTGCACAGAAAAGTGGTGAAGTTCACCTTGGTATTCCAGTTGCTTGCATTCCCCTGCCATCCCCTCAATTTCTCCCTTCTCAAGGCATTTTAAGGAAAAGATTTAAAATTGCTTGGCAATTGAAGCAAGATTGTATGGTTATCAATTCAAATTCTGGCGGGTCTGACTCAGAGCTGTCTCTCTCATTCCTGCTACCAGTTCTGATGGCTAAAGAGGGGTTCCAAGGAGTTGGGCTGTAATCAAATGACCGGAAGATCCCCACCCCTCCCCGTGCAGGGGAGTTTAATATTCCCATTGTAGATGAGGTCTCATTGCCAAATGTTCATTGGGATTTCAGTTTGCCCCTCTCCCTTCTAGGATTTTGCTTCAACTAGTATTTTTGGTTCTGTGCTCCTGTCTCTTAACAGCAGACAACAAACAATCCCTGAATATTCACAGAATGGCAAGAGCTGGGCTTAGCCAGCAATTTGGCAGATAAACACAGTAGCTGGGGCCTCAGAAGCACTGCTGTTGGGGGTGTGATAGGGAATGTGTTGTGGCAAAGAAATCCTATACTTTGTGTCATCCTCAGCATAGGAAGTCTGGGACTATTGTATATTATTAGAAAAAAAGATATTAAAGAGACAATAAGATAATAGTAATAAAGGTCTGTTTGTGTGTTAAAGGGTTTGAGACATAATCATACAGACCTGAATCTACTTATTTTCTAGGCTTCCTTTAGCAAATTTTCTTTGCTTGGTTTCTATGGAAACTGGAAACTGCACACGAGCCAGAGACACTCAATAGTCTCTAGCAGGTGTGTCCATTTTAGATTTCTCTGCTTTAAGTGATATTATGTTGTAAGCATGAAGATTTAAAAAAAAAAAATCCTAATCCATACACTGTACTCTCAGAATCATTGCTGAGAAAGAAGGTCAATGTTGATAGCTACCATTTGCTGAGCACTTGCTATGTTCCAGGACATATATTAACAATTATAGACCTTAACTCAACCCTCTCATAGCGCTGTGGGTTTGGTTGGTATCTGTAACTATCAGAATCCATCCAGGAAAATGGAGACCACTCTAGGTCTTTCAAATGGAAGGAGCTGAATACAGGGAGTTACTTACACACGTGACAGATCACCTGCGTACAGTGGGAAGGGGGCTGTGAGGCACCTCAGAGAGCAGCAGTAACAGGAAGCTGCTGCCAACCCTGGGGCTAGAGAGACAAAAGCAGCAGGTAGTGTTTCCAGTGCCCACAAATCAGGAAGAACTAGAACTATCATTAGGACTGCACGTAGGAGCAGAGACCATGGAGGGGGGGCTATTTGGTGGACAATGGAGCCATGGAGAAAACACAGCTACGACCAACACTCCACAGGAAGCAGAGAGAGACATAAGGGGGAGAGGGGAAAGGGAGGAGAGGGGGGAGGGAGGAGGGGGGGAGAGGGGGGAGGGGATACCCTGGTGTCCCCCGCCTCCCGGCTGCATTTCCAAGCAATCTTCTGTCAAGGCCTCCTATTGAAAAAAAAACTTGCACGGAAGCCAGAGGGCAAAGGATCCTGGGAAACAAGTTCCCCTGTGATACAGAGGATAGCAAAGGAAGTGCAGGGATGGATCTGCAAACAAACTAGCAGTTGACCAGCAGAGTATTACTATGCCAGTTACATGCATGAGAAAGCTGAGTCAGGGAAAGATAATTTATTTTAAGACAAACACTAGCAGGTTAAATGGCTTGTTATTTGGTTAAACATTCGTGTTCTTAACTACCTTATGATACCTCCTGTTGAGAGAAAAAGGGCTTCTTCATACACATGGCATTTCTATTATATATTACAGGCCCAGTTGATTATGAAAACCTTTAGTTGTAGGGGTATGTCCACCTGAAATTTGCCTATTTGGGGCGTTCTGGATATTTATTTGATGCGTGCTTATTCCAGGTGATTCAGCCTAACCACATATAGACATTCATGCCTTAAGTTATGGAATTGTGAAAAAGCCACTCCCTCACTGGTAACATGGACCTGGAAGTGAGGGGGAAACAGGATGGATGAGAAACCTCGCCTTTCTCATGTTTGCTAGAGCAGCGGACTGTGATTCCAACTGGTTAGAGTGTCGCCATGAGGCGAGGGGTGAAAACAGGCAAAAATTCCCAGTTCTCATCTTCTCTCTTAATGTCTAACCATCTGCCACTGCTAAGCTTGTAAAAGAAATTTATCAGGAGTAAGCTAAGATTTCTAACTATCAACTCCATCTTTTCTCTGATTTGGGGGATAAAGACCGTTAGTTGAGAGGCACCTTGGAAAATTTTGGACATAACTGTTTCATCTAACAGCCAGGGTAAAGGCATTCATGTTTTAAGAGAGTCTACTTTAAAAACCAAGAAACCTTCTAGTACAGGGATCTTCAGTGAGTGGTGGGGAGGAACCCATTTTTGGATAAATCTTTGTACCATCTTTACACTTACGTTCTGTGTGCGGGAACCTCTGCATTTGTAACACAGCTTGTAACAGTGGACGATCACGTGTGGATGCTGTCCTCCTTTCCCAGGCGTTCAAAGTGCTTCCCTCATTAATGACTGATGAAGGGGGCTGCTCCTCTCCCATTGAAACCCTGAGGCCTTCTCGGGAAAATGGTGAGTTCTGCTCCGGACAGTGCCAGACAGCATCCAGTCTTGGTCCCAGAAAAGAAGCAACTTGAGCACAAGAGAAGCAGGCAGAGTATAATCCCTCCTACTTCCCCTGCCTCAAAGAGTTTTCCAGAACTACTAAAATTTAAAATAGCTTTGCTATTCTCAGCAATGGCTGTGTAATGCCCAGAAAGCCTTAATACCCACTTTCTCACCATTGACATAAGATAGAACACATTTGAGGAACAAGGAGTCCCTGCTGGTTTTGTCCGGTGCTTGCCTAAGAAAAAGGGGAGAAATCCCTTATCCCCCACTTCCCTGGTTTTCCTGCAGGGCTGGGTCCAGGCTTTGTGGGGCCTGATACTTACACAATTTTAGGGTCTCTCTTTAAGAAAAATAATGCAGAACAAAGAATGCAAATTTAGGTATGGAGATGATCCTTTAGAATGAAAAAATAGTTCACAACAAATTATAAAATTATAAAAAGCTGACAAATAGAAAATCTAGAATATAACAGCTTTGTTCGTTAACTGCCTGACCCATCTTTATAATACTTTCTCCTAAATTTTTCACTTTTCAATCATCCCCTCATACAACAATAATTTTGTGGTATTTTCTATCAGGAGGATAGAAAACTAAAATTCAGCCTTTTCCCTGGCATAGGTGAAGAAATTTTCTTTGTTCTTTTTGGTAGTTCAGAAAAGTTTCTTTCTGCTTTACAATTTGTTATTTGCAGTGCTGAGTCAATTTTCAGAATTGTGGTCAAATATAGAAAAACCTCAATTAAGTCTCTTCTACATCAGAGCTAAGATTTCAGGGCATTTCAGGTTTTCCTGTGAAGTGACTAACCTTAAATGCTTTTTCAAAAGTCAGCCCTCGTAATTCCTTGTCCTCTGTATCCTTGTTTCTTTAACTGGGCGACTTGACCAGAGGACAGAAGGAGTATTCCTGGATGCCACAACTTAACTAGATGATGAATGAACTGAACACATCCTAAGTACATCCACTAAACCCACGTTAGTGCATCCCCACCTCGGCTTCCCCTTAGGCACACCCTAAAGATGCCCATAGCCACTACAAAGCCACTCAGTACAAGGGGATGGTAACAGAGGGGATCTTGACATGAAAAGAGAGAGTAGTCTTAACTGATTACAGTTAGAAGATTTCACTTTTGCAAACTTTACAAAATAGGTAACCAAGGACACATTGTTAGGGCCTCTTCCAGGTTCTTGAATGGGAGTCATGCAAGTGAGGAACTCTGAAACTTAAAATTTAAGCTTTCTTAGCTGCATGATCATCATCATCATCATCATCATCATCATCATCATTATTATTATTCCTGCATCATTGGGCCTTTGTGGGGATTACAACAAGATAAAGATCACAGAGCACCTGGACTATAACAGGCTGCCAAGCTATTGAATTTATCTGCACTATTGTCATCATTATTGTACTTGGTTCTCAAAAAGCGGTGAAGGAAGCCATGGTCAAGAGGCTTCTTGGAGGAGGTGGGCCTTCTGTGGGGTCTCAAAGGACTCCTTTTACTTTTAATACCTGCAGGTGTCTCTAGTCTTCTCAGTCAAGGACATACGATAACCAGGACTTGGAAATCCAGATGGGACAGAGAATATTTTACAAGTGCATATTTGCTACAGTTTCAGTCTAGACTGAAGGAAGAGCATTTGATGATTAAAGTTATTTTAAAACTGCTTTGATTATCTTGTTGAAACTCTAAGAGTAATAGAGGTAAAAAAAAAAAAAAGGAATATTTCATTAATCTTTTCAAAGAACCAGCTCTTTGTTGAATTAATTTTTCTATTATTTTTTTGTTCTCTATTTCATTTTAATTCTGCTCTAATTTTTATTATTCCCTTCCTTCTGTTGACTTTGGGTTTCATTTGTTCTCCTTTTTCTAGTTCTTTAAGATGTGATGTTAGTTGTTTATATGGGATTTTTCTTGTTTCTTGACATAAGCCTGTAATGATATACATTTCCCTCTCAATATTGCAAATCCCTGGCTAGATTCACTAAGGAACAAAGAGAAAAGATACAAATAAACAAAATCCGAAATGAGAGAGAAGTTACCATGGATACCACAGAACTACAAAGGATCATCCAAGAATACTACGAAGGATTATATGCCACCAAAGAAGCAATGGATAAGTTCTTGGAAATATATAATCTTCCTAGACTGAATCATGAAGAACTGGAAAGTCTAAGTAGAATGATCAAGAGTAAGAAAACTGAAACAATCATCCAAAACCTCCCCAAAAGCAAAAGTCCAGGATTTAACACCTCTCCTCCTCAAACTCTTCCAAAAAAATTGAAGAAGGGGCAATACTTCCTAACTCATTTTATGAGGCCAACATTACCCTGATACCAAAACCTGGTAAGGATAACACAGAAAAAGGAAAACTCCAGACCAATATTTCTGATGAATACAGACACAGAAATCCTAAAGAAAATACTAGCAAATTAAATACAACAGTGCATTAAAAAGATTATACATCACAATCAAGTAGGGTGCATTCCAGGGGTACAAGGATGGTTCAACATATGCAGATAAATCAATGTGATGCACCACATAAACAAAATAAAGGATGAAAATCATATGATCATGTCAATAGATACAGAAAAAGCATTTGACAAGATACAATATCCATTTATGATTAAAACACTTAATAAAACGGGATGGAAGGAAAGAACCTCAACATAATAAAGGCCATATATGACACTCCCTCAGCTAATGTCATACTTAATGGTGAAAAACTGAAAGCTTTCCCTCTATGATCAGGAAAAACAGGAATGCCCCCAACATAGTACTGGAAGTCCTAGCCAGAATAACAGGGCAAGAGAAAGAAATAAAAGGCATCCAAATTGGGAATGAAGAAGTTAAATTGTCACTTTTTGCAAATGACATGGTTTTTAACATAGAAAACCCTAAAGACTTCATGAAAATAAAAACTATTAGAAACAATAAACAAATACAGTCAAGTTGCAGGGTACAAAAATCAATGTACAAAATCCACTGTCTTCCTGTCTACTAACAATGAAATCATTTTACAATTGCAACAAAAAGTAAAAAGTACCTAGGAATAAACTTAACATAGAGTGTGAAGGACCTATACACTGAAAACAATAAGACATTATTAAAAGAAATTGAAGAAGACACAAAGAAATGGAAAGGTATTCCATGTTCATTGATTGGAAGCATCAACATAGTTAAAATGGCCATACTACTCAAACCAATATAGAGATTTAATGCAATCCCCATCAAAATCCCAGTGGAATTTTTTTAAAGAAATAGAACCAAAAAATCATCAGATTTGTACAGCATCACAAAAGACCCCAAAGAGCCAAAACGATCCTAAGAAAACAAGAACAAGCCTGGAGCTATCACACTCCCTGACTTCAATTTATACTACAAAGCGACAGTAAACATCATGGCATTGGCAGAAAAACAGATACACAGACCAAATAGAACTGAGAACCCAGAAATAAACCCACATATACTCCTATATGGGCAGACAATTTTCGACAAAACAGCCAAAATATATGGTGGAGAAAAGAAATCCTCTTCAATGAATGGTGCTGGGAAAACTGGAAAGCCATGTGCAAAAGAATGAAACTAGACTGCTATCTGTCACCATACACCAAAATTAACTCAAAATGGATCAAAAACCTAAACATAAGACCTGAAATAATAAGTTACATGGAAGAAAGCATAGGTACTAAACTTATGTACCTTGGGTTCAAACAGGATTTTATGAATTTGACCTCAAAGGCAAGGGCAGTAAAAGCAAAAATAAATGAATGGGACTCTATCAAACTCAAAAGCTTCTGTGCAACAAAAGAAACCATCAACAAAATAAAGAGGTAACTAACCAAATGGGAGAAGATATTTGCAAACAACACCTTCAACAAGGGGCTAATATCTAAAATATATAAAGAATTCATACAACCCAACAACAAAAGAAACAAACAAGCCAATTAAAAAATGGGCAGAGGACCTGAGGACTTCTCCCAAGAAGACAAACAAACGGCCAACAGATATATGAAAAAATGCTCAACTTCACTGGCTAGGAGGAAATGCAAATCAAACCCACCATGATGTACCACCCACACCTGTTAGAATGGCTATGATCAACAAGACAAATAATAACAAGTGTTGGAGAGGTTGTGGAGAAAAAGGAACCCTCATACACTGATGGTGGAAATGTAAATTGGTACAGACACTATGGAAAACAGTGTGGAGGTTCCTCAAAAAATTAAGAATAGGATTATCAGGGCTGGCCGAGTGGCGTGGTGGTTAAGCGCTGGCTTGGGAAGCCAGCGGCCCCGGTTCGGGTCCCACATATGAGGGCCAGTGACACTGCCCTCAAAAAAAAAAAAAAAAAAGAATAGGATTATCATACGACCCAACAATTTCTCTTCTAGGTATCTACCCAGAAAATCTGAAAACATTTATCTGTAAAGATATATGTATCCTTATGTTCATTGTAGCACAGAGTTGGCCAAGACATAAAAAGAACCAGTGTCCTTCCATAGATGTCTGGATAAAGATGTGGTACATATACAATGGAATATTACTCTGCCATAAGAAAAAATAAAATACTGCCATTTGCAACAACCTGGATGGATCTTTAGATTATCATACTAACAGAAATAAGTCAGACAGAAAAAGTCGAGAACCATATATGATTTCACTCATACGTAAGATATAAAACTGAAAGTAACAAATGAAAAAGACAAAAAAACAAAAACTCATAGACACAAACAACAGTTCAGTAGTTACCAGAGGGTAAGGAAGCGGGGTGGTAGAAGAGGGAAAAGGGGGTCAAATATACTGTGATGGAAGGAAACTGACTCTGGGCGGTGAACACACAATGCAATGATGTATAATAGAAATGTACACTTGAAATCTATATAATTTTACTAACCAATGTCACCAAAAAAATTTAATAAATATTTTTTTAAATAACAAAGTGCTTCATTAATCTGTTTGTTCAGGATGGTTTAGTTTCAAGTATGTTGTTGGTAAAGCAATTTGATCTACCTGCATCAAATTATTCTACAGAGAAAAGCTGCCTGGGGAGACATACACACATGCAGACAAAATAGATTGAATCTTTCCTTCTCAGAACCAGCTAAAAATACAGATTGCTTCCTTGTCTTATGGGAAGCCGCCCCATCTAGGCCCATTAAATTGTTCCAAGAAGTAGCACCCATGGAGTAAAGCCATGTTTTCATCTTCCCATGGAAAATTCCAGTTAGAGGTAGGGGAGGGGCAGAGGGAAGGCTCCTACCCAGGACGGCAGCCATGCTGCCAACCACCTCCTTCAGCAGCCAGGGCCAGCCTACCTTCACCCACACCAGGCCAAGCACAGCCACAGATGCAGCAGCAGCCTTGTTTGTGGAAAGGGCACTGTGCATGGTGGCGACAAAGCTCCCTGGTTCCCAAGGCAACAAGCTCATCCACCTCCCCAGGCCTGAAAGGACTCCCTGAGCCAGTCCCTTGGGTAAAGGACTGAAAACTCCTCATACCATTAAGATGCCAGTGTGTAAAGCCCTCCTCCAGGCATTCATGCTCTGACTGAAAGTGGGCTATCTGAAGGCCTAACTGGACAGCTGGACTGAGAAGGACACGTTGCCCCAGCACCTTGTTGGAACCTCGCCACCACGCTGTGCCAGCCTGGCCTCGGCTGTGACTGGGGAGGCCTCCTCCTCCTGGCGCTCGTACCCTCCATCAGGGTCCCACATTTGCCTTCAATTCCAGTGTCCCAGTCCCTCCTCTCAGAACATTTATGACACCCATGGAGCCTTTCCAGACCCCGCCCACAGTGGTCACTCCTACCTCTGACCTCTCATAGCTTTCAGCTTATTTTTAAGAAATAAATTACTTGTTACATTGATTCTTATATATGTCTTTATTCCCACTCTGCTGGTTGCTGTGTTTCCACCATGTTTATGCTCAATAAACACTTGCTGGACACATAAACAAACGACAGTTTGGAATCAGAAGAGACGGCCCAGGCATGGCTCTATGGAAAGTGCCTGAGGGGGGCCCCCAGGAAGCATGCTGGGAAGCTCAGAGGGTGTTCTAGGGCAGCACGGTTACCAAGCACAGCGTCCCTAGGAGACAAAGGCTCTGAAGAGTTGCAGAGGGCTTTTCTTTTGCTGCCAGGAAATATAACCCTAGTTTTGACATCGCTCCTGTCTGAAGTTATTTCCATGTCCTCTCCTTCATCTCTTCCAAGAGCTCTTTCCCAGGGTTCTTGTCTTTGGCAGCAAAGTGAGCTGCTGATGTTCATGTTTCTCCATGTGGCCCTGGTGCAGCTGTCAATCATGGCGTCTGGCCCCCCTCATCACACTGTTGGACCCAGAATGGTGTCATGTCCCTGGACACAGTGATTTGGACACACAAGCATCCAGGCTGATTGGGGGCCTCCCATGGAATCTTCTGATTGGAGGTAGAAGGCTAGTTTTTCTTAGTTTTAAATCATTAAGGGTTTATGTCTAGAGTTGCTAGGAGCTATTTTTTCTGACATGTGGAAAGGAATTCTCCGATGTGAAAGAGAATAGGGTTAAGTAGAGATACAGTGAAATTGAAATGAAGAAAGAGAGAAGAAAGAAAGAGAGATGTGTGATGTGAGCTGAATGTATCTGGGATTCAAATATAGGGAGGAGAGGGAATGTAGAGAGGAAAGGGGTGGGGAGGAGATGACAGGGGCAGGGAGGGGAGGGGAGGAGAGAGGAGGGGAGGGGAGCGAACAGGAGGGGAGGGGAGGGGAGGGGAGGGGAAAAGGGAGGCATTGTCTAGGTCTTTTGTGGGTTTGCACTTTCTGATCTGGGGGTTTAGTTTCTGGAACCATGCTTCCCGTTTTATAAGCCACTCCAGCATCCTTCCCACCCATGAAAGCCAATAATTCCTTTCTTGCCTAAGCCAATTTGAGTTGACTTTCTGTGGTTTGCAACCCACAGGGTCCTGGCTACACATCACTCTCTCGCCGTCCAGTCCTCTACTGCCAGTCAGTAACTGGAATGTCAGCTCGCAACCCCAACAATGATTAACCTGGAATGACAGGAACTGAACTCCAAGACGGTAAACAAAAGAGAGAAACCCAGTATCCAAATGGCAATCTTCCGATGGACTTGGGAAGGTCTATCTCTTCCAGGCAGACTGCCTGGGCTGAGGGAACAGAGTTATAATCCTCCTCTCCCCGCAACACTATGCACACCTGACATTCCACCTATATCCTGCTCACAATTGCTTCCAAAACGCATTGCCCTGTACTTCAATATGACAGAAACGCCTTTTCTTTCCTTAACAGACTGATTCCATGGTTACTATCCTCTTGGGGCAGTGGTGTGTGTTCTGTATGGCTAAACACCTGCAGCACCCCATTTAATACAAAAAGTGGGAAGGCATGGGTTTTTGATGAGAAGATCAAATTAAGTTGAGAAGGACAGAAAAGAAACCTGACAGACTTCCTTGTTTAAAATAGAACGCAAGCTTCTGAAAATTGTGAGTCTCGAACCTTGTATGTATTTCCTGAAAGTGAGAGAAAGGACTTGTATTTCTATAGTACTTTTTCTTCAGAGGCCATCAAAGCATTTTGTTTTAATTAGATGAAAAAAGCAAAGGCACCTCACCTCATAGGGATGTTTTGGTGCCTGTGCAGCAAGCCCATGCAGCTGAGCTGTTATTTAAAGACATGAAAACACAGATCCCTGGATAGACTGGAGCTGAGTTCACTTCAAAAACTGGGGCTAGGATGGGCCAAGGATTTCTTCCAAAGCCCCGTGCCCACCATGGATGGCTGAGCTGTTGAGAATCGAGAGCGAAACAAGGCCGGAGGGGCTGAGCCCAGGCGTGATTCCTGTTATGCCTGAAGAAAACAAGTGTTTCAGATTTGCCAGAACTCTAATTGGGTGGGTTTTTAGAATAGGCATCATAGCAATGAGGGCTATCTTCTGAGATCTGATGAAAAATCAGAGCTGAGTTTTATAAATAATTGCCTAAGGTCTAAGATCAAAAAACCCACAATGTCCTGGCCACAGTTTCTTCCCCTGCTGATAAAAAGTCCAGTGCTGGTCAAATCTCATCTGAGCTGCAGGCCTACTGCACCCAGCTGGAGAAAAAATAAGTAGAACTGGTCACACTGCCACAGAGAAAGGCCACAATGAATTACTTGACCATAAGCTGCCATGTCAGGGCCATCCTGAGACTGCTATGCCCCATAATGCAGAGGCCCAAATGGAGGGAACCCCAGAACCCCACCAACCCATGGGGAGAGTCAGTGAGTGCAGTGGACAGTGCGCAGTGAGCAGTGGTCAGAGGCAGAAACTTCCACAGGGGTAAACAAATCTTACTTGAGATATCAATCATAGGCTAGATGATTATAAAGTTCCCCACCTCAAAACATTCACTCTAAACATAAACTACACAAGTAATTGGTTACCACCCATCCACTGAAGGGAGAGAAAATGGATAAAATGATGGGTATTTCCCTTTTCAACATTTAGGTTTAATTTACTAATCCTCCACTCCAAATAGAGGGAGAGTGTCCGACAGGACCAGAGCCGCCATGGAAGGGCCTGCAGGCTGTGCGCTGAGCAGCTCCAGGGTGCCCTCACATCACAGGCAGTGGCCATAAATGCAACATCCCATTTCTAGATGCTGTGGTCACAATATACCTCATAACATGTCTACAGTGAACACCAGCACCAATTGATATCAGCACTAATTCCAGTCGGGGGTTCCACTCTGGGTTTCCAAATCGCCATCGTTCTAGACCAGGTGGCCAGAAATAGAGGCCTACGTGCTGTGGAGCTGCAGGGTTGTCTCCTGGCAGATCTGTTTCCCAGTGAGCCTCCACTGCTTTCTGAGGTCTGCAGCTTCCTCCAGCCTCTCTGGGGACAGATTGGTCCGAATCTGGATGCTTCTTTCCTGATCTGGTTGGAAATGTTCTACTCCCCATCCCCCACACTCATGGAGCGTATAGCAGCTCTTTGGCATCTTGGAGCTGGCTACCTCCCTAAGGCCACTTCTGCAAGTTATGCAGCCAACTGCACCTGGGTGCTGAGGGCCATGGAGAGCCTGGGGTCTCCTTAGGTCTCTGCACTACCCATTAGCTGAGGTCAGGCCCCACGTCTGGCTCCATAAATTAAATACACAGACTAACCTTGTCCTGCCTTACCCTGGCCTATCCGCAAAGCCATTGGAAATTTGTCCTCAGAGAATTACATCCCATTCTCCACACAATGACAGACCACTCAGGCGACCCCAAACATCTCCCTGTGGGCACTGAGGGGCTTTATGGACACTGAGCTCCCACAAACCCAGCACACTTCATGCAGATGTGACACGATGACCATGAAAATACATGTTTACATTGGCAATGCACCACAGCAGCTATCTATCCAAGGCTTCAAGACACCAAGACATGTGAGTCTAATCAAAACCTTCCAGCTTCCAGCCTTGATTCTTCTTGGTTGGAGTCACACTCTAGTAATGCCACCTGTGGTATTCTATTTTCTTTCCCCCATCTTTGTTTTTGTGAAGATAAAAGCAGTTTGAAATGACTAGTTGAAATTACCTCCATTTAGACCACTCTGCTGGAAGTGGAAATCTCTTTGTTTTTCTTCCTGATTTCTTTGTGTATAAATACAGTGCTACATAGAATCGTCTTTCATGATCAAAGATAATGGCGATGATTCCCAAAAGACAAGTGACAGTGACAATCAGCACCGTCATCTACCTAGGGTCACAGTGAGCCTTGGTATCATTCTGGCCAGTCCTCTCCAGTGTGATAACCTCCAGCAGGTAGCTAAGAGCCCTGACACCTCCCAGCCACACTGTGGAGTGTTCTATAACAACACTCATGCTTTTAACCACTTGCTCTGAACTGTTTCCATGTATTATCTCATCTAATCCTCCTGACATCCCTCCGTGGTAGGTATTATCAATATCCCCATTTTACAGACCAAGAAACCGAAGCAAGAGAGGCTGAGTCACTGGCACCAGGGCACGTGGCTGGTAAGGATTCAGACCTCAGCAGCTGAGCCCCAGAGCGCACAGGCTGGGCTCTGACAGTGGGACGCCATGAGGCTGTATGAAGAGCCATCGCTCAGCGAAGCTGGAGGCAAAGCAAGGCACAGCTCTTCACAGTTTACCCCCAGATCCCTCTTTGGAGATGGAGGGTTCCAGGGTACAGCAGGTCCTGACCCTCCTAGCCTCCACCATGCCCCTCCGACCCACAGTGGCCGCCGCTGCTAGTCACATACACACCCACAAAATGTCCCTCTGGCCTGCCTAGGTCCTCTCCACATGTGCCAAGTGCCCCTCAACTCTCATTCCCACTTGTTCATCTTTGAAACTTGGCCCATCCGCCATGTTTCCAGGCAGCCTGGAGAGAGCTGACAGTCCGTTACCTCCTTCTATCCCCACCCCGCAATCTTCACACTCTCGACCAGTCCACATGTCCCCATGCTAACTGCCCTTTCCAAAGTTAAATTTCCAAATGGCAAGATAAGTTCAGAGTCATTTAAAGGGAGAATAGGCGTACAGGAAACATACCATGAAAATGTTGGCCTTTTTTTAAAAAAGCCTCATCCTTCCCCTCCCTGCAGAAACAGTGAGCTCGGGTGGCCTCTTGTTTATTGTTTTTTTTCCCAGGGAAGCCAATTTCAGGTCAGTTCCCACTGTTTCATAACACGAGAGCTCAACTTACAGGCTTCCAAACAGAGGGATGGGTGCTCAGTTTTGTTTTATTCTTCCCTCAAGAAAAAGCCTCAATCTCAGTTGCAGGCTTAAACAGACTTAATAGCCATAAGCCCCATAAGCTCTGGCATGCCATAAATAGTCCTTTTCATCCGAAACTGCAAATCACAATTCTACCGTAAAAACCAGAGCTTCTCGGAGAGCTGCCCACGGCGCTGAGCATGGGGCCTTGCGTTTTAGTGGCATTTAATAAAGATTTGTTGATGGATCGATTTATCTGGGTCTCCCAAATCAGGTGCAGCCTGAGTTTCTTACATTTTTTAAAAGGGATTAGAACTAAGATTTAAAAGCAACTCTTCATGCACCAACCTCTCCATTCCCACCATCCTTTGGGCCCAGAATCATAGAACCTATTTATAATGCATGAGTTTCCAAGCCCCTGTGGGAACTGGAGGGCAAGAGGGGACACAGGACTGTCCAGTAAAAGCCCCTGCACCATCTGGGCTACGGCACAATGATAAGCGGTGTCCGCACGACAGCCTGCAGGCCATCAGCCAGGGGCCCTCTGGGTCATCAGAGAAAAGAAACCCAAGGATTGGGTCGTGATGGCTGAGAGTTTGGGCGGGAGGGGTCCTAACCACTCCCGGCCCTGGGGCCTTCGGCAGGTTCCTCAGCATCTCTGTGGGGCGAGTTCCTCATCCTCACCAGCTCCTTGGGGTTCTGTCAGGATTCAGGGAGGAAACGTGGGAAGGCCTGAGATACTATCTGGCATGGAGAAAGCATCACTCAGGTTTTAACTCATCAGCTTAGCAACACAGCAAAGGAAATTTTACTGTGCTTTTCATTTTAGGAAAATTGGGGTTCCGTGCATACCAATTATGGGTCCTCGGCTATTCAGAATACTCAATTAAACAGAACACCCTGCTCTCCCCAAATGCCAGACAGATGGGAGCTCACAGTACTGAATGAGAATTATAATAGTAGCAATTGGGATTGCGAAACACCAGGGCACTAAAATAAAACCATGTCATAAATGTTGTAAAGGAAGTTATAACTTTGGGAACAGGTAAGCCATATGAGCTATTCCAACCTTGTGAAAGCCCTTTCATCGCCACGGGAAGAAAGGGCGCTGACCAAGTTACTGTGTTCCTGTTTTAGTCATCAGACTTTAGCAAAAAAAATAGAGGGAAGGGGATGGATATACACGTATACAATGAGGAAGTAACTAAAGGCATATAAACATTGCTGTTGAGAAAAACACAGGTAAGGGAATTCTTTAAAAAATTAAATGAAATACATAAGCAGGCAGAATGAAATGGATCCCACGCCATGAAGAAACTTGCTAATAAACTTGCTGAACCACCAACTACGCAGAAAAGTATAATAACAGTGAGTAAGGACAGGACATTTGTTATTGAGTCTTGAAGTAAATTTGGGAGAAAAAAGCTCTTCGGGCGACGGAGTAACTAACACTCAGGGAAAGAGGGGGAGTGAAAGGATGGGTAGAATGGCAGAGGGTCTCCATGGCTTGCCCCCCTCTGTGGTTATGACATCATGTTTGGAGGATGGATCATTGTCAGGGTTAGAACGACCTGGGCTACATAAAGAAATCAATTCCGAGAGTATTTTCTGAGCACCTCCCACGTCCAAGGCACCGTGCCAAGTGAGAGATGCAAAGATGAGCAAGACTCGCGCTGGATCTGTGTGTGGGAACATCTGGACCACAGGGATAAAAGCTGCGAACACAGCAACAGGTAATCATCGCTGCTGCGGGGTTACATGCAGCACACAGGGCCAAGGGAGGGAGGTGAATTTCCACCAAAGCACCAGGGAAGGCCTCCTGCAGGAGGCAGCATCTGAGCTGCCCCTGAAGGGTGGAAAATGCTTCAGGCAGGGTAATGGCATGCATGCATGCATGCATGCATCCATCCATCCATCCATCCATCCATCCATCCATCCATCCATCCATCCATCCAACTAGCCATTCAATTAACAAATAGTTACTGGACACTTACTGTCAGACAGTGTACTACTTGCTGATGACAGAATTTTGAGTAAAAAGAGACAGCATTCCTACCCTTGGGGAGGCAAATATTAACAGAAACATCAAAGTTTCAGATGTAAATTGCAGTGTAGCAATGCCAGGAGGGGTGGTCCAAGGTTCTGCCTGAGGTTCTAACAGGAATGTCTGACCTGGCAGAGAAGTCCAGAAAGGCTTTGCTGAGAAGTGATGGTGGAACTGCCATGTGAAGGGGGCATCAGATGCATCCACACAGTGCGAGGGGACTGCAGCATTCCAACTGAGGGAATGACATGCCTCAAGGTAGGAAAAAGCATGATGAGAACAAGGGGCTGAGGCACTCCGGGAGGCTAGAGCGCCACGTGGGGGAAACAGCGTGTGGAGATGGAGGGGCCAGCAGGGACTTATGGGGTCTTGGTGGGAAGCTCCCACTCTGTATTCCAACCATGGACAGTCTTACAAACTGTTTAACTGGTGCCATAATATGGGGGGGAGGTAAGAGGCGGCATGGGGAGAATTTCATTTTGGGAAGATGAACTGGCTGACATATAGAGACTGGATGAGGCTGGAGTGGATGAACTGGTGGTCCAGCAAGGGATACAACAGTGGCCGGGGCTGGGAGGGCAGCACTGGGCATGGGGAGGAAATGTTTGGTCAAGAGATATTTAGGGCTAAGTCAGCAAGACTGAAAGCTAGACTGTGGGGCTTTGGGACAGAAGACAGACGTTTCATGGATACCTCTGGCTTTCTGACCTGGACAGATGGCGGTGTCAACTGCCCAGAAAAGGACAATGGGAAAGGGCCATTGAGGGAAAAAGAGATGAGATGTGAAGAATCAGAAGTTTGGAGGGGTGGTCAATACGTACCTCCCCCAGGAAACTAAAAGGCCCCCAAGGAGAAGACTCTGTCTCTTTTTACTCAAAACTGTGTCCTTGGCAACTAGTACAGTGCCTGTCAGATAGGTAGCAAGGGCTCAGCAACCGCTTGTTAATTGAGGGACTAGCTGGATCGATGGATGACTTTGCTTTGGGACATGTAAAGTTCGAGGTTCTTTAAGACAGCTCAGATGGAGATGTCAGGTAAAAGGCTGGGAGGTGGACTACAGCTCAGGAGAGACGTCAGGGATGGGAGCCAAAGATGCATGATCACCCAAGGAGAGGAGCTTGAGGAAAAGATGAACAGGTCAGGGCCAGGCAGGGCAGGGAAGGGAAGGAAGGAGAAAGAGAAAGGGCAGCCGGAGTCAGAGGGATGATTTCAAGGAGGAGACGGGTCAGCAGTGTCGGTGGCGAGTAAGAAGAGAACTGAAGAATGTCCTTCGGATTTAGCAGCACTGAGGTCATCAGCAACCTTTGTGGGAGCTGTTTTTGTGGAGCGATGGGGTGGGAACCAGATTGGAGGGGGTGACGAGTGAGGAGTGGGAGGTGACGAGACGGTGACAGGGTGTAGACACAAGTCTTCGGAGAAGATTGGCGGTGAAGAGGAGGAGAGGTGGGGGCGAGAGCTGAGCAGAGGCAGGGATGTGCCTGGAGGTCGGAGATGTGACAACAGCCCAGTGTGGCGAGAAGGGTGGTTCTTGGGCATTTGTTTCTGGCCCAACACCCTGAGGAACAAACACCCAAGTCATGAACAGAAATCAGAATATCAGGAGAAGGAGCGATGACCTTGAGTTTTGGTGATGTTCTTGGAGGGGTTGACGAGGAGGCGGGTGGAAAGAGATGCAGTAGGACAGCTGGAAATAGGGTCTAGGGCAGTGCTGCCCATCTACAGCTACTGCCAAGTGTTTTATACGACCAGCCCGCAAGCTAAGAATGGCTTTTACATTTTTAAATGGTTGGAAAAAAAAATGAAAGGGGGCATAATACTTCATGACAGTTAAAAGTATATGAAGTTCTAATTTCAGCATCCAGAAATAAAGTTTTATTGGAACACAGCCACATTGGTTCATTTATATACCATGGACGGCTGCTTTTGCGTCACTAAGGCAGAATTGAGTAGTTGCGACATGCCAACTGGCCCACACAGCTTAAAATATTTACTATCTGGCGCTTTACAGAAAAAGTTTGCCAATCCTTGGTCAAGGGCATAGGAAAGCAATCAGAGCAACTTTTTGACAGTCAACATATGGAAAAGAATCTAGTTAAAGGGGACCAGATTACACTGCACATTGAGGAAAACAGGTGGCTGGCCATTTGTGGGTTGCAGACGGATGGCAGCAGTCTAATATTAATCTCTGGGTCTAAGATGGACATTTGTCTCCTCTCTACCAGCGTGCCCTCCTCTTGCTGATGTCATGAGCAGATCCCCACAAGGCTCAGCATACAGGTGACTTCTTCGGGGAAACGTGTCCCTTCCTTTCCCTACTGAGTCCCCCAGCCGTCTTAGGCAAAGTTTCTCCGCATCTCCTTTACATCGCCTATCACCATGGTAATGAAATAATTATTTGTAGAACCCATGGTTGACTTCTCATCTCTCCCCCTGCACTGGGAGGCACTGTGGTGTAATGACTAAGAGAGCGGATTGCAGGGACAGGCTGTGAAGTTCCACCCTGGCTGCACCATTTCCTGGCCAGTTAACCGTGGCTCACTCACCACCTCCTGGCCTCAGCTTTCTCATTAGCAAAAGGGGAACAGTGAGAGTCTATATCACGCAGGGTTGTGAGGAGTAACTAAGATAATAAGGTGCAAGGTGCCTGGAACAGTGCCTGCGATATAGTAAGTGCTCAATAAATACATCATCGTTAGTGGCCTTGTGGATGAGGGGAGTGTGGTAAAAGAGTGGGAGAAAACAAAGAGGAAACCTGAATTTCAGGACAACTGGGTGGGCAGTGATGCCATTTTCAGAGATAGGGAACACAGGAAGGGAGTAGGTCTGGGGGACTTGCCATGTCTGAGGTGCCTGGGCCCAGCCACGTGGCCAAGGAAGGGGAACAGATGAGTGTGGAGCTCAGCAGAGTTGATAGGTGGGCTGAGACTGAAGGAGTGTGCAGAAGGCTTGGCACAGCTGGGAGAAAGAGCTGAACCACAAGATTGCTGGGCTGTGTTTTTGGCCTGTGTGAAAATGCTCTGGCTTTATCTTTGCTGCTGTGTGACGACCTGTCGACACCTTAATAAACACGACCTATTACTATCGTCATGTTCCTTGAGAACTGGGCCTGGCTGTCTTGTGAATGACTGATCTCCAGTACTTCTAGCACAGTACCTAGCATATAGTAAGTGCTCAATAAATATTACTGAAAGCATAAGTCCAAGAGTAAAGGAAAGGAAAGACATGTGGACACATTAACTTGATTATTGCCTTGGGGGTTACAGGAAATGCTGTGACCCACGCTGGACATCACTAGCAGTCCCCGTACAAGTTGACAGCAACACCTGTGTCTTGCTGCCTGAGGAAATTCTCTGGTGACAGGAGCCGGCTGGCCCATGCATGGGGCACCCTGGAAGTGCCGGGGAGTTAACGTCCACAGGAAGTTCCAAGTCTCAGCCACTGAGTTATGGCAAGTGGTGGGTAAATAACCAGCACCCTCAGCCTTCCGTGGAATGTTCTGCGAGCCATGTTCTTGCCAAAGAATTGTGTCACAGTGTCCCCTGTAAAATTTTGCTCCTTTTATAAGTTCATTGGGTCCATGATCACCACACAGCAGTCAGAATGCTGGATCACAGGAGGGTGAAAGCTACATGAAAGTCAGCAAAGGGACTCCCAAACCTCTGACCCCATGTCCTCGGAACAAGACAAGGAGAAAAACACCAGTTCTTGAGATAGCTGCTTGGATCATAGCCATATGATCCTCCAAGCCTGGCCACAGAGAGCCAGCCTCCAAGAAGCCAGGCTGGCAGCTGCCTGAACACTGATAAAGGTTTGAGATACCTCTAGGATGAAGGTCACTGTGGGCCAGCCATCCATGGTCAGTGTCTTTATCTGTAATTAGTAAAGGGGCCATACCTCCCTTCGTAGTTTCCACAACTACATCCTATTCTCTGTCTGCATCTTGGTAATTTTCATTTTCCCATGTCCGCCCTGGCTTCACTTCCCTATGATCCTTTGTTAATTACAATGGATGTGTCTCACCCGATATTTCAGTGAAGATCTTTAGGGAGGTGACCTGGGATCCAAAGGGAGGAGTAGACCCAAGAACATTCTGGTGAGCACAAGCCATTGAGAGGCGCTGAGACTGTCTTACAGGATTCTCCAAACCACGGAAAGGCAGCTGGTCCCAGTGCATGGATCTGGGACTCAAGTCCATAGCCTGAGTTCTGAGCCTGGCTCTACCACAAATCTGGGCAAATTTTAAAGGACCCCCAAACCTTTCTTCCCTCATTTGGAAGAGGGAATAATAATTCTCAACTTGCAGGGCTACTGAGAGGATTAGAGGTGAGGAAGCTGAAGCACCTGGTGCAAAGCAGATAATAAATGTAGCCATTATAATTCATTCTGTGATTAGTCAGAGATTCCTGGGACCACTACATGAGATGTCTCCTCTTTTTGGGTCATGGGGGTGGAGTCACAACTTTACTGGATGAGTGACAAGAAAGAAATTAACATTCACAAAAATACAGGTATGCTCGCCACCAAGGACAAGCAACACCAGACAGAAACATCACACATATGTGCTGCATACGCCAAAAGTGAGTGTGGTGGGTCCCTTTCACTAGATAACAAAAGGTCAAGGGGCTTGATTATGGAAATTTGGGCCAAGGGGTTCATAATTTGAAGCTTCTCCATTGGGAGAAGGATGCCTTTTTAATTTGCAAATTGACCGAGAGTAGCCTACTTAGCCCAAATCTCTGTCACCAAGTGGCCCCCTTGCTGCTTTGACGCGGAGAACTGTGGCTCCCAGGGATCCTAGGAGACCATTGCTCTAGAATCCCGTCCGTCTCCAGGTGCTGGGGTGTCGGGCAAGCACTAACTTAATATAGCTTCTCCCATCTAGGAAAGATTAGTTTCTTGACATCGGAAGAGGCAGACAGGCATTTACTGAGCATTTATTGTTTAGAAGGCAGGTCCTACTCTAGAGGTTTTACCTGGATGGCCTAGGATAACTGTTCATTTATTCAACAATCATTTTTTGAGTTCGAACAGACACTGTGCAAGACACTACAGATGTACTGGGTCAGGGAGACATATGAGTAAACTGATCGTTAACTGCGGTGACAAGTATTAGCCGAGAATGGTCCCCGGCAGGTTGCCAGCGCCTAACCTGGCCTTAGTCGGGGAAGGGCTGTGTGCATATGAGTAAAACACCTCAGGCAGAGGAAAGAGAGAGCACTGAGCCTAGCGTGAGAGACTGAGTTGTTCACTAGGGGAATTGCCAGCAGTTCCTAAGTTTGGGGCAGAAAAAGTCTGCAGCAGTAAGCCAGCAGCCTGGTTATGAAGGATTCGTGTGCCTGCGACAGTTACCAGGTCTAGCAAACAAAAGCACAGGATGTCAGACCTCAAAACTCCCTCAGCCAGGTGACCAAGGTCAACATGAACAGTGGTGAGTCACATGGACACCACATCCCCTTCCACATGATGGAATGACAATGACACTTGGCCTCTGTGGCCCTCCTCCCCAAAACCCATCATCCCTGTCTCATCAGACAGACCCAAACTGAGAGATGCTCCACAAAACACCTGGCCGGCACTCCTCAAAACTGTCAAGGTCATTACAAAGAAGGAATGACTGACAAACGGTCACAACCAGGGAGGCCTAGGGGAACATGGCAACTAAACGTGATGCTATGATGTGCTACCCTGGATGGGATCCTGGAACAGAAAAGGACATTAGGTTAAAACTAAGGAAATCTAATAAAGTTGGCTTTAGTTAATGACAATACATCAACATTAGTTTATTGATTGTGATAAATGGGTCCTACTGACGTAAGATATTTTTTATAGTAACTGTACTAACTTCATAATTTTTCTATAAATCTAAAACAATTCTAAAATAAAGTTTATTTGAAAATACAGGATGCCCAGTTAAATCTGAATTTCAGATACACAATTTTTTTTTTTAGTATAAGTGCATCCTATGCAATATTTGGAGCATAATTACATTAAAAAAAAAAAAAGAGTCCTTGTCTGAAATTCAGATTTTCTTGGCATCCTGGAAACTTTTGCCTGGAGACGAGTTCACCCTGAGAACAGTGAGCAGGGCGGTGAGGAGCTACTGAAGGATCGAACGCAGGAAGGTACGTGAAGCCCAACTTATACTAGACACACAGGGTGGGGAACTGAGGCTCGATGATCTTACCTGAGTGCCCAGCTAGCTTAGGATTTGAGCACAGGCCTGTCTTACCCAAGCCCATGTCTATCCATTACACTCAGGTACCTCACAGAACTCTTTCTAGAAACAACCACAAGAATCTACCCTTGCTGGCAAAGAGCAGACATTGTGTCTGGAAGATTCCAGCAGGAGCATGAGGACTGAGCACCTAAACTCAGGGCCACCCCAAACACAAGGCCATGCTTCCTGCTGGGTACCAGCTCCCCACCAATACTCCCTGCCCACCTCCCTCCAGCCTCTCTCCGTCCTGGTCAAACCAGACACACTCAGAGCCACGAACAGAAAAGTTAGAAGGGAACTTCAGAGACATTCATCCAACATCCCCGCTTTGAGGAGGAGACCCATCCAGAGTTGTCCCCACAGATGTCACCTCCTTGATCTAGCTCTTAACTATTATTGGCTCTGGCTTGGGGCAGTCTTTCCCTATCTTTAATTCCCATTTCCAATCCGCTTAGGTGTCAGAAAGCAGCTTACCAAGCTAATGAGAGCTATGTGTTAAGTAAGAGTCAATGGTCTCTAAGCAAGGGCCCAAAAGGCTCTTCTATGTAGAACAAGAAACTTTGTAATGTGTATTCCGGCTGCTCAGGGAGCCTTCTGTCTTCCCTCCTCCCCATCTTGTTCCAGATAAAGGCTGCTGTTTTATACCTGGGTTCCACAGAGATGAGGCTAAGTAACTACATTTGGAGGAGATTGCTTTAGTTTATTCCAGTAGCACCTGAGAGCAGAGGGGCAACAGGAGGGTGACGTGTCCTTGGCTGGCAAAATCTCCTGCAGGGAGTTACTGATGCCAGCCAGTAGCTCCCGGCCCCTGCTGGGCTGTTTCTCCTCCTCCCCCATCTCTCGGGGGATGGCCTTCCCCGGTGGCTGGCCAGGAAGACAAAGAGGGCAAAGGCCTTGGCTTGTTGTGTGCCCACCTCTAACACATCCCCCCGTGGAACCCCCGACACGCAGGGCCCTGCCAGGGGTCGGGATGGGAGGGAGTGTCCGGCAATCCTCTTTTCCCGAGAAATGGGATTGGAAATGGGGTAATCGTCTAAATGGGCAGTCCTGATGAGTCGATAAGCATAACTCCCATTTTTATTACGGTGATAAGGCTGCCTGAGTGAGCGTAATCCCTCTCCCGGGCTCCGAGAAATTGCCAGGCAGCCGGCTGCCACCCCGCCCTCCACCACGGCTGCATTAGTCTGATGGGAAGAGGCCCTGAGCTCAAGATGGGCTGCGTTTCATAATGGCATTTAAAAGCATGGGTCCTGGTGTCACGCCAGGGCCCAGTACACCGCTGCCTGAGCTCCCTGTCCCCTTACCGCCGCCCTCCTGCTCCCCACAACACTGACGTGACATAGCTGGTCCAAATGCAGGGCCACCTTCAGTCACGTAAGGTGAAAATGCTGTCAGGAAAGACTCCAGTTTAAAACGGCTCATGGAGACATGGTATAATGGGGAAACTGCTGGCCTCTGGCCCCAGCCAAGCCACTAACTCTTAAGGCCTCCGTTTCCCCCAAGTGCATCACGTGGCTGCTACGGTCCTTTCGAAACTACTCTCCCAGGTAAAAGACCCTCAGATGCACGACTCCGCCCGCCAGCCAGGAATTCCAGCCTTCCAGAGTAATTCCTTTGTGCTCTAAGGACTATTTTATCTTCTCCACCTCCCTACTGGAGTATAACCTTCCATTTTATTAATGAGCCCCTTATAGGAAAGGATGACCTAGAGTAGCTGGAAGCGAGGCCCTAAGGAAATAGAACAGGTGGGAAGGTGTGGCCGTGTACCAAAAATGCAAGGGGCTCTGGAAAGAAGGTAACAAAGCACTCACCACCCATTATCAGGGGCTCACCTCATGGGAAAAGCCCACACTGAGAAGGGACAAGGCCCAGGCAGGTGGCCCACAGAAGAGGGCAGCTGGTTCTGCTGTGGCACATGGGGACCTTCAGAGCGCATCATGGTCCTGTGTGCCCCTTTGGCTCCGGAATGGCGGATTCATCTTTCCCATTTGCTCATTTACTCAAGCCCTGATGAGCCAGGAAGTCAGGGGTACAGCAAGATTAAGACTGGATTTAGATTCAGAAGTTGGGCCCTAGATGTAGTGGCAGCATTTGTCACATGACACTGAATACGGCATGTCGCCATTCTGAGCCAGCACAATAAGGTGAGTGCCTGCCTTGCACACTCCGTGGGCGGGGCTGCCACCTTGCCCACCTGCAGGTGGGCACATGAGTGGAGCTGGTGGGAATTGGGTGATGCACAACAGGTAGACCCGCATTCAGCCCTACTTGTAGTTATAAACAGCAAATGATGTACGATGCATTAGCCATGAACACCACTAACCTCGCACTATTATTATACTGGTCACATTCTAGAAAGAGATGCTATATCCATAAAAGACATTTGCAAAAAGCTAACCTTTAGTGGCATCAAGTGTTGCATTCTATCCAATTCAACCATGGTGGGACAATGGAGCAATTCATTCTATCACCCGACAGGAACAATAGGAAACAATAAGCAAACCAGAGTGCGGCAAATACCCTTCATTAAGACCACTCTGCCCTCCACACTACATCCTTCTCAAAATACCCATCCTTATAAGATACTCACGATACCTCAGTTAAAACAGGCCTCAAATCAGAACAGAAAGACGGAACCAGATACGTTTAGTCCAAAAGACAGTTCCCCGGATTTCACAGCGCTCGCACAGAAACTCACCATCGGCTCAGGGCAGCGGGGTCCTAAGAGGTGCCCTTTCCTCTTAACCTCCCACGGGCCACTTTGGCCTGGGAAAGGAGAAAGGCCCGCACATTCATGACTGCTACACTGCCCACTACCCCCCAGATCCCAAACCCCTTCTCACTCTTCCTGTACATCGGCGACGGTCAGGTTAGGCAGGTCAGAAATGCTAAAATCATATAAAGCCCCGTGATCCACTGCTGCCTTTGCTATGGGGGTTGGGGAATGGACATGGGAAATACTGACAGCATTTGTCCCCCCCTCTCTATCTCTCCTTTCCCTGCTGCAGTTCAGGTCATCCTCTCAGACACCTCCTAACGTGACTCGCTGCTTCCAAGACCCTTTGCCCTCCACATTATACCCCTCTCAGAGTTACTGCTCTAAACTGTGCTCTTAGACCATCACATCCTTGTGTCACAGGCTACACAGCGTCCCCGTGCCCAGACTACATCTCAGCCACAAGCTTGTTCCCAACCTCACCTCTGGCTGATTCCTCCCATGTAGCCTACATTGCAGTCCCGTGGGGTGGCCCTATCCACTCCTGAATAACTTTCGTGCATCCATCCAATGCACGATTAAATGAGTAGAAGGTGTATCAGGCAGGGTGCTGGGCCCTGGAAATGTAGTAGGGAGCAAACCCAGCCAGGCATCCCAGAGCTTACAACCTTTCGGGGAAAACAGACATCCATCAACCACATAATAAATGTATGCATACCAACTATGATAGTTAATAAGGAAATGTGCTTGGAGATGTGCAAGGAGGAAGGGCTGAGTCATCTGGAAGATTAGAGGTTTCCCTGAAAATGTGATATCTGAGCTGATACGTGAAAACCAGGAAGGATGAATTAGGCAAATGGGGTGGGAATGGCAGCAACAGACGAGAGGATTGTAGGTCGACAGAGCTGCCTGGGCCCGGGGTCTGTGACAAGCAGAAAGAAGGCTGGTGTCACTGAAGACAGGGGTAGGGGTGCTGGTGTGCTATGGGGCTGGGGAAGTCGCCAAGGGTCAGATTATGAGGGGTCTTACCGGCTCTCCTGAGGATATGGCTCTTTGCCCTCAGAGAAATGAGAAAGCACTAAGAGGTTTAAGCAGCAGGGGAGGGGCATGGGGAACAGGGGACACCATCAGATCTGCATTTTGACATGCTCGCTCCAGCTGCTGTGAGGAGAAGAGACTGGGGGCCCACAGTGGATGTGGGGGCCCAGTGAAGAGGCAATTGCATCTGTCTCATGTAAGAGATGCAAATATAAATATGGACTAGGGAACTGGGCGTGGAGAGCAAACTGGGCAAATCAATTTCTCAGACCAGAGATCACCAAACCAGATGGATGGGAGGTGTCCTCCTGGAAGAGGACCAGGTTTGGGTGAAAAGACCCTGAGATCAGTTTGGGACATAACGGGTTTAGGGAGCCTCTGAGGCCTCCAAGAGGAAAGATGAGTGATAGATGGGTCTGGGGTGGAGAAGTACATTTGGAGAGCCATCTGCACACAGACTCTAATAGAAAATGTGGCCATGAATGAGATTGCTTTACATCACCGCTTGCGGTCACCTTCTCTCTCCAGTGGCTCCACCTCTGCCTGCCCCCACGCATGGAGAGCAGGTCTCTGCTGCCTCACGAAACCCCTTAGGCTCCATACCTGCTCCTGCGGCGCTAGGGCCTCTTGTATGATTTTATGGTCACTCCCTTACAGATTGTCTCCACTAACAATCCAAGAACACACTGGGACAGAGACACGTGCCGCTTGCCCTGATGTGCTCAGCCCACAAAGTAGAGCCTGGCCCACTTTCCGGGTCCACCACAAAGCCTGGTACAATACGGCTCTGGAGTAGGAGAGAATGCAGGCCCAGACCTCAGGGCCTCACCTAAAAACCGCTCTCAGAGTCCTCAGAGGGGAAGGGGTCCCATCCCTTACCTCTGCTTCCCAGAGACCAAGACAGTTTTAAAAAGAGAATGATATGGATGTTTTCCCACTGTTACTATAGGTAAGCAAACAATCAGATATTTAATGGAGATGTATTTCTCTTTTGTTAAAGGTTTTATGTGCAAGGCGCTTGACAGGTAAAGAAATGAGTAAGCTCTGTCCTCAAAGAGCTTCTAGCACAATCTCTTACAGGATCCAGTGCCCTGATTATAATTGAAAACAAAGTTGTACATTAGTCCACATGAGCCACCTCTAAGAAAATCAAAGCCTGAGTCCTCAAGGCTATAATCTCAAGAAAATATAGGACAAATGTAAATGAAAAGTTAACCCACGCAACCTGTGTCTTTTTTTCGGTGAGGAAAAGGGACCCTTCCTCCAAGCAGACACAGCTCCCCAGTGGGTCAGAGGACTTGGCTGGATTTAAGCCCACGTCCCCCTGCCCTGGCCAGATGTCTTTATGCAGTGCACATCCTGCACGTGTATGCATGACACCTAATGGGTGTCATTCCCAGGGAGGGATCAATACGGGATGGGCGAGCCAGGGAATGGTAGAACTGACTAAGGAAAGAAGGTACACCTGCAAGGAAGACCAGAGGCACATCCGGTGACAAATCAGGTGTGACCAAGGTGAAGGGTGCACCAGAGGAGCAAGGAAATGACCCTGGGCAGTTTGGCTGGAGAGTGTTTGGAAGGCCCCGAACACCAGTCTGAGGAGTTGATACTTGACCCTTGTCCCTGTGGATGCTGAGCTGCCCAGATACACACCCTCTGTGATGGTTCATTTTATGTGTCCACTTGACTGGGCCTCGAGGTGCCCAGATTAAACATTACTTCTGGGTGTGTCGTGAGCATGTTTCTGGATGAGATTAGCATTTGAATCGGTGGACTCAGTAAAGTGGGCCACCTTCCCCAGTGCAGGTTGGCGTCATCCAATCCACTGAGCACCTGAGCAGGACAAAAGGTGGGGGCAGGAAGGACTTGCCCCCTTTTTCCTGCCTCACTACTTAAGCTAGTTCACCTCTCTCATCTCCTGCCCTCAGACTGGGGCTGGCATCATCAGCTCCCCTGATCCTCAGGCCTTCAGCTTCAGACTGAATTACACCACTGGCTTTCCTGGGCCTCCAGCCTGCAGTCAACAGATTGTGGGGGAAAGTTGATAGATGATAGATAGAGAGGGAGAGAGGGAGAGAGGGTGTGAGAGAGAGAGAGAGAGAGAGAGAGAGAGAGAGAGAGAGAGAGAGAGAGAGGCAGAGACAGAGAGAGAGAGACAGAGAGAGAGAAAGTAGGTTTCCTATTGGTTTTGTTTCTCTGGAGAATCTTGACTGTTACACCGTCTTCCCGAAGTGTGCCATGGAGAGCTGGCTGCCAGCCCTGGTACCTACCCACTGAAGTGCCCACTTGCATCTTTGCAAGGCTCATGAACGATAACATTGGACAAGAAAACAACTAAATATCCTGTGCTGACATGAAATTCCAAATAATATCATCTAACCCTTTGCATTTATAGCCTGCCCAAAAAATATTTTTTATACCCAGTATATTTATTTTTACAATACTCTCATTTGACTAATAGGATGAGAAAACAGAATAATTAAGGGTCTTCGTGAAGGTCAAAGAGAAAACCCACAGTGGTAACACTGGGACCTCGGTCTCGTACTCAGAATTCAGTACTCAGGGCACATGGTCTTCCTGGACTTGCCTCGGCAGGTCCCTCTTTCAGCAGCCACCACACTGACTACTTGAGTCTGCCAGCCCTGGGTCCTTTCCAAGAAAAGACAGGGCTTCTAAACAAGCAGTAATGACATTGATTATGCCAAGCCAGAGGCAGGGGATTCGGAATCGTTTCTTAAAACACTTGCTCAGCAACACCCCCGTGCCCTCACCCCTGCCACCCTTCATCCCAAGAAAGAAATGTATGGTAGGTACTTCATTAATATGAAGGGGGACACAATTCCCTGTGGATTTTTGCAGTCTCATTTTCCTAGCTTGTCAAATGCCAGCAGCAAGCAGGTCTGGCTGCATCGTTAGCTTGGCTCTGTCTTATTTTGTAGTGTTTTGCAGATTGCAGCAGTCTTTGTTTTTTTTACCCTCCAACTGGACAAAAAAAAATATCACCTTTGAGTTTCCTGGTGTATCATTCAAAAGATTCCCCTGTTCAATTTAGACTTCATAATACGGTATTCTCTTTTGCTATCACAAACCATATTTTTTTCCTCCAAGAAAGAACATAAAACGTTATTTTTAACACCATACTACAAGATACATGATCAAAATACAATTTTAAAAAAAACCTAAATGGGAGGCTTTCCAGTATGTCGTGCAAAGCATGAAAAGCATACTGTTCCAAGCTAATTTTCAGTTATCATATGTGCCTTCCTCCCCACCAGTGTTTTTTCTGCTTCGCCCTTTTGTTACTAAGGAAGCTAGAATGAAAGGAGATTTGTCTCTTTTTCTTAAAGACCCATCGCTCGCTGCTGAGTTTCTCCACACCTGGATTCACTCATCTCCCACATCACGACAATCACCTCCATGGTAACCACTCATGACATCATAAACACAAAGTGATAGCAGAAGAAACTACTTGAGACTCTGTTGGATGCAAATGTCCTTTATGATCTAAGGGACTCGCAGGAACAAAGGGAATTTTGTCTTGAGATTTTAGCAGAAAAGTAATTCTTAAAATCTATTCTTGTGTTTCGGTATTTATTGGATTTCAAAGGTTCTTGCTGCCCGGGAGCTTGCAGATATGGTGAAAGGGCCATGGCATGCTAAAATGGCCCCACAGCGCCTGTACCTGAAAGCAAACTGGTGGGACCAGTGGGTTTCTAAAGGCATAGATCCTTCGTAACCGTGAGATCTCACTGGTATTTCAATAGTCAAAAGAGGGGCTCTGAGAATGGCTCCATGGTTGTAGAACACAATGTGTTCCTGGAAAGTCTTTTTCTCTTTTTACCTTTCCTTACCCAAAAATCAATGCCCAAAGCCTCAAGCCAAGGTTAACAGCTATTAATAACTTCGTGGACAGCGGCCAAGAGAAGAGTGGACAGACCACGAGTGTGTGACATGTATACCACACACACTTCACAGAGGAGGAGAGAAGGGCTTTGCTGTAAGACAGTAGTGAGATGTGAGACGAAGGTTAACATCCACTTTTCACAGGCAGTTTTCTCTGCAAAAGGCCCAGCTTTGGGACTTAAAATTTTATTCCAAATACTATTAGATAAATCAAGGCTCTCAAAACAGAGATTTCAAGTTGGAGATGGCCAAGTACTTTACAGAAATACCTTGTTGTTTTATTCTCTGCGTTATTGCTCTTCTCAGGTATTGTGTTTTATACAAATTAAAAGTTTGTGATCACCCCGTACCGGGTGAGTCTATCGGTGCCATTTTTTCCAATAGCATTTGTTCACTTCAGGTCTCTGTGTTACATTTTGGTAATTTTTGCAATATTTCAAATGTTTTCATTATTATTATGTGTATTACGGTGATCTGTGATCAGTGATCTTTGATGTTACTGTTGTCATTGTTACGGGGCCCCATGAACCACACCATATAAGACAGCAAATTTAATCGATCAATGTTGTGTATGTTCTGACTGTTCCCTGACTGGCCATTCTCCCGTTTCTCTCCCCCTCCTCAGGCCTCCCTATTCCCTGAGACATAACAGTATTGACATCTGGCCAATTAACTATCTTACAATGGCCTCTAAGTGTTCAAGTGAAAGGAAGAGTTACCTGTCTCTCACTTTAATTCAAAAGCTAGAAATAATGATTAGGCTTAGTGAGGAAAGCATATGTCAAAAGCCAAGATGAGCCAAACGCTAGACCTCTTGTGCCAAACAGCCAATTTGTAAATGCAAAAGAACAGTTCTTGAAGGAAATTAAAAGTGCTACTCCACTGAACACACAAATGAAAAGACAGTGAAACACCCATATTGCTGACATGGAGAAAGCTTTAGTGGTCTGGACAGAAGATTAAACCAGCCTCAACAGTCCCTTAAACCAAAGCCTGACCCAGAGTAAGGACCTTACTCTCTTCAGGTCTGTGAAGTCCAAGATTGGTGAGGAAGCTGCAGAAATAAATTGAAGCTAGCAGAGGTTGGTTCGTGAGGTTTAAAGAAAGAAGCTCTCTCTATAACATAAAAGTGCAGGTTAAGCAGCAAGTTACCCAGAAGATCTAGTAAAGGTAATTAATGAAGATGGCTACACTAAACAACAGTTTTCAATGTAGACTAAACAGCCTTATATTAGAAGAAGATGTCATCTAGGACTTTCATGGCTACAGAGAGAAGTCAATGCCCGGCTTCAAAGCTTCGAAGTACAGGCTGACTCTCTTGTTAGGGGCTAATGCAGCTGGTGACTATAGGTTGAAGCCAATGCTCCCTTACCATTATGAAAATCCTAGGGCCCTTAAGATTATGCTAAATCTACTCTGCCTGTGCTCTACAAATGAAACAACAAAGCTTAAATGACAGCACATGTGTTTACAACATGGTTTACTGAATAATTTTAAGTCCACTATTGAGACCTACTTCTCAGCAAAAAGATTCCTTTCAAAATATTATAGCTCTTTGACAATGCACCTGGTCACCCAAGAGCTCTGATGGAGATATACAAAGAGATTAATGTTGTTTTTGTGCCTGTTAACACACCATCCATTCTGCAGCCCATGGATCAGGAGTAATTTAGACTTTCAAGTCTTATTAAGAAATACAGTTAGTAAGGCTATAGCTGCCATAGATAGCGATTCCTCTGATGGACCTGGAAAAAATAATTGAAAACTTCTGGAAAGGATTCATCATCCTAGATGCCATTAAGAATATTCATGATTCATGGGAAGAGGTCAAAATATCAGCATTAACAGGAGTTGGGAAAAAGTTGATTCCAACCCTCATGGATGACTTTGTGGGGTTCAAGACTTCAGGGGAGGAAGTAATTTCAGATGTTGTGGGACTAGCAAGAGAACTAGAATTACAAGTGGAGCCTGAGGATGTGACTGATGAAAACACTTTAATGGGTAAGGAACTACTCCTTGTGGATGAGCAAAGAAAGTGGTTTCTTGAGATAGAATCTATTCCTGGCAAAGATTCTGTGAAGATTGTTGAATGACAACAAAGGATTTAGAATATTACAGAAACCTAGCTTATACAGCAGCCATAGGGTTTGTGAGGATTGATTAATTTTTAAAGAAGTTCTACTGTGGGTAAAATGCTATCCAACAGTATCACATGCTACAAAGAAATCAAAGAAGTATTTTGTGAAAGGAAAAGCCAATTGATGCAGCAAACTTCATTGTTGTCTTATTTTAAGAAGTTGCCACAGCTACCCCAATCTTCAGCAATCATCATCCTCATCAGTCAGCAGCCAATCACATCAACATAAGACCCTCCACCGGCAAAAGCACGTGGTTAGCACTTTTTAGCAACAAATTATTTTTAAACTAAGGTATGTATATTTTTTCAACATGATGCTACTGCATGTTGAATGGACTGTCATATAATCATAACTTTTATGTGCACCAGGAAAACAAAGAATTCATGTGACTCGCTTTCCTGCAATATGTGCTTTCTTGTGGTGATATAGAACTGATCCTGAAATATTTCCAAGGTATGCCTCTATTTACTCTAAAATCACTGCAGCTTTCCCCCCACTCTTCTTCCACAAGATGCTAGTGTAAACTTCAGGCTGCTTTCATCTCTGTGACTGCAAAAGAAAAAGAAAGAAACAAACAAAAACTGCAGCTTGAAGAGGAACTGAACTCACAATCTGGGAGCAAAAAAGTAAACATTACCCAGTGAGCTTCTCAGTTTAATTACTGGCCTGAGAATTTCGATTAACATGTTTTTAATTAGCCACAGGAAAACTCACCTATTATTCTCTGAATACAAAATTTTCAAAGCAAACAGAAAATGGGGCAGGAAAGGCTTATTTAAGGGCCTCCAAGAAATTACTCTTCGCATTCTTCTCATTCTGTTTCCCAAATCTGGGGTTAGAATTTGTCAGTGTTTCTGTGAACAAAAACTAATTCTAGCCATTATTTTAACAAACGATTTCAGAAGCACGCGGCCCTTGTAGAGGGCTATATAGAATTTTGCATAAACAAAAAAACACAACTGTGTTTCCTCCTGAAATGCAGGAAATCAAACTGCATGGGTATGTTTGCTGATTGAGTGAATGAGTGGGTGAGTGAGGGAAAGTTTCAGGGCTCCTTCACTCATCATGCCTTTTGATGTCCTTAACTACTTGCATTTTTTAAGTATGTTCATTTGTTTTGCTTATCTATCTTGGGTCTTCAGTTTTAGCTCCCACAAAAAAAAGGAAAAAGAAGAAGAAGAGCAAAATTAATTTTAATTGACTTTATTTTCAAAAATGTGTCATTCCAGATTTCTGAAAGGTACAATTCTGAAAATGGGCATTGCCAAAGTTTCAAGGAGCCTTCAACTGGCTGTAACTGACTTATCACAGGCTCCCAATGGCACCTAGGGAGAAAGTACTTTTGATTATGAAGGAATAAGCTTTTTAATTAGGCTAAAGCCCTTTACTTAACTGCATCAAAAAGTCAACCATTGTGGGACCGGCTGAGTGGCATGGTGGTTAGGAGCTGGCTTGGGACACCAGCGGCCCCAGTTCGGGTCCCACATATGAGGGGCAGTGACACTGCGCTAAAAAAAAAAAAAAAAAAAAAAAAAGTCAACAATTGTTCAAGCAGGTCTGAGTCCCTGCCATGGACAAGGTACTCTGCTAAATACTTTGGGGGAGAAGAAGATGTCAGTTTATGGCTCTTAAGGAGCTTGTTAAGGGAGATAGAATGCCATAGATGTGTGAAACCCATCGGTTACCATTGATATGTGCTTTGAAAGTTCTAAGGAGCAGGAGACCACTTCTGAGTATGGAGACCACTATGGCTTCATAGAAATATAATAGTTAATCTGGGAGGATGCAGCAATAATCAATGGACAGACATAATATGTGCAATGACTCAGAGCCAGAAACCTAGGATATAGTTAGAATAATGAGCAGTGGACTAGCTTTGTCGAGTGTCTGGTGTGGCCCGGATGCAGAGCAGAAAGAGGATCTTGCAGGCCACGCCATGTACCCAAGGGTGGATAATCTAGTCAAGCTTTAATTCCAGGATCTGAGTGGGAGTCAGAGGAGAGACAGAATGGGGCGGCCAGAGCTACAGTGAGAGTTGAAAAGGAGACAGCCACAGTTTAAGATAGAGACACCGTTGCTGTGAGTTTCTCAGTGAGTCACAAAAGGGAAAAGAAACATGGTCAATTATTATTAAGCTGCTGGGCTTTAAAAAGGTGCTCAACGTTGTCCTGTCAACCTGGGAAGAGTTTTCTGGGCCCTCCAAAGCAGCAGCAGCATCTCAAAAGCATCACTGTGCTTCTGACCCATGTATCAACCATGACACATTAGAAAGCACTGTCTGCTGCTGCTGGAATGGCCATAACCCAAAGACAGCTTGTTAAGGACCATTCTCCTGCCAACCCCAAGTTTTTGGGTCTTTAGCAGAGTTGGGGATACTTGACAAGGCCTCCTGTCCCCAGAGTAATGATGAGAAAAGCTCTGGGCTACCTGTCCAGAGAAGGGTTCCTAGCTGGTCCTGGCCTAGACATTAACTCTTTGTGGACTGTGGATAAGCCTCTTCTTCTCTTGAGTCCCAATCTTAAATTCATAAAATGAGAAGACTGGATGAAATACTTGCTTCTATGTCTTGCATTCTGTGAGTTGGGATCAAGTGACTGTCCCAAGTTCACGCAGTCACAGAAAGCTGAGAGCCCGGAACAGACCCTGACCCACTGACCCAGTGTTCTTTCCACACTGCTGGGCTACACGAGTGGGTGATGTTAATGGTAAAAACAAACATTCACATGTCAGTGTGTGTCTTCTCTGTCTAGTTAGTCCTCATATCAATCATTTGAGTTACATAAATTTGTCAAATCTCTTTGCAGATAGGAAACAAACACAGAAAGATTAAGCCATTTGGCTGTAACCACAAAATTAGTAAAAGCAAAGCCAGAATTTGAAATCAGGCGGTCCACTTACAGGACCCATTATCTGCTCTCCACGCTACACAGCAGAAAAAGCAAAAGCAGCAGGGCGACATAAGGGACATGGAATCTTAAAATAGAAAACATGGCAGACTTCCAGTGGTGAATTCACATTGCAAGTATGAGAGCTTTCAGAAGAAATATTTTGGTCAGTGTTGCTTGCCTGCATACCTCCTTCCCTCCCCATAGATGACCACATGAACAGTCCCGAGGGGGTGGGGGTCATTTACGATCCAGTGGTCTTAACTGTGGTCTGAATGGAGCACGGAAAATGACCACATAGAAAAATCAGGAGACAGTGGCCTCCTGGCTGACTTGAGCAACTCATAAGACAAGGAAAACCAAAACCACCACAGATTATTTTTACTACAAAATAAAACCCAAGGGAAGGCATCCTCTTGAAATCTTCAGGGAGCTATGCTGACATCACCCCTAGGCACATAGGTGCACGCTCAGGCTTATCCAGTGGAACACATCTCAGGTTCATGGCTGTGCCAGCCAGACATTATTTTAAATAAAACAAAGGGGAAGGGTACTTAAAAACTCTAACATTATACTCTTTTACTTATGACATCTAAAATGGCTATTCCAGGAGATTTATGAGTTACTCTTGAGAATATTTTCCTATTGCTAATAAAAAATGTGTTAGCATGGCTGCCAGAATCCTGGATGAAGAGCGGTACCCTTCCTTCTAGTCCAGCACTTTTCACCAACTAGCCACTTGACCCTGGCTGGTCATTTGATTTTCCCAAGCCCTGGCTCCACATCTGTACTGAAAGGGCTGCTCTCAGAACTCTGCAGCTCTGTGAGCCAGTCAAGGACCAAGAGCCCTTGAATCGTGTGTTTTGCTAGATGGATCCACAGAACAAAATTGATATCCACAGGGATTAAATTCAAATAAGAAACAAGAGGCAATGAATGCTCTTCTGAAAGAGGCCTTAAGTTCAGATAAAACTGAGCCTCTGTCTGCTTCTGGACGCTTGGCGTGGCACTGACCTGCTGCCAAGGCCCCGGGGCTTCTCAATCTGTGCACACAGCAGGGAGAGGGAAGACTCCTTCCCTGGGGGAATGCTTGCATGAAGCAAAAGCGCTGCAATGCTCAGTGACCTCCCTGGAGGGCAGGTCTGCCTCCTTCTCAGGGAGTGCTTCCGCAGCACATACAGTGGAGTACCCGAGGTCATGAACTCTAGACATGGCCGAGAGGAAAGGCAGGCATGAGACCACCGAGCCTTTCTGGGATGAGGACAGGAGCCTCCTCATCACACTGCATGGTTCTGCCTCATCACACTATGGGTCTGCCCATAGCTCTGCCAGAAAAACCCTCTGCGGCAGTCTTGATGGTCACACACATGGATGATCTCTGGCTGTTTCTTCCTAGCCTTCTAATCCCGGATTGTATTTACCAAAGTTTGTATTCCTCTGAGCCTATGGTGGCAGATTAGCTTTATTCCGAGTTCAGTATTAGATTCAATGCATACAGCTATACTTGGGCACTTTTAAAAAACTTCACATTTCCAGCTGTCCAGGAGTGGAAGGCACTGATCATGTTCATCAATGTATTTTCTCTAGACACATAAAAACAGGGGACAGAGGATCAGCATTCGGCACATCGTAGCAGGGTTGCTGCATGAGAAGAGGGGGGACATGGAGCCGGCCGAGTGGCGCGGTGGTTAAGCGCTGGCTTGGGAAGCCAGCGGCCCCGGTTCAGTTCCCACATATGAGGGCCAGTGACACTGCCCTGGGAAAAAAAAAAAAAGAGGGGGGACACATAGCCCAGTTTCTGCCACTAAAGTGTAAAGCTCATGAGGGCAGCAATATTATACAGTCACTGCATGGACCCAGCAACTAGAATAGTTTCTGGCACATAGTAGGTGCTCAGTATATGGAATGAATGGATGGATGAATGAATGAATGGATTCTGAGTCTAAGATCCTAGAATTCTCTGATTCTTTGGCCTATATCAATTGTACTATCTCCTAAAATCTCTCGCTCTCTTTCCATCTCCACATTTATCTGGCCTCAGGGACCCCCACACGGGTGGACTGGCTGCTTTATTTCTTGATAAGATTACTTTAAAAATAATAATAGCTATCATTTGTTGAATGCTTACATAAATGAATCACTATGCTAGGTACTGTATCATCTCTTTTCATCTACAAAACAACCCAAGGAGGTCATATCAGTACTTCCCAACAGGTAAGGACACTGAGACAGAGAGTCTATGTTTTGCCTAAGACCACCCTACCCACCTGGTAGGTGGTGGACTTACTTGGAACTCAGGCAGTGTGGCTCCAGAGGTAACGCCCTGAAGCCCAGACTTGCTGTGTCAGCTGCAGCCTTGCTTGTATCTGGAGCACTCACTACGGAGCTTTCCACCAGAGGAAAGCACACTTCCGGCTCCGTCAGGCTCTCCAAGGCCCTACTGGCTTCCTCTGCTCATTTTCATCTGACTCACTGAAGAGTGTTCTTCAAATAGAAGACGTGTAAGTGGCAGCATAAAGTCTATTCAAGGCCAGGTACCAAACTTTGTACCAGTTCAGACCTACAGCTAGAGAGAACTCAGTCAAGTTAGGTATTTACATAAGCCTTTCATCATTATTATATACCAACGCTTACTATATGCTTAGCCTGTAATGATGCCCTACAACTGTTTGTTGAATTAATGGATAATTTATTAATAACCTAATGAATGAGTAATTTAGAAAAATTCAAGTGAAAACCCTACTTTTTTAGACAACAAAATGTCATTATTCGTTTGAAACAGCTCTTCGGTGTCTGCTGTGTTCCTAGCACTACACTGACCGTTGTAGGAGACAAAGGGAAACTATTCACTGAGATCCTACTTCTGGAAATCACAGTTGAAGTGGGAAGCAACATTCAAAAGCTGGAAACACCTAGACAGCAATATATTCCAACTTCACAAAAACATCTGACACCATCCTATGTATCAGGATAATCAAATGTGTTCCTCTAGATTTTTTTTCTGTGCATATAAAATAATTTGAGTGAGGTAAAATCATCATGTCCATTTTAGAGAGGAGAAAATGAAGCACAGAAAGGTTGAGTTATTTGCCCATAATTACACATGAGTGAGTGTCATGCCAGGATTTGAGTCACCCCAGAACTCATTCTTAACCTCTCCTCTCCACACTACATGGTATAATAAGAGTGACATAAAGTGAAATAGGTCCATTACAAATTTATATACAAATATACTGCATATATAAGTATGATTTTTGTTTCATTTCTCTGCGTGCGTGCGTGTGTGTGTGTGTGTGTGTGTTTTATCATAAATGAGATCATACACTATGTACTGTTTTGTGGAGTGCTTTTTCATACAACCTATAGTCTTGAAGATATTTCCATGCCATTGCAGAATACATGAATCTATTTGTTTATAGTAGCAGTGTATTCTGCGGTATGGATACCAATTTAACTTTCTTCCCACTGATGGAAAATTAAGGTTGTTTTCAGTTTTTCAATGACAATGCTTCAGTTAACATTTGTAGTTATAGACACATGTATGAAGAGTTCTGCAGTACAGAGTTCTAGTAGTGATACTGTTTGGTCATAGTAAATCCACATTTTTGCAGTGGATTTGTAATAGGATCTTTGCCACCTTGGCCAACGGCTGATGTGGACTTCCAGAGACAGGCTTGGTAGATGGGTGTTCACACCCTCATACTTATATATAGTACCTCACACTTTCCTAGGAGCCTTCACATTACAGTATCTCATTTATCTTTGTAATATGTTATAAAGAATACCGTTCTCAGAATACTATTTACAGACAAAGAAACTGAGACATAGCAAAATTAAGACTCTTGTCCAGGGTCATTCCATGAATTAAAATCAAAGTTAGAACTAGAAAAAAATCTCATTTGTAATTTAAAGCTGTTTCCTTTCAGACCACACTGGTATAATAAATTGTATATAATAAAATGTTTGGTTTATGCTCAGCTGTTAACGAATTCATGTATACAAGTTTTAAAAAACAGACAACATGAGCATAGTCAGGTATTGCAAGTTTTGAGGACAGAAATGTATAAGAGACGGTGGGAGGTGTTTTCCAGCTTAAAAATACTATGATCTTATGATCCTAGAGAACTAAAAAATAAAATAAAATGAAGATAAGAGCTCTTTGCTGATAAAATGGGGATAAAAAGCAAAAAGAGGGCCAGCTGAGTGGAGCATTGGTTAAGAGCTGGTTTTGGGATGCCAGTGGCCCCGGTTCGGATCCCACATATGAGGGCCAGTGACACTGCCCTCTACAGCTAACAACAGCTCCACCTGGAGCTGGGCTGTGCGAGCCCCGGCAAGGCAGTGGGCTGCCATGGGCTACAGTGAGTGGCCGGCAGTCAGCGTGAGCGGCTGGCAGCCAGCATGAGCTGCCAATAGCTGCGGTGAGCGACCATCCAGAGGACAGCGATCGATCTGCCTCATCTGGGAAGAGCGCAATGAGGATACTAACATGGGCCAGTGAAACAACATCCTCCACAACTAGACTGAAGAACAAAAAGACAGCAACTTGTCTGTTCCCTTTCCCCGATTTCCCAACGCTATTCCCCTCCCCTAGTTCTCCCAATAAAAAAAATCTTTGAAAAAAAAAAAAGCAAAAAGAATCCAGAAAAGGTGTTGGGAATGGGAGATTCCTACAAAAATTGGTCCCAGGAGTCCCCACAAAGATTTGCAAAAAAGGAGTCCTGAGAACATACTTACTGTCTTGTGGAAGCCAGGATAACCCAGACTTAACCTTCACACCTAAGAATAGTATTCATCCTAGAAGTTTCTTCTCTAACTAAAAGGTGGAAATGACAATTATTTGATCAGCGGAGAATTCCAAGTTGAATTCTTCTCAAAGATAATTTACTCCAAGTAAAAGATTTTACTGTTAAATATTATCTATGATTCAACAATAGGTATCATTTGGTAAGAGAATTTTGAAGAGAAATGAGTAAGCTCCTCTCCAGAAATGAATACAAAAATCTCTTCTTGATTATCTTGATCAGAGTAATGACAGAAGTAGGAAACCCATAATGAGGTTTAATAAACTTACTCAGTCAGATGCCCTAACATTTACATGCAAGTTTCAACTAAAGATTCTGTAAGGACTTAAGATAGCTCTTCTCAACAGCTGTGAAAGACAGACTGCCCCTCTCTGAGTTCCTTTCACTTGGCTAGCATGTAATTTATCTATAAATTGTTACGCTCTTCTAGTTCTGACTGTATAAATTACAGATGACACAAATTAGGAGAGAATCAAAGACAAGGACTCATGTTGAACAGTGTCTTAGAAGATGGTTGTCTATCAGCTCCAAGAAAATCTTTTGAAAACATGTTAAGCTTTCACCACCAGTCCATGCTGAGGGGGAAGTCAAAAAACAGGAAATATGTCCCTTCAAGGCACATATTTTCTGAAAACCATATGGTTCTTAAGGAGAAGGTCTTGGACCATGAAAAATAGTTGGCAAGAGATTGCACCCTAATACTGCATGCCACTGCGAGTTTGGGCTACAATCTACAATTTTGGCTTTAAACAGGACACTTGATGTCCTGGACACCATGTATAAAAGGTTGGCTAGGAACTTTGCCAAGGACTTCTTCACATTTCTGCTGACCACAATTTTTAATAATCGTCTGACTTCCAAACCACCTATTCTGGGGTCTTCTGCAGCAGCCCATGGAAAACAAAAGCCTTCATTTTCGTTTAGAAGTCTCCTTTGACTGGCTCCAGCAAAGCGTTTCCTCTCTCTAGGGAGTCTTTACAAATATGGAGCTTGTAAGGAGAGCAAGCGAGGGGTTCAATCTGTAACAGGAAGGATAGAAACGAGGGGTTCAATCTGTGACAGAAAGGATAGAAACTATGACACCTTCACAGGACTCTCAGCAGCTGCTCACTGCGTAGAGGGTTTGAAGGAACTCTGAGATGGTTGTTGCTGTGGCAACCATGCATGCCTAAATGAACAACAAAATTAATAGTCCTAACAGGCTTTGGTGGCGTCAACAGGATGACAACACAGCCCTTCACTGGAGAATGTGTACACTCAGTAGAGATCCCAGTTAAATATGATTCTCATGTAAAGGAAAATAGTGTCCAATAACAGCAAATAAACAGAATAAGCATCATGTTATTGCCACATACACTTCTCCCAGCCAATGGCAGGGACCGTGTTGTTTTTGCCTCCCTGCTGAAGTTAAGGGGCAACTTTCAAGCTCCCAGGGCTTTTTGTGAAATCCTATTTAATCTCATCATGCTTTTGCTCGTCTGTTGAGCTTTTGTTGTAAGCTGATAAGGCTAAAAGGTGGGTGAGGGGGAGCAGAATGAGATACAAAAAGGCAAAAGGTAAAATTAGCTGTAACAAATAATTGGACCCTGCTCAGCCCTGAAGCAGGCACAATACATGTTAATTAAGTGGATTCATATGTTGCTTGCTGAAGGGCTATTCTAGACAGCAGGAAGCAAGTTTAAAAGAGGTAAGAACTTTTTTTCTGCACTAAGGTTAGTTGAGCCATTGCTCTGAATAATGGATGAGTTTTATCCTTGGGTGGAAACAGGGAACGAGAAAAAAAATGCTTTCTTAGGATGTTAGATGTTATTAAAAATCCACTGGGCTAAGCAACTTTTAGATCATGAGAGAGTCTTCAAGGAATTGCCCAATCACTGTTCTATTAATTGAACTGTACAATGATAATGTTCATGTAATATAATGGCTTTTCAGATAAGGGTGACATTCTGATCCAATTTTAGGCAGGAGCTTCATTCCCCAAATGTTTAATATAATTATGGGACAAAATTGGTTATTCCGGTAGTTGGAATGAAGAAAATATCTCAGGGTAAATAATTTGTCCACAGTCTGGGCCAATGTATTCATTGGGATTAAAATTCTGCATCAGATAATAGCAAACTGGACATTTAAAGCCTGGTGCTAAGAAGCTGGTCACAGGTAGGGGTTAGCTGGCTCAGAAGAGAGTTAGGTCAGCTCTACAATCAGACACCCTAATGCCAGTCAAGTCCACTCAGAATTACATTCCTTGCCGCAAAGAGTAAGCAAAAGCATGCAGTGGGCGCCATGCAATCCCATCGTGGCTCAGAATATACACATGGCTAACAACGGATTCAAGATTGCACCTTGTATTAAAAATAATGAAGCACATACACCTATGCTTACAACGCATCAAAAAAAATGCTCTAAGTAGATACGTGAGGACTAGAGATTGAGAATTAGTCCGATGAGTATTGTTCTTTATGATTTTACAATATCAGCCTGAACACGTGTTAATTTTGCAAACAAATAGGCAAACAAATAAACCACAACTTCATTAAACAAAAGCAAACAGATGCTTTAAATACCATATTATAGGGTGTGGAGAGTTGCACATGAGGATAAATTGTCATTTTAAAAGTTCCTTCCCAATATATGGAAGTTCCTCAGAAAAATTAAGAATAGAGCTCCCACATGATCCAACAATCCCTCTTTTGGAATGTACCCCCAAAGATTGAAAACACTTATTCCTATAGATAGATGTACCCTTTATGTTCATTGCAGCACTATCTACATTAGCTAAGGCATGGAAACACAACCTTAAGTGCCCTTTGACAGATGACTGGAAAAAGGAGATGTGGTACACGTATACAATGGAATATTACATGGCCATAAAAAATGATGAAATGTTGCATTTGCAACAATAAGGATGGACCTTGAGAGCATTGTGCTAAGTAAAGTAAGTCAGGTGGAAAAGGATAAGAGTCATATGATTTCACTCACGTGTGGGATATAAAAGTGAAAGCAACAAATGAATAAACAAAACAAACTTATAGACAACAGTATGGTGGTTAACAGAGGGGATGAAGGTGAGGGAAAAATGAAGAGGGTTAGGGGGTCAAATTTATGGTAATGGAGAGAGTCTAGACTTTGGGTGGTGAGCACACAATGCAATATACAGATGATGTAGTATAGAATTGTACACCTGTTATTAATCATGTTACCCCAATAAATTTAATTAAATACAAATAAAATAGAAGTTCCTTCCCCTCTCCACTTACCCTCCAATAAAGACTTTCTGTTATCATACACATTTAAGTGACAATAAAAGTAAACATGCATTATTTACAGTAAATTCTTCCATTGTTAATGTCTTATTTCTTGACCTGGGTGCTGGTTACATGACTATTCACTTTATGAAAATTCATCAGGCTCCTCACAATTTTCTGAATGTATGTTAGATTTCAACAAAGGGTTTTGGAATCCTTTTCCTGTGTCTGCACTGTTGATGTATATGAATAGTTATTCATTGTTTTAGAGTCAACACATTTACACCTATAAATGTAAAGGTAAAAAAAAGTTTTGTAACCATATTTCTGTGCACCAAATAAGTTCATCATTTAAATAAAAGATGTGGATTATAGTTCTGGCTTGGCCACTCACCAGGCATTGAGTCTGAGCTTCTCTGTGCCTCACTTTTCTCTCCCAATTAAAAAGGGTTGGATGGGCTACAGGCCATTGTCCCTTCTAGCTTCCATGTTACATGATACTGGTGACAGGCCAAACGAGAAGTGAGGTTCCTTTGGTGGATCTTTCTGTAAAGCAACAAGCCACTTCCTTGTTTATCTCTTTTTATATACAAGAATTTACCAGGGAGAGACAGCTGAAGTGACAAAAGCCTGATTCACTGACAGCCTTGACCCGTAGGACTAGACGCTGTTAACCACAAGGAAGCCTCAATCTAGTCACAAAATTCAGGACTCCCAAAGAAAGGAGAAGCTACTGAGTATTTCCTCCGTTAATGTCTAAAAATCAGTAAAACAAGGATTAACCTATTCCTGCCCAAAGAACTGTGCAGGGAGTTCAGTGGAGCTAAATTTAATCAAAGGACCATAAACATTTACCGAGCCCCTGAAGGTCAAGTTTCTGGGTAGCTCTTGGGAATAAAATGGCGAGAGAGGCAGATGGGATCCTACCCAGTGGGTCAGGAGCTTGTGGGACCACAGACAAGCAAGCACACGGTTATGAGAGGACTTGTATGTCCAGTGCTGTAAGGGGAGAAATGGAAGGCGTAAAACAAACAAGCAGAGGAGGGTGCATCACCCACGAGGGACGGGGTGGGGCCATAGCACAGAGGGTTTCTGGAGAAAGTGATGTCTAAATCATGAGCAGGGGCCATCTGTGCTTAGCTCACAGGCTGGGAGGCAGTACCACCTAGAGCAGCCTCCAGTTCAAACTACTTAGCTTCAGCTCCCGGTGCCACCTTTTAGCGGTGTGAGCCAGGGTGGGACTCTTACACTCACTAAGCCTCAGGGTCCTTATCTGAGAAATGGGAATAATACGAGTACCATGGGTTTTTGTAAGGAATCAAGGAGAGAATCTGTGTAAGCTCTTCTTAGCACAGAACCTAACTATTAGGACTGTTGTCATTAACAGTAAGACAGATGCGGGGATGGGACAGGTAATATTTCACGTGTGATACCTGTGCATAGACTGGCGCAGAGGGGACAAAGAATATGGCCGTTTGGTGTCCTGAGAGCAATCAAATCTGGCGGGAGAGAAGAGAGGGAGGAGGCAATGGGAGGGTGCTGGCGGGGAAGGCCGGCGCCAGAGGGCACGAGGCCTGCACACCGTGTTAAAGAGTTTGGGGTTCATCCTGAAGGAACGGCGAGCACGGAAGTGTTCTAAAAGAAGAGGCCCGTGAGATTCTTATCCACCTTTATCAGTAGGGGAGGGGTATGCTGCCCACAGAAAAAAATATTTTTTACCCCAAACCATTTAAGACTCTGCATCCGTTAGCTATTTTCCTCTACCGAGAATGAGGTCCATTTGGAATTTAAAAGCTCACTAACATCCAAGGATTCCTTTCCCTTGGTGAGTTACAGATGCTGGACGTTCAAATAACTGTACTTTATTCAGGAGAGGTGTTACCCAAATAGTGTGATTCAGCCTAAGAGAGCCAGTTTAGAAAATTAACATCCTATTGCTTTTCATGAGCCATGAGCTGCAATATACAGCAAGCCTCTCTCAAGTCATTAAACTTACTCTTTAGGTTACAGAAAACCCCAGCCAACTAGCCCTGCTTTAGCCAGAGTTCTGCAGAATGCAGATCTCTCTTTTCCTAGGAGAGGAAAAGCAAGCGTAACCATAGCAGCACAGCCTTGTGTAATACGGGACACAGGACACATCTTCTCCTGCGCTTCCCGTCTCTTTAAGCCTGACTTCTAAGGAGAACCTTACTAAGAATAAACCAAGTCTTCTTGGGATGAATACGCATCACAGTCCATAGGGATGGATGTAAGGACCAACATGATCACACACTTATAATGACCTGGAAGAAGAAGTAAGCAATAAATCCCTGATGCAGACAACCTAAGTGCTTCTGGGTAGTTTAATGCCAACGTGCCATGGACCATTTGTGGGGCGAGTGAGCAAGAGAGTGGCAGATGTGATGTACGTGTATTTGGAAGACAGCAATTCAAATCTTCTTTGTAAAAGGATGAACTACCAGTTGGCAACCAAAACAACCCCTGAAATTATGGTGTGGCCCGTTAGGCTATTGAAGCCAGAAAAGTTGGGGTATCATCATGAACACTGAAAGCAAAAGGAAAAGCAAGCTCTGTTCTTCAGCCCTCTCAGCCAAAATGGAGGCACATCTGCTCCCGAAACGTTGTGCAGCTTTACGGCTATACACCAAGAAATAGAAAACAGAACTTGCTGGCATATGCACATGTCTCCTGATTGTCCATGAGGCTCAATGAAATCACATACAGTATTATATTTCGCACACAGCCATGACACAGAAATATCAGTCACAAATACCAATTTCTTCATGCTTTTAGTGAATAGTTACTGCAAACTGGCTAAAGGCAAGGCGCCATGCTGGCCAAGGCAGGCAATGTCCAGGATGCTATTACGCACGCTGACCTCACGCGGCTTACTGTCTAGTAGATGAAACGAGATGAGGACATGATCGAGAGCACAGAGTAATAAAAACCAATAGAGGAGTAGATAAAGTGCTACAGAAACATCCTAGACACCTATTTAAAGGATGTTATTATGTCAGTAAATCATACATATAAGATCTATATTTATTAACCTTGTTCATTTTAAGGCTTAACCTGGACAGCAATGGTCCCTGTCATTTTACTGGCACTCCCATTAATGCCCACAGCTAGTGTCTAATGTTGATCAGCAGGTCATAGGGGCAACAGAAAGATGGGACGTTTCTGAATGGGGCTAAACTCTGGGGCAGAAGGTAGAAGGGAGAGTTGGGTCAGTTTCTGAGTGAGACCTGCCATTGTTTCTGGGCCTTTGCCCTCAGGTTTATCCTACAGCTGCAGCAAGGGACAGGAGCCAAGCCCTAAGGTGCTCTTTAATGGAGGGGCATAAAATTCAGGCTCATTGTCAGAATGAAGTAGCCAACATCCCCTTGCCAATCAAGTCAGCTGAGAGAAGCCACGTACTATAATAATACCAACAACTCTGTCCTCCGCTGCCCTATCCCACACCAAAGGGTTTAGGAGCTGAATTTAGGATTTCACTGGATTTAGGAGATGAATTCTGTTGGCGGAACTGCCAGCTCTCTCCAACTTTTATGATCAGAATTCAAGGGGGAGATCAGTAGTACTGCAGAAAGGCTTGAGAGATAAACAGATGTCTTTGGCAGTCTGACATCTCCACATCCCCAAGGTAAGATGATCCAAGAAAACCAGGTATAGGCAAAGGAGTTTCCATTTTGTTCCTTAAATACAAAGTCCCCTTACTCCTCTCTCTCTGTGAGCTCTGACACGAGAAATAAGCTTCTGTTTTTAGCTGCCTTTGCAGTTATCAAAGTCGCCTTCATGGTCCTCTTAATTAATGAATATAGATACACTTGCCCCCTTCTCCAGCACTTCCACCATTATAGTTATTTCCACCCCTGTGTGTTAGTAGAGGGAGGGACATATTTATACAGGTGTCTCTTAGTTAATGGAATGCATTTAAGGGAATCGAACTCCTAAATGTAATGAAATCACATTTCAGAATGAAGCAAACCTCTTAAGATCCCATATTTAAAGAAAATGAAGATTTTCAAGCATATGACATTATTAAAAATATTAGCAATGAAATTAATGAAGACCTACCTATCTGTTTGATTTCTAATATATCAAGATATGTTATCAGATGCTATGTAAGATCTTTTTTAAAGTTCTATATATGGCTCCAATTTTCAGGAAGTTTATAATCTAGCTGGGAAGACACATTTAAAAATATACACAAATTAAAATAAGAATTAAATATTAGAACTGTACCAACATGTCTGCTAAGTCCAGAAAGGTTAAGGAATGGAAAAAAACATGAGCGTAAATGTTAAACTTCTGTTCAAAAGAGTCTGGAGTTGTTGTAAATCACCAAAACTTGAGGAATTTCTGCCTTTCAGCTGGACTCACTTCATAAAACAGGGCAAAGTTGCTGGGTCTCTGGCAAGAGTTTCAGTTTTTTTGTTCTGTTTTTGTGGTTTGGGTATTTTTAATTTTAGGATTCATGCTAAATAGAGCATGACATTTTTTAATATTATAAGTATTCTCCCCCATCCAATCCCTAAAGATAACTATTTTTAAGAACTTCACTTTATTAAGGAATACTTGTATTATTCAAATCCCATCTCATCTTGTTTCTTTTATTTTAAGAACGCTTGACGTGAGTATTACTTTCTGTGGGTTCTCGAAAATAGTAGGAGCTAAAGAATGACGAACTGATTCTGTGCTTAATAAGATAAGGATGTTGTTTGGGAGAAGGATAAAGATTCCATTTTTTGGGTGCTTTAATTAACAATCTAACTTCCAACTGCAGTTCAAACAAAATAGAAATCTTAATGGTTAACCAAAATAACTCTTAGACTGGAGTTATAAAATGTCATTGTTTGACATTCTTAATTCTCTCTCTCTCCCTTCATCGCTAATATGCAAAGAGCCCAGAAAGGGGCAAAAGTTAGAAGAGAAATCAAAATCAAAGCTGAACATTTGAATTCAAATTGCAGAGGAAGAAAAGGAACAGCTTGAAGAATCGCAAGGGATATGACTGTTGTTATTGCTTCAAATCAGTTCGAGCACATGCTGCATTTTAAGTAAGTTATTTGCCTGGTTTGCTATTTTTTATAAATAAACATAAAACTATAATCTTAAATGCATGGTGAGAATTCAGATAATTGCTTTTACTTTTATAATTGGGAGTCAGCTGTGTCTCAAAACAGTGAGTCTGAAAGGTGCTCTGGGGGTGACATACTATACGCATTCAAAATTACATGGCAGGAGGGCTTCCTTCGCAAAACATCAGGGCACCCACCGGTGGTCTCTGCATAAGTGTTTCTGAGTTTTTGTTTCATCTTTCTAGAGTTTCTGGAAATACGGACCAAGATACCCATATGTTGAGAAAATGCAGGATCAATTATTCTGTTGCTAAATTAAAAACTAAAGTGTCCCCAAACTATCCAATTTCACATCCACACACACCCAAATTAAACATCATAGTTCAAAGCTTCTAAGTCTAATTACTGTGCCAGTATTGGGATTATAATGCACCCGATTCTTCATTATTCAAAAACTAATTATCTAGGCCAGGCACTTAAGCTTGTCCCTATTCCCTTGGTTTTTCTGCCATTTGGTTATTTTAAGGCTCACTGTCCTCTTCACATGCGGGGCAGAGGAAACAATAAAAGACGAAACTCAAATCAGCAAATTTTAACTTCCCACCTGATCTACTGAAAACTATGGGACAGAGGAGGAATAGTTAACCTGACAATTGAGGTTCTCTGTGTATTTGATTTATTCAGAGTGTTTTCTTTCTTCAATGATAAGCTGACCAGATGTCTTGAATTCAGTAAAATAAAACTTGATTTTGACTTTGACCTTCCTATTGTTTCACTCTATTGATTATTTTTGTCCCTCAGATCCCAGTTCTTCCTCTCTTTGTCCTTCCTTCTCCCTCTCCTTTCCAACTGTCAGCAGGAGTTACTAAGTGGCAGTCTTTTTATTTCTGACTTTGAAGGGGAATCCCTAGGATTTCCAGGCATTTCCCATTATGCTTTGACCTCCACTAGCTTTGCCAGACTAGACCCTCAACTCTATATGCTTATATGCTACCGCTGGCAGAGAATGGGGTGCAGCCCTGTCACCCTTCCCTCAGCTGCAGGTTTTTTGGGTTTTTTTTGGGTTTTTTTTCAGGGCAGTGTTACTGGCCCTCATATGTGGGACCCGAACCGGGGCCGCTGGCTTCTCAAGCCAGAGCTTAACCACCGCGCCACTCAGCGGGTCCAAGCTGCAGGTTTTATTATGTCGTCAACCCCCTATCTAAAGTCTTGTCACCTTAGCTATTCATATAGGTATTTAAGATGAGCCACTGTCCAGCTCACCCCTAGCCTCCACTCCCACCATGTACCTCTCTAAGTGACAAAATTCTCAGCCAACAGAATATAAATCAAAGCATTACGTCTTTCAGTCCTGCCTCCCCATCACTGGTTGTTCACCAGCCAAAGCCACAATAATTTCCTGCAACTAAACTGCCAAAGATTCAATCGAAAGCTCAGACCAAAGGGAGGATGGATCCCCAGGGAAGACTATACCTGTGAATAAGATCCCCAAAACTCGTAGGATTCATCTTCCATTAATTCCGTGTGAGAACCAAATGCCTGTACTGAACTTGTACATATAAATTTGAGGTCTTTTCAAACTAAAAATACAATTATTATTTAAAAAATAAAGAGCCAGGGGGCGGCCAGTTAGGTCAGGTGGTTAGAGTGCAGTGCTCCTAACATCAAGGTTGCCGGTTCGACCCCCACATGAACCACTGAGCTGCGCCCTCCACAACAAGATTGAAACAACTACTTGACTTGGAGCTGATGGGTCCTGGAAAAACACACTGTTCCCCAATTTAAAAAATAAAAATAAATAAAAATAAAAATAAATAAAGGGCCAGAAAACATGAAAGAATGAGAAAAGCTCCAATGTGTATCTTGTGTGATTCCAGAAGCACAAACTAGAAGAAATGGCAGAGAGGCATCATTGGCAGAAATCATGGCTGAGAATGGCTAAGAATGTTCCTGGCCTGAGGAGTGAAGAAACACACGAGTCCTCAGAGTAAATGTTTACATCAATTGCTGAGACAGAAAAACAAAAATAAATCCACATCCAAGCATACCGTAGTGAAAATTCAGAACAGCAGGGATAACAAGAAAATCCTAAATGCTACCAGGAGAGAAGACAGATTACCTGCAAAGAAGCAGTCATTACACTGAAAGCAGACTTCTCAGGGGTGAAATGATGCCAGCAGACAGTGGGGAAATAGCTTCCAAATGATAAGGGAAGATACAAGGATTGTATATAGAACAAAGCCAGTGCTGTTCTGACCGCAACAGGTCATGAAAGCATATACTTCAGCAAGAAGAAAACTGAACCCAGAAGAAAGGAGTGGGATACAAGGAGCATAATTAGCAAAGAAATTAACAAAATGTATTGGTTAATCTATTTTAGTAATGGTTGCTAATGATGATAATCGTAACAACACCTAATTTTGTGTCTCTAAAAACTAGTAAAACTAAAATTCTAGACAATGAAAAGGCAGATAGAAGGTAATCTGTGGATAAGTGAAGTCCTAGTTTTATTCAGAAGGAGACTAGAGAAACAGAAGAATTATAGACTTTAGATAGGAAACTTAATGTATATGTTAAAAATGTAAAGAAATTATTTAAAAAAACAGAAATCTAAAATATTGGAACTGCTGAGGTGCAGGAAAAAATAATAAAAATGTAAAATCTGGGTTGGCCAAGTGGCACATTGATTAAGAGTTGGCTTAGATGCCAGCTCTGAGCTTCAGGGCCCCAGTTCGGATCCCACATGAGAGCCAGTGACGCTGCACCCTCTACAGCTAAGATGGTGAATAACAGCTTGACCTGGAGCTGGGCTGCCATGAGTCGCAGGCGACTGTGTAGGCTACAGTGGGGCTGCAGTGGGCTGCCGTGAGCTACAGTGAGTGGCTGGCAGCCAGCGTGAGCAGCTGGCAGCCGGTGTGAGCTGCTAATAGCCGCGGTGAGCGGCCATCCAGTGGCCAGCGACCGATCTGCCTCACCTGGGAAAAATGCAATGATAATACCAACATGGGCCAGTGAAGTGGCGTCCTCCACAACTAGACTAAAGACTAACAAAAAAAGGACAGCAACTTGTCTGTTGCCCTCTTTCAATTCCCCAATTAAAAAAAAAGAAATGTAAAATCCAAAATAGAGCAAAAAACGATGAAAGAAAAACAAGTAAGTAAAAAGCTTGGCAAGTATAAAATAACATGAGATGGTAGAAATAAGCCCAACTATGTTATTAATCACAATCAATGGAAATAGATGAAACTCAGCGAACCAAGAAACTTACTGTAACTTTGGATTTTAGAAACTGTAGCAATGGACTACTCTCAAGAGACACACCTAAAACAAATACAGAAAGGTTGAAAACAAAGAGATGAAAAAAGATACATCAGGCAAATACTAACCAAAAGAATTCTAGCGAGTAATACTGATAACAGATAAAATGGAATTTACGGCTGAAAGCATTCACAGAAATAAAGAGTTTCTATGGAAAATTTATAAGAAAATATAACTATCATGATCTTGTATGCATCTAGTAGTACAGCTTAGATAGATACAAATGAAAAACTGATAGAATTAGAAAGAAAATTGGAGAAATCCACAGTTATAGTGGGATATTTTAACATGACTGTCTCAGACACTGATAGATAAATTAGACAAAGAATCAGACAACACAACTAACAAACATGATATATTGGACAGATACATTAAAATAACACTAGACCCCCCCCCAATAGAGAATATCATTTTCAGGTATATGTGGCATATTTACAAAAAATTACATCACAAAGAAAGTTTCAACAAAATTCAAAAAGTTAAAGCATACAGTTTGCATACTCTGCCACAAACATGATATATTGGACAGATACATTAAAATAACACTAGACACCCCCAGTAGAGAATATCATTCTCAGGTATATGTGGCATATTTACAAAAAATTACATCACAAAGAAAGTTTCAACAAAATTCAAAAAGTTAAAGCATACAGTTTGCATACTCTGCCACAGCTCAATTACATTAGGATCAAAAAGAAAAGAATAAAAATAAAATACCCTTATATTTTGGTATGAAAATCGCACTTTTATTTTTTATTTTTCTTTTTCTTTGTTTTCCTTTTTTTTTTAAAATTTTAATTAGTTTCAGGTGTACAACACAGTGCAATAGTTATACATTTTACCCCTCAAAGTGACAACCCCCCACCCCCAATTCACCACCCCACTCCCCCCCCATATCATATATATCTATTACTCTTCCTCTTCCACAGTATAATCCTCATCCCGTGACTATCTATATATATTCAATTACATTATGTATACCACCTCCGCTTTAGTTATACAGTGCAGTGATCAAACCTCTACTCCATCCATGAAATGGTCTCCCTAACAAGACCTATGACCATCTGACATTCCACAGAATATTTACAACATTATTAATTATATTTCCCAAACTGTTTTTCATATCCCAGTGGCAATATTGTAGTTGCCTATTTTTGCAGTCTAATCCCTTCTCCTTCTCCCTCATCCCCATCCCCCTCCCAATTAGCAACCCTGATTTTTCCTCTATATCTATGAGACAGTTTCTGTTTACTTTGCTCATTCATACAGTTTTTCAGATTCCACATATGAGTGAGATCATATGGTATTTGTCTTTCTCTGACTGACTTATTTCACTTAACATAATAGTCTCTAGGTCCATCCATATCATTGCAAATGGTACGATTTCATTCTTCTTTATAGCGGAGTAATACTCCATTGTATAAATATACCACAGTTTCTTAATCCAGTCATCTACTGATGGGCATTTTGGTTGTTTCCAAGTCTTAGCTATTGTAAATTGTGCTGCTATGAACATAGGGGTGCAAAACTTTTTTTGAATAAGTGTCTTGGGTTTTTCAGGATAAATACCTAGGAGTGGAATTTCTGTGTCAAACGGTAGCTCTATTTCCAGTTCTTTGAGATACCTCCACACTGACTTCCATAGTGGCTGCACCAATCTGCAATCCCACCAACAGTGCAGCTGGGTCCCCTTTTCCCCACAGCCCCACCAGCACTTGTTGTTTGTTGATTTATTGATGACAGCCATTCTGACTGGAGTGAGGTGGTATCTCATGGTGGTTTTTATTTGCATTTCCCTAATGACCCGTGAGGTTGAACTTTTTTTCATATGCCTGTTGGCCATCTGTATGTCCTCTTTAGAGAAATGTCTCTTCATATCTTCTGCCCATTTTTTAATTGGGTTGTTTGTTTTTTTGGTGTTGAGTTTCATGAGTGTTTTATAAATTTTGGATATTAACCCCTTATCAGATATATTGTTGGCAAATATATTCTCCCATTCAGTAGGCTTCCTTTTTGTTTTATTAATGGTTTCCTTTGTTGTGAAAAAACTTTTAAGTCTAATATAATCCATATGTTCATTTTTTCTTTTACTTCCCTTGCCTGTAGGGATGTATCAGTAAAAATATTTCTCCGGGTAATGTCTGCAAATGTACTCCCTATATTTTCTTTTAGGATTTTATGGTTTCAGGTCTTACATTTAAGGCTTTAATCCATTTGGAATTTGTTCTTGTATAAGGCGTAAGGAGGTGGTCCAGTTTCATTTTTTTGCATGTGTCAGTCCAGTTTTCCCAGCACCATTTATTGAATAGACTATCTTTACTCCAGTGTAAATTCTTGCTTCCCTTGTCATAGATTAGCTGTCCGTAAATGCCTGGATTTATTTCTGGGCTCTCTGTTCTGTTCCACTGATTGATGTGCCTGTTTTTATGCCAATACCAAACTGTCTTGATTACTGTAGCCTTGTAGTAGGTTTTGCTGTCTGGTAGGGTGATCCCCCCGACTTTGTTCTTATTTCTCAGAATTGCTGAGGCTATTCGGGGTCTTTTATGATTCCATATAAATTTTAGGATTATATTTTCTATTTCTGTAAAAAATGCCCTTGGTAGTTTGATAGGAATTGCATTGAATCTATATATTGCTTTAGGCAGTATGGACATTTTAACTACATTAATTCTTCCTATCCATGAGCATGGTAGGTGTTTCCATTTATTTGTATCTTCTATGATTTCTTTCTTCAGTGTCTTATAATTTTCTGAGTACAGATATTTCACTTCTTTGGTTAAATTTATTCCTAGGTATTTTATAGTTCTTGACGCAATTGTAAATGGGACAGTTTTCTTAATTTCTCTTTCCATTAGTTTATTATTGGTATATGCAAATGCCACTGATTTCTGAGCATTGATTTTATATCCTGCTACTTTACTGAATTCGTCTATCAGTTCCAATAGTTTTTTGATGGAGTCTTTGGGGTTCTCTATACACAGTATCATGTCATCTGCATATAATGACAATTTTACTTCTTTCTTGCCAATTTGGATGGCTTTTATTTCTTTTTGTTGTCTGATTGCTATGGCTAGAACTTCCAGCACTATGTTGAATAAAAGAGGAGAAAGTGGACAGCCTTGTCTTGTTCCTGATCTTAAGGGGAATGGTTTTAGCTTTTCCCCATTGAGTATGATGTTAGCTGTAGGTTTATCATATATGGCTTTTATTATGTTGAGATATGATCCCTGTATTCCCACTTTGCTAAGGGTTTTTAACATAAATGGCAGTTGGATTTTGTCAAATGCTTTTTCTGCATCTATTGAAATGACCACGTGATCTTTATCCTTCATTTTGTTGATGTGGTGTATCACATTAATTGATTTACGGATGTTGAACCAGCCTTGTGCACTAGGGATGAATCCCACTTGATCAGGATGTATGATCTTCTTAATATATTGCTGAATTCTGTTTGCTAATATTTTATTGAGAATTTTTGCATCTATATTCATCAGGGAGATTGGCCTGTAGTTTTCCTTTTTTGTGATGTCTTTATCTGGTTTTGGAATCAGGGTGATAGTGGCTTCATAAAAAGAGTTTGGGAGCCTTCCCTCCTTCTGGATTTTTTGGAATAGTTTGAGAAGAATAGGTGATAGTTCTTTTTTGAATGTTTGATAAAATTCACTTGTGAAGCCGTCTGGTCCAGGGCTTTTGTTTTTTGGGAACTTGTCAATTACTGATTCAATTTCCTTGGTAGTATTCAGAGTATTTAGATTTTCTGTTTCTTCTTGTGTTAGCTTTGGAAGGTTGTATGCTTCTAGAAAATTATCCATTTCTTCCAGATTGTCAAATTTGTTGGCATGTAGTTGCTCATAGTAATTTCTTAGAATTTTTTGTATTTCTGTGATGTCTGTAGTCATTTACCCTCTTTCATTCCTGATTTTGCTAATTTGAGTCCTCTCTTTTTTTTTTTTTTTTGATGAGCCTGGCTAGAGGTTTGTCAATTTTGTTTATCTTCTCAAGAAACCAGCTCTTGGTTTCATTGATCTTTTGAATTGTCTTTCTGTTCTCTATATTGTTTATTTCTGCTCTGGTCTTTATTATCTCCTTTCTTGTACTCCCCTTGGGCTTCTTTTGCTGTTCTTTTTCCAGTTCCCTTAGGTGTAAGGATAACCTGTTGATTTGAGATTTTTCTTCCTTCTTTAGGTAGGCCTGCACTGCTATAAACTTCCCTCTTAGGACTGCTTTCGCAGCATCCCAGAGATTTTGGGTCGTGGTGTTTTCATTTTCGTTTGTCTCGAGGTATCTTTTGATTTCCTCCTTGATCTCATTTGTGACCCACTCACTATTTAATAGCATATTGTTTATCCTCCATTTATTTGTCAGCTTCCCGGATTTCTTCTTATAATTGATTTCTAGTTTCATAGCATTGTGGTCAGAGAATACAGTTGAAATGATTTCAATCTTCTTAAATTTATTGAGACTTGTTTTGTGGCCTAACATGTGGTCTATCTTAGAAAATGTTCCATGTGCACTTGAAAAGAACGTATATTCTGTAGCTTTGGGATGAAATACTCTGAAAATGTCTGTTAAATCCAGCTGGTCTAATGTGTCATTTAAGGTCGCTGTTTCCACATTGATTTTCTGTCTGGAGGATTTGTCCATTAGTGACAGCGGGATGTTGAAGTCCCCTACTATGATAGTGTTACTGTTGATCTATGTCTTTATGTCTGACAATATCTGTTTTATATATTTAGGGGCTCCTATGTTAGGTGCATAGATGTTTACTAGAGTTATGTCCTCTTGTTGGATCGATCCCTTCATTACTATGAAGTGTCCTTCTTTGTCCTTTGTTATATTCTTCAATTTAAAGTCCATTTTATCGGATATAAGTATCGCTACTCCAGCTTTTTTCTCAGTACCATTTGCATGAAATATTTTACTCCATCCCTTTACTTTTCAGCCTGTATGAGTCTTTGGATCTGAGGTGAGTCTCTTGTATACAGCATATGCTGGGGTCTTGCTTTCTTATCCATTCAGCCACCCTATGTCCTTTTATTGGAGTATTTAATCCATTTACATTTAATGTGATTATTGATAGGTGTGTATTTATTGCCATTTTGTTATTTGTGTTCGTAGTCTTTCTTAGGTTGTTTTTCTCTTCTACTTAAAGAAGCCCTTTTAGCATTTCCTGCAAAGCTGGCTTGGTGGTAATGAATTCCCTTAACTTATTCTTTACTGCAAAGCTCCTTATCTCGCCTTCGATTTTAAGAAAATGGCACTTTTAAATAATCCAAGGTTAAAGTGGAAATTATAATGGGATTATGAAAGATTTAGAATTAAATGACAGTTCAAATGAAAATATTTGTTCTCTGAAAGTGTTTTCAAAACATGTACGATGCACAATACCGACCTGGACCTTGTCCCCCAGCCCCCCTCCCACTCACCTGGAACCAATGCCGAGGCGGGCAAATTTCCTTTCTGCCTACCTTGAGAATTCTCATGTGTGAGGGGGAGGAGGGGGGAGGTCACCCAGTTTAATCATTGGAGGGGTCAACTTTCAGGCCCTTGACTCATCCTGGAGATCTTTAATCCAGCTCCCCATCTTACTTCAGACCTCAGCTTTCCTCCTGCCTCCCATTAAGGGTCTATTAAAATTGAAGGTAAAGGATAAAAACAAGGGAGTCTAAGAACTTTCCTTCCTTTCTTTCGAGGTTCACAATTCATTTTGAGATTTTTCTTAATGTTTCATTCATCACTTTAGATGTTTGTATTAGGAAGGATTCTTGGGATATATAGTCTACCATTTTGCCCAAATGGAGTGTCACCATTAGTCAAGTTACCTATCCCCTCTGTCTCAGTTTTCTCTTCTATAAAATGGGGATAATAATAAAATCTACCTTCAAAGTTAGTTGTGGGATGTCAATGAGGGAGTGGAGTGCATATAAAACTCTTGGCACTAAAAGTGCTCAATAAATACTGAGTATTAGCAGCAGCAGTTGTAGTGTGAACTTGGTATCAATAAGGAGAGTCCAAAAAATTCAGTATCATACAGCAATCTTACCTATAAATATACATGGAAAATTTCTAATTAAAAAAAATAAAGTTAGGCAAATGAAATCAAGCAGGGTATAAAAGAGTACGAAATGGCCAGAGGAGTTTATCTCAGGTGGTTCCATATTTAAAAAAAAACAAAAAAACAACAACAATGAACCAATATAGTTGATGATACTAAAAGGTTTAAAGAAGAAACTACATGATCATCCTAATAGATACAGTCAAAAGAATAGAATTTAATCTTCATTAAAATTACTCTCAGCAAAGTAGAAGAGAACCCCCTTCATCTCATAGAGTAGCCACAAAACACCAAGAGCAAACATCAGAAATCAAGGTGTTATCACTTTGTGAGATGTGTAAATGTCTAGTTATTATGTTGTTTTGTACAGCTGAAACTAATAAAAAACCAAAAAAACCCAAGGCCAATCTTTAGAAGGATTTCTGCTGAAGTCACGAATAAAACAAGGAAGTCTCCTTCCACCATGATTACTCAATATTCTACAGGAATTTCTAGACCAGTCTGATAGAACTGTATTGAGAGCTACATGTGCATTTTTAAGTTCTCTAGTAGGCACATTTTTAAAAAAATAAAAAGAAACAGGAGAAATTAATAATATGTTTTATTTAACCTAATTATTATATCCAAGTTATTATCACTTCAATGTGTAATTAATATAAAAATTATTAACAGGATATTTTATATTTTTTCATATTAAATTCTCCAAAATCTGGTGTGTATTTTTACTTACAGCAAAACTCAGACAAGCCATACACATTTCAAGCTAAGAGGCATATATGAAAAGGGGCTAAACCTCACATGGGATCAGGGAAACCTACCAGTTTGACAAACATTTAAAAGTCTGACAATGACAAGTATTGGCAAGGATAAAGAGGACTCCTATACATTGTTAGTACAAGCACCCTACCACTTGGAGAACAACATCTAATATTTGAAAATGTGTATAATATTCAGACCAACGATTCCATTTCTAGATACCTACTCTAGGAAAATTCTCCCCTAAGTGTGTATAAATAATTATTTTTGAGGATATTCTTTCTGTTCAGTATTGTTTGTAACAGAAAGAAAATTGAAAACATTCTCAATAACTACAAGTAGAAAAAGGAGAGACAAATTGAGGTATACTCATGCAATAGAATAATGTGTGCATGAGAAAATGATAAAATGAACGTGATGTATATGCACTAAAATGGACCAAGCACAAAAACAATAATGGGACAATGTGTATAGTATGATAGCATTTATGTAGAATTTACAAAATGTATAAAAATCACACTACACATATTTTAGCCATATTATATATCTAGTACAAATCCTAACAGTGATGGCTCTGGTAAGGGACAAAGGGAGGAGAATGAGAAAGGACAAGATCAAAGATGCGTGACTTCTTTGAGTTTCAAAAATCTGAAGCAATGATACGAAGTATCATTTGAAAATCCTGCTTGATGGCTACATAGCTATTTCACAGTATTTCTGTATTTTTGAAAGTTTTCATAATTATAATCATATAATGCTTCTATCTTACTATCAAGGATGAAAAATTCTTACTAGCTACATAGAATCAGAATATCTGCCATTAAAAGGACACTTAAAGGAAATGAAATTCTACACATGAAGATCTGAGTCTACAGTGACACATGGATGCACACGTGTTAAGTGGCAGAGGTCCAGTCTGGCGTCAGACATGCTATCGCCTGTATGTAGAAAGCTGTCTGACACATAGCAGGCACTCACTTGATCAATTCTGGTTCAATGAGTGCATGGAGTGTGTTGCACTGGTGGGTGGGACCTTCAATTTGCATGAAGGTAGGTTTTCCGCTGCTGCGCTGTGATCGCTTAAGAATGAGAACTTGGCTCTGCAGGTATATCTGAGGGTTCAGCCTGGGGAACAGAGTATGTTGCCTGATCCGGGTATTGGTCTTTAGTCTGACTGAGGTCATTGCTTTATGGAAAGAGGAAGTATGTCTAGGCTATAGAGGAAGTGGCTCTGCCCCATGTTACCCTGAACATAGCAATTCTACTTTGGTGGCCAAGTGACAAAGTGTGTCGCAGACCGAATGAGCATGTGTGAATTGGAGGAAGGATATTTTCCCTTCTTCCTCAACCCCACCATGACTTTGGCTCAGGTAGGACTCCAGGAGATTCTGATTCACTTTGGTACTTCAAGGATCTGCTACAGAAAATGTATGTATTTCTACTGCTAGAGCCCCATGGTAATTTGACATGGCATTACACAGTTTTCAGTATCTCCAGATCAAACCACTTCCCCACATAAAATATTTATGAACCATAAAATCTGATCTAACAACAATTTATAGAAAGATAGATGAATAAATGAAGGATAGGAGATAGATGATAGATGGATAAATAGATGATAGATCAGAGAAGATATCGAGATACGTTTTCCCCTACTGGAGAAGGTTTCTGCTCTATGAGATAAAATTTAGCTGCTAAAACATTGAACAAATATGCCAAAGACTCATGAAAGCTCCTCAGAAACGTTTCACAATTAACTATGCTTTGTGCATAACAAACCTAAATGTGCGAACTGGCAAGCAGGCCTCAGATAGTGGGAAGACCAAGGCTTTGAGTGCTTCACATGGTCTTTTTTGGCTCCAACCTGAGAGGAACCAGGATGTGGTTTCAATTTTGAATGTGCTAATGAGGTTTGTCAATCGTGAGCCTAGCTTAATTAATTAGTCATGCAAATTTAACTTTAGTACTTTTTGCACATCTAAATCATTACTATAGCAATTAAAAGGCTGCTTTGATTAGCTCCTTTCACAGTGCATAGCACAGCATAGGTTTGTCAACTTCCTTTGGACATTTGAGTACTGAAAATTATTCTATATGTTTGGGGGATATAAACAACCAAGACAGGTGACAAGAAAGGTGGCCTAGCAGTAGAAGGCAAGCCAGCAACTGTTGGCACCATAAAATCAGCGACCATAAAATCAAGCTGGAAACTGTTAGAGCCCATGCTTGGGAGGGGTTCCCAGAAGCAGAGGGAACTGGCGTGCTGAACAAACCGGGAACATGTTTCTTTCGGTAAATTAAGGTGGGAAGAAGTGAACCGTCAGAGATTTATTGGTCTGGAACAAAATCAATGTCAGAACCTATAAAACACCATAGGAGCCAGGCTTGTTCTTGTCTGGAAGACCTAGCCTGACTCTCATAATCACCAATAAATACTGTGGCCAGGTGAAGCTGTGCCAACTTGAGCTCTCCCCAAGGACCGTTTCATACTTTAACACGCCCAACTGTCAGGAACATTTTATGATATTAGGTTGAGCTTCCTCTTAATTGCTAAATAGGTGCTGCATTCCCTTATGAACCACGCGTGGATGCTGTCTCTCTCCTTTCTGCAGAGTGGGAACCTGACACATAGTGGGATTTAATACATTTCTCCCACCCACACTGGAAATGAATAGCAAATTCAAGAACAAATATAGACTGTTAGCCCCCATTCAGAGCTACGTGTCAACCAGATCTTCCCATCCATTCCCCGCACCGCCCGCCCTCCAGGCAGGCTCATAGTAAGCGACAGCTCATAGCTTATTATATATCCACCCGGGAGGTGGTTAAAGCACAGAGCTAACAGCAACTATTTAGAGAACAGGACACCATTTCTTGTTCTAAAGTCATCCCAAAGGCCAGTAACTTCACACATCTGGTTTGTCTCAGAGGGTCACCAGTATCTCTGATAGAATCCAGCTGTGGAATACAAAATAATATTTCATCTCAGAAGGGGATGATCGTTTGGTGGTAAATGAAAAAAAACAATGTTGAATGCTGTAAGGTACATGAAAAGTGGTGGGGGCAATGGCTTTGGGTGACACATGGAAGACTCAGCACCAAGGAGGACAAAGGGATAGAAACGGGGCAAAGAGGTTTCCAAGAGTTATCAATGATCAAAACGATACATGTCCTGAGCACTCCAGGGCAAATTATTAAGGTGTCAGTCAGGATTAAACGAAGGTGGCCCTGTTTTTGAGAAATCTGAATATCCTAAATAGAGAAATTTAATAACTAAACCGACATGATTTGGATTTCCAAGTTCCTTAATATCTCAAACCCTCCAGTCCCTGATAAAACTGAAATTTATTGTCAAACGTTTCCCAATAAATTTCCCCCCAAAATACCCCAAGTATGCGGATATATGTACACATATGCACTGAATACATTCCTACTAAATTCTTATATATTTAGGGCTTCTCAATAAAGACTGTGCTGAAAACTATTGAGTTCCCTCCCACCTGCTAAGGGATCTCCCTTAGCAGTTACACACACACACACAGACACGCACAGACACGCGCGCGCGCACACACATAGCGTTCTCGTTCCATTTTCCCTCCTTCTGGATCCCTCCCCTATGCAGATAGATAACTCCTGCCTCCCACCCCAGCATGTTCCTAGCAAGCATGCTCGCTTCCTTTCTGCCTTCACAGTCATTCTCATGAAGATAAGCAGTCTTACTGCCTCCACTTCCTCACCACTTCCTTACTTCTCAGCCCACTGCAATCTGGTTTCCACTGAAACTGATCCTGCTGAAGTCATCCAAGCCTCTCCATTTGCCAAATCAAGTGAAGACTTCTCAGTCTATCTCACGAGGTCTTCCTGAAAGCACTGGACTACCCATCTCTCCCTTCTTGAAATTCTGTCACCAAGGCTTCTCTGGTGACACTTTCTGTGTGTGTGTGTGTGTGTGTGTGTGTGTGTGTGTGTGTGTCTCTCCCCACCAGCCCCGTTTTCATTCCTCCCTCTCCTTCCCAACACTCCCCCTCCCTCACTGGCTCTTCCTCTTCCAACAGCTCCCTAAAAGTTAAAAGCCCCAGCGTCTTTCGGTATAGTAGATACATTCATCTAAGCCAGAAGCCTGGGACTTACCCTATGCCATCATCTTCATCTCCACACTGAATGTACCTCAAGTCCTCTTGATTTTAAAACATCTTCATTTTCTGCCTAACCTCTGGGCTCTGTAATCTAGTGTCCAAACAACAACTACAGTGAGATTTCTAAGAAGCAAATCTGATCACATCACTCTCTTGCTTGACACCCTACAGTGATTCCCATCAATTTTAATGTGGATTTCTAACTTCTTTTTTTTTTTTTTAGGGATCTTTTCTGCACTGGGAAGCTATGAATTATGTATGGCAGCACAATGCCTTCCTAGTATGTGCTCAATAAACAACTGCTGAGTAAAATGAAGTCCAACTTAAAACATGGGCACATGTGAGGCTGAGGTTCCCACTGCAGCAGGGGCAGGAGCAATGCCTCGCCTGCCTGTCCTGAGCACACGCCCGCCATCACCTCAGGCATCCCTGTGGCTCCCCTGGCGCTTTGGGGTGTGTCTGGAAGCCCAGAGACCTGTGACAGGAAGTCCAAGCTTCCCAGCTTGGCTGTAAACCCTGGACAAGCTGGTTTCTACCTACTCTCCAATGTCATTTCCGACTGCCCTCCATCTTCACCCTTCACATCAGCCTCGCCAAGCTGAATTACTTGCACTGCCTGGATGTGTCAGGGCTTAGCACATGTAATTCTTTCTGCCTAGAATATTCTTACACTCCTTTATGGCCTAGAAAACTCCCATTTACTCCTCAAGACCGACTCAAAAAGAAAGCCTTTTCTGATTCCATAAGCAGAATGTATCATTTTCCTGGTGCCATAAACACACCTCATACATATCTTTATCAGAAACCTTGTTACATGAGGAGTCCATTTTTATTTACAGGTTTATCTCCTCTACTGGGCTATCTATGAAGGCAAGAATTATTTGGGATTTATCTTGTAATGCAGGGCCTAGCAAAGTGCCTACTATTCAGGAGGTACTCAATATACATTTGCATAACGAACAAAATTCTACTGGAACAAATCATTCTTTTATCTCATTTCATTTTTGTAATGAAGTGGAGAATCAACATTTTTTAATCCTTTCTATCATTTTGCAAGTCACAGGGTGCCCCATGTTAAAAATTGGCTAGCTAATCTTCTATTATCTATGTTTTCACAGAAATAAATCAGGATTAAGCCTTGTGGATTCACCTAAACATTTAGAGAGAATGTTAGTCTTTTTAATTGAAATTGAGATGTCTAAGATCTAATGGGTTATTCTAACTGTCCATCTCTTGGGCACTATTTAAATAATGTCTTGCATCTTAGATTTTGTACAATGAAATAAGAAAGGAAAAACATGCGGATCATGTTTGGTTAATGTGGGTGAAAAACACAGAGCATACAAATCTGATCCCTTAACAGATTCAGATGGGGCCATCTCTTTAATGATATAAAATCGGAAATGAGAAACATCAGGTGCAGTTAGTTAAAGAATATTTGATGGCAAAATTTAATTCAAGCTATGTAAATCAGACTTTTCTTGGGCAATTAAAAAACATCCTCTCAATCTCCTCCACCGGTCTTCAGAGTCAGTGTTTCTGCATCAATCCTTGTATCAGTTTCCTTATGATTCTGATACGCCGATGTGTTGGTCTTCTGGTAGATGGTTTTGTCTCCCACTTTGGAGCAGTTTTGCAATCATGTAGTAGAGAATCATATTCATCTTTGACATATATCATTCACTCATAGTACAGGAATGAGTCGTTTACCTACCATCTTATTAACCAAAAAAAATATCTAGTATAGCCCAAGACTTCTGCATATGCCAACATAATGTACTTGATGTTCACAGAGATGGCATTACAGGACCCTGAAGGACCCTCTGAATCATGTGAGAGAGGCGAAATTAATCCCTTGAGTCTTGTTTCATAGCCAAGTGTACTTTATTGTATTTTAACTCCTTAAAAAATCATGATTCATATAAAGCACATATAAAGTGTGGATTCTGGGTGTATAAAATATTTATTTGTAACACCCAGTCCACCAACCATGACCCATAATAGAAACCTTAATCTTAAATTAGGGGTTCTCCAAGCATGCTCTAAAGACCCTTGAGGAAACTGGAGAGCCTTTCATGAGTTCCACAAGGTCAAAAGTGTATTTGTAGTAATACTAAACATGATTTGTCATTTTCATTCTCATTCTCTCACACATTGGAGTTTTCCAGAGGCTACGTGATATGTGACATTGGAACATACTGAATGCGGAAGCAGTCATGAGAATCCAGGTGTCTTCTATTAAGCCAGACATTAAAATGCACTGGGAGAATTTGGAATTTATTGTGCTTCCTGAATCTGAGGAGTCACATCTTTTACCTATTCTGGAAAATTTTCACCTATTATTTTCTCAAACATTTCCTATTTCTCCCCCATTCTCTTCTCCATCTAGAATGCCAATGCAATCTGTTTGCCCTTTTCAAGCTCACAGGTGCAGTGTCTTGCAGAAATATTTTCATCCTTGTAACTTTGTTCTGCACTTCGGGTACTTCCTTCAAGATCTTTCCAGTTTGCTAATTCTTTTTACAACTGAGCCTAATCTTATTTAGCCCTTCTATTGCATTCTAAAATTCAATTATCATATTTTTTTATTTTTAGAATTTCTACTTTGTTTTTTAAAATCTGCCGGGTCTTGTTTATGAGTGTGTTCTTAGTAACAGTTTACTTCTGATATCATTTCCTTAGACCTCTTAAAAATAGAAAACTCATTTTATATCCACCATCTGATGGCTCAATTATCCAAAGACCCTAGAGGCCTAATAGTACCATTTTCATGTATTACATTCATGTGTGGAAGTCTGTTTCATCCTGTAGCACGCAATTTTAGGTGGTGCGTTTATGTTCAATCGAGCCTTCTGTCCAGAGGAATCTTATGCAGCCTGGGTTGAAGACCCACGTCTTCAGAGCGGATTTGCATTTGCCCCTTTAGGCATTCGAGGTGCCTGAAGTGGTATATATTAGAACCCCTAATCCACTTGAGCGGAAGCCTATGGTTATAAACTCTCAGAAAACACTATTTTCCCACTGTACTACAGGCCAAGCCAGAGGACTGGCCTTATTATCTCCTTTTCCTGGTTATTTTTTTCTAGTTCATCTTTTCATGGCAGATGCAGTGCTTGAGGATTCCAGTTTCATGTGAGAGTCTTGGTTCTGCACTTTGTGGGGCCCAAGGGCTTGTCTTGGGGCGACTGTTGAACTCTGAGCATCGTGCTAACCTGGAACAGGGAAGGCTCCTCAACATCTGTGGCTGCAGCGCCTGCTTCTGGCCTTGGCTTACAGCTGCTTCCTCAGTTTTGGTCCCTGTGGAATTGCCTTACTTTTTTCTTAGCCTAGCTCTACAGATGAGACCATTGTTATATATTATTTAATATTCCAGATATTTTTTAGAGATTTTCAGATGATCTAGTTTGCCATATTGCCCAGGAATATAAATTGGTATGTTTCTGAAAGGTGAAAGGTACGTACCACTTGACCCAGCAATTCTTCGTCAAGGAATTTACTCTTTGGATGGAAACTTGCCATACCTATCAAAGCTTAAAATATACATAACTATTAAGCCAGCAATTCTGCTTTCTAGAAACTTGTCCTACACATACTCACACTTGTATCTAATGCCCTATGAATATTATGTGTGGTAGCAGGCGTAGTGAGAGAATGAAGATTGTGAACAATATAAGTGTCCATCTTTAGAATCGCTGAATAGAGTACTTCCCACAACAGTCTGAAATAGTTAAAAAGAACTGAAAAGATCCACATGAGCTCATATGGAAAGATGTTTCTGATGCAAGTTGTACGACCTCTTTATGTAAAAGATAAAAGATGTGCTTATATGTGCTTATACATTTGCTAAAAAGCTCCTGAAAAGATACACAATGAACAGTTAACCAGTCTTTGGAGAGGCATCGGGGGTTGGAATTGAACCACTGTTATACAAACATTGTTTGTAAAAGATAAATGTGCTAATATGAAATGATTTGTTACCCATTTTTAAATATCAGCTTTTTACTGCTTCATTATCATTAGCAATATTATTGGCGGCATTTGAAGATAGTCTTTCTCTCGAGAAACTGTCCTGCAACTCTTATGCACTTCCTGTCTGTCATTCCTTACCTGTCCCTCACTGGTCAGTTATTATTCCAAGTAACCTGATTGTCCTCTGCTGACTTTACTAGGACACTCATTACCTAATGCTCTAAATATAACGGTCGAGACTGAAATAGTTAGATTTCTTCCCTACCTCTGCCCTGAGAAGGAAAGATTTACAGTGTACGTGAAGGACTTGAATATTAAAATGCCACACGGCTGCAGAGGGAAAGGGAGGGCTCGCTGAGAACTCAGTGAGAAGCCGGACCTATTACTTTAGCTGTGTCACAGCTCGATCAGCAGGAGATACTGATTTCAACATCTGAGCCCGCATGTAGCTTCTGGCTGAAGCTTGAATCTTCAGGGAGCTGCTTCATTCATAAGGACTAGTAGCTGAGTTAGGCTTTATGTACCTGGGAGCATCTCCGGGCATGAGCCTGACGGTTTGGTTTTGAACGTCTTCATTCTTTCATATGATGAACTCCTGGTGATGACAGCGCACAGCTTCAGTTACTTAATTTCCCAGTAGATTCAGATGCATAACTATGACAGAGCTCCTGTCATTTTACCTAGCCTTTCAAATACTAAAATGTGATTTCCTTTTTCATTCTCCTTGAAATAGGGTTCATCTTAGAGCCAGGATGAAAGCTCACCCATAGTCTACATCTGGGCTACAATTTTCACCATTTTGTGATGCTGTGCCATGAGTTGTATGTTTAAGATGTTTTTGTAAAATTAGGTTGTTTTGATTATGGAGGTGCAGTTATTTGTTTTAATGTTTGGGTTTTTAGGTTCAATTTGGGTTTTTAAATTTTTTTTTGAGAAAATTATCAGAATAAGACAGTTTTCCTTTTAGGAAGCGATTACTTCCTTTTTGAGTTTTTTAAATAATATGATACCATTTATAAAGTTTAAAAACATGCTAAAGAATACTATACGTTGTCTCGGGATGCATGCATGCACAACAGTAATAAAACCACACCTGCCAAAGGCAGGTGTTTTAGGCTGGGTTCCCCCTAGCAAAGCCTTAGACCAAGACTTGGGTGCGGGGCATTTATTGAGGGATGATCCCAGTGAATAGGAGTGAAGGAGCAGGGAGAGCGAGATAAGGAAAGAGCAAAGCCCGGACAGGGTGTGTTACGGAGTCACTGCTTTAGGCAAAATGGCTCGTCTCCCTAGAACTGGACCTCTGAGTGTGGTCTCTCCTAACGCATTTATGCAAGCCTCTGAGACCCTCTGGCCCACATTTTTCCTGACAGTGTTAATTCTCCTATAGCTTCCCCCCCCCACCCTCAGATAATAGTTCCTTACATGACTTTTTTAGCTTTATTGAGGTATATTTGAGGAATAAAATTGTAATATATCTAAAATGTATAACAAGATGATTTGATAGACATACATTGTCTATCCATCGAGTTAATTAACATCCATCACCTCACATATTTACATTTTTTGGTGAGAACACTTAAGTTCTGCTCTCTACAAATTTCAGTTATACACTACAGTGTTATCAGCTACACTCATCATGATGTACATTAGATCCTAAGGCCTTATTCATCTTATACCTGAAGGTTTGTACCTTTTTACCAGCCCCACTTCCTGTGCCCCTCTCCTCAGCCCCTGGCAACCAACATTTCACTCTCTGTTTCTATGAGTTTGACTTTACTTTTTAATCCCACTTATAAGTGATACCATGCAGTATGTGTATGTTTCCCTCTAGCTTGTTTCTCTTTCCAAAAGTTTGTTGTTGTTAGTGTATAGAAATGCAACTGACCCTAGTACTATATTGATTTTTGTCCTGCAACTTTACTGAATCCATTTATTAGTTCTAGAAGCTTATTAGTGGAATCTTTGGAGTTTTCTACATGTAATATCATGGCATTTGCAAATAGAAACAATTTTATTTCTTCCTTTCCAACTTGGGTACCTTTAATTTCTTTCACTTGCCTAATTGCTCTGCCTAGTACTTCCAGTACTATTGGGTTGTTGGAAAAGTTATGACATATTTTTTCTATGTTGTTCATTGCAAAAATGCGTCATGACTTTTCCGATAACCCAATATATTGAGTAAAAGTGACAAGAGTGTGCACTTTGTCTTATTCCTGATCTTAGAGAAAACATTTCAGTTTCTCGCCATTGAATATGATGTTAGCTGTGGGTTTTTCATATATGGCCTTTATTATGTTAAGATATGTTCCTTCTATACCCAGTTTGAGAGTTTTTATCAGAAAAGGATGGTGAATTTTGTCAAATGCTTATTCTACATCTATTGAGATGATCAGATGAGTTTTAGCCTTCATTTTGTTAATGTTGTATCACATCGATTGATTTACATATGTTGAATTATCCTTGCATCCCTGGGATAAATCCCATTTGATCTTGGTGTATGGCCTTTTTAATGTATGGTTGAACTCAGTTTGTTAATAGTTTGTTGAGGATTCTTGCATCTATATGCATTAGGGATATTGGCCTGTAGTTTGCTGTGGCTTTCTTGTCTGATTTTGGTATCATGGTAATACTGGCATCATAAAATGAGTTTGGAAGTGTTCCCTCCTCTTCTATTTTTTGGAAGGGTTTGAAAAAGATTGACACAGAATGCAGGAAATACGGATTTGGGCTAGAAGCAGGAGAAAGCTGGAAATAAGGCTTTCACATAACGTCAAGGCTCTTGAAAGGTCTCTCAGACAGACTGTGGCAACCCAACTCGGAAAACTCGACCCACCAGCTCAGCAAAGCAGTAAGGTACTTGTTATCTGCCCCCAACACTGAGTTGAGAAAATCCTCCTCTCTAAAAAACCACTCAGATACCCTTGCTGAAAAAACTATGTAAGGTTGTACTTCAGGAAAAAGAAAATGAACCCAGAAAAAAGAATGGAGTATAAGAAGCAATGAAGAGGTAAGAAACTGGTAAAACAATACCAACAATAATGACAACAATAATGAAAACAATGTCACATTTCATGGCTATTAAAACTTCAATATGGACACGTGAGACTCAGATTGGATTTAAAATGGAAATCTAGCTATATGCTGATCCTGAGAGCCATAACTAAACCATAAAGACCCAGAAAGGTTAAAAATAAATGATGGGAAAACATGTATCAGACAAATGCTAATAAAAAGAAATTTATATTAATATCAAGCAAAAAAAAATAACTTATGGGGAAAACAGTATCACTAGAGATACAGCATGATAAAAGATTAATTCACCAAAAGACATAATAATTCTGAATTTATATAAATCTAACAACACATCCTCAAAAATATATGCAGGGAAAACTGAATGATAATGATAAAGGGAAAGATCATGATAGATTTTTCAACGTACCTATGTAATCAAAAGAAAAAAAATAAGTGAGGCTAAAAATAATTTAACACAATTAACAGACTTGATGCAATGACAGCAAAACTGAAAGTATTAGAAAAGAAATTTATAACTCAGCTCAACTATGAACATATTTGCAAAAAATCCTAAATAAGATATTACCACACCAAAACCAACTATATATATATATGCAATTTATTCTAAGAATTTTTAAATATAATTTATATGTATAGCCTAAAGGAGAAAAACCATTAAGTACCTTATAGTACTACATATAGAAAAAGCATGATTAAATTTAACATATACTAAAAAAGAAAACCCTCAGAAAATCAGGAATAAAAAGGAAATTTTCTAAATCTGACAAAAGCATATTTTAAAGCCCTAAAGAACACATTATAATTAATAATGAAACTACTAAAAGCATTCCCCTTAGACAAGAAAGAAGAGAAAAATGATTGTTACCACCACAACTATTCAACACTGTTCTGGTGATTCTAGCCAGTGAAATAAGGCAGAAAAGGGGGTGGGGGGAACTTAAAGTAATTACAAAGTAATCATTCTTATGTAAGCCTGTCTAGGATTTTTTTTAATGCCTTTGGCTGATTTTGATATTTCTGCAACAAATTTGTCTACCTTCCTAAACTAGAACCCCAAAACTACATTTTTTGGCTGTTAGGTGTAGATTTGTAATTTGGACTTTTCCAATCAGAGGCACTCACTAGAGGCTTTGATTCAGAATTGGCTGGTGAGTAAGATGTCACATTATAATTATTAATAATGCTCCCTTTCAGACTCAAAAGAGTCCTGATTTGGATCATAAATTATACATTTATCTAAATTACCTGGGCAAAAAGCAACATGTAGAGATATGTTTGGCTCATACAAATCACGACACAAGAGGCATGGAGCCGCTCGCTAGGAAAGACTGGATTTCTCAGCTTCTGTAGAATGGTGGAGGGCATACAGTTGCACAGCCAGTAATCTGTGTTTTAATCAGTGTTCAAGGTGATTCTCATGCAGGCCAATGTTTGAGAGCCACTGTTCTCAAGAAATTCTTGCCCATGTGCACAGGAGACATACACAAGGATGTTTATTAGGGTGCTATTTGTAATATCAAAGTAAGTGGAAACAATCTTAGCCTCTTCAATAGGGGAAAGGATAAATAACTGGCTTAGCTGTACAATGTCAGTTCAAATGAATGAACTATATCTCCAAGGATAAACCTCTAAAATCTAATGTTGAATGGGAAAAACAACTTGCAAAAGGATTTATATGGCATGATACCATGTATTTAAATTTTGAAACACACAAAACCATGGAATATATTTTTTATGATATTTATAAAATTTTTTAAAAACACAAAAACATTTAGTGAATACCACATACCAATTTCAGCACAGTGGTTACTTCTAAGAAGAAAAAGAAGAAAATGGCTTAGGGGCATTCTTTAATATCTTATAGGAAAACATGACAGCATTTTAATATTTATTAAATCTGGGTGATAGGTTCATTATTTTTGTTATATTCTCTATATTTTTTATTCATATTTTTAAAAATCATATTGAAAATACATCTTGATTTGTTTTAAGCTAACTTTCACTTGATAAAATGGTTTTATAAAACATCCAGTAATGCTGCTGTGCTTCATTTCCAAGGACATACTGAGATAGAAGCTCAGTCCAAAATCAAAGATAAAATGCTATGTCAAGCACCACAGTAAATATGTATTTTTAAGTTCAGTTTTTATTCAACTTGGTCCCTGAATGGCTGGCACTCAACAATTTAGGCAGGACAAAAAATATCAATCCCAGATGAAAACTACAAAAGTAACACATATACAGGACCAGCTTGCTTTGCATATTACAAGAGATATAATGTTCCTTAAACAAGAAGTTTGGGGCCGGCTGAGTGGTGCGTTGGTTAAGAGTTGGCTTGGGAGTGCCAGCTCTGAGCATCAGGGCCCCAGTTCGGATCCCACATGAGGGCCAGTGACACTGCGCCCTCTACAGCTAAGATGGTGAACAACAGCTCGACCTGGAGCTGGGCTGCTGTGAGTCGCTGGCAATGACGTAGGGTGTAGTGGGGCTGCCGTGAGCTGCCATGAGCAGCCATCCAGTGGCCAGCGACTGATCTGCCTCAGCCAGGGAAGAGCAAAATGATAATACCAACATGGGCCAGAAAAGCGATATCCTCTACAACTAGACTGAAGAACAAAAGGCCAGCAACTTGTCTGTTCCCCTTCCCTGACTCCCGAATGCTGTTCCCCTCCCCCAATTCCCCAATAATATCTTTAAAATAATTTTTAAAATTAAATAAATAAATAAATAAGAAGAAGAGGTCTGGGTTAATCTTTTTGTAAAATAAAGAAGTATTCTTGAATCTATTTGTAAGTTCCCATTTTCAAGTGTTTTGTTTTCCTGAAATATTACACACCTATAAAAATTTACAAATTAGAGAACTAAGATTTCTAGCATTTTTAACCTTCCATGTCCCTGAAAGGGATAACTCAAAAACAATTTGGAGGAAAAAGTCAAAACATAAGACTAATCTATTTATCCTTCTATTTACCTATTTACAATTTTCATCCTTCCTCCCTCCCTTCCTTCCTTTCTTTCCTTTCCTTTCTTCATTCCTTCCTTCCTTCTATCCATTGGATACTCAGATGATCATCTGAGATAGCTTTCATATGCTCATTTCAGACTGTGCCAGCATATAGTATTCAAGTGAAAATCCATGACTGTTAATTTATAAGTACTACATTGACAGGTAATGAATAACTGTAAGAATTGTATGTATTTCTAGGATTTTATTTACTTACTCTTACAAAATCAGCTAGAATTTCTACTAGGTAACATTAAAATGTATCACCTATGTGAACTTAATAGAATGTGCAAAATCATTTTTACTAATCTAATGTGTATCAAAAATGTATGTATTAATAGTTAGTTACCTAATCAAATATTAAAAATTTTTGGAGAAATGCAAAATAATGCTAAAGTGTGAAGAATTCTGAGAAACTGTCAGAAAGCCAGTAAAGAAACATCAGAGAAGAGCTCACAGAGACTAGGAGATTGAAATGAAGCTTTAGGGGGGAAAAAAAATGAAGGCAGAGAAAGTTAAAAAAGGAAATCTCTGAAAATGACAAGAGTGAAGTGGAGCAGTAAAGACCTTCAAAAGAGAAGTACCAGATACAAACCCTTAACTAGCTGTAAACAATAAAGACAAAACATAAAAGATAAGAATATTACTCCGCAAATGTTACAGGGACAAAAGTTAAGTGTATCAATAAATATGTTAAATGTGGTCATAGTGAGATATTTCACTGAAACAAATAAGTAGATACTTATTTGTGAGAGCTGTTTCATTGTATACATGAGAAGCAAAAATATCTAGACAACATATATACAAGAGGACATCGAGATAGTATCACTGTGTTTAGTCACAAACTCCATGACTTTCTCAAGTTGAACAATTACACCAATTAAATATTGTATCTAAGATAGTTAATTATGTTTACCACACAATATAAGTAGATATGAATAAATAAAATTAGTTGCAATTTTTATCAAATACATTTAAGAACTAAATATGTCCAGTAGTTTATGTCACAAATCTTTTGAAATAGCAAGAATCATAATGCAAACTTCCACAAAGTATCACAGGTTTGAGGTAGAAACAGGAAAACTTCCCAGAACTTTAAAGTAGAAAGAAGAAGGTATCACCACAAGTGTACAATCAAAGCCTTTCAGAGTGGCTTTTCAGCTCTAAAAAGACTGATCTGTCAGCTTAACTGAAGGTGCTGACTGTGGCACATATAAAAACCCAATCTCCCTGAGGTTCCTCCAAGATTAGATGGGAAGCAAATGTGAGGAGCCTTGAACCAAGTGAAATATCAGGTTGGTTCAGGTGAAGTTTGAAGTGTCTCTGTTTTTGTTTTTCCTATATTAAGCCTTTAAATACAGAATACATTTGTTTCTAAAAAAACTGATTTGTTAGGTGGATTTATTTTTGCTTTTGTTGAAGACAGACTGCTATTCAAAAGAACCACCAAAAAAAAAAAAAAATGGGGTTATATTCCACTCCCTAAAGGCGAATATTTTCAAATATTTTAGCTGTTTCTTCTTGTGGTTATCTTCATATTTCTAAATAATGTGCTTAACCTGCTATGTCTTGATTCATCAATTTTGGGCACTATTGACTTGCCATGCTATTCTGGTGAGAATGTAACTCACTTATATCCATCTTCCTCTCCCCATTTTTCTATCATAAATATATCCCATTTCCTAATCAAAGTAATAATTAGAGTTTACATTCATTGGACATTTAAATATTATTCACTACTGAGTTAAGAAGTTGACTCTGAGTACCTCTCCTTTTCTGTGCAACTCATTTTTTGAAGTCAATAATTCCTCCTTAGAATCTGCTGAGGGTTTGGTGGTTGTTGTTGCATGTTCTGGTGCCTAGACCTTCCCATGACCTCTAACAGCAATTCAATTCACCTTTCCATGTGGTCACAGCAAGCAGATGGTCCTCTTTTTCCTGAGCCCCCACGCTCCCTTCCAGTCTGGACTGGTTGCTCTCTCGGCCTAACGCTCAGCTGGCATCCAGGGATTTTCCCTCAGTGTCATCCTGAAAATTCCCCACACATTTCTTCTGCTTCCTGGATCCCATGCCTCCTCTTTCTTGGTTTAGTCCCTCATTATAGTCAAGCATATCCCATCCCCCTGCAGCTTCCTGAGAAAAGCTAAATGGGTAAGCTGAGGCGTCTCACCATTCAAAATGCACATTTGGACTCAATCTCCCTGTTTTTAGTGCAACACCTCGCTCCTTGCCCCTCTTCTCAGTTTTCAACTTCTGGCTCTCGTAATATGTTCCTAAATAAACATTATTTCAGAAAAAGGAACTGTTAAAGCTGAAGCTTTATTTCATTCACAAGAGCTAGGATTTATTGTATGAAAAAAAAAAAGAGAGAGATTTTTAGGTCCAAAACTGAAAGTATTCAGGGTAAACAGCTCTGTACCATAAGTCACAGAGTAGGATGGATATAATTTATGATGTCAGGGCATTTGCCAGCACACGAGTTAGAAGGGTACGCCCTCCATGGGCTGGGGGAGGGCATCTGGGTGGAGAGGGGAAAGCAAGAAGGTGGAGACTCAGTGCAAGCCTAGTTTCTGCCTTGCCATCATGGAACCCCGAGAGATACTGGAGACTCACAGACAGACCTTAGGAAACATGGGGGCGGGTCGGCGGGGCGCGTTTGTGCTTGGCTTCTCAGAGCACAGTCCAGGGCGCTGCCCTGTGAGCAGAGGGCCGAAGCAAAACGTGCTGAGAGGACAACCTTAATTGAAATCTGATTTCATCCATATCAAGTTAGAAAGGTGGGGGAAACACACAGTGATACGCCTTGGTTTCTATTCCTCCTAGAAGCAGCCTTAGGTTACACGCCACACTAATACAGCTCTAAGCATATTAGGTATTTTGTGGCCATGTGGTGAGGGTGGGCCGGGCGGGAGGTGTACTGACTTGTCAGTCAGCATTCTGAAGGCCTGATGAGCTTTCTTCAGGTTGGTGACACACTGCTGACATGGCTGAGGAAGGGGAAGCAGGGCATGGCTGCAGGTTGTCCACAAAGGACCCTTTTCCTATTCAGACAACACCTTTTACTCTACCTAGCTGAAGCGAAAACGGAGTTGTTCTAGAACACAGTGGGCCAAGAGCAAACCTGTCAGCAGGACTAGATAACACACTTTGGGCACCCTCCTCAGTAAGTCAGACATCCTTTCCCTTCTCCCAGCGCCCCTGAAAGGTCTGAGGCTCTGAATGCAGCACCACTGACGGCCTGCTGGTGGGAAGAACCCCTGGACCGGAGCTTGCGAGAGTGGCTTCTAAACTTGTGCACTGTTGGGGGGAACGTAAACTGATATAAGCATTATGGAAAACAGTATAGAAGTTCCTCAAAAACTAAAAAACAGAACCACCATCTGATCCAATAATCCCACTTCTGGATATATATCCAAAGGAAATGAAACCAGTATCTCAAAGAGATATCTGCACTCCCATGTTCATTGCAACATTATCCACAATAGCCAAGATATAAAAACAGCCTAAGTATCCATCGACAGATGAATGGATAAAGAAAATTAGAACACACACGCGCACAATGGAATATTATTCAGCCTTAAAAAAAAAAATCCTGCCATTTGAGACAATGTGGATGAACCTGGAGGGCATTACGCTAAGTGAAACAAACCAGATGCAGAAAGACAAATACTGCATGATCTCACTTATCTGTGGAATCTAAACCCACAGAAGCAGAGACTAGAATGGTGGTTCCGAGGGGCTGAGGGGAGGCAAAAATGGGAGATGTTGGTCAAAGGCAACGAAGTTTGTTATGCAGGATGGATAAGTGCTGGAGATCTAATGGACAGCATGGTGACCACAGGTAACTACGCTGTAATATGTATTTGAAATCGCCTAAGAGGGTAGATCTTAAGTGTCCACACACACACACACACACACACACACACACACACACACACACGTGTGAGGTGATACCTATGTTAACTAGCTTGATTGTGGTAGTTATTTCACAATGTATATGTATATCAAAACATATTTAAGGTTATCTGCCTTAAATATACAGTATATAATATTTGTTTGTCAATTATAGCTCAATAAAGCTGGAAAAAAAAAGTGGATCTTGATCCATTCTCAGCAACTAGCTCTGTGACCTTGAACCAGTTACATCCCTCAGTTTCAGTTAGTCCATCTGTAATGACCTTTTGTCCTATGGGTCATCTGAGTGTTTCGGCACGAAAAGCAGCTGAACATTTTTAGGTGGCTAAAATGAATAAAAATTAGGCTCCAACCACACTGCTGTGGTGATTAAATGGCCACCTAATCAGAACTCTCTTACATCCCAAATTAATCTGTAATGATTTAAATTGTAACTTACAGTTTCAAAGTGCTTGCTTCTATAGTTTCCCCATGTGCTCCCTTCAGCCCATCTGAGGTAAGCAGGGCAGGTGTTATCTCTCCAACAGTTCCCTTCTTGGGGGAACTCTCCATAGGCTCCTCGTAGTCCATAGCAGCAATTCCCAAAGATGGTCATGGGCCATCTGCATCAAGATGTCCAGAGAGCACCGATTACAAATTCTTATTCCTGAAGCCTTTTGTAAACCTGCCAAATCAGGATCCCTGAGGCTGAGGCCCTGTGCTTTGTCTGCATAGATGACAAACCACCTCCAGGTGATTTGTATCCACCCTCAATCTGAGAATCACTAGCTTACAGAGAAACACTGGGGGTCCTATTAGATGTCAGGCACTGTATCAGCTGCTTTACATATATTATTTCATTCAACCCTCATAACAACTAGTGAATTATACACTGTTTTTCAACAGCTTTTTATTTTAGAATAATTTTAGATTTATGGAAAAGTTGGAAAGATAGCAAAGGTAGTATATCCCTCACCCAGTTTCAGTTGTGCCAGTATTATTACTTACATTACTGTGGTTAGTTTGTCAAAATTAAGAAACCAATATTGGTAAATTAGTGTTACACAAGCTTAAAATTTGATTCAGATTTCACCGGTTTCTGTCATTAATTTTTTCTGTTCTAAAATCTAGTCCAGGATGCTACATTGCACTCACTTGTCATGTCTCCTTACTCTGCTCTGGTCGGTTGACAGTATCTTCATCCTTCCCTGGTTTTCATGACCTTGACAGTTTTGAGAAGTATTGGTCAGGTATTTTATAGAATGTTCCTCAAATTGGGTTTGTCTGAGGTTTTTCTCATGATTAGACTGGAGTTATGGGTTTTTAGAAAGAGCACCACAAGGGGAAGTGTCTTTCTCATCACATAATATCGGGGGATAAATAACATCCATATTACATCATTGGTGATATTAACATGTTTATAATCCCAAGTCAACCTATTAGGAAACCAAAGTTTATTAAGTGTAGTATTCCACAACTGCTAAGGGATGGAATTAGGGTAAAGTTTAATTTCTTTTCTCTACCATTTTGGCTGCAAGTAACCATTCAAGCTTAATCCTCGCCCCACCCCCACCCTCCACTCCAGCTTGACTTGCCATTCCTCCCTACTGTTTTATGCTCTTCTCAACCCCAAGCTGACAAGTTTTCCAGGTCCTTCAGTGTTCAGCTCAAATACAATCTGCTCTTTGAAACTCTCCCAGATCTCCAGCACACTCTTCTTTGAAGAAATCCTGAAGCACTTATTGTCTGTGCCTCAAATGCTTCACTTTGCATGTATTTCCTTCACCTCTGTCTGTCCAAGTTTAAAGTGGAATGACAGTGGAGAGACCAACCTGCATGTAACCCATTGGCCCCTGAAATGAACGAACTTGGTATCTTACCAACTGGTATCTTATCCATCCTCCTCAATCCTCCACACGGCAGTCAGGGAAATGCTTCTAAACTGCAAATGTAATTACACCACTAACTTGCTTAAAAGTTTTCAATGACTCCCCATTATTTACAAAATAAGGTCCAAATGTCTGAAGCTAACATGTTAAGTCCTTCATGATCTGACCCTCATCCACAATTTCACCTTATCTCTAGCCTTCACCTCACACTGCAGTACCCTCCATCTCAGTCCTGATGAACCACTGGCAACTTCTAAGTGCCCTGTGCCCTCTCTGAGCCTGTGCCTTTGCAGCTGCACTGTCATCAGTGAGGATACCAGTGCAGGAGATTTCAGTTCCAACTAGCTGATCAACAGCGACAATTACAACATCATGTAACAGGAAGTCGGAGAGTAGGGAGAGTTGTCCAGCAATTCAACAATATCATCAACAACCCGCTCCATTTTTTTTTTTTTAATCTCTTTGCTTTGCCATCCTCAGAAAATTTGATTTGTCCTCAGGCTGGCTCCCTTTATAATCACAAGATAACTGCAGCAGTTTTATGCATTCCTTCCAAGCATAGCAATACGGACTTAACTTCTCTGAGTCTCAGGTTGTTCGTCTGTGAAATAGGGATAATTTTAATCACTAGTAGTTGTTTTCAAGATTAAATGGGATAATATATAAAAAACACCCAACACAGGACCTAACACATAGCTTCCTGTATATTTTTTGGAGAACATGTATTCATCTTGTTTTTTTTAAATGCCATCCTCCTACCCTTCACACACATTCCCTAGCACATACAGTTGCTCAATAAGTGTGTTGATGGTACCTCAATCTAAAATAAATACAGATTATTAAACAAATTAAACAGCCAGCTCAGTTTGCCATGTCCTAATTACCTTATTCGATTAGCTAAGAGAACTAACATTTTCTAAATTCTCTATTAATAACAGAACTCTCATCTGAGTCTTGCCTACAGCCACCCAGGACAGCAGATCTGCACTCTCAACTTCAGCGACCTTTCACCAGGCACTCCTCTGCGTTTCCACTCTGTTCTCTCAGGGCTCTGGGCTTCATTTCAGATCTGTCCTTCTGAGGTATGCCTTCCTCCCCTTCCTAACACTTCTTTGTTGCTAAAAATAGGTGATGTCCCTTCAGAGCAAAAACACTTGGCAAATCAGTTAGCTTTTATAGGGACAGCTTCATACTGGTCTCTGTGAGCTGAGGGATAGATGGATGAAATAAAGGAAGAAGCTCACAGCCATCTCCTCGCCATGTATCCCTGCATTCCTCAAAGGAGTTTACAAAACTTATGTAAAAATAGCAATCTCATGCTCATCAAATATGCACAAGCTAAAGGATGCTAAGTGAGACTTTGCAGAATGCTAAAGAGTAAATAAAACAGCCAGCTCAGAAGATCAGCAGAAAGCATTTTGAGGAAGCATTTAATTAAAGGACCCTACGACCAACCCCACAAACCAAGACTGGAGCTGTTGGTGATCATGATTTAATAAACACGCCTCTCCAAGGAAAACAAGAGCATGTAATATGGGTCAACTTCCTTTAGATTATGATGGATAGCTTTCGGACTTCTCTCATCTAGGCAATCTTTTGGTATGATGCTGTCAGCTTGGATTTTGCATATATTCAGTTCCTTATGCATCCTGTGAAGTTTGGTGACATCAACCCTGAAAGAGGCATCAGTATATTGCCTAAAATATTCTTTTCATCCACTGGATACTCAACTGCTTTGAAATAGTCTATTTCTTTGCAAGAGAAAAATTTCTATTCGATACAATATTTAATCCTCTTTTTTTAGTATATGTGTGAATGAATGTATTCAAGTGGCTGGATCCATATCTCCATGGGTACCAAGGCAGGAACATGGTGTTGCATATATCTGCATATTCATGTACAAATTTGTATATGTACATACTTGAAAATGAGTGTGTTTTTACCACTTTGAACTTCTAAAACTCATCTCTGGAGTTGCATTGTCCTAATTTCTTTGAATGAAAGTAGGAAAATTGCAGCACAAACTAAAATTGCTCAGAGGCCTAAATTTAAAGGTAACAAGCCTAATTTAGTATTCAATTAAATCCTATTCTGTTTAATCTTTTAGCAACTGTGTCAACCCACTTGTCAACTACTATCTCCGATTCCTCTATCCTCAGCTCAAAAATCATCCTACCTTCTCTTTATTTTCTAGAATTCATGCCAAGTTCACTGCCTGCTGTTCAGTATTTCACACATATCCTTAGGGCCATGGTTCTCCTAGCTTGATTTATAAGCCTCTGGTTATCTGTCAAAAGGTTATTTTGGTGTATAAATAATCCAAAGAGTGGGTCACATAAAAATGGATATGAAGGAGAGGTATGCATGAAGAATTAGAAGTATTCTCTAGTGAAAATGGATATTGTCATAGAACAAAAAGAATAGATCAACATCCCAACAATATTATCACTGATGGGTGGCTGCCCAGCTACTAATTTAATATCTCCATTGTTGGGGAACTAAAAGCCATCCCAAGCGTGCTTCCCATCAAGACAACGCTCTCCCATACATCGAAGCTATATCTGTTTTCCCATAGTTTCTACCATTTAAGTATTCATCAAAAGCCCACTAGTATGGTTAACCTATAGAGGCTAACCATTGAGCCAATGAACCCTTTGAGAATCTAATGAAAATAATAGATCTTCTTCATAGAAAAATGCACGTGAAAAAAGGACTTTTCTTAGAATTTCAGGGAGTACACGGTCCTGTAAAACCCATTCATCCATGAACATCCTGGTAAGGAGTTCCTTGTTACTGTTTTGTATAAGTAGAAAATGGAGGAGGGCCGGCTGAGTGGCGAGGTGATTAAGCGCTGGCTTGTAAAGCCAGCGGCCCCAGTTCGGGTCCCACATATGAGGGCCAGTGACACTGCCCTCAAAAAAAAGAAAGAAAAAGAAAGAAAATGGAGGGGAAATAAATCATGGTTTCCTCTTTCACGGAGCTACTTTCCGATCTCAAATGCTTGTAACACATTTAATCGTAACGAGGCAGTATATGGTAGGGTACTGATTACATACAGGGGACAGAACATTCCACTCTTGACTGTGTAACTAGATGGAGGTCCTTGCAGATGGCCACCATGCATTCACATCCCACAAGGGAAGTAAAGGCCTTTGCAGGGTTCTCAGAAGCATCACAGGATGGCACAGCCCCCAAAAAGCACAGAAGGGTGCTGGTCATGGTCTGCTACATAGTACTCAATAAATGTCTGCTGAATGATCTAAGAATAAAAGTAAATGATCTAAGAATAAAACACTCCTTGACCCTCCAAAGATAAAAATTAAAAAGAACAATAAAAATATTTCATTAGCCTTCAATCTTTCCTAGGAATAGCTTTTCTGTACACTTCGATCCTTAATCCCAGAATGTCAACGCATCTCTAAGCCTGAAGCAAACCTCTACGGGACATGTTTTAGATGAGCTAAGAAAGGTTAAAAAGATGCGTCCAAGGTCACAAAAGCCAAACTCAGAATAGAACCCAGGAGGTTCTCCAAGCAAGTCTTAGAAAGGGGAGCACCGGTCCTTCCACTTCAATTTCTTAATAATGACACCTTTTAACAGAATAATTGAACAGTTTTAAGAAGAGGTGATTAATTTTCTTTGCAATTCAGATGTTACTCTGCTTTCTTTATATGACGGTGACCTTGGAAGTTCAGTAAAGAAACTTCATCAAATAACAGGAAAAACCTCTTAGCTGGTTCACATCACCTCTATGTGTGCTATAAAATTGCTCAGTAATGAAACACAAAGTGTTTTCCTTCAGCTGGGGTTGCTGCTCTTTCATACATTACACGTATGTTGTATATGGTAAGGATGGTTTCGCTTGGTGTCATTTTTGCTTAAATCAAGGGATTGTTCTTCTAGACAAATAAAATTTTGCAAAGGGAGTCAAAGAAGTTAACACTCCCCCACCGCCAATAAGTGAAATATTCCTTTAGCCCCTTATAATGAATGTCCTTTCCCAGATAAATCAAAGAATTAGTGTAATACAACAGGGGATCAGAAAGTATGAGTTTAGGTCCTGGCTCAACGACGCAATAATTGTGTAAGTTTGATGAAATCATCTAGCCAGTCTGAGCCTCCAGTAACACTGCAGTACTAAAACCTGCCCTATTGCTCTCTGCAGTCAAAATGAGGTTTATGTGAGATTAGATCTTTCTCCATATATGTGAGTATCAGAGCTTAGGAGTCGAATTGGAGTAGTGAGTATGGAATTAAGGTTACTCCCAGACGTACTTCTCTTTTACCTTGTGCTGTACCTCACCCCAGCACCACTCGAGTCCTAACCAGCTAAACAGCATCTGAGTTGCTGCTGATTTCATGAACATTAAAAGCCATTTATTTTGGGGAACAGTAAGACATATATAATGACTTGTTCAAAGTCTGATGTCAGAGTAAAAACAGTCAGCAACTGAGCTCAGAGCCCCCAGAGTTGCCAGTTGTTTCACAGCCATCACTACTGTGCAATAGAATATAAGCACATCCTTACAATAGTGTTCATAAAGGAACTCAACACAAGGGGAAAACAGTGCTTATTTTTTAAATTAACATATACAGAATCAGGCAAGTTCAGAAAAATGGCACTTCAGAGGCGTAATCCTGAACAGATGGCTGCTCTCCACATGCTGTCTCTGAAGGGGAGATTTTCAAGGTAAATAGAAACAAATGTTTTAGTGTGTTGTATACCAAAATAATAGATCCCACAAGAAGCATTTTCCAGCATGAAAGAAGTTTCTTATTAATCACATTTTTATGACAAAAACAAAAACTGGTCTATGGGCTAGTTTAAGGCATTTGCTCTCGTTTCATTATTAAATTACGCTCATGAGGGCTGGCCAAGTGGCACAGTGGTTAAGCACTGGCTAAGGAAGCCAGCGGCCCTGGTTCAAGTCCTATATATGAGGGCCAGTGACACTGCCCTCAAAAAAAAAAAAAAAATCTAAATTACACTCATGAATAGACAATATGTCCAGTTACTTCTGAGATATTTAAGTCATGTTAAATCTGCCATTGTCATTCTACCCCTTCGTTTCCACCCCCGCAATTTAGCTGCTAATAGCAAGAAGCCACAAAAGTAGCATGTCTCCCTTCAACATGTTCCTTTTATATCCAATAAAGTCTGAGTGTGTTTAAGAGAACAATATATATTGTTCTTTCATTAACTCATTTATTCAACTTACATATTTCAGGAACCTCTACTCTGAAAGGGTAAAAGACACAAGTCCCAATTCTGTCATTGATTGATTGACACCTCATAACTTCTCCTTGCCTCAGTTGTGCATGCCATCAATGATATTTGACCTGCTCACCATATGAAAGCCCTTGCATGAATATGCTCCTTCATTCATTCATTCATTCATCAAATATTCATGGAGCCCCTAGCCTGTGCTGAGCACTGGCATGGCACTACAGAGATGACAGTAAATCCAACAGACGTGAGCCCAACCTCAGGAGCATTAAGCCATAAAAATTAACAGAAGGAAACTAAAGTGAAAGGTCTGAACAGGAAAGTAAGAAAACGCTGTCCCAACATGGGAGCCTTTACCTGTAGCCTCCTTTTGCCCAGAGCTTCAGATGAGGGTCAGAGGGTTGGCATGGATTACTAGAGAAAAACTTTATCAACTTTATCAACAAAAAGGGGCCACCTCATAACTGCTTTATATCCATACCGGCTCAAAATATGAGTTAAGATACAATCCAAAATGTTTCAAAAGCTGTGCTGCTCCCACCCCCATAATTGTTCATAGTGGCTTTTTTCCTTTTTGGAAGGGAGGTGTTATAACTTTAAATCCAAATGCACAAACACAAGCAGCACTCTAAACAACACAGGACAAAGTGCTATGTTCTCCAGTCCAGTATTTCCCAAAATGTGGTAACACAGACCACTGAAAGACATGAAATTATTTTAAGTGGTACATAGATAAAATTTTCTTTATGGTTATGTGTTGACTTTAGTGTGTATCAGGAAAAATATAACGAGCACATCCAAGTCATGATTGCACTGATACGTGAGCTTAGTATGAGGAACAGCCCACCTTACACAGCCCATGTGGATTACAGCAGCAGGGCTCAGGTGTGCCCAGGCATGCTGACAACCCGCCATCATAACTTTAGAGGCACAGGAAGTACAAGTGCCATCACTAGCAATTGAGTCTCCCATCCTGAATGTCCACGTGTATTGCAGCCAGCTTGTCTGAGATAGGCTGTGCCGTTAGCGAAAATAACAGCAGCTCCAGAAATAGTCTTGGGGAAGCGTCTCAGCTTGGGTCACTTCCCCTCCTTAAAGCAAACACTATGGTCAGTGGGGTGAGGGTCTCCAATTGGGCAGGCATAAAGCTTTGCTGTCTCTTCTGGACCCTGGGTCTGGGGCAACCCTACCTAAACTGTATGAATTAGCACTGGAGGAGATGTGTGGTTCCACAAAAGGAAACTGAGGAACTGCTTCTTATACGTATAATAAGGATAGTGATTCTTACATTATAGTATTGAGGTGAGGAGTCAGTGAAATCAAAAATGTATTTTGCCTGACCAACCCAGTGAATGGTTCAAAGCAAGTGCTCAACAAATGGTGGTACTAGCAGTGGTAATAATTGTTATTGCTGTTTGCTAACATGATGATCATTTGTGGTTGTTATAGTAGTGGTTTGGTAAAACAATTTTAAGGTCACACTTGTTAACTTAATTATTTTATCAACCAACAAATAAAAGATAACTATCTGAATATAACATTTGGAGATCCATTAAGTTAAGGTAGCACTTCCTTCAACTTGTATCCTTGATTCATTGATCATCTCCATGCACAATCAAGGTATTCTGAATTACCACAATAAAATTTTCATGGTCTCACCAAATAGCTTTCTGCTTCATTCTTAAGTGACACATAGTTTTATCATGACATAATTTTACCTAAATGATTATACACCAATAGTGTTAGTATTTATAGTAATGCTGTATTTACAACAATAAATTTCAATGTATTTTTCATGTAGTCAGTACAATATTGAGTTAATTTAGTGTAAAATTTATGAGTTTCAAAATTAAAAGCAGTGATAATAATAAAACAACAGCATCTGCAAGAACCTAATAACTTTGCTAGAGTCTTTACTTTTTAAAAAGCACATTATGTGGTCAGGGAGAAGAGCTAAAACAAACATGAAAATTGAAATTAACAAAATAAAACCGGTTGTCCCTCTGTGGACCAAGGATAATACTGTATGCACCCTTTAATTAACTCAATTAATTGAAGATTTATGATTGGCATAAAATAAAAAATTAGCCAAAATATTTCAGTAAAACAATATATAAATAAAACATATTTGGCGCCAGCCGAGTGGCTCAGTTGGTTAAGAGCTCGCTCAAGAGTGCGAGCTGAGCTCTGAGCAACAGCAGTTCGATGCCTGGCCTGAGCTTAGCTCCCACTAAGCTGCCAACAGGTGGCAGGATGGCTCAGCTATATATATATAAAAAAATATTTGGTTCATAATTCTATGAGGAAAGGTTATCATCTATTAATATTACCATGAAAAATGCATTTAACAAATATAAAGCATTGAAAAACTTTCTTCAATATATTAGGCCCTCAACAAAATATAAAAATATATCAACTTTTAAAATACAGATAGTTTATTTTATCTTCATTACCACAAACCTTGACAAAGTTAAAGAGAAATAAGACAAAAGTGGGTGAAATATTATCTAAATATCATAAATTTAAAATATTCTAGAATAAGTCATAGAAGCAATTTAAAAATCCTAGAACTACATGTGGTAATTACTGACGCTTTTAAATGTACAAGTGATTATCAAAGGAACGAAGAATGAGCTCACCTTGAAGTTAAATCCTGTCAAATAAATGATATATAAGCAGAGGTGGCCAGTCTCCTACATAGTGAGGACAGCTACAAAGTGCCCAGGGGAAGGTGGAGGTGGCAAAGCCATTCCTGTTTGTGGTTTTTTTTTTTATGTTTTAGTGCTTCCTCAAAAGGAATTAGTTCCTTAGTAAGAACACCAGATACCAAAATGTATATCTATAGCATATGTTTTATTAGAAATATAAACGCATGTGGGTTTCGAACAAAAACCTCAACTGAATTAAGAGAAGCATTAGGGTTTTGCTTTCAGTGGAGGATTAGGAGTTCCTTTTTCTTTAAAATCTTTGCACCTATGTTCATGAGGAATATTGGTCTGTAATTTTCTTTTATTGTAATGTCATTGCTTCTGGTATCAGGGTAATGCTGTTCTCACAGAATGAGTTGGGAAGTATTCCTTTCTCTTCAATTTTCTGGAAGAGTTTGTGAGAATTGGTTTGTTTGTTTGTTAGTTTTTCTTCCTTAAAAGCTCAGTAGAATTCCCAAGTGAAGCCATTTGAGTCTGCTGTTTTCTTCATGGGAAGATTACAAATTCAATTTCTTTAACTGATACAGGGTTATTATGGATGTCTATTTCTTCTTGAGTAAGCTTTGGTGGCTGTATCTTTCAAAATGAATTTGTCTATTTCATCAAAGTTGTTGAATTTATTGGCATCTAAGTTGTTCATAATGTTCCCTCATTACCCTTAATATCTGCATAATCTGTAGTAATGTCATGTCTCTCATTCTTGATATTAGTAATTTGTGTCCTATGTCTTTTTTTAACTTATCAGACTGGCTGGTTTATCAATTTTATTGATCTTCTCAAAGAACTAGTTTTTGGTTTCATTTATTTTTCTCTTTTTCTGTTCTATATTTCATTGATTTTTGTTCTGATCTTCACTATTTCCTTTCTTCTACACACTTTGGGTTTAACTTATCCTTCTAGTTTCTTACGTGGACGGTTAGCTAACTGATTTGAAATCTTTCTTCTTTTCTCATTTAGGTATTTAGTGCCATAAATTTTCCTCTAAGTACTGCCTTAGTAGCATCACACAAGTTTTGGTATGTTTTCATTTTCATTCAGTTCAAAATATTTTCTAAATTTCCTTTGATTTCTTCTAACCCACAGTTACTTAAAAGTGTGTTATTAACTTTCCATATATTTGGTGATTTTCTAGACATCTTTCTGTTACTGATTTCTAATTTGATACCACTGTGGTTAGAGAACATACTTTGTATGGTTTGAATCTTTTTAAATGTATGAAAATGTGTTTTATGGCCTAAAATATGTGTTTGAAAAGAATTTATATTCTATAGCTGGGGAGTAAAGTGTTCTATAAATGTCATTTAGGTCAGTCTGGTTGATAGTGGTTTTCAAGTCATTTATATTTTTATTGATTTACTATCTTATGAATCACTGAGAGAGGAGTGTTGAAAACTTCAACCATAAGTGTGTATTTCTCCTCTAATTTCTGTCAGTTTTTGTTTCATATATTTTAAGGCTGGGTTATTATGTGTACTACCATTTGAAATTGTTATTTTTTTCTTGGTGAACCTGTCTCCCTATCATTATAAAATGACATTTCTTTTCTCCCTTGTGATATTCTTTGCTCTGAAATCTACTTTGTCTGATGTTGGTCAGCCCCTCCAGCTTTCTTTTGATTAGTGCTACCAAGGCATCACCTCTTCCATTCTTTTACTTTTAAACCTATTTGTGTCTTTGTATTTCAATTGTGTTTCTTATAAACAGCATATAGTTTGGTCATACTTTTTAAAATCTCATCTGATTGTTTCTGCCTTTTATTGGTATGTTACCCCATTTACATTTAATATAATTACTGATACGGTTAAGTTTAAATCTATCATCTTGCTATTTATTTTGTTTGTCCCAATTATTCTTTTTTCCCCTTTTCCTCTTTTCAGCCTACTTTTGGACTGTTTTATATTATTCCATTTTATCTCCTTTGTTGGCTTATTAGCTATAACTCTCTTTTTACTATTTTAGTATTTGCTTTAGGATTTATAGTATACATCTTTAATCACACTGTACCTTTCAGAGATATTATACCAATTTACAAAGAAGAATCTTATTCATTTATTCTGTTCTTTAGATGGCAGTATAATATTCCATTGTTTATATGTACCACAAGTTCTTTATCCAATCATCTGTTGATGGGCATTTTGGTTGTTTCCATATCTGGGCTATTGTGAATAGTGCTGCAGTAAACATAGGGGTGCATATAGTTTTTCAAACCGGTGTTTTTGATTTCTTTGGATAACTACCCAGGAGTGAAATTGTTGGGTCATAAAGTAGTTCCATTTTTAATTTTTTGAGAAACCTCCAATACTGTTTCCCATAGTGGCTGCACCAATTTGCAATTCCACCAACAGTGAATAAGGATTCCCTTTTCTCCACAGACTCGCCAGCACTTGTTTGTTGCTTTATTGATGATGGCCATTCTGACAGGAGATGGTAACTCATTGTGGTTTTAATTTGCATTTCTCTGATGATTAGTGATATTGAGTATCTTTTCATATGTCTACTGGCCATCTGTATGTTCTCTTTCAGGAAATATCTATTCATGGCCTCTGCCCAATTTTTCATTAGATTGTTTGGTTTTCTTGGTGTTGAGTTGTATGAGTTTTTTATAAATTTTGGATATTGGGCCGGCCGCGTGGCTCAGTTGGTTAAGAGCTCGCTCAAGAGTGTGAGCTGAGCTCTGAGCAATGGCGGTTCGATGCCAGCCCGAGCTGAGATGCTGTCGAGCTGCCAAAAGGTGGCAGGATGGCTCAACTAAATATATATATATATATATATATATATATATATATATATATATATATATATTTATAAATTTTGGATATTAATCCTCTGTCAGATATATTATTGGTGAATATCTTTTCCCATTCAGTAGGGTGACTTTCATTTTGTTGATAGTTTCCTTTGCTGTGCAAAACCTTTTTAGTTTGATGTAGTCCCATTTATTTATTTTTCCTTTTGCTTCCCTTGACCACAGAGATGTACCAGAAAAAAATATTACTAATATCTATGTCAGAGGGTGTGCTGTGCCTATGTTTTCTCCTAGAACTTTTATGGTTTCAGGTCTTACACTTAAGTCCTTAACTGATTTTGACATTTTTCTTTTTGTATATGGTGTAAGAAGGTGGCCTAGATTTTTTGTGTGTGGGGGGGGCATGTATATGTCCAGTTTTCCCGACACCATTTATTGAATAGACTGTCTTTACCCTATTGTATATTCGTGCCTTCTTTGTCATAATTAATTGACCATATAGGCATGGTGTATTTCTGGGCTCTCTTTTCTGTTCTATTGATCTGTGTGTCTGTTTTTTCTGCCACTACCATGCTGTTTTGATTACTATAGCCTTATAGTATTTTTCCATATCAGATAGTGTAATACTTCCAGCTTTAGTTCTTCTTTCTCAAGATTGCTGTGGCTATTTCACGTCTTTTGTGGTTCCATATGTTTTAGGATTATTTCTTCTAATTCTGTGAAAAATGTCATTGGTATTTTGATAGGTATTATATTGAATCTATAGATTGCTTTGGGTAGTATAGACATTTTAACGATGTTAATTCTTCCTATCCATGAGCATGGTATATGCGTCCATTTATTTGCATTTCTTTCCTCATTGTCTTACAATTTTCCAAAACAGGTCTTTTAGCTCCTTGGTTAAATTTACTCCTAGGTATATTTTTATGCATTGTAAATGGGATTGTTTTGAATTTCTTTCTGATAATTCATTATTGGTGTGTAAAAATGTAACCAATTTCTGGATACTAATTTTGTATCTTGCTACTTTACTGAATTCATGTATCAGTTCTAATAGTTTTTTGGTGGAATCTTTAGGATTCCCTACATATAGTTGTATTATCTCAAATAATGACAGTTTTATTTGTTCCTTTCCAATTTGGATGTCTTTTATTTCTTTTACTTGTCTAATTGTTATGACTAGGACTTCCTCTTTTACTTCTTGAGTCAGTTAAAGTAGTTTGTACATTTCATCTAAGCTATCTAATTTGTTGACATACAACTATGCATAATATTCCTTTTGAATCTTTTTAATCTACCTAACGTCAGTAGTAATAGTCCCTCTTTTATTTATTTTAGTAATTTAAGTCTCTCGTTTTTGTTTGGTCAGTCTAAGGTTTGTATTTTATCAATCTTTTCAAAGAACCAACTTTTGGTTTCATTGATTTTCTCTATTGTTTTTCTATTCTCTTTTTCATTTATATCCACTCTAATATTAATATCTCCTTCCTCTGTTTTGGATTTAGTTTGCTCTTCTCTTTTACTTTCTTATGGTGGAAGATTAGAATATTAATTTTTGATTTTCTACTTTTTTAATATTAGTATTTTCAGCAATAAATTTTCCCCTAAGCCCTGCTTTAGCTGTGCTTTGGCATGTTGTGTTTTCAGTTTGATTTATTTCAAAGTATTTTCTAATTTCCCTTGTCATTTATGCTTTGGCCTATTGATTATTTAGAAATGTGTTAGTTTTCATGTATTTGTGAATTTCCCAAATGTCCTTCTGTTTTTGATTTCTAATTTAATTCCATTATGGTTGGAGATACACTTTGTTGATTTCAATCCTTTTTAGTTTATAAAGGCTTGTTTTGTGTTCTATCATTGGCTTAGCTTGGAGAATATTCTATGTGGTTTTCAGAATAATGTGTATTCTGCTGTTTTTGGATTGTCTGTTAGGCATGGTTGATTTATATGTTGTTCAAGTCTTCTATTTCCTTGTTGATCTTCTGCCTAGTAATTATATCCATTATTGAGAAGAAGATGTTAAAGTCTCTAACTATTATTGTTGAATAGTTTATTTCTTCCTTCAATTTTGTAGTTTTGCTTCATGTACTTTGAGGCTCTATTGTTAGGTATACATGTGTTTATAATGGTTAATGCCCAAACGTTATAATTTTTTTATCTCCCTTATATCTTTATGTTATATCCCTCTCTATCCCTAGTAACAAGTTTTGTCTTAAGTTTATTTTGTCTGATATTAGTAGAGCCACTCCAGCTCTCTTTCGGTTACTATTTGAATGGTATATCTTCTTGTCCATCCCTCAGTTTCAATGTATTTATGTCTTTCAATCTAAAGTGTATCTCTTGTACATGGTATATAGTTGGATCATATATTTTTATAATCCATTCTGCAAATCTCTGCCATTTACTTGAAGTATTTAATCTATTTAAATTTAATGTAACTATTGATAAGGTATAATTTATGTCTGCCCTATTCTTAAAAATTCTTTTTCTTTGTGTTTCATTTTAGATAGTTTATAATTTATGCATCATCTCATGAATCTTTTCTCCTTTAATGTCTAATATGCTGTAGATAGATCCCATACAGAATTTCTTCATCTCAGAAACTGTCATTTTCAGCTCTAGAAGTTTAAATTGGGCCTTAAAAAACACACATTCTAAGTTCATACTTATAGATAGGATGCAGTTATTCTTTTCTGAACGTACTTGTCTGCTAATTCTAATATATGTGTCAGTTCTGATTTGGTTTTGATTGCTAGATTGGTCTCCACATTACAGGTCAGATTTTCTTGCTTTTTTGCATGTCTAGTAATACTTATTTGGATGTCAGACATTGTGAATGATTACCTTGTTGGGGGCTGAATAGTTTTGTATTTCTTTAAATATTCTTGAGTTATGTTCGGGGACACAGTTAAGTTCTTTGGAAACAGTTTAATCATTTTGGACCTTGCTTATTAGATGGGATCAATATAACATTTAGTCTAGACTGATTATTCTCCTTTACTGAGGTAAGACCCTCTGAGTACTCTTTCCAACTCTCCATGAATTATGAGACGTTCTGGTCTAGCTAATAAGAAAGGGCAATAAACTGGAAATTCCCTCAAGGCAGTAGGCTGTGGCAATCATAGAGTTACCTCATTTGTTTCCCATCTTTCAGGAATCACCATCCTTCACTGTCTGATGTCCAGGATCTTGGAAAACATTATTTCATATATTTTGTCTGTTTTTTTTTTTTCATCTTGTTTCGGGTGGTAGGGTAAATAGGCAGACTTGTTATTCCATCTTGACCAGAAACAGAAGTCTTTCCCCAGGTTTCAAATGGCTCAGAATTTGTCTAAGCCACTGGAAGCACCTTATGACACAATTTTTTTTTTAAGATTTTATTGGGGAATTGGGGGAGGGGAACAGCGTTGGGGAATCGGGGAAGGGGAACAGACAAGTTTCTGTCTTTTTGTTCTTCAGTCTAGTTGTGGAGGATGTCGCTTCACTGGCCCATGTTGGTATCATCATTGCGCTCTTCCCAGATGAGGCAGATCAGTCGCTGGCATCTGGATGTCGCTCACCGCGGCTATTGGCAGCTCACGCTGGCTGCTGGCTGCTCACACTGGCTGCCGGCCCCTCACTGTAGCCTATGGCAGCCCACTGCAGCAGGGGCTGCAGCCTACACCGTCCACCGGGGCTCGCACAGCCCAGCTCCAGGTGGAGCTGTTGTTAGATGTAGAGGGCAGTGTCACTGGCCCTCATATGTGGGATCTGAACCGGGGCTGCTGGCGTCCCAAAACCAGCTCTTAACCAATGCACCACTCGGCCGGCCCAATGACACACTTGATATAATGAAATAGAAAGTCCACACATGCCCTCTGAAGTATTCTTTCCCAAATGTTTGACCTGAATCTGAGGATAGTGCCTCTGGGCCAGAGTGGGCCTCACAGAAGTCACTACCGAACAAGAAAGAGCAGTTCTCCTGCTCTGTATTCCTCCTCTGTCCAGAGCTCCTGTGTCCAGCTCCTTTCTCTTTATGCCAATCTATTCATGAATTTATGTTACTCATATAACGGCATACATAGACACATTGATGATGGCAATATTTAAGCATGAATTCAAGCCCAAGAGGAGGAAAACACTTTCCTCCATTGCCCTAAAATGCAGGCTGCTGATGGAGACATTGATTCATGAATTTCTAAGACACCCTATTACCTTTACCACAGAGAAATCCAAGCCCAAAGCATGTGGCGAAATCTGGATTCTTAAAATTGTGGCATGCTTGAATGACTTACTAGCCTGAGTTCAGCCATCTGGGTATTAGAGCCTGTGTGAAGTTTCCAATAAGCAGCAAAATAGAAACAAAAATAATATTCTAAAATATAACAATGATTGTGATATGCAGAAATTCCTCATGGAAAAGCAAGTTCCTCATGATCTGTCAAAACCAGGTTTGGTTGGTGATAGGATAAGACTGAAAAGGAAAGATCAAGTCCCACAGGCTAGATCAGGCTTCTTAGAGTGTGGCTTTGTACTACCTACCTCACAATTACTTAGGGGTATCTGTTTAAATGCAGACTTCTTTTTAGACTGTTTTTTTTTTTTGAGGGCAGTGTCACTGACCCTCATATGTGGGATCCGAACCGGGGCCGCTGACTTCCCAAGCCAGCACTTAACCACCGCGCCACTCAGCTGGCCCCTAAATGCAGACTTCTAAGCCCTGTTTTAGAATTACTAAATCACGATATCTAAGGGTGGAGCCCCAGAACCTTCACTTTTAATAAGCACTCGTGATAATGTTTATGCACACTGACATTTGAGAAAGACTACAGGCAATCCCACTGGAACCATACAGGATGTCAGGTCCACCCAATAGGTACCGAAAGGAAAAAATCCAAATATGTGGGCCAGGCATAGTGTCAAGGGAATTCAACATTAAGCAGCTGGTTCGTGTAGACCATTATGGGGGTGGGGGGAAGGTCCTTTAGTGTCAACAAGTGGCAATCCAAAAGAGAAAAGATGGGTTAGGGGTCAGGTATCAGCGATAGGTAAAGTTTCAAACAAAGAGAAATGGGCATTGGAGATGTAGCGGTTTATAGTAAGGATCTAATCACACAGGCTTAGGTTTAGGGATCAAGTTCTAATGTCCATGAGTTGGAGGGGATCAATGTAGAATACAATCCCAAAGAAGGGGCAGAGTCAGATACAAGAGAACCTAAAAGAGGCCTATTCCTGGAACCAGTCACAGGGACCAAGGTAAGAGCCTCCTCCCGAGGGCCAAGGACAAGCACAGAAACTGCTTTGATGCTTAGCCACCAAGTAGCACATCTAGAGGCTCTGACAGTTTTCTCGCTCATGACCTGGGTCAATCCAGGATCTCTCACAACGGTTAGTCTACCCCAGAGAGCTAACTGCTCCTGTCTCACCCAACTTCACGTCTCCTACCTGAATTCTGCTTCAAATAGAACCTCAGAAAGTTGTGTTTTCTCTCAGCGGTTATAGTGATGGCAGCTAGCTGTAAAAGAAGATGGTTCCTTAACAGAATGGCTCCCTAAGGAGAGCAGGAGGCAACTGGATTCTGGAACCAACAGCAAGTTGTCTTCATCCCCAAGAAATTCTGAATGTCACAGCCTCGTCACTCTATGGTAGAGAACCCGGGTATTCTCCATTCAGTTCTACTTTCCTTTGAAATAAGTTACTCTTGTACTGAAAGAAAAACTTTCATCTTTACCTATTGGATAAACCTGCAAATCCTTGGTTCTTTCATGCTCAGAGGCTGGTATCTCTAAGGGTGCAGAAGCACGTACTGAATCCCTCCATTAGCTCGATGAAACCCGTTCAGCAAGTAGGCAGGGAGCACCTAGTAATCACTAACCGAGATGCACGTCAGGGGTGTGGGAAGGAAGTGAAGCACTGGGAGAACTGTCTGAGCCAATGTCAGAAGAGCAGGACTGAAGGGACGTAGTGGCGGCTGTTGGGAGGAGGCAGAACCCTTGTCAAGCTCATGTGTCCCTTTGGTCACTTACACTGGCCGTCTCCCTCCTGGGTCTATGCAACTCCCTTGGCTATCCTTCCCTGGCACCATGGGATGTTCCTTGCTCATCCTATTCACCCGCGAAAAAATACTGCACTCTCAAAATCAATTGGGTGGTGATTATGAGCCATTATCTGCCTGCTGTGCTGGGATACAAGGCAATCTGGAGAAAACCTTTCACAATGGGCTTTTAAAAAGAAATTCCAGTATATCTAGAAATGGTGTCACTTCTTTTTTTGTTGTTGTCTTGAATCTTTATTTTGCTTTCTTTTTTTAGAAATTAAAATTTATTGGGGTGACATTTGTTAGTAAAGTTATATAGGTTTCGGGTGTACAATCCTGTAATACACCATCTATACATCACATTGTGTGTTCAGAAGTGCTGTCACTTCTAAGTTGAAAAATCAAAGTCGAGCTATAATCCTTTCATAATATTGGATTGTTTGTTTTATTTCCAAAGTAAATGCTATAAGAAGTGTGAAAGATTTATGCTTGATTTGAAGGGAGGAAAAAAGAAAAGGGAACACATTGTGGTGTATAGATGATGTACTATAGAGTTGTACACTTGAAACCTATGTAACTTTACTAATCATTGTCACCCCAATAAATTTAAAAAAAGAAAAAGAAAAGGGAACCATTTCAACAGTGTTAGAGATGGACACAGATTCCAGGGCTGAATGAATCTGTAATATTTTCTTGCTTTACCCTGAAGAGGGGGCCCATAGCTCTGCCTTCTACAGTCTCCCCAATGTCACTCTCTAGGTTCTCTGTCCACTCAGCTCAGATTAGGAATAATGGGTATAGAATATAAAAGACATCTAAAATTCAATACCTTGATTGAGGAAATCGAGGCCTAGAAAGAGGATTGAATTCCCCAAAGTTGGCTCAACCAAGACTAGTAATTCTGTCTCTCGATTCCCAGTATAGTGTTCTTTTCACTCTGCTGCCTTTCTTGGTGTTACTCCACTTTCGTTTTAAAAATTACTTTCAGGGCCGGCCAAGTGGCGCAGTGGTTAAGCGCTGGCTTGGGAAGCCAGCGACCCCGGTTCGGTCCCACATAAGAGGGCCAGTGACACTGCCCTAAAAAAAAAAAAAAAAAAAAAAAAAGAAAGATTACTTTCATTTATTATTTGTCCAAATCTATTGAGACTGACGCTTTCCGCTATCTTCCTTTAATAGTTGTATATCATCTACTCTCAATTTCTGGTTATCTTTATGAGGGAGGAGGTGTTGCAAAACATGGAGACTATTCTGATAATTACACACTACAAAGATATCTATTCTATATTAACAGCTAGAAATAATTTATTGGAATGAATATCATAGGATCACGAATTTCTTGGATAAATTTCATTTATAATGATCAATCGTATCTGACAAAAGGGGGAAGGATTATTGAGTAAAGTAAAAGCTAACTAAAAGATGAATACTATAAATATAAAAATATTTAAAAGGACAACTTAGATATATGCTCTTTGAACCTTAGATCTTAGGGAAATAGCATGATGTGGCAGAAAGACCACTGTCTTGGAATTCAGAAAATTAAGATGACCATGCTTATTATACAATGTATCAGCTATGTGACCTTGGGTAAATCACTTGAGCTTCTCTAAGCTTAATTTCATTATGCATGAAATGGAAATGGAAATCTTGGTTATTTCAAAGGGCTATTAAAAGAGTCAAATCAAACAAGGTATTAAAGATTGCTATAACTCAAAGATCAGAGACTATATGCACCATGTTGGCAGAGGACCATGTGTGTCATATTCAATAGTGTATTCCCAGCACACAGTAAACACACAATAAATATGTATTAAATAAATGAAGGCAATCATAGGGCAAATATCATCCTTATTACTATTGGGTTTTTTTTGCTGAGAAATGTATATGGGAAGATAAAGCTAAACACAGAAGTGGAGCAGAGATGGAGGAGGCAAAAGAGAAGAAGGAAAGAATGATTGCTGTCACACTTTTCCTAAAACAAAAACAGAGTTTGTGGAATCAAAAAAGGATGATCAAATTGACAAACCCCAACATCTATGCTTTTTCTTTCCCTGCCCCATTCATCCCACCTCTCAATCCAGATCCCACCACTGACCTTTTTTTAAGATTGGCCTTTGGGCTTGTATCTCATTCATTTCAGTCATTGTTCAGCATTACATTCAGTGTTGTTGTTGTTTTTGTTTTTGTGTGTGTGTGTGTGTGTTTTTTAAATATGGAACGCTTCACGAATTTGCGTGTCATCCTTGCGCAGGGGCCATGCTAATCTTCTCTGTATCCTTCCAATTTTAGTATATGTGCTGCCGAAGTGAGCACTACATTCAGTGTTTTTACTGATATCTCTACATGTCCTCTCTTCGGTCATTAGGAACAGTGCTGTTTTTAATTTATATTGGATAGAACTAGTTGAAATCCCTCCCTCTTCCATTTTTTTTTTTCCTCTTCTCTTAGACCCCTCTAAAAGGCCCAGCAGACTGCAGAGACAGACAGCTCAAGAGGAAAATCAGTTCTTTTTCTACTTCAAACTCTGAATTGATTCTAGCTAAAAGTCCTTTGGGATACATGTCTGGTTGAAAATGCATCTCTTTCTGAATTGCCCTTCTTCAATTTTATAGATGTGCTCCATCACACACATAGGAATTTCATAAAAATGCTTTTCTCTGCCACGGAGGTCAGGGTTTTGCAGGTCTTTGGGGAACAGATAACACGCTGAAATGTCAGCTCAACGGAAGAACCACATTACTTCAATGCAAGACCATGTTCTTGGTACTTGGCAAACTTTAGGAACACCCCGAACCACATGTATTTTAGAGGATGCAGACAAGTCACAAAATGAAATCCGTCTAGTCGGGCCAAATACCTCCAACCTCCTTCTAATAAGTTTGAATTAATTGCGAGCCTTACCCTGCAACCAGTCACATGTATAATTGCCAATTCAAACTGGTTTTAACAGGGTTCAGACAAAATTCACCTACTTTTTGCTTTCACAAATACAACTGATAGGAATAAACAAAAACAATTTCTATCTTTAAAGAGCAATGCAATAATAAAACTTTGGACCTTGAAGCTTTCAGAAGACTAATGAGAGAATATCTGAAACCTATTTGAGCTACATGTGGGAAAGGTTCTATGGAGATAAAAAAAAAATACAATAAATAATGCAAGAATCCTTTGTGTCAGGAAACCTCCTGTCTTCTGGAGGACTTAATAAGTATTAAATAAATACTTTACAAACATATACCTGCTAATCTTACCTGTCAACTCTAGTACAGGTAGTTTGAAGAGTACTATTATTCCCATCATAACAAATAAGAATCTTGGTTTGTAATGAAAAATTACATGAGGGACGACAGCTGATAGGTAATGCCTTCTTATTAAGTCAAGCTTCCGACTTCAATTTCAGCTCTTGGTCAATCTTACCAAATTGAAAGCACTCGTCCTAGCCCCCTCCAACTTTCCACACAATTCAAGCTAAATGCATCCTTGTGGAATTCTCTTGCTATCCTAAATTGAGAAAAATCATGAAGCACACCATTTCTGGGGTTCTTGAACCATCAAAGTACAACAAATAATGTTCTTAACAGTAACCACATAATGGATTTCAATAACTTAAGAGCTCCATTCAATTACCTACAAGCCTTCGTCTGCTCCTTCATACAAGTCCCTTCATTTAAAAGTACACAAAACATTTATTTCTTCCCGTAGCATCTTTTATTTCTAACAATTATAAATAAGGAAACTAATTCTTTTCATGAACTCTACAAAATAGCAAATGAGACACAAAATTTAGCAAAGAATTGTCTGATGGGAAATTCAAAAACATCTGGCATACACTTTTCTCACACACTGCTACAAGCCAATGAATTTCCCATTCATTTGTTTCAAATCAGTACTGTTTCATATTTCAGAAACTTTCTTGAAAACAAGTCATTACCTTTTTGAACTTTTTGAACCAATCTTAAAAATTTTCTAGAATCATCAAGTCACAAAATTTCCATTAGAAAAATCAAAAAACCTCAGATCTGGGAAGGCCTTTGATACATGATCTGATTTAGGCTTTTCCTATAAAGAAGTGAATTTAATTAACAAGTATTAAAACTAATAACCTGAGGACAGGAGGCCATGCTTGACCTTTTGGGGTATATACAAAGTGATAAGACAACTCCTTCGCCTCAAAGGAGTTTACAGTCCAGTGATGTGTTTCTCAGAGGGCATTGGTATCTCGGGAGGGAGAAGGTCTGATTTTTTTTTTTTTTTTTTTGAGGGCAGTGTCACTGGCCCTCATATGTGGGACCCAAACCGGGGCTGCTGGCTTCCCAAGCCAGCGCTTAACCACCACGCCACTCGGCAAGCCCAAGGTCTGATTTTAATAATGAACACTTCCAGGCCCCACCTCAGACTTTCTGATTCCGAAATTCTAGGCATGGGACCCAGGAATCTGCCTTTTTGAAAGCATCCCAGGTAATTCTTATTCACAATAACATTTGAGACCCATTGCTTCAGTAGGTCTGAAAGATGTACACAAAACAACATCAATCAGAGAAGTGCTGAATATTTGCTAAATGGGGGGGCCTGTCTTCTAGGGACATAAAAATATTTGATCAGCATCTTCTCTCATTAATGCCAGCTAATTATTAGAAAACACTAAGTCATCTCTTAGTCTTACCCAGACATCCTTCTAAATTATATTGACCACTAAGTTAGATTGTCAGCTATTTAATTGTATAATTAGAAACCTTTAGTGCAGAAAACCTAAAATCTCTAGTGAACTACCATTCTCCCTAAAATGCCTAATTCCCTTGACAGTTAGTTTGGTTTCATTTGGCTCATGAACCATACACTGTAGCCTATTTTCTTCCCATGACAGTAGTGTTCATAAGGAATAGTAATTTTCATAATTTCTTTCCTTTGATAGAAATACAAAAAAAAACCTAGTAAACATAAAGTTGAATTCAGAAACATGAGAGCTATTTGGAATTTAAGAAAGTAAGCTCCTCGCAGAATTAATTGGTACATACAAATTCCCTATAAGCCCTAGCACTTTGCGTACAGAAAAATCACCTGGGGAGTGGCTACCAATGCAGATTGCAGAAGAGCCTGACTTGGGAGAAGAAGGGTAACTGAATTTTCAAACATGCATCCAGCTGATTCTGACATGAATGGTTTTGAAAAAACATTCCAGGGATTTCAAGAATCTAAACTCCTATCTAAACCTCCCTGTTAGTCTAAATCAATATATTAAACACAGCAGATTGCCAATACACGCATATTTAATTAAAGTAATAACAAAAGGCAGCAAATAGAGAAATTCAGTTCATCTAATCAAAGCCCACATTCTGTAAGTCAGAGCTGGGGGAATCTTGCTTTTATTACTGTCTCCTGAATTAGAAGACACGTGTAGTAAAAAAGCAACTTAATGAAGGTTGCTTTTGTTCCTTTTAGAGAGCATATAAAGCATTCTAAATACCTATTTTTTAAATTAAAAATATTTTGAATGGTGTGTGTGTGGCAAGGGGGACAGTTTATTGAGGGTGGGATAAATGACCATTATTCTCTGGCCAACAGCAATAAGCAGAGAAATACACTTCTGAAGATCATATAAAATAAAACCAAATGGATCTGATCATTCCTGATGTTAGAACTGTAATTTCCCCATTCCCACAGGAATTAATTGTGGACAAATATCATGGTGTTCTCTAATTACTAATAACTCACAGAATACTGGGGTGTTCTCATCCTCACTTCCTTTGGGGGGGACAAGATACCATAGGGTTCTACAGTCGTGAGCTTTCTGTGAGTCTAGGAAGCCTGCTTTACATATTTATATAACATGTTATTTCTCAAATAGTCCAGAAACCTGTCAAAGGAGCCCTAGCTTATTACTTAATGACTGCATACCCTTAAATAAGTTATTCAATCCCTCAGGGGCTCAGTGTTTTCAGCTATAAAATGGGTACACAGGTTGATTTGGATTCATGGTCTAGGCTCTTTCCACTCAGTCATAATGCTCCCCACATCACAATGCATAACTGAGGTTTATCTGAGAGGATCACATAAAAGTGCTCTATAAGCTGTAAACCACTATACAGACGAAGCGGATTATTATTAGTCTTTTATGAAGCCCAGCTACAAAGATTCAAAGTGACCCGCAAAAAGAAAGCAGGGTAGACCACCCTGAAAAACAACATCCATGTTGCCTAGAAAATTACCTTGTACATGGTAGGTAGGTGCTTAATAAGTAATGAGCGAATAAAGAAAAACGCAAAACACAGGTTTTTGCCTCCACCATACTAGATATGATACCAAAAATGAATCAATATACCTAAAATTAAGGATAGTTTGATTCAACCATACAAGCCACCATCCCCCAAGAACCTAAGATCTTAAATTAAAAATCACTTGATATGAAAGCATTAAAATGTCAAATATAACCCACTACCTGCAAAGAAATCATTGTATTCTTACCTCTTCAGTCTTTCAGGTGCAGTCTGGCAGGGGTAGCAGAATCTTGGTGAGGTTGCCGAATTTTTCCCCTATATCTGATAGATCTGCATAATCATCCTAGCAAACTACAAGGAAATAACCAATTCTATAGAATGCTGGGCACCTCAGCTCTGTTTTGTATCTGAAAGGCTGATTTTTAGTGGCACCCTGATTTTAAGCAAACCAGATTTATCCCCTAAGCTCCCCTCCTCAACACACACAGATAAAAGGTGAGGAGAGAGCAGGTGAGGTGGGGGCGGGGGAGGGGGTGAGGGAAGAAGTTATTTACTTTATAAAGCCATTCTTTGTAAGAGTCCTTTGTCAATTTCCTGGAATATGTAGAATGTGGTTCAAATTTAAATATTCAAATTACACTAGACACCACTTTGGACATAGCTATTTGTAGAATGAGGTAGAATGGGAAATCACAAATTTGAAAATTCAGGGGAAAAAATGTTTTCTTCTGGGTGGGCCTGAACTGCCCTTTTTTCCCCCATTGCAAATGTATTTTTATGCTGGGTTACATTTCCAAAACAGGGGTTGTTTTTTTTCTAATGTTGAAATGAAACAAACAAGTTTGCTTTCAGAGTCACAGAAATACCCAACTGTTAGGGGGGGAAAAAAAAACAAACACGTTTTGCACTGGCCGCTTGCGTCTCCTGTCCCCAAGCAACCTTTCCTATTGGCCCTTTTCTCTGGGAGGGCCCCTGGGGCTGTCTGGTGGAACTGATGGTAAAACCTTGTTGTGCAGCGAGAACTAGTTTCTTCAGCATCTCAGGGACCACCCAGAGCATGCCCGATGTTTGGCAAATGTGTGCGTGTTTCCTCGGTGGGCTGAGCAGCTGACTCGCGGTCTTTACTTGCAAAAAAGACGTGTGTGTGTGGGGGGGATGTTTTACAAGAGGAGGAAAGGCAGAAAATCTATTCAAACTCCATGTTATGAATGTCTGTTTGGAAAACGGGCAGGACAAGAGAATTCAGTGCAAAGACCACAGCCAAGCTAAAGCATCCAAAACTGAGCAAAAGCGCTTCAACTCCGTGTTGAAGGAGGAAGCGTTTGCTTGAAGCTCGCTCGCAAGGACGCCTGGCCGTGCCCCTCCGAAAGCTTCCCAGGGTGGGACCTCGGAGTGGGGACCGCGGTGGCACAGGGGTGCAGAGGCGCCCGGAGGGCAGACCCGGGCTTCGTCTCGCCCTGTGGTGTCCCCCTCACCTCGCAGCACACGAGGTGCTCAATCCATGCTGATGGGACGCAGGCAGCAAAACACAGAAAGCCGAGCCTGCCCCCCACGCCGCAGAGGCGCAGGACTGGGAGCGCAGGTCTCCTCGCCCGGCCTCGGCGGCTACGGCCCCGGCCGCAGGGCAGCCGCCAGGCATGCGAGCCGCGGGGGCCAAGATGGAGAAGAGGCCGAAGCAGGAGAGACAGGGGCGGCTCGGGACCCGAGCCGGGGAGCCCACCTGATGGCCGCTCGGGCGACCGGGCCCCGCGCTCCCGGGGACTCGCAGGCCCGCGCAGCCGGCGCGCCGGGACGGGGTGCGGCGGGAGGGGCGGCAGGGGAGGGGCCCCGCCAGCGCCCACCCCGGGAGCCGCGGGCAGGTCGGGGTGCGCGTGCGGGACGTGGGGGGGGGGTCACCGGGGGAAGGGCAGCGGCGCCGCGCGCTTGCCGCCGCCCGCGGGCGCGCGCCTCCCCCGCGCCGGCCCCGCCCCGCCCCTCCCGGTCCTGGGGGCCCCGCGCGCGGCCCTGCTGACGTCAGCGGGCGGCCGCCGGGGCCGGGTGCGCGCTGAGCTCGCCCCCTCCCCCGCCCGGGCTGTGGCGCGCGCGCCCGCGCTCGCCCTCCCTGCGTTTTTTTTCTTTCCCTCCCTCCCAGCCTCTCGCTCGCTCTCGCTCTCTCTCTCTCTCTTCCCCTCGAGCTGCCCGCCGTTCCCTGGCTCTCGCCCTCTCGTCGGCAGGCTCCGCCGAGCGATGCGATCGCGGGGAGGCAGCCACCCCGCCTCCCGCTAGCGACCTGCCCCGCGGGCCGGCCCCCTGCCCAGCCCTGCCCCGCGCGCGGGGGTCGGCGACGGCGCCCGGACGCTCCGACGGCGGAGGGCCGGCGATGCACACGCACTAGCGGCACCCCTGCCTCGCTCCCTGCGCGCCCCACGCCGCCTCCGGCAGCAGCAGCGGCTGAAGGGCCCACCCTGCCCCCCGCCCCGCCCGCCGCCGGCTCCCGCGCGGCTCCTGCCTCCACGATTCTTTGATTTTGGGGTCGCGCACCAGCCTCAGTGCCTGCAGCCCGCGCCTCCTCGGCCCGCGGGCGCCTCCTGCCTCGGCTCCGGCCCCCCGCGCCTCGCCGCCCCCAGCACCCCGCCAGCTTCTGCGAGGCTCCGCGGCCGGAACCTGCTTAGCGGCTGTCTTTTTCGGGGGTTCTGCTTTCCCGACATTGTTTGTTTCCAGCCAAAGGGGAGGATATCGTGATTTTTTGTTTTTATTTTTTTCCCCTTTGAGCCCAGGCTCTGCTCTCTGGGGGGGTGGGGGGCGCGCCGAGCCGGGGAGCCGTGCCAGCCGAGTCGTGCGGGCTGTGGCAGGGAAGGGGCCACCATGGGATGTACCCTGAGCGCGGAGGAGAGAGCCGCCCTCGAGCGCAGCAAGGCGATTGAGAAAAACCTCAAAGAGGATGGCATCAGCGCCGCCAAAGACGTGAAATTACTCCTGCTGGGTAAGGACCGGGCTGCCCCCCCCCAATCCCCTGACCCCGGCCACTCCGCACCCCCTCCCTGCGCCGGCTCCCCCACCCCACTCGCGCCCTGGGAGACCGGGCCCCCGACTTGGTACCACCATGTGCCCAGGATCAGCCACCCCCCCACCCCTCGCATGCTTTACCCCAACCCTTCCCCATTTCCCTAAACTGACACTCACCACTTTATCCCCCCTGTCTGTCCCAACAGGGGCTGGAGAATCAGGAAAAAGCACCATTGTGAAGCAGATGAAGTAAGTCCCCTGTGGCATTGAGATTTGTACTTTTATTAAGAATAATATTTTATCATTTGGATTACCTTGCTCACTCCACAGTGCACTCCAGGCCGCGTTTTTTAATTCGTGTACACACACACACACACACACACACACACCCCTGGATTTGACTCCCCTCCCCCACACCCTACGTTGGTTCTGGGTCCTACACCCCAATTCCCAGGGTGGGTGTCTTTGGGGAAGGAGGGACAGGGAGCGTCTGTAGTTGTATGAATGACAGCGTCCGCCATATTGATCAGAACAGCACACTATTGGCACGATTATGATCATTACTCTTGCTTGTGGGGTGTTTAGTATGTGTCGCTGCCTCCATTTTTGTCTCTGTGTCTCGGTTTCATTCTGCCTCTCACTCCTCCTCCCTTCACCCCACATTCCACATTCATAATCCCATTTCCCTGACTCTTCTCCTGGGGCAGTGATTTTGAACTTGGCTAAAATATGGAGAGGACTCAGCCCTAGATGGCTCGGTTGGAGGATCAAATGTCTGCTGTTCATAAATTTGGTGCTGAATTGGAGGTTGTGGTTTCTGCCCCCCACCCCTCAAAAAAGAGGATGAGGGTTAGGGGAAGGGGCCTGTGGTAGGGGTGGGGGTGACTTTCCAAGTGGATGTAACTGACACAGCTGTATCCAAAGCAGAGGTGGAAAACGGACGTTGGCTGTGAGGCTGAATGCCCACCCCTTGCTGCCCCCCCTGCCCTCTCCAACTCTCCCAGCGTTTGCTCTCCTGACACTGGCAGTTTTCATTCACTTTATGGCCTTTATCAATGTATTTATTTACATTCTGCATAGGCCATGTTCCATGTAATCTACCTACAATGCGGATTTCAGACCTTCTTGCTGCCGCCTGCTTCTTCCTTAGATATCAGTTTCCCCTCCTAATTAACTGGGGGTGGATTTGAGTGATGGTTGAAAATTAAAACAAAATGGGATATTCCTTCCATACTTTCTCAATAAGGAGCCTCTCCCCTCCTTCCCCCCTCTCAAGCTCGCTTCTTGCCCCATCCACTGGGCAGTTCCTGGTGAGCCCACCGGCAGCTTGCTTGGGGAGGGGGTGGCCAGTGTGGAAGGGATACACGGGGAGAAGGTGCGCGCTCCCCGGGCCTCCTGGCCCTGCGGCTTCCGTTGACCTGTCAGTTCAGGACGAAGGAGTTCGTTAAGACCGTTTAGCGAGGATTCCACGTCGCTTTGCTGTGACACCTTCGTGCACACACAGCTCCTAATTAGCGGTTGCTGTGCAGTAAACAAAAATGATTCTTTTTCAACTTGACAGAATAGCCGAAGTAATTGCATCCCGTAGGAAAACAATGGAAAATTAAAACCCCTTTCGTGGAAAGGTGGGTGGGAGACGAAGCATGCTTGCGGTTTCAGAACGAAGATGGAAAAAATTTTGCATGTGTAACAGGCATGACAAGCGGGTTCTAGGCGGCGCCATGATGGTTGGGAAAAGAGACTTGCAGACAGTTTCCCCCGTTTGCTTGACATGGTCTTATTTTTGTCCGAGAGCTCCCTGGGGCGTTCTTTGCAGAGGCCCCCTCAGCTTGCCGCAACCCTCTGAGCCTCGGGTAATTTGGCCTGGGGCTTCTCTGGAGCCTGTGCAACCCAGATGGATGGGGAGGCGGGGCCTGGGGAATTGCTCTTTGCAACAAGGTGCATGTTGCATCTGCCTGGAGCCCTTGCAGGTCGGTAAATGCAAGCAGAGCCATCCCTTCCTTCCCCAAGGGGGACGTTTTAAAACTTCAGGAGTCTGTAATCTGCTGTGGCGGGCTCAGAGCCCGGTAGAAGCCCCAGCCACCGGAGCTGGGTGAGGTTTCAGGCGTCGCGAGTGGTGGACAGCGCCCAGCCGAGGCCAGAAAAGTCGATGGGGCTCAGCTCGGCGGCGCTCGGCAAGGCTCGGCGCGGGCTGGCCGCGGAGCTCGGAGGCAGTCGTCAGTGTTCGGAACCGAGTCGGGGCTCCGGCAGAGGGAGCCGAGTGCTTCGGAGGGGGCCGAAGGCATTCGGAAACTCGCAGGGAGGGGGAAGAAGCAAGGGGAGGTATGCTGAAAACTGCAAATTAACTTTGCATCCACCACATCAACGCCTTACCTGCTTTTCCTGAACATGTCTCATGAATTAGGTTGGTTTAATAGGATGTTTAAAAATATATACCCAGTCCGCCAAAGGGTACCTTGCCTTTTTTATTCAGAGACAGCGGAACTCTCTGAGGAGATAGGTGTGCCATTTTATAATGAAAATTCCTAATTATGGACTGAGGCAGGAAATCTTAAATGAAGGCTGTATGTAGACTTAAATGTAGACTTTCCCGAGAAAGTCTTGTGTGTCTCCTACTTGGTTACACTAAGGAGGGGGAAAAAACAAACTTTTGATGTTTGCAGTGGTTAAATCAGATATCTGAGCATTTTTTCTCTTCTGTCTCACCCCCACGGGACACCTTTTAGGAAAACAAAATGTCAGGCAAAACTGAGATTTTTGTAGATAAAACTATTAATATTTTTTAAAATACACCAACTCTCTTTAGATAGGCTAGGTTTGCACAAAAGGTCAGAGAGATTTCTGGCTCATGTAAATTTTGCTACAAGGGACCCTGGTGTCCTTTCCTCCCGAGGAATTCATGAATGGAGCTTTTTCTGTAAGTCCTCCAGCTTGGCTTGAAATAAATCAGAACAGGGCCTTGTGCCAAGCTGGAGGCAGGACTTGTTTTATTAACCACAAAATGTGGGATTGGTGTCACTGTATCCTAGTGACAAATTCTTTTGAGTCTTCCCTTGCAGAGATGATTTTCCTGATTGCCATTTGGCTGAGAGTCACTTGAATCAGGAGAACCGTACTGTGGGTGGGGCCAGGCCTGAAAGTCTAGGTGGCATTTACAGAAAGCAATTTCGGACTTGCCTGTGCAATACCATTGGTGACCAACCAACCTATCAGGCCGTACATATGAGTTAATTGGGCTGCTATTTTATTTCACCTGGGCAGATGAAATTAAAGTGTTTTCCATGGGTGATGCCCTGTGAGAGCTTGATTTCCTAATGGGGCCTGGGATTTAATGGCTCAGCCTGTTGGACTGAGAGGAAGAATATTGATATTCAGACATCTCCAGACCCTTTAAAATCAGCATTTCCAAAAGAGAAAAGAGCTGTTCCACTCAGTCTATGTTGTCATCCATGTTGTATCATGCTGATTAGGGAAAGGAACAGGCTTCCATATACGCTTACGTCTGTAGTAATTGAAGTGATATGATAAAGGACTGCCTGGCAGATGCTGCAAAATTCTTTTGCTTGATACATGTTGTAAGGGGAAACTTGCATCCACTTGCGAGATGTCATAGATTAGACTGTCATTTTAAGAGACTGTTTCTTAACACTTGATTAAAAATTTCATTTGAACATAGGTTTCTGGAATTTTTTTTTTGTTTTTATTTTTTGTACATGTGATCTAGTGTTTGGGAGCTCTGTGTCAGACAATCCAAAGCATTTTAGGGCTGAGAAATAAACAGTGACATCTGAGACAGCACAAATATAATTTCACACATACCATGAGTAATCAGTGTCTTTTTTAAATGTGTGGCATTTTAAATAATTTTGTTTATTAGGAGGTTGTGGCCTTACCTGTGATGCAACTTAACCATTTTGCAATCAGTGGGACTCTTTTAGTTATTCAAACTAATCAATATTTTAAAAGGAGGAGTTAACAAAAACTTTACAAAGAAATCTCTTAAAGGATGATATTTAATGAAGAATGGAATCAGCAGAATATTGCTTTAAGTTCTGAACAAATAGTAACAACTGCGTGGCCTGATGAAAACGCCAAATGAACTGTGGAGTTGCCATGGCCACTACAGCTTGCCCTCATTTGAGGTGTTGAGTTTTTTGTGATGTCGAGTCCCAGCTATTTGTCCCTGGAGCATGAAGTGGGTTTTTAGGAAGATAGAGAGCTCGAAGGTAGCAATGAGGCATAGCCTGCTGGTCTGTGTGCTTTACAGAAATGGACAAGGTAAAGTGGAACACTTTGGATGTGTGTTCATTCCCAAGGTGCCTGCTCAGTGCCACTGTAAAACAGATTGAAGGATTTGCCTGATGAAGACGTCACGCTCATACAGATGTGTCAGGCCTTACAGTGAGATGACTCCTCACAGACCCCTCCCTGTCAGGGAAGGAAGTCTTAAGACGTCCCCTGCTGCCCGAAGCTAGTGGTTTCCTCCCCCAGCTCCCCTAGTATTGTGATTAGGGTGTCTGCTGTTCGGCTGGGGTTCAGGACAAGCCTGTGTTCGTTCAGTGCACCACTCTTCAGCACCTACTAAGTGGCCAGCCTGAGTGAATGGCAAGTCTAAAGGGGCATTCCCTGCGCATCCCCAGAGGGTCCCATGTTGAGGCAGTGCTCTGCTCAGAGCTACTCTTCTCCATCTGTGGACTTGTTATCTCTGCAATCATTCCCTTGGCTGCTCCCTTTCTCCTGTCTCCATGTTTATTCAAATGGATGCACCTTGCTCTCTGGAGACAGCGTAAGCGCAAACAGAATGTCAGATCAAGTAGCAGATGAGTTCCCCTTTGCTGATGGATGGTGCGCTCTCCCTCCTTACTGTTCACTGAGCTGTAAATATCAGCAGACCTTCTTGCCAGAAGAGTAACAAACAATCCACCTGACATCCTCAGGAATCAGCTATGGAATTCTTGAGCCTCTGTTACCTGTTGGATTCTGACATAGAACCTGTCCTATTGTTGAAAGCGTTGTGGCCGATGAGATTAAATGGATGAGGCTTTATGGGGGATTGACATGACTCGAAAGGAATCCAGAATTTCTGTTCTGGCTGTGTGGGGCTAGATTCGATTGGCAGGGCCCAGAATCCGAGTACTGTCTTGTTTCTTCAGCACTTGAAACCCTCCAGATTAGATTGTGCCTCTTGGTATGCCACATCTACTAAAGATAGGACAGGGCCACTCCTGTTTTTCAGCTGCTCACAGCACCCTATCTCTGTTAACTGCAGATTTAATGTGAGTAGAATAAGGTCCTATTTTTCTGACATTCACTCAGTCCATCTGGATGCAGGGACTTGGCTCCCTGTCTCCCAGCGTGTTTTCATTCCCTCATTTCTTATGAAGCTAGACAGACCATTATCACAAGAGCACATCTTCAGCTGAAAGACAATAGACAAGCTGGCAAGGGGATGATTGCAAACTGAAAAAAAAAAAACATTTTGAAAGAATTAGCCCTACATTTGACACGAGCAAAGAACAACTTTTGATTTTGAAAATAGAAGAATAAATGTGTGTATGAGTGTGTACACACCTACTACATGGATTTTAAAACAACAGGTGCTATGAGAAAGGCACTTCACCTCGCTTGCTTATTGACTGCATCGTCATAAAGAGCTTGAAGGTGTTCAAATGAACTCCAGTCTATGGAGTTTGTATCACATTCTTATTTTATTCTGTTCTCTCATTCTTGCACAATAGTGATTAGAAAAGAAATCATCCAAGGAATCAGTCATCGGCATAAAGCGGAAGGAGAAGAAAGAGTAGTGGCCTGTTACCAGTTCCTATTTAGAGAAGCAACTTAGCACACTTCTCTAAAATTGAGAGGTACTTAAAAGCATGGACTGTGTAACCAGGCTGGCTTCAGATCTTGGCTCTACCACTAACTAGATGTGTAACCTTAAACACTTACATAACTTTTTGTGCCTCAGTTTCTGTGCCTGTAAAATGGAGCTAATCACAAAAATAACTACCTACTAGGGTTGTTGTGAGCATGATACCAATATACCAATTTTGCCCTTATACCAATTTTCTAGAAATCATTATGCAAATGGAAGCTGTGGTTTTTATTCCTTTGACTGATTAGTGGGTGTTCCCTTCCCATATGGAGTTTTCTTCCCATAGTTTTTTTCTGTGTGAGACTTGGCTGCCCTGAGAGCCAGAGGGGGATGCTGTGTGCTTAACGCTCATGGCTTCTTCCCCTTGCCTGCTCTGCAGCAACAGTTATATAACAAACTGTGTTGTCATAACTGATGTGACATTTTTGATGCTGCTGCTGCTTCAACCCAAGAGGCTGAAGTGATACTACAAAGAGTGGGAAAGAGCACTGGAACTAGAGTCAAGACAAGTGGCTCTGCCCCTACCTCTCTGGGGCTCCATTTCCTAAAAAGTTGGACCAGGACTACCCCATACTACTTTCCTATTCTAAGTGGTCTACGAAATTGGGAATTATCTTCAGTTCTGGGATCTTGATTTCTCTTATGTGAATTTCTAAATGTAAAAGTATCAATTATGGTTACATCCTGCAGAAGTAAGGGGTCCCCATGAAAGCTCTTTTTAGGCCAAGATAATTGCAGAATAGCAGCCTCAACCACAAAGCTTTGTCAGCCAGGGAAGTCATAGTCCTAAGAGGCATTTTGAGAAAACCACTTCTAACCAAACTTTTCATGCAGACGTGGTTCTCAAACCAAAGAGCAGGATCCGAAAGTATCCTGTTAGTAAGAAATGGGATGTTTCTGGGAGGAGAGACCCAATGACATGTTGGAAGGAGAAGTGGTTTGTGTGTGGCTTCCAGAATGTTTAGAAATGGAGACAGCCCTGGTTTCTACCAGGGATGGTTGCATATGAAGGGACTTACCTGGCTTCAGGTGCCTTAGATCCAGGGATTTGGGAGGTTGCAGACCAGTAAAGAATCAGGAGAACTACTTTGATTTTGGGCAGGTCATTTAGCCCCTAATTTATCTCTTAATTAGGATATGGGCTTTCACTATAGACTGTCTCAGGCCTCTTTCAGGTTCTAGCTGTAAGACACAGTAAATGCAAAGAGAGACCTAGAAGCCTGAAATGCAGGGAGCTAGCGATCGTGGGAGTATTTGCTGCCCACAGCTTTTATCTGCTGAGCCATCTTTAGTTCTCATTTTCTTTACAGAGGAGAGGAAAAACATTGTGCTTTTCATAGCACCAAAAAATTAAAGTAAAATAAAATACTGCAAAGCTAATAGTCAACCCCTGAGTTTGTCCCCCTACTCACTTGATTTCTCACCCAAGAATGGAGAACAGAGAAAAGGGAATAATAACATACGAGTATAAGGAGAGTACTCCTGGTCAAGGATTTACCCTGGGTTCTCTGCCTGTGTCTTAGCCAACAGATAGGTCTTCTGTGGGAAATTTTTACTTATAGGGCCAGCTTCCCCATGCAGTAAAATCAACCCTGGGTCACCTGCCCCCCGGGTCTCAAAGCACTAATGTTCATTACACATTGTAAATTAATTGGGTGTTTATGTGACCCCTGCCCCCTTTCTAGTAGGGTTCTCTAAAGCACAAATCTTGACTTATTCTTGCTCATAATACAACACTGAACCCTATGCCTGGCACAAAGAAGGTTCTTAATAAATGTTAGTTGATGAAAAGAGAAGAAGAAATGAGGTGCACCAAGAATGCAGACTTATTTCTACACAAGCCAAAGTAATAACATTGAAAGCCTTTGATCATCATTGGCTGTGGTCATCATTTTCAATCCAATCCATTATCCTCATTTGTTTTTTCACGCCAACCTATGAGGAAGTGCAGTCATCAACTCCATCTTCCGGATGAGGAAGTGAGGCTCAGAGAAGTTAGGTGGCTTGCCCAAGACCACACAGCTTAGGAAGCGATGCATTGAGACCATGATTTGTCTAATTCCAAAACCTATGTCCTTTCCATGCTAACCACATACAGTTCTCGCTGGACCACCACCAATGTGGGCAGTGGAAGGCTAGCGGGCAGGGACCCAGCACCCAGCAGCCAGTGGGAGGGCGCTAGGCATGGCTGAGGTCAGTCACTGAGAATAGCAAGTGTTGGATGGATTCCTTCGGAAGTGAAGGAGGTGGTGCTCACTGTGATGTGTCACATTGATTCGGACACCGGAGTGTTCCCTAACCGCCATCTGGACAGCTCCATTTTCCATTCCTGCCTCAGAGACGTGGGTCATTTGTAAGTGTCAGCAGAGAGAAGCTGCCACGGAAGGCTGTGGTTTTGGTGGAAGCAGGTGACTTGGAGACTTGGAAAGGACAGGAGAGGAGCTATCCATCCATTCAACCACTCATCCATGTGTTGGTCCATCAATCTGTCCATCCATAAGCATTTACTGAGTGCCTGCTGGGTGCTCGGCATATACATGGTGTCATGGCAGTAGAGAGGGAGGTTTCAGTCCCTGTCCATGAAGAACCCAGCGTAAAGGAAGTTCCATGTAAAAGACACGCTTCAGGGCAGGACGCACCACAAAGCTACAGGGAAACAGAGGGCACCTTCTCTAGGCAGGAAGTGCAGAGGGGTCAGCCAAGAGAAAATGACATGTGTGCTGAGTCTTCAAAACGAGTCGCAGTTAGCCAGGTATTAGAAAAGCGGGATGCCAGGCAGAGGACCGACACGTGCAAAGGGACTGACATGTAGAACATGTTGGGAATGTAAAATAATTCGGTTTGACTAGAGCAAAATACTAACAGGTATGTCAAAAGATGAAGGGTGATGGTGGTGAGACAGAGATCAGGTCATGAAGGGCCTTAACTACTGCAATAAGGACTTTGGATTTTATTCTCAATATAATGAGATGCCACTGGAGGGATTTAAGGAAATGGGTGTGAGGCCCAATTTGCACTTGAGAAAGATCACCTGTGTGGACTGGGTTGGGGAGTCAGACCTGGGGATAGGAGGCCAGATGGAAAGTTATTTCTGTGATCCAGGTGAGGAAAGATTAAGAACTAAATTAAAGCAGTGGTAGTAGGAGTAGAAAAAGGGGACAGATTGAAGAGATGTTTGGGTGATGGAATAATTGAACGTATCTGATGATAGCTTGGGGTGGGGGGCATTGAGGAGGAGCTAACTTGTCAAGGATGTAGCCAAGAACAAGTCCAGGATACCTGGTCTGGGCCACTGGTAGGGAGGAGGTGCCATTCCCTGAGGCAGAAAACATGAAGGAGGGAGAGTGAAGACTTCGGGGGAAGAACATTGGCTTCGTTGGACCACATTGATGATTCTTGTGGCTCATCCAGGTGCAGATGCTGGCGGGCAGGTGCATATACAATTCTCGTATATGGACTAGGAGATAGGATGCACTTGGGGAGAAGGGTCAGTTAGGATTCTGTGGTGCTGGTGGGCACAACCTCACGAGGCTGTGTGAGAAGGGGGGTAAGGCAGAGGATGCCTTGCCCACCACACACATGCACCCCAGCTCCAGGAAAGGAGGAGAAGCTTTAGGAAAAAACGCCCAAGGGAAACTGAAAGGGAGCGATCTGAGAGAAGGAAAGAGAACCCGAGGTGGAGCGGCGTCAAGAAAGCCAAGGAAAGAAAGAATTTCAATAAGGCCAAGAAATGATTAGTTGAGTCAGATACTGCAGTAGTCAAAAAATGATGAAGACTGGCAGGTGGCCACTGGGGCCGGAAAGTTGTGACCTTGGCAAGAGCAATTCCAGTGGAGTGGCAGGAGAAAAGCCAAATTGCAGTAGGAGGGAAGCAGTGAGTGGGACTGAGGAAATTGAAGCCATGATTGGAGACTCCTGGGAAAGACACGTGGGGTGTAGAAGGTGAGCAGGGGAGGGACGGAGAGAGGGTATGGGGTTCAGGGAGGGTTTTAATTGTATTGTTCATTTGGCTGTCATGGAGAGACTGGATCCACTGAGAAGCTGTAAAGAAAGAGCCCAGATGGAGGGAGGCATTGCGGGTCTAGGAAAGAGGAAGTGATCCTGGAGCAGAGCTCCAACAGGATGGGCAGAGAGCGGGTGCGGGTGTGGCTGGCAGCTTGACCTGGACCCTGGATGTGCCTCTTCCCTGAGGCTGCCAGGAGCACAGGAAGGATGGGAGGGTATGGAGAAGTTTGGGGGTGGGATGGTGGGGACAAGATGTTAAAGGAGTTCCTGCCTTACCGTTGATTTTTCTCTGTGATGTGGGAAGAATTTAAAAACAGCCGTGCTTATTTACCGGCACACCAAAGACTGTAATCTTGATTCTATTCAAACTCCTTATTTATTCACTTACCCAGTGGTTAGCACCTAGATCAAGTGTTAGGCGCTGTTTTAGGTGCTTAGAGATTCAGTGGTGAGCAAGTCAGGTCCCAGGGGAATCGGGCAATAACTTCGTTACAAATAATTGGACATAGTAATTGCAGATTGTGAAAAATTCCTGGGGCCACACCTTTGGGTGAGGCCTTCTGCTGATCACCAGGGGATCCACTTCTTGCCCTCAGAGAGCTGAATCAGTTGGAGACAAATCAATGCCAGCAGCACAGAAGAGGCAAGGATGGAATTTAATTTGCACAAGGGCTCACGATTCGGCCTCAAGGCAACTAGGTGGGGAAATGAGGGTTCGGTGGACACCTGTAGTTTTACTCTGCCCAGCTTCACTCATTCCAGTCTTTTAGTGAGACCGCCTGTCAGAGTAGATAGAAGGGGGCGTGACTCAGGCCTTGCCATTCACAATATCCGTTTCTCCTGGCCACAGTGATTGGGCCACGGATGAGGTCCTCACTGGATTGGAATGATGAAAGCCTGGAACTGTCTAAAGCCATATTTCTACATCTCCATTGCTCTCTGCAAGGAGGATTCTTGCGTAACATGGGAGAGACTGGGGCTTGGAGAGATTGGGAGATGAGGGAGGGAATGCGGCGGAGACTGGAAGCCAGAGGGACATTTGATGGTATTACTGTAATCCTCTGAAGCTGGCTCTATAGACCAGACAGTTATGGGAACTGATGAATCTCTTCTTTTACATAAACTGATTTGAGCTGGAATTCTCTCCTTTAAACCCAGAATCATCCTGATGAAAATGGTAAGCCCTTCCGGGAAGAAGAAACAGGATGAGCTAAAGCACAAAAGCAGGACGCAAACATGAGGGCACCATCAGGAGGTAGTGGGCAGCCTTCTGTGGCTAGAGAGGTGGGGCTTCGTGGGAATATGGGGAGCAGTGATAAGAAAGAAGAGGGGAAAGAGGGGAGCTAGGGTGTAGGGTTCCCTATCAGTTTGCTAAGGGCATATGCTTTGAATGCATCCTACCCATGGTAAGGCAGCAGGGCCCCCAGTCGGCAGAACTTGGAGAAGGGAGACCAGAGAAGCAGCTCAGGAAAAGAGAGAGATTTTTTTTTCTTTTTTCTAAACTAGGGAAATTAGTAAGGAAGTCAATAAGGAGTTGGATGGAGGAGAGATTTGGAGGCAGAAGAGGTGAAGCCTGGTATCCAGTTGACCATGGGGAGAAGGAGTGGATCAGAGGAGTGCTCCCAGGTTTAAACCTGGGTGATAGAGTTTAGTTATGTCATCAAGGTAGGAAGCATAGGGAAGGGAGAGGCTGCAGAAGGAAGACGGCAAGTCCAGCCACACACACGAGTGCAGGTCCCTGCAGGATAACTTGTGTGCAGCGGCTCCCTCAGGAAGCTATCCTGGTGTTTCGCAGAGAGGTCAGGGCTGGAAGGAGAGTTGGGCCATGAGAGTGGGTGCAGTGCCCCTGGGGTGAGTATGCAGATGGAGAGATGGGAGCCCAGGGAAGGAGCCCCCACTGTGGAGGTGAGCAGAGGAACCTGCCTTTCTTTGGCAGACTCGTAAGTAGCTCCAGCTGGGGGAAAGGGGCCGAGGCCAGATGAACAGGAGGAGGAGAACCCTGTCACATGGGGAACCCCAGGCGCAGAATGTGCTTCAGTAAGTTCTGTGTGGCAGCAGGGTTCTCTGTCATGGTGTTGCCAACCTAGATAAGGACTGAGAAAAGGCCATTGTTTTGGATGATTGTACCTATTACTGGCCTTTGAAAGAGCAGTTTCAGTAGAGGGAAAGGGATAGAAGCCAAACTCCAGAAAATTTTAGGGTGGAGATAAGTCTGAACTGGGAGTAGAGAAACCTGAGTTCGACCCCGGTTCTGTCCTTGTTTAGCTTGGTGGCCCAGGAAAATTCCTGAACTTTCCTAGGGCCTCATATCTTCACATAAAAATTAGAAAACTGGACCGAATAATCTATAAACTTCTGCTCAAGCCTTAAGGTCCTAATTTAAATCTTGCTGTCCAGCAAAACGGATGTTCTCGTGGCAAAGGAAGTCTTGTCCTTCTCCTCGTGCCACCCCCAACTGAGATAATCAATTATAACAAAATTAAGCTTTCCAAAATCTAGTGCAAATTGTGAAAGAAAACGGGGACATCAGCTCAGGGACTGGTGGACACCAGTGCACGTTGGACCCACGGTACTCTCCACTGAGAGTGTGGGGCCCTGCAAGGTAGGACTTGGTCTCGTGACACCGTCAGGGTTTATGCCACCAAGATGGTGAGCTGAAGATCGTGCCAGGGCGCAGAGACGAACAGCCCAGCGACATGAAGGGGCTCCAGCCAGCGTGGGCGAAGAAGACCTGCAGGGACCCTGCTTCCGGAGAGCAGCAGGAGAGGCACTGGCTCTGTCCTAGGGTGCTCTGGGCCCCCCTCCCCCCGGTGGAGAGGGACTTGGGGAAGGGCCCGTAGAATGGCAGTGGGGAGACCCCGGTTCTGAGCTGTGACCATCCCTCCCACCCCTTTTTCCTGCCACGTGCAATATAAGGCCTGTTTCTTCTCTGAGTCCTTTTCTTGGAGTTCCAACTGTGGGCACCTCACTGTTCCCTCACTTCTCTGGCACCTGTTTTTGTTCTGTGAACACCAATGTAAGACCACACATGTGTTAGAGCTTTCAAGGCTTCTAGGAATAGAGCTCTTAATAAGACTGCCAAGCTCGCTGCCCTCAAGGCCCTTATTGTTTTAGAGAAGGCAGGTAGACAGCAAAAAAAGTAAATGAATAAGCAAGGTCCTCTCACATAGCGATACGTTCTGACAGAGGAAATCGGGGTTCAAAGTGGAGAGTGGTGAGAGGAGATGAGGAATCAGAGAACAGGTCAGGAAAGAGCTGAGAAAGCTGGAATCGCAGATGCAAAAGCCCTGAGGCAGAAATGAGCAGAAAGAAGGCTGGGGAGGCTGGACCACAGGAAAGGAAAGTGAGGCAAAAAGGGATTAAAGAGGCAGGAGAGCCACCCTGCAGGGCCGGGTGCCATAGAGAGGCATTTGGGTTTCATTTGAATGTGTGTGTGTGTGTGTGTGTGTGTGTGTGCGCGCGCGCGCCGGGGGGGAGGCTGGGGGGGTTTGAAACATTGGACGACTTGACCTGTCTTATATTTTAAAATGATCCCTCTGCATCCTGGAAAAAGCAAACCCTTAGGGACAGAAATCACATCAGTGGTTTCTACGGATGTTATGGGGAGAGTGATTGACTACAAGGGGGCACAAGGGAACTTTGGGAGGGATACAAATGGTCTCTTTTTTGTAGTGGTGTTTATACAACTGCTATGTTTATCATCAAACTGCATGCCACTATGTAGAAGATGGACAACAGGGAGTAAGTGTGCAAATGGGACCATCGCACAGTCCAAGTGGTGCGTCCACTCACAGCCGGTCTTATAATTTAGCCCGCGTTCCATGCTGTTCCTGGTGGCTCCCTTAAATCAGTTTATTGATGCGTGTTCCTAGTTTTCCTATTTACACAGCCTTCCTTTACAACTGGCATGAAAGCTCAATGTGGGTAGAAACCATCTGCTTCTTTTGTGTGGACCCATGGTAGATGCTTATTAGATATTTTTCCTTATATTTGAGTGGTGCTTTCAGGTTTACAGCCTGCTTCTACATTCATTTTCGCCTTTGAGCCTTACACCAGCTACACACACGTAGCCTGTTGGGCTACACACATGTCACCACATCCCCATTTTATAGATGAAGAAACTGAGATGAGAAGAAGTCAGTGTTGCAGTGTCAGAGAAGCATGAATTTTGGAGATTTTGGCTTTGCCGCTTTTTAGCTATCAGTGTGATTTGAGAAAAATTATGTAATCTTTCTGAACCTCAGTTTCCTAATCAACAAAAAGAGATGAAAAATAAACACATTGAAGATACACTGTGAGGATTAAATGAGGTAACACAGCTAAAAGCACATAGTAGTTGAAATTCACTAACTGGTAGCTATTTGTATCGTGTTTTACTATCAGAGAAAAGTGATTCATTCAAGGTGATGTGGCCAGTACACGATGGACCAGATGACAGTTATTCTGACTCCAGTGTGTCTCTCCTGCCATCATATTGCTCAGTGCATGCTTACTGGCTGGTAGCTGATTGGCTCGGGGCTAATTACTTTTTACTAACTCAGATCCTTCAGTGCAGCCAATGATTAATTAAGCAAATACTTACTGAACACTCACCATGTGCTCGACACTGGACCCAGTGGTGAGCCAAGACGGGTTCCGTCTCTGCCCTTGAGGGCGATAAGCATGGCAGCCCCTGAGAGGTGCAGGCTGCTGAGGGGCGCCTGCCTCCTTTGGGAGAATGGGAGGACTTCTGGAGGAGGTGACATTGAAACTGTCTTTTTTTTTAACAAAAAAAGCCTTTCTGTTGTGACACAGATCAATATACATGCAAAATGTGTATTTATCTTACATGTTTAACAAGCGTTTTAAAAACCAAGTCCTCATGTAGCCACCACTGCGTCAAAACTCGGATGTGGCTTGCACCCGGGAAAGTCCCTCCCTTACTGCCCTTCACCTTGATTTTCATGCTCTTTCCTTGCTTTTCTGTGGGCTTCATCACCTATGTTTGCATTTTCTCATATAGTTTATGCTCACCTGGTTTTGAGATAATTGCAATCACACTGGTACATTTTAAGTCTTATATCCTCCTTCAACATTGTGTTTATAACATTCATCCAAGTTGTATGTAGCTGTAGTTCATTCATTTTCATTGGTATATAGTATTCTATAGCATTTGTCTTATGAATATTTACAATTTTTCTATGTAGCACTCACAAATATTTGTAAATATTCATGAATATGCTATATGTCCAATTCACTTGATGGCTCTATACTTTCTTTGTTATGTAGCAGCTCTGACCATACTGTAATGTATTTATCCATTCTGTTACTGTGCCTTTAGGCAGTTATGAAGGCAGCTGCTGTGAATACCCATATAGATATACATCCTGAGGCATATGCATTTGTGAAGGGTTCTGTGAAGTGGAATTGCTGGGAATCTCCAGCTGTAATAGGTAATACCACATTGTTTTCCAAAGCGGTCACTTCATTTTACACGCACAGTAGCAGAGAGAATTCCTATTGTTTCAAATCTTGCCACGATTTGAAATTGTCGAACTACTTAATGTTTGCCAGACTGATAGAAAGTAGTAATCTCTTGTTGTGGTTTTACTTGACTGTTCTAGATTACTAATGAGGTGAACGGCTTTTTATATGTTTACTGGACATTGGATTTCCTCTTTTGTGAAGCACCTATTCTCTTGTTACTTTTTTGTTTTCTGGGTTGTAGTTTTCTCATTAATTTGTAGGAATTTTTTGCATGTTCTGGAGACTCATTTTTTCCCAGTTTTATTCATTGCAAATATTACCTCCCATTCTCTGGCTTGTCTTTTCAGTTTGTTAATGGTGTGCTGTGATAAAAAGATGTTCTTATTTTTAACGTAGTCAGATTTTTTCAGTCTTCCCCTTTGGTTGGTATCTTTCGTGTCCTATTTAAAAAAATCTTTCTTTATCTTGAGGTGGCAAAAGCCTCCTCTTTTTTCCATCTTCGAAAAGCTTTGAAGCTTTTTTTTCATTTCATATTTTTTTGGTGTCTAATTCACCTGTAATTGACTCTTATGTGTGGTATAAGATAGAAGTCCAGTTTCCTGGTTTTTCTGCCGAATGGATGCCCATTTGTCCCAGTTCTGCTTGTTTGTTGAAAAGGCCATTTTTGTAGTCACTGTTCTGTAGAATCGCCTCTGTCATAAGTTAAGTGTTTATGTACGCAGGGACCTGTTTCCTGGCTCGCGTTACTCCTGTGTCAGTACCACGCTGTCTGACTGCTAGAGCTTTAAACATGTCTGGATATTTGGTTTAGCAAATAGCCCTGGTCTTGGTCATCTTCATGAGAATTTTGGCTGTCCTCAGCCCTTTGTGTTTGCCTGTAAATGTTAGAATCACTTTGTTACACACATGCACACACACACACTGGGATTTTGATTAGTATTTCTTTGACTCCACTAATCTGTTTGGGTAGAATTGACATCTTTAAATCTTGAGCCTTCTTGATCCACGAGGATGCTATGTTTCACCATTTATTTATCATTAACTGCTTTTAAAAATATTTATGATTTTCCCCATACAGGTTTTATATACTTTTTGTTAGATTTATAGCCAAATACTAGATATTTACAATGGTCTTGTAATTGCTTCTTTTTATGAATAACATTTTGTATCTGTTGCTGGTGTATAGATATGCGATTGGTTTTTTGTATATCGATTTTGTATTCTTCAGCCTTACTTAATTTTTGTATAAAGTCTAATGTTAATTGGTAGACTGAGTTCCAGACGTGGGACCGGCCTGTCGAGCTAGTCACAGGGCAACAGTGAGTGTGGTCCTAAGTCAGCTGGGGAGAAGGAAATGATATTTATTGAACATCTATTGTTTAAGATGCTTAGTACAAATCATCAGCTTAACTCACAATCAGGTTATTGGTGATCCCCATTTTGTAGGTGAAGAAAGTGAGTGAGGTTCAGGGAGGTTTTCCAGAGTACTTATCCAGGGTGACCCCTCATTCATCACTGACAGGACACGCCCGAGTTGGAAGAGTCCTGTCCTGTCGCCCTGTCATGCACATACCGTGCAACACGCTTTCCACATTCAGTGTAGATACCTGCAGAGCTCCCTGGGCCCTGGCCCTGGGCAGACCTGGCGCTGCCGCTAATAAGCTGCACTAGCCTCTTGGAACTCATGCAAGCCTGCTTAATGTCAGCGCTTGGGTTGAGTTCCTACCCAAAGTCCCGAGATCAATTTCCACCCCTGGCCCTGTACACAGTTCCCTCCCAGCTGAGAAAATTTGTTCACAACTTGTTGGGTCCTAGGAACCAAATTAGGAGTTGTCCAGGGTATCTTGTCTCAGTCCTGACTTGAAAATATGGCAGGGATTTTTATGAGCCTGCTGTGTCGTACAGCTGACTGGGGAACTCATGGTCCAGGCCTTCCCAGCACCCCTGCCCCCAGGCTTGCTGATTGTCAGGAGCTGGCTGCAGGCAAGGAGGTTGCTGTTGCTGGCTGTGCAAAGGAATCAGGCAGTGGTCTGTTTGTGAACACAACCCAGCAGGCTCTATTCAGTGTGACAGCTTCCTACTCTGAACACATGGCCCTTCACGGGATGACTGTAAATTATGCAACTCCGGAGTTAAACAATGGGGAGGAACGGGGGAAAGGAAGGGACACACAGCGGATTGCAGTCGGGGCCTTGAGATGTGAGTGTGCAGGCCGAGGCTGCTTGGCGGAGGATGAGAGGAAGGGCTTCAGCCACTGAGAAAAGCCAGGAAGCCCTGTCACAGGGCTACTTGTGTGCATGGGTTTTACTTTTTTTCAAAAATGTAAGTGTTCTTTTCAAACCCTGTTTACTAATTCTGGGAGAGTTTTAGAAACCAGGAGGGACATTTACAAAAGAAGGCAGTCATATGGTGTTACCAAATGTAATTGAATGCCCGACACACAGTATGTAACCTTTATCCTGATGGCCCTACTCATCATTTTTTGGTTATTGTTTTGTGCTGAGAATCAGTAGTACCGCTAAGGGCAGCTGATGTGCAGACGCCGTACCCCCACCCTGGCCCTGGAATGCAGTGAGCTCTGCTTTGAGATGCTGTGGACAATGTCCCTGTCTCTTCTCTCGCTGTCGTCTGTCAGGTCTCGCTGCTCGCAGTGTGCCTACCTCAAGCTTGATCCTCTTCCACTCGGAATCTGCAAAGGCCTGGAAAGCTAAAGGACCGGGTTTGTCACAATAGTGTGTAGGACAAGAGTAAATGGGCTCAAAGTGAGGACTTAAGAAACTCTTCTCAGACGAGAGTGCTTGTGCTTTAATGCCTGGACCTTGCTGCGTTTCTGCCTATTTATGACACCGGATTAAGTGTGTAAAAATGGATTGACAACAGTGCGGTGATGGTGACAAGGTGCTATTGTGCAATGTGATGCTCAGAGTTCTTCATTGTCCTTCAGGGCTCATGGCAGGGCTTCAATTCATAGCAATTGCTGGACAAGCAGCTCCTAGATAAGGGTGATATATATATATATACTGACATTTGTGACAAAAGATGTTGGGCTGGCTCTAGCAGCAAGGAGGCTAGTGTGAAGTATCTCTATAGCAAAAGTACTCTGCTGGGCCCTTTCTATAAAATGACCTGGGCACACGTGGGTACCACACAGGGTCTGACTGTGTGATGGGCAAGGGCATCCCCAGGAGCCCTCTCCCGGTGCGCGCCCTGGATATCTGCTCACCTGCCTGAGAACTTAGGGTCACTCAGCTAAGCCATCCAGACCCCGGTGCTACTCTTTGGTCAAGACCCACACTCATTCTTTCCGGGAAGAGAGAACACGAACTTGGCTATTTTCAGATGTGTGCAGCCCTCGCACCAAAACATTTGAAACCATTTGGATAAAATGCTTTCTACCAACATTATTGTTTGTTCTTTTTTTTTTTTGTCCTCACTCTGCAGATATTTATCGAGCACCTACTGTGTACCCAGCACTGTTTTTAGTGTTGGAACTGAGCAAATTCCTGCCCTCATGGAGCACTCTTACCTTCTAGTCGGGGAAGACAGGCAGTAAACAAACAGGTGAAATATATAGTAGGTCATAAAGCACGGAAAGCGGGGGTCCAGAATGGGGAGGAGGTTTTAAAAGATGGAACGGAGCAAAGCCCCGATGGAAGCGACGAGCCAGCCATGTAGGTGTGGCCTGAGGGATGGAAAGTGCGCGGGCCCCGTGTCGGGGGTAGGCCTGGTGTGTGTCTGAGGCGCCGCCAGGAGCTCTGGGTGTGGAAGTCACAAGTGAAGTGGAAAACAGGCACCCTTGTGGAGTCCACGGTCTTTTGGGGTGTGGTCTCACTTAAAGGTGGGGTCAGAAAGGAAGCTCCATCACAGACCTGCGTGGACCTGTGTCTGTGGGCATGTGGACTCGCCTGTGAGGCCCGCTCCGTGAAGGTGGGGGTCGGGGGGGGTTTGGTGGTGACTGTGTGTCTGTCCTGACAGAGGAGGGACACGGGAGGGCCGGAGCCCTTCCAGGAATGGAGCGGCTGACTGCATGGCCTCAGGAGGGCTGGTCATTTCTGCTGGGCTTTCAGAGACGAGCATCCAGAGTGTGGGCCACCCAGGGCTGCCGGTCTCCTAGGGGAGGAGGCGCTGACCATGGCCTTGGCTCTCCGGTCCCCGGCCCCAGACCATGAGCACTGAAGCTTGAACAAGGACAGGAGGCTGGCCTGCAGGCCTGTCAGGTTGCTGACCTGGGTGCGGCCTCAGCAAGCAAAGTTGGGCTGAGATGAGATCCCGGGCAGCCAGGGTCACAGGGCAGGCTTTGCCAGGTGTAGCCCGGAAGTTTAGTGGCACACAAATGAACCGTGTAGATTGATATGTTTATTTAATGTGTTTTAGAACAAAAGGTACCTAACATATCAAAACCATGGTTTTACAGATAATTATGTTTAGGAGGAAGTTAGACTAAGCAGGACATTTTTTAACAGGCAATAAAAACCGGGAAGGTGGGGGAAAAGGATGTTTTGGGCAGTGCTGTCCTCAAACCTGCCCTTAGCATGGGGATTCTGACCGGGTCCCTGCCCTTTTAGGGACGAGAGTGTCTGGGAAGGGCTCCCTCTCTGCCATCTTGGGGAGGTGGTAGCCGTGTTTCTGTTCCAACCCCAAGTCCACGAGCTGCCCACTAATTCCCACTTAGTCATCTTCTTCCCAGCACTACCTGCTGGATGTGTGTCCTCATTGCCTGCACCCGGCCTGGGCCCCATTGCTACCATCTCTTGCTCATCCTTTGCCTGCATCTGTGGCGTAGGGTCTCCCCCGCTGTCGTCCAGAAATGCTGGTTTTGCCCTTCACTGCCCTGCACAGCCGCTTCATGGACTCTTTCCACCCTCCAGACCCTCCGGGTCTGAAACCCTCGTTAGCTCTGAGAACATCCCACAGCCCAGCCCCTGCACTGACCCTGAGCTGCCTCTCTGGCATCCACCCACGCGCCTGCCGCCATTATCTACGCTGCCCTGGATGCCCAGGCAGGCTTCCTCCCTCCCCTTCATGTGCAGGTCCGGCCTCCGAGGCCAGCTCCATGGGGGTGTTCCTCTGGACGCTAACCCGCAGCCACCTCCATTCTCTCAATTATTTTGTCTGTGATGTCGGCACCACCCCATTCGAGTTTTTAGCACGCTGTCGTGCTCCCGTACCTGTTAGCCCTTCGTTTCTCTGGCCGTCATAGACACACACTTGCACACACATGCACTGTCACCAGCATCGTCTTGCTCCCTGTGAGCCTAGCACAGGGCTCTGCACGTGAGCTGTTTGGAGGAAGCAGTGTGAGCGTCACGGTGAAGTGCGCCGGCGCCGGTGGCAGCCCTGCCGGGCTGGAATCCGGGCTGTGCCACCTTCCAGTGCTATGACCTTGGGCTAATAGGTTTGAGGATTATATGAAACAGAGTAGAAAGTATTTAGCCCAGTACTAGGAGCGTAATAAATATGATTCTTGTTGTTCACCAATTGGCAAACATGGGGATGTGTAGGGCTTGTCTCCTCATCTAGGATGTAAACCTCCTGTGCAGAGAGGGAGAATTCCAACACATACCCTTTTCTACCCCTTAAGCCAAATAGGTCCGTAGTGCACAGTGAATACTCAGGGTAAATCTACATAATAAGTAGAGCGGCCTATCTACACTGTTATGGGTTTTATCATAAATTGACTGTTAGGCATAGAAGAAGTTTTCGCAATGCTTATATGAAACTTCAGCAAACGTACATGATATGTATTTTGTATTTGGGACCCCAGTGGTTTAAGAACTGCTAGCCTATGAAACCCCAGCTCTTTAGTGAGCACTTACTGAATGCAGGGAGAGGGGAGGACTGTGCTCTCCATCCCCCTTTAGATGCCCACCTCTGACCACCCGTCTGCTTTCTCCACAGCCTCCATTGGGCCTCTGCTCCTTTTCCCTGCGGATCTTGGCATTTTCACTTTGTTCCGGCAGGTGCTAGGGCCAGTGTTAAGCAGTAGAGGAGCCTGTGGCACAGAGACAGTGCTAAGCCCTTCCTTCCCACACTTCTGCTAGGGGCAAAACAATCGAAAAGGAATCACATCTTGATCTAGGCAATGTTACACAGGTTATATCTCTATAAAAATCTATTCAGCTGCACACTTAAGATTTATATGTCTTACTATATGTAAATTATATCTCAGTCTTCTAAAAGGTATTAATCGTCTTTTTTGTTCAGCAGAGGAAGACCTGAGAAATTAAGCAATGCCCCTGAGTCTCTGAGCCTCAGGAGAGTTTGATTCTGTGTGGAGCAAGGAGGGGTGCTTCTTGGGGGGAGGTGTTTGACCCCTCCAAAGAGAAGGGTGTGCCCCAGGCAGCCTAGTGTTCCCTACTCAGCTGCCAGCATCAGCCATCTGTGAGCTGATCCCCCATGTGTGCAACTGGTAGTGGGGAACTAGAGGAGACGCCCTGGCACCCACTTTCTATGCCCTGAACTGCCCAGCACACGCGGTCATGGCCACAGCCCATTCTTGGGCACAAACCGCCTGCCTCTGTGAAGCACAGGATTCAAGTGCTGGCTTTGCCACTTGGCAGGCTACGAGTCAGTGGACCTTACCCTCACTGAGCCTTGGCGGTCTTACCCTCTATAAGGTGGTGACACAACCTGCGATATCAGCCTCCTGTGCCTGCTAGGAGCAGCCAGTGAGGTCATGGACAGAAAAGTCTTCCAGGCCCGTAAAATAGAAGCTATCAGCAAAATGCACTCCAAACCCCGCTTAATTCCACCAATATTTAAGAGCCCCAGGTTTTCTGAGGCAGTAAAGCTCAGACTGCCTGGGTTCATTGGTTGCTAGCTGCATGACCTTGGCAAGCTGCTTACTCTCCTGGTGCCTCAGTTTCCTCAGTTGTAAAATGGGATAATGACATCACTTGCCCCACAGGGTTGTGCTAAGGATTAGATGAGTTAGTCCAGGCGAAGCACTTCACTCAGGGCTCAAGTATGCAGCTAAAATTACCATGGCCACTGCTGTCTGCTAAGACTTGAGAGAACAGCTTTATTGGGCAGAAACTGGGGGAAACAAACAAACCCAAAACAGATCTCACTGGATGTTAACTGCTTCATGCACTAGCTGTATTTTCCATGGCTCGGGGCTTGAGATTGGTTATTTGCTATATTTGGTAAATTTTTTCCATCCTAAAACCTTTCGGCTCTCAAGTTTAACTAATAAATAAAGGTCCCCTGTGGCATGGCCTTGCCTTCAGAGTTTTGCTGCAGCATCAATTGTGAGCTCTCTGACTTACAATTCAGCAAAAAAGTGACAGACCGGGTATTCTTGTTCAATCAAGGTGATTGCTGCATAGTCATTTTTAACGGGACACCAGATCTCGCTAAACGCTGGCAGCGGGGTGGTGTGCATATTAAATTCAGGTCTCCGGTGATACAGACTGAGCCTCTGCATCCCTCTCTTATGAGCCTGGTTTCTAAAACACCGTGGGCTGCTGACGTAGTGGCGTCTGTGCTGCCTAAGGGGGTAAGTCAAGTATTGGCTCTTTCTTCATCCGGTTTTTTAAATGAGCATTTGTAGACCCCTGGGCTGAGCACTGTGGGAAATGCAGAGAAGGGTGCAAGGACGGGACTATGGAAGGGCTGCCAAGTGCCTGGTGTTTGCATTGAGATTATTTAGTCCCCAGACATTACACCAGAAGTTAGGTATTATGACTCCCATTTTGCAGGTGAGAAAACTAAAGCAAGGTTAAGTCCCTTGTCCAAATTCACTCTCTTGGGGGATAGCCAGATGTGACCTCAAGAGCTTTCCTAGGCCCCTGTGTTGCACTATTCCAGGGTTACCATTCCCACTGTGTTACCTAAGAATGGCACCCCCAGGATCTTATTCTTGAGTAGCTTAAACCTAAATAAGGTAGATAAAACATATAAGTAAATTAATGACAGTGCATGGTAGAGCCCGATAAGCGTCGGAGAATATGCTGCGTGTGTTCCTAGGAGGGAAAAGGCACTTGCTCAGATGGAGGCAGGGAGATGCCAAACAAGTCGGCCTCCGAAATCAGCTCTGTTGGGCTTTGTATTTCAATCCAAATGTCCAAGTGTTATTTCTGATATTCTAGAAATTGCCCAAAATAAGAAGCTGTGCCTAGCCCCAGGTGGACTAGGAAATCCTCTCAAATGTCCCACAGTGGCTCCCTCCTCCCTGCCCTTTGCTAGAGATGGAAAATGCCCCAGCTCAGCAGAGCACGGCTGCTCTCTCCTGAAGCTGGGTGTCCGACCGGCTCACCTTCCTGAGCTCGTATCTGAGCCTCAAAGGCCTTTCCGGGTTAGTGCGGATGGCCCATCACCTGCCTTTCGGCTCCTGTAGGGGAGTGAGTTGTAGGGAGGAGTAGGATAGGAGTAGGATAGGAGCATCAGTAGGGAAAACAAAAGGGGGGCAATTAACGTGCAATAAGTTCCAGCAGATAATTCTCCCACAAAATGAGAGGTGATGGGACCATCCACGGCGATCACCGTCCACTGTGATAACTGGCCCCGCAGCCCAGCTTGAGCAGGGCCTTTGCTCTGCTCCTGTCAGAGCTCAGGGGCAACCTGCCGACTCCTGGCTGCCGGAGACCCTCGGACAGTCTCCGGGCTCGGCGTGGTCTGGCCCTGCCCACCTCTCCAGCCGCTTCCCTGGCTGCAGCCTTGCCTCCTTCTACGCCGGAACCACACTGATCTTCCTTCAGTTTCTGGAACATACTCCGTGTGCTCTCTCCTTCATCTCCAGGCCTTTGTCCATGCTGTGCCCTACTCCTGGAGCCCTTTTAGTTCTGCTCTTTGGCCAAATCCTACTCGCCATCCAGGCCTCAGCACAGATGTCACTTCACAGAAGCCTCCTCGGAACCCATAGGCCATGGGTGTTCCCATCACACATGGAACAGACCGACTCTGTGCTCCTCCTACTATCTTTTTATTGTGCACATACGCCTACACCCTTTTTCAAATGTGAAAAATACCACCTTGAGGGAATGTGCTCAGTTGGAGCCGTTCCTTGCCTGCAGCCCGAGCTACACCTCTGAGCTGACCCATTCCAGAGAGAGGCCACTGCACCCTAGAGACACCGTGGGCAGGACCACCTAACATCAAAGACTCGGTCGCTAGTGGAGGTGCTGGGACATGCAGGGAGTGTATTATCGCCGGATCGCCATGCCTGCTCCATCCCTATGGGCTGAAACCACCACGTTGGGTTCAGACCTGCTCTAGGTAACCCTTCCTACCCCCCTGCCATCCTCAGGCTCCACAGACCTGGCCGTGCGTACCCACCTCCCCTCCGCTCTCTGGCAGAGCCCCGGCTTAGGGAGGAGGCCCCGATGTGATTGAGAGGCCCCCCAGGCTTGGAAAGCTAGGGCGCCCCATCACGTCTTTGCTGTTCTCACAGCAAAAGGCTTCCTGGGGGCCTCAGTTGGTCAGAGCATCATGACTGTAATGGCTTCAGAAAGCCAGAGGCCTTTAAAGGTTTTCCTTTTGCGTCAGGAAATAGGAATGTCTTTCTCTCACCCTACACCCCATCCCCCAGATAAAGACACACTAATACACAAAGAGGAAATTTAAGTTTTCCTGGGTCGCACAGCCAACCAGAAGTCGAGATTTGAACCTGCATCTGTTGACCCTTGGTAGTAGGCCCTTGTCCATTGCCATGTTCTGGCTCTGTCATGGCTCGGATTTCCTCTAGTCTCTGGAAGAATCCTGAAACCCCCAACCTGCAAAATAGCCCCTGAGAGAAAAGCACGTGGAGGTGTGGCGAAAGGCCATGGCTCCTGGTGGTGGGGCGAGGCCTCGGGCTCCCCAGGGTCTGAGAATTTGAATTTCCAGAACTAGAGAAGGCCCTCGGCAGTCCAAAAGTCCAACAAAGCAGAGGAAAACTATGTAACAGTGTGATGCTGCAAAACAGTGGGGACTGCAGTGGTAGCCCCAGAAACACAGCCGGAAGGGCAGAAGATGGGGAACCTGCATTGACCAAGTGCCTCCACACCTGTCATTTTTGAGACCCCACCCCCACCCCCGCCACTATGGCTTCTTGGACAGCCATGCAGGACACATGGCTCTGCAGGTAAAGGGACTGAAGTTGGAGGCAGGCCTGGGACGCAGGCCCCTAGCCTGGGGGTTGCCGTCACACCCACCTGCCTATAAAAGCTCACCCCACCTCCTCCATGCTCTCTTTACTCCCCCCATGAAGTCACCTTGGAAGGTGCTTTCAAAAATTATTATTTTTTTAAATCATTTACTAAGATCCTACTTTGGCCGGGTTCCATGAGAATTCCAGGCTTCCAGAACAGAATGGTACGTGAACTTTCTCCTATAACTATTCAGAGCCTCCTGGAGTTTAGGGGCTAAAACTGGGGTTCTTACTTCTTTTGGGTCCCAGACCTTTTGAGAAGCTGAGGGACCTATAAAGAGTCTCATTGGAAAAATGATCCTGCATCTTTGAATTTAGAAAGTACGTTTACATTCAGGGGTTGACAGTCTCCCAGAGGCAGCCCACGGACCTGCCACCCTGCCTCAGGTGTTCATGGCTGTCAGGCAGATTAAGAAACTGGACCAAGCAATGAGGGGGTGGTGTTGTTCCCTGAGCACAGTTGTTACTTCTTCAAGGGCAGCTTGTCACAGTGACCAGAGGACGGGAGCACGCGTATGACGTGGTCGTTATCGGCATCACTTCAGCAAAGCTGTACCCATGCCTGCGTCCTGTAGCCCGTGATTTTTCATCCCAGCGTTGAGGAGCAAACCAAGGTGGAGAGAAAGGTGACCGCACCAGAGCTAGCTTCTATTCCAAGAGAATACAAGCCCTGTGCTAAGGGAACAGAAGTGCTGTGCTTCTGTGTAGGGAAGGCAGGCTGCTGGGTGGCATCAGGGCGGGGGAAACTTCGGAAACGAGCTGCGAGTCAAGCACAGAAGTTTTGCAATGGGATTAACAGGGCTTTTAAGAGAGCTCAACTTTGAGATGAACAGGAGGTTTAAAGCCTTTATAAGGTCTTCCTAAATGATGCTGACAGCTAAGAGTGGCATGCCCCTGAGAGTCTATGATTATCTCGAAGGAGAGCTCTTTATGGGAGCCTTATTAAGAACAGAGCATGTCAGTGGGAGGGAGGGAGGGAGCAGCAACGTGTTCACGCTGCTGGAGGGCAGGTGAGGCAGCCTCCCTGACTTGCAACGTGCTTTGTAATTCCTTTTCGTTTTCTTCTGCAGCAGACCCATGAGGTTGGTAGAGAGCCCCTCTGTTCCCCAGAAATTGCAGGATACTAGAGTTTGCAGCAGGAGGTAGTGGGCTGCCCTTCTAAGGTATCCTTAAAATAAGCCCAGGAATGGATCCAGGGTTTGCCCCTCGACAGCCAGGGTGATGGGATGTGATATTCTAGATGAGAATGCCATCCTAAGCCCTGGAGCCCTGCGATCCGTAGACTGGTGGCCTCCAAAAAAGAGCATGGAAGTCTTGCCTCTGTGAGATCTTCTGCCCCTCACATGTGCTCACCGGGTGCAGGGAGCTCCGTCACCCCCACTGAAGGCTTGAGGCTCATCTCGGAGCCTGGGAGCCTGAGCTTCCCGCCTCAGATGGACATGCAGAAATGGAGCAAGCCAAGGATCAACCCAGGAGAGAGAGCCAGGGCGGGCATGTAGTCCAGTCCTCTCGTTTGACACATGGGGAAACAATGTGACATAGCTTCGCTACTAGACTGTAAGAACTGCAGGTGGAAGTGATAAGAATAGCTAATATAGTTCGAGCCCTGGCAGCGTACCAGGCAGCACCAGGCACCGTGCCCTGGGGTCGCCTCAGGCCTGAGCTGCGAGGGGAGCACTGTAGTGTGACGATGGCCCGTGCTCTGACAGAGGCCCCGGTGCGGTGCTGGCACTGGGCCCGGCCGCAGCTGCAGCGCCTCTGGGTGCGTCCTATTGCTGCTGTTCCGCATTTCCACAACTTTCGTGGCAATTTATTACCTCAGGGTTCGTAGGCCAGAAGTCTGGTACATGTCTCACCGGACTAAGATGCGGGCGCCTGCAGGCTGCGGTCCTTTCCGGAGTCCTAGGCGAGAATCCCCTTCTTGCTCTTTTCATATTGATGGCAGACTTCAATTCCCTGTGGTTACAGGACCGCCCCCCCCCCTTTTCCTCCTGGTTGTAAACTGAGGGCTGCTCCAGCTTCTAGCAACCGCCGCACTCCTGGGCTTCCTCCATCTTCAAAGCCCACAATGACGAGTCAAGTCCTCCATTGTGTGTCTCTGCTTCCACTTCTGTCATTGCATCTCTCTCTGATTCAGTTGGGAAAGGTCCTCTGCTTTAAGGACTCGTGTGATTAGATTGGGCCTACCTAATCTAATTATCCGGGATAATCTCCTCATCTCAGTGTCCATAGCCTTAATGACATCTACGAAGCCCCCTTTGCCATGCCAGGTTCCAGGGATTAGGGTGCGGACATCTTTAGGAAGCCATTATTCCTCTTTGCACGGTGCCCGACAGGAAGAGCCTGCCTTTGGGTTGTGAGGGCTGAAGACAGAGGCCCTGGCGCATTGGCAAATGCTTACCGGATGTCAGCTGTGGGAACTGTTAGCAAACCCGTTTCATGGTTGAGGAAACTGAGACATGGAGATAGGAAGTAACCTGCCCAAGGAGTAAGATTCAAAACTCCTTGAAAGAAAAGGCTGCATTTTATTCATCTCTCTCTTCCCCCACACTCCCTAGTAGAGCGCCCGGCCCAGAAAAGGTGCTCAGTAAGTGTCCAGTGAATGAATGACCGAGACGCAAGAGAGAGTGGATGACTGGTATGAGCTCCAACAGACTCGGAAGATGTCAGAGATGGAGGGACTCTTAGAATCAGCCGTCCAAGCCTGTCATTTCACAGCGGGGAACCTGAGCTCAGTGGGGAAGGGACCTGCCTCAGGCGACAGGCAACAGCAGAGCCCAAGAATGTAGCCTGTGCCTCCCTGGCCAGTCTTCCTCTGACCAGGCCCTGTTCATTTCTGGGGGGGTTTCCCCACCCCGTGGTCTCAGCCAAGCCAGAGGCCAGTCCAGGGGGATAGAGGTGTTGACCCTGGCCCCTGGCTCCTCCTCGGAGCTACCATACCAGGGTGAGAGCCCCCGCCCTCCCTTCCTAAGGGTGGCCTCTGGCAAGGGCTACCTGCTGCTGTTCCTCGGCTTCTGTACGTTTCCAGGGGCAACTCCCCAGCTGGACAGCAGCCTGTCCTGAGGCCCACTTGTGCCTGCGGCGCCATCTCTCTGCTCTGACCTAAGACCACGTGGCGTCGTCAGGGGCCTGGGGTTTAGTCCCCTCATCTACACTTACAGTGTATGGGACCGGGGCCCACTTGGCTCCTTGGAACTCATCTGAACACCTCCAAGATCCCAAGTGGCAACCCTAGGTCTCAGGCCCCTTTCAGAAGGCTGGCCCGAGAACGTTTAGGTCAGCCTCAGGGACAGAGATGCACTGTGGTGCCCAGGGCTCTTTGGCTCTGCTTAGGCTGAGTACAGCTTGGCAGCCAGTGAGTCTTTCTGAGCAGCTGGTCGTGTCTCCTATCTCCACGAGAGCCAGCTATGGCAGGATGGGGTGGTGCCCAGAGTCTTGGCCCTGAGGCTGTGCCAGGCGGCCCCTGACACGAGACAGCCACAGGCACAGCCATTATGTCTCCATAGAGCAGAATGTGGCATTTATGCTGTCTCATTGGAATCAGGGCTTTGTCGTTGTGTCCTGGTGTTTGAGGAGAGTTGAGCAAACTCTGAATTATTCTTTCCTAGGCAAGTAATGTCAAGTGTCACAATGTCACGGGTACCAGGCAGCTCACTGAAGGAAGGGAAGATGTGGCGGGTGGTATCTTGAAAGAGGAGCTAATGGCACTTTTGTCTGGTCCTTACTTTGATTTACCTTAGTCCCCTGTGCGGTATGCTCTTCCCAGTTTTATAGCTGAGGAAATGAAGGCTGGGAAGTGGTGACTCTCCCTGGTCACCCAGAGCATCCTAGCAGGAATTGTTTGGGCTCTAACTAGTTCAATCTAAGCTTCATTTGGTTGTCAGGTCAGCATCTGGGTGTGTATACATACTGTGTCCAGATCCAGTGGGGCTGGAGCCATCTTCCCTGCCTTCTGATGGGAAGGTGGGTTCATTCTAGCGGACAGGGACAGTAAAACAGTGGATAATCATGATAGCCCCATGTATCGGTAAGACAGTAAGGACTGATGGCGTGTCTGCTGTGTGTACTGTTCTAGGTGATACAGCTGTGAACAAAAGAGCCAGAGGCCTTGCCCTCAGGGAGCTGCCATTTTAGTTTCAGGAAGACACACAAGCACACAAATTACAGGCTGCCATGAAGAGAATCAGAGAGAGCAGTGTGCTGGAAGACAGCTGGGAAGCTGCTTTAGCTAAGGCAGTCAGAGACAGCTTTCTACGGCGTGAAATCTGAGCTAAGAGAGGGGCAGCCGTGCAGGATCTCGGGAAAGAGCTTCCCAAACAGAAGGAACAGGAATACAGAGGCAGAGAGAGTGGCGAGCATGCCGTGACCTGGAGACAGCAAGGCTACCAGGTAGAGTGGCTGGAGCCAGATGGGTGAGCGGGGAGGCGCAGGAAGGGAGGCGAGCTCTAGGAAGGGGCTGATGGTGCAGGCAGCGCCCTCACGAACTTTTTCTGAGTGTGCTGAGAAGCCTTTGGAGGGAGTTAATTAGAAGAGCGATACGATCTGATTTATACTTTGAAAGTTCACTCCGGCTGCTGTGTGGAGGATGGGCATAGGAGGGGCAAGAGAAGGAGCAGGGAGACAGGGTGAAGGCCATCATGGTCCTCTAGGGGTGAGAGGCTGGCCGCTTGGCCCTGGGCTGGAGCCAGGAAGGCCTGCTGGTGAGGAGGACGGCGGTGCTCTGGTGAGCCCACCTTGCCTTGCAGAGTAGCCAGTTTGTGGTGCAGCGTTCTCACCATGGATTGGAAGCTACTGATCTGACAGTAAACGTTAGCTCTGTGAGCTAGCCCGAACCGGCTCTAGCAACTACTGCTCGGCTGTGGAGGGTGAGGGGGTGAGAAGGCCCGAGGAGCGTTCCAAGGCCCTCGGTCTGAGCAGCTGGGCAGCTAGCAGCGACATCCACGGAAGGGAAAATGGTCTGTTCTCGCCATGTTCACTTTTAATGCATATTAGACATCTGTTTCATAAGTTCTGGGCACTGGTATACTTGATCGCTTTTGAATGCTAATCCTTGCAGTAGCTATCAGTTCGGTGGGTTTTTTTCTCCATTTACAGAACAATCAACAGAGGATAAAAGGTGCTAAGAAACTTAACCAAGATTGCCCAGCCAGGAAATGGCAGAGCTGAACTTGAACTTAGTTGGGTTAGATACCATCCCAAGAGCCTAACCATTGCACACGCTGCCCCCCAGAAACCATCACATTGTCACTCTCCATTTCCTGGGATTTGAAAAGTAGGTCTTTGGAACATTCTGGAAAGCCTTCAGTGCGGAGCAGAGAACGCTGAGTAGTGGCCCAGACAGATGTGTGGCATGGGGTCTGGGTTGTTTTATTGTTTTGTTGACCAGGGGGAGCTTTTTGCTTTTCTTGTTTGTTTCATTTTGTTTTATTGTCCTGACAGTGTTTTTAAAAAGAAGACAGAAATGTAATTGCTTTAGACCAGTATGTCTTCTCCGGCCACCAAATGAGTCTCCCCCAACCCCCTGTCTCGCCACCGGCCCCGCGGGAGGCACGGCGGGGTCCCTGGCTCTGGGGGAGCCCAGGTAGAGGCCCCTGCAGGCTGCTTTGGGCTTGGCCCTCGCACGCACGTCAGGGAGTGAGCCGTGTGGCTCCGGCCTCCCTGCCCCCGCAGGCCCCTGCAGAGGCCCGGGTGCGTGGGATTTGCCCCCTTGAAAAGCCGCCCCCCCCCTTTTCTGGCTATGTTACTGTTACTGTTCAGCCAACACAGTGAGGCTGGAGCGCGTTGTCTTTCTCCAGCTGCAGCCTTTTCACCTTTCTTTCTGGTGCTATAATCAATGTAAGAGTGCACCTCAGCTTCACCAGACACAGCTAGATCCGAGTGGAATCTGCAGCCAGGGAGGCCAAGAGGAGCGCACAGCCCCCCACCCCACCCTCACCCCACCCCGCCATGGTAGCTGCCATCTGCCTGGCTCCCGTGGGCCGAGAGGGCTGTGCTGGGCTTGGTTACCTGAAGTGGCATAGCAGAATTGACAGGAAGGTCTCACCCCGGAGTTGGCATGACCAGGTGGCCCTGAGCACTGCTCCAGGGCTGATGGCACTTTCCAGAGCTGGGGGAAGGCCAGCCTGCCTCCGCCTGGACAGACGCATGTATTCCACGTGCAACCAGAGAAGGAAGCCCCCAGGCTTAGCCAGGGCACCGGCCAGGCAGGGCTCTCCGGACGTTTCGGATTATGCGCCTCTGTAGTAGAAGATGTTTGACTGTGTATGTAATGCGTATTGGACTGCATAGGGACAAGTAGAAAAATATATAAGTTAACTAAAAAGTATTACAATTAGAAGTTGTAATGTTTTCTTCCTTGCCCTGAGATCACGGTGGTGTATTCCCTCCCATCCACCCCTACCTTCAGCCCCAACCTGAGCCTGCTGGCCTGGAGCTGGTGCCGTGGGGAGAACGAATGCTAGGTGGTCAGAAAACTTGGTTCTGAGTCCCAGGTCTGCTAATTAATTTGCTGCATGCTGTGAGCACATCTCCCCGGCTCACTGCCTCACTCCTTCAGGTCTGCTTCAATGTCACTTTCTCAGGTTTTTTCAGACCACCCTGCCCTACCTGCATAAATTAGCACCCTGCTCTTCTCTTACCCTGCTTTATAGTTCTTAGAAGGACTTACTGCTCCCTGATGCGTTTATGTATTTTTTGTTTGTTATCTTAAGTTCCCCTGATGTATGCCCTATGACAATGAGGGTTGTTTGTTCTCTGCTGAATGTCTGACACATAGTAGGAACTCAGTAAATATTTGTTGATTGAATGAACTAACCTTTTCTTGTTTTAAATTTTATAAATGAAACTATGATAGTTTTATTTTCATTTTCTCTCTTTTTTAAAAAAGATTGTATTGGGCAATTGAGGGAGGGGAACAGTGTTGGGGAATTGGGGGAGGGGATCAGCCAAGTTATTGTTCTTCAGTCTTCATTGTGGAGGGCGCCAGACGCCATCTGGCTTCCCATCGGCAGCGGCAGCTCAGCTCGTGGTCTCTAAGCTCAAGGTGCTGTGTTCAATCTTAATTGTGGGTGGGCGTAGCCACCATCCCATGCAGGAGTCGAACCAGCAGCCTTGTTGTTAACAATGCACATTCTATCCTCTGAGCCATCTGGGTGGCAGCTCAGCTCAAGGTGCCGAGTTCAATCTTTAGTTGCAGGTGGGCATAGCCCACCATTGAACAGGCAATCTTGTTGTTACACCAGCAGAGCCATCCTGCCACCTGTTGGCAGCTCAGTGACAGCTCAGCTAGGGCGCAGCATTCACTGGCCCATGTGGGAATCGAACTGGCAGCCCTGTTGCTCAGAGCTCGCACTCTAAGCCAACTCTTAACCAACTGAGCCGCTCGGCTGGCCCAAATTAACCTTTTCTTTATATACCCTAATGCTGCTTAGTAAACTTTTATAATAGAGGAGAAATGAAGGGCTGGCCCAGTGGCACGTTGATTAAGAGTTCGCTTGGGATGCCAGCTCTGAGCATCAGGGCCCAGGTTCGGATCCCACATGAGGGCCAGTGACGCTGTGTCCTCTACAGTTAAGATGGTGAACAACAGCTCCACCTGGAGCTGGGCTGCCCTGAATCGCCGGTGGTGGCATAGGCTGCAGCCCCTGCTGCAGTGGGCTGCCCTTACCATGATTGGCTGGCAGCCAGCATGAGTGGCCAGCAGCCGGACTGAGTTGCCGTGACCACTGTGAGCAGCCATCCAATGGCCCCCGAGTAACTGCCTCACCTGGGAAGAGTGCAATGACTATACCAACATGGGCCAGTGAAGCAACGTCCTCCACAACTAGACTGAAGAACAAAAAGGACAGCAACTTGTCTGTTCCCCTTCCCCAGTTCCCCAACACTGTTCCCCTCCCCCAATTCCCCAGTAAAATCTTTAAAAAAAAAAAATAGAGGAGAAATGAAAAATGACTTTGGTGCTTTCAAGGAGGATTTAGAGGATGGAAGTGGAATCGTTTTAAGGAATATCTACTTTAACAGAAGACACATTGTTGTCTTTGCCCATAGCTGGGGAACAGAAGCTGCAAGTAATTGGACCTCTGCTGACTACCAGGCACTATTCTAGGAGATGATAGATAGATAGATAGATAGATAGATAGATAGATAGATAGATAGATAGATAGATAGATAGATAGATAGATAAATAGGGTGAATTTGATCTCCACAATAACCCAATGAGGTAAGTTTCATTATATCCATTTTAGAGCTGAAAAAATAAATATCCTGAGGCTCAGAAACTCAAGGGCTTCTAACTCCAAAGTGCCTAAAACCACAGCAGGCACACAGGGAGTATCTGTGGAAAGAAAGAAGGCCCAACTCTCTACATGCCTAGGAACTCTCAAGCATTTCCACTGAACAGCCCCGTGGAAGGGGCACTGAGCTGTGCCCAGGGGGGCCTAAGGGCATTGCCTGACCCAGCCCCTCTCAAGCCCAGAGTTTCTTAGATACCTGGCTTCTTATTTTTAAGATTAATGTGATTTTTTTACATTGCCTTTGTATAGGAAGACAAATTCCTCTTGTGTTTCTACTATAAAAATAATGCTTTTGATTATTTAGCCACTTACATTACATAATAATAATTTAAAAGCTTCAATTCAGACTGCCACTCTGCATTCGCCTCGTGGATCTGTGCTCCTAGTGTGAGCTCTGTACACCCAGGAGCCATCCAGCCAGTGTGCAAAGGCCCCAGGGGAGCCTGGCATGGGGCATGGTCCCTCCCTGCCCCTCAGTGGGATCTCCCCTCACTTGTCCCTGTGCAAACACGGTTTGTCCAGAGGAACAAGCCGGCCCATCTGTTGTTTCAGACCTGGATGGTGGCTGCACCTGGGCGAGCGGGGCCTTCAGCAAACAGTGCCGGCCTGGCCCCCTGATAAGGGGCTGCCTCTCAAGCAGATTTTATAGCTCTGCCCGTCATCCCAAAGCAGAGAGTGGGTGGGGAGAGGATAAAATATCCCTGAAGCTGTTGGAATAACCTTTATGATTTGTTTTATATAAACCAGAGGTCCAGTGTGGTATGCAAAATGGACCGCTGAGGGTCAGCTCACAAGGCTTTGATGTCGGAGGGCTAAGGGGCTTCCAGAAGGACCTCTTTCAGGGCAATGCTTCAGAGGCCGAGTTTCCGATTGCCCTTCCTGATGTGGGAGTAAAGGCAGTCTCTGACTCGTACATAAGCTTTCTGCACTCCTTGTGTCTTTGTGCCTCTTCCTGGAAGTGCAGCCTGTGCACATGTGGAGTCATGTAGTGGTTTAGAACTGGAGGGGGCTCTTAGAAACCATCCAGTCCTCCCAATGCACAGATGGGAAACTGAGGCCCAGAGACAGAAAGGGAGGCTCCATGCCTCGTAATCTCTTGGTCTGCAGCCTCACAGCCTGTGTAGCTGGTGCCTCGGCTGTCTGCTCTGACCAGAAGCAGCCAAGGCTTTGTTCAGCTTTTCCTGTTCAGTTCACCCCTACCCCATGGATACATCAGAAAAGCCAGGACCCAAAGACACAGCAACAGGTGAGGAGAAGGAGGATGTACAGTCCACAAAGAGGCTGCCACCAGGACTTGGGCAGTTTAGCTTACTTCCTGTGAAGGACGCATTGGTCCCTGTTCAGACCCTGCCCGGCCCTCTCATGGCCAGGTCCCAACCCTCTGAAACCCAAGGCTGCTTGCTGGCTTCGAGAGCCACTGGGAGGTGGCTCAGAACAGACTCACTCTTACCTTCATTCAGGTCTCTGCCCAAGTGTCACCTGTTCCAAGAGGTCTTCTCTGACACCCTGACTTTTAAAATAGTGTTGCTCATCATCACTTGCTGTCCCCTTACCCTGCATAAGTCTTCTGCACTTATTCCACCTCTCATGGATTTATTTATTCATTCACTTTCTAGCATCCATGTTCCCTGAGAGGCAGGCCTGCATCTATTTTGTTTACTGTTGTGTCCACAGAGCCTAGAAGAGTACCTGGCATATTCTGTGTGCTTAATCAATATTTACTGAAGGAGTAAAAGGAGGAATGAGGGATTGTGGAGAATGGGAAGAACTGGGCACAATGTTAGGGAAGAATCAGGCAGCTCTGGAGAAGATGAAGAGGTAGGGAAAGAAGGGCGTGTGTGGGACTTGGGGCCCCTGCAGGCTGTGGAGCCCCTGGAGGTGCTTAGAGGCTGGTAGGTGGCAGTGGGAACTGGGGAGGAGGTGGGAGTGGGGGTCAGAGAGATGGCAGGATGAGGTGAACAACTGGCAGGGGCTGGACCTAGGAAGAGAGCGACCACACACACACACCCGCCATCTGAGCCACTTAAATAAGCCTGAATGCAGACTGTGTTCAGAGCTGCTTCAAAGGGCACACCTGTGACTCTTTCAGAACTCCGCAGGCTTGACACCAGGCGCTAGCGTCTGAAGTTTGATTCCCTGGTGGCCCATCCTGAATTTCCCAACAGGCCTCTGCTCCTTTGAGACTCAACACTTCCCACCGAGCAGGGCAGGGCCATTGGCAAGGTGGAGCCTGGTCCCAGGAGACAAGTGTATCTCAGTTGCAGTGCCATCCCCACGGCTGCCCGACAGCGCATTCCCCATTGGGGTGGCAGAGTAGAGCAACAAAGAGACCCCGCGCCCCGACCATCTGGTCCAGTCTCACCTACTGCAGAAGGGTGAATGGGACTGGCTCAGAGAGGGTAAAGGACCTACCGAAGGGCACACAGCAAGACCACGGCAGAGCCCAGACTAGAACTTGTGCTTTTAAAAAATGTTTGCTTCACTATTGCAGATCCTTTGATATTTTCTCCCTCCTACAGCCTCCCCTACAGAAACATAAAATCTCCAAAATCTTGGCGAGGGTGACTGCTCCAACATGACTGACCCTCTTAAGCCTTATAACTAAGGTAGCTGCTGGAGAAGTTCGTGCCTCCTCAGAAATGTGCCAGGGAAACAAATGGTGTTTCTGACGAGAGAAAGTGGTTTCGGTGAATCAGGCATCTCCCCGGCTCGTATTCCTCAGAATTCTGTCTGCCTGAGCTTCTAACATGTGTTCTGCACCTCTCCCCCCGCCCACCACCGCCACCACCGCCACCAAAAGGCAAAATCGCAAGGTCAAGTAAGTGTGGGAAGTGCTGCCTACTCTATCCCTGTCGTGGAGACACAGTGGACTTGAGCATATTGAAAGGTCTGGGAAGTTCTGTAGTTAGGAAAATCCTAGCAGACAGCTCTTTTTGTGTGTAATCCAGGGCTTCTTTCTGCATGAGAAACTAGTGGCCTCTCACAGAGCTGACCTTCTTCCACAGACCAGCCAGATTACTCACTCAAGGTCTTACTCAATTTTCCCTTTTTATTTTATACAATTCTGGGGGTTTTTTCTTTAATAGTAAAATGCATCAGGAAAACATGACATATAGGCCTCCTCAAAAGGATCAGGGTGCCCTCCAACTGGCTTTTGCTCCCCTAACTAGAAAGACAGAAGAAAGCTTCACAAAGACCACTCCTCCTCTTTATATCCGGTCATTCTGTCGTTATTGTCCTAGGAAAGCCCACAGGCTCTTTCCATTTTGTCAGTCCAGCAAAACATGTCCTCTACACAAATGGCTTTCAGGACAGGCCCCAAAGGATTCACCATTAGGAGATAAGTCAGCCATGCCCACATAGCTTGGGGGGCAGAGTAGCATTGCACTTAAGTGGGTTTGAAAGGGGCAGTTAGACACAGTACCCAGCTGTGTCTGTCTCCTCACCTGTAAAATAGGGCACACATATTGCCTGCCTAAGGGTGTTTTAAGAATTACATGAGATCCCTGTGTAGCATTTAGAAGGGTGTCCAATGTAAAGCCATCACTTCCTGAGCATTTACCTGTTAATGTTATCGCTACAATGAGAGCTCTCTGTAGGCAGCAACTTTGTATTGTTCACTCCTATACCCCAGTGTCTAGAACAGGGGCTGGCACATAGTAGCTGCTTAGTAAAGATTGGTTGAATGAATGAATGAGGAAATGAATGGATGGTCTTCCCTGTGTGGAGAGCAGAGCACATTTCTGAGAGTCAGCAGAGCAGGCTCCAGTTCAAGAGAGCTGCTTTCTGCAGGGCACGGCTTTTCCTCCCCTGCCATGTCCTCTGTGCATGAATGAGGAGCCAGCACCCAAGAGAATGCAAGTCACGGGGTGGAACTCAGAGCAGAGCGTGAGGTGGTTTCCTGGAAGGTGACAGTGTCATCTGAGCATTTTGGGCCTTGAGGCGCCAAGCCTTGTGGACTTCTATTCCTGGTTACTCCACACAGGTGTGTGTGTTTGCCCCAGCAGAGAGCTGCCAGCATCCTTGGAGTTTATCCTTGGAGTTTCCCAGGTGCTGCCTACAAAGCTGCTCCTGGAAGGGGAATGCCCTCAGCAGCCAAAGCAGGACCGAGAACCCCTGGGCCGCCTTGAACTCTTGCCCCCAAAAGGCTCTCATTCCCTCTTCTGAGAGTTGGCGCCATAAAATGGCATGCAAGCCCTTGGCCTGCTGATGTTGATTTTACCCCCTCTTGAGGAAACAGAACCCAGGCTCTGGACCAAAATAATCCGGCCAGACGCTGCAGACCCTGCTCTGTTGGGTAGTGTGATGCTGATTTGCTCCTCTGCCTGCAGCAGCCTAAGCTCCCCCTGGGCGCCTAAGCTGGAAGGTTAATTCCACTCGATTCCATGGCAGTGTTCATGCAGACAGCCATTCCCGTGTTGTTTTATTCCTAAGGGAACCAGGATTTACCCAGAGTTAGGTATTTTTAAGAACTGTGAGTGTCCCAACCCTCCCAGTCTCTGGCTGGAGGTGGGAGGTGACACCCCAGTGAGAGTCTACCGGTCTCATCATCTGTGGCTATAGCAACCAGTCTAAGGAGTAGCACAGGCCTGAGCAAGACTTGTGTGACCGGCCAGGCCCCTGGCCATGGCCCTTTGGCCCAGAACGTCCTTAGGCTGGAGATACTTCCAGGTTGGGAGGTGCATATGAGCCTGTGAGCTATTTCAGAGCTGACTCGGCACCCCCCCTCTGCATCTTCTGTTTCCCCCAGTCCCTGGAACGGTTGCTTCTCCTTTCTAGAGCCTTCTTTGAGGATATAGGGTTCTTGAGGGCGGGTGATTCAGAACAGTACCAGCCCCTCTCCCCCAACACTCTTGTTCTAGCCACCACACTGGGGTGCAAGGGGCCCTTTCCAATTCAAAGATTCTCCAGAACACGTTCCAGCCCTAAGAATTGAGGAAACCAGGCTACTTCTCTCCCCCTAGTCGTCTGTCTGGGTCAGAGGCCCCGCTTTGCTTGCAGAGGTGAGCACATGGCCACCTGTAGCTGCATTGCTCCTGTCTAGTTAAAGTTCAGCCAGCAGCTCCCCCTGAAAATGTAATCTTTGTCTCTCTCAGGGAGTTTAAATATGGTGCCGGGTGCGTGAGAGCCACAAATGACACCATCCTTTGACCAGGTAGAGATGCTCAGCCACAGCTGGCAGCTCTCAAGGTACAGTTGGTGGGCGAGGGGAGGAAAGGGTATCACGGTCCTGCCCTCTTGAGGGCTGATAATCGAGACAAGGCCGTCCTTCTAGCATTTGGCTCCCCCAGAGAAATTCCAGCACTTTTCTTTTGAGTGTAGGTGGCTTCAGGATGTTAATAAAAGTCTCAGTCCATGTAGATCATCCAGAAACTTGATACAGATTTAGAATCTTAGAAAGAGCGTGTAGCCCAGCCTGTTTATAGATGAAGAAGCTGCTGCCCACAGAGACCACAAGGACACAAGGAGGGCAGCCCAGGGGGATGCCCTCTGCTGTTACAGCCTCTGCCCACCCACCGTTTCTGCTTGGCTCCTGGGGCACCTCCTGAGACCACACATCCATCTAAAACTTGTGCTCACGGTGGAATGCTTGCTAAGAGAGAGAGTCTTCCATTTTCCATGGGACTTGGATGGAGGTGTGGCGTGTGCCCTGCCCTTCTCAGGCCTCCACGGCTGTCCTGCTGTGTGACCACAGCCTCTGCTGGCATCACTATCCTGCAGCTAGCAATGAGGAACCCCGCCTTGTAGCTAGCCACTTGCCTGTTGGACTAAGATGGATGTGCAATGATTCTGGCAGGGGATAAGATATTTACCTTCATCATTTGACCTCTGTGGCTCTCATGGCCGAATATGAAACAGGAAGGGAAATGTAGTGGCATTTTATGTACCTGACTCAGATGAGCCTTTGTTATTTGAAATTATCACAGAGAGGGATTAAGACTGGTGTTTTTACCTGAGATGGTGACTGTTGGAGTCATAGCCCATTGTGACGCAGGGAAGCTAAGCATCAGTCTGAAGATAAAACCTTTGTCGGCCCAGGTCTCCCCTTGAGTTCAAGCATTCATTCTTGATATCACTTCTTAGAAAGGAAGCAATGTTCTCCCATTGTTGTTTCCCAGATCTTTCCTGAAGCTGCCAAACTGGTTGACTTGCTGGCAAACCCACATTGATCTACTTTGGGGAGAAGAAATGAGTGGTATGGGCAATTTGGGCTGTAGTTTAAACTGAATAATCAAACCTTAGGTACAACTTGCAAAATAGAACGTATTAGAACATGCTGGAAAAAGGGGAGCCTGTGTTAAAATATATCTTTTCTATTCCCCCCACAACACACACACACAGATATAATTCAGTTTGAATCTGTGTGGAATTAACCTCCAGAGGTGGATTAGAGGAGTGAAAGGGAAAGTGCTGGTGTCCTTCTTAGGGACCTTAGAGATCCCCAAATATAACCTGCAAATATGTCTGTACTGCACTGGCTCAGGCCAGCCCAGTCAGCTTCATTGGCCAAGGTCAGAGAGATGAAGGACCAGTCTTTGGTCATCCTGTAAACAGACCTCCTGCCTCCCAACCCAGTGCTTCATCTCACTATATACCACGTTACTTCTCTCCTGGAGTGACCTTTTCAAGCCGGCCTGTGACTCACCAGAGCCAACTGGCCTCATGGCATGATTGTCACACCAGCAGCTTTGTTCCCAAACTCAGTGATCCTCTGTAATCATCACATACCTTACGGCTCTGAATGACTTTCGTTTGCTTCACAAAGTCAGACTCACCATTAGAGGATGAAGTTTTACCATAATTAAATATTTTCAGATTCAGAATACATCCTGAAAAAGTGCTTTAACCAATGGCAGTGTTGCCGCAGTGTGTGGGGTTATGCATTTGGATTTCTGCGGTAGTCCTACCAGTGCCTGCTGGGTGATCTTGGGTAAGTTTATCTGCCTGTGCCTCAGTTACCCCATCTGTGAGATGGGAGTCATAACAACCTAATTAATGAAGTTGTGAGCATTCAACGGAATGCTATACAGAATGGTGTTCAGCACATTGCCTGGCACGAAGTAAGCACTCAAAGAATAGTCACCATCATCATCATTTCCTTCTTCTCTTTTGTCTATAGATTGTTCTCTCTTAGAGTTGTAGATGTTATCAATCCATGCAAATACACATGGTGCAAAGAATATAAAGAATCAAAGAATTAAAGAGTAATGGCATTAGCCTAGTGGGGTTTGTGCAGCCATTCAACAGATAATTATTAAACACTTACTATGTGCCACACATATACCTACATATCGGGGTCAGTAAGACAGACAACCCCTTCTACCTTCGTGAATCCTGCCCTTGTGCAGGGGAGACATGCATTTGACGGGTAATTACGGGGTATGAGGTGTTACCACATGGATGCCCTGCAGTGCAGAGAGGAGAAATCACGCATCCTGGTGGCCGCCCCACCGTTTCAACCAGAAGAAGGCAACAATCTCTGTGAATATCCATCTGTGTAAATTTAACGCGAGGGGGGAAACACAGCCGTTCCATTTCCAAACTGGAATCCTCCCCGCCCCCCATGTGTTTTGGGGAAGCACAGATGCCTTGGCGTTTTCCCTCTAACAATAACAGAGATTGTTCACAATTATGAATGGTTTGGGTTGACTTCATCTCCAGCAAAACCATGAATCATTCCATAACTTCTGAAATTGCAAAGAAATAACAAACGCTCTGGCTCCAGAAAAATAAAATGGACATGTTATGCAGCACCAAGTTGCCTAAATTAAAATGTGAATCCTTTTTTGTTTGTTTATTTAGCAGCTGCACATTCTTTGCAAAGCCAGCTGGCAATGGATAAAAAAGCCCAGTTCAGCATCTAGGTACCTGGGATACCACTTGTACGGTGAAGTCTGTGTAATCCAGAACTGGCCACAATATAACTTCCTTTTCCCATCTTTCTCAAAGCGTCAAGCCAGAAGCATTGCTTCACACATTTTACCATGTTCTGAGGAAGTGAGGGCGAAAGGAGATGTGTGTGACAGAGGGAATCCATCATGGATCCCCATCACAGCCACCCACGTGCACGTACATCCTTTGGTGGGTCCACTTTTTCTGCCAGACCTGTCGGATCCTCCTGATAACTTGGCCACAAGACGAGGTTCTCAAAAGGTGGGACCCAAGAGGGTCAGGCTTCTCCGATCTGCAGCAGCCTATGAGGTACCAAACAGCGCCTGGGATTTGAGCAAGGCTGAGATACAGGTTGGCAGCTCCTTCTCTTCCCTCTTCATCTAGAAAAGTGCATCGTTTCTTAAAAAGGTGCACCCTGGTCTTAGACCCTCGATGTCTTTGCCCGTGTATGCATTCAGAGGCACTGCTTGTAACTTCCTCTGAACGGTTTGCACTGGCCCCTCACAAACTCTCCACCTGAGACCCTTCCCTCTCGGAGTTGCGATTATGAGTATGCCCACTCCACCAGCCATTGCCAAGGAAAAGGCCAGTTTCGGCACCATGGAAACCATGGGAAATTGCCTTGGTGCCACTCAGAAGCACTGAGTAGCTTGTCTCAACAAAGAAAAGGGGAGTGTGTTTTAACAGAACTCCTCCTTTGGTAATTAGATGCTTTAATAAAAATCAGCCAGGTCCACATTGCCCTCCCCATCCAGGGCTTCATGCAGCTGGGATCAACCCCCCCCCCCGGGACAGTGAGCATTCTAGGGACGTACTGGACAGGCCCTGTCCCCAGTGCTGAGCCCACAGGGACTGGTGAGGCACTACCAGATAAGAATATCTGTCTGTTCCAGAGATGCTGAGGCACCAAGTTTTTCAGGTTTTAATGAAGAATTGTTTCAGTAACAAGTTCTAGAGAGAATTGCTGGGTGTTTATTATTCTGGGAAAAAAGTTAAGAATTTCCATATTTAGAGCAGATTGGCTAATGTGGGAACTACTCCATATAACCCAGGTGCTGTACCCTTTGTAAATGTCATAGTTAATTATCACTGGGTCCTTCAGCCACAGATCTCTTTCCCAAGATAGATGAATAGGATTGTCATTTATTCATTAAAAGATAGCAACAGACAGCATATAGCATCTTAGAGTAGGTGACTCTGCAGAGAGTGGCAGTGCCTTTGTGGGGGTAGGGGTGGAGGTCTCAGCCACTGTCCTTGAGCCATTCAAAAAGCTTTGGAATCAGAAGGTCAACCCGCCATTGTGTCCTGAGGCTGCAGAAATGAATGAGTGAGTGGTCTGGAGAGGAAGAAGAAGCACAGGGCTTCACATCCACACCCTGCATTCAGGGGAGGGGCACAGCCAGCCCCTGATGTCACTTTACAGAGGAGATGGGGACGCTGCCTCAAGTGCGTCTGAAAGCCACCTCGGCAGCATGGTTTCAGCTTAGTCTGTGCAGGGCTCAGGAATGTAAGGGGAGATGCTGGCTTTCTCATGTGGACACCACTCCCTAGACACTGCTTGTCCAAGTGGTCACGAAAGGCATTTTGCTGTCCCTGTATTTAAATTCAGCTTAGCGAACCATCATTGGGCACCCGCTCTGGTGCCTCATCTCCAGGTGTCCGGCGGGGGGGGGGGGGGCCGGTGTATCTGGGGTAGTGTTAATTTTTAACCACTTCCCTAAAACGGCTTCTTTTTTGCCCCATCAGTCAAATCCATCGCGGCACTGCTTAATGTGTTTATCGGCTGGGTCCCTTATGTGAACATTTGAGAATGTCAGCGTGATGGCAGTTCTGTTGTTGAGCTTCTATCTGAACTTCATATCAGAATTAACTTTTCCCTTTTCTGTATCCTTCTCTGATTCCTCCATGGAATGCTTATACAGGCTTCTAAGTGGAGCTCTGAGACTTGATCTTTAACATCCTTCTCAAGCTTGTGAATCTTCCTTTACAACATAGAGAATTTTATTATATGGCTTTATTATATGGTTTTGTTTCCACTGTATTTGCTTTCATGCTTATCTCCTATTTAAAGTAGGCGATACTGGCTTTCCATTTAAGGCAATGATGTAAAGTTTCTTTTTTAAGTAGTAAGATACAGTTGTTTCCAGTATGGAGAATTAAATTAAACTACTCAGCTTATCAAGCATGGTGGTACGTGGGAATGGCCAAAACTCATAAGGGTGGTCCTTGAGTGACTAAAGTTTGAGAAATGTTCAGTCAGACTTGCTGCTTTCCTGACCACGCAGTCCAGTGCCCCTTATCGCCGGGGCAGCTGAGAAGGCGTGTTGATTGAGTGTGTGTGGATTATATCACTCACGGGAGCTGCCGATTACAGGCCCGTGGCTGCTGAACATGAGCAGAGGTCATACCGTCCGCTGGCAGAAACCCCGGCCTGAGCCTCAGTGCAAAGCCATGCTTAGGAAGATGAAAGTGCCTGGACTTGCGAGTCCCCTGTGCCACACCTGGATGGTCACCGCCAGGCTTCGGGGTGCTGTGGCGGTCCCTCAGCCCACACTCCTGATAGCGTCCAGGGCACAGCACTAATAGCAAACGTGTATTGAACTCTTAACTCCATGCTGGCACTTCATATAGGCTGTCTTAGTTACTTCTCATCGTGCTGAAAGGTTATAGGAGCAGTGGTATCAAAAAAAGGAGGGAGAAAAAAGGTGCAAAAAGGTTAATGTTTATTAAGTACTCTCCTCAAAATGATATACAGATTGAACACAATGCCTTTCAGAAACCCCGATGCCTTCTTTGTAGAAACTGACAAGCTGATTCTAACACCATATGGAATTTCAGGAGACCCAGAAGAGCCCAAACAATCCTGAAAAGAAAAAAAAGTAGTCCTTACACCTCCAAATTTCAAAACTTGGCTACAAATCAACAGTAATCAAGACAATGCAGTATTGGCACGGGATGGACATACAGATCGATGAAATAGAACTGAGTGTCCAGAAATAAATTCATGCATATATGGTCAACTGATTTTTTTACAAGTCTGCCAAAACCATTCAGTGAGGAAAGAATAGCCTTTTCAACAGTAGCGCTGGGACAATTGCATAGCCACATACAAAAGAACAAAGTTGGACCCTTACCTGACACCATTTACAAAAAATATCTCCAAATGTATCAAAGACCTAAATGTAAGAGCAAAAATCATAAAACCTAAGGGTAAATCTTCATGAGTTTGGTAAAGGGCTCTTAGATACCAAAAGCACCAGCAACAAAAGAATGATAGATAAATTGGACTTCATAAAAATTAAACATTTTTCTGCTTCAAAGGACGTCATCATAAAACTGCAAAGACAACCTAAAGAATGAGAGAACATATTTGCAATTCATATATCCAATAAAAGATTTGTATCCAGAACATATAAAGAACTTTTATAACTCAACAATAAAAAAGACAGATATCCCAGTTAAAACAATGGGGGCAAAGGATCTGCATAGACACCTCCAATGATTGTATACAGATGGCCAATAAGCAGATGAACAGGTGCCTAATATCATTAGCCATCACGGAAATGAAAGTCAAAATGACAAGATATGGCTTCACAGTTGCTCGGATGACTAAAATCAAAACGTCAGGTAAATAGTGTTAGTCGAGGATGTGGACCAATCAGAAGCCTCATACAGTCATGGCAGAAACGAAAGGTGGTACAGCAGTTCCTCAAACGGTTAGACGTAGAGTTGCGCTATGGTCTGACTTTATGACTTCATGGTTGGAAGACAACCCACGTAGACAAATAGGTAAACAAAATGTGGTATTTCCATATAATGGAATGTCATAGTAAGGAATGAAGTACTGACACATGCCACAATGTGGATGAGCCTTGAAAGCTTTATGCTAACTGGGAAAAAAACAAAACAAAACAGAAAAGACCATGTACTATAGAATTCCATTCATATGAAAGTCCAGAATAGAGAAATCTTTGGAGACAGAAAGTAGATTACTGTTTGCTTAGGTATGGGAAGGGGCGTGGGGGGAAGGGACACGGGGGAGGGGAGGGAAGGAAGAGGAGTGAGAACTGAAGGCCACAGGGTTTATTTTTGAGGTAAAAATGTTCCAAAATTGACTGGTGATGGTTGCACATATCTGTGAATACACCAAAAAAATCATTGTACACTTGAAATAGGTGAATTGTATGGTGCGTGAATTATATCTCAATAATGTTATTAAAATATTTATTGACTACTAAGTACCCAGCTCAGGTCTAAGCATGTTAGCTGCATTAACGCTTTCTACCTTCAGAGTCACCCAGTGAGCTAGGCCCTCTTCTGTGAAGATTCCCCATTTTGCAGCTGAGGAAACGGAGGCAGAGCTGCCCCAGGTACTGACCTTCTCCCCTCGGAGCACGTAAGGAGAAGAAGCAGAGTCTAAGCACTGTGTGTGCTCAGGCCAAGAGTACGCGATGGAGGCGGGGTGCAGTCCGGTACCAGCCCCCGCCCTGGCCACGCGCTGGCCGCAGAGGTAAAGGAAAGGGTCCCTGTCCTCAGGGAGTCGCCAGGCACAGAAAATGGAGAGGAGCCCGGGAAACCTGTGTGGATGACCATCTACCCTGCATCACTCGGAGACTTTAGTTAAGGCCCCGCATTACTGGGCCTCGGTTTCCTCATCTCTGAAAGCGTGTCTTAGCCAGATGAAAGAGGGCCCCATCCAGGGGTTCTTGAAAGTAGTAATACAGGTCTGTGGACAATCTAGCTTTTCAAAAAAAAAATAATAATAATCTGGTAGGGATTCTATCCGCGCTCAGACCCCACAGACTAACGAGCCGGCGGGGCATCTTTGCTGTTGGCTGGAATTACATCTGAGCAGGCAGTCACCCTGGTTACCTCGGACCGATGGGAAGCTGTGATTAGCAGTTACATATCTGACTCTGCTTAGCAAGAAATTGAATCCTGCATTGCTTGAGAAGTGCTGTGTGGTGGGACAAGCCTTCAGAGCCCGTGTTCTGTGGCCACTTGGTGGGGACAGCCAACTGCAGGTCTGGGGGCTTCCACCTGTGTCAACTGTGATTCTCCAAGGTCATTTGATCCCCGTGGGGCTCCCCTGCCCTGGACTTACAGTTTCCTCTGGTCCCAGCGGAGGAGGCCTCTCGTCAGCACCCCGGAGTTCCCTGTGGAAGGCTGGAGCCAAGGCGGGCAGTGGCGGGGTGGGCTGGCCCCCACAGCCGGGGAAAGGGGCAGGGCCCTCGGCGCTCTGTGCCCCCGCCGCATCTTCCTTTGCCCAGGTAGAAGCCAAGGCCCGGGACCCACTCACTGGCACCATCCCCAGTTTTGCCTGGAGAGCTCTCAAAATAAGCCCGATGCGGAGGAATTGAGGTCTGGGCTGCGTTGACGTCCCCTCGGGGCTGCTCTAGCACCAGTATTCTCGGGCACTAACTTTCAAAACATGTTTTACTAAAATGTTTTCCCTTGAGTAAAACAGTGCCTTTAGGATCAACCTACTGCAGAGTCTTAGGACAACGGAGCCAGGAAGGAGCCCTTGAACAACATTTATTTATTTTGTAGATGAGGAAAGCCTTTAAAACGATGCCTCATCTGCCGCTGGTGGTCCAGGGAGATGTGGCCTCCGGTAGGCTCCTGCTGCTGATCTGATAATCAGGATCACATATCCGCTTGCGGAAATCGGTGAGCGCTCCTTCTCCTCCGTGCAGCTGCTAAATTCAGTTTGTATGGATTTGTCTTGGAATCACAACCTTGGTGTTCCATGTGATGTGCTTGGCTGGGTCAATGCTCAGGTCCACTGCAGAAGAGTGCATGGCCCCGGCCGATTAAAGGTGGCGTGCCCCGGGGCAGCCGGGAAGCCTTGTTGACTGGCTCGGCCATTAACTCCTGGACACAGCAGGCATCGCCCAGGTATGCAGGCAGTAGGAGAGAAGTCTGTGTGGCTGTGTCCAGAGCCAGAAGGAGCTGATGGGCATGCCTGAGAAAGTTCGCGTTTTGTACAACAACCACCCTAATGCAAAGGCAGAAAATACTTGGACTGCATGGAGGGCTGGGGCGCTCGACTAACAGGAGCAATTTTTGGGTCCGAAGGCAAAGGCACGAGGGAGCTTTCTGGAGAAGATAGCATTTGAGCTGGCCCCTAAGGAATCAGCAAGATTGGGGAACTGATATGGTGTACTTTCCCTGTCAAAACATGGCCCACTGAGAACAAAAAACATTGCAATTGAGACACTCACCGTACCACGTTTGAAGGTTGAAGCTGGGGGTTGGGGACGCTCCTTGACAATCACCAGGGTAAATCACTTCCCCTGTCTGTGCTGAGTTTCCTGTCTGCAAACTGGTGGGGTTGTCAGACAGATGGTCAGCTGCTTTCTGCTCTGACTTCTGAAAAGCCAGTCCCAGCTCCTTGTTTTTGAGAAGCACTAATGCGCAGCTACCATCCATTAGGTGCTCGCGATGGGCACACACTGTGCCCAGTGCTTTCTGTGCACCAAAACACCCAGCGAGGCTCAGAGGTCAAGTCTCTTGCTCACCAGGTCCATCCATTCACTTAGCAAATAGCGGGTACTTCTGTGCGCCGGGCCCTGCTCTGGGCATAAAATGATGAGTAATGCAAACATGGGCCTATGCCCTCATGGAGCTTAAAAGATTTATGGAGGAGAGGGACAATACACAAATGAACGCACAAATGAATCTAATAAATTGTGAACAATGCAGGCATTTTAGGAGAGAGACTGATGAGAGGTTTATAATGTAGATTGGTTGTGTTGCAGGTAAGAGGCAACAGGATTCAAACCCATGTCTCATGGAGTCCGAGCCCATTCCAAGGGCTCTGCACTGCTTCTTGCTAGTTGAGGTCTCTGCAGGGTCCCTGGGTGAGTCAGGGACAGCCTCGGGTCTCCCAACTCCCCTGGGTCAGCCTTCTTTCCTCAAAGCCTACATGCCACTTTGGTGACTCCCTCAGGACACATCCCTGGGGAAACATGGCTGACTCTGCAAATGGCCCCAACAGCCAAACTTTCCTTGGCACACAGCTTCTCAGGCCTTACAAGTCTCAGGTCCTCCGAATACAGTTGTTAAGCTTTCTTCCAAGGTTATGTTACGGAAACCCCCACTTAAATCGGCCAGCTGTGATCACAGGGCATCAGTGAGAAACCCTCTTCTATAGCATGTCTGTGTTCATGGGAACATGCCCAGATCACAATCTGGGACATTGGAACCCTGTACACAAGCAAGGATCCGGTTGCAGGCCAGGCCGGGGCCCTGCCATTGGCCAGGACCAGAAGGTGTTCTGGACGCTGAGTGATCAAGTTCAGTGTCTGCTGGCTAAATGCAGCTTTTAGAAACTTCCTGCTGTGGCCAAGAAAGACAGGGAGCCAGTGTGTTCAGGAACCCAAGTCCTTTTCCCCTGCCCAGGACTTGCCTTAAGTCAAAGCTCAGCGCCACTGGCCACTCTCCCTCCGACGCCCGGCTTCTCTGTGCTTCCGGGCTCTCCCTCACGCCCCACCCACCCCAGCAGTCTGTCTGTGGTGAACCTGCTGCTGTCCTTCCCCGCTGCTGACCCCTCCTTTCCTTTCCTACCACCCTGCCCCCGGCACAGCCCTCTCATCTCCCTTCCCTGTACATCAGCCTCTTCAAAAAGACTTTAAAGAGCAAAGGGTTAATTTATGTTTGTTTACTAAAAGAATTAATCAAATAGGCCTTTTTATTGAGTAATATTTTGTACACATAAAAGAATGCGTAAGGGGCCCGCTGAGTGGCACGGTGGTTAAGCACTGGCTTGGGACGCCAGTGGACCCTGTTCGGATCCCACATATGAGGGCCAGTGACACTGCCCTCAAAAAAAATAAATAAATAAAAAGAATGCGTGACACCAATATAAGGTATTAATAATAAAATGCCCACTTTGCCAAGTTAAATCCCCTTTGCGACCTGCCCCTAGAGTAACAGACTCTAAGTAGCCATTTTTCCTCTTCTGTCCCCAGTCTAATGCGTTCTCCACATGCCTGCTGCAGCCGTCTTTGCCCGGCTCAGCTCCCTTCAGTTACACACATGCACACTGGCACAGGGGCTTGGACTGACCACCCTGAGCGGGGCAGAACCCCCGTGTGCTCCCTGCTTTGAGGTATACAGTTTCCTTTACCTGGAATAACCCCCACCCACATGTCCCACATCTCTGCCTGTCACACCCACCTCTCCTGCTAGGCCCCCAAGTGTCATGGTTTTCCCAGAGCCGCACCTGTCTCTCCAGTCAGCTGTGCTTTCCGCACTGAGCCCTTTAGAACACAAGTAGTTTCTCTTTTCTCTTGCAGCATGTCTGACATTTTGCTGCGTTTGATTAAGGTTAGTTTTTCTGAGATCTTATCTCACACATTGGATTTTAAGCTTCTTGTGGACAACCCCATGGCTTCGAATTTGCAGGGTCTAGTAGAGCACCTTGCACATAACAGATGCTCAATAAATAACTATTAGAACAAGTTGAATGTCCTCCCCCAAAGCTCAAATCACATCTTCTTCCCTAAAATCCTGTAAAAATAGACACTCATTTGTCTCCCTAAGGAGACAGGGGCTCCTTGGGCAGGAAAGTGGAAAAAGGAGCACTTGCAAGAAATCTGCCAAAGCTAGAGGACTGGCAAAAAAAAAAAAGAAAAAAAGATGTTTAACCTGTATCACTTCTTGATAAGTAACCCCCATGTAATATATTTGGAATTGCAAAATAAATCTATAAAAAGAGACAGTGATAATATTGAATGTCCATTTGCACGTGCACCAGTTGAGGACTGGGGCTCTCCGAAAGCCGCCCGTGAGGTCTGAAGTCTCTCCCTAGATGTGTTTGAGCCTGAGGGGTGCTGAGGGGAGACCCTGTTGTGTAGTCTCACTTGTCAATGTCTAACAAAATACAAGCTGCTTTGCTTTAAAACGGCAATACTAAGAAAACCATAAATGATTCTTTGGAACAGTTTTTAACGGTGTAACCTATTTATGCCTTTTATTTGTACTGTCATCACAAAGGTTAAAGAAATTAACCTACGGAAACTTCCACCCCCCTAGGAGCTGTTATTCTCTCTTCCTGTGCTGCTCTCCCTTCCTTGTCCATATGTAGCAAAGAAACTTTCATTTCTGCTGGAAATGAAATCAAAGTGCTGGCGGGCTCCCGTTCACACACACGAAGCCTAGTGGGTGAGTTCTGTGAGCGCCTCCCGTGGGCAGAGCCCTGAGCAGAGAGCGGCAGGAGGTGCGAGAGGAGTTCGCCCGCTGCAGGAGTCTTTACAGTGTGTCCGCTGCTCTGCTCTGGTCTGAGGTGCAGTGCTGCGTGAGACGGAGCCTTAGCTCGCGGGGGTGGGGACGCGGACAGCAGACAGATAGGAAAATAACCTGTCAGTGGAAGGCAGGCTATGAAGAGAAATAAAGCTGAGCAAGCACGTAGAAAGGCAGCTGGTGTTTTATAAAGTTGGCCAGAGACATCCCTGCAAGGTAGATTTAAGCACAGAATTGAAAGTAAGGAAGTAAGGGAAGAGTGTTCCGCAGCAGAGGGAACAGCAAGCACCAAGTCCAGAGGCCCTGAGGTGGAAGCACTTTTGATGTGTTTAAGGAGGAGAGAGAAGCTTGTGTGGCTGGAGCGCAGGGGGGGCCTGGAGGCTAGGGTGGGGCCTTGTTGGGGGCTCTGGGCTTTTATGCTGAGTGCCATGGGAGCCCTTGGGAAGTGTTGATGTCACTGTGGAGAACGGCCCAGCGACAAGGCTTAGAGGCAGGGAGATGGTCAGGGGACTGTCAAAGTTGTTCAAGGGAGAGGCATGGTGCCCTAGAGCAAGGGGATAGCGAGTTAGGGAGGCCTTAGAGAGGCCAGGTTCTGGATATGTTTGGAAGGAGACCAACAGAAGTTCCTTTCGTATTGAATGTGGGTGCGAGAGAAAGAGGGGAGTCGAGGGCGAATCCAAGGTTTGGAGCCTGCATAACTGATGAAATGGAGCTGCTGCTCACTGAGGCATAGAAGAAAACAGGAGGAACAGGTTGGGGCAGCAAATTCTGGAGTTCAGTTTGAACACACGGAGCTATGTGCGCCTTCTCCTGAGCTCGTGGCAGACGCTGCCACAGCTCTCCCCACTGCTCAGTGCTGCCAGGTGTCGCCCCAGCACCTCCTAACCCTGTGCGTCCAAAGCCCACTCCTGGAGAGAAAACTCACTTTCTTGGTGTTGACTGAGACTTAATGAGTGCCCACCAGCGTGAGCAGTTGGGGAAGAGGACACCCTTACGGACTAATCTGGGGAAGTTCCACAAAGAAGGAGCTTGAACTGAGCTTTCATATCTGTTAGGGGGCTACTTGCTACATGTAACAGGAAACCCAACTCAAACTGGCTTAAACCATATAGGATATTATTAGCTCACATATCAAGAAGTCTGGAAGTTAAGCAGGGCCAAGGTTTCCCAAGGATGCCATCGGGGACCCAAGTCTCTCTGTCTTGTCTTCGTGCCTGTCTTACTTAGCCTGTAAGCTGGCTCCTTCCTGCACCAGCTCCAAACCTCATGGCTTCAGACACCTAAATCCAGGGGCACTGAAGGGCCTAACCCTTCCTTGTTTCAGCAGCCCTTGTCTCATTGGACAGATTTGGGCCATATATCTCTTCTTAAGCCAGTCACTGACCAAGGGGATGCAGTCACATGAGGCTCTTTGACCAATCAGGAAGCGTTACAGACCCTGGACCATCAGTTGGTACTTGCCCAGCAAGGAAGACAGGGAGCGTAGTGGGTGGCTTGGCCACCAAGAGTGTGTGCCCAGCCTTGAATCGTGGGAGGAATTGGCACCGAGAAGTAGGTGCTGATGCGAGGTGTGGCTGGCAGCTCTTGAGTAGAGTGCACAGGACAGAGTGTGTTATTTTGGAAAACATAGCCAGAAACTGATACTGAGTCTTGATCATCCCTTCTTTTATTCGGATGGTGTATCAGACCCTTTCGCTTGCAAATGATAGAAATCCTACCCACACTGGCTTAAATGAAAAAGAAACTCAGCAACGCCTGTCAGGACCCAAGGGCTCCAAAGACTCCAGCACTTTGTGTGTCCGTCTCTCCTTTTCTCTGCATTACCTTCCCCACTGGAAGGCTGCCTCAGCCTCAGGCCATTCATGGGCTTAGCTTCAGGTCCCATGGAAAGAGTGAATTTCCTTCTGGAGAGCCCAGGAAAAAGCTTACTGCTTATCACTGACTCTGGTTGGCTTGCATTGTCATCCCTGAACCAACCATGTTGGAATGCCTTGTGCCCAGACCCCACCTGATGACATTGACCAAGACTTGGGGAGCGGTGGTGCCCCAAACTTGTGATGCTGGCAGAAAGGTCAGAGGAGACTAAGCAGTTCCAAGCTACAAATATCCAATCCAAGATCCTACCTGCAAGTCCAAGAAACATCTAACATGTTGTGTTTCAACATCCCCTGATGTGTTTTATAGATAGCTCACTTAATTCTCATCGTATCCCTCTAAAGGTGGCTGGGCGGGAATTATCCCATATTACAGATGAGAGTCAGAGACATTAAATGATTTATTCAAGGTCATCCAGATAGGAAATAGCAGGCCTGGTCTTTGAACCAGGTCTTCTGACCCCAAGGCCGGCGTTGTAGCCTACTCTGCCAGCAAACGTGTCTGCGACAGTTAGGACACGCTGGAATCTGCATGCGTGTTTGGAGAGAGTTCTCAAAACTGCACAAATGAAATCAGGTTGAAGAGTCAGCTCAAGGAGTTGCCATCACTTGAAGGCTTGCGATATGTAAATGGTGGAGTAGGGAACATCATTAAGCTCAAGCGCATGTTTTAATAGCAATTAATTAACTTTTACAAAATAGTCAGCAAACATTTTCCCCTTCTGCTCAGGCGGGTCCTAGGAAGAAGGATGGTAATATAGAGAGCCCCAGGTGGTCAAGTACAAGTTGGATTTTCCTAGCGGCCCCCATTACGGGGAGAAGCGTGCCTGTGGGTGATCTTGTCACACGCCCCCACCTCGCCCTCCCCTTGCCAACATGGGACCTATTGTCAGCCTCACGGTCCTGCAGATGGTGGGGCAGAATGCCGTCTGCTCCCAAGGTTGGTCCGTGAGCTTTTCCCTACTGGAGTCATTTCAGTGCCTAATGGGACTGGCTGCCCACCCCTCATCTCATCCTGAATTCCTACTCCAGTGGGTCAGCCAGGCAGCCATTTTCTGTGACTCTAAAGCAGCCCATTAGATTTCTGAGTTTATAAGTACTTTTTCTGGGGGTCAGATGGTACCAGCTACCGTCTCCAATTCTCTGAGGCCCTGTCACGAGGACAGATTAGTCTTGTGTTCTGCAGAAGGAGCAATGGGCAGAAATTATAGGGAGAGTAAGAAACCATTCTCCCACCCTCAAAGGATGGCCACTCTGAGAAGGACAGAGGGAATTCCCGTGTTAGATGAGCTGATCAGGCGAGAAACATGGGTTTATGACTTATTGAGAACATATATGAAAGTACAAGGTAAATTATAGGTACTATACTGTGTCCCCATTGGATATAGTCTCTGGATGGCAAAGCAATAGCAGGACCGGAAGGCACTTCCGCTGTGAACCCCGGTCTTCTGCCTCCAAGTTCCCCAGGTGCCAGGCTGCTGGCAGGAGCCTTTCACAGGAGGGCTGGGGAAGCAGAGAGTCCTGTGCTGTCCTGGCTGGCTGGACAGGTGCCAGGCTGCAAGGAGAGCAGGGCCAGCCCAGGAGGGAGTCAGGATGAGCTGGGGCGCTAGCCCTGGGCAAGAGAACAAGCCTCGACATCTACCAGAAGGCCACTCTGCCACCCACCGCCTGGGTCACCTTGAGCAAGGGAGTTCATCTCTCTTAGCCTCCACTTCCCCCTCTGTGACACGGGCATAATAACAGCGCCCTCCTCAAAGTGTTGTGAGGATGAAACGAAATGGCGCAGATAACCCACAGAGCACGATGTCAGCACAAGGCAGCTTCCCAGCATATTCACATGGTAAGGCCGTGACGGAGGTCCGCGTGCTCCCCTAGGGGCCCGGGAGTGGCGCTTTGGGTGCCAGCCCTCCGAGGATCCACGTTCTCACTGAGTTGTCAGACAATGAGCTGCTCAGGGATCCCCGAGAGGACTCACAGACGCCCTCCGCACATTCCTGCTGGCCCAGCGCCCCACCCCCACCCCGGACCTCCTCAGGGGCACTTGGGTGAGCCCTGCCTTCATAAGGGAGAGACTCCCTGCTGCCTTGGGGTGCACTGGCCTGTCCCCCTACAGCTCACAGGGCCCTTCTGGCAAGTGGAGTCCAAGTCACCCTGAGGAGGTGTCATGCTGGAACCGGATCCTCAGGCCGCATTGAAGATTAGGGGTGATGGGCCGACATACTTGCCTCCTGCCAGGAGTTCAGCTGGGGAGCTGCTCTCGCCTGACCTTTGAGTGTCCAGTGAGATAGTGGCGGCGGCAGCCATCCCTGGAGCCAAGGTTAGAGCAGGGAACGGCTTCACCTCCCTCCGGGCCCCCTCCAGCCTGGTCCAGGTTCTGGCCAGCTCTCCCAAAAAGGCTCCCTCAAGGACCCTGGGTCTGGTGCCAGGACCTGTCACCTCCACCATTCCTCCATCTCGCCCACAGAGCGTGGACTTGCCTTATCACAGAGATTAGCAGGGAGGACGCCTGGGATGAGGAGTCAGAAGCCCGCTGTTGAGCCCCAGCACGGCTGCGCGCCAGCTCGTGACCTCGAGCGAGTCACGTTACCTTTCAAACTTCTATTTTTTTTCACCTAGAAGATGGGGAGAAGAGAACAGCTATCCTTTCTCCTTAATAGGGTATGTGTGATGCCAAGTAAGATAACCATAACACAATGCTTAGTTGTTTGAGAAGCTTTTAAAGAAAGCCAGGGGTGAATTTGAGAAGTGAAAATATTCTTTGCAACCCAGAGGGCAGACACTGACCACGTTTCATCCAACAGGTGTTGGTGAGGGACAGCAGGTGGGGGCTCTCACTGGACCCCCTGCTAGTTTCAGCGCTGAGCTATGTGTTACCCTGCGGGGTCCCTCTCAGGTTCAGCCCCCACCAGGAGGTGTGCGCTGACACGGAAGGCCGCTGAGGCTGGGCTCTGACCAATGGGCTGCAGGCTCCTGTCATCTTCGGAAGCGGGGCTGGGGGCTGGGGGGTGCCAGCACCACGCCTCAGCCTCCTTCCCCGGCTGGGAGTCGGAGCAACATGTCAAGTCTTCCTGGGACTGAACTTCCAATTTAAAAAATAAAACAAAACTGAAGAAAAAACCACCTTGTTGAAATTCTAATTGAAATTTGTATTAAATTCCAATATATATGGGGGGAGGGGTTATAATAGTAACTGCTCCCATTCAAGAACGTAATGTCTTCCAATCTGCTTTTTTATTTTTATTATTATTATTTATTTATTTTTTGAGGGCAGTGTCACTGGCCCTCATATGTGGGATCCGAACTGGGGCCGCTGGCTTCCCAGGCCAGCGCTTAACCACCGCGCCACTCGGCCGGCCCCAATCTGCTTTTATAGCCTTCAGTAAGATGTCTTTATTTTATTTTTATTTTTGAAATAAAACATACCTATTAAAAATACATGAATCCTGATGTACAGCCTGATGAATTTTCACCAAGTGAACACAGCCAGGTATCTACCACCCAAGCCAAGTCACAGAACCCTGCCAGCACTACTCCCTTGTCATTGCCCCACCTGGGGAGCCAGTCTCCTGCCTTCTGCCAGCCTAGATCAGTGTTGCCTGTTTTTGCGTCTTATATAAATGGACACATGCTCTATTGTTTTTGTTCATCACTTAACGTTCAGGTTTATCAGTTGTAGTCGTTTCTTCTCACTGCTGTGTATTATTTCACTTGTATGGCTAACCACAGTTCTATCCGCTCCTTCTCCGAGTGATGGGGTGACTTCTGGTTTTGAGCTATTTCCAGTAGTGCTGCTAGGAATATTCTTGCCTGTGCCTTTGCGAAACGGATGTATGCACACATTTCTCTTGGGTATATACCTAGGAACGGAACTGATGGGCAGTAAGGTTTTATAGTTTTCCTCATGTAGGTTCTGTAAGTTTCTTGTGTAATTTATCCCTAGATATTTATAATTTTGTCACTATTGTGAATGGGCTATTTTCTTTATTTCCTTTTTTAGATAATTGTTACTAGAGAAAAAAAAACTATTCATTTTTTTAATATCTTGGATCCACCCACCTTACCAATTCTATTGTTGATTATAGTAGACTCTCTGTTTATAATGGTCTCTTAGGTTTTCTGGATACCCAAACATCACCAAAAAGATCATTCTAGCTCTTGTTTATAACATTCATATGGTTTTCTTGCTTTATGACATTAATAATAATAGATCATGATAAATATTAATGATGATTATTGTCATCCTTATCTAGTTCTAGATTTTAATTGAAATTATTTTAGAATGTCGCTGTTCATAATAATATTTGATGTTGGGTTTTGGTAAGTACTTTTTATTTTGTATACGTAAGTAGCTTCTATTCGTGGTTTTTAATTAGGAATCCTCTAATTTTTATCAGGTCCCCTTTCAGCAACCATTTTGGTTGTCACAGATACTGCTGTTGAATTACTTCACATTTCTAGGATGACCAGGCTTAGTTGTAACATTTTTCTTTTGATACTCGGCTAGATTCAATTTGATTATTTTTAAAAATAAGTTTGCATCAATTTTAATAAATGAGAATGGTCTGTAGTTTTCTTCTTCATTCTTCACGTTTTAGTAATTACAGTTATGGTGGCTTCATAGTATTAATTGGGGAACTCTCCATCTTTTAGAGTGATCTAGAATCCTTGAAATAATGTTGGAATTATCTGTCATTTAAAGGTTGGGTGAAGCCCACTGAGTCTGTCTGGCACTAAATACCATTTAGTGCCATTTTCAATAGTAGATCTTTGATCACCTTTCCAATTTTTTCTGTGCTAATTTGTCTATTCTTGGGCCAATTTTAGTAATTTATATTTGGCTATGGGATCATCGGACTTTCTGGTTTGTGGCCATAGGGCTTCGTGGGGTGTTCTGTGATGATTCTGGTTTTCTCATCTGAAGCTTCCTTTCTCGTGTCTGGTCTTTGTGTATTTGCTTTTTGTCTTAATCAGTCTCATCATGGTTTTATTTTACTTATTTTCAGTTTTTGTATTTATACCCTTCGCTATTTTTAATCTTATTAATTCCACCTTTTAACTTTATTAATTTGCAATCATATTTTCTTTGGTTTTGGTTCATTCTTTTTCAATTTCTTAAGAAGAGGGCTAAGTTCCTTTATTTTTTTGTATGTCTTCTTTAATCGTAGAGGCTTTGAATTTCCTCTGAGCATGACTTTTGCTCTGTCCCATGGGAATTTTTGTGACATGCTCTCTTTAACTGCTTCCATTTTGATTTCCTCTTTAACCCAGATTTATCTAGGGGGCATGGTTCTTAATTTCTAAGTCAATACTTTTCTTCTCACCTTTTTAATTCCTAATTAATTGTGATCAGAAATCATAGTCTATAAAAGTTCTTTGTAAAATTTGTTATCTCTGTGTCCCCAATGTATGATCAATTTTCATAAACAATCCAGGTCCCTAAAATAGTCCATTCTGTAGTCAAGGAATGTAAGGACCTGCATATTTCTAGAGTCATTCAAATTATATTATCATTTTCTCTGTTATCATAATTACTAATTTTTGCCTACATATGTTATCCATTTCTGAAATAGACATCTTTGAAATACCACACCAAAATTTTATTTATCTCATTTTTAATACATACTTTATGTATTTTACTTCTCTGTTGTTTAATACATATAGGTTTCTGATGATGGTAGCTTCTTCATGACATGTTCTTTTTTTTATTTTTATTTGGGGAATAGTGTGTTTTTCCAGGACCTATCAGCTCCAAGTAGTTGTTTCAATCTAGTTGTGAAGAGTGCATCTCAGTGGCCCATGTGGGGATCGAACCAGCAACCTTGGTGTTATGAGCACCATGCTCTAACCAGCTGAGCTAACCCACTGCCCCCATGTTCCTTTTATCATTACAAATGTCTTTATTGGGCCGGCCGAGTGGCGCGGTGGTTAAGCGCTGGCTTGGGAAGCCAGCGGCCCCGGTTTGGTCCCACATAAGAGGACCAGTGACATTGCCCTCAAAAAAAAAATAAAACAAAAAAAAAACAAATGTCTTTATTTATCCTCTGCAGTATTTTTCAAGTAAAATTCCCCCTTATCTAATTAATTTTGACATTCCTGCTTTCCTTCTGTTTGCATTTGCCTGGTATCTATTTGCCTATACATTTATTTTCAGCATTTGTACATACCATTATTATAATTAGTTTTCTTACAAACAATCATGGACCTGGGTTTTGGTTTTGGTTTTAATTTTTTAACCCAATCTGACATCTTCTGTCTTTTCGTGAGAAATTTAGTCCGTTAACTGATGCATTCGATTTTATTTTTTCCATCTGATGGCATGTTTTTAATTTCCTTCTATCGCTATTTCCATGGTTTTCTTTCCTCTTGTTTGCGCTGGTGTGATGCAGTTGTTTTGCATTTCATTTTTTTCCCATGGCACTTTGGAAGTTCTCTGCTTTTCCATCTTATTAAAGGTGACATTCTTTCCCCCTTAATTCACAATCAAATACATATTGCTCTACTATCATTTGAAAATAAGGTAACACAAAATAACTATTTCTCCCCCCAATCTGCTCCATTTTCTCCTTGCATTTCCTACTTCAGTGGGATGAGACCCTTAGAATTATTTCCTTGTCCCTTACTTAAGATGATACCTTAGAACACTTTCACCTTCCTCTTCTTCAGCTCTTTGATTTTCTTAGGATTGTTTCATATTTTTAGCCTTGGCACGTGCTTGGAATTTCCCTTGTAGTAAGTCCCGTCTGTCAGAGTCCTTATTCAGCCGTTTCCTTTTCGGAGAGTCCACCTTTCTCCATTTAGATTTAGGAGAAAAGGGAGCAGGTGTGCAAGCAGCCTTCTGTTCCCATCATATTAATAGTTTCCTGAACGATGCATTTCCCCCATGCTGAGGCCTCTGCTCTGGTGCGTTTGTTGTTTGTTGCTCTAAGTATTTTCTATAGATGGGATATGTGGCTGATAAACTCTGTGAAGTCTTGCATATCTACCAATATTTTTTGCCATGAAAAATGATGGGTGAGGTATTTGGGGGCATTGAGCTCTCTTTTCTGAGTAGTCTGTGGATGCGTTCTACTCTTTTTAGTGTTTATTTCAGGTGACAAATCCAATATCAGTCTGATTTTTTTTTTCTTATAGGTAATATGTCTTTATGACTGAAAGTTTTTAAGGTTTTGTGTCCATCCTCAAAGTTAAGGAATTTTACCAGGATCACCTCTGTGTGTGTCTCTTCTTGTCGTCCTGGAACTTTGTGAGCCCTTCCAATCTGCAGATTCAGGCCTTTTTTCAGTTCAGGGAATTGTCTTCTATTTGTTATTTAATTACTGGCTCTCCTCCATCAGTTCCTTTTTCTTCTTCTAGAACTCCCAATATTCTCAAGTTAGATCCCCTGGATTGGTCCTCCGGGTCTTTTACCTTTTCCCTCATGAATTGTATCTCTGTATATTTTTGCTCTATAATTGGAGATTAGTTTTTCCATTTGGTTTTCCAGGACACTAATTCACATCTCAAGAGGGGCTCACACACTGTACTTGGGAAGAGAGACTTTGTTTTAATATGCAGAAAGTCTTTTACATCTGCCCAGTTGCTTAGGGCACATGTGATTTTTCTACTTGACTTGGCATTTGTCTCCTGGAGCAGCCCTGCTTCACTGGGCATGTGCATGGTTTGTTGTTCTGACTGATCTTCTGCTGGGTCTTTGCAGCATATTGTGAGTGTCCTTTGTTCTTTGTTGGTGCCTCTGGGTGTCGAGTCCGGAGTGGCAGCACTCCACTAGGTGTTGAGGCAGGCGAGCCACCAGTCTGCTTCTGGGATGCCTGCAGGAACCCTTTCTCCCTGGCTTCTGTGTTCTCCTTCAGCCCCAAAGGCAGAGGGTACCGTGTAGCCAACTTGTTCAGCTACTTCTTGGTCTCCTGGGGTCCGTGGAGATGTGCGCCAGTCAGGCAAAGCCAGTTTCAAACTCCTCTCCCCTCCAGGGTCCACAGGTCTCTCTTGACCAGGCTCTGTCTGCTGTCTGCAGCTTTTGATTCTTGCTCCAGAGCTCTCTGACGCTGGTCTCCAAGTGAAAGCAAGAGATCCCACATCAGTTGTATCTCCCCCGTGTACCCGCCATCTGCCCCAAAGCCTCAGCAATTCTCTGATTCAGGATGGGCAGATGCATTAGAGATGATCATCTTTTTCAGGTTGCTGTTCCCCGTCTTCCTCTCTCAGTTGCCAATGGATCAGCTGAGACAGGTAACCCCTACCCCTCCCTTCCTCTGGGCAGGCTGTCACCATGACTGGCACCCAGGGACCCTAACACCCATCCCCCCAAAGCCCCCTGTTTTGTCTGCTTGAATTAGATTAGACACTGGACTAGATTCCAGAATCATATGGTCCAGAGCCCCTCGCAGTGTGGGCTGGGCACTGGCACTGACCCCCAAGATAATCTGTGATAGTAATAAGGACACAGCATTCAATAACATTGCACCCCACGGTGGGAAGATTCTTTTCTCCGTTCTCTTTCAGTTCTTCTTATTATGACAAAGTCTTGCGTTTCCTGTTACTATATCTTTGACACCTCTTTAACACCTTATTAATTTCCCTTTTAACAACAACAAAAAAAAGAGCAGGTGTCATGCTGAGAGTCTGTAGTAGGCAACCATATTTGCCTTCAGCTGGGGTGGGGAAGCCTGCAGGGGAGGAGCTAGATCTGGAGGGAAAAGCAGTAGGTCAGTGAGGGACGGATTTAGCCTGGCATGCCAAGCGCGCATCTAAGTGGAGATGATGAGTAGGCAGTACAAGGTCTGAGCCTGGGGGTTCTCCAGTGTTTGGAGATTGGATTTCTTCCCCATCGCCAGCCAATGCATAGGTCCCTTTCCCACTTGTTGGCTAAGTGCCTCTGCATTGGCTCACATAAGAGGTTTGCTTCCCATCACTTCAGGGCCACTTCTCGGCAGCCGAAGCCACGTGATTGTCATTAGTGTTCCATGTGTCTGACCAAGCAGCACTTAAGTGCAAACGTGGACTGTGGCCAAACTTGCAGCTGTGCAGAGCCTTCTGGGCAGCCGTGCAACCTGTCGGATCCTGGGGATGGATGGTGTATATCCTCCAGCCAGGCCACATCAAAGGATGGAAGCAAGCTGGACCTGTTTCCCAAGTTCAAACGTGGTTCGCACTAAATGTTCCAGATTCGCTGGACCTGTCAAATTCCTGGCTATTGCCCATATGTATATGTATTAGGCTAACAACAACAGCAACAAAAACCTGCCATTAGTTCAGCACCCTTCCTTCCTACCCGTGCTGGAATGCTTGTTCTACCAGGAACGTGTGGCCCGTGCCGCTAGCCAGCTCTTGGAAGGGGCCACAATGCAGCCAGACTCAGCTCCCACCCAGGAAGGCAGGTCTGCACGTCTGAGTTTTTCAGAAGATCAGTATCTTTTTATGAGAATTCTCCTGATTTATAAACATTTGCTCCCATAAAAAACAAAGCTAAACAAAAAACTCAAAACCACTGCAGGCCAAACAAAACACATCTTTTCCTGGCCCAAATCCAGGCTGCAGAGGGCCAGCCTGAGACCTCGTCTCGGGGACAGTGGGCAAGCCAGTCACTGATTCTCATCCCTTCCCCCATCACTGTAACATGGGGCCACTGCTAGGGCTAGTGGGATGGAGGCTATGGAGGGGACCCTGCCTCAATCCCCAATTCTGCTGCTTACCAACTCTGAGACACTTGCCAAGCCTCAGTGTCCTTCGCTGTAAAATGGGGATAACTGTTGCTTACCCCTGAGATTACTCGTGAGGATTAAATGGGATAACATGCGTAAATGCCTAGCACAAAGTTAATCACTATGAAAATGCTTCGAAAACCTAAAAGGGAGTTTTGGGTATTTGTCACCGTTCTGGGAAGTGGCACACCAGCCAGATGAGAAAGCCCCTGTCTACATCCATACAGCAGTGGGGGGCAGCAGGGCTGGACTGCGAATGGCCTCACTCAACCGTCTCACCTTTATTTTGTTCACAAGCAGCAGGGTAGTGATGATATTCCTGAACACCTAGGACTTGCCGTCCAGAAAGACCCGGTGCCATGTTCCCACAGGCTGATGTCAGAGACCCACACATTGGCCCTGACACATTCACAGCTTCTGGGCGTCCCCTCCCCTTCACCGGGGTACTGAGGAGATAGACAGTCCTGTCATCTCCTTTCCGGGAAGTAAGGGATTGGGGCCGACTGTGGTCACGTTTTAGGCTGAAGTTTGTCAGCGTTGCCCCATGCCGCTGTGGCCTCCAGAGCACTGTCGGTGTGTTTTGCTTTGACGTGGACGTCACAGTCAAGGCCACCCCTGTCCACAGAGCTGTGTTGTTTGTGCAAGGTACAGCCAGGCACATGCCTGTCTTCAGACGATCCGTTATGTGAGCCTCAGAGCATGGCCAGAGGCTTGGAACAACCAAACTGCACAGGCAGAATATTTGCTGACACATTCTGCATGGCCAGCTGAAGAGCCCCAGGGTGTTTTGTGATCTGTGTGAGTCAGCAAGTCCGCCAGAGCTGGGGAGGGCTGGCGCCGCACCGGAGGAATGGCCTGGTTTCGGAGGACATGGGCCGCACCTCCCGGGAAGGCCCATCAGGAACGGGAACTGCACCCCGAATTCGGACCGAGCACGCCATCCGCCTCACATCCTGGGATGCCGCCTCCTCCTCGGAGAGCGTGATCCACGCCAAAGAAGCAAAGGCCATGCCTTGCACTTAGTAGGTGTGGGGAAGTGTCTATTGGATTGAATGCCATCCTTGGGAGCCCGAGTTGTGTCCGCATCAGATGCTAGAAAGTTGTGTGTATTCTCTTGCCCCTCCCACCACCCTTCCCGGTCCCTAACCGGCCCTGCACACCCACCATTCTCATCAGCATGTACGTCGGGACATAAAGCACAGCGGATGCAGGAGTGACTTAGGGCAGTTGTCTCCACAGCTGGCTGGCAATGGTGATGGGAACAAAAATATTCAGTGCTGGGGACACGCGGCAGTGTCAGGATCTCCCGGGACAGACGTCATGGATTCATTCATTGTTCACTCCTTCGGCAACCATGTATCTGGCTTCATGTACAGGAATCTGAGCTGGTTTTCAATGTGGTGAGAGAGCTGAGACGCACCCCAGGGGACTGGGATATTAGGTAGAGAGCGCAGCATGGACAGACCCAGTGCCGGGCGTGGTCGGCAGAAGGGCCAGGGAAGTGAGCTCACTGAATGAAGATTAAGCTAAAACACTGGAACGGTGCTTAAAGTGGGCAAGAGTTCCCGGTTCGGGGGCTGGTGTGGCAATAGAACCTCCCGATTGCCTCGCCCCCTTCTCAATGTGGAAGTGCTTTTCCCTCCTGGTCCAGTTGGTCAGAAGTCTTGTCCCTCCCCAGCCTGGTCTCCTTCCTCTGAACATGCTTGAGGTCATCAGTATTCCCTGGGAGTTGTGGTCCACGGGCTGTCCATGAGCGGTTAGGCGGCTGGACACACCTGCGTTTACTTGCCGCATGACCTTGGAAAGCTCATTAACTTCTCTGCTAGCTCGTTTCCTCCTCTTTAACATGGAGCTAGCGCCAACACTTGCATAGCCGTTCCTAAGGCTGGATGCTGGGGGCTGAGTTCCAGGTTGCGGGAAGGATTAAATGTGTGAATGCAGGAAAGGCCATAGCATAGATGCCGGCTGTCGCGGTTCTTCCCCAGGACCCAGCCCCACTACGCCAGGTGTGGCCAAGTGGTATGGATTAGAGAGGGCTTGGACAATAGCCGTGTGCATTTTTCTTCTGTCTTTACCCTGAAACCCTAATGAGGAGAGCCTGACCAAGTGGCATGTTCTCAGGATGGGAGCTTGTGAGGCCCATCCTCCTTGGACCACGTCTGTCTTCAGTGTGAACCAGTTTTAGGCTTGACTCAGGCAGAGCCGCTCAGCTGCCGGTTGCTGGGTCAGAAGCGGGTATCCTCCTTAGCAGAGGCTCGGAGACCCCAGTGAGGGACCAGGCACTACTTACCCTCCTGGTAGCCTCACAGATGAGCAACAGAGCCATCCACTGAGCCCCGTTCCCATGGCATGCCAACCCCAGTCACGGCAAAAATAGGCCGAGAGGGCACAGCTGGATCTGGTCCAACTACAGCCCGAGTGAAAGCCTTTGGCCTGAAGAGCAAAACACACTGTGCCTCTCCCCCCACACATACCTGCCCCCACATCCCTAGAGAGGGTAATCAATGTGGAAGCCCACAAAGTGATTTTTGTGGACTCTTTTTTTGGGCCGTGACCATAGCATAGTGGTTATTAATGAGGAGCTTCCACCTGTTTGAGAAAGGCCGGGTGGGAACCACAGGAGGCCGGGCGGGGCTATTTAAATCCACCGCACAGAGGCTGGCATCCTTTCTGGGCCACATCTACCGGGGAAGGAAGGCTGGTTGGGCTCGGCTCCGCTGTGCGTCCCTGTGACTGCCTTTCTTTTGGGTCTGGCAAGACGTGCCCTCACCTGGAATGCTCCCTCTCTTTCAAAGACCTAACGCAGGGGTGATGCTAGGGGAGTCAGAGGAACGTGGTGAGTCAGAGAGGTTCAGGAGCCTGGCCAGGTGCTGTCATGGCACTCTTTGTCTGGCGAAAGGCGATGTGGCAGCTGACCACTGCTGTTTGGTTTGGGGGAGACATGAGTTACCCTGGAGAGGAATGTGGATTCAGACTTGCTTTTGGCAGGCTCTACCACCAGTGTTCCCCCCAGAGGGCGTGAGAAATGCGATTTCCCCAAGGAGGCCTGCCTTGCGATCTGCACCTTTGCCTTGAACTCTCCTCAGCAGGGAGCCGAGACGGGGCATTTTTTGTTTGTCCCTTTGTTTCAGAACAAATGCTCACCTAGAATGGCCCACCATGTGGGGCAACACTGGGGAGCCTCTGGGGCAAGTCTCAAAGCCCGCTCCTGCGTGCGTGCTTGCCAAGCACTCTAACCCAGAGAAGCGGGGAGGCCTTTTCATCCCCTTTGTCTCTGGAGGTTGGCAGCGGTGTTTTGGTGTCCTTCCCAATCACGTGGTAGAAAGAAGAGAAACAAGTCCTCGTTTGAAAAGAACAGGAAGTGGAAAACCAAGAGCCTGTGAAAAGCTGCCTGGGTCTGTAATCTAGAAAAGAAGCTAGGGGAGTGAGCTTCCTGAGGGTTTTTTCCAGGATTGTGGGGCAGTGGACAGGGCTTTCAGAGCCAGGGTCCCTGAAATACCTGGAAGAGAAAGTGACGCCCAGCCTGACGTGGCCCCTGAAAGTGGCACTGGAGCAAACACTTCCTGCAGGGTCGTAACCCTCAGAGCCCCCAGAAGTCATGCCGTAACCAGACACCCCCTTTCCGGTCAGCACGTCCACGCGGCTGGTCCAGTGCCCTGCTGCCATCTCCCAAACAGCCTCCGAGGTCTGTGCAGCATCTGAGGTCCTCCAAGCTCCTGGTTCTGAGAACAGAAGCCTGCCGCCCAGCGACCGATACACGAGTGGAAACATGTCGGCTCGTGGACCTGAGTAGCCTAGCGGTGCACTAGCTTCAGGCATGGCTGAATGCCTGGAACCCAGGCGAGGGAATTGAGCGAGTCCCCAAAGTGGGAGGAGAGATGGTTACCCCAAGGAAGGGAGAATAGAAGCTGGACGAGCACCAACAGCAGCTGTCCAGTCCAACCCTCCGCTACCGTTTACGAAGCTCACCCTGGCTCATAGGCATATTCTGCAGTGAGTCACCCCGGCACCCCACACCGCGTGCTGAGGGAGCGAGGCGGGGCTGCACAGGAGCCTCCCACAGACTCCCAGAGTCCCGCCTGGCCTGCTCAGGTGTCTCTTCTAGGTGGCTCGGGCTGCTGACCGTCTTGCCTGTGAGCTGTCTGCTTCCCGTGGTTCGTGGGAATGCATGCCGGGCATGATGAGCAGGGAACATAAATACTGAACACACTGTAGGCAGGAGGGCAGGAGGGGTTGTTGGTTTTTTCCCCCCAAGGATTGAATAAGATGAGCACAGCTCTGCAGCCTCGCTTGTGCATTCTCCACAAAATATAATAAAAAAAGCTATGTAAACTGCCCCCCAGTGAATAATACTGTTCATATATTAAACATAATGTTCTAATAGGAATACTTCATTTCATTATGCCAGCAGAAGAAGAAAGGGCAACCTAACAGCTGCCCTAATCAGGCAGATGGGAAACCAGAAATGTTACTTAGATTTAGGCAGGAAAATCGGCATTGAACCAATTTGCCGCACTCACAGGCTTTTACTGTGTTTAAGGAAAGCTACTGTCTTTATATAAGGCATTGCAAAAAGGCCTAGGAAAGCCACAGAGCTCTCTGTCCTGTCCTTGCGATGTAACCAATGAGTTTAACAATTGGATTTCAAAGAATGGCTTTGGATTTTCCCAGAAGCGAGTGTGGAGTGGGCAGTATAAGGGGGCTGGCTATGTGTCAGCGCATGTTAGGTTAAAGGGGGTGAACCCATGCCGGGGAGTGAGGGCGTGATTCTAGTTAATATCACTAAGAAAAGGGCTGCAGATTCTGGGCCCGAAGGCAAGACTACTCAGCACCCAGCGTGGAGACGGGATTGGCAGCTAGGGGGGCCAGGTGGCAGTGGTGCATCTAGGAGAGAGGTACATTCATCCCGGCCCACAAGTTCAAGGCTACCTACAGTCACAGAAGGGAGCCATAGATAGAGCTAAAGAGGTCCTGAGCAATCGCCTGTTTGATTCAGCCATTCGACCAACATTCATGGATCATTCACTGTGAGGCAAGTACTATGGTCTGTGAAGGAGACAGACAAAATCCTTGCCCTCATGGAGCTCATTGGTATAGGGTAGCGGACTGTATACAAGTAAATATATATATATACACACACACACATATAAATATATACATAGTCATTTTAAAAATGATAAGGCCGGGTAAAGCCCAGGAATGATGGGAGCAGGGGGCCTCTTAACCACAGTGGCCTGAGGTGTTGACATGTGAGCAGTGCCTGAAGCCTGAATTCAGCGAGGTATCTAGGTCTCTGCTTCAGAACCTCTCAGTTTGTCCACCAAGAGCCCCGTTGATTATTTGCTCCCATTTTTGTGAACTGTTATATCCCCAAAACACCGCATTTGGCAAAGACATAGATATGCCCATGGGGCTTGGTTAACCTGAGTAAAACAGAGCGGCTACAGGGAGTTGACATAACCCAAACCCGAGGCCGACAGCTGACCTGCCCGAGAGGCTGGGACAGCACACACAGGAAATGAGGGCAGAGTCCCAGGGACTTGTCCAAGCTCATGCCAACTGGTGGAGGAGCCAAGACCAGACCCCAGGCCTCCAGAGTGACAAAGCTGGGATATAAGCTGCCACAGTGAGTGGCGGTATTTCCTAAAAGAATTGCATGGGAAGGGCGAGTGGCTGCAGTCTGAGGGTGGATTAGGAGACCCCGGCATCGTCCCCCTAGGAGACTGGCAGAGCTGCCTCGAAGGACTTCTTATAACACCGAGGCGGAGCCCTGGGCTATGGCCCATGATGCTGACCTCAGGAGCGCTGGCCACAGGCCCTGCTCTCTCGGTCCTTCTTCTGCCCACTTCACCTGGGGTGGCGACACTTGACAGTGGCCAGATGGCTTAAGAACCGGGGTCTCCTGCCTGCCTCCAAGTCCAGAGCATGATGTCTGTCATCCGAGGCCAGAGTCCCAGGGTTCAGGCCAGCCGCCCCACCAAGAGGAGAGAAAGGCACGGAGCCCTAGAAGGCAGCGCCCAGGGCAGCACCCCCGTGGAATGGCAGGCATGTGCCCAGTACCCCCAATTTCCAGCACTGAGAATCCTGGGAAAGGGCAGGGGCCACGCTGGTTTCCATATAATGGCAGCAAAGCCTCTGTGCTGGAATCGCAGCAATTCCCGGCCTTGCCCCTGGCTCCGTCTGGTGACAATTGGCAGCTGACATCTTTGCTTCTGGCCTGAGTTACCCCTTATTAAAAATGGCATCTTTATAACAGATTTCTGCAAGTCACTGTCAACAGGACACATCCTTATTTTGTACTAGCCGTTCCCCTGGGGAATGACTTGCCTCATACTAGTATTTTTAAATACCGTTCTATTCTATAGCATTCTAATATTAGAATATTAGGTTTCAGATATAGTATTAATTACTAAGGGATCTCATTTATTTTTTAGATAAATTTCCTCATACCGTGCAACTTCACCCCACAGTTAAACAGCTGGGTTTTTAACTGGGTCTTTCTCCTCTTCTTTTCAAATTGCCAAGGGACCCCACTTGTGCTCACATGTTTCACTTGATCAGCTTTATTTTGATAGGGGACTGTTTGTTTTCATGTGTATTAAGAAAAAACAGAAGTAGTACCTTAGCGCTATGTGATCGGGTCCCTGCTGCCTCACTGACCTGTCTCCCCACTCTCCCTGTTGCTCTATTCCAGGCCTCCTGGCTCCTCACCATTCCTCTAACTCACAAGGTGCCCCAGGACCTTTGCATTTACCCCTCTAGGCCTGAAATGGCCTTCCTCACATGCCTGCAAGGTCCACTGCTTCTCAGGCCTCAGCTTCACATGTCACCTCCTCTCCTGGGTCCTAACTCCCTCCGCCCCAGGCTGCCCTTTTAATGGTTATTGCTGTATAATATTTGTTTGTTTGCTTCTTTGTTTTCTATCTTCCCTAACTAGCTTGTAAGTCCTTTGACGTCAGGGGTTTTGTCTGCCTTGGTTGCCACTATCTCCTGGTGCTGTATGAAGTATCACTCAGTTCTGTGGATTAGAGGAGGTGGAAGCCATGGGTGGAAGATTGAAGGAGGCAGCTCCCAGGCAAGGAGACAGCCTTTGTGCCCAGGGAAGAGCAAAGCTTCTCACCTCCCATCAGGGACCTCCAGGTCTCAGTGCCTCTGCTCTCTTCAAACTCTGGGAAATCAGCAATCAAGATCCCAACCTCATTACTTTGCAAAATACGCACATCTGACCTCTGCCAAGTCAGTGGTCCCTGAGCCAGTCATCCAAAACATGGACACCCTCTGGCCCCTCCAGCACCCCATTCATTTAGGCCAAGGCACTGCCGCACTGGGTGGGCGGGGGACCTATGGCCTGGGAGACAAGGCAAGTGGTCCAGCCCTGCTTTGGCACTGATTAGCCTGTGACTTTTAAATAATACTGGCAACTGGCTGTTATTGGGCCCCACTGCGTACCAGGCCCTTCCCACATTATTTAGTACTCTTGACAGTTGTGTGAGGGACCGTCATTGCCCCCATCCGACAGAGGAGAGACCCAGGCCCAGAGAGGCTGGACTTGCCCTTTGTGCACGTTGTTAGCAACTAGGAGAGTCAGGGGAGTCCACCTCCTGAGAGGTGCTCGATATACATTTGTGAAATGAATGAATGAAGGGCGTCCTCCTGGGCTTCGGGCCACTGCCGGGCCTGCCCACACCTGTGTCCTCTGGGCCCTTGGTGGCTGCGCTCCTTGCTCCTCACTGGTGGTGGTATCCACCGAGTCAGGGGCCCGGGTCTCTCCTTTAGGTCAAACCCCACTGGGCACAGGACTTCGTCGGGTAAAAGGAAATACGAGAGCAGAGTTGGTGGGAGCACCAGCAGGGAGAAGGCGAGGGGGCGCTTCCGGCGGGACCCTCCTCTCCAGGTCCCCTCCAACTGGTCTGCCGATTCTGCCAGCACCCTGAGCCTGGCTGTGTTTGCGACACCTCCCCATTGGGCTAGCTTGCGCGATTCCAGGGACACCTCCCCAGGAGGGAACATTGGACCAGCGCCAGCACCAGATCCACAGCAGCCCTCCTGACTGGGGTCCCACCTGCCAGCCCATGATGTGCCTTCCGTTCATTTCGCACCCTGGGTGCCAGCCAGGGGCTCTGGCCACGCAGAGACCACAGAGAGCACACGCTGCACACCTTTGCACACGCTGCTTCCCCGTTGGGAGTCCTGTCTGTCTGTCCTGCCATCCGCTCCTGTTTGACTTCCAGTGCTGCTTCCCGAGAGCCTGGCCTGCCCCCACCCTCACCTGTACTGTAGGCCCTCCTTTTGTGTCTCCTTCAGGTTTTACTTCTCTTCTTGGTAGCACTTACTCCAATTATCAATTAAGTAGCTATTTGTAAATATTCAAGATCTACCTTCTGTATTAGAACGCAAGTTCCATGAGGGCAGACGGTGTCTGTAGGTTCGCTCTTCTATCCCTAGCACTTGATATAGTGCCTGGTACCCAAAAATATATGGAAGTGAATAAGGGAAGGGAGGGAGGAAGGCAGAGGAGAACTTATGGAGTACCCTCTAAGAAGACTCCAAATTATTGGGGACTAGAGCTTTTAAGACAGAAGGGGGGGATCGTTTTGTTTCGCAATTGATAGATGTTTTTCTCACCTGGTATCTCCAACTGTTACCTCCCCTGCCTCAGGGGAGCACCAAGGGAGTGAGTGGCCTTTGGCACAATGGAAAAGCCTCTGGGATTTTGTCCCTGCTCTGCTACAAGCTAGCCATGTGCCTATAGGGAAGTTTCTGCTCTCTTAAGTCACAGTTACCCTCCTGGAAAGTGACCGTTTCCGCGTGGGCTCTGTCCCATGCAGGGGGCATCGTGGTAGGAGCACGATCTCTGTTATCAGCCCCAGGATAGATTTGGCAGCTGAGCAGTGTCAGTAGAAACTCCCTGTACCCCTTTGATGTGCTATCCTCAGAGTGCTGGTATTGGCCAATCTCATGGTCACAAGGTGGCTGCCATGACTCCAGTATTTACCGCCTCACACAACCACAGATGAAGGGGAGAAGCCAGGAACTCACCAGTGGTGGGGCAGCCAGAGGCAGGGGGCATGGGAAAGCGGGCCAGGAAAGCTATTCTCAGAGACCTCTCTCTTTGGGCCAGGAAGGAGAACCCGTTCTCAGAGGCACTTCTAGCCAACTCCCCTTCCGTACACTCACTTGAACTGGATCACATGGTTACTCTTAGCTGCAAGGGAGGCAGGGGAAGGAACTCGCCATGGCGATAAGGGAATGGCCCCTGGGTGGCAGCCAAGATGTCTGACACAGGTACCCTTCAACTGGACCTTGGCACATGCCAATTATATTGTTAACTTTCATGTTCTAAGTACTAGGCTTTATCATCTAGAATGAGAGCCTCTGGAAGGTAGGGAAGCCCTATGGAGGCAGGCCTTGTTGTAGGCTCCAAGGTCTGATAAGAATTTACCACAGGCTGAACCCAAATGAAACAAGAGATTCCTATTAATTAATGACTTACCCTCGTTTTGCTCTAGCCTTTTCTCTCCACTGTTAAACATACAGTGTCTGTCTCCAATTGAAAATGACTTCTTGTTCTTTTGGTTAACAGATGCACTTTTTTTGTTTTTGTTTTTGTTTTTTGTTGTTGTTTTTTTTGTTTTTTTTTGAGGGCAGTGTCACTGGCCCTCATATGTGGGACCGAACCGGGGCCGCTGGCTTCCCAAGCCAGCGCTTAACCGCCACACCACTCGGCCGGCCCTTTTTTTTTGTTTTTTTTATAAAACAAATATATAAAGAAGAAATTTTTAAAATCACAGAATGCCACCACCCCAAAATGGTTGATATTTTGTTAAGCATCCTCCCATATCACCTTTTCTGTCTCCTTCCTTCTGCCTCCACCCCCCCAAAACCATCACACAGAAACATAGTTTTATAAACACGGCTGCACACAACACCTATTAGACCATAACCGGTGTCGTCATTGTACAGCCCTGTCCAGGCCTGGTGCTCTGGTACGTTCTGTGGAGACCCTGGTTGCTGGTATGCGGCTCCTTAGCCCACTGGCATCTCCCTTTTGGCTGTCTGATTACTAATGTGTTCTGTGAAGCCACAGTGGTCCTTCCCCACCTCTGCAGGGAAGGGGTGTGGCTCCAGGGCCATGTCCCCAGGGCTCATCAGGTCTCCCTAATGATAGGAAAACCATTGTCAGTGGTCACACAACTCAAGCACTGAGCACTGCCCCTGCCCCGGGCAGCCAGCATGGGACCCTCCAGCTGTGATCAGAAACACATTTGATAACATCATTATGCAGCCCCCACATCAGGAAATTCAGCTTTTCAACCCACTACGTCTCCTCTGATGTCCATGAGGTCAATGAGCAGATTCCCCCCTCCAGTCCAGGGGACGCCCCACTCCCTGACGTGACCTTGGCTGTGAACCATGCCTCCTCCCACGGCTCCCCAGCCCCGCGGCCCCCGGGGACCTGGGTAATTCCTCTCCTCAAGCGGACAGACACAGGACACACGACCAGCCAGCCAACTGCGCTTCCCCCGCTGCCCCGCTCACCAGCTATGACACTGACAGCTAACCCGACTGAGTGCCGTGCCAGGCACTCTGCCTTAGGTGAGTTAGTTCCTTGGGATCCTGACCGTGACCCAGTGAGGGTAGCTAGTATTGCCAGGCCCGTCCCCACGGAACAGCGGAGGAAGCTGAAGCGCCGAACACTTATGGGAATGGCCTAGTCACACAGCTCGAGTCTGGCTCCAGACCCACCCCCGCCTCCCCTTAACCCTGGATCCTAAAGGGATTTGGCAGAGAATGGAGGAAGGCCCAGATACAGGAAAGGGTGCTGGTAACGGGAAGCAGAGGAGACGCACTTAACCCAGACCCGAGATGGAGTGGGGAAATCGTAGGTTCCATAGCTGAGGGTCTGTGAGTTCGTGAACCTCCAGAAACCGAGGGCAAAACCCTGTGTGGGGGTGCATCTGTCACAGTCTAAGAGGCATCTGTGATTCAGAGGAGAATGGCTGCTGGGCCAGATGATCCTGCAAGGTCCCTTGCAGCTCCCGAGCTGGTTCTGTGACCATATAAGGCCACTGTGCCTGGGGAGTCTCACTGCAGATGAGTGCAGCCCTGCACTGAGAGGGGGAAGCAGAGAGAGAGCAAAGGGAGCCCAAAGCCAGGCCTCCTGCAGCTCTCCCAGGCAGCAGAGAGGAGATGAGGGTGGGGAGGCCGGGGTCCCTCCTTGGTTGCCTCTTCCCAAAAAGCTCAGACCGGCTCAGGTGGGCTTGGTGCCGCCCACCCTGTCTCCCCATTTCCACTTGAGACCTCCTCCCTCGTTGCCAGCTGGTGGCTCCTGTCCCAAGCAAGCACTCAGGGCTGCACAGTCAGCTGTTGCTTGCTCCCCATGTTTCTTCTGCTTTGGTGGCTTGGAGCCCCTCCCAGAGGCCCTGAGTTTTGGGTGGGCAGCCAGCTTGGCCTCCCTCTGCTAGCTTGGCGCTGCGGGCATAAGAAACCTGGTGGGTTCCGACCCCGTGGAGAAGGGTGGGTGTGCATCTGTACTCCTGGCTCGCGTAGCCATGTTCCATTTCCTCTGAGTACTGTGCTGGGCAGTGTGGAGAGGAGGGGCTGAGATGTGGTACCTGACCTGTAAGCGCTGATAGTCTGGTGGTAAAGACAGAAAAATGAATAAACAAGTCTCCTAGAAGATGACCTCTGAATATTGTTGTTGGCAAGGTACAAAACATGACCCTTGGTTGTAAGTGACAAAAAGCCAAGTCAAATTAGGCCATGCAAAAATAAGAAGGAATTATTGGGCTTCTGTCACTCAAAAGTGTAGGGACAGTGTTGGCTTCAGGTATGGATGGATCCAGTGGCTCAAGTGATGTCTCCAGGACTTGATTTTGCACTCTGTCACTCAGCCGTGTAGATGCAGATTGGTTTATCTGGGACTGCTGCAATGTGCGATGCCCCTGGCTGTAGCCGGGGTGTCCCGTGCAGCCTCACTGCCACTCTCCCAACCCAGGACTCAGACCTGGGCTGTCACAAGAGACGTGACTCCCCTGGGCTGCCTCTCCAGCCCCAGCCAGACACTTCCTACCCTGGCCCCGCTCTCCTCGGCCTGATGTTATAGGAGGTGCTTACTCTGGACTCCCTGGGAACCTGCACACAAGGACCCAGAGCAGAAAAAGCAGCCCTGCCTCTCAGCACCTGCCTGGAGGGCACAAGCAGGGCCTCGAATGCCACGATGACACTTAACCAACGGTGTGACCTTAGCTGCGTGGCTCAACCTCTCTGAGCCTCAGTTTGCTCATCTGTAAAAAGGAAATAATCGTTTTTATCTCCTAGAATTATTTTGAATATTAAATGAGATGGCGCCTAGAAAGCACCCTGGCTGATCGGAACTGGAACGCCTGCCAGCCTGGAGTCAGCTTTGGGAGGTTTCACCTTAACACACGCCCTGGTACTTGTCCCCGAGAGTTTTCTCTCTCTAGTGCTTCTGCCCTTCAAGCCTTCCTGAACTCTGACCTTTCTCTCCTCCGCAGTAAGGCCACTCTGCCGTCCTTGGCTCACCCCCTGCACTGTGGTCTGGTGAACTCCTCCAGGCAGAAAGCCGAGGCCGTCCCAGGACTCAGCACGTTTGTCTCCTTTCTCTCTGGCATCACAGTCCTTCACTGCCCATGCTCCGATGTCTGAAAACGCTTGTTTCACACATTTTGTCCAGTTTTTTCATTGTTTACAGCGGGAGCCACCAAGTCCCTTTGAGATCCCTCTGTGGCCGTGCACCAATGATCCACATTGGGTATACTTCCTTAAGAGACTTGTACAAAAATGGAGTTAGGGCTAATAAAAGTCAGTGAAAAGCCAAAAGGGTCATTCTGATCTGTTTCTGTGAGAAACTCAGGATAAAGATCCACAGCCCAGCACCAAGTCAATCTGGCAACAGGAATCATTAGTGCCCGTCAGCTGAGGGACGAGTAAGTGAAATGTGGTGGAGCCAATAGAAGTATATGAAGTACTGACACACGATATGACATGGGTGAGTCTTGAAAACATTAGGCTAAGGGAAAGAAACTAGTCACAAAAGACCACGTCTTACATGATTCCATGTATGTGAAGTGTTCAGCATAGGCAAATTTATGACAGAAATGCAGATTGGCGGTTGCTTCCTGCTGGTATCCAGGATGGGGAGTGACGGCGATGGGTACACAGTTTTTTTGGGGGAGCCAAAGATGTTCTAAAATTAGATTGTAGGGGGTCAGTCATTACCAAACATTTTGAATACGCTAAAAAACATGGAATGGGTGTATTGGACGATATGTGGCTTATATCTCCATAGAGCTGTTTTTAAACAATGGTTAGCAGTTTTCTCCTGTAAGGAAGGAATGGAAAGGGGCTGTGGTGAGGCGGCAGGGAAGTCTCAGCCCTTACACGGGGTGTGTCACATTCCCCATGGCGTCCAATCTCAGAGGGGCTTGCAGGGCTTATTAGGGCATGGCCAGTGTTGGACGTTCGTCTTGATATTCATTTGCTCTTTCTTACTTACTTCAACTGTAAGAGTCTTCTTACAAAGTTTGGGTTTTATCCCCTCTTTCTAGCTTCCTCTCCAATCCCGAACCTTGTCAGCAGTGAACATTGATTGAATAGCCACCATCTGCAGGGAGAAGGGACCTGAGGGTGTGTGTAACCTTAACCCTGATCTCAGAGGAACCTGAGAACAGGAGGGCAGGGAGCATGTGGCCTCTGAGAACTGTGATGTCCCCTTCATGGCCCCTGTGTCACTGTTCAGATCCGCCAGAGTAAGGGTGACACAATGGTCAGATCCCAGCCAAGGAGGGAAGACTAGGTAAACTTCTGTTGCCTGTTCTGTTGTCAGAGATGAAGATGATTACTTATCAGTGGTCCCCTTCCCTTCATAAAAAGCACTGTGAGTTTCCTGTGAAAGAAAATGTGTTATTCCTTTGTAGGCTTCTTGTGGGGTCTTCACGAATGTGCCCCTGAGTAGGTATTTAAGACCCTGAGCTTGATTTCAGATGATGAATAGCTAACATTTATTGAGTGCTTAGTGTGTGTCTCTCCTTTTCTAAGTGCTTTCAAGTATTATCAACACCTTGTTGACTGATGGTTCTTTCACATGTATATAGACAGACAAATGTAAAAAGACTGCATTTCTTTTTCCCACTTTTCTGTTTTTCGGATACATGTTCAGTAATTGTGATGGATTTTTCCTACAGATTTTATGGCATGCAAGCAGCAGCTCAGTGATTCGGACCTAGGCCTCAGCCAGCTAAACCAGGAGGGTGGCCCGGGGGCTTCACATGCCCGGCGGCCTTGGTGCCGGGTGACAACGGTGCACTCATCAGATGTGGTGTGTGTGGTTTTTCTCCAGGATTATCCATGAAGATGGCTTCTCGGGAGAAGACGTGAAACAGTACAAGCCTGTCGTCTACAGCAACACTATCCAGTCCCTGGCAGCCATCGTCCGGGCCATGGACACTTTGGGCATCGAATATGGTGACAAGGAGAGAAAGGTAGGCCGCTGAGCCCCGAGGCACAGCGAGGAGAGGGCCTGTTCATTACTCCACTGAAAGGTTTAGAATGCCGGGCTGCCTTGCAGGGACAAGAAGAGACTGAGCTGTGTGTGAGAGAGAAAGCTAGCCAGCATCCTAAGCCAGCATACCATTCATTCCACCTGGCAGGTGCGAACAGGGGCTTCGCAGACGAGCAGACCTCCCAGTCGCCAATAAAAACGACAGCCACAGAATTCCAGGGCGAATTGTGCAGATGAGAAAGGGTTGGCGACTGTTCTAAATTGGGACTCCCTTGGGGAATTAACTTGAACAGAAAACAATGTTTCTTAAGCACAACAGTCCTACCAGGTGCCGTCCCCTCCTTAGGAGAGCTTTCCGCGCCTTGTTGGGGGTGGGAGCAGCCCCGTGAATTGACTGTTTCCTCCTCTACCTGGAGGAATGTGTTTTCTGCCTCTCAGGGTGTGTGAGGACCTAAGGGGCGCCCCTTCCTGTAGGAAGTGGACATCCTAGAACAGGGACTGTCTCACTGGAGTTTCTAGCCGTCTGATAAGTGGTGGATGGAATTCGTATATAAAAGCCTCTTATTTGCACACATTTGCATTCACTGTAAGATTCAGCTTTATACAGCCACAGTGGCAAAGCTAAATTAAAGGAAGGGAGGGAAAACAGCCTCAGGAAATTCTGTCCAGAAGGGGCTCTTGGTCCCCTCGTGGGATCCTCAGTCCCAGCAGCCCCCTCCCCGTGACCTGGAGCGTGGAGCAGGGGACCAGGTGGAGGCCTCCGAGTGCTTGGGCCCCACACTCGAGCCTCTGGATGGAGAGCATTGATCTCTGATTACCGTGGGATTTGGTGGTGCACTATACACGTATCCTGTCTTTCTAAGAATCACCTCCCTCACAGAGGAAATCCATCCTCACCTTCTTCTCTCGGTCTGATAAATCATCTGGGACAGATAACTTTAAATGTAAACTTCAGTATTTTGTGCACAAGTTTCTAATTCCATAGGACAGAGTCGTCACGGCTCAGCATTGGCTCCTCCAGGTACAGGGGGATTGGGTGACAGAGTGTGTCCAAGGCCAGCCTTGGGAGGGGAGGCAGGGCGAGGGCCGAGACCGGAAGCTGGTTCTGCAGAGGAAGCATACGGGGACAGGCTTCGGGTGGGGTCATAGAGCCAGGGCCTGTGGGAAGAGGCCCTGCCAGGTGTTCAGCCTCGTTCCCATTTGAGCATCCACTGAGGGCTGACAGTGACCCAGGCACTGGCTGGCTGCTTGGCCTAAGGAGTGCGCACAGTGGGAGTGCTGCCCAGAGGAGGCGGCCAGCACGTACCTACTCGCATCATCAGAGGAGCCAAGATGGCTATAAGCTTCATTCATTTTAGTAATAACAGCCACAGTGCTAACACCAACAGCTGTCATGTATTGGGCACCTACGAGCTGCCAGGCACTGTGCTAAGCACTTGACGGGCACTAACTCATTTTAATTAACTCAGGCAGTAAAGCCCAGAGCAGAAAATGCCTGGTCTGATCTTTACACACAGAACAGGCCTCAGGCTGTTGGTCTCTCTCTCTCTCCCTTTTAGCCAAAGGAAGAGCATGGTGCCTGAATCTCAGTTAACCAGATGATGAACACAGTGCAAAGACTCAGGTGTCCACAGGACACCCCCAACACAAACACACACACACACACACTCACTCACACGCACACAAGGCTTGCGAGATCTTCCAAGAGGGTTTGTGTTCGCCGCCATGCTGTTTGGACATTGCGAGAGCCACCCACGCCAAGCAGACTCACCTTGGTGTCTTGGTCTCTAAAGAAAAGACCCCCTCCCCTCTCTTGGCTTCTCCACCTCTGCCACCCCGCACCCATCATGGGGTATCTGGAGGAAGACAGCCCCACACCCGGCGCCTGCTTGAGGCAGCCAACTTTGCACTCTGCATACAGAGAAGCATCTAGAAGCTTCACTGCTGTACCTCATTAGATAGAACACGTGTCCCTGACCTGTCCTGGCAGCTGGCTCGCCGGCAGCCCTGGCCCCCCCAGTGGAGAGAGGATAGCCTGCTTTTTCCTTTGACCTCTCTGTGATGTGGCCTCACCTGAGGCCACATGACTGTCCAGGAGCCCAAGCCTGAAAGAGCCTCCATGTGGGGCTAACGGCAGAGACCCCTCACATCAGCCTGGGGCTTCCACAGCCCATGCCCCAGCCACCAGACCGCAGTCCCCCCGACAAAGACACCAGCATGCATGCCCGTGCCTCCAGGCCAGGGCTCAGGCCGTACCCCCTGCCTTTAATGCCCTTCTCTGCCCTTCCTCTCCCGTTCAGTCAGGGCCAGCTCAAGCCCCTTCTCTCCCATGAAGCCTTCCCTCTTCCTTCCTCTCCACTGAGCATGTGTCTCCTGCGCTGGTGTGAAGACTGGTTGTGACTCTCTTTCCTGAGAGCAGTGACCCTCGGACATTAGGGCGGTCAGCACCCATGTGAGCCATGGGCCTTCTCTCCAGGGCAGCGCTCACATGCCCACATCTGGGAAATTCTGCATCCGATTTCAGGGCGCTCTGAAACTCACACAGCCCACCAATGGCGCCTAGAATAAGAACTCCTTCATAATTCAAGGTCCTTCTCTGCTCGAGGCCCGTGTCAGTCACCCAAAGATCACTGCCTCACCCCCCAACAACCAGCACAGTGGCCAACACATGTAGGTCTCCAAAAATAATCCCTTGAGTGGAATAGCATTTCTAACATTCCCAGTTTTCAGAGAAAAAAGGGAAAGTCCCTGTAATTTCATCACTAAATAAATGACTAGATGTTGATTGAGTACCTACTATGTGCAGACCTTGTGCTGAGCCCTGTGTAAAGATTCAGAGGAGTGTGAGATGAGGCATTTAAGGAGTCGGTCATCTGCTTGGGAAGGTAGGGCCAAGGGCTGAATGAGCTCCGCCATTCCCCAAGGTGGTCAGGGAACGCGTCTCAGAGGAAGTGAGGCCAGTGAGGCCGGGACTGTGCTCAAAGCGCGGGAGTGGCCTGGAGGCGCCCACGGGAGTGAGGGAAGGGACTTGAACAGGAGCAACAGGAGGGGAAGCAGCGGGTTGGTAGTGACCAAAGGAGACTCGGTTAACAGAGCAGAGGCTGAAGAAATGGGTGAGTGTCGGAAGGTTAGAAGATACAGTTAGGCCCAGACTGGGGGGGCCTTGGAAAGCCTGCCAGCGAGTGTGGGGTTTGTCCTGTTGGCAGTAGGCAGCCACTGACAGATTTTGAGCTGGGAAGGGATGGGATGACAGGAAGCGAGCTGTAAGGAGTTATGGTGATGGCGTGTGCAGGGTGGACCAGAGCGGGGGAGGACTGACGGAGGGGGCAGGCTGGGCAGCCACCATAATTGACCATCGTGAGGCGTGAGGCTCTTGATGGAAACAGAGAGCAGCAGCAGAGTGGCATACTGGCGGCTGGGGCCAAAGGGTAAGGATCAGGGAACCGGGATTCTAGTGTTACCAGCCTGGCTGACTGGAAGCAAGGTGAAACCTCAGGCGGAAAGTCAGGAGATGCGGCTGGGCTGGGCCAAATGCGGTGAGTCCGGTGTCAACTCAGTGCCTTTCCCTGGGTGGCAGTGAGCAGCCAGGAGATGGGCTCAGAACTGAAGTTTTCAGTTTTCATGTTCCAGGACCCATTTTAAACAATTCACATAAATTAAATGATTTAATCCTAACGGTTTCCAGTGCCGTGGGTGCTGTTGTTATCCCCATTTTACAAGTGAAGAACATGAGGCACAGAGACTCTGATTGACCTGCCTAAGACCGTGCAGGATAAAATGGTACATACCTCCTATAGACACATGACCCTAATGAAGCCATAATCCAGAGCAGGGCCCTGTTTAAACAGGCACCTGACAGTCGGGCAAAACAAATCATTAAAGGAAGGCCATCTTTTTTCCCTAAGTCTCTCCAAAAATATGAAAAGGGACCCCAAGGCTAACTCCCACTGCCTTTCTCACATAGCCTGCCTGTCTTCCTCAAGTCTGCCCACCCCTCCAACCCCCACTCTCTTGAGCTGCTCCAGAGACCCTCTGGCTGCCCCCTGGCCTGCCAGACCTCCCGTCCTCTCACCTTCTCCCTCCGCCTTCCTCCCTCTCCTCTGCTTATAAGGGCTCCCTCTCTTCCTCTCCCTCCCTTCCTCTCTTCATCTGTTCCTTCCTTCCTTTCTTCCTCTCCCATGTTCCCCTCCTGTACCTCCCTCCCGTTCTCTCTCTCCACCTCCTTCCTTCTCTGACTCCTTTTGTCCCTCCCTCCCTCCTCACCCTCTAGCTCATTACCATGTAAATTGTCTTAACCTTTTAATGGGGGAGTCTTGCCTGGTCCCCCGTCCCCAGCCTGGCTTGCATCCGCATCACAAAAGCAGAGAAAATTGTCTAGAACTGTCTAAACTCAGAAACTGGGAGAAAGGGTCAAGGAAACAGGACAATTACAGGATTAGAAGGTTCACTGAGAACGTCTGTGAACACCCCCATCTCATGTCAATGAATTTTCACACACACACACACACACACACACACACACGTGCACATGCACACGGATATATAGATATATACACATACTTGTACGTACATGCATAAAATGCATGCGTGTATATACTTGCATGTAGAAAATATACTGTGAGCTAATAAGACAGTAGGGAAGAACTAATGCCCTGAACTTGTGAGGTTTTCATTAGTTGAAACTACTCATTTTTTCACCATTTGTGCATATGCTTATTTCTCTCACTAAATTAATTGTAAACTCATTGAAGGACAAAATTTAGATCTTATTCATCTAGTACAATTCCTGACCAAGAAGTATGGGATATTGCATTCAGTTCCCAGGTCTACCACCAGCTACATGGCTCTGGGTAAATGATTTAACTTCCGCAACCCTCAGTGTTTTTGTCTGTAAAATGAGCATAATCCTATTGTAATACCTTCCTCATTAGAGGGCCTTTAAGTTTAAATGAGATAATGCATATAAAGTGCTTAAGATAGTGACTAACACATAGAAAGTTCTCATGTTAGCACTTGTTCTTTTAATTATTTGTTTAAAATTATTACTATTGATAAAATAGTGATGACTTACCCTCAGAGCAATCTGGTGAGGAAGGGGGAAGGTTTAGCTGCATTTTCCATGTTAGCGACGGAGGCCCAAGGCACAATTTAATTGGCTGCCCAGAGTCCCTGACCTAAGCAGGACGGAAGGTGGGCACTGGCTACAATTGCTGCCCAGGGCTCCTCTGTCCCACCCAGGGGCTGCATTGGAACTGTCCCCCCTCGAGGGAATGGCATCTGCTTGGGACACAGAATCACATTTCAGTTAGTTTCCAGGATGTCACTGGATCTCCTCCGATTAAAGAAATCTTGGCATTTAAGTCACACAGTGGAGCTCAGCACACTATCTTTTTTTCTAATCGTGGTCGTATTTTGGTGCCATCTCCACGGTGCAGTGCTCTTCACCCTGTGGTTTGCAGTAAATCTGAAACTGACAAAAACAAGGATGCTGTCGGGCCTGAGTTCCCTGGGCCTGGAGAAACCTCAGCGGCGGTTGTCAGGTCTGACGGAGGCTCGGGGAGGTGACACACCTGGGGCCAGGAGGAGGCCTCTGCTGGTCAGCGGCATGGACACCTGTCCTGTCCTGGTACCGGGGCTCTCCGGCTGCACCAGCCCAGGTCCAGCCCTGCCTTGTCCCTTTGCCTGCCCAGGTTAATAGAGCTGGAAACTCCTCCATTGAAGACCAATTTTGCTGCTCCATTTTGCAGATGGGGCAAAATGAGCTCCATCTGGCCCAAATAAGAAAGAGACTTACTCAAGAGATGATGTGGCAGACCCAGGATGAGAGCTCTGGGTTTTCTGAGTCACTGCTACGTTCTCCTCCCATCTCACCAGGCTGCGTCAAATCCCCCAGTCACCATGGGGCCTCATTTTCATTCATTTACTCATTCAGTTACTCATTTCACAGATACTACTGAGCACTGATGCCCTGGCAGACTGTGCACAGGGTGGCAGGGTTGGGTACCAATTTGTAGGGCGCCCGGGTTTGGACGGAGACCACCTCCCTGGGATGAGAAGGTGGCCTCCCTGTGTTGCAAGGCCACCTACAGCTCTGACTCCAGCTCTGCAGGACTCAGTGCAGCAGGCCAGCCCGCTCCCTGTGGTCTAGGCTGGAGCAGGCCCACGCTCTGGGTTTGGGGAGGTGTCCATTGTTTAAGCCCTGCCACAGGGAGCCCTAGACCAGGCCACTGGCACCTCGGCCCAGGTGGCACTGCCAGTACCTCTTCCTGGCCCTCCTCCCAAAGGAAGGACTGACTCAAAGGAACAGCAGTTCTCAAGATGGGGAAGGAAGAGGGGGGTTCAGAGTTTTGAGATGTTCCTTGATGTCGCCTCTCCTTAGAGCCTTTGTAGATTTCCTCAGCTGGAATGGTTGCTGCCTCCTCTGCAGCCCCAGCTGTCCCTGGCACCCACTTCATGGTGTCTCCCCTCTGCAGCCACACAGTAAGGCTAGGCCAGGACAGCCTTGTCCATCTGTGCGTCCCCACATCAGCGCACTCAAGGGGAGCAGAGCCCAGGAGCGACTCCGTGTATCCAGCCGGAGTGTGCCTCCTCAGAGCACGTGCTGGGCTGGGCGCTGAATATGCCTGTGAACAGGACAGACACAGCCCTGAACAGACGCCTCTGTGGAGGGAGGGGTGAAAGTTCGTGCCTTCTCCATCCCTCAACAGCCGGAGCCCGAGTGGCTTCCGCAGCCTCCCGCGTGCCTCCATTCATTCGTCTGTGCGGGCTCATGCAGCGGTGGGTGAGAGCCAGTCCCCGCCCCGGGGGGCGCAGGCAAGCAGGGCAGACGCTTCAGCAGACAGCATACTTTATTCTCATGGAAGTGTCGTTATAGGAGCCCCGCGGTAGGTGATGATGCTGAAGATAATAATAGCAACCCACCTCAATGTGTTGTCTGACGATTAAATGACTAAGTACACGCTCTTAGAGCAGGGCCTGGCACACAGTAGGCGCTCAGGAAAGGTTAGCTTGTGTTAACATCGTGTGCCTTGAAGTGAAATGAGTGATGACTGGAGGCGATTAGGCCTTACAGCTGAAGGGGAAGCGGGGCGGGAGGGGGCGGCATGTGCTGAATAAAGGGGTGCGCAGGGGCCTGCGAGCACGTAGGAGGAGAGCCGCTTTTCTCCCCTGGGACACCACCTGGCATGGAGCCCGCGAAGCCCGCAGGGATTCATGGGGTGATGGGTGGGGGTGCGCACCTCCTGGCTGCCCTCAGCCCCTCACTTCAGCCCCTTCGGGGTTTTCTGACCCCTACTCCCTCAACCCCAGCCCTGGCCTCGGTTTCCTCATATGTGAAATAGGGATGATTTTATACTTATGACAACCAGATACCATACACAGGGAATATGTGCAATCCAGCATGCTCCTCCAAACACAGCATGAACATGTCACCACACCAGCACCCACAGACCCGGCTCAGAGAGCAAGCTCCCGTCACCCAGCACAAGTGCTAGGAGTCCGGCTTTCTCTCCTTCCTCCCCCTTGTCCGTCCAGCAGCAGCTGACAGCGTCACGGGGTGTGATGAGGAGCATTTGCACAACCAGACTCCCCTCCCCCAGGACCTCTGGCCTGAGGTCCCCAGGGCACAGCCCTGAAATAGCTCGCTGCCAAATTCGGTCCAGTTTTCCCAGGCTGTGGGTGCCCCCTCCCGCCCCTGCCTCTGGCCCAGCCCTTCCTTCCTTTCACCTTCCTGCTGCACCGCCCTGCCTGCCGGGTGCTGAGACCAGCTGGCTCCCCTGACGACAAATGCCCAAGAAAAGGAAGGCAGCTCTGCTGGTCCAGAGTACCCGCTGGGGGCCTGGGCCGGGCTGGGAGCTCCTCCACGGTTTTCAGGGCCCGCGGTTGAGCACCTGAGTGGCGAAGGACCCCGACTGCCAGATACCCCTGCCCCGGCACCAAGTCCCGTTCAGCTCTGCAGCTAGAAGCCTGAGGATGAGGTCTTGCTTGGACGCTTGTATCTTCTCATGGAGAACCACAGTGCGGGGAGGCTCTCTGTGTGGTGGGGCGGGGGCACAGGTTTTGGGGTCAGACAGGCACAAGGTCAAAGCTGGATCCTCCCTTTTCAGCACTGTGACCTCAGGCAGGTTCCTTAGCTACCCTGAGCCTCAGTTTCCTCATCCGTACAATGGAAATAATACCAGTGTATATCAGTCCGGTGAAAAGACTGCTCCGAGTGTCATCGTGCAGAGCGTGCCAGGAAGCAAGCCCAGAGCACGTCATTCGGCACCATGTGCTGGCAGTTTCCAAGCCGGGTTGGGGAAGGAGAATCAGAAGGAGGCTGTTTCCTCTTAGAAAAAGTCGGGGGAGGTGGGAAAAGCACCCCACCCCCAATCCTTATCTTACCAGCCACACAGCTCAATGGGAAGAATGGCCAATATGGGCCCCATCTTCCCTCGCTGTGATTCAGGGGTTCAGCGTCAAGGGGCGCGGCCTTTGTCAGTGGGGTGGGGGTCGGGGGACATCCTGAACCAGTGCGCCAGGCCTCAGCTCACAGCCAGAACAGTGCTGACCCTTCACAGAAAAGCCCGGTCCAGGCCCAGCCCAGCTGCCTCTGGCTGTGAGACCTCAGCACATCCCTTGTCCTACAGGGTCCCACAGAGGAGCCAGATGGCTTCTAATAGCGCCTCTCTACCCACCCCCACCATCTCAGCTCTGTAATTTCCAAAAAGTTCTATAAATTCTCCTGGCAGAACTTAATTGCTAAGTTTAGGTGATTGCCACACGCAAGCCTCTTCCTTTTCGGAAAGAAAAACCTGAAGTTCAAAGGCAGGGCCCCTGTGTAAACTGAAGGCTGCCTCCCCTCCAGGAGGGAGCTGGTGTTCCGACAGCCAGCAGACTGGGAGGTGCTGAGGCAGCCCCACACTGGGGGGAGCCCCACCAGCCCCGGCCCGATGGGAGAGCTGGTGTGGACTGGCACACAGCCCACCAAGCCATGGGGATGAGGCCACCAAATCAGGCAGAAAAACACTGTCAAGTGCTACTGTTGCTGCATCTGTGTCACGGGCCACCATGTCACGGGGCAGCAGGGGGAGATGAGCAGCTACGTGAAGCTGTCAGTTTGGCTCTGATCAATCTGGATGGCTCCCTAGGTGGTGGGAGAGGGAAGCGGATCAGGAGCTGGTTGCTGCACAAGCAGGAGATGGCAGAGCGTCTGGATCGGGCTCAGGGTGGGGGCGTGATGCCAGGGACGCCTTTGGGCACTGTCACAGACATTTTGCACACATTTCATTGATCCATGCCTCACACCCCGAGCACATAGGCAGATGTCCGATGGCACCATCAGGACACCTGCAGCTCAGCAGTGGGAGATGATGCCACTGCATATACTGCAGACCCGTGTAATGCTCTCCCCTCCCTAGTCAGCGGTCTCCTCTCCTGCCCCCCATAACCTGTGCTCCATGCAGAGGGCAGGGTGAGCTTTTCCAGATGCATATCCACTACGTGCTGTAAAGCCCCCCGTGCCGTCCATGGCCCTCGGGATACAGCCCTGCAGCAGAGTCTGTGCTCCTGCGTCAGGGCTGATGCTCTCAATGGCGCAGCCTCGCTGCCCCAGGCCTTTGTGGGACCGTGACCTCTACAGGAGACATTGTCGTCCACCCCTGGAGCCCCCCTGAGAATGGGCTGTGCTGTCACCTCCTCTGGGAAGCCTTTCTGGCCCCCCCCCCCAGGCCAGGCCAGGCCCGGCCTTTTGCCCTGGCACTCTCAGAGCCCTGGGAGTTACTTCAGGGCCTGACACATTCGTAAACACGTGTGTGTGTGAATGTTTGATCAATGTCTGTACCCCTGCTGGACCCTAAGGGGAAGAGACTCGGCCTATAGGACTCCAACAGGAATCAACGCCCAGCACCCAGTACAGTGCCTGGTCCAGAGTGGTGGGTGCTCAGTAACCTGTGCTCTGTGGACAGTCACCTGCCCATGGTGTCTGGTGGGGCCAGAATGTGTATATCTCTGGTCTAGCCTTCCAAAACTGAGAGGTGCCTTCCACTGTTGTCATTGTGCAGCCCAGGAAACAGCTATTGGCAGGCTCTGCCCGGCCCAGCCCCCTTGGCCTTACGGTCTGGCTGACCTCAGGTGCTCCAGCCTCGAGCAGCAGCCTTCAGAGCATCAAGCATCTCTGCAGGCGCCTCTGCACCCCCAGGCCTACAGACTTGGCAAAGTCAGGGTCTCAGACACCCAGCCAGGCCCATTCCTTCTCCCTGTGCCATGGCCTGAGAAGAGCCTGGGGATGGTGTGAGCCCTGGGTTTCAGAACCAGCGTTGTTCATAGCTCGCTGTGTGGCCCGTTGAAAATCCCAGAATACATGTTCTCACTGGATCTCTTGGGCAGCTGACTGCATGGATCCTGAGATCCAAGGGGCCGCAGCATCCTCAGATGTGCTGGAAGGTGGCTTCCCATGAGTGTAGCAGAGTCACCGAAAGAGCCAGCCAGAATAACTTAGAGGAGCGCAGCCCACTGACCTGGATTCCCCATAGCACTCACAGACCCTGGCTGGGGTTTCAAGACACACACACACACACACACACACACACACACACACACACACACAGCGGGTATGGGATGCCCTCTGTGTGGGGGAGCCAGAGGCCCTGGTGCCCTGGAATTCCTTGGTCATCATTGTCCTGGGCCTGGCCATTCTCTCCATCCTTCCTGCCACCTTTATAGAGCACCCGGTCAGTGTCAGGCTGGCAGCCCGTGCACATGGGGAGCTCACAGACTTGACTCCTATGTCCGGGCACTGAGCAGAGGGCTCTAGCTGACACGCGCTGTGGCCACCTGCCCCCTTGCAGAGCCTGCTCCGTGCCTGCGGTGTGACCTGGGAGAAATTACCCATCTGCTCTGTGCTTCTTTAAAGTGGGGATCACAACGGTGCCTGCGTCGTGCCTGGAACAATGTAAAGGGCTTGAACAGTGCCCAGCACACTCATTTGTGTAAGCTCTGTCTTCCTCTGCTTAGGCTGCCATAACTAAACATAGGCTGCATAAGTTAAACAACAAAAATGTGCTTTCCCACGGTTCTGGAGGCAAGAAGTCCAAGATCACGGTCCCGGCCCCTTCGGCTTCTGGTGAGAGCTCCCTTCCTAGTTTGCAGATGGCCACCTTCTCGCTGTGCTCACGTGGCCTTTCCTAGGTACAGGCCTTCAGAAAGGGAGAGAGAGAGAAAGCTCTCTGAGGTCTCTTATGAGGAGACCAATCCGGTCAGATCAGGGCCCCACCCTTAGATTTCATTTAAGCTTAATTACTTCCTTAGTCGGAATACAGCCACCCTGGCAGGTAGGAATTTTGGATGGACACAGGCATTCAGGCCATTATCGCTAAGAAGACTTAGCCTTTCTGACCCTGATTTGGCTTTTGGTGATAAACTTGCCTAGCATGTGTACAGGTCTTTACCAACTAACACAGCTCTGTGATGAGCCTCCGTGACTGCGCAGGAAGTGGGGTGGGGGCCCACAGATACGTGTTAGAGGGGTGCCTCTTCCTCTGGAACTTGGCCCCTCTGCAGGCAGGGCACAGAAGGCAGGCACCCCCAAAAGAAACCCCATTCCCATTAGCAGTCACTCCCCATTCCCTCCACCCCAACCCCTGGCAACTCGAGTCTATTTCCTGTCTCTATGGACTTGCCAATTCTGGACACTTGATATAAGTGAAATCGCACAATATGTGGTCTTTTAGATCTGGCTTCTTTCACCCAGCATCATGTTTTCAAGGCTCACGCATGTCGTAGCCAAGTCCTAGTCTGTTGTGTGATGCACCAGCTTTGTTCACGGGTTCATCAGCTGGGTGGCCGTTTGGGTTGTTTCCACTTTGGCGCTATCATAATAATGCATCATACGAATAGTCATGTACAGGCTCTTGTGTGGACTCCTGTGTTCATTTCTCTTGGGTGTAGACCTAAGAGTGGAACAGTAAATTTGTTTTAACTTCCCAAGAAGAGTCAAACTGTTTTCCAGTTTGTCTGCAGTCTCACTCCCATTTGGTACGGTCCATCGTTTTTATGATAGCCGTCCTCGTGGGTATATAGGTGGTACCTCTGGTTTTCCTTTGCGTTTTTCTAGTGACTAGGGATGGTGAGCATCTTTTCATACGCTTCTAGCCATTTGTGTATCTTCTTTGGAGATATGTATATTCAGAACCTTTGCCCAGTTTTTAATTGGGTTCTTTGTCTCACTGTTGAGTTGTCAGAGTTCTTTATATATTCTGGATACCAGTCCTGTGTGAGATATATGATTTGCAAATATTTTCTCCCATTCTGTGGGTTATCTTTCCATTCCTTGATGGGGTCCTTTGAAGTCTCACCCACTTCTGGCCCCACCGCTGCCCTGGCCCCTCTCTTGGGCCTCCCCCTTTAATGGGCCTGCTCATCTTTCTTGCCAGCTCTCCCCTGGGGACTCACACCCTCCTGGGGCTGCAGGAACTGGCTCTTTTCTGCTCCGTGGATGATAGTCCCAGTAGGTTCTCGCCCAGCTGACAGCCCACGCTTCCCCCAGACTACAGCCATCCCTCTGTTTGGGGGGTTCTGAGGCTGTGTGATGAGCCATGTCCACAGCCCCACAGAGTGAGTGTGGCAGCGGGGGAAGCAGACCACCATATGCTGAGCGCCCAGTGTGTCCTAGATGCTGTGCACGCACTATCCCTCTGCATGCCCTGAACAATCTCTGAAAGGAGGTACCAGCACTTTGTCTACCCTGTGGATAAAGCGGAGCTAGGATTTGCCAACCGGTCCATCTGACAGCACAGCACGTACATGGCTCACGGGCAACAAGGTGGCTACATCTACTGTCCTATTTGGTAAATGTCTAAGACCTAGTGTTGTTCCGTAATACTGGAGAAAGCGCTGGTTTTTCCCGAGGATTAAGACCCAGGGTGGTGGCAACACAAGCTCCTTGACAGTCCAGAAAATGCCCTCACCTGCTGTGACAGGCAGCTCCAGATCTCAGTGGCTCAGTGTTTCTTGGCGAGGGTAGGACGCTCTGGTCCGTGCGGTCAAAGCTCCTCCTGGTCTGTGGCCTTGCCGGCCCCTCCGCTCCGGGGGCTTCTGCCGGACTCCTGACGTCAGGCGTGCAGAGAAGGGGGGTGGGGGATTGTAAGGGAAGTTCTAGGGGCCAGGCCACATTCCACTGGCCAGAACTTGGTCACTTGGTCCCAGCTAACTGCAAGATCTGGGAAATGTCCAGCTGTGACCTCAGGAAGGAAGGCCAGAATGCTCCCATCCCCAGGGAGCTGGTCCCTGGCACAGTGCTCAGCTGGGAATCGAGGCAACTCCCTCCCAGCCCGCCTCTCCTGCGGTGAGAAGCCCATTTTCACGGCTCCTTTGGCCCTGTTTCCTGCTCCTCACTGGGACCAGGCTGGGTTGTGAGGCCGGAGCCGTTGAAGAGCACCGTTTCCATGCGACGTGACGGAGCCCACCTGAAAATGCACTTGTCGGTGTGGTTGTGCTAGACCTTCACCCTGTCTGTCCTTTATCCCGACTGTGAGATAATGGGCTGCCCTCCGACACTGATGGGCATGACCGCTCAGGGACTTGGGTTCCACTTGCTGCGGCCACACAGTGCTCCAGACATTCCTGTGGCTTAGCTGTGTTTCTCCCATGTGATACACATAGTTTGGTGGATACAAGATTATTTTAAGTGATGCAAGCTTCAAACTTACCCCAAGGTATAGACATCACATTTTGTATCTGTTCCTCTGTTGATGGACATTTGAGTTATTTCCACTCTAGAACTAATGTGAATAATACCGCTAGGACATTGACGCGCAGGGGTTTGTGTAGACGGGAGTTTTTACTTCTCTTGGTAGAATGGCTAGGTCACATGGTAAGGGCGTGTTCACTTTATAAAAAACTTCCAAACTGCTATACAAAGTGAGGTGCCATTTAGAATGCATGGGGGTTCCTGTTGTCCCACGCTGTCATCAGCGCTCGGAAGTGCCAGTCCTTGTCACGTTAGCTATTTTGGTGTGTGTGTAATGGTATTCCATTGTGCTTTTAATTTGCATTTTCCTGATGACTAATGATATTTAGCACCTTTTAATGTGCTCTTTGGCCATTTATATATCCTCTTGTTAAAGTATCTGTCCACATCTTTTATTCTTCCCTTTTACTGAGTTGTTTGTCTTGTTATTAATGAGTTATGAGAGGTTTTTAAAGATACATCCTGGAAACAAGTTCTTTGTCAGATGTATGTACTGTGAATATTTTCTCCGGCCTGTGGCTTGCTCTATGGAGCAATGTTCTAACAATGAACATTGTTAAATGGATTAACCAATGAATGTTAATTTGTTGGCTCTCAAGCCTCCATCTCTAACCTGTACCTCCCTTCTGAGTGTCGGAAACCCTTTCTAACTGTTTTGATTTGGCTGTGAGATAGTCTTATCTGCAGGAAAAGAGGTGGTGTGGCATTAGGGACTGAGCTTGTGGACTCGCATCCTGGGTCTGAGTCCCAGCCCCGTGGCTCACCGGCGATCGCAGCTGCCTCACGGCTGCCCTCTGAGCCACGCTTTTCTGGTTTGTAAAATAGGGGCGATAAATGACCATCTCCTCGGGTTGCTGTGAAGATTAAATGAGATGATGACTGTAGGCACCCAGCGAGGGCACATGAAGTCAGAGCTGCGCCTGTTCGCCGTCTGGCTCCTCAGGCCCGTCAGCACCCCAACCGCAGCCTGAGCAGAGCCAGCCGCACGGAGCTGGCTTCTTCTGCCTTCCTTCTTTATGCTGAAAACAGCTCGTTCCTCCCGGTTAAGCAGAAAACCTAGGACTCCTCCTTCCCCTCCAGTGCCCCATCTCCTGTTCCACAATGGTTCTTGCCTCACCTCCTTCCTCGCTCTGCCCAACCCCTACCCCGGGCAGCCCTCCTTTCTTCCCACAGAGCTACCAAGATGGCCTCCCAGCCCTCTGCCTCCCCGCCTTCCACCCTGTGTGTGGGCCACCATTGCTAAAGAAATCAGAAACCCAGGGCTCCTGGGGTGGGTGTTTGGGGGACACCACTTTGTGAGGGCAGGCTTGGCTCTCCCTGGCCTCTCTGGTTATAAATAACAGGCTCTATTCTTAGCGCGCCATCAGTTCGTTCTCCTCTCCTACCTTCCAGAGCCGCCTTGGCTGTCCTTACTGGAGACAGGCCATCCCTTGGCCTTTGGCAGGGCCCATTCCTTTGATACGTGATCAGAAAATTCAATTATAAAACCAATTACTGATTTCCTGAGCTTTACAAGGAAGACATGAAAGTTTGATTAAGTTTGAATTCCTGTTTGGCTGATTGCCAGACGAGGCCAAATGGGCTTGTGGGAAATTCTTGTTGTTGATTCTGTTTTGTTTTGTGGCTGCGCTCTTGGAGGAGGGGGCACATTGGTTTTGTGTTGTGGGGTTCCCCCCCCCCCGCAACTTGCTGAATGGCTGTTCCCCCGTTGCGATGCATGAGATGTAAATCCCCCAAAGACCCGTTACCAGGGTGACGGGCTCCGGAATTGAGCTCAGCTAACCAGTCCTTCAGCCTTGTGGGGAGAAGCATTTGTTTCCCATGCACAGTGGAGTGAGAGTGGCCCTGGACAAGGGCTGCGTTCAAGGGCGCAGGCCAGAACAGGGATACAGGAGTGGCTCACGGGTCACTTTGGAGCAGCTTCCGCAGTGTGGCTGGGCTCTGGCTGCTTCCAGCCCCAACCCAGGGAACAAACACACAGCTTCTGAGGCTAAGGATCCAGCGGTCAAAAGACTGGGGCCCTTGGGGTGCCTCTCCCCGGAACCTGCTGGGCCCCTAGCAGCAAAGGCCCAGGGCAGGTGGGGACTGGAAAGCAAAACTTAGTCACCAGCCAAAGCACCTTGCTTTTCCCGATAATTCTAGGAAACCCAACAGCGCCTCGGATGGGAGCTGGCCCAGGCTCCAGGTCAGAGTCTGAGCTGGTTCTGGGACCCAAGTTCCTTCCCTAGGAACAAAATGAGAAAACCCCATTCTTTGAAAGCTGTGGCCATCCCAGAACTCTTCCTACAAGAGGTATATTATCCAAGCGCGGGTGCTGGGGCCCCACTCAAAAGTGTCTCCCCCATGCACAGAATGCCCCACTTGGAGATGGAGTCCTTTGGGTTTTTGTTTTGTTGCTTTTTTTTTTGAGGGCAGTGTCACTGGCCCTCATATGCGAGACCCGAACTGGGGCCGTTGGCTTCCCAAGCCAGCGCTTAACCACCACACCACTCAGCCGGACCCCCTTTGGGTTTTAAAGGTTTTTAGGTTGCTAGCAATCCTGGTTAAAGTACTGGTACCACTGGAGGGAAAAAAACATCTCCCAGTGGGGCTGAGCCATCAGCAAATTGAGAAAACAGCCCCGGGGAGTAGGACGTGGGATACCTGTGCCCAGGGTGGGGTCAGATAAACTCCACCTGCCTCCCAGCTCAGCCCACACCAGAAAACACTCCCACCTCTGATGTCCACGTGATGGCCCACAATTCACAAAGCTCTCACTCTGCGCTCCGCCCTGCTCCTCTCCACACGGCAGCCTCACCTTGGCCCCCAGGCTCAGAGAGGTCAAGTGCCTGCAGATTTCTAGACTTAAACCTGGGACTTCTGAGTCCAACCCAAGCCCATTTCTCAGCACAAACAGGCCACAGACACTGTGCATTCATTTTGTTTTATTGGCTTGTTAGTTTGTGTTTACAAGGTGAGCATTTTTTTCTAAGGTGTAAATTGGGGTTTTTTCCCTTTCCTTCCTTCTTTCCTTTTTTCCTTCTTTCCGTTTTTCCTTCCTTCCTTCCTTCCTTCCTTCCTTCCTTCCTTCTTTCTTTTTTCCTTCCTTCCTTCCTTCCTTCCTTTTTTTTAATGGAACTGTTATAGCTTCCTGGTGTAATTATAATTATGAAGTTCTAGGTTAGTCAGCTAGGCAGAACTGACAAATAACCAGGCGGTACTAGACGGAGTATTTTTTCCCCTCCTTAGAAGTTCAGGTTTTGCTAAATTGGGGAAGAGGGAATTGTGAAGATGGAGAACATGTGTGCAGCTGGGCTAGGCAGTGTCTGTCCTTTATGCAGAACTAGACGATTTTTTAAACATTATATTTGTGTAGGACAATTATTTATATATGCAGCCATGAGGTAGTATGGGAAAGTAGGGGGCTGGGGGCGCGGACAGGGAGGGAGAGACAGGTAAAGGTGGAACCTTGGTTGGGGTCCCAGCTTTGGCAGGAAGGAGATTGTACCCCAGATGGGGGAAGGGTTCCTGAGGAAGGCGCCTGTTTGGACCCCACTGTCACCCCTCCTCCACTTGCACTTCTGAGTGACAGTGATGACAGGCGGGTGACAACCATGCCACATGTGGAGGACATGCAGGCCCGGCTCTGTTGCCCTGCTGTTACCCTAACTGACATGCTTCACTTCAATAGTGATGTTTGTTTTAGTATGAATTCAGAAAACAAGTAGGTAGCCCCTCTAGCTCACAATCACCCAGATATTGGAACAGGCCAGAGTAGAAGCTTAATTTTTTTTAAAAGTGAATCAAGTAAAAGAAACTTATTATGCACATAAGGCCAGGAGTCTTACACAGAAACTGTGAAAATGAAACAGAAAGGACTGAAGTTTGCGAAAGCTTGCCTTATCCATGTGACCTAGGTAAGTAATAGGATTATGCTCATTTTACAGATGAGGAAACTAAGGCTCAGAAAGGTTGAGCGACTTGTCCGTGGTCACACAGCTGATAGATGGCAGAGCCAGGACCAAGACTCCAGCCTGCCAGACTCCAAAGGTGTGTCAGCGGCCCCAGCAAGGCCCAGAGCCCACAGCTCCAGTGAGCAGCCTCACCGTCATGCTCCAGGCGAAACCCCAGCCTCTGCCCTGGAGAAGGAAGGCTGTGCAGGCCGCTTCCTGAGGGTTAACGGAGGCAAGCTCTGCACTGGGGAGGTGGGGCGCTGGGCCTGCTCCCTCCAATTGGCTGCGTCTAATCCTCGCAAATAGAAGCCTTTTCAGAGAGGGCCTGGCGTGATGCTGCATGTGACTGAGGAGCTAGCTGCCAGCTGCCGGTGCCAAGGGCTCCCTGTGCAGCCCGCCCCGCCCCGCCCCGCCCCCCCACGGCCCTCCGGTGCTGCCAGGCCCTTCTTCCTTGGTCCTTCCCAGCCCTTCCTTTTTCTCCTTTTCTTTCTTGATCTCTGAATCACTTTTTCCAATAAGCTGTTGACTCAGTATATCAAATAACTCCCTGAATGATTTTGGAAAGCCTCCCTCTGATAACTGCGGCCTCGGAGTTGGAAGCACATTTATATTTATGTGGGACCGAGGTTTCAGAACATTATTAAATTTGCATGGAGAGCGAGCCGAGTGGCCTCTTCCATGCAGTATAGACAGTGAAGGAACAGCATCTTCAGCAGGAGGGAAATAGTCACACATGCGACTTTGCCAGGCTTATTACTCGACCGGGCTAAATCCGCCCAGTTTAACCCCAAGGGTGGGGAAGGGCACAATCACCCCAAACAATCATAACAAATCTTGTGACTTAGAAACCATTCGGGTCCCTGTGCTTTCTAGCTGGCCAGGCTTCTAACCAGGGATTGGGGGCTGCAACCCCAGAAATACAAGGCAGCTAGGTGTGTGAGCGTGTGTGTGTGTGTGTGTGTGTGTGTGTGTGTGTGTGTGCATGCACATGTGTATTTGGCTGTGTGGGTCTGTGTGTGGGTCTGTGTGCGTTTGACAGTGTGCCTTCCCTAAAGAGAAAGGCTCCAGCTCTCCTGACACGTCCAGGGGGCCTCCTACAATCCTAAAGCTACACCAAACACTTGCTCTGTGCCAGGCGTGGAAGCTGCTAGCTGAGGCCTCTGAGAAGAGTGATTCTCACAAAGCTTAGGGTTGAAAGAAGACAAACAAACTAACAAAACAAGAAGAGCCAGACAGTGGTCCTGCAATGCAGAGGACTTAAATAAATGGGTGCAAGAAATGGGTGACTGCTGGAAGTCAAGGTGGTAAGCACCTGGCTTCGTGCCACCGCTCACCCTTGGCCAGCCATGTGACACAGTCACAGCTGACATCTCCTGACTGCTCACCATGTGCTGATATTATCGCTTATATTATTTCCTTTAATCCGTACAGCACCCTGGAAAGTTGGAACTATTTAACAGATTCAAATGCTAAGGCTTGGCGAGGTCACATATTTAACAGCAGAACCAGGGAAAAAAAATCTAGGGTTACCCACCTCCAAATGCCTCACCAGTTAAAATACTTTCCTCTCCAGACGTCACTTTCCTCATCTATAAAATGGGATGATTTTATATTTGGCTTAGCCCTGAAAAGCCAAAGGAGTGTTTTTAAAAATACAAGCTTTAATGCAAAAGGTCTGAAAGTCACACCCCTAAGTTTGGCTCAGGAGCCCTTGATGAAGCTAATGGCAGTGGCAGAACCCCAGATGCCTCTGAGTTTCCCTGGACTCCTTCAGGGGGCTACCAGTAGGAATCTTAGTTCAACCTCATTTTACAAATTAGAGAGTTTGATTTGTGTCCCACTACCTTATCAAAGTTCCAGCAAACAACAGTTTTAGTTCCAGAAGCCTGGCACTTGCCACCACTGGTCCCCTGAGGTGGCATTCTCACCAACCCGTTCACTGCCAAGTGGCCGCAGGCTCATCTGTCTGAATCCAGTGCGAGGCCATGTGCCCTCAGCCACCTGAGAGCTGGGATGGACCGGTGTGGCCAGCGTGAGAACAGGCCAGCTGATGTTGACAGTGGTTGATGCATGGACACTGGTTAACAACATCAAATAGCTATAGTGATCTAGAAAATGGAGCTTAGGTCCACTTAGAGCAGTACAGGTGATGGAGGGGTTTTGATTTCAAGCCCCCGAGAATATTAATGGACTGGTAACACACTTCATATCAGTACATCGGGGTGACTCGGCTGTGCTTTTCAGGATCAGGCTCTTACAGAGGGGGTGTGGTAGAGGCCAAAGCACAGGCCTTGGGGGTCAGAACAATCTAGACATCCGACTGCAGCCTGCCGCTCTGGGACCTTGGACCCGTCACTCATTTTCACCTGCCCTGCTCTCAGCTGTGTATCTGGGGAATGAAGAGGCTGCAGTAGCTAGAGCTGTTTTTCTGTTGACGCTCTAAGCGCTGATCACAGAAGCAGGTAACTTTTTTCATTATTACGCTGTGTGTGTCTGTATGTGAAGGCAAATTGTGGTTCTTTTATTTATTTAGTTGCGATTTTCTGTTTTGTTTTGGTGAGTTATTTTTAACTAAACCCTTGATTCGTACTTGTTTTACTGTGCGGTTCTTCCAAGTGGGAAATAGCTGAAGCATTCGCTCTAAACAAATGTGACTAACAAACTACGGCGGCGGCCGTCATGTTGAAGTCTTACCAGGCGTTCATTTATCTCTCATAGCATCCTTTGAGGTACATGCTGTTATCATCCCCATTTTGCAGATGCACAGACGGGCATCCCTGAGATAGTGTGGATTTGGTTTCAGATCATCGCAATAAAGCAAGTGTCACAATGAAGCGAGTGTCGCAATAAAGCGAGTTGTAATCCTTCTGCTGGTGGAAGGTCTTGCCTACAGTTTGTAAAGAATGCAACATCTATGGGCCGGCCGAGTGGCGCATTGGTTAAGCGCTGGTTTTGGGATGCCAGCGGCCCCGGTTCGGATCCCACATGAGGGCCAGTGACACTGCCCTCTACAGCTGACAACAGCTTCACCTGGAGCTGGGCTGTGCGAGTCCCGGTGATGGTGTGGGCTGCAGTGGGCTGCCGTGGGCTGCAGTGAGTGGCCCGCAGCCAGCGTGAGCGGCTGGCAGCCAAGCATGAGCTGCCAATAGCCGCGATGAGCGACATCCAGAGGCCGGCGACCGATCTGCCTCGTCCGGGAGGAGCGCAATGACGATACCAACAGTGAAGCAACATCCTCCGCAACTAAAACTGAGGAACAAGAAGACGGCAACTTGTCTGTTCCCCTTCCCCGATTCCCCAACGCTGTTCCACCCCACCAATTCCCCAATAAAATCTTAAAAAAAAAAAAAAAAAAAAAAGAATGCAACATCTGTGAAGCATAATAAAACAAAGTATAGCTGTCCTGAGTCTCAGAAGCTAAGCCAGCCAGCTTCCAGCCAGGGTCCAGTTACTCTCACAATATTGCTGCCCGGAGAAGCGGATGGGCCCAACCTCCCGGGGCGCCGAGGCCCTGCCCTCAGTCCTGCCAGCCTTGTCTGGGCAGTGCCACCTGTGTCCACTCTCACATTGATGCAATTAGCCTTCTCAGAATCTGCCCCTTCTAAGCCTGATACCCGCTCTCCACCTGCGATGTTCAGTTCTGAGGAACCCCAGGGCCAGCCCAGGCTGACTGAGGTTCCCTGAGCCCCAGCTACTTGGTGATTCAAACTGTGGCCTCTCCCTAACGGATTTCCACCACCACCTGCCCCCTCGCTCCCCCAAGCCTCGCTTACCAGCCCCCCTGACCTTGCTCCCTCCCTCTTGCCAGGAGCCACCAACTGAGCCACCGGTGACCCTATAACCTTGAGCTAACCCCCTCCTCTCTGCACCTCAGTTTCCCAACTTATGTGACGAGGGATCATAGGTGGCATCTTTTCTAAGGGCCCTTCCTGCTCCGACGTTCCAAGCTTCCGTCGTATCTCGTCTGATGACTGCACCAGCCTCACAGCCCACTCTTCCGCCTCTCCCAAACCCAGCCTGGCTTTTGGAACAGCAGCTACCGTGAGCTTTCGGAACCAGAAGACCATCTGCCTCCCCTCCTTGAAGCCCTCCCATGGCATCCCTCCACACTTGGAATAAGTGAAACTCCTGTCTGTGGTCAGCAGTGCCCTACTTGATGGGGCGTCACACTGGCTGCCACTGAGAGGCGCCCTGAGCACAGCCAGCCTGCCCGCCCGCCTGCTGTTGGGCCCGTAACCCATGGGACTGACGCCATCACTGTGTGTACTGAGTCCTCGCCCCACCTGTGTCCTCAGCTTCTTATTTATGGCTTGTCCTGACATTTCCCTTGCCTTACGTGTCCCAAATTATTAAAAACAGCTGCTTTATAATGACTTCAATGAATCATGGGGGGAAAAAAGCTTTTTTTTCGTCTATAAATAATTCTACCTAAAATTTTTCTGGGAGGCTGAAATGCTGTGACACACCCGATGCACGCCGCCTGGCTCCCCAGCCTTGGTACATCCAGACACCGTCTCTAGAACTATCCCCGAGACAGGACCTCCCGGGTCAGCCAGGGTCAGGTCAGTGGAGAGGGGCCACAGGGCCCCCAGGCAGCCTGCGACCACTAACTCTGCCACTTCCGGGCAGTTTGACCCAGTGTCACGCTGGGGACCTTTGATGCGTCCAGCTCTGTGCCCATCCCAGGGAAAGACACAGCTTCTGCCCCACACAGAGGTCACTGTCTCGTTTTCAAGACCGACTCATGGAAGCTCATTCGGCAACTGACTGGTGCCATTTGGAGCCCAGTGCAGGACCTCAGAGGGGGGACAAAACCTTCCCAGAGCAGGGACGCTCCACCACATAGGTCACAGATATGCCCAAGGGAGCCCCTCCTGTGCTCACTGAAGGCCCCATACAGGTGCCATCGTTTTCTGCGTAGACCTGACGTGGGAAAGGCTGGGAAGACTATCCTAGCGGATGCAGAGCGTGAATCGGCACCTTAGGTGGCGGAGCCTGGAGTACAGGTCCCACCTCCTGGGATGGGAGAGCCCCTCAGGACTGTTGGGCATTGTAAGTATTTGCATGCCTGTTGCAGTGTCACCAATTGTGGTGGTTGACAGCGACCTCAGAGATGGGCACATCCAAAGAGCGGCACAGCGATGGCCACCAGCCCGTGTCCCCGGCATCACCGTTGATCAGTCACAGCACGGACCCTGGCCTCGGAGTCCTCTCAGTGCAGCCAGTGCCCCCAGCAGCCACTGCAGCTGATCAAAACTGGCTCTCAGGTTGAGGCCTGCTTGCATCTCCGGTCTACAGTGCAGCTCCCTCAGGCCGCAGAGCACGGCAGGGAAGTGACCTGGAAGGCCCCCGAGGAGAGAACACACACACTGCAGCCCAGGGCTTTGGGCACTTCCCCTGCCATGCTCAGTCAGTCAGCAAATGCTGACTAAGCGCCTGCTCTGTGCCCAGCCTGGTGCTGGGTCCTGGAGCCCAGAATCCAGGGCAGAGAACTGGAAACGTTTGCCCTTGAAGGTGGTGGGAGCCACCCTCGGTGCCTCCCTCATTGGAAGAGCAGAGGTCCTGCACCCCAACTTCGATGAGCCCCTTGTCTCTGCCTCACTTGATCCTCGGGAGCCTTGCCCACCGTGCTGGACACCTGTGTTTTCTTCGCTGCTTGCTGAGTTCTTGCCCGAAATTCCAGTCTTGCCTCCAGGACTGCCCAAGCCCTGCGGCAATCCCCGGCGGCCATCCCCGGCAGGAGGATCGCTGGCCCCTCTTCCTGCTGGCACTCTAGATGTTTGCCATTTGTTCTGTGGGCCCAGGGAGATACCGTTCTTTATCAATGAAATTTTTTTTCTTTACTGTTCAAAATAGGGGCTGTTTAAGATGCATTGAACTTAACCATCACATTTTAACTTCTGGGAGGCGGGCTTTCCTGGTCATCGTCCATAACAAGAGGAGAAGACTGGTTCCTCACATTTCCTGAGGGGGCAGAGCCCATATGAATATAATTACAGAGCTCAGCTCAAAAGTCAGTTTCTAAGTTCCTGGGTTTTTTTTTTCTTTTTTTTAAAAATGTAGAAAAACATTCTCCACTTTTCTGTAGTTCATGTTCCTTCTTCCGTTTTCATTTGCGACATTCCAAACTAGACAACTCCTTAAAAGGAATATTAGAGGATTTGAAATGTAGATAATAGCACAAATCCCTTGACCCTTATGAACAGCCCTGTATCGTGCATGACTCAGCCTCAGAATTTCGCTGGCCACCCATCGTGGACTGGCCGAGCATTGGTGAGCTGGCCTGTCCCTGCATGTGCATTCCACACGAGATGCAGCTGACAGGTAGGCGCCCAGGGAGCACACTGGCCACCTCTTCCAGTGGCTGAGCCACCCGGGACAGTTCTGTTCACCTCTGTGATGTCTCAGCTCCCAGCCCTCCCGGGTTTCCTGCGGAGGTGAGCAGTGATCTCCTTAACAACCAGCTCTGGGTGGTCCCTTCTCTGCTCCCTGATGGCTCACCCGGGCGTTACTGGGCCTTCCCAGGACAAGGAGATGTCACCTGGTGCCCATCTCAACTTACGGCCTAGAATTCATTCATTCGTCATTCATTCCACAAGCAGCACCTTGCAAATGAACCATTACAGTCAACAAAGCAGAAGCAGGCGCTGCCTTTATGGCGTTCACCACAATCTCCCTAGAAGGAGAGACAGTCAAACAGGAAAAAAACATATCTAATTAGGCATTGCGATGAGCGCTATTAGAGAAAAGAATACTAGCCTGGGAATCTGATTTAGATGGGGGGGTGTGGGGTGCTGTCAGGGAAAACTTTCGGTGGGGGGAGTTATATTTAAATTGAGACTGAAAAAATAAGAGGGAGCCAATGTCACAGATTTGAGGTAGCAGAAGGAACCGGTGCAAAGGCCCTGAGGTGGAGATGAACCTGGTGTGTATGTACACAGCCTAGAAAGGGGCAGGGTGGCTGGCAGGCGGCGAGTGAGGGCGAGGTGCCTCAGGACGAGGTCCAAGGGGAGGTAGGATCCAGACCTTACACAGCCTTGTAGGTAGAGTTTGGAATGATGGAGAGAAAAATCTCCACTCCCAGCCCCAAGAAGAGCCCCATCTTGGGAGCTGTATTAGTTTGCTAGGACTGCCGTTACAAAGGATCACTGGCTGGCTTAAACAACAGAAATTTATTTTTTCACAGTTCTGGAGGCTAGAAGTCCAAGATCAAAGTGTCATCAGAGGTGGTTTCTCCTGAGGCCTCTCTCCTTGCCTTATAGATTGCTGTCTTCTCTCTGTGTCCTCACAGGGTCTTTCCTCTGTTTGTGCCCTAATCTCCTTGTATAAAGAAACCAATCACAGTGGAGTAGGACTCATCCTAAGGACCTCATTTTAATTTAATCACCTCTTTGAAGACCCTATCTCCAAATACAGCCATATTCTGAGGTACTGGGATAGGGGCTTCAGCATATGAATTTGGGGGACACAGTCCAGCCCCTAACAGGGGCCTTCCCTGACCTCCTCTTTGAGGACAGGGTTGGGTGGTGGATCAGCATATGGAAAACACCTCAGAGACCAGAGAGGGCCAGTCCTAAGGAACCTGTTCCCTCTTTGTTGAAAGGGATGATTAGCAAGTGCTTAGGGGTGTCGAAGACATGGTGGCCCCAGAGTGAGGCTCTGCTACCCACCATCAGTCAGAATCCTTGAAAGAGAATTGTGTGATTCAGTGCTATTCATGCAGGGTCCCCAGTGGCCCACCCTTGGGGACACTCTCCTTCAGCCAGCAGCCTAGGCAGGGAAGAGAATGACAAGCCGAGTGAGGAAGGAGGCTGCCTGGTGAGTGGGCCGGTGAGGGGCGTGAGGGGTACTGGCCAGGCCCATCCAGGCGCCCCGAGGAGAAAAGGACCCAGAAAGTATTGTGTTGAATTAAATGGAGGAGAGAACCCCAACAACCTCACAACCCTGCCTTCCCCCAATACCCCTCAGACCAGTGTGTTTTCAGCCTCCAGAGCCAGGGGCAGCAAGCCCCAAACTACTAGAGGATTGGGGTATCTGCAGACCTGTTGATTAGTCTCAAGCCATTCCCCACCCCCACCTTATGCCGAAGGTGGAAATAACTATAAGGAGGGAAGTGTCCTAGAGAAATTACCTTGAAATTTAGAAAACGAATCAGGCTCCATCTAATTAAGATGACATTTTTAAAGTGGGGGGAGGGGAACCTGGGTGGCATTTGAAACCGCAAGCTGATTGTGCAGCCTCTCTAATTCTGGTGCTGAGCAAAGTTTCCAGTTGGAAGAGAAGACCTGACTTCAAAGGCACTGCCTACTGCTGGCCAGGCAGAGGGAGTGAAAAGCGCAGCGTGGGGCCCCGGGCACAATGCGGCCCGGACTGGAGCAAAGGCTTGGGGGCCGCAGGAGGCCTCAGCCCTCAGGAGCCCGCTGAGCCTTTTAGGGGATCAGTGGAGCTGCGCCAGGGAGGACAGCTGATTGAGGCAGTGGCCTAGTCCTTGGAGAATGAGCTTTTGTCCAGCCCGGGCCATATTGGGGGCCACTCGCGGGGCAGAGTGATGGCCTGGGCCGGTCCCAGGTATCCTCCCATCCCAGTCTCCCCTTGGTGCTATAGAAGCAGGCCGTCTCGGGAAGGGGGCTGCTCCCTGCTAGCCTGCAAGGTCTACCAAGTGGAGGAGGCCTGCTCGGTCCCTCCTAGAACCTGAGAAGAGGCAGCCCCGGTCCCTTTCCACTTAGAAGGCAGGTGGATGAGCCTCCGAGTTTCAGGTATGTGGCCGGCTGGCCCAGGGAGGTGCCCAGGGCACAAGATACTGTTCTGCTGTATGGACAGCGCAGGGAAAAGAGCCCCAGGCGGGTGAGGGGCCAGGTGCCCTCGGAGGCTCCTGCACATCCCCTGTCCACCCCAAGTTATCTCGCAGGATGGCTTAGCTGGCAGACTTTGCTGTCACTGTTACCGTCACTCACCCTGCTAACATTGATCTGCACACAGGCACACATGCGCGCACACCATGATTTACGCATTCCGTGGTTCAGAGAGCACATTAGCCCAGCCTCTCCCAGAAACCCTGGGAGGCGAGTATGGTATGGACAGCACCACCATGTGCAGCTGAGCAAACGAAGCCGTAAAGAGTTGAAATGACTTGCCCACATCTTTTGAGGTCAAATCGTTGCATTTCCCACAAATTCCACATGGACTCACGTCACTAATGTGCACCTGCTTCCACTGGGCTTCCCGCCACTCACCTGGCTTCTCTGCCCCTTTCCTTCCCTCCGTTTGCCATCTCACTCAGCAAAGGTCTTTACCCAGTTCCTCCTTGAGGAGGGCACAGTATGGTGATGCGGCTGATAAGCATGGATTAACAGATGGAGTGAGCTCCAGGTGGCAGGTGAGGTGGCCTTGGTTCCATCACAGTGGGGAGGCCAGGACCCTGGGTTGGACACTGCTGTCATCCATGCAGGAGAGGTGGGGGTGGCCTTAGAGGTCAAGGGGAAGGGTCAGGGTTCACACCTTCCTGGAGACAAACGACAGTCGTTGGAAATCAGTTGGCTGCAGGAACAGAAGAGAAGAGAGTGGAACTGACTTTGGGGTCTCCAGCTTGTGTGATGGGAAGCACAGAATTGTCTTTGGAAAGAAGCTGTGTGTCCCCTCTGGCTTCATGAGTATTATTGTTTAGGATAAACTGAATTTTTAAAATGAATGAATTTAATGTCATTTTGTAAATGAATAGCGGCGGTGGTGTGCGGATATGGCAGAAATCACTAGGGTGAGATGGGAAGCAATGTGGTGTTAGACCGTGGGATAGGCAGCCAGGAGCAGGACCGGGGGTGGGATTGAACCAGAGACGCGCTGAGTTGAATCAAGGAGCCCGTGAACCAGAGGTTAGGTGGGGTCACGCAGCAGCCCCTGCACTGAGGAGGAGCTCAGGTGAGATCCAGCCCAGCGAGAAGGTGGCTTGAGAAAACAAGAAGGGGTTTGAGGACTGAGCCCCCAGGAACTTACAGGAACTTATCTGGCAGTGGAGGCACAGGAGCCCCCGAGGGAGACAGGAGGCCTCGCGTAGACTGAGGTGACCCAGCACCCAGAGGGAAGAGCAGAAGTGGTCTTCCAGCAATGGGGAGGGCACGGACAGCCCTGGCAGGAGACCGGAAGGGAGGTGACAGGACAAGAGGAGGAAGCAGGGAGGACACTGGCTTGAGGGGAAGCGGGGTCAGAGGAGACAGTTAGGATGGGGGTGCTAGAGCATGAGTGTAGAGAGAAAGCCCCTGAGAAGGTGGGGGTGCGGATGAAGAGCCAGGTCCAGACCCCCACACACACCCGCCTTTTCAGCCAGTCGAGCCTAATGTGGGATGCGGGGCACAGCGATTTCCTTTTGGAGGTTTTGCTCAAGTTCATTTGGTGGCTGATGGCCACAGAGAGGTTTGGCGTGGGGCAGTCCTGGATTTGGTTTCAGTGGCTCTTGGGAAGAGTTGTCCCGGCCCTAGACAGCCTGTGTGTGGGGGACAGCCCGCCTCCCTGAAGGGCAGATGTCTGCTCTGCTGCAGGGCTGCTGAGAACAGGCGGACGGGCAGAGATGGAGGGTCCCTCCCTCCCCACTCCAGTTCCCTTACAGATGTCGGCGCTGATCATTCACCTCCCCGCCACCTTCTGTTCTAAGAGGAGCTTGGCCATTTTTTTAATTGGGTTGTTTGGTTTTTTTGGTGTTGAGTTGCATGAGTGTTTTATAAAATTTGGATATTAACCCCTTATCAGATATATCGTTGGCAAATATCTTCTCCCATTCAGTAGGTTGCCTTTTTGTTTTATTGATGGTTTCCTTTGCTGTGAAAACATTTTTTAGTTTGATGTAGTCCCACGTGTTTATTTTTTCTCTTATTTCCCTTGCCCGAGGGGGTATATCAGTAAAAATATTACTAAGGGTAATGTCTACAGATTTACTCTCTATATTTCCTTCTAGGAGTTTTATGGTTTCAGGCCAGCATAGGGAATAGAGTCCATGGAATTGTGACAGCTGTATCCGATGTCAGAGGGGTAGTAGATTGGGGGAGAGGGGTTGTCACTTTGTGAGGGGTGTAAATGTCTAACCATTACATTGTTTTGTACACCTGAAACTAATAAAGAAAAGGGGGGAAAAAAGAAAAAAAAGAGGAGGTTGGCAGCTCGGAGACCGGAAGCCGCCATGACAACAAAGCAAGCTCCTTAGCAGGCCGGAGCCGAGGTTCCCCTGCACCTGTGTCCAGGCAATTTGGGGCCGGCAATTCTCAGCAAAGGTGAAGCCTTAAGTTGGCGGCTGGAGTTGGGGACGTGGGGGTGGGGGCACTGTTGCCGCGTTCCCCACTCAGGGCAAGGAGGACATAGATGGCCCTTCGCCCCTTCCCATGAGAACGCCACAGACTCCTTGGGAGCTGCGACCACCAGTGAGCTCATTCTCTCTTGAAACCAAACCCTAAGAACCAGGCGGGAGGACGCAGGAGGGCTGTGGCCCACGAAAGCCTGGGGCTGGCAAACAGTGCATACTCCCGGGAAATCAGGGGACCCCTAAATCAGGGGGTACCTCGCGCCTCACAGGACCCAAAGCTGAGCCCCACGGGTTGGAGGAGGGCCGGGGCCACACAAAACAGGGAGGCAAGGGGCCTGCGGACCTTGGCCCGGGGCAGGCTCCTCGCGCTCCGAGGCCCGGATGCACTGGCTGTGCCCGCCTACCGCTGGGCGAAGGGGGCGGATTGTAGCTAGCAGGAAAGATGAACGTGCGGCTTTTATCTCACTAGTTACGAACTGATTTCAGTGCGTATTAGAAAAAGATAAAAACTAGCATAGCCAGCATCCTTTTGCAGATATTATTGTTAATGATACAAAATTTCCTTTTTTTTTTTTTTTTTTTTTGAGGGCAGTGTCACTGGCCCTCATATGTGGGACCGAACCGGGGCCGCTGGCTTCCCAAGCCAGCGCTTAACCGCCGCGCCACTCAGCCGGCCCGAAATTCCTTTCTCTTGAAATAAGTTTAAGTGGATAAAAGTCTGAAGAAAAATATTAAGTAAATTATAGTACAGGTGATATATAAACACAGCAAAAATTTACCGTCATTTATTGAGCTCCTGTTATGTGCCATGCAGTGTTCTGTGGATACAGTGGCGAACAAAAATTGTTCCAGTGGTAGGTATGTGAGCGACTGAGGCTTGGGCAATGCCGCTTTGGGGCAAGGCTTTCTCCTTTGGGTGAGGGGAATGGGGGGGAGCACAGACTCTTTGGTACTCCAGAAATCTTACCTGTACCCTTCACCAGCTTACAGTCTTATTGAGAGGGCAAGCTATTGCTTATTGAAGCCGTAGAAGAGGGACAGTACCAGATAATCCATAATCTAGGGCTCAGTAGAGGCCACATGTCACCCAGAGAACAATAGCCAGGAGAGGAAGCACACACAGGCTGTGTCAGCAAGGATACCACTAGCTGCTACAACAAACACCCCCCCGACGTTTCATGGTTCAAATGCAATAGAAGGGTGTTTCTTGCTCATCTAAGCGTTTCGGGCAGGTGCTCTGCGTGGGCGATGGCTCTCCTCCACATGGTGATTCATGGACTGTCCCCTTCCATCTTATGACACCACCCTCCCAGAAATTTGTCATCCCCTGTTTCCAGTGGAGGGGCGGGGGGAGGCATATTTTCATCTTAAGAGCCTCAGCCCAGAATTGGCACACGTTACATTCACACTCTGTTGACTCCAGCTCAGCTGCATGGCAGCCAGTAGCCTGCAGAACAGTCCCTGTGGTTTGCAGGGGCCATGAGAGGGCTGAAATCCAGCCTGCCTTCCCCAAGCCACGCAGCAAGAGGACAAAGCTCCTTTGCTGTCACTCCAGCCCAGATGCTCTACGGGCTGGCTTTTGCCCTGGCCAGGGTCAGGGGCAGAAAGGCACAGAGAAGGGGTGAGAGGAGAGAGAGAGAGAGAGGGATGAAGGAAAACAGAAGTGCCTTGGAGGGGAGTGGAACCTGAGCCCAGGTGGCACCAAGTGGCATCCTCTGTGGCCCCACAGTTTCGGAGATTGAGGGGTCAGCCCGATCCAATGTCCCAGCCCTCCCCGGCTGGTTGGGGGTTCCATTGCCGACCTCTCACTCAGTGAACCCCGTGCAGCTCTTACCCAGCATAGGGCAGAGTGGAGGCCTCAGGCTCTGACCCCCTCCCTACCCAGGTCTATGTAGCTGGCACCTTGTCCTGACCCCATACCCATGGTCACCCAGTGTCCATGTCATGGAGGGGAGGCCATGCACTCTGATCCCAGGCCTTGGAAGACACTGCTGAGGTGGTAGCACCCAGGCTGGAGCAGCTCCTGTCACCTGGCCCTGAGCAGGGCGCAGACCCTATGGGGTACAGCGCTCCCTTTTCCCTGCCTGCTGACATGATGAGAGACACAGGCCCCTAGAGGCTTCGCTCAGCCCAAGCTCCTCCACCCGCTGCTCCTCTCTGTGGCCAGGTGCTGGGAGTCAGGAGAGCTGGCATCCGGCCTGGCCCCCAGCTCCTTCAACCTCCTGCCCTGCCCAGGGCGGCCCACCGGGACCTCTCTGCCTGGCCCAGCTGGGGCCCAGCCACAGGCACCACGTGGCCTCGTCCATGTTTTGGTTGATGGGAGTATTTGTCATCTTTGTTTTTTTCACACCTGTCACCATCTCACCTGCCTCATGTAAACACTGCCAGCATCAATGAGCTAATGCTGGGTCCCCAGGTGCGCACCAGGCAGGCCCCCTAGGAGCTCTGACCCCTTCACAGCAGGGCTGAGGAGAGCAGCGATGGCAGCTAGAGAGTGTCCCAAGTGCCCGCTTTCCTAGACCCTTCCCCCAAGAAGACGTCACCATACCAGGGCTCGCCTGGCACTGCCCCAGGCTCACTGGGTGACCTTGGACAAGGCCCCGCCTCCTTCACCAAGCCTCAGTTTCCCCCAGAAAGATGAGGTTAAAGCAGAGGGAAAGCAGTGCTCCCTGGGGATCATAGAGTGTGAGCCCTGGAGCCAGACAGCTGGATGTCAGCTCCCAGCTCTGCCACTTACTTGCCAAGTGACCTTGGATCACTCATAACCTATCTGTGCTTTAGTTTCTCTGATTATAAAAGGGTGAGAATGATAATACTTACGAACATTAAATGAAATAAAGCCCAAGGGAAGTGCTCACTAAATACTAGCTACTATTGTTATCTCTTAGGGCTCCTCCTTGACCTCCAGGGTTCTGAGCAGGTGTGTGTGTGTGTGTGTGTGGCCAGCTCCAAGGCTCACTCGCAGTAGGCACTGGGGAGGTTCTGATCCCTTGGGCTGGTTGGCTCAAAAGCTTTCCCTGGCCTCTGACCCCAGAGGCCACTCCTCAACACCACCCCTGCAGCCTTCAACACTACTAGCCTTTGACAAAAACTCATAGTTCTTGATTTTCTAACAGAGGTGTTGATTAAAACTCCACCTCTCAGCCTAGAAGAAGGTCCACTGTGAATCGGTCACACCTCAGCAGGTGGAGGCCTGTCACCTGGCCCTTACTTTTGCTGGATGGAGGGCCCTCAGAGACCATCTGCCCAGGGTCCCTCCAAGCAGAGCGCATGCCACTCATCTGTGATGTGAGATGGTGGGCAGGGCCACCATGTTTACCAAATGGGTTCACCAAATCAGAAAGCGATTACTTCCTCTCAGCCTGAGAACCTCAAGAAGAACGTCTCAGGATGCTGCTAGTCCATCCTTAATGCCTCTGAACTACCTCCCCGCCGGTTAACAAAGAGAATCCTGCTAGAATTTCATATTAGTGTTCCACTTCCATTGTAGTTATTCTTATGGGTATCTTCTATTTAAAATACTTCACACAGGTTTTTCATTTACCATAGGGATATGGTATAAATTTTATAAAGTACAAAGATGTGTCTAAGAAAAGTAGTAAGTGATAGTCATCAGGTGAAACAGGATTTTGGCAAAAGTTTTGAAGGTATTAGAAGATAATGTTTGGGAAAGAATGACCTGGTCTAGCAGTTGTCAGACTTTTTGGGTTTGGGACCCCTTTACAATCTTTAAAATTGAGAGTCCCCAAATAAATATTTTGTTTATGTAGGTTATAGCTATCAACTTTTATTGCATTAGGAATTAAAACCAAGCAAAATTTAAAATATTTATTCATTTTAAAATAACTGTAATAAACCCATTATACATTAATATGAAAAATAGTTCTATAAAAATACATATTTTCTAAAAATATTTTAATAAGAAGAATGTCATTGTTTTACATTTTTGCAAATCTCTTTCCTGTCTGGCTTAATAGAAGACAGCTCAATTTTCATATGTGCCTCTGCATTCAGCATGTTGTGATGTATTGTTTTGGTTGAAGAATATGAATAAAATTTGGCCCCGCACAAACATGTAATTGGAAAAGGAAGGAGTATTTTACTAACCTTTTCGGATCATTCTTCTTTGAAACTCACACAAACTGGACAAGTGTTAGTTTCTTAAAGGATCATTGCAATCTGAAACTGTACTAATGACCCTTTCCTATTCCATTACATTAAAAATGTAATCCATTGGTTTCTTCAACAAAGGGTGCTGGAACATCTGGACATCCACATGCAAAAAAAAAAGAAGAAAAAAAGGATCTAAATACAGACTTTATACCCTTCACAAAAATTAACTCAAAATGAATCATAGACTTAAATGCAAAACGAAACTCCTACAAGGTAACATAGGAGAAACCCTAGATGGCCTTGGGTATGATGATGCCTTTTTATATACAACAGCAAAGACACAATTGTGATAGAAATAATTGCCAAGATGGACTTCATTAAAATTAAAAACTTCTCTGTAAACAACAATGTCAAGAGAATGAAAAGACAAGCCACAGACTGGGAGAAAATATTTGCAACAGACACATCTGATAAAGCACCGCTGTCCAAAATATACAAAGAACTCTTAAAATTCAACAGTAAGAAAACAATAGGCCAAAACCTTAACAGACATCTCACCAAAGAAGATAAACAGATGGCAAAGAAGCACATGAAAAAATGGTCTACATCATACGTCATCAGGGAAATGCAAATTTAAACAATGAGATACCACTTGCCACACACCCATTAGAGTGGCCAAAACTGGAACAGTGACACCACCAAATGTTGGTGAGGACATGGAGCCACAGGAACTCTCATTCATCACTGGTGGGAATGAAACATGGTACAACCCCTGTAGAAGGCTGTTTGGCAGTTTCTTATAAAACCAAACCTACTCTTATCATACAATTCAGTAATCATACTCCTTGATATTTACCCTAAAGATGTGAAAACATGTCCACACAAAACCCTGGGTGTTTCTAGCAGTTTTATCCATAATTGCCAAAACTCGGAAGCAATCAAGGCTTTCTTCAGTAGGTGAATAGATAAATGAACTGTGATACATGCACACAATGGAATATTATTCAGTCCTAAAAAGAAATGGACTGTCAAGCTATGAAAAGACATGGAGGAACCTTAAATGCATATGACTAAGTGAAAAAAGCCAATCTGAAAAGGCTACATATCGTATGATTCCAATTATATGACATTCTGAGGCAAAACTACGGATACAGTAAAAAGGTGAATAGTTTGGGGGAGGAGGGGACAGGGAGAGATGACTAAGCAGAGCACAGAGGATTTTTAGGGCAGTGAAAATACCCTGTATGATACCATAGTGATGGAGGCATGTCATTAGACCTGCATGTAAACCCATCAAATGTACAACCCCCAGGGAACCCTAAGGTTAACTATATAGACTGGGTGATTAGGATGTGTCAGCATAGGTTCATGCTTGGTTAAAAAGAAACAATGCCTCATTCCGGTAAGCGATGCTGATAATGGGGGTGGCTGTGCATGGTTGGGGGCAGAGGGCATATGGGAAATCTCTGTACCTTCCTCTCCATTTTGTTGTAAACCTAAAACTGCTCTTTAAAAAAACGAAGTCTTAAAAAAAAAAATCCATAGTTCTACTTTGCACTTTGAATGGGTCTCTTACCCACCCATGATTTTAACAGGATTGTGGTGATTTGGAAAATATTGGTTCACTGAGTTACGCAGATCTTCCAAATGTGGACGCATTTTAGCATACAATATCAAAAACTCACGTTTGTTAACTGCAACACTGACTGTGTCATAAAAGTCTTTAGATATTGGAAGCTGTCAGGCTTACAGTGATAAATACAAGTTCCAAAATCCTGGTTTTTCACTTGAAAGCTGGAATTTTTTCATTTTGGTAGCAAATGTGTTGGTTGTTTTCCCTGAAATGATAGGCTCACTTGGTTCGTTTTTAGAAAATGTTTGCCAAAGACATTGTTTGTCAGGCATTCTTTCAAGTAAAAGTGGTGTCCCATGAAAACAGGGGCTCCAGCTGGCACTCAGCCTTACAAGTGCCTTTCCTCAAAACAACCACCACCCTTCGGTTTGCAGCAGACATGTTTTATGCATGCTTCCCATTTCATCACACAGATTATGAAAAAGATGTGTACTCAGGGTGGAGATTTTTTAAATAAATTTTATTAGGGAAACAGTGTGTTTTTCCGGGACCCATCAGCTACAAGTCAAGTAGTTGTTTCAGTCTAGTGGTGGAGGGCGCATCTCAGTGGCCCATGTGGGGATCGAACCAGCAACCTTGGTGTTATGAGCACTGTGCTCTAACCACCTGAGCTAACCAGCTGCCCCCAGGGTGGAGTTTTTTAATTCATAATTTTTACCACATCAAGGACATGCTTAGTTAAAACTGGCATTTCTTTTACTGTAAATGCATGGTGGCAAAGAACACAATGGCAGCTAGTGCAGTTTGGGGTCACTGCTTCCTGCTGAGGGACTAGCAATGTTATCTAGTATTGGTTTTACACCTTCAGTGCAAACATTAACTCTGCTAGAAAGACCAATAACGTCTTACTATTGTCAGAAAATAATTTTGACCTTGTGAACCCCTGAAAGGACCTTGAGACCCCCAGGGGTCCACAGACTACCCTTTGAAAGCCGCTGATCTAGCCGCCCCCTTCCTGTGAATTTGGGAACACTGAGACCCTGAGAGGAAAGGAGACTTGACCAGGGTCCCAGAGACAGTCGGAGAGAGTGTAGGCTGAATCCCACCGTTGACACCAGATGCACCACTCTAGGCTGTGGCCCTGAGATCCTGGAAGCAGGGTGACATGCTCCTTTTCGAGAACGAAACAGTATCTGATCACGGATGGTAGGGAACTGATGTCTTCAGTGAGAGGACAAGGAGACTGGAAGGGGTGTCAATGAACAGGCCTGAGGAGGGGCACCCGTCAGCCAGACCTGTCATCTTTAGGACTTGCCGTCTCCCCCAGCGCCCTGCCCTGTGTGTAGGGTTCCAGCATCCATCTTTTCTCTTCCATAATTGTGTTGCTAATATCTTCCAGCCGAGGTGGCTCTAATTAAACTATTCAGCATCATTACTTTGTGTTCTGAAGTGACGAGCGAGGTTGGACATTATCACTTTTCTTTCCCTTTGACTGAGCTCTGTGTGGGTAATTTCATTCTGCTCTTGTTCGTTTCTTAGAAATTTAGCCTTTCCAATTTTAGTTCTTTTCTTCTTTCTGAGAACATTGAGCTCAGAAGAAAACAGGCGGAGGATGAGGGCATCATGGATTTGGAAATTTCTGTCCCATTCACCTTAAAGTTTACTTTCCCCCCACCTTGGGGAATTGGGGAAGGGGAACAGACAAGTTGCTGTCTTTTTGTTCTTCAGTCTAGTTGCGGAGGATGTGCTTCACTGGCCCATGTTGGTATCGTCATTGCGCTCTTCCCGGATGAGGCAGATGGGTCGCCGGCCTCTGGATGGTCACTCACCGCGGCTATTGGCAGCTCGCGCTGGCTGCCAGCCGCTCACGCTGGCTGCTGGCCACTCACTGTAGCCTATGGCAGCCCACTGCAGCAGGGGCTGCAGCCCACACCATCGCCGGGGCTGGCACAGCCCAGCTCCAGGTGGAGCTGTTGTTAGCTGTAGAGGGTAGTGTCACTGGCCCTCATATGTGGGATCTGCACCGGGGCCACTGGCATCCCAAAACCAGCTCTTAACCAATGCGCCATTCGGCCGGCCCTTAAAGTTTACTTTTGACTGAATAGTGCCTGCCTTGCGGTTCAGCTGTCCGCTGTGCCCCTGTCTAGGAGAGATGCCCAGAAGGGGTAGATGGCAGGTCTGGACCTGCGAAGGGGAGAAGGACACCAAGAGAAAGTGGCCCCCCATAAGGCTGTCCCAAAGTGGGTGATGGTTGGAACTATGGACAGGTGGCATCCCTACCCCATCCTTGGGGATCTGAGGTGAGCAGAAGCCAGGGTGACATAAACTCCACTGCCCCTGAGGCCCCAGGACAGCCTCCATCCTGCGTTCCCCCGTCTCTGCTGGTCACCCACATAGAACACCCGTCCGCACTCCAGCAGGCCAGCCTCCTCCACAGCCCTTGCCCCATTCTACACTGGCTTCGGTGTTTCCCTGTGCAGAAGCTGTGGACTAGCTGCCACCCTGCCTGTGTCCTTACCTGGCCCTGGCACGGGACACCCCGCTGGAGTGGTTTTAGGAGACACTGGAAGTGAAACAGCTTCATCTGAGAAGGGCGAAGCTGGGGAGGGGGCTGAGAGCCCAGAGCCCAGGAGGCAGCCAAGTGTCCTGAGGAGCCCGGGCCAGGAAGCCCCGGCAGAGCGAGTGCCCTGGCCGCACACAGCGAGCATTCGCATTTGCTCCGTGAGGCTCTGTGGGGAGAGCTTTCACAGCCTCAGAGCTGCCCCGCAGAGTGACCCACACTGCCTCCGAGCCCTACCCCACTGGCAGTGCACAAGTTCACACACGTGGGCCATCTGTGCTGTCAGATGGCTGCTCTTAGTTTAAATATCTAAGGGCCGCGTAGACCTCCAAGCCCTGCCATGGTCCCCAAGCCCTGCACCTGGCTGGAGGGGCATCTGACTCCCTCTAGGACCCCTTGCTTCCTGGCAAGGCCCTCGGCCTTACTTAGGCTCTGCCCTTCCCCGTTTAACTCCCTCCTCAGGGAACCCCAGCCTTCTGGGCACAGCTGACCCCTGCCTGCTGTCCCACCCCATGCTCCGCCTTCTCCTTGAGGCCCAGGCCTTACTCCATGGCTGCCCCTATGGAGGAGCCATCCCGTCCCGTTTGTGGTGGTGTGTCTGATGCCCCCACTGGGCTGCAGGCTTGGGCAGACCGGAGACAGGTCCTGCTGGCTGTTCTGTCCCCAACTCCCACCCTGGGCTCCACGCAGGGCGCGTGCCCAGCCAGCCTGTGGTGAAGGAACACTCGCGGGCCAGCACTGGCTCCTTCACTTAGGCCGGGGCCACAGGTGGGAAACCGCTCCCCCTACGGGGCTGACAGGTGCTTCCAAGCGGAAACTGTGGTGACAGGGCCGCAGGGGACTCAGGCCACAAAACAGCCAGCAGAAAAGGCTGCTTCTAAACAACTGGAAGCTCCAAGCATTTTGAGGCTGAAAGGGGTGTGATCCTTCTTAGAAAGATCCTTCTGGACACCCAGGCTTTCTCTACCTCCACAGAAAGCAGCTGGGCCCCAAACAGAGACAGTCCTCAGAAGGGCTTAGGACAAACCCCAAAGAACCCAGGAAGCCTGGGCTACCTTCTGACCCAGGTAGAGCTCTCAGGAGAGCCTTCCTTACCAAGGCCACAGGCCTCTGACCAAGATGGGTCCTTGGACAGCGGGAAGGAAAGGAAAGGGTCGCTTCTCACCTGGTGTGTTCAGGGCACCAGCTCATGGGCTGGGGAGATTCAAGCAATATGTTATTTTTATACCAAATCTGAAAGTTCTTAAGGCCAAGAGCCCACTCAGTAGTTGGTATACAATGGATAAATGAGTAAATGGGTGGATGGATAAATGGGTCGCTAGAGAGATGGAAGAGGAATGAGAGGAATGGGTGCACAACTGAATAAGGGATAGGCAGATGCTATGGAGGATCAGGAGGGAGGTAAAGGGATGGCTGGCAGACAGGTGTAGAAGTGAATAGATGGATAGACGGGGTGGCTGATGGGTAGGTGATGTAGTGGGTGGGTGGGTGCATGATGTTAGAAAGGCAGGTATCCTAGATAGGTGGAACAATAGGGATGTGTGGATGGATGGATGGATGGATGGATGGATGGATGGATGGATGGATGGATGGATGGATAAGGGATGGGCAGATTCGGAAAGAGGCAGGATTGGAAGCAGCACCAAATCCTGGGTTCTGCGGTAGGACCTTTCAGGGGCATGGGAAAGGCTTCCTTCCCTAAGGCAAGTGGCAGATCTGAGAGGCCTCCCGGCCCCCACCACGGAGACCCTGTGACCTGACAGCATGCTGTAGGCACAGGCCTTGCTAAGACCCCTAAGCCCAAGCAAAGAAAGGGCGCTAAGCATGCCTGGTCCCCAACCACTAAATGGCTGTGGAGCCCCAATTATTGCCACTAACAAAGACACCTCACAAATGTCCAAAATGTCCCTGGGGTGGCACTGCTTCACTGGGGGTCACAATTAGGGAGCGATCTGCCAGCCCGGGGCTAGGAAAGCCAGTCCCTGCCCAGGGTGTGAAGGAGCGGGGGCCCCTCTTTCCACCATTGCCCCCCACTGTGCTGAGGCCCCGCTGCAGAAGGAGGGAGGGACGCTCCCCTGTGTGTGAGAGAGAGACCATGACTACTTTATTTCCTCAGATGTGTGGGCCTGGGCGGCATGGGTCTGGATAACTTAAGTACCCAGAGTGTTCCTTGCTCCCCTCCCCTTCCGTTTTCCATGCCGGCCGGGCCTCTAGCCACTGAGGTCTCGCTGCCTCCTCCCCTTAACAGAGTTGGCAGCCAAGGAAGGCAGCTATGCCCACTGGGCCTGGCCCTGCCCTGCCTGGTCCCTTAGGCTCGGCTTGTCCACCTCAAGCTCCCTCTCCCCTTGACCTGTGTACTCCTGCCCCCTGGTGGGAGCTGGGACAACTAATAGAATACACAGGGCAGGGCGGGGTCGGATGGAGGCTTTTCCCTGCAACTAGAGTGTGAGAGTGTGTGTGTGTGTGTGTGTGTGTGTATGTACGCGCGCGTGCATGCACACTCACACTTCACTTGGCCGAAAAGATTAGAGATGAAGGAAAACTGAAAGAGCCAAAGCAGCTCCTCAAATGGAAGGGGTTATTATTATAATTACTATGATTATTGTTATCAACATCATCATGCTTGTCTGAAGTCTGTACAAAGCAGGCTTATTTTACGTCAGCTTGTTATTTGTGTCTGAGGGACTTCATCTTTGCTTATAATAACTAACGTTTGCAGGGCTCTTTATGTTGCATAGCTGTGTCGCATCTTTAGCCTGTTTCATCTGCACAAACAACCCTGTGAGGTGGAAACTAATGAGACCAGAGGCTCAGAGAGTTAAGTGGTCTGTCCAAGCTCACGTGGCTAAAAAGCTGGCAGAGCCCAGTTTTGTGCCCAGGTCACCTGACTGAAAATTCCTATTCACTTCCCCACCATATTTGTTGCATCTCATCTCTTCGGAGGGAAAAGGCTCTTTATTACACTTTAGCTCCAAGTCTCTTTACCACTGATGCGCATTAAAAGTCCTCATTGCAGGGCCGGCCGAGTGGCGCGGTGGTTAAGCGCTGGCTTGGGAAGCCAGTGGCCCCGGTTCAGGTCCCACATATGAGGGCCAGTGACACTGCCCTCAAAAAAAAAACAAATAAAGTCTACATTGCCCTGAAGAGAAGGGAAGCATTTTGAAGATCTGAGGGTTACCAGTGATGTTAGCCATCCCAATCTCAGATGATGACTAACCTGGGCACCTCCAAGGCCCTGGCAGTGAGAGGAAACGTGTGGCTCAGCTGGGCTGATGCCAGCTTCCCTTGGTCACGCCTCACCCCCCCACCCCCCGGCGTGGCACAGTAGACAGGCACCAGCCACATCTCTGGGAAGGGTGAACAGGAGACACGAGAGCAGGGGGGCTGTCTGTGCCTGGCAGGTGGGCAAGGCCCTGCCTGGGCCCTGGGAGCCCATGCCCCTCCTCAGAGCGTGGGTTCTGGCTTCCATGGCAGAGGGAGAGGCCACTCACACAGGAGACAGAGCTGCACTCGGGCATTGCGCCCAGGGCGGGGTCCAGACAGTCAGAGAGGCCAGAGGGACTCTGGAGCCCCAGAAATGACAGGAGTCCTGGAAGAGGCAGGCCTGACAGTGGCCTTGGCAGACCAAGAGGCGTCACAGTCAGGGCTGTTTGGGTTGCATGTGCAAAAATAAACCAACAAAACAAAAACATCCTCAACCGGATTCAGAAAACATCAGGGGACTGGCTGACTCGAGTCACTGGAAAGTCAGGGGTATGTTGGCTGCAGGCATGGCCGGACGCAGGGAGTGGTATGTTGTGACTCGGGCTATCTCCCCCCCTCAGCCATGCCTTCCTTAGTGACAGACAGCGCCACAGTCAGGTGGGTCCTCCCTTTGAGAGTCTCTTTCCTAATCGTTCCTACAAATGTCCTGGGGCAGGTTGGGGTGCAGAGGTGGGCTGGTTGTTAGTCTCATTTGACAAATATGGATTCTTTGTCCACCCCAAACTGTTCGCTGAGGCCAGTGGATTGGCCAGGCCCAGACCATGTGTCCATCACTGGAACCAGGGGACAAAGTCAGCCCCACTCAAACTGCTCAGGCTTAGTTAGGGGAGTGTGCTTTCCTCCGAGGAAGCTGAGGCTCTGGTGCCAGCAAACGAGGCAAAGGGGAGAGGGCAGCCGTCCACCACGGAAGGACTGAGCAGAGAAGAGGGGCCGGCCCTCTTTTGGTCACTGCCGTGTCTCCCGCAGCACTGCCTGGGTGGGAGCAGGTGTGCTTTCTGCAGAAATTAGCTTGTCGTTCTCCACTGAGTCCGTCTCCATAGGTCAGACCTGGGGAGTCTGCCCCGAGCACATGCGTGTGGCTTGTCATACCTCACATGGCCTGGCCCACAGGGCATGCTCTGACCAGCAAGAGGTGGCAGCGCCATGGGGGTGTCGCAGAGGGGGAAGGAGCAGGAAAATGCCTCCCATCACTGGCCCAGGAGGAGACCTGGACGGAAGGTCAGGCCCAGTATGAGCCCTGTCCCTGCCCTGAAGGCAGGCAGACAAAGGGACAAGGGCCTCCCCTGGCTCTATTAATTGCTCGTTACACTTGACACCTGCAGGGCTGGGCCCAGCCTGGCACCCTCCACAGTCCTCCAGGGCACGCTGGCCAGGCCCCACCTGCCCTCCAAGCCCGACCTTTCCTACCCTCCCTTCTTACCTGTCTCCCTCCCCTTTGTTCAGGGGGATGGACTAGGCACCAGTGTGTCCTCAGCTCTGAACTCCAGTGACCAGGCCTTGTCTGAGGTGCTCTAGGCCTTGTCTACTGTGCTCTAGGCCTGTTACCTAGAGCACAGTAGAGAAGGCTAACCTTGGCTCCAAGCTCTCACTTACCAGCTGTATGATCGTGAGCAAGTTACTCACCTCTGCACCTCAGTCTCCCCACCTGTTAAACAGGATGGCTACCGGGTAGAGTGACTGTAATGGTTACATTAGACACAAATCTTGTTGAAATCAACAAGGTGAGAATTGTTGGGAGATAGGTTGGATGGAGTTAGAAATTGGGGCCATGCCTGATGTTAAAATGCCAAGGATCCGTTCATCTCACAAATGTTGCTGAGCACCGCCTAAGCATTTTGTGAGACCAGGGCACCGTGAAAAATCAGGGGTCTGCCCCTGCTCTGAGCAGGAGGCATGCTCACCAGCTGTGACAGGTGTGGTCAGCCAGGGACCTACGCTCTAGAGAGCTATGATTGCTCCAAGGCATTCTCACCATATGCTCTGACTAGAAAACCAGCCTGGGCGCCCCCCACCCCCAGGGTATAGCTCCACCGGCCTCGGCCCTCTGCTACCTGAATTCTCAAGTAACCCTAATTAATGCCCAGTTCCAGAGACTTGGCCCCATCTGGGGTAAGAAGTCTAGAAACTTACATTAGCCAAGAACATTGACATTTTCCCCCCAACAAATACTATGCAGAACCCCAGTTTTCAAAATAAATGAAAGCAGAGTTGCTCTGCTTCCTGGGGTTGGAGGTGGAACACAGAGCCCCCCCCCCACTGCCGCTCCCACCCAGAAGACCCCAGGGCTGTGCGAGACCTGGTTAGAAAGTGCTGCTTTAGCACTTACTGTGACGGAAGCCCCTGAGGCTGGGACAGAGACACTCGTCCCCCCCAGGGTCCTAGGAAACCAGACCGCACATCCAGAGGCACGGGATGCTCAGATCGCGGCTCGCTTCCGACCCGGCTTCGGGCTGCGAGTAGTCCTGGTGTCTGGCAGCTGCCCAGCCAGGGCTTCTGTCCCCACTGAGGCCTCAAAGCTACACCCATCTCTCCTCACAGGCCGATGCCAAGATGGTGTGTGACGTGGTGAGTCGGATGGAAGACACCGAGCCCTTCTCTCCAGAACTGCTTTCCGCCATGATGCGACTCTGGGGTGACTCAGGAATCCAGGAGTGCTTCAACCGGTCCCGGGAGTATCAGCTCAACGATTCTGCCAAATAGTGAGTGTCCCAGGCAGGAAGGAGGCCGCCTACACGGTGCTGATGCAGGCGGGGGCAGGCGGGGGGGTCCATGGAACTGAAGTCAGAGCTGCTCGGAGAAGTTCTGCCCCAGGTGACAGGAAGGACGCCTGCCACAGGTGTCCCCGGGAGAGGAAGAGGCAGGGCCGGGGGCACACACTAGAGAAAGCCAAACAACAGGACTCCCAGAGGGGCAGCAGGGCCCATCGCCTGCCTGCTCTGAGAACCCCTCTCTCTCTCTCTCTCAACATGGCTGGTTCTCCTCCCCCCTCTTAATGAGTTCCCAGAGACCCAGAAACCTGAGCACATCCAAGCAAGGACTGTAAAAGGAAGTTCCATGGCTTGGTTAGGATGGGGTCTTCCAAATCCAGTCCCCATCAAACGTGGCAGCAACCCCCCAGCTCTCAGCAGCACTTGGCCTTCCTTGCAGTGCCATCTCCTCGGTCCCTGGTCCTCGCCTTCCACACTGGCTGCCTTCCTCAGACCCCCTCACCACTCCCTGTCTGTCCCCCACCTGGAGGCCCGGAGCTCAGTCCTTCCCTTCCATGCCCACCTCGTGCCTGGGTAATCCACCCTCATTGCTTCAAATTCGTCGTATACCCAGAAAACTCTCAAATTAATATCACCAGCCCAGCCTTCCCTGCCAAGTCCTGCCTACTGAGCATCCATGGGAACATGTCAACACATCGGGATTAATACGTGCCCGCTCCTGCCCCGACCCTCCCCGCGAACCCGCTCAGCCTCCCCCCTCCCCCACAAGCGCCCCTCCATTCAGCCCGGGGAGGCGGCTTTCACTGGCTCTTCCTGCCGCATCCCACTTCTCAGGCCCTGTACAGCTGCCACTGTGGGGAGAGCTGCCATCACCTCCCCTGGATGGCCGCGACAGCCTCCTCACAAGGCCTCCCCCCACCCTCCCCGCCTGCTCTCCTTACAGCCACAGAGCTGTTGCCCACGCCCTCCTGGTCAGAAGCTCCCAGGGGCTCCCATCGCCCTCAGAGTAAAAACCCAGCGCTCCCAGTGCCCTCCCGGGCCACGTGCTGTGCCGCACCCACCTCTGTCACCCCCTTCCAGTCCTACCTGCTCCCTGCTCCCTGCCACCCCTGCTTCCCACTTCACCACTCCCCACCAACCAGGCCTGTATCCCAGGCTCCTCCTCTACTCCAGGCCTTGCGAGCCCGATCCCCCTAGCTGGCCTATGGGAGGCTCACGCCTCACTCCCCTCAGCCTCCGCTCGGAGGTCACCCTACCTGAGAAGCTTCCCCCCACCATCCTATATCAAATAGCAGCCCCAGCAGGCCTCCCCCTACCAACTGCCTGATTTTTTTCATCCTGATACCATCTCTGACAGGTTATAGATCTTACTTGTTCTTGTTCATTATTGCGCGCGCGCGCACACACGAACATCGGCATCAGGAAGGCAGGGACTGTGTCGGCCTTATTCACCGCCCGTCCTCAGGTCCCCAGACAGTGGGGAGGTAGTACGTACAGTAGGTGCACACCCCACTTTGCTCACCCGCCCCCACCCCACCCCCCATGGCCATCACCCTGCGTGAGGCTTGACCAGCACCAAGACACAGAGCGCTGGGTTGTGTATAAGACCAGCTGGAGGGGACAAAAGTGTCATTTTGAAACCAGCCCGGGTTCTAAGCAGAGGCAGTGGGAGTGGGGGGCGGGGCACGCACAGAGGGGATAGGAGTATTGGGAAGGGCTGGGCGGGGCTCAGCCTACACCCTCAGGCCTGGCCAGGAGGTTCAGAGGTGGCCAGAGCCTCCAGGTCTGCACTGCAGCCTCAAGGCCCTCCATCCACAGAGCAGAGGGGCCCTGGGAGTCTGTTTAAGAGCACAGGCTCTGGAGTCAGGCAAACCCAGGCTCAAATCCCAGCAGGGTCCCCTTCCTAGCAGTGTGGCTTCAAGCTTACCCACCCACCCTGCGCGCCCACCCCCCCAGGCTGGGAACCCACCATTCAGTTTTATTTCCTGAGGGTAAATTGTCACGAGGATTTAAGACAGGCCTAGGGTATTGGTTCCCCAGTGGGCCTCTCATTGGGGAAGGCATCTGCCCTTCCCGGCCCAGATCCCCAGCAGGTCCCAGGGCCAAGCGCTGATAAAATGCAGCCCTTCCACATGCAACCTGGGACCCCTCGTCATCCTGTGCCTCAGACACTTGGGGCTCCCCCCTCCCGTGGCTACGTGTGGTTCCCTACCCCCAGGCCTGGGGTCACTGCAGGTCACTGAACCTGCCTGCAGGCCTCGCTCAGCTCCCTCCCTGATTTTGCAGCTTCCACCCTGGCTTTGGACTCAAACCCATACAGACCCCAAAGCCCTTTCGGTGCTTGGCCTGGGCGGGTGAGTGCAAAGGCCTGGTCTGTCTCCAGAAGTGGTGGCATGAGAAGAGAGCCCTGATACAAAAGAGCTGGTCCCAGGAAGGCCCAGCCACTGGCCGGCTGTGTGACCTCTGAGCCTCCCTTCCAAGAGCGTCCAATGGGAAGAGGCTCACAGACCCCTGGGGAACCTCAGGAAGTGTGGAAGGAGCGGGAGGTTTTGGGGGGGGTCTCTCAGACGCACCTTTCAAACCGGTCAGAGCGGGAACTCTGGCGCCAGATGTCCAGGTTCAAGCCCGGCCCACAGCTGGACAAGGCACTGGCCTTCATTGACCCTGCCTTCAGGCCTAGAGAATGGTGCATTTAACCCGGAAATATGATCTCACATGTGGAGAAGAGAACCTAACGGCTGACCGTTATTATTTCAAGATGAGATGACAAAACAGCATTTTAAACTTGTTCATCTCATTGAAAAGTTTGCTCTTGTCTGGTGTGTCTGGCGCTGTGTGCACAGCCCCTTGCGGTCTGCATTAGAGGCCCCTTGAGAACGTGTGGCAGGCCCTACGGTCCCTTCCCCCTCGGTGGCCGCCCCACCCCCTACCCCAGCTGGCTCTGGACAAGGCGGTGCCACCATTTCCACAGTGGGACCTGGGCTCTGAAGGGGGTGGCTCAGCAAGCACAGGACAGTGCCCGGAGCTTGGTCCATGGTCCCCTGTGTTGCCGTCCCCAGCTACCTGGACAGCCTGGATCGGATCGGCGCCGCCGACTACCAGCCCACTGAGCAGGACATCCTCCGAACCAGGGTCAAAACTACCGGCATCGTAGAAACCCACTTCACGTTCAAAAACCTCCACTTCAGGTGAGGCCCTGGGACTCGCGAGACCCGGCTGGGGAGACACGCCAGCCTCTCAGCCATCGCCCTGCCTCGGGAGCTTTGTGTGGGGACAGTTAGATTCGAGAAGGGGCCTGTCTGTAGGTCTGTTTTCTATCAAGGTGAGGGCTGGGGTGAGCAGGGAGGTGTCCTGGAAGAGGGGTCCCAGAGTGGGGCTCTGAGGGACAGGGATGAGGGGCCTGTCCCTGGGTGACATCTGAGAAGGAGGAGGAGGAGGGTGGATCCCCTCGAAGGCCACCTTGTGGGGGAGGGGTGGAGAACGAGGGTGGAAAAAAACCAAACAATACCTGTGAGACCCCAAGGACCCACATAATCTCAGAGTGGAAGGGCTTACGGATCAGCTAACCCGTGCTGCCCTGGTCCAAGTGGGGAAACTGAGGCCTGGAGGAGCAAGGTCATCCCCAAGCACAGAGCTTGACCTGAGCCCAGGCGCCCTGAGCACCGCAGAGCAGGGCACTGAGGCTGCGGAACTTCTTGGGCCCTGCTGGAGGGCAGTGTCCCCACCTGGGGTGACCTCCGTGCGCTGAGGCCCAGGAGCCCATGTTCCACCCCCACCTGCCTTCTAGGTGTGGTTGCTGGGTGTCCAGTGGAGCAAGAAGAGAGGCCAGCAGGGCAGGGACCACAGCGACAGGTGTAAGACCCTGTTTCCTGGCCCCTCGCCGGCCTGCGAGGGCTGGATTCCAGATCACTTGCCACCCACATCCTAGCCCCAGCCTATTCCCGTGCTGAGTAGGGCTGAGGTCCTGTCTCCGGGTCCCGGGCCCACGGTAGCCTCTCCGCACGGGGCGCAGGCGCCTCTAGGCCTCCCCGGAATTCAAGGAGCGCAGCCATGGGCTGAGCAGCCCCACAAGGTGCCTCACCTCCAGTCTCCTCCGTTTTCCCACTCACCCCACAGACGCTCAGGGTGGGCGCCTGGGCTCAGCCGTACCCAGCAGGCAGTTTCAGAATAAGCCCCTGGAGGGGCCACAGAGGCCATCAGCCAGCGCCCTGTATTTCAGAGCAGGGAGCAGGATCCCGGGGAGGTGGTGACAGACACGAACCAGACCTGTTTCCTTGCAGTCCTCGGTCTGGAGGGCCTGGGGTCCCTATGCAGGCAGGGTCAGGGCGCAGCCCCCCCAGCTGTGTGCCCTCAGGTTTCCCAGGCCAAGGAGGCTGCAGAGTGTGAGACTAACCTCTTCCAGGGCTTGGCCCCACCTGCCCAGTCCCGTCCCACAGCCCTCATGTCCCCTGAGCCATGGTGTCTGAGAGGACGAGAGGCAGGCATCCATCTGCCCACAGAGGTGGCACAGGACAGAGGTCAGAGGCTTTATCTGTCAGCAGACCCAGGTCAGACCCCAGCTCACACACTGGCTCTCGCCAGCACCCTGGGCACCTGACCCCTAGGTGCCTCCCTTTTCCTCCACAGGACAGGTGACAGTCCCTGCCTGCCTCCCTCCCAGGCTGGTTGGGACGTTTCCCAAAGCACAGACATGAACGGATGCCCTCAGAGAGCCTGGAACAGGATGGGCATGCGGGAGGACCTTGCAGAGGTGTTTCTTGGGGGCAACCTGAGGTTCACCCCTTAGTATAAAATTCTTGAGATTTGAGGACAGGTCTTTGAGTCACTCACTACATGTAAGCACAGCCCAGTCATGGGACAGACAGCTGTGATGGCTGCCCCACCCCGAGGAAGGTAGTGTCAGTCTGTCAGCACCTGAAGCGGGGCTCCTGGGGGATGCCTCTGAGCAGGGACCCATCCCCTGCCCCTCAGCTGCCTGGGCCCCACCGCCTCCACCCCAGCTTCCCTGTCTCCCTGGCAGGCTGTTCGACGTCGGGGGCCAGCGATCTGAACGCAAGAAGTGGATCCACTGCTTCGAGGACGTCACGGCCATCATCTTCTGCGTCGCGCTCAGCGGCTATGACCAGGTGCTCCATGAAGACGAGACCACGGTGAGTGGCCTAAGCCCACCAGGCCTGCGGGCGCTGAGAAGACTGGCCGTGATCAGCCTCAGTGGCCCCTGCGGCCCTGCGGTGGCCGGGGGTTCCGTCATTGGGCAAACGCCTGGTGACGCCAGTGCAGGAAAGGCAGCCATGGGCTCCCTGGCTCAGGGGCTGTGTACAGACTGATCGTACACGTCTCCACAGATTTGGGGTCTCAGGCAGTAAGCACCTCTTCAGTAAACACGGCAGAGTCACAGAGGCCATCAGGCCAGAACTGAATTAAGCCGGTCCTAAAAGAACCCAGGGTGCAGTCAGGCAAGAGTGAGCATAAGACAGAAAGAGCGGCTCTTAGCCTGACAGCCGCCCCTGAGCACGGGCGGGCTGCTACCAGGAGAGGCGAGTGGGGTGGGCGGGCACTGGACGATGCGTCGTATTTAGTCTGCGACCTGGAGAACAAGGGCCAACCTGGCCTGGGGTGGGGGTCGCTCCCTGGCGAGCGTGCTGCGTCGCTCTGGGCCTCATCCTGGTTTGCTGCTGAACTCAGTTGCTGTTATCTATAGAAGGGGGTGACAGTAGGTCCTGTCCGTGGGACCATTGGTGGTGGAGGGGAGAATCTGCGGGAAGTAATTGGAACCGTTTCTGGCACAGCAGTGCCAATTGGTGATTGTCCTGTGACTGATGATTGTCCTGAGCTGGGGGTGGGGGTCCCCCGATAGTCCCCGTCTGGGCTGCAGCCCACAGGACGGTGGGCCTGTCTGCAGAGCCTGCCAGGGAAGCCAGGCATTGGTGTGAGGCACCCACAGGGTGGCCGGAGACAAACCCACAGCACCTGCTGAGAGTGGGGCTCCTGGGCTGTGGGGTCCCGCCCTTGGCATTGGTCAGCTCCTCTGTCTGTGGCACTCACGGACCCTTGGCCGCAAGCCTCTCAGGGTCAGCACTGGGGTTTGGAGCTGGCCTCTGGTCACTGCGGGCCTTGGGCAAGGCCTGTGTCCTCTCTGGGTCTGCTTCCTCATCAGTCCTACCTGTTGGTCCCAGAGGCTGCTGTGAAGATCTGATGGGCTGCGGGTGTGGGCCGTGGGGTAAACGCGCTGTGGTGGGGAGGAGCCGCCGTCCTGGAGACTAAGGCAGTGACAGGGCTTTGATCGGACTGGAGCCGAAGCCGCTGCTGGGGGGTGATGCAGACTCGAGCCACGGGTTGGCCTGTCCACCTTGCTCTTCCCCCTTTCAGGCTCAGCTGCACCCCTGAGTTGGGGGTCAGTAAAGCCCCCCACCTAAGCTTTGCCTTGTCCTGGAGGAGGTTCCCGGGGCCTCAGCTGTACAGCTCCTTTTGGTAACACTGTCATCATTCTCAGTGGGCTCAGGGGCTTGTGGCATCTAAGATCACCAGAGCTGAGGGTGGGCCGGGGGTAGACACATACCCAGGGCTGTATTGGACCCGACTCACTGACCACAAAGCCCAGGTCGGCTCCCGGCCACCCCCACAATACCTCCGCATGCAGGGGCTGCCCTGGCACGTCTGTCACTGTTCCATTGGTCGGCTGCTTTTGGAGGCACTGTTCCCAGTCTGATTGGCCACCCCCGTGGCCTGAGCTCCCTGGGCTCATCTCTCCCTGAAACACCTGGGAGTGGCAAGCGGAGCTGGTGCAGTGAGCGCAATGCTGACCCAGCTGTGGGTTTCAAAGAAAGTGAACAGGCCTCCCCGCCGGAACCCGCCTTGCCAGGCCTGCAGACAGCTTAAACCCAAGTCCCAGGCCTGTCAACCATGGGCCAAGGGCTCTGACTCACCTCCGGAGCCCAGGGCGGAAGCACAGGTGTGTCTGGGTGTGTCTGGCAGCCACGGCGCCCAAGCGTCATGGCTGTCCAGTCCGCATTAAACACGGGGCTGGGCAGGTGCCAGGCCACTCTGCCCGCCCTCACCCTGCCCGGCCCAGCCAGCCCTCTGTGAACTCCTCACAGGCCTTTGCTGCTGAGCAGGGCCCACGACCAGGGCCCTTTTCCTCCATTCTCCTCCGCCTTCCTGCCTTCTGCTGTGTCTCTCCCGCCCTTTCTCTCACCTCCCCTTTCCCCCCCACCTGGTTCCCATGGGCTGGAGCAGAGGACCTTGGGAAAGCAAAGGCACATGGGCCCAGGCCAGGAATGGCTCTCCCTGGGACCCTGTCTTCCCCAAGGCAGATCAGTGATGTGGTACAGAAAAGAGTGGCCACCCCTCCACGGCACAGGAATGGGCTTCACAACTTGACAGCAGCCCACAAAGGTGGGTCATTGCTGGCAGCAGCAAGAGCATCACCATTGCTGCAGACCTAAGCCAACGACTGTGTGTCTGGGACATGTGGCAGCACTGGGCAGCTGGGCAGCCAGACAGAGCTGGCCCGGGGTCCAGCACTGGCCCTGCCGCTCGCTGCCTGAATGTGGCAGTCGCTCCACTTCCTCTTCCTTAAAGTAGCAATGGCTGTGGGAGCACAGCTCGCGGCCACTGTGAAGAGCACGGTGCTCAGAGCCATCAGACTGCATCAGACTTGGGACCCCACTCAGTAAATGGCGCTGTCGGGCTCCCGTGTCCAGGCTCATGGCTGAAGGACAAGCTGTGGGCTACAGACACTCTGCCCCTGGGAGCAAAAGCTAGGCCCTGCTGACCAGCGCTCGGTCCTCAGCCTTCCGCTCTGGTCAGCCCTGGGTGTCCCTCCCTGGCCTGGGGCGAGAGTTGGGGCTGTCCAAGACACAGGTGTCTAGAGATGGCGCCTGGAGCTCGGCCATGGGCCCTGGGCTAGTGGCTGCCTGCCAACCGCCAGCCACCCTGTCCACGGCGCCCCGGGACCCGGGGCCTCATCCAGTCCTCGCACCTCAGGCCGGGGGCGCCAGCGACATTGGGCCTCAGCCTGCCACAGCTGCTCCACCACCACTACCATCACCACCGCCTACAGGGCCTTAACTTGCCAAACCAAGGCCAAAACCATGAGCAGATTCTGAGAGACCCTCCAAACCGGGCAGGTATGAAGCACCTCCCTCCAACTGAAACCAGTCAGCTAAGAGTTGAAAGCAGCAGGTGCTGGGGCACCGGGTGACTTTGCTGTGATGCCTGGCCCCGCCCACTGCCGCCTCTGGCCCCGCCCACTGCCGCCTGGCTCCGGCTGGTCCTCTCACCCCCGCCTGCATCTCCGGCCACGCAGCGCGCTGTCCCAGGGCGGCCACGGCCTCTGAGCCTGCACAGGGACCTCAGGGTGGACTGGCCTTGGTTGACTTCCTGGCCCCGAGACTGGATAAACCAATTTGGGGGTGTTTTTTTTCTGTCTTTCTCTCACGTTTCTGCTGGGTTTTTATCTTCCTCCTCGTTTTTAACCTGTTTTGCTGGGTTTCTTCTCGGGGTGCTTCTGGATCCTCTGCTGAGAAACCAGCCCCAGTGAGCAGCCCCCCCAGAGCTGCCCCCGCCCAGCCATGGCCCAGCCCGCCAACGCAGCCCCCACCCACAGCAAGGCCACAGCAAGATCACCCCCCAGACGCTGTCCTCCTGGTGTCTGCTTCCAACTCTGGATTAATTCGAGGACCTCCAGTCCTCGGTTAATGTTCCCCAACTGAATGCGTGCCTCCCACCCCTGCTGGCGAATCCAAATGAAACCCTGGTAGAGAGATCTGCATGGCCCTCGGTTCCGTGTAGCCGTGTTGAATGGTGGCGCAGCCTCTGCCCCTGGGTGCATGGTGCATGCCTTCTCCGTAAGCTGGAGTCCCTCCAGTGTCCTGGCTGTTCCCATTCCGGGTCAGCCCTCTGTCGGGGGGTGGGAGGCTGGGGGCAGCATTCCCCGCCCTGCCCACCCTGCTCCGCCCCACCCTGCCTGCGTGTGGAATGAAGCAGGAACCACGTCCTGTTTGTCCTTGTGGGTCCCCCCATCTCCGTCCCTCCGTGGTGCGTTCAGCCGCGTTGGTGGGCCCTTCCTCGGCTTGTCCCGCTCTGTGGTGGCCGCGGTGGGTCAGGGCCCCGGGCACCGCCGGCCTCACCTGTCTCTCCACTCTGTTGCAGAACCGCATGCACGAGTCCCTGAAGCTGTTCGACAGCATCTGCAACAACAAGTGGTTCACAGACACGTCCATCATCCTGTTTCTTAACAAGAAGGACATATTCGAGGAGAAGATCAGGAAGTCCCCGCTGACCATCTGCTTCCCCGAATACACAGGTAGAGACTCCCCCCGCCCCCCCACCGCGGGGACAGCAGGGACGCGTGCTGCGCCCCTGGCCAGCAGACGCCCTGAGCGAGTCGGCCCCCTTTCCAAAGCCCAGTCCCCCTGGCCTGTCCTCTGCGGGTGCTCAGGACTCGACCACATAGAATCCAACACAAAACCGAAGGCCACCTCTGTCACCGTTACCACCTCACTGTGGGGTGGGAGGGGCAGTCAGAGGAGGCAGCCTGGCCAAGGGCCCCATGAAGCAGTGAGGGTGGCCAGGGCCTGGTCAGAGAGCTGAGTGGGCATCCCCACACTGACCAGCCCCTCAACCTGGAGAGCACAAGAGCAGACAGAGCCCCAACAAGGCCCACCTGCTGGGGGAGCCCCAGCCTGACCCCACTTCCCTGAAAGTGGACATGGAGGCCATGACTTAGAGCCAGACAGCTCACTCTGTCTCTCCCTTTCTCAAGATCAGGCCATCTGCCGGGTAGGCCAGGCCCCCAGCATGTGCAGCCAGAGGTGGGGCACGGGGATTGGCAGCCCTCACACCTACCAGTCGGCCTCCTCTTAGCTATAAGTTGGGGGTCCGTGGATCCCACCCTAGTTGACCTGGGCTGTGGCCTGTGGGGCAGCAGAAGCAGGCAGGGTGGGTCAGTCACCAAGGTTGGTTTGGGGCTGATGAGGCCTCAGTGTATGCCAGTAGGTCCCATCCCTCACCTCCAGCCCAAATTTAGGGAAGAGTTACATGAGCTGGCAGACCCCCAAGACCAGGCCTGGTGGCCTGTGCTCATATGCCTGGGGGCTGGAAGCCGCTCTGGGCCCGCCACTCCCAGGCTTCCAGTTTGCACAACAGCCAGCCCAGCTTAGCGTGGCTCCAAACTCGGTCCCCACACTTACACAGCTGGCCGTGGGCCCCAGTTCCTGGAGCCTGGGGTGGCTTCCGTGCAAAGCCCCTCCCCAAACAGCAGCTGCTCTCCTGGAAACCCTGTGCCTGGGCTCACCCAGGAACAGAGTGGCATAGCACACCCCAAGGCGGGCAGCGAGCCAGCGAGCCAGACAGTGCCTGTCCCTGGAAGGTGAGCCTGAGGAAAGGGAGGGTGAGGAGAAGGGGCCAGGGTGGCCCACAGGCGCCACGCAGCCCCTACCCACCTTGCCCAGCAGCGGCCACGGGAGGTGACCCCTTGGCGTGCTCTGAGGAATCGCAGACAGGGGAGGACCTGCCTACAGGGGTGGCTCAGCCCTGAGCCGGACTCGCAGTAAGGGGAGTCAGGTGGATTATATCAAAGAACAGGCGCTTCACGAAGCAGGGCTTGCCCGTAACACAGGTGAGGCGCGGTGAGCTTTGCCGTTTTACTTTTTTTGTTATTTTTAAACTTGATGTGGACGACTGACTTGATTTCATGACCCACTGTGGATTTAGCTGGGCTGTCAAGTTCCCCACTACCCGTCAGGTGTCTCCTTCAGGGTTGTCCTCAGCTGTGGCCTCACCTCACCCGCCCCACTCCTGGTCTCTCCCACAGGCCCCAGCACCTTCACAGAAGCCGTGGCTTACATCCAGGCCCAGTATGAAAGCAAGAACAAGTCAGCCCACAAGGAGATCTATACCCATGTCACCTGTGCCACCGACACCAACAACATCCAGTTTGTCTTTGACGCTGTGACGGACGTCATCATCGCCAAAAACCTGCGGGGCTGTGGCCTCTACTGAGCCTCGGCCTCGCCCCCAGCTGCCCACCACCCTACCCGGCCTACTGCCCTCCGCCCCCTGGAACCAGAGCTCCAGCACCTCTCAGACCACTCTCTGCACTTGACAAAGAAGCACAGCGGCTGGCACCCAGGGGGGAGGAGGGAAGTCCTCCGGGGCCGCCCCGCCCCCAGACCTCAGAGCGTGGGGTCACACGGGCTGGGCCGGGTCCTGAGTGCCTGCACCACGCCTGGCATGGGCACTCGCTGCCTGCCTGCCACTCACTGGCATCTGCTCCATCTCTGAGGGTTTTACCCCAGGGAGAGGCGGGGGGGGGGGGCGGGGGGAAGGTCCAAGGGCACCATTTGGCCCAGAACAGGCACGTCCTACACTTGGTGACTCATACTTGAAGTCCCAGCGTCGTCTCCTGTCTTCTGGGGTGGTTTAGGTAGTGTGGGTGGCCTTGGGGCAGGGTGCTGGCAGGGGTGGGGGCTTGGCAGGCACTGCTCAGCTTTCCTGGGTTCTCTCTGGTCAGGGGCAGCTCCGTCACCGAAATGCAGGGTGGGACCGGGCCGACTGCGCGTGGGACTGGGGGCTGAGGCCTCGGCAAATGCGTCCTTCCCGCCTCCCCTGGGATCTCAGCCCCCTGGTGCAGGCCCTTCTCTGGGCCATCTTTCCCTGTACCCCCTTGGGGCTCCCCATGGTCCTTCTGGGGAACCCCCATTCGTGACGCCTTACAGATCTGTAAATGCTTCTGAAACTGACGTATTGCAAAGGCATGTGGTCGATGGTGGGAGGGCTCGAGTCCCGCGGTGCCTGGACAGAGGTTAAGGAAGAGGTGGAAGGCACGGGAGAGGGCGCTGAGGGAGAGTAGCCCCTCACACCGAGGCGCCTCACCCCCAGTCCTTGCAGGCCCAAGCGTGAGCCATGTACCTTGTCCCCTCACCCAGGTGTCAGGCAGCTGCTCCAGATATGAGTAGACATGTGTTTCCTTCTCAAATTGCAGTAAATCCAACTCAAATAGCAGGTGGGCCTTTGGGCTGAGTGTGGGCTCTGCAGTTGGGGAGGCCCAAGGGGACGGTGGACATGGCCCCTGAGGCCAGCACCCCGGCTTCCTATTTTCTCCGTGAAGAAACCAGAGATTTGTCCACAGCCCTTGGCGTTGTGCCAGCTCTCAGGAGCAGAGGAGGGCAGATGGAGGGGACCACCTCCCTGAAGTGTGCGCTACCAGGGGCCACATACCAGGACGCCCCTCCTCTGAAAAGAGAGTCCTAGGACCCCTTGAAGGGGCTTTGTTGCAGAGACCCCTGAGCAGAAAGGGGTGGGGTGACTTCTGGTGGCCCCGGTTCAGGCAGGCCACCACCACGGGCAGCCCTGTGTGCTTGTGTGGCAGGCTCTGCCTAGGGAGCCAGGTGTGCCCATGGGAGGAGAGAGGCTGTCCCGTGAGAGTTCTCTGGCCCCCTCTTCAAGCCCTCCGCTCTTCCAGCCTCCACTCCAGGCTCTGCTCAGTCCCAGTGCCAGGCAAGACCCCTGGACTCCCAGTGCTGCCCCCCGACTGCCACAGAGCCAGGAAGAGCCCCACCATGCCCACAGCTCTGGGCTTCCTGGCTCCAACAGGCCAGAGCTCTGGGTGGTGCAGGGGAGCTCCAGGGCACCGTCCCTAGTGCCAAATGCCTGCAGGGATGGGGGCCACTGGGTGAGCCTTCCCTGGTCTGGCCCACGTGCGGCTGCCGCAGCCTTACGGGAAACCACAGGCAGCCAGGCTGCGGGAGCCGCCCTGCCAGCCCAAGGCCGCTTGCTTTCATTCACCTTGTACCAGTTGTTGGGTTGTGGCCCCTGGAACCAACAGTCTCAATGTCCTGTCATGGGCAGCCAGGGCCAGTTAAGCATTTGCCCAGCATTAAAGGCATAGCAGTTATTTCCTGGTATCACCACCCTGGGTGTGGCCAGCTGTGCCCCTAACTGCCCTGTGACTCCAGACTCAGAAACAGCTGACAAGAAGCAGGAGTTGCTGGCCAAGCCCCACCTCTAAGGCCGTCGTCCGGGCCCAGGGCTCTCTAGTGCCCCCGGCAGCCAGAGCCCCTGGCAGGAGTCCGGCGCCCACTCTCCCCACCTGCAGCCTTGGGAGGCTGGGGCAGCCGGCTGCCTGGGGCCTTCCTGCCCGTGCTTCTCCTGCGCTGCCTTTTCTCCTGCAGGCGCTCTGCCCTGCTCAGTGCCGCCCCGGCATGTTGAGGGGGTTCTTGGCTGTCTGGTGTAGTCCTTCGAGGAGAGGGTATCCAGGGTATACTCCTTACTGTCCGCTGCGTCGCCCATCCATGTTGTCACCAGCGGCTCCACCATGGGGAGGAACGACTGGGGGTGACAGATGAGTTTCGGCTCCGTCGTGGGTATGGGCGTGGGGGGAAGGTGTTGTGAGTGACCAGACATGGGTGGGTCTCTTCACCACGGTGGCTCTGTACTTGGGGCCATGTGTAACTCTCTAACTGGCTCTAATTCAGCAGGGCAACGGGGAAAATTATTTCTAGGAGGGACGCCTTTGCCAAATCCATGAAAATTGTGCCTGCCATCCCGAGCCTGCAGGCAAGCCCCATGCCCTGCACTGAATGCCCCCACGAGAGCTGGGTCTCAGCCTTCACACGGAGAGCTGGGAGAGCTCTCTGGCCTGACTGCAGAGGGCAGTGCACAAGGCCCAGGGAGGGGTTCTGTTGAGCCGGTGGACTCGGGCCCGAGGCCCGTGGGAGCTCTGCCCCCGCCCTAAGCAGAGAGCCCAGCTTTGACATTGGGTTCCATGGCCACTTCCCATGGAGTCCCTACATGCCCAGCGCCCTGGCCCTTTCTCTTCCCGCTGGCCCCGGCAGAGCCCGGGCAGAGGACCACCCCATAGCTGGTGCCAGCAGGCACCTCTGCCTCCCCGCCCAGCGCCACGCCCCACTGGTGGGAACTGGGGACACGACTGCGGTGGGCCCCGGTGAGTCTCTCCCGAGGCAGGCAGCAGCCGCAAGTGCCCTCCCATCCAGAGCCCCCGTAACCAGGCTGTCTGTAAGCCCCAAGGAAGGCACAGGAGTCATCTCACCCAAGCCCTTCCCTTCTGCCAAATTGAGACATGCCAGGGGAGCTCGCTAACCCCACGGCTTCCCGTGAAACATCTCCACTTCATACCCAGTGGCTGCTTCCGCACCTTCTCCCTCATCTCTTGCCTGCCTCCTTCCTGACCACCCCCACTTTTCCCTTGGCCTGACCCTGTGACCTCGGTAGGTGAATCCATCACAATCTGGGCCTCAGCCTCTCTCCTCCAGACCAGGTGCTGAGAAGCCTGGCACACAAAGCCCCTTGGGCTGCCTCTGCTCATCTCTGAGCCTTCTGGAACCCTGCAGGCGCCACCTGGCAGTTCTCAGGAACTGAGGCCTGAGGCTCCGGCTGTGGCCAGCTGAGGGCTAGCACCCCCAGACAGTTCCCCCATGTAAGCCAGAAGCCTACAGAGGGAAGGGTTCCAGAAGCCCAGGGAAGAGACAGAACACAACCGCCAGACCAGGGAACAAGGCCAAGGTGGACTGCTGCCGTGTGCTGGTGGTCAGGCCCCTACCCCCGACCCCGCAGCGAGGCGAGTCCTGAACCACCGTGCCTGGAAAGCGTAGTGGGGCCTTCCCTCGGGGGCGGGGGGGCTCCGGGGCTCCAGACACACTGCCCCTGTCAAGGGAGGGACAGGTCGAGGCAGAAGCAGAGAGAAGGCCCCCCAATTTCTGCTGCCTCCCTGCACAGCCAGGCCCTCCCCTCCAGTTCTCTCTACCCCTCTTGGTTTGGCGCCAGCCCCTAGCTGGGCCCCCACTGCACATGTCCTTTCCCCCCCAGTTCCTGGTTCTGCTGCTGCCACCCGACTCCCTTCTCCCATCCCATGCACGGGTGCCCTTGCGTGCCTCCTCCCTCCTTAGCAAGCCGATCTTAGGTGCAGTAGTCCTACCTCCCAGCCCTGCCACCACCAGCCATCCCATATTAACTGTAATTTTGTAAGTAGAGCGACTTGTTGGTTTAATAAATCTCTAGTTATTGTAATAATTTATTGGCTACCGTAATGTATTTATTAGTCACCTACCGTTAATAAAAAGTGCCAGCATTTTCTAGCGTGAGTGTGGTGTGTTGTGTCAGTGCCCAGGAGGGACTGACGTGTGTCCTTGGGCCCTGCCCCAGTTGGGCCCTGGGGCCATGACTGTGGACTGCCTGGCGGAGTGGGCAGGCCCTGCTGGTGGCAGAAGGGTTTGCCCTCCTTTTTGCATTGCCGTGAGGGCGGAGGCTAGTCTGTCCTGTGCCAAGCTCACCTTCTTGTCCTAGCATGCTTAGTGCCAGCCATGCTACCACTCTGGGCGCTGGCACGGCTTTCCTGCAGCTCTGGGCTCTGCTGCAGCCTGGAACAAGTGGAGGGCTGAGGGAGACAGGAAGGTGACTGTGAGCAGGGGTGGGTGGCTGTTGGTAGGCGGTGACCCCTCGCTGCTTCTTCATTTTGACTTATCCAGCGTCTCTTTTCTCTGGGGAAGCTTGTAAGGACAAGCTGTGCTCTTGGCTCCTGGGCGATGGGTTCCAGTACGCGTGGCAGTGGAGGGATGGCAGTCAGGCCTGCGGGGCATGGTGGGGGCGTGTCTTGGTGCCGGCGTCCCTGTCTCTGCAGCAGCTCCCCTCCCCACTGCCCTCCCCGCATCTACTCCGAAGCCCTCCCACGTACCAGGACTGACCTGACTGCATTGTGCCCGCTGCCTTCCCCCCCACCGCCCCTCTTTGTACCTCTCCTTTTCTGGGCACATGCATTGTCTCCCCCTAAGTGGACTGTGTGAGCTCGCAGACAGCAGGAGCTGGGCTGCCCAGCCCCGCACAAGGCCTTGCTCGCGCACACACCTGGTCAGAATTGGCAGGAAGAGTGGGTGGGGGTTGTGCAGGAGTTGAGCCTTAGCAGAATGGGACTGTGGATCCCCGGCAGCCGGCCGGAATCTTTCCTCCAGACCTAAGCTCGGTGGCCTCTTGAGGAAGAGACCACAGGCCAAATGGGCACAGTCCCCACTCTCAGCTGGGGCACTCTGATATTCCCTCCTGGCCGTGGGCATGCCCCAGGCATGTGTCCCCACCACATCCTCCCATGTCTGCAGACCAAAGCAATGACTGGGGCCCTTGTGCAATGGGAATGCGAACGGCTCCTGGCTGCGGGTGTCTGGCTCTGGGTTGAGTGTCTGTGGGACGAGGTGGTTCTGTGTGATGAGAGGCCTTTTCCTGTTGAATGCTTGGGTCTCGGAGCATCTCGACTCTGCCCTCATAAGAGGCCCAGAACGTGGCCTCCCAGGTGACCTCCATCTGCCCTTTTCTGAGCAGGCTCCATCAATGGGGCAAATCAGTCTCGTGCCTCCCCGAGGGGCATTGTGCGAACGACAGGCAGACTTTTGAGGAAATGAGAATGAAATTCACTGGTTGAAGCTAAGCGGGTAATAAGATCATATGACTTTGCTGAATTTGATTAGCAGAGTAAAGAGACAATGGCATTTACTGCAGACGCTACAGTAAGGAGTAAAACCATGCCAGTTGTCTAGGGGCTCTCAAGGGGCAACTGAGAACTGAAGACAGCCCCCCACACACACTGGCCCCAGCCACAAGAACAAGGGTTTGGGGCTGTGATCCTTACAGGTCACCGGTGTGATGATGCCATCATAGGAGAGATGACTGAGACGCACGGAGTCCATCATAACCTCATCATTTATTCCTCTGACAGCACAGCACTACTCAGAGAAAGCAGAAACCCACTGCACTGCACAAGCTCAGGGTCTGGCCCAAAACCAGGTACATCTGTTCCAGGTCCCAGCTGTGTCACCACTCAGTGCCCCCTAAGGGTTGATGCAGTTATGACACAAAGCAGGGAAGCGTGGGGTGCAATGCTGGCAGAGTGGGGTTTGGTGACCGGTGGTGGTCACCTCACCATCTTCCCCACTCTCCTGCTCAGATAGAGGATGTCAGCCATGGCACCTGAACAAGCAGTTTACTCGGCTCCTGGGGATGAGTCCATCTCTCAGTGACTAAGGCCCAGTGATGCCCACACCAGTTACCTGCTCTTTCTGATTTGGTTCTGTCTTCTGACTTCAGAGGGAGAATAGCCTGGAATTACTTCCTGGCTTGACATGTAGACCCAGGGAGCTGGGTTTGGGCTGGTCAAGTTCCCAGGGCTCAGATAGGGATCTTGGAAAAAATGAATGGTTGTCCCTTCCCCCCCAGGGAGGTACATTTTATGAAACTACTTTCCCATGCAGAAAGGGGTTTATTCAGAGAGAGAGACATGTTCCTCTGCACTGTCAAGAAACATCACCCAACTTCATGTGCCTGGCATCCCACAGTAGACTGAGTAGACTAAGCCCAGGCAAAAAGGCTATTCTGATTTATTTGGAGTGCCCATCATATGCATCCATTTGCCAAACAGACTTTGGTGTGATACTTCATGTCTGCATCACTTAAAACTCCCGGGGGTCACATCCAATGGGGGGAGTGGGATGGCCGGTCCCCACAGCACTCCTGCAGGCAGCATGGCAGAAGCATCTGCCCCGAGTGGCAGCCCCACAAGGATGCCGTCAGGAGCTTGGCATGATTCCTTTAGATGATAGGAGAGGCCTAGAGTCCCTCACTGCACTCAGAGGACATCTCCCACACACACAGATTGGGCCCACGAGGAAAGGTCTGGACCGGAAGGGCCAAAGCCCAACTGCCCCAGCAGCGCCCTGCTCAAAACACACGCGCGCGCGCACGCGCGCACGGGCAAGCAGACCCTCCGTCCCCCAGCTGGGGGCTTTGCAGTGGAAAGAGCCCACATCACCCGCCCTCAGCCTCACCTAGGGAGCAGTGGTTGGCTCCCAGTGCGGTCTCTGCCGTTGGCCCCCAGATGAGGGGTGTAGACTGAATGCGGAGATGAGGAGCCCGTGCCGCGCTTTGCAGATTACTGTTCTGTCCCCTCAGCCTCCGGAGGAGCCGCGGGCACAGGAGCCCCTCCTGCGCTGCCGAGTAGCCCAGGGCCTCTCTCTCAAACCTAACTCTCTCTTCTCTCTCCCTGTCTCCGTGTGTCCCTCTGGCTGTCTGTCTCGCTCTCTCCCCTCCCGCCTGCGGCCACAGAACCGCATGCACGAGTCCCTCATGCTCTTCGACTCCATCTGTAACAACAAGTTCTTCATCGATACCTCCATCATTCTCTTCCTCAACAAGAAAGATCTCTTTGGTGAGAAGATCAAGAAGTCACCTTTGACCATCTGCTTTCCTGAGTACACAGGTGGGTGTCATGGCGGCCCTGTGCAGGAGGAAGCCGCACCCCTGCCAGAGAACCAAAGCCGCTGCCTGTGGCTCAGGGAACAGCCGGACGGCAGGGTGCCCGTGCAGGAGTCTGGTGGGGGCGCAGCGGAGAGCACCAGGCTGTGGCCGGGTTTGGCCTTTTCCAGGACACAGCCCTGGGTGTGGTGGGAAATGGACCCCCTGGTCCATATGCCTTGTGACCGGGTGACTTGGAAGTGACATGGCAGGGATCAGGAGGCAGGACTGGGCCACAGGCTTCCCCTTTCCCTTTCACCCTGGTCACGGCGGTGGCTGCTGGGTCACACAGCACCGTGGCCTGCATGGGTGGGCACGTGGCCCGTGAACGGGCCGCCATCTGCTTTCTCTACCACCTGCACGGGGCACTGTGGGCAGCAGCCCTGCCTGTGCCCAGCCACCCCCTCCGCCATCATGCCTGCTTTGTCCTCCTCCCCGGGTTTTGGCCCCAAATCAAACCATTCCAACTCACTGCGAGCCTCCCCCTTCCCTGCCTGCCTCTCTTCCACCTCCTCGGGGCTTCTCCTCCCCTCTGGCTCCCAGACCCCCACAGCGGAGCTCTTTTCTGTCTGGGTGGACGAGGTGTCAGGCTGTCTGACAGCTCGGGGGGTGGCCGCTGTAGAAGTGCCCGGCCCTGGGATGCTGCTGAAGGCTAGAGCTGTGCTGGTGGGCTGCCAGATCCAGCCTCTGTCCCTCTGGGGACTGGGAAGCCTCTAGGGGCCCCTTTGCATGCTGAAAACAGAGACCAGGGCCCTGTAATCGAGCGGGATGTGTCACAGCTTGGCTCAGCCAGGAACCCACTCACTGACAGCGCCAGAGAAAGTATGGGCTCAGCTCCTAGGGCTGCCCAGCTCCCTGAACCCAGCCAGGTTCCAGAAGAGAAGGTTGCTGGCCCATCCACCCTTCTCCACTGCTGAGTAGAGTCAGCCCTCACCCTGGGGTGTGGAAGGTTCCAGCGGCTTGTTCTGAGCACCGCCTGTCTCCTCACTGATGTTCCATGCTGTTTGTCAATCTGCAAGGTTCCTGCCCATCCCAGGGTGCACAGAGCGGGGCCTGGGGCGGGCTCTCCAGTCTGACAGCCACCAGGGGCACCGTCTCTAGCAGGCAGGTGGGCCAAAGCAGCCTCGGGAGCCAGGCCACCTGCAACTTTGGGCAAGCTAGTCCCCTGTGCCTCATCTTTCATCTGGGCGCCATAGTAGATACAATAATGCCTATGGCATGGGGTGGCCACAGGGATGGGTGGAGAGAACGGAGCCCAGTGCCAGGTCCACCTGCCACTGGCTATGGCCGAATGAATACCACTCAGAGGGTGGAAACCAAGGAAGGGGGAACTGGCCCTGGAAGAGGTGCCCTCTGCAGGGTGCAGCAAGTCGAGGAGGCACAGGACAGGCCCGAGGTCCCCAGAGGGAGGAGGGCCCCGCCTGCGGGCAGAGCTGGGCTGCAGCTACCCTCTTGGCAGCCACTGCTGACCTCTCCCAGCCTCAGCAGGGGCCCTGCAGGACCAGTTCAGGCCCACAGAACCAGATGCTTTGTTGTAACCAGATGGCCTTCAATAGCCTTGAGCCCCGGCAGGCACTCTGAGGCCAGTGCCGCCCTCGGGCAGGTACAACCCCAGGCTTTTCCTTGTCCCCAGGGATCCAGCCCCACTGGAGCCCAATTTGGGATGCAGCCCGGGGAGTAGTCAGCCTCACTGCTGTGTAGTAGTAGGCGCTGAACGCCTCAGAGAAAGTCAGTCTGCATGTGGGAAACATGTGAGTTCCCCAGGACGCCCAGGTTCGACACCACCAGGATGGGTGACAAATGGTCACCAGTGTCCCATGCAGTGCCAAGGCCTGTGGGGTCATGAAACGGGCAGAAGGAGACAGGTGGTAGCTGGGTGTCCAGGGTGACCTCTAGGGAACTGCCAGGCTGTTGAGGGCTCAGGCTCAGCAGATGCTCAGGCGGCAAGAGCTGGGGTCCCCGAGTCACTCCCAGTCACCTACCTCAGTGCCTTGTCTTGACATTGTCTGGACCGGAAGCTTCTCGATGGGTCTGGTCTGCGTCTGCAAGCTGGGTCTGGTCTGCGAGCTGCCACTAACTTGATGGTTTCACTATGAACTCGCTTCTGCTCCTGGTGCCCAGCCACGGTGGGGCTTGAGGAGGTTGTGCCCTGTGGGTTGCAGAGCTGGGCTCCTGACCGGTCACATTTGCTGATCTGGCTGCAGAAGCCCTAGCCTCCCCATGTGGCTCATACACAATGGCTGGAGAATGGGGCAGGGGAGGTATTGTCCCAACAAATCAAGATGTGTTGTTTCCATGCTGGCCAGATCCTAGTGGCACAGAAGAAAATGGGACATCTTCCTTTGATGGGTTTTTAGGCAATTCTGTGTCGGTCCATATTTTATGGTAATTGAAAGCTGTGTACAGGGCAGAGCTTAAGGGGTTTGGGGGTGCCACTGATTGAAAACTGTCCTTGCCCCATCCATAGATATCCCCACTACCAGGATCCACCAGGATCAAGGGGACAGCCAAGGAACTGGGGGGGTGGAGGGGGGGAGGCAGGGCTGTGGGGCCCAGTTGGTATTACTGCTAACCCCTTAATTCCCACCCAGGGGATACCAGCGCCCCCAAGTCCTGGCCTCTCACCCCTGAACTAGGACTGCGTAGGCTCACTCCCAGCCCTGCACGTGGCTTCTCGTTAGAGGGGGCCACCCAGGAAGGAGGAGTGCAGGTCCAGCTTGACACCCAGCACGCCCTGGGTCCCCACCCTGCCGGGAACTCCCCATCAGATGTCACTGTCTTGGTTTATCATCAGCAGCAGGACTGGTTTAGATCAGGGGTGACGGTTGTGAATGGCAGACCCGGCCAGGCCTCCGTGTGCTCACCTAGAAAGCCAAAGGGATCTTCTGTGGCCATGGTCCTCCCCGGGCTCTTGTGGGGGATCCAGTGTGAAAACAGAGTAAAGAAACTCGCACAGTCAGAAGCCAGCCTTATGCTAAACCGTATGGGATTTTGATGTAAAATGCGACTACACCTAGGAGGAGGAGGAGTGCCTGACAGTAGCCTCCTCTGCTTCCCGGAAAATGGCACAGCCCTTGTCTCAGCTTGCTGCTCCCAGCCCGCTCCACCCCAGCTCTCACCAGGGCCTCTCCTCTCTTCTTCTGTGTCTTGTTACAGGCCCCAACACCTATGAAGATGCAGCCGCCTACATCCAAGCACAATTTGAAAGCAAAAACCGCTCACCCAACAAAGAGATTTATTGTCACATGACTTGTGCCACAGACACGAATAATATCCAGGTGGTATTTGACGCCGTCACCGACATCATCATTGCCAACAACCTCCGGGGCTGCGGCTTGTACTGACCTCTTGTCGTGTATAGCAACCTATTTGGTAATGATTCCAGCACTCACAGAAAAGCTTGTACACACACACACACACACACACACACTCACCACTAACAAATGCAAGTTGGTAAAAAAACTTTAAAAAGGCATAACAAAACCTTATATATATATATACAAATATATATTAAAAAATACTTTTTAGTTTGTACTAGAAAGAGCTTCGGACAGAACTGACCACCATCCCACAGACCAAGGTTTTCCTGGGACAGCACATGAGCACGTGTGCACGTGCGTACGTACACACACACACACACACACACACACACGTCGTGATGGGAGTCCTAATTTGGGAGACCATCCTTTTAGGAACAGCCACGTGATTTTACTTTCTGAGACCCGCCTCTGAGTGTGGGGGGAGGGGCACAGAAAGGCCTGGCACTGGCCCAGCCGTCTCTGCTGCTACCACGGAGGCAGCGACGCTCAGTTCTGTCCTGCTCTGTGTGTATTCCCAAACCCTTTTAAAAACGGCCGACACCCTCAACATCTCCCTGCCCCATACCCCCAAAACAACAGAAAAATTAAGGACGCTACTCTTTTGGGTGGTGGTGGTGGTGGTAAATTTCAAGGATCTAGAAGAATCACTGCTCCGACCAATGCACTGTCTCCTGAGATTTCTAATTTATACATGTCAACAAGGCGAGAGTCAGAAAAAAAGGGGAGACTTGGTTTGGCTCCTGAAAGCAGTGAGCAGAGGGGACGCAAACCAGGGCTCAGGTTCACCTGTGCAGTTGAAGCCCCGACCTCCAGGAGGGCACCTAGGGAGCCGGGGAGAGATGGAGAGATGGGGACAGGCGTGGCTAAGGGGAAAGCTGGGTCTGCAGACCTGACCTGGTCAGGGTCTCACAGATGAGGCCTCCCAGGGGCCAGGGCTGGGCTTCCCCTAGGGACCCGATCCTTTCTGATGCTGCCCCGTCTCACCTCACCCCAACATGATGGAAAATATGCTAGGGTTTGTTGGTTGGTTGGTTGGTTGGTTTTTAAACTCAAAGAAACTGGTCAGACTGGACCCCCTTATCTCTCTCTCTACAGACTGCTTCACGGACTCTTTGCTGTTGACGTTGACCTCCTGGTAGCATGACCTTTTGGCCTTTGTAAGACACACAGCCTTTCTGTATCAATCCCCTGTCTAACCTACGACCCCAGAGTGACTGACGGCTGTGTATTTCTGTAGAATGCTGTAGAATCCGGTTTTAGTTGAGTCTTTACATTTAGGATTTGAAAGGAAAAAAAAAAAAAGAACATTTCTCATGTGCTTTGTAGCTTAAAAAAAAAAAAAGAAAATGGAAAACTCACCATTACATCATATTATTTTTTTTTTTTTGAATAAAGAAACATACATCTGCACCTGTGCCCTCCCTATCCCACCTTATCGGGGCCCCCAGCACCCCTGCAGAGGTGCCAGGCCCGCCTGTGCCCAGTTCCAGATGTGCTCAGGCTGGCCACAACTCCATGGGGAGCTTCAGCATCCCACGCCACCCACACCCCCCCACCCCACCCCAGCCACACCAACCACACGCTCACTCCAGGTTTATATAGAAAAAGCACAGCTCTCACTGGCCCAAAGCTGCCAAAAAGAATACTGATCAATGTATAAACGAGCCCCATAAAAAACAAGTTTCCTGCCATGCCCCCTTCTACAGAACCCCTTTATAATTTCTTTTCCGTTGCTTAGTTTTCGTCTTGATTTTTGTCCTGATGAGTGCTGTGTCCTGCCCACCAGATCAGCTTTCCTAGTCTTTGGAAATCGGGGTTGTGGTTTTTTTTCCTTTGGCCTTTTGGCTTCTCAGCCTCAGATGGATGCTCCCGCTGTGTGTGCGCCCGCCCTCTCCACCTTTCCCTTTGTCTCGGTGACCTGTGTTCGCTCTTTCTCATGTGGGGATGTTTGTGCTGCAGATTAAAAGAACAAAAAAAAAAATTTTTTTAAATACCACAAGATGGAAAAAAAGAAACCACAAAAAACACATTAAAAAACAAGGATGGAATGTAGTGTTTCCACGAAAGCCAGTTTTCATGATCAGTCCTATGTCATTTCTACTTTGATTCGTATCCAAACCCCCCAACCTGTTCACTTTTAAGACTTAATATTTGCTGAAGATCAGTCACAGCCATTTCAGATCAAGAGGAGACAAAAAGACAAAACACACAAAAAATTAAAAATACAGAAAAAAAAAAAACCTGAAAAAAGAAAAAAGGAAAAAAAAAAAAAAAAGCCCATGGGTCTTTCTAAGCCTTTCTATTCCCAATCGGTGAGGTTTCTGTGGTATCTTACACACTGCCAGTCCACTTCTCTAATGGAAAATTCATGTGTAGCTCAATAAAGAGAATGTTTGTCTGTATTCCTGAGTCTCTCACCCTTGGGCTTCGTTCTGACAGGAAAGGGAAGGAGGGATTGGACTGGGCCACAGACGCCGGGAGGCCGGCGCCAGGCCTGCAGGTGCCCCTGGAAGAACCCCCCCAGGGCCTTCTCCATGTCCCCCCTCATTGCTGCCATCTAGGGGAGCCAGCTGAGCGCAGTCACCTGGGAGCAAGGAGGGCAGAGGACAGGGCCATCCTGCCCGCAGATGCCCTCTTCCTCCCTGGTTCTGTTTGCTTTTGAGGGCGGAAATGAGGATTGGAGAGGGAGAAATAAAGGGAGGGCGGGTAAACCCCAAGTCTCCTAATAATGTTTCTTCTGTTGCCAGTGGTCCCACCCCAGTGGGAGAACAGGTGGCCCCAAGAATGGGGCCAAATTGCCTGGGCCCCCAGCACCCATGGGGTCACATCCATTCACTTGAACATCTTTAAAAGCCCCCGCTGCTACATCTGGATGCCAGGAGGGCTCTGCAGGCTGGACACACAAGGGTTAACGGAGATCCGCACGGCCTGCCACACGCGGTCTGACCCATCTCCCCCAGGCTGCAGGCCTCACTATCTGTCCCCCTAGAGTGCCAGGTTTTTGCTGTAATAACTAGCAAAAATCGGTTGAGACTGACCTGGAGGGAACACAGCCCACCGAAATCCTTGCATTGCATCCAGGGAGCACGTCAGCCAAGCAATCAAGTGCCACATCCAGGGAGATGGGGGGCCTCGGGGGTCAGCTCATGGGCATCCTCTCCGGACCCCAACAGGGGTGGATGATCAGCCCAGGAAGGCTTTTCCTTGGCAATTCCAGTGGCCTTTTTGAGTTTAGTGGGGGTGAGGGTGGGGGTGGGGGTGGATACTACTGCAGAGACCACGGAATAACGAGACTAGTTCCCTCCTGTTATAAAGACCTAACTGATCCCGGCACCCCTCGGACCTCCTCAGCCAGGACAAGCCTGCTAGCCAGCCAAGCCGTACCTCTCTGCTTTTCCCACCAGCTCCCCTCACCCCAATTTATCTGCAGGAGAAGGCTCATTACCACCTGTTCAGGGAAAGGCTGCACTCCTGGCCACCTGACTTCATAACACCGGTCTGGGGGGCAAACCAGGATGGAGATGCAAGGCTGAAGGATACGGTAGCTGTCAACATATGGCGTACCTGAAATTCGCTAAAAATGAGCCATATTCTAGCAGGCTGTCTCCCAACTTCCAAATGTTTTCCCAACTTTCAAATGAGTGTTGCAGATCAAGCCAACAGAGCTTTCTCTGCCTTCTCTTCCTTAAAATTAGTCAGAAAGCCCACAGGTGACCCTAATGAAAGAGAAAGCAAGGTGGTGAGATCGGATGGAGGCGTCGAGAGTGGGGGCTTCAACCCTGTGACAAGCTCGTGGGCCAGGCTCCTTTTGCCTGCTCTGTCCACCTCAGCACCGTCTCAGCCTCCTTCCCCGGAGTGGGGAAGGTCATACCCAGAGAGGATCACAGCTCAAGTGGGAAATCAGGTCCACGTGACCACCAGGGAACCTAAGATTTGTAGCAACACAAGTAAATGATGGACCATCATTCTCTACGGTACATACAAACCTCAAACTTGGGAGTAAAAAACAAACTGGAGAACCCCAGATGTTGACAAAACAGGGCCGATAGGAAAATGGAGGGAGTGACACCGACTACTTCAAAGAAGGCAACTCAGCCACCATTCATCAGAGCGCCTGGCTACTCCTTGTTCTCCATGCGCGAGCCTGACGCAGCAGCCTGGCCTCAGCTCCGGGCTCCAGGGGCTGAGAACCAGAACAGCTTCCCTGGCCATGGAGAGCGGACAGTGAACGTCATGAGCTAGGGACGCACCCAATGTAATGGACATTGGTCTAGCTCCTGCCCTTAGCATCTTGCCCACGAGTGATAAAAGCCCAGACACGATAGGGCCCAGAATCTTTAACTATCCAGGCGCAAAATCTAACAGTGAATTTAGGACTTCTCTTTCGGTCACTGGAAGGCGGGCCTCCGCTTTGGTCAATCACACTGCTATATTCCAATGTGTTAAGACCTTCTGAAGTGACTGCACATAACTTTCTCTTTTCACACATCTGAACCATAAGAACACGTGGAATAGTGTCATCTTTAATGTGTACAGCACGCAAGTGTAAGGGTGGAAAAAACCCGCCAACCAAAGTGGCACGCATATCAAAATGGGATTGAACGCTGGCACCTCTGAAAAAGCTGCCTTAGCTTCCAGCCACACAACACACCAGAAGAGTTTGCTTTTTATTATTATTACTATTTTACAATAAAAACAAAGAACTATGCTCTCAGCAAAACAAAACACATTTTTTTTTTTAAATCACAGAAATTTACTAACAGCATTTCAAGGTAAGGCTTTTGAAAGACATTGAAATAAATTATCTTGGCCTAAACAGTTACTTATCATCTTTTCGTCAATTACTTTTCAACATTCTAAAAACTTTCAGTTATGTAAAATACATTTAACTTTGCCAATTTTAGATAATACTGGATTCTCCATAAAAGGACTACCATAAAATTATGCTTTGAAACATTATAAAAAAAAAAAACTCAATCCAATAGGACATAAAAAACTGAACTATGTAATCTACGATTGCATGTTTCAAATCCTTAAAGTTAAATGTGTGAAGAATTTGAAAAGGGTCAGGACCTGGGTCTGCTCCAAGGCAGGTAGACTCAACATCTTAACCTTTCTATGTTTAATTAAACCAACAGGAACAAAGTTATGAAAATGAAGGGCTCCAGGGAAGAAAGGTACAAAACATACCTTTTGTTTCTTCAGTAAAGCCCTCCAAAATTTCCACTCCCATCTCATAAGGCCCACATTTTCTCTAAGGACCAAACTCACAGCCATAGGCATCACCTAATTTACTTGTCCAAGGAACTCAAGACAGAAACCAAAGTTTGCTGCTCAACCCTTCCAATGCTGACCTTCCCCATGTCCGGGGGTCAATGAATTGCAGAGAGAACAGACACACAAGGTCAACTCGTGAGATGCAGGAGCACTGCGTTAACGGATATGATGAAGCCAGCTCTGATAAGTCCCGGATGTACTGGACACGAGTCGCCTGCTCACACGCCACAGCCCCAGGCTCCTCCAGGTATCAAACCGCATTTTTTTTTTCCAAGACGCCCTGCTGGCCCAGGGGTCCAGGAGCCCAAGGGTCCAGCCTCACTAGGAAGAGCAGTTTGACAAGAGAAACCGTCCAATGGTTTGGAGTCAGGCTGCTGCTGTACATCTCCAAGCTGCTCTTTATGAATCCTCCTCCCCCTACCCCCTCACTTCCTGCCAGATTTGGAGCTAAGACACCAGCATTTGTTGTGACTTAATAATCGAAGCCGCTGGCCTCAAGGTCTCTGGCTGCCCACTTCCTCCTGACCTTCCCCCCACCCAGTCACTGCCAGAGGAGATCATGCCTGGAGTTAAAATGTGCAGTGTTTCTAAAGGGAAAAGAAATGTCACATAGAAAGTATTACAAAAAAGGATTAAATTTGTCAGCTGTCCAAACACTATTAAGACCACATGCTTTATACAGCGGCAATGCAGTCAAGCCCACTTCTTCACCAGCAGGCGGAACAGGGCAGGTCTCTTCCGGGGGGCGCCAGTTCTGCTCGGGAGGGGTGGCTGAGGGAGGCCAGGACGCGCTAGGAGGTCTGCTGCTTCTGGAGTCTCCGTTCGGCAGCGGCAGCCAGCATCCTTCGACGCAGCGTCACAGGGTCCGAGGCCGTGCCTTCTGAGGGGAGGCAGCTCTCTGAGCCTGGGTCATCAGAAGTTCTGTTCAAGAAGCGCCTTGAACAAAAACCCAAAGGATTTACATGGGAGATAAGGGACGTTCTGGAACGCATACATACAAAAACATACAGCATATATTTTCAATCTCCCCATTTTCCAGGCACCTCATGAGGCTGTCACTCAGCACATCCCATGAAAAAGACACCCATCGCTGAGCAGAGCAGCGACCGTTCAGTACCCCAGGGAGGCTGGTCACACGGCTGTGCGGCCCCTCCCTCTGCTCTGCCCCCGGAAACCCACGCTGCACCAAGTCCCCACTCACGAGACCAGCCCCATAAACACAATACCGGCCCTGTCCCCACGAGTTTAAATAAAAGCCCCTGCCCATCCTCAGGGACACTCCGTGCTCCGGGGAGATGCGTGGCACAGACGCACAGGCGGAGTGGCCAAGTGGGAGGACTTAGGGCTGGACCTCTCCAAGCCTCAGCTTCTTCAGCTGTCAAATGGGTACATTTACAGTGCTCCCGCTGAGAGGTGTCAAGAGAATCTGAATAATTGATTCAGAGGCCTTAGCACACGCTGGCACGAGTGCTGTCCGTGCACGTGTGGCTGAAGATGTCCACAGAAGACGGGCGACAGCACCGCCGCCAGAAGCTCCCAGCTGGGCCCAGTATTACCAATGCTCTGCTTTTTCAAGAGAGGTTTGAAATCAACGTTCAGACAAGGAATGGTTTTTCAGTGTTGGCATCTGTTTAAAGACGTGCGGTGGGCCTGACATGACGAGGGCCTCCAGCCCACCGGGTTGTGACCTGAGATGCGCGCCAGCAAGGGCTGCAGCACAGACTTACTTCCGAGCTTGCTGCAGGAGATCGTCCTTGCGCTGGACTAACATGCGCTGTCTCTCGTCGGCCGACTTGGAGAAGCGACTCCCCCGAGCCTCAAAGTCCTCCCCCTCACTGGGCTCGGCCTCCAGCTCGCTGAAGTCCAGTGCGTCTTCCAGCCGAGGACTGAGGTCCAGAGGCACACGCTCAGTCTGGACATGAGGAAGCAGGGGGCCGTGTGAGCAGACCCCACCCGGCCTGAGGGCCCCGACCAGTGTGCTCTGGACCCACGGGGGGCCCGCTGCCAGGAAGGGCCCCACGAGCACCTGTGTGATGGCAGAAGTGGGTCCTGGCGGGCAGGCCGCCACACGGGGCTAGGGCACCACCAGGAACAGAACCCGGTTGACACTAGGTGGTCAATGCCAGTGGAATAGGTAAATGATTACCAGTCCGAAAAACACAAGCACCCCGAGACGGCACTCATGGAAAATAATAAAGTTAACTGCTAATTCGCTTTCTGGGAATTTTGGGTTCAATTCTACCAGGAACTCTAAACATTAAACAAGCCTTATCACATTTACCACACAAATTTTATATCCTCACCTGACTCTGAAAACAGTCAAGCAGATAAAAAGGGTAAATTCTAAGGATCCTTTTTTAAATAGATAAGATCATGTGGTTCCTTAACACGTTATTAAATGGAATTCTTCCATTTTGGCTGAAGCTCAAGGGCCAAGACAATGCCCAGGTGCCCCCACATGCCTCGGCAGGGCCCGACCATCCATGCTCGTGCCGCCAAGCAGACCAGGCCGGCCAAGGTCGGCACAGCTGCCCTCCACTATGCCTCGGCTGAACTCAGAAAAGGCTGAGAGAAAGGCCTATTTTTAAGGGTTCCTGGTGTACGGCGCCTTTCCATCATCCCCCATCAGCTCCCTCTGCCTTCAGCCAAGCATGAGGGAACTTCAAGAGAACAACGTGGCCTCTGACTCATAGTCCCTGGAGTTTGGGGGACACCGGGACTGGTGACTAACACACACCTGAGAAATCTAAGCGAAAGACACTGGCTTATAGCCGATTATCAAAAAGCTGCAATGAGAGCAAGCTGGACTCCACAGGCCTGGGTCCAGCAGGAGGGAACCTGCTGCGGAGGCTGCTGAACCGGACTCTGCCCAAGACAACCACGTGGAGGGGGTGCACCTCCCACAAAGGTAGGGGTGGCATCCATAACCAGTCCCAGTTCAAAAGAAGTGTAGTTGAGAATTCTGCGCTAGATGGGCAGGGAGGTCTCTAAGATGACAACTGTAAAACACACACGTGTACACAGATGCACGCACGCACACACACCCTGGGATCACATGGCCATCCTAACCCTCTCTCTTCCTAAGCCTGACCCTGGTGGAGATTGAAAAGGACAAGTGATGAGTGGAGGAGGAGATGGAGGAAGGAAATAGAAGTCCTTCCGCAGGCTGATGCAGGCTTGAGCTGGGGCTGGGAGAGACTGAATTAAATGCTGAGCAGAGCTGATGTAATCATTGGGCAAAACTGAGGTTTTTATTAACTGACTGTCATCCAAGACAGTTTTTATTTCCTGAGAATGCCGAAAATGTTATATAGCAAGCTTCCTTGTCAAACAAGTACTTTCCCTCCATTATGTTAGGAAAAAAACAAAAAATTCAGGAATCTTCATACTAACTCTAAAAACGAAGTTGGGGGAATCAAGGCAGGACTCAAACGTGCTATACCCACAGCTGCCCCAAGCCAGTCTGGCACTCAAATCTAGGCTAAGCCAGCTACCCAAAACACTGGAAATGCAAACGGGGACCCTGTCTTCAGAAGCCAAGCACCATTTTATAAATGCTCAATCCAGTTATGAATCTGGATGCAAAAAATTGAACTTGGCCACAGATTTGCAAAATTCTTACAAGTTTTTACTGTTTCCCAAGTCACCCTGAGTAGGTATCCAGGCAGATCTGGTTCCCAAGACAACCACATATCTCCCACCCCACACCCACTCGGGTGTCTTGTTTTTGTGAAATGCATAGAAATATCTGGAAATGCCAAGTGGGACAGGTGAAGTGGGGAGAGAGTAGCTACAGTTTCAGCTCTAGAGAGATGAGTCCCGCTCAGTCCCCATCGGGTTTTATTTTTTGTTTTGTTTTGTTTTGTTTTGTTTTAGCTGAGCCATCCTGCCACCTGTTGGCAAATTAGCAGCTGCTCAGCTCGGGCTGGGCATCGAACCGCCGTTACTCAGAGCTCAGCTCTCACTCTTGAGCGAGCTCTTAACCAACTGAGCCCCTCGGCCGACCCTCTGTCCCCATCTGGGTTTGCATAATCTCACTCACCCTGAGTCCTATGCCCAGCTTCACTGAGCCGTTCCTTGTGCTACCATTCAAGCCCAAGGTGGCAGGGCTGGCCTGGGGGAGCATGGCCCCTTTCTCCTCCAGGTCCTGAAGACAATCCCCAGGGAGTGGGCTGCAGGCCTGGGTGAAAAGGCAGGCCACACCATGGGCACGGCTTGGTATATCAGCGTTAAATACTGAGACGGGTGTGGTATACAGCCTTCCTCTTATACTCTTGCCCTGGGCCTCACAAGTGTTAGGGCCGGGGCTGAAGACCACTGCCAGGCCCCACACTTCTCCCTCCACCCCAAACACTCACTCTCTGGCATCCAGACCTTACCTGGGTGGAAGTTTCTCCCTCCTCCTGCTCACTGTTCGGCCTTTCCACAGGACTGTTCAATGCAGGTCTAATGCTATCTGACCGCTGAAAGAGAAACAGCACCACGGCAGTCAGTACGGGCCGTCCCGAACCTGCAGAGCAGGTAGAGAAAGCCTGGTGTGGAGGGGCAGCAGTCCCCGCCAGGCTGGGCTCTCACGAGGCCTACAGCACCAAGGAAGTGAAAGTACTGCTCAGATTAATGACAAACAACAGACCCTAAGTCTGACAGCTATCCACCGGCTCCATATTTAGTTTCCCTTTAATAACAGTAGCTGCATAACAAAATGACAACAGCACATAACACAGACAACACTTTGTGGAAAACCCCTGATGTGTCATCTCGCTTATCTGATCCTACAGAATAGATCCGTTGTTCTTGTCATTTTCAGCAGGTCTGGGCCCTGCCCACAGCCCTACAAGAAAGGGTCCCACAGTGCTGGCTGGCCAGTTTCTGCATTTCATTGCCTGAGGACTCACTCCAGCTGCACGAGGGAACTTGGCCCCCACGGAAGGAGCCCTCAACCTATGATTTATGGGAACTAGTGAATCAACACCCAGCTCCTTAGCCCTCAGGAGTGCTGGATCCCAGAGGCTCCCAGCGGGATCCACCCCAGTCACCCCCAACTGTAACCTGCTGGGTAACAAACCCTTTACTAGCCACCTCCCTTCTCCATCTCACAGCCTCACCAGTCACCTGTGTTCCCTGGAACACTTCCCATATTAACTACTGGCATGGGCATCCTTGTCGCAGGGTCTGCTGCTGAGGACATCCAAAGCCAACACCAGGTCAAACAGGTAAGGACCGGTGAGTCACAGCTAACATCCCAGACCACATGACTTCAAAGTCCACAATACTCCCTCTTCACAGATTCTCACGTTTTAGGATTTTAGTAATAGATTTCCGTGTGTTCTTATATACTGAAGCTGAATAATTTCTTGGTAGACGAATCCCCAGTCCTACCAGAAAGCTTCTTTAAAATGTTAATACTTGTAGTACCCGCCAAAGCGGTTACGTATGATGGGCCAGGAAACCTTACCTTTTTAAAAAGTCTAAAGTACAAGCCTCACATAGCTACTGTTATACCTAACGGAAAACCACACCAGGTACAAGACCAGCCAGGCACAGATGGCACTGGCTCCTAGAGCTGGGTGTGGGCAAGCTACAGCCTGCGAGCCACATTCACCCCTCTACCTGCTTGTATCACTCAGGTTGTACTGAACACAGGTACAATCATTTACATACTGTCCACGGCAGCTTTTGTGCGACACCAGAGGTGAGAAGTTACAACAGAGGCTGCATGGCTCGAAAGGCTAAGATATTTCCATCTGCCCTTTACAGAAAAACGGTGCCAACCAGTCTTTGTCCAGAAGGAACCAATACTAACCTCCCGAACTGGCAAGACTAGGCTGGTTGCAGTGCATGTCTGGGAAAAAATGACCCCAATGCATATCTTGTTGTGTTAATCCAAGTCTCTGTGGTGGGTCTGTTCTCAGTCATAATTTGGAAAGTTGGGGGAAATTACAGAAACCCTTCATCAAATCAGTTGTGAAAGTAGCTAAAAAGGTCTACAGAATTTAATCTTAGTGAAGACAGAATCCATTTGTCCTGCTTGAAAGTCCAGCTTACCTGTGTGGGAAAAGGTACTTGAATCCGTCCTTCTAAGATGTTGTCTGTTGTTATCTCCACCGAGCGGGTCAGCTGGAGGTCCTGCAGCACGACGTGGTATGGGACCTGCGGGAACATTTCCTGAATCTGATGAGCCTGGAGGAAAACAAGCACAGAAGGCCGCAGGCACGTCACTCTCAAGTTACGCAAGGAGGCCAGGGTGTGTGGCAGGCCCTGGGCACTGAGCTCAGCCTTCTGCCCTGAAAACAAAGCTAAGGGGCCACGTCTAGACTGCAGATCACCATCAAACTACACGCCCTTTAATATTTTTCCAGGATGCCACACAGATAACTTGAGACAACATAAATTTCAAAACAAAAGCACAGAAATCCAACTGTATCCCAAAATAGGCTCAACAAGAAAATTCTCATTTTTAAAAGTAAGTATTTTAAAGCTTAGTAGAACTTGGGTGTAAAAATGTGTTCTTCTTAAAGATAATTCCGAAAAGGAACAAACTTCTGATATATACCACATGGATGAAATTTAAATGCATGATGTCACATAAATGAAGCCTTTCTCAAAAGGCTATGTAAGGTATTCCATTTATATGACATTCTGAAATAGGCAAAATTATGGGACAGGAAAACTGATTAAGTGCTTACCAGAGGCTGGGAGATGGGGAGGAAAAGTGATTACAAAGGGGCACAATGGAATCTGGGGGAGGGGAATGGAACTGTCTGTATCTTGGTGGTCACACAACTGTGGAGTTTGACAACACCCATAAGGCTGGATACTAAAAAGGGTGAATTTATTCTATGTAAATTATACTCATTTGAAAAGGAAGGAATGTGAATTCCTCATATTGCTCTTGAGCTGCAGTTTTCAAAGTGAACTCTGGGAATGTCTCCGAGTCCACTCCGTTAGGCCGTGTGTGCGTGTTGGGGGAGCAGGCACTGGTCTCGGCAAGGATCCACCCACAGTCATCAAAGAGGCTCCAGATTTTGTTTTTCATATATGTCTACCTGGGACCCCCTTATTGCTGACATGAATGTGAGTGGATCAGATAACATTCATCTCTTAAACAGCTTCCCCTTCATTTCCAAAAAAAAAAAAAAAAATGCCCAACATTCATTTTACTAGACCTAAACTTTCCTTCCAGAAAATCCAGTTAAGTTAAATATTGGATCTTTATAAAAAATGTACAGTTCCAGTGAATTATAGGCTAAAAATAGGCCATTCCAACCCGTCATGGAACGGGAGGAAGAACACCAGGGCCCACTGAGAATTCTAAACACACCAACTCCAAGAACGTAATTCTTCTTCCTACGAGGGTTACAGGCCCAGGAATCCTGACTTTTACAAGGAGGCAGGTGAGGTGGCCCACCTGCCGAGCCCACAGTGCCCATGCAGGGCCTGACCGGAGCCCGTCAGTGGCCGCCGAGGCGGGGGCCACCTGGCCCGCCAGGCTGTCATCTCGCTCTGCAGGTGACCCGGCTGAGTTCCCTGAGAAAGTAGGGCCAGCAGGCAGGTGGGCCTTTTTAAAATTGCGGTCAGAGACATAATATAAAATGTACCATCTTAACCATTTTTAAGTGCACGGGGGTGTTAAACTACATGCTCGTTACTGTGCACCGGATCTCTAGAACTTTTCATCTTACAAAACTGGAACTCGATACCCATGAAAGAGCAATTCCCATTCACTCCTACCCCATGGCAACCACCATTCTTCTTTCTGATGCTAGGAGTTTGACTAGTTCTTCATATAAGTAGAATCATGCAGTATTTGTCTTGTTGTAACTGGCTTCTTTCATTTAGCATAATGTCCTCCAGGTTCATCCACATTGTAGTAGGTGACAAGATTCCCTTCCTTTTTAGTGGCTGAATAATATTCCATGGTGTGTATATAGCACATCTTCTTAATCTATTCATCTCTGACGAACATTTAGGCTGCTCCCACCTCTTGGTTATAATGAACCACGCCTTCTTTTTAACCAAACCTCAGAAACGTGTGTGTAGCTACCTCCATCCCTCTCCTAACAGGCGAAGGTGTCTCTCCAGGGCCAGCTCCCAACCTCACCCCACCTCCACCTTTCGGTTAATGCCTCTGTTTGTTCGGTTCCATCCATCGCCCCCGCTCTAGTGTTCATTCCCATCCACATACCAAACATGCTTCAGGATCTGCTTTAGAAAAACTCATGGGTACTCAAAAGAATTGAAAGCAGGGTCTCAAAGAGATATTCGTACACCCATGTTCACAGCAGCATTATTCACTATCACTAAACATGGAAGCAACCCAAGTGTCCATCAACAAATGAATGGATAAGCAAAATATGATCCATCCATCTATATAATGGAGTATTATTCAGCCTTAAAATGGAAGGCCATTCTGAGACCTGCTACAATGTGGATGAACCCTGAGGACACTGTGCTCAGTGAAATAAGCCAGTCGTAAAGGACCGATACTGTGTGATGCCACAGTTGTTACTGGAGAGCGGGAGGGGGCAGCTGGTGGTTGAAGAAACGACGGGGACATAACTTCACTGGATACTCCGCCATAGGTTTTGAAACTTGTGAATAAATGACCTGTTCAAAAATCGTTCAAACAAAGTCTTAAAAAACACCTCCCGGCAGGCCGGCCGAGTGGCACGTTGGTTAAGAGCTGGCTTTGGACGCCAGCGGCCCCGGTTCAGATCCGACATATGAGGGCCAGTGACACTGCCCTCTACAGCTAAGATGGTGAACAACAGCTCCACCTAGAGCTGGGCTGCTGTGAGTCCCCAGGGTGGCATAGCTGCAGCCCCTGCTGCAGTGGGCTGCCATAGGCTACAGTGAGTGGCCGGCAGCCAGCATGAGGGGCTGGCAGCTGGTGTGAGCTGCCAAGAGCCGCTGTGAGCAGCCATCCAGAGGCTGACGACTGATCTGCCTCACCCGGGAAGAGCGCAATGATGATACCAACATGGGCCAGTGAAGCAACGTCCTCCACAACTAGACTGAAGAACAAAAGGACAGCAACTTGTCTGTTCCCCTTTCCCAATTCCCCAATGCTGTTCCCCTCCCCCAATTCCCCAATGAAATCTTAAAAAAAAAAAAAACACCTCCCGCTGCCATATCCCTATCTAGCTACCACCTATCACTTCTCTTTTTATTACATACTGTCAGGTACTATCTATTTCTTCAGCTCCCACTCATTTTTCAATCCACCACACTCTAGTCTTCAACTCCTGGGGCCATGGAAACTGCTCACCAAGTACCGCCCCGCTGCCAAACCCAATGTGCACTCTCCCGAGGGCCGCCACGTGGACCTGCTGCCTTCTCCAGGTTCCCTTCCTTCTCAGTCGCCGTCATGGCTCCTCACTCTCAGCCAGCCCTCAGCCCTGAGTCCTCTTCTCTTTGAGCTACATCCTCTCCCTAGAAGATCCAAGCCCTGCTTTGAGTGTCACCTATAGACTTAAAACTCCCAAATGTGTACATCCAGCTTGATCTTCAGTGAGGTCCAGAACTGCCCACTTGCATGTCTCATGGCCGCCCCAACTTCCCCAGCCCCATCGGACGCCGGGTGCCTGATCCCAATCCTGCTGCTCCCCGCATCTTGCCCATCTCCATACATGGTACTACCATCGCTCAGCTGCTTAACTGAAAAGCAACACGTCAGCTTTCATTCCTCCGCGACCTTCAGCCCACAACCCCTATATTCAAATCAAAGCATCAAGTCCTGTCAATTCATCTTCAAAAATAACTTAAATCTGCCACTTTTTTTCGTCTTTATTACACACACCCTTGTCCAAGCCACCATCTTCTTTTGCCTGAACTACTGCAATAGCCTAACTGGTCTCGCTGCTTTCCTTTTTGCCCCTCTACTGTTCATTCTCCTCTCGGAAGCAAAGTCATTCCTCTCAGTCCCCTGGGAGAAAAAAAGGCCTTGAACAGCCTTCCAATACTTTCATGATAAAAATCTAAACTGGACCGTGGCCTGCAAATCCCTGCATGGCCTGGCTCTACAATCTCAATTTATATCACGATCTTGGTCCCCGACTTGCTGGGCTCCAACCACAATGACCTATTTCTAGAATTTTCTCACCTCAGGGCCTTTGTGCCTGTTTCCACTGCTTCCTTCCCTGATCTGCCTCCTTCTCACCTTTCATGTCTCAGTTTAAATGTCACCTCCTCAGAAAGAACTTCTCCGAATGCCTCCTCTAAAACAGCCTTCCCCACCCCCACATCACCTGCCTCACTGCCTTCAGAGCACTTGTCACTATTGGCAATGAGCTTGTTTGTTTGTGTTCATAATCACTAGAATTTACTCGTCTTGAGAGCAGGGCTCACATCCACTTTGTTTACGTGGCAGGAGCTGTGCAATTTGTTTCACTGCAAAGTGGCTGTCATAAGAACAGGCTTTCAGTACAAACTTGTTGAATAAATATATTAAGGCCAGTGAATGAATGAACAAATGACCAATGGCCTTCTGAAGTATTGGCCAGGTTTACCCAGGTCAGCCTGAGGCCTAGCCAAGCATGACTAAGGTAGCTGGTATTTTAACACTCCTGCATTTATATCGCAAAGAACATGAAATTTCAACAATGGTGAAACATGTTTCTCCAACACGGTAAAACAGAAATGCACACCATGACAAAGCTTTAGGAAAATACAAAGAATCATAAAGTATTTAGTTAAACAATAGCCTTAAGCCAACAAACAGCATGCCAATGTGTGTGTGTGTGTGTGTGTGTGTGTGTGTGTGTGTGTATTTATTTATTTGGGTACGGGGGTCGAAAATACACCCTTGGTGGGCCTAATGTAAACTTGATAAAAGGCATAACATTCACTCCAGTCTATAATTCCCCCAATATATTTTGCGAAAATTAAGGAGAGTCCAAGACTGGCCTAGACCACAACAGAATGAATCTAGCAGTGCTCGGAAAAGGTCAGACTTCTGCCACTAAGTAAAATGAAAGCTGGTTTCCAAACCAGTTTTGAATTGTAAAACACAAGGATTTAAGTAAATGAATAAAATGCCCCTAAAAACCCTGCCATTCTGCCAAAGGGGAGGAAGGCCAACAAGGTCACGCATTGCAGACATGTTCCAGCCTTTCTTCCCTCCTGATTATCAATCGTGTTCCTAAAGCAGCGAGCGGCCCTTACCATCGCATTCAGCTGCGAGTTGCTTGCCTGCGCGATGCCTAGAATGTTGGTGGTGTGCATCACTTCAACTGAGAAACTCGGCAGCCAGCTTGCAATCCGGGACCCTAAAGTGAACGAGAACCCAGCACACATTTTAGAGAGACCTCTTTCCCCGGGCCATCGCCTCTAGAGCTGGCCACACCACGGTACCAGCTGGGAGTCACTGAGGGCTTACTTTATGCCAGGCCTTCTGCACCAAGTGTTTCGCATAGAGTAGTTCATTTAATCCTCACTAACACCCTCCCTGGTACCTGCTAGCATCATTCCCATTTTACTCTTCTCAGAGATGCGACTCTAGTTCCCTTGGTCATTGGCAACTTGCCCAAGATCACACAATTTAATGACGGTGGCCAGCCGGCCAAGTGGCACGGTGGTTAAGCACTGGCTTGGGAAGCCAGCGGACCCGGTTCGGATCCCACATAGGAGGGCCAGTGACACTGCCCTCAAAACAAACAAACAAACAAACAAAAAAACAAGTTAAATGGCCGTCTTCAAAGGTCTGGCCCAACAAAATGTGCCCATTAAAAAACTGGATACTGGGCCGGCTGAGTGGCACGATGGTTAAGAGCTAGCTTGGGATGGCAGTTCTGAGCAGCAGAACACCGGTTTGGATCCCACATATGAGGGCCAGTGACACTGCCCTCTACAGCTAAGATGGTGAACTATAGCTCAACCTGGAGCTGGGCTGCTATGAGTCGCCGGTGACGGCCTAGGCTGCCATAAGCTACAGTGAGTGGCCGGCAGCCAGCGTAAGCAGCTGGCAGCCAGTGTGAGCTGCCATGAGCTGCCATGAGCAGCCATCCAGAGGCTGGTGACCGATCTGCCTCCCTGGGAAGAGTGCAATGATGATACCAACACGGGCCAGTGAAGCCATGTCCTCTACAACTAGACTGAAGAACAAAAGGACGGCAATTTGTCTATTCCCCTTCCCCAATTCCCCAATGCTGTTCCCCTCCTCCAATTCCCCAATAAAATCTTTAAAAAAAAAAGAAAAGAACCTGGATACTTATTTCATGTACTCACTATGGAGAAATAAAGTTGATTTTTCTATTCTGACCCAATCTTTAGTAGTAATTCATAAAATAGTAGAATATAGAGTCAGGACCCATGTCTAAGACTTGCTATATATTTCAGAAGTCTTACTTGGTAGAGGCATGAATTAATAGCCACCAAAGCAGCCCCCTCTGAACGCTTCCAGCATGCTTGTCCCAGCCAGCCAAGCAGTCCTCGTCGCCTCTTCCTGGAGACTGGACTCTACTCTCCTCAGTCCTTCCTATCAGGGGTTTCACCAACGTGCCACCACTCCTACCACGCTACACCCTCAGAAATTCAAGTTAGAGATTTGCACAGCACTCCTCCTAACAGGATGCCAGGGATTCCTGTTTTACAGTAAGAAGTATGAGATCACAGAATTTAGTAGTATTGGAACTGATGAAATTCAGTAACAGCTCAATGTACTATGAATTAAGGATGCTCAATCAGCCCCTGATACGGTACCCATGGTCTGAGAATTTTAAGTGTGGTTTTTATTCTGACTCCTTTTACCACCGCTGGAAGTGGTAAACATTCATTATGTTATGGGCATACAAAACAGGTTCCAGTTCTGCTTCTGCTTCTGCCACTCACTGGAAAGGCTCCTCAATGGCCCTTCATTATGTGCCAAAGTACTAGAGCAATGCCATAAATGATGACCAGCAGTTAACTATTAAACTGATAAGGGGGTTCCTTGCAGGCTGGTTGATTCAGTCTCACTACCTCCTCCCTGCCTCCACCCATTTTCACACAGAATCTAGCAAAATGCCTGGTACAGAATAAGCCCTCAGTGCTATCAATAGCTACTGAACACTTTCAATCACAACTGAAATATTACATTAAACGGGCCTGTATAGGGCAATTAATGATTAAAGCAGCATCCTGCTGGGGGAGAAAGCCCCTGGGTGTGGTTTTAGAGGTTGATGCCAACTAACCATCGAAGTGGAAGAAGTGATTGTGTTGGTTTAAGCGAGGTCTGCCTTCAGCTGCCGCCACAGGAACCAAATTCTCATCCAAATTCTCTCCTTGATGGTCTTCCCTGACGCGGTTATTGTCAGCGATGTTAAGAGACATTCTGCACGTTGGGCAGGAGGTGTCTTGTTCTAGCCAGGAACGAAGACAGGAGCTACCGAAAAGTGCAAAATAAAGAGATCCTTAGCACGTTTTGTGAGAATTCACCGGAAGTACTCTGAATGGATCAAATCTGTTGTAGTTTACTTTCTATTTACCACTAGTGAGATTTCAATGTGGAGAAACATTTGCAGACATTACTTCTTTGCCCTACTTCACTCTCACATACTTCTAGTGTGTTCTGTGAGCATTAGTGCGTTAACATACGTGCCATCTACCAAGCTCCCGGTCATGGCCCCTCCTCAGTGCGACCTTATCGCATGGCTTACCACTTGCCTTTCCAAGTCTGTCTGACTACCTGAAAATCCATGTGGGTGAATCATCCCAAACCCTGGCCTATCACATCTTTGAATCCTCTACTCCAATGGTCTATTCTCTCACTCTACTCTAGCCACCAACTAACATATGACAACGTTGGCCTGCTCTTCAAAATCCTGAGGAGTACCATGGCCAATCTGAGGTACCGCCCCCGCTTCTCTGCTAGGGTCAGTCTTGAGCTCCGACATAGAACACTCCCACATGGCCTAGACAGAACTGCAGTCCCAGTGGCCTTTCGCGAAGCTCCTACTTGTGGAAAAGGTGTCCACAGGGAAGTTTCCTTGCAGCCTGCATGGAGTCCCAGCAGATGGCACAGTCATCGTTATTGACAGCCAGCTCCTCTGGAGTTGCAACTGCAAACCTGTAAACAACAAAACGCGCACAGCGGGAATCAACTCCACAAACATATACTGAGCACCACTTTACAGACTGCACCGGTTTTTTTTGTTTTTTTTTGAGGGCAGTGTCACTGGCCCTCATATGTGGGACCCGAATCGGGGCCGCTAGCTTCCCACGCCAGCGCTTAACCACCGCACCACTCGGCCGGCCCAATAACGCAATATATTGAGTACATACTACATGCCCAGTACTAGACTGTTCTAAGTGTACATGACATGTATTATTCCACTGAATCCTCGCAACAGTTCCAGGAAGACGCTTCTGCATCAGCCCTGGACATGACACAATGGGATGAGGTGAACTGCCCAGATCGCATGGCACTGATGGAGATGGCACACCCAGGAGGTCTGACCCCAGAGCCCACACGTTTCAGCATTCGGTTCCAGTTTATAAAAGCAAGTTCTCGTATCATCAGAGACCCGATATTATTAAAGATCTAAAACATGCTGACTCACCTGGCCTCCATGTTCCCAACGACACGCAGGTAGTTCTTGTGCCGGCGGACCCGACGCTGAACCTCGTGAAAGAGGTAGCGTAGCTGCATGAAGATGACCAAGCTGGCCATGGAGAGCCAGATGTTGCCAAACAGCTGCCCAAGGGGAGAGAGGATACAACACGCAATAAAATGAGTGAACTAGCTAGTTAGAGAAGGCGTGTCCCAAAAGTCTCGATGGTTGGTGAGGGTGAACTGAACAATCTCCCAGGGAGCAAATGCATGTATTTATCTCACTACCATCAACAGTGTACCTGCTCTCTGGCCTAGTCAGTCCATCACCAGCGAACTTTCCCGAGGAACTAGTCAGAAATGTAAGAGCTTTCTGCAAAAAGATGTCTATCCTCAAAATCATAAAAAAGAAAATCAGGAAATGAACAAAAGGCTCAGTAGGGGAATAGCTAGGTTGTAAACTCACGTACATAATATTGTATAGTCATTAATTATAATTATTATAAAATGTCATTACATATTAATGTTTATTTTATAGATAATATTTTTAAAGATTAATTACATGGGAAAAGAATACTTAAGTGAAAAAAGGGGGCTAAAAATCACTCATAAAACTAATATGTGATAAAATATTATGCAAAGATGTGATCTTGCAAACAACTGAATACAATCTAAATACCTCATTATGGGGTCAGTTAACTAAATCACCACACCTCTATGACAGAATTTATCTTGAAGACATTAAAATGATTTAGAAGAATTATTACTAGCATAGGAAAATGTTCATAATACAGAAGTTAAAAGAAAACCTAAACTAGGGCTGGCCGAGTGGCGCGGTGGTTAAGCGCTGGCTTGGGAAGCCAGCGGCCCCAGTTCAGGTCCCACATATGAGGGTCAGTGACACTGCCCTCAAAAAACAAAAACAAAAACAAAAAAAAACCTAAACTGCATGTCCAAAATATGATCTCAATTTATGAATGTGTTTGAAAATATAAAGAAGCAGTAAATACAACAAAATGTTAATGTGATCTCTAGGCATTTGTGGTGGGGGGGGGTTTAATAAAAGCTATACATGTGTTTTTTTAAAATATGTTTTCAAAGTTACTTTCAAAAAGTAAACTTAGAAATGTACTGTGTCTAAAATTAAATAATTTTTACATGCTACTTTGATAGGCTTATATTTAAATAAACCGCCCACCAAATATGTTGACCCTTATCATTATTAGATTACTGAGGTACTAACCAGTGAAGGAGGTGCTCAACATTGTCATTTCTTGCACACCAAATTAAAATATAGACAACGACATGGGAGGAATTAAATAAAAAGTCTTGTTTTTAATTACAAAGATTGAAAATTTATGAATCCATGAAATAGCTAACACTGCAAGAATTCCCATTACCAGCTACAAAGCAACTGCTAAATATGGAAGCCATAGAAACGAAGGGGAGAGAAATTCCCTTAATTTCATGCTAAAAGAATTATTAACTGGGCCAGCTGAGTTAACTTAAGTTGCCTAGGAGATTTGCAAGCTCCCCCTGAGCTGGGCATCACCAAAGTGGTTCCAGGACACAGTTGTATACCCAAGAGGGAGGGGCACAGCGCAATCATTTTTTATTGTCCTTAAGTGGTTTGTCCACAAGTGTTTCGTTTGTTAATGTACTAACCAGGGTTCCTGATTCTGAAATACTTAGCTCCTTCTGAAGAAACTTACCAACATGTGAATATGATGCATGAGGTCCAGGGACAAGAGAGTGAGCTCCATGACAAAATCTGTGTAATAGACATATGTTCCCTTTCCTTCCCATGTCCCTTCGTGGTTGAGGTCCCAAAGGTGGATTACATATCTTCAGTGACAAAGAAAAATCATTTTAAGAACTTATTGTTACAATTGAATTTGGTTTAAACATGATCTAGGAGAGTCACATTTTTATACATTTAATACTCTGTATCTCAAAATCAACTGTATGAGCAGCCATCAATCACCTCCCTCCAAATTTCTACTCACCGTAAAATTACATGAGCAGTCCTCACTGTCACAAGAAGAGACTGTAAAAAAGAATAGATAATTTTTTTTAGTAAAATTTAGGATTCCTCAGGCCAAACTTACTTTTACAAAATGACAAAACACAAACATTTTTCAATTCAATTAAAAATCAGGTTATTCGAAGGGTATGGAGGATGGGGGAGTTGGATGAAGGTGGACCAAAGGTACAAATTTCCAATTATAAAATACGTAAGTCCTGGGGATGCCATGTATATAGCATGATGACTATAGTTGACAATGCTATATGGTATATTTGAAAGTTGCAAAGACAGTAAGTCATAAAAGTTCTCATCACAAGGAAAAAAAAGTTTTTCTTTTTTGGTATCAGTAAGAGATGATGGATGTTAACAAAACTTATTGTGGTAATCATTTCATAGTGCATGCATGTCAAGTCATTATGTTGCACACCTTAAACTTATACAGTGCTGTATGTCAATTAGATCTCAATCAAACATAAAGAGAAAAAAGGCAGATTGTTCAAATCAACCAAGCTTTTTATTTCATCTGCTTCAAATTTCCATGGAATATTTTCATGAGAAACCCAACTTTTATTAACCCCTTTTCTAGTAATAGTTGACAATCAATTACACCTGTCTACCTCCATGGGACACCTTCTACAATCTGGAGGGTCGTTCTAGTAGTCTGATCATCACTTTTATTTTATACAGCATTAAGTCACCATAATTGATTACCCAAGAGAGTGTTTTGTAAACCTGGTGACCCTACTCCCAGAGTAGAGTTTCGCTACCGCGATCCTAGATGTAAGTACCTGCTCTCTATATCACTCCATACACATGCCCTTTGCCCACACAGAAGAAAATGAAGGAACTCAAAAACAAAATAAGCCCTTCGTGGTATTCTGTATTATAGAAAGTGATATTAAGAACAGTTTCCTCTTAATCTCCCAGAACGGAACTGTTACATTATTTACTTTTGAGATTAGGAAGCTCCCAGTTACAAATGGAAAATATTTTACCATACATAGAAGAGACACATTATAAACATAAAAATATAATTTAGTTTAAAATATCAAATCTATAATATAATAAATTAACCTTAAAAGAATAAACACTAATGAGCTAAAATAAAAATATTACTATAGTATGACCCAACAGGTATATCTTGTTCAAAGTTTGGCCTAATATTAAAACTTAGAGAAGCAAAAGGAAAACACAGTATCATTCAAATGGTGATTTATAATAAAATATATCTAAAACAAACTAATAGGAGTCAGTGTAAAGTTTTAAACAGATTTTTTCAAGAGGAAATATATAGTTGTATACTTTTCATATCCAGAAAGTATTCAACCAGGATTGAAAATGTTTTCTTATTAAGTACTTTTTTATTAACTTTATTAATGTTAAATGTTCCTTCTTAATTTTATTTACACTACTATATTATACCTGGAAATGAATGCCATTAAGCAAAATAGATTTTAACCCTATTCTAACAAATTCCCAATTACTTTGAACTTAGTGTTTTTGATATTAGCTAATTAGCCTCAATATATCTATTATTTCATTTTTTCATTAATAATAACAATTATGGGCAAGATAAAAGTATTTTGTCTTTGGCCTGAGGAAAAGAAATCAAATATTGTCACTGAAGAAAAGGACATACAGAAATGTTTGACTTCTATTGAATAGAAATTGGTATTTTCAGAAAGGTTTAAAAAGTAAATGTTGGTGGGCCGGCTGAGTGCCGTGGTGGTTAAGAGCTGGCCTGGGACGCCAGTGGCCCCGGTTCAGATCCCACATATGAGGGCCAGTGACACTGCCCTCTTGGAAAAAAAAAAAAAAAAAAAAGTAAATTTTGAAATACACATGAATCAAAGTATTCTTTCAAAATAATAAATAAGGTTTACATATTATATTATTCTATAAAATCTTCATTCATGCCCTATCTAAAAAAACCAATTATATAGTACTCCTTATTAATCACCACCAATCCCTGCTTCTGTCTTAAGGGAAATCCCTTCCTACTTAGGAGTCACTGTACTTGGACTATGCCACTTGCCACTTTGAAACCTTAAGCATTCATGTCACCCTCTGTGCCTGTTTCCCCATTCATGAGCAAGAATAATAAAATGAGTCAATACATGTAAAAATGAGTCATACAGATAAGGTATTTAGAACAATTCCTAGCATACAGTATGCACTATTGAAATGATAGCAAAAGTCATCATTTTTAATTAGTTTGTATATGAAATAACAAATGAGAGCATTCAGTACCAGGACCCAAAACTAAACAAAGGACTAAAACAAGCCTTGTTAAAATGAAAGGCCAAGTATCTATCAGTCACTTCATGAGCGGAAATGCCAACTATCCTCTAGTTTCCTTGACACAGTCAGGAATGTAATCAGAGCAGAAGCCCGTGTCTGCCTCTTACCTCCGCAGCCATGAAAGCCAACGTGTGCATCCCGTGGGTGTAGCCTGTGACACAACAGACAACCGCTAATCCACAGCAGGCAAGCAGCATAGCGATCAACAGAGACAGCACTCGACCATGGCTACTCATCGGTGTGGTGGGAGAAAAAGAGAGCTGAAACATACAACACAGGGGAAGGAAGCTCATTCTTCTGCATGGCCATGTGACACTTCACCGAGAAACCCAAGGTTAACCTTGGTGGCTTTGCTTGGGGCCCTGTGCTTAGCTGCCTGGCCAAATGCAAAGCACAGAAAAGCATCCCATTACCAGATGGCCAAAATTCTCCAGCCAACCAAAATGAGTATGAGCTGATAGACAGAGATCTTTATCATTTAATTTACCGGCTATAACAATTATATTTTCATCTCAAATTTTCAAGGATCCTCCTACCAGTGGGATTAGAAGCCCCTAGAAGCAATTTTCCAAAGGTACATAATTCTCTCTTCCAACATTCAACAGGACTCAGGACACCACCATGCTCTCTTTCTTCCTTGACCTGGCCCTAGCCTTCCTCCCCCAAAACTCACCTGGAGGACATTCCTCGTCTGTTTCGGGACACTGAAACGTAATCCCGGTGCCGACTTACCACTACGGTAACACTATGTTACCAGCATGCAACGAGAGGCAGCAGCTTCTGGGCAGGAAGGTGTAAGGGGCAAACCAGTTAGAGGGGCTAGGAGCTCCTGGTCCTGACCGGGAAGGGGATAGAACTGTGGAAGAGCTATGGAGACTGTGAGGCTGAGATGAGCTCACACAGAGGTGCAACGGCTGCTGGTCATAATGACTGGGCAAGGAACCGGGCAAACAAGACCCTGGAGTGGGTTTAACTGGAGGGCAGGACTGTAGATTTATCTGGGCAGGAGCCACAAAACTAGCTCAGGAGCACTCATGCGTGAGGGCTCACCTGCACAGCTCAGATCTGGAGCCAAGAGGCGGATCTTGTGCCCAGACAGAAAAGGATTCACTTCTCCTGGGCCAAGGAAACCAAGAAAGCTAATGCAGCCCTTACCCAGGGGTGGAAACAGTGTAAACTAGTCAGAAAGAAGAGCTCCAAGAACAAGAGGGGGTGGGGTGGGGCATGGAAGGAGATTAGAACACCAGCTTTTATTCAGTTTATATATCGAGGCTTTCCTGAGCTGCGGTCAAAACAGGTTGTGCAGGTGAACTGCCCCCCTGTGGGCGGTAACTAATTCACGTGGGTAGACAGGAAAGCTCTCTAGGAGACATGACCCCGCATCCCCTGGCGGTTGCAGGAACGGGCAGTGGGTACCTGATCCAGGCTTCCCCTGGAGAGCGACCCCGAACATGCCTATCACGGCTCATTGGCGTTACATAATTCAACGCTGGCAAACGTGTGGCAAAGCGAGCCCAGAGCTTGGCTAAAAACTCACATATTCAAACCGGTCCTTGCAGAGCTGAACCATCAGATGGAGGAAGACGAGTCCAGCAAACCAGAGGCACCACATGACCACCTCCTCCACAGTCTGGACATTCAGCACTCCAAAAATGAAAATGAACTTGTAGAAAATGAAATTCCAAAACTTGTCTTTTAGGTGCTATAAAAAAAAAAAAATGTTTACAAAGGTGAGTACCATCACACCTAACCCATTTAAGAGAAGGCAACATAACAAAAGCTGACTTCTATGGAGAAAAGATTCTACACTCAGCTCTCTCAGACTTGTCCACAAAAAAATAGAAGGCGAAGACAAAAATAAGCTCTCTGAAGAATGGAAAGTAATTTATAGACTTTGGGTTGTAACTCTCGGGCAACTATGGAATTTTAGCCATTAAAAGGGGAGTGATATCAGGTAAGTGTCTGGCATGTTAAATGACACATATACTTCATACACAAAATAAAAAATGGCGAGGGCTGCAAGTGTCATTTTTAATACATCTGCTCACCTGATTCTTAAAACAAACGATAAAAAAGATTAGGCATTTTTTTCACATCCTTCAGATTAAAAAATAACATATGTTCATTTGCCAGCCCATAATCAATAACATGGAAAAGTACAAGGAAATGTAAAACAAAAATGATACCTTAACATTTTTATGCATTTTTCTTGTCTTTTTCCTATGTGCAAAACATTAGTTTTTGTATATTGCTTTATTTCACTTATCATATTGTCAGAACCTTACCAATGTCAATAAATATTCTCTGAATTTACCATTTTAGTGGTTACAGACGGACACTGAAACTGTTTTTAATTTTTCACTGTTCAGAAAATATTGCAATAAATATCTTTTTACCAGTTTCTATTTCTTCGGCATTATCGAACCAGAGGTTACCAATGTTTTTATGGTTTCTAATAAGCAACATCCACCTGACTTCCAAAGAAGGGGTATCAGTGTACACCCCCTGAGCAGTGTATAGATATATCTGCTTCACTGTCCTCTTCCTACACTGAGGACTCCCAGTTTTAAAACTCTTTACTATTCTGGGGGAAAAACGGACAACGAGGGGCATCTAGCCAACAGACATTAAAATATACTATCAAGCCATCTATGGGAGCGATGGAACTGAGTTAAGAGTATAATAAGGATGAAAACATGGCTTCTAAGTCTACTTTTATATATAGTTTTGAACCTTGTAAATTTTTCATAAATAAAAAAATCAAAACAGAAAGAAAGCAAAACTGAATAAAAACTGAAATAATTAAATCTAAACGTGTAACAAATTGATACATGACAACTGAAAGCATTTATTTTGAGAACTTTTACACACTGTATTCTGACTATGCAACCTTTGTACAGAGAACAAAATGAACAAGGAATCCTTGGTGAATGTCTGCTTCCAGATCTGGGGCAGGTAAAGCACAAGGTAAACCTAGGACACTGTGTGCCCTGGTTTTGAATCTCTGCTCCACCATCTATGTGCTGCGTGACTTTGAGCAAGCCACTTCACATCCCCATGCTTTAGCTTCCCCATCTATAAAATGAGTCTTTTAACAACAACTTGTATCTCATACAATTGTTGGGGAACTAAATATGCTTAGACAAGTGCCATAGTGGGCATTAAGTGACTAAAAAATTCCCTGTTCTAAACCTCTACTTCACAGTTCAGTGTTTGTTCCATTTTAGGTAGTCAATGTCTTTGCCTCTAGCATTACTCTATTCTTCAATTTTAAACACTCAGAGCAAATCCATGTCAATTGTGTTAAATCCTAACTCAAAAGTGTGCTTAATAAATGGATGACATTAGTCAAAAAACGAGTCATCACAGAAAAGCATGAAAAATGTGCTCTGAGAAAGCTGCAAGCAGAAATGAGTAACAATTGTGCCATTGATCTTGACCTCCAGGTACTGCAAAAAGCTCTGCAATACTCCAAGGTTGTTTTCTGTAAATTTCGAACTGATATTTAACATTTTAGAAAAAGAAAGCAGTATCTAAGGCCCACTCGAGCCAGCTCAATCCACCAGCAATTAGATGGCTTAGTAGTGGTCTGGCCTCACCAAATTACTGGCCAACAAGTCAGAAGCTTTCCTTGAAGAAGAAAAAGGCATCAAAAGGAGCTTTTGTAGCCCATCAAAAAAAATCTACATTCTAGTGATCCCATCTACAAGGCCTCTGGAGTTGATATTTTAGAGAAAATGATGATATTCACTAATGAATAATCTCTGGGAAAACCAACAGTCCTGCTCATAACAGCATCCAAGAGCTCAACACACAGTAACGGTAACTGCATTTCCACTCAACTAGGACCCTGGCTGATCTGGTAACAGGAGATTTGGGGCGAAAAGGGTAAGTAAGGAGTGAAACCATTGTACCTTTAACTAGTCGGTTCCTATGTCTTACCCACTGGGATATGACAAACTATGTTGTTGTTTTAAAGATCACTTCTAAATTCTTACTTTAAAACACACCCTGCTACACTCTATCCACTAAAATCCTTGGGGAGGCTGTTAAGAACTGGCTTGGGACGCCAGCAGACCCGGTTCGGGTCCCACATATGAGGGCCAGTGACACTGCCCTCAAAAAAAAAAAAAAAAAAAAATCCTTGGGGAACTCCCAATCTGTACGGTATTCTTGTGGCATAATTCTTTATTGAAAGCACGTCCTGCTCACATATACATTCTGAGAATAATGTTCAGGCTATCTCACCTGAAACAAGAACAAGTCGCCTAACTTTCTGTTTGTAGAATAAATCCTAATTTACTTTCCAAAGGAAAAAAGGAAAATCTCTCAATAAATTCCTTTGGGAAAGAATCCGTATTCCAAAGAGTGATATTTATTATTCAATCTAAAACACACCTACACTTCTTTAAAAACTACGTTCATAAAAGTCATGGGGAAAACAACTAGAAAGAACAATATTGGGACAACCTGGCTATGCTGAATATGGACTGTGGGTAACATAAATTATTTATCAGTGCTGTGTTTCCTGATCACTGTGCTTCGGTTATGCAACAAAATGTCCTTGCTCTTAGGAAACACATACTGAAGTATGTGGAGGTAAAGGGGTATGATATCCACAACTTACTCTCAAGCAGATCAGAAAAAATAAGTATATATAAACAAAAGGCAAATGTTACAGCAAATGAGGTATAATATTCACTGTGAATCTGGAGAAAGTCTGAAGTATTCGTGTAACTTTTTTGGAAGTTTGAAATTATACCAACTACAAAGTTTTAAAAAAAAATTCTGGTTGTGAGAATCCATCCTTGCTGTCTGGACTTACCTGTCGCTCACTCACCCGAAGAGGGCCAAACACAATACATTGGATCAGCTTAGCCACCAACATCAAAACACAGCAAGCGGTATTTACCAGAACCTGTACACAAACCAAAGAAAGTAAGTTTATTTCCTCCTGTTGAAAAATAAAAGCAGCTCTAAAAATTTTAGGAATTCAGCCATCATTTGTAATGATTGAGCCTTTCCAGTTCTCCACCAGTACCAGAGAAGTAATATTTGAAGGGGCACGCTTTTATAAGGTGGTGTGGGCAGGATAAGGAGTGGGCAGAAGAGGACCTGTTAATTCACGGAGCCCTGTCCCAGGATGTGCCCATCAGCAGGTCTTAACTGAACTGTGCGTAAATAAAACTGCATGTCCCTTATCAACTGTAGGTATCTCCCAGACACATTATTTCCCATGGTAAGATTTTGATAGCCTTGAAGAAAAGTTTTCTAGAAAATGACATGAACAGTAAAATCCAGCACTCAAATATCCCGCCCTGCCCTGTCAATAAGGAGGTGGTCACAAAAAATCACAAAAACATGAAGAATGGAACACAAAAAATCACAACATGAAGAACTGAACACCAAAATATGTATGTCTATTTTTAAATGTATTGCAATGGGACAATCTGCCAAACAAAGGTACTGTATGCTTGGTGTTGGGCTTAATATAAAGGTCCTGGGGCCTCAGAGGGGACTGGAATCGACAAACCAGAAAGAAGGAACAACACTGGCAGGAGGAGCAGAGAACTGCGGGCAACCATGAGGTGCCCATGTAAAACCAAGGCCTTCTTCGGCAGGAGGTAGGACCTTGCTTTTGGTTTTTCTACTAATTAAGAGATGGATATCCTTATACCTAAACAAATCTAATGCTTACCAAATGAAAAGCGGGCTGCCCCTGACCATGAGGCTAGTGAGGCGCATTACTGATGCTCAAATGCTTTTTTTTTTTGAGGGCAGTGTCACTGGCCCTCACATGTGGGACCCGAACCGGGGCCGCTGGCTTCCCAAGCCAGCTCTTAACCACCACGCCACTCGGCCAGCCCAAATGCTTTTTAAAACATTGCATGACCAAAAGGACTTGATAAAGACAGTAAAGATGACTTTTACTGAAAGCAAATGCCATTGAACACCAACTCAGTGTAAAGGCCGCTTCAGTCTTTGATTTACTAAGTTTACAGGAAGGTGGCCATATTCCCCTTCCCAGGTCAGTCTTCCCTCTACTTTTAAAAGCAAATAATAGGGAAGGGAAGAAGAGAAGGGGGGCGGGGGGGGGGAGGCAGGACGGAGAGAGAGAAGGGAAACGGAGAAAGAAAAGGAAGGAAGGGGAGGGGAGGGGAGGGGAGGGGAGGGGAGGGGAGGGGAGGGAGGAAAGGAAGGAAAGGGAGGGAAGGAAGGAAGGAAGAGCTGAGAGAGTAATATAAGGAAGCAAGCCCCCTAAAACCCCTTCAGGTTCCCCTCAATACCATTCCAAAGTCTTTGATAGAAGAGCCCTGATTCATTAGAAAAAGATTAAATTATGTTTAGTTCTATTCTGCCTGTCCTATGGGGCAAGAAAGTATGTGATATATTTTTAAAGAACTGAAACAAAAATATTTCTGCTGAAAAAAAAAACAACAATTCTGGTAATTAAATCATTCAAATGACCAGGGGAAAAAATCCCAAATTAGTTACCCAAATCATCTAATATCCCTAACTTATGACTCCTTGTGCAACAGCCCCATTCAAAACATTCCAGTGACTTAGAACCCTAATTTTTAGAGATGAAATAGATGTGAAGACGGCTCGCCTCCACTGTGCTCTAGACCAGTCAATGGGAACTTCAGTCATGTTAAGAAAAATGTTCTACGAGAAAAACCACAACCACACGCCGCATGCCATCTCCCCCAGATGAATAGGGTTTTAAAAATCATCCCTCAGCCTAATTACAACATACTTTTATAAGAATCTCAGTGCCAACGATGGTTCATAATTTTGTGCTGGTGATTTTTTTTAATTTTTTTTTCTTGTTTGAGGGCAGTGTCACTGGCCCTCATATGTGGGACCGAACCGGGGCCGCTGGCTTCCCAAGCCAGCGCTTAACCACCGCGCCACTCGGCCGGCTAATTACAACACACTTTTAAAAAAGGATTCTTCCTGTTTTGGGACATATGAAATTAAGGAATAAATTCAACACATTTGGCACCTGCTTGTTCAAGGCATGTGGGAGGTTATAAGAAATGAGCGCGACCTGGACCCCTGCGCTCAAGAGGCTTTTAGAATCCACAAGGCACAGAGCGAGGTGAGCGTCTAACAGACCAAGCAGCTACTGTGAGAGCAAAGCAGGAAAGAAATAACATTCAGGGCTGCTTCATCACTGCTCTACCCAAAACAGCATGCCTGAACATCTTGGGTTGCAAAACAAAAAATAAAGTATTACTTCCTGTTTTTCAGTTACACTTTTTTAAAGAAGTTTTTCTATATTCAAAAATTAGGTGTAAAAATATTGTATCTTTGATTTACCAAAATAAAAACAAAACAAAAAATGAAAGTCCCTCAGAACGAACTGCCCATATATAGCATTTCCTATTTTAATTTAAACAGAAGAGTTAAAAATTAGCAAGGGAGGAATTTTAATACATATGTATGATATCGGAGATGGGGGGCAGTGGATGGAGGAGGGGAACCCCTTTGTAAGGGGTGAAAAGGATAACTATTGCATTGTTTTGTACACTTGAAACTAACAATAATAATAATAATAATAATAAAATTAACAAGGGAAAGAAGGGAAAAAAGGCTTGAGAAAGTACACTGATATTAGAAAGGGAAGTTATATAAAAAGAGATAGCCATTTGTGGACTTTATTGGAAAGCTAAAACCACACAAAGTTGGAAGCAACTAAAAATTAAGATTATGAGCAAAGTGTTTTTAAAAACACCTTAACAACTATTAATAACTGTTTATTCTATGCCTAGTTATAGAAAAATATCTTAATTTTAAAAATAGTGTGTCATTCCAATGAGGACATGATAAAGTCTCAATTTAAAAAATGACAAAAGCTTGAGAAATTGCAAATATGGAAAGAAGCATAATTGTACTATTCATTCCTCATTTAAAAGCAAATCCCAAATCGGATCCCACTAGGTCACCAGTGACACGTCCAGCAACAACACGTCACCCAGATTTCAATCCCCAGGACCTGGACAACCTCAGCGCCAGTAATTGTCATGAGGCTTACCCCCAGCAAGCCTGACGGGAACCACTTATCCATGGAGACCACAGTAAAAAGACTAACCTTATTTTATCTGCTCTCCACAGCTAACTGATTTTTCCTTGCTGTAGGCAGAATCCAAACTTAAATGTAAGTATAAGAAGTTCACCAGAGCACTGTGTATAACAGCAGAAGAATGGAAAATGCGTGTCCATCGGGAAGACCGTTATCAATAGACTGTACAACAGGCAGAACTAACTCAGCAGCTCTGTATTTAGTACTGGTATAAGGAACCTTCAAGATAACTTGCTCATTAGAAAAAAGCAGAGTGTAGGCATGTGATTACCATGCGACCTTCTGTATAAAAAAGAAACGATACGTATACAAACACGTTTGTATGATAGATGTGAACTGTGTCAGGACTTGATCAGTCTGGGTTTTCTTAGTCTTCTATTTGGCACTAATTACAAGAAACCGGGCACGGCCATTTCTTGGGCAGGGAAGTAGGGAGCAGGGAGAGAGGGGGACTGACTTTTCGCTGTACATCACTTGGGTACTTCTGACTTTTGTACCATAAGCATGCTTGCTTGCTTGCTTGCTTTCTTGCTGGCCTTCCTTCCTTCCTTCCTTCCTTCCTTCCTTCCTTCCTTCCTTCCTTCCAAGTTTAGAATCTATTAAACTAATCAGACCAGTTCTGAAATCCACATTATTTTTCTCATCATCTGACAGATGATGGGAGGCTGATGCATAACAAACCAAAAATAAAAAATCGGTGGCCTAAGTCACAAGTTAATGTTACAACACATAGTATTTCAGAAAAGTTTCTTGCATCTACAGCACTATAAGAAGTTTATATAATATTTTTTATGTTTGTTTGTTTGTTTTTGAGGGCAGTGTCACTGGCCCTCATATGTGGGACCCGAACCGGGACCACTGGCTTCCCAAGCCAGCGCTTAACCACCGCACCACTCGGCCGGCCCGTGAAAATGTTTTTTTAAAATTTCACCAAATGCCTTTATTTTTTATTAGTCTACACAAAACAGAAACAAGTTTTGCTTGTCCCTGAGCAGCCTGTAACAGAACAGGTCAGATTGCAGTGACTGAAGGAACCCCTACTTAGGTTTGGAACCTATAAGACAATTTCTCTCCCAAAATGATTCTACTGTTCTACCTGAGAAAACAGAAACTAAATTATAAAACAGTTTGGCTTTCATGGAAGACAAGAGGGTGATAACAAATGGCTTGGTCACATTTATCACTGGGTAACCCTAGAGGTATTTTTAGACCCTATAAAATGTTGCCCACCAACAGGACATTATCGGTGAGCTTGTGATGAAATGTAGTTAAGCCACCAGGCACTGCTTCAAGGACATGATCTGTATGGATATTTCTTAGTCTCCCATTTAACACCAGTGCTAACTTCCATCCCACCCAACACACACCACTTGTCTGTCTCCTCCCTTTAAGGACAACTGGAGTATGTCACTTCCCTGAAGGCTACCCCCCCAAACACACACACACACACACACACACAGTGCCAATAAGGGAAATAAATGAGATTATGTATACAAAGCACTCAGCACACATCTGGCAAGCAATCAAATAGCTGTCTCCTTCCCCCTCATCCTGAAGATTTTTCCTCTATTAAGTTGTTTATCTAGGCTGATGCCCTATTATTTATGAGTTTAGCCTTTCTCTTCAGCTGCCCTAACATTTATGGAGCTAACATTTTTCTCTTATTTTCTTTGGAATAGCCTACTCATAAAGTCTGAAATCTAGTACACTATCAATACTTCCTGTTCTGAAGTAGAATAATTAATTATGTGAAGATACAGTCCTTAAAGCAGGAGTCAGCCACTTTTCCTCTAATGGACTATCAGTTAGTAAACATTTTGGGCCACACTTTGTCACATACTCTTCCTTTTAAAAAAATACCTTTAAAATGTAAAACCATTATCAGTTGACAGACTGGACAAAAACAGGCTGGGCCAAATAGGCCACCACAGTGTCCCATCCCCTGCTCTAAATGGCCAGTTCACTTTTATCCATTTTCATTTCTGGTGACTTTTTTTCCCCTTGAAACTTCTATTTAAGTTATTTGATTTGCATACAAATAAGTCAGAACCTTAACACCTGTTTCATAGTTCTATTTCTCCATTTTCCTGTCCTCTCACAATTTTAGAAGCAAAACCGTAAAAAAAGAAAAAAACAGAAAGGAGAAAGTAATGAAAATGATAATAATAAAGAAATGGAAAAGCCAAAAAACACCTGAACAATTCAAAACAATGGTGGACTGGATCAAGAGGTACTTTAATGGAAGTGACATCTAAAAAAGGTAAAATAAGCCTAGAAATGAGTAACAAAATAAAACCAAGTCTGGAATGAAACTTTAGAATGGAAGTTCTAGAAAGACATGAGGCAAAAAGTGTTCATGTCAAACCCGGGTATTTGTTAGTAAAAGACCCCTGGAGCCTCCTCTCAAACCTGTTCTCAATGGCCTGGCCGAGCAGAGGGCCGCCTGGAGAGACCTTGGAGGCAGGAGGTCGTAGGTTACCACATCTCCTGACCTCTTCCCATTCTGCATAAATCCATCTTCCCCACTCTAGAAGGACATCCCCCCAAAATCATCTCATCATGACAGCCCCTCATCCCCTCCACTCCTACTTAAACCCAAGGCCACAAAACAATGTGCATACTCCTTAGCACAGCAGGGATGCTTCACATAACCTACATTAGCCTCACACCCCATCTTCTTCCTAATGTTTCGCAACCAGTCAGGCGCCTAAAATCACGAAGGACGTTAATCAAAATGAAGATCCAAGGCTCCGTCCTTCTCCCTGAAACTGATCCTCCGCAGAGCCCGAGAAACTACATTTTACAAGTACCCCAGTGACAAGGAACCAGGTTGCCAGAGGTCCACACTTTGACAAGTATACCTCAGAGGGGCTGCCGGCCTCTCCGTTTCTCTCACAGCAGGGTCACTTCCCCCCAGCTCCTGGGTCTCACCTTCACCTTCCCAACCTCACTGTGAAATCAGAGGAGCCAAGTTTTCCTTTCCCAGCCCAGTTTATGCCCTGTCCGCACACCAGTCTGAGCGTCACAGGCTTTCTCTACCTGGAATGTCCTATGCGGCTTGCTGAGATCCTGCCCATCTTCGTAGTCAAGGTTCAAATACCACCTTCCATTCGTCCTTCCCAGGTCAGTTTCTCTTTCCTCCAAACTCCACATTTTCTTTATATGTTTCTTATTACGTATCAAATTTTGCCATGTATGGGTTGCTTTTCAAGGTAGGGGCAAAGCGTTCACAGCTATGCCCTCCAGAATGTCCCAAACAGTACCTTTGAAAGGTTTTGAATTGAGTCTATTAATCAAAAACCTCCTGAGATGCCATCACACATATATTAATCTACACTGCTCTACGAAGGTAAGCTTTAGAGATTCCAATATGCCAAACGATAGATAGCGGGACTTGCAAACTGGCAGAAGGATCAGTTTTTGTTTTGTCTTGCTTGGTTTTTACAGAATCGAATCTAAATGTCTTTGGGCAGGGCGCAAAAAGGATCCATTTTGACAAAGGCCCCGCCATCTATTCACTCAATAATGCTATCTGTCAGGCCAGGAGGAAGTCTTTGAGACTGTGATTCCTACTCAGCTGCCAAAGCAGAAATTATGTAATGAGGAAAACCTACAATGCATACTGGAGAGTCTCAGAAACCAAGCAAGACCAAGATGAAAGTGTAAAGCCACAGAGGAAAGATGGGAGGAAAAAGAATATAGAAGATCAACTGAGAAAGGAACCAATCATCAATAGACAGGAAGAAATGATAAACTTGCATAAGGCAAGACTTCTATTGAAAAAGCTGGGAAGAAAAGGAAATTTTCTTAAAAATAATTTTCAAGGCCAGCCGAGTGGCACGATGGTTAAGCGCTGGCTTGTGAAAAGCCAGCGGCCCCGGTTTGGGTCCTGCATGTGAGGGCCAGTGACACTGCCCTCAAAAAAAATAAATAAATAAAAATAATAATTTTCACAGAAAAAAATCAACAGCTGTATGCTTTATGAAGAGGTGTCAACTTTGGAATTTGAAACTGGGTTTTGTAAAAAAAAAAACAAAACGGGAAAACAAACACTACACAATTCTAGTTGTTAGTTGTTATATAAATACCATAGTGGCTCCTTCTCAAACGCTTATTTATATTCTACACTTAAAAAAATATATCAAAACTACATTATAGGGGCTGGCCGAGTGGCTCAGTTGGTTAAGAGTTGGCTTAGAGCATGTGCTCTGAGCAACAGGGCTGCCAGTTCGATTCCCACATGGGCCAGTGAATGCTGCGCCCTAGCTGAGCTGTCGCTGAGCTCCGCTGGTGTGACAACAAGATTGCCTGCTCAGTGGTGGGCTATGCCCACCTGCAACTAAAGATTGAACTTGGCACCTTGAGTTGAGCTGCCGCCTGAATGGCTCAGTGGACAGGGGGTGCGCTCTTAACAACAAGGCTGCTGGTTTGACTCCCGCATGGGGTGGTGGCTACGCCCACCCGCAACTAAGATTGAACAGGGCACCTTGACCTTAGAGGCCACGAGCTGCCCACTGGAAGCCAGATGATGACTGGTGCCCTTCACAACATGAAGCAGGCCCCCTTCCCGGATTCCCCAACACTGTTCCCCTCCCCCAATTCCCCAATAAAATCTTAAAAAAAACAAAAACCCTACAAAACTGCATTATAATCTTAACATTTGGCAAAAGCACTCTTCACATCACTTTAAGGCATTTACCTGCTAATTCAAATGCAAAAACAGATTTGAAATTAAATAAGAGTGAGAGTGTGGTTGCCTCTTTTTCCCCCTTCTCCCCTGACCTGGACAGTTCAGTTTTACACGGACACGGGAGGAATGGAATTTCGCCTCCATTGCCTTCTTCAACTAATCTCTCCATCAGAAGGACCAGGAGACTTAATCCACAGCCCACAGAGTTCACAAATCCCACTGCCTCCTGATGAAGCACAGTGGGATTAATTATAACAAATGAGTTGCTTATCATTCCATACACTTTGAATATTAATCTCAGTCATTTACAGCCTCCTCTCAACCCCACAAGGGAACTTGCGGGAGGAGAGAGGGGACCCGAGACACCCCAAGTAAGCCCAGGGGACAGACTGAAATCCTGGAGCCACTTTCCTGATCACTGCGGGGTTTACATACGAGGCATTCAAGGCCAAGGTGGAAGCTAAATTCCTGGGCCAAACGTAACTGTTGATCTGTGCAGCCTGAAATTATCTGTTTCCAACAAGCAAAACCAGCATTTACGTCTTGTTAAATGCTGCTTATCTTGCGTTGACAGGCACACTGGAAACCTTGTTTTAAAGTGGATCATGGGGGCTGGCCGAGGGGCGCGGTGGTTGAGCGCTGGCTTGGGGCCCCGGTTCGGGTCCCACATAGGAGGGCCAGTGACACTGCCCTCCAAATAAATAAATAAATGAAGGTAAAAGGCACCTGTGTCCTCCTCCATGACACGTGCAATACTCAATGGCAATTGCTATAGGTAAAAATTTTTAAAAAAATAAAATGGATCACGGAAAGAAACCCCCGAGTTAAAATGAGGAACCGCCCCTTGACCCCGAATGTTTTGCTGTCTCCCGACCGCAAAGGAAACGGTCAGGAATCATCAGGTAAAAGCGACAGGAAAGGAAGCAGGGCTTGTAGGTTGGACCCAACGGGGGGCAATCACACACTAAATGGCAAAAAAAGAAAAGTTGCGGGAGAGGGCTCTGTGCAGACAGGGATGTGCAGCCCACCCAAGGCCCCAGTCCCCCCTCACTCGGCACCTGGACTGGGTCTCGGCCCCTGCTCTTCCCGGGGACCTGCTCACGGCGGTCTCGGGCTGGAGACCCAACCGCCTTCGCGATTTAACGCAAGGTGCCGGGCTCGCCGGGACCCCGTCCCTGGGAACCTCCTCCCAGCGGGCTCCCCGTTTCCTTCCCCGCAGCCCCCCGAAACCCGGCTCCGCTCCTATCTTTGACCCCCCCCCCCGAGCACGTTCCTTTCCCCCCATCCGCCCTCCCCGCACCCCCGACCCCGCACACGGAGGCCCAGCACCCCGCGCCCCCCAGTCCGCACCCCGCGCCCCCCAGCCCGCACACGGAGGCCCCCCGCCCCGCACCCCGCGCCCCCAGCCCCGCACACCGAGGCCCGCGGGGAGGGACCCCGGCCCAGCCACGCCCCCCCACCCGGGGCCAGGGCGGCCCGGCCCCGCAGCCTCGCTCACCCACACGAACAGGCTGTCCGCCAGCAGGTACTGGGCCACGGCGCGGGCCCCGGGCCCCCCGCCCGCCGGCGGGCCGGGCTGCCCCGCGGCCGTTACGGGCTCCCGCGGGCCCGGCGCCGGCGCGGCCCCCGCCTGGGCCCCGGGCGCGCTGAGGGCGCGGTAGGCGCTGACGACGGCGCCGAGCAGGGCCAGGCCGCTGAGGCCCGTGTAGGTGCGCAGGCTGGGCCACGGGAAGCGCTCCAGGAAGAGCAGCGGCATGGCGCCGGCCCCCGCCTCCGGCCCGCGGCCTCCGGGCCCCGCGGCGGCCTCGCGATCGGCGCGCACCCCGGGCTCTGGCGCAGCCGCCCCCGCCACCGCCGCCGCCACCGCCGCCGGGCCGCTCCTGGCCGCTCGCGCCGCGGCCGCTGCTGCCCCTGCCGGCGCGGAAGAGCTCGGCGGGCGGGGCGGGGGCGCGGCCTGCGGGCGGCGGGCGGGCGGGGCGCGGGGACGGCGGCTCCCGGCCTTCCCCTCCGCCCGCGGCCCTGAGGGCAAGCCCAGGCCGCGCGGCCGGCCCGCAGCGCGCAGGGCCCGGGGCCTCCCCCGCGAGTGGGCTCCCCTCGAGCGCCGCTGTGGGCCCGGCAGCCTCCCTGGTGGCCAGAGGGGAGCCGGCCGGATGGCGCGGTGGTTAAGCGCCGGCCTGGGACGCCAGCGGCCCCGGTTCGGGTCCCACATAGGAGGGCCAGGGACACCGCCCTCAAAAAAAACAAGGGGGGAGCTGGGAATGATAGAGGAAACAATAGAGGCCCTGATCCCAAAAGAAAGAGTATGGATCAAGGTTTCCATTTCTCGATGGTAAAGAGCTGTCAAGTTTCGGCTGCTTGCTAGCAGCAGTCTCCAGCAGAGTCTCAGACGGACCTAGTTCATCAGGAAATAAACATGTGCTCCTCCATACACCAGGCAGGAATGTGAAATGCTGCACCTGCTTGGGAAAGAGTCCGCCAGCTCCTGAAAACTTGCAGAGTTCGGAGTGACCATCTGAGGGCCGGCCGAGGGGTGCGGTGGCTAAGCGCTGGTTTCGGAAGCCAGCGGCCCCGGTTCGGTCCCACATATGAGGGCCAGTGACACAGCTCTCAAAAAAAAACAAAAAACAAAAAACCCAACGTACTTGACTTGGAACTGATGGGTCTTGGAAAAACACACTGTTCTCAAAACAAAACAAAACAAAAAAAAACAACGTACTTGACTTGGAACTGATGGGTCTTGGAAAAACACACTGTTCCCCAATAAAATTAAAAAAAAAAAAGACTGACCATTTGAGGTGGCAATCCCTCTCCTAGGCTTAGACCCGAAGAAATGAAAACATGGGTCTGCACAGAACTTGTACGCAAACGCCGACAGCAGCATTAATAACAGCCGACGGTGGAAACAACCCTTAATGTCCGGTAAGTGATGAACCCCTAAGTAAGGGATACCGTGGAATTTTATTCAGCCATAAAAATGAGCGAGGTACTGACATCTACAACCTGGACAACCCTTTAAAACGTGCGAAGTGAAAGCAGCCAGATCAAAAGGCCACAGGTTGTTATTCCATTTACATGAAATGTCCAGAATAGGCAAAGATGCACAAAGATGAATGGTTGTTTAGGGATAGGGAGATGAGGGAACTGGGGGGTGATACAAGCTCAGTGATGAAAATGTTCTGTTTGTGGTGATGGTTGCACAACTGAGTATACTAAAAATCATTTAATTGCATACTTTAAATGGTGAGATAGATCTCAATATGTGAATCACAGCTCAATAAAGCAGTTAAAAAAAAGTGTTGCCAAACAAAAGCATTCGTTAGGGGGTCTTATTCCTCCTTGTATCCCCAAGGCCTGTAATAATACCTGGCCCACAGCAAGTGCTCAGTATGTTATTTGTTGACTCTTACAAACTTTCAAAAAGAAAAGGACTATACTATCTTCAAGTATTTTGTGCCTAATATTCTGAAAGTCTACTAATTAGAGAACAAAAAAGGATCTCTCAAGGTATTGCCATCCACTTTATAATTTTTAGAAACATCCTCTTAAAGGGCCTGTGATGGAACACAACATTTCAGCTTTTGGCAGAGGAGGGCAAAGTGGTTTACACACACACACACACACACACACACACACACACACACACACTCTTACATGAGGTCTAGATTAGACTTCAGTTCCTGTGGTTCTCTCCCCACAGCCATTTAATTAAAATGCTAAACTTTCAACTTTATTGGTAAAATAAAGCTTTCTTTTGAAAAAAAATAACTTTCCAGGGAAGTAACTGTTTTACTATGAGTCCCCATAATTTTTAAACCACTGTCAGATGATCTATATTCAATCCAAGTCACAGTACAGTTACAAAGTGCCACACCAAACTTGTCCTGTCACCATGAAACTGCTGATAATAGATCTGCCCTTATTATATTACAATATTCCACCACGTTGAATTCCAAAGTGCTATAGTCCTTTGAATTATATAATCACTACTTTCTAAGTGGTAAAAAAAAACTTTAGACAACCTGTTTTTTGGAATAACTTCGTAAAGTGTTTAATAGCAACTCTTTACTTTTGGTTATGACTATGTAAACTATAGTCTAAATTAAACTTTTAGAGACTTGAACTTTCCAAGATTCAATGAGAATAGGTGAAATTAGCCCAACTATATAAGGTTATTTTTTATTTGCATTTTAAAAGATTTTAAAGGTTTCTGTCTGGATATTTTACGAGGGTATTTGTCCTAACAAAGCTTTTCCTCTCCCACTCCAAGGCTTTTGCACATCGTTCTCTGAAGGATTTTTTTCGGCAAGGACGTTACCCACCTTCTAAAGTCTACTGATTCTTTGGACTGGATCCGACTGCATCAGAGGACCAGGTGAGGAGGCAAGACAGAGGGATAGTTTGGCCAGGAAGGCTGGAACACAGGCTCAGGGGACTACCTGTCAATTGAGACCCAAGTGTGGCAGGACTTTAAGGGGCTGGTCCGACTTGGACAAGAACGCATCTGTGGAGTACACAAAGTTAGGGCTCTCCCCACTCTCACCTTCATTTCAGAGTACCATTTATCCTTCTGCATTGACTCTTGTGAGACTTTGGGTAGCATCCCACCCCCCCAATAACTGAGAGACAGAATTTCCTGCCATCTTTGTGAGATGGTGGCCGGTTTGATTTAATGGAAATGAAGAAATGTCATTTCATACAAACCAGAATTTATGTGGAGTAAGATTCACACCTATATACATTACTGTTTTCATTTTTTTAAATATCTGTAATCCTTTCATATTCATGACCTAATTTGATTTTCACCATCCTGTGAGAAAAGGCCAGAATAGTTTTAAAATTCTAACCTTCCTGGCCCAGCCGAGTGGCTCATTTGGTTAAGAACTCGCTCATGAGTGCGAGCTGAGCTCTGAGCAACAGCAGTTCGATGCCCAGCTCGAGCTGAGCAGCCGCTGAGCTACCAACAGGTAGCTGGACGGCTCAGCTAAGAAAATAAAAATAAAATAAAAATTCTCAGCTTCCTAGGAAGTGAACTTCATTATCTAATCCAGTAGCCTTAAATGTGCTCCCACAGAATTCTGGTGTTTCATTAGCGGGACCAATGTTCCAGTCCAGAATCCAGTGGTGTGGGCTAAAATAACCAACTTTTCAAGTTTATACGGAAAACACATTAATGAGTATATTTTCAATTTTTAACCTTTCTTTCACAATTTTCATAGCTCTGTGGTGTCTGCTTTAAACCACACAAGTAGTAAAATTTTCAGAACTCTGTAATAACTTTATCAGGTTTTCTTAAACTTTTGCTCTGATAGAAAGCTTCAAAACTATGGTGTTACTACACATATATTCTCATATTTGGGGTGTACTGTTTCCAGTTAGTTACATGTGCAATTAAATTACACAGTATTACATAAGCAGCAAGCATGGTGTCACAGAACATCATGACTTGCACGTAAGTTTGAGAAAAAAAACAATGAGTCAACAATCCCGTTAGTTATAGGTGAAGAAACGAAGTCCCCAGTGATATAATGACACACAGTTAACACAACTGTGGCCATTTCTAGATAGAGATAGATCCCATCCATTCATCCATCTGTCTTCGGGTTCCAAATCCAGTATGACCCCTTCACACTGTAGGACACCGAGTCTGCTGAGAACACGCCTAACACACACAATGGAGGAGTGGAGGGGAAGGCAACATCCCCCTCCCAGGTCTTCAGGCCCTTGCTATGATGCCAAACTGTCTTAACTAACGGCCCCTGGCTGCTGACACTGAAAAAGAACCATTCAGGATTTCTGATGACATGCTAAGCTTGGCAGCCACATACACAATTACAGTCATTCTTTTTAAAATTTTTTTAATTGAAATGACAGTAAAATGAAATTGAAAAAAGAACAGTGACCATTTTAATCCGACCTTTACAAATATAAAAATATAACCAAACCTCCAAACAGTTTCTTTTATACATTTTCCATAAACTTAATACAAGAAAAATTCTCAAAGCCAAACTATGTGACACTTGTATTCTATGTAAACACAGTAACCAAAAGCTAATTTTATTTTATTTTTTTGAGGGCAGTGTCACGCCCTCACATGTGGGACCCGAACCAGGGCCGCCGGCCTCCCAAACCAGCGCTCAACCCCCCGCGCCACTCGGCAGGCCCAACCAAAAGCTAATTTTAAATATACTGATCTTTCCCTCAACAGAACAGCATAATACATTTTCCCAATTTACCTCGTCTTACAATGCAATCCATAGCTAAAATACGAATTACACCTAAACTGGCTTAATCTAGACTTAGGTTTTAGTCTGTTTTCTTTTCACACAAAAACAAGCTAATATTAAAATGTGTTTTTATGGCTCAAGTCAAATGCCAATATTATGTTTCTCATCATACATTTAAACAAAAGGAAACTAAAGTGAGTCCAGTTTAACACAAATGATAAATGATAGAAAACAAGTAGAATAATTATAGGAAATTATCACCATCAAAAACCACTATGCCTTCTCTGGCCATGCAAAATACAAAATGACACACTCTCTGAAACAGCCTTACTGATGGCACATACTGTTCCAAACACTCTGAGCGGGTAAAAACATTAAGTTTGAGGAACTCGAATGTAGAAAAGCTGCTCCAAGCATTAAATCTCAAGTGACTGAGCAGGTACCTAAAAAAATAATCATTCAAAACCTGAGAGGGCCGGCCGAGTGGCTCAGTTGGTTAAGAGCTCGCTCAAGAGTGTGAGCTGAGCTCTGAGCAACGGCGGTTCAATGCCAGCCCGAGCTGAGTTGCCGTTGAGCTGCCAACAAGTGGCAGGATGGCTCAGCTAATTAAAAAAAAAAAACAAAAAACCTGAGAGCCTAAGAGTCACATCATTTAGGAAAGGGAATTCTAAACGGAATCGGGAAGACCTCACTTCCAATCAAGCATGGAAGGAAAATAATGGACTGGCTAATTTGGTTGTTTTATCCAAATAAAATGCTAACTTAATGGAACCCTTACATACCCAAAGTATAACAATAGCTGAACCACACAGTGCTAGTTACATGGTAAGACAATAAAAAATCCAGATCTGGGGCTGGCCGAGTGGCACAGTGGTTAAGCGCTGGCTTGGGAAGCCAGGGGTCCCAGTTCGGGTCCCACGTATGAGGGCCAGTGACACTGCCCTCAAAAAAAAAAAAAAAATCCACATCTGCTGTTAAAAGTACAAATTCATATACAGAATTAGCATAATTTCATTTTAAGTATTATCTACTTTTTTAAAAAAAATCACAAGTCTTCATCACTTAGGAAACATTTCTTCAAAGGGATGTCAGTGCTAACAATGATTTAAAACATCTGAGTAAGACTTTTTTCCATTTTTTTCCCCTCAGCCTATTGAATTATTTTCTAGTACCGTTTAGTTTTATATAGAATATGCACTACTCGGATTACTTGGGGAAAATAACGTCGCAAATACTGTAGTTACACAATACAAAAGAGGGCTTTTATTTATAAACAAACCTGGAACATAGAAGGCAGTCAAATATGTCAATCAAGAGCTCATTTAAAAGCTGTTTAGCATGTAGTATGTAGAGTTGGAATGCATGATTTAAGACTGTTCGGGAAGAGGTGTGATACGAACTTATCAAAAGAACTGAGTGTTAAACAGTACCCTTGTACCCTCTTCTAATGCTGTAGGAATACGTCAGATTTGAACTTGACTACTTCTATTTCCTGCAGGAAACCAGAACAAGAGTACTGGGACACAACCGCAACTCAACAATTCAAAACAACTTAAAAAATTTGTTATGAATTTTACATTCCAAACCAGATCTCTTTACATTCCAAGGTTAGTGACCCAGGCAGCATAAATCAAAGATTTTTCTCACCTAGGCCCCAGCATATGGATGATCAAAATCAACCACTCATAGTGGGAAGTAAGGATCAGAAAAAATTTCTAGGTCAAAGCTTAAGTTACAAAGGCCACAAGTGACCTTGAATCAGATGACTCTTGAACTCAAACATTCCTTTAATGACAGCACTTTATAAATTACACCTAGAAAAAAAATCCATCTTTCTCCACCCACCCTAAATGGCAAGAGCTAACACATCTGAAATGTGGTCACTGTAGCTTTCACTTGGATGCCAGGAGAGATCATGGAAGGTGGGCTGGATCAAAGCATCTTCATCTCTGCCTTCCCGTCTCTTAGGACTCAGCTAATCAGTGAGTTCACCAATAAAATTATAGTAATTTAGAAATATGCTAATGTAAACCAGAGGCTCAGGACTGTTAGTTCTTCATGGAAGAGGACTATCCACAGAACTAGTGGCTTTTCCAAAGGAAATCACTGGTCACTTATGGGCACGTGTAGTGACTACTTGATACGTAAGCGTGTGAAGGTGTGACAGGGCCTCAACAAATAAACTGAATGTTTATAAATCTGTTCAGGTGCTCTTGGTCTGGTTTTTCTCAAGGCTAAATAGGGAAAAAAAAGTACATGATATACTTTTCACATCACCCAATAGCCCTATGATCAGTACCATAAAGTTGTAAGAACTAATCAATAGTTCATTTCTGTCTATTAAAAACTTAACTATGCCAATCTCTTTTAAGTAGCTGTATCTTACAAGATTTCACAGTCAACAAGTTTGTAATGAGGCATACACAATATACTTTGACCATTAATCAATAAAACCAGAAAACTCCTTTGCCTTAAGATTCTTTTTTTAGTTCCCCCAAATTTGATACTAATTTAGCAGTTTTTAAGGTTTTTTAAAATTGATGTTTTTCTTAGGCTGACAAAACCTATCCCCTATACTGTCCTTAGATTTCAGATTATGCCAACATTATTTTTAAAAAGGCTTTATGTCACTTACTAAAACCAAATTTTCGTCTCTATGGATATAACTTCGAGTTAATAGAAATAACTCTGCAACTCAAGAGTTCAAAATCTAACAGACCCACTTTTAGAAACTTCCTTCCCAGACCACCATTTTACCATGGCCTAAGAATAACTAAGACATAATTTCACAACAGCACAAATAATACCATTATGGGGGTGGAGGGGGGTTTAAAAAAAAATTCTAAATGAGCTCTGGACTGGTCTCTTGATGACCTGACCATTTCCCATGACTTTCCCCGAGCAAGCCATTTTAGTGGTTTCCCATGTTTAAGGTCCACTGTTTATGAACAAAGGTCTGGTTGTACAATACAAAATGTACCAGTTGGTAACGTACTGAGAGTTCCACTGCAGTACAGCTCAGAGTGTAAAATTTGGTGAAGGGGATGCACCCTGGACTCATTCAAGCAAATAGAGTTCTCAAAAGTAGTAGAAGGTCCTCATCACAAAGATCTGTAACGTGGTCTTGGAGTGCACCCCCAAGAATGGCACCAGAGCAAGGGTCCCATAAACTTGACTAAATCTTCTACTGTCTCTTAACATTCACCAGCCTAAGGGGGAGAAAAAAACGATCCTCGCTTGTAAGAATATTACAATTTTAATGTGAAATTTTAAAAAATGGAATACAAATAGAAAGTTCACTTTCTTTAATGTTGTACAAAAACGTATGAGTAGAAACAAAAGCAAATTAAACATTATCACATGTGTTTACACCAATATCTAGTTCTCCATATTAGCTTTACTGTTCAAACAATAGAAAGCAGGTGGCAATTTCGGGGTAGAGAAAGAGATAAAACCAGAAAGTTTTTCTACCACATTTATTCTACACGGTGTAGAGCTGTGCTCACAGAGACGGCTTCTGTTACTTCTCCACTGTGCAGGGATTCAGTTGTATATAAAATTGAACCTGAATTTTAAAAAGAACAATAGCTTTATTAAAAACAGCATTATTTTCATAGCTTCTATCTTAGGTCCAAAATTTATTTGGACATTTCTACCCTCCCTTGACATTTCTGGCATTTTCTACACTAAGACAACACTTTCCTCTCACCTGTCACATCGTACACATTAAATGAGTGTGGTTGAACACTTACATTAAAAACAAGTAAGAGTCTAAATTTGATTAATTGTCCACTAATAAGTTCTTTGAAGGGAGGAAAAGTTTTTGCATCTCACTGTATTCTCACCACTCATTCAGCACAGTTCCTCATACCTAATAGTGGTGCTTAAATAAATGAATAATGACTCTTTTTTCATATCCCATACTTCAACTTGTAACTTACCAGCAGATCAAAGCAGATCAAGTTTGATGAGTGTGACTAAATGGAAAAACCAATTTTATTCAACAAGCTTTCATAGAAGGCAAAATCACTGCTGGCATTGTTTTTAAACTAACATTTATTAAGCACTTACTAGGTGCCTGGCACTATTATAACTACTTTGTATGTGTTATTTCACTTGGTTCTCAATTCTATGAAGCAGGGATCACTGCCCCCACTTACAAATGAAGGAAGAGGTATAACTGTTTGTCCATGGTCACACTGCCAGAAGTACTGACGGATTCAAATCCAAACACTGACCATAGCATCTGTGTTCTTAACCACCAGGTTATTCTGACTCCTAGCTATGGATGGCTCTAAGGACCTCGACAAGTACCAGTCAACTTAGAAAAAAAAAAAACTACAACCATTTCTCATCACTCTGCATTAAACAAAAAAATCTAACTCCATGTAAAACTTCAGGACTTAATCCCATATGCCCCAATTTGGTCCTCAATTCAGTAGGTTCCAAAAAGGTTAGAGAATATATTACACCAAGAGAGTCCTTCTCCACATTTTTATAGATAGCTCCCCCATATTAATTACATTGCTAACTACTCCCTTACCATCTCCTCCTCAAATGAAAAAGACTTCAAGTTTAACTGTAGAGTTATCTGATTTGGAGAAGAGCAGTTACACAAATGCCAAGATGTCCTGCCGAGACTTAGGGTTCCTTTTAGTCAGTCATACTTAATCTACGGCTTGCAAATGACCTAAGGGTCCATCTACTGTCTGAACTGCCTTAAAGACAAAATTCATAAACTATCCCTTTTCAAGTGCTTCGGAGTATTTTAAATATGGCAGTTTAGGGCCGGCCAGTGGCGCATTGGTTAAGATGCCAGCGGCCCGGTTCGGATCCCACATATGAGGGCCAGTGACACTGTCCTCTACATCTAAGATGGTGAACAACGGCTCCACCTGGAGCTAGGCTGCTGTGAGTTCCTGGGACGGCATAGCTGCAGCCCCTGCTGCAGTGGGCTGCCATAGGCTACAGTGAGTGGCCGGCAGCCAGCATGAGCAGCTGACAGCCAGTGTGAGCTGCCAATAGCCACAGTGAGCGACCATCCAGAGTCCGGCGACCGATCTGCCTCATCCGGGAAGAGAGCAATGACGATACCAACATGGGCCAGTGAAGCAACGTACTCCACAACTAGACTGAAGAACAAAAAAGGACAGCAACTTGGCTGTTCTCCTTCCCCAAATCCCCAACGCTGTTCCCTTCCCCCAATTCCCCAATAAAAATCTTTAAAAAAAAAAAAAGGCAGTTTAGATGAATCAACCACAAAACGCCCAACTTTCCATTACCTGCTCAAAAGCTGAGGGAGACTAGAAATGATGGGTCCATATCCTGGTGCATTGTCATACAATTCAAACAATGGTGCAGCTACCAGCTTGTAATTTTTAGGGACTGCAAACAAAGCTAAAAAAAAAAAACAAAACAGCATTCATTTTCTATAATTTCTTATGTAATTACTGCTTCCACTTCATTTATGAAGTAGTCACCAATTTTACATTTGAGGAATGTTTGAGGAAAAAGATAATTCTCATTAATACGTTTTGATTGTACTTCTAAGCAAAATTCATAGTAGAAACTTTGAAACTGACTGTAAAGTGATCCGTGCTATTAACAACCAAGAGTGCCTTGTAAGTTCTGGCCCTGGGAGAAAGGGGAGAGAAGTGCCTTGGGTTTTTCATTTATTTTGGATTCTACTTTAAGAGTATAAGAAATAATTACTTGCCAAAAAAATGTACAGCAGGCCTAAAGATGGTATTTTTTTAAAAAATCCATTCATCTGTCCTCCTATATTTTCAATTTATCCCAGTGTGGAAAATCAATACCAGCAGCTAAAGTTATTAAAAATACTATAATTTGCTGGGTAGGCATTTATCCAAAAAGGACACACAGATGGCCAATAGACATATGAAAAAGATGGTCAACATAATTCATCATCAAAGAAATGCAAATAAAAACTACAATGAGATATCATCTCACACCTGTCAGAATGGACATCAATAAATCAACAATCAACAAGTGCTGGTGAGAATGTGGAGAAAAGGGAACCTTCGTGCACTGTTGGTGGGACTGCAAATTGCAGCCACTATGGAAATCAGTATGGAAGTTCCTCAAAAAATGAAAAATAGAACTACCTTATGACCCAGCAATTCCATTCCTAGGTGTTTATCCAAAGAAATCCAAAACACTAATTCGAAAAGATTTATGCACCCCTATGTTTACTGCAGTGCTATTCACCATAGCCAAGATATGAAAACATACCTTGTAGTACATTTATACAATGAAATGTAACTCTGCCATAAAAAAAGAATGAAATCTTACCATTTGCAACAACATAGATGGACCTGGAAGGTATTATGCTAAGTGAAATAAGTCAGACTGTGAAAGACAAATACCAAATACCATATGATCTCACTTATATGTGGAATCTAAAGAACAAAATCAATGAACAAACAAAACAGAAACCAACTCATAGATACAGAGAACAAACTAATGGTTTCTAGATGAGTGGGGGGATTGGGGACTGGGTGGAAAAGGTGAAGGAATTAAGAAGTACAAATTGGTAGTTACAAAAGTCACGGGGATGAAAGGTACAATATGGAGACTGTAATCAATAATATTGTAATAACTATGTACAGTATCAGGTGGGTAATAGACTTATTGGAGTTATCACTTTGCGAGGTATATAAATGTCTAATCACTATGTTGTTTTGTAGACCTGAAACTAGTTTAAAAAAATAAAATAAATAAATACTGTAATCTGACATTTTAGGCTCCACTTAAACGTACTTTCCATCCAGTAGCATAACTGGTACATCTATGAGAAAAACTAGGTAATTCTGTATAAACATGGTACGTGGTTTTAGTTTTACAATAAATCCAAAAATTCAAGGAAGTTAGAGAAAACACAGATAGAGGTATCCTTAAAATTACTCCACAAAAGGTTTTATATGGTTGCCTTCAAAAACAAAGTAGCTTACCTTTCTCTTGAAGTTGAACCAAAAACAACTTCTTATGTTCCTTAGGTTTTGTAATATGTGCAGGAATATAGGGATACTAAAATAACAAGAGATCAATTTGTTGTTGCCAAAACATCCCTTATCCATCCATGCATCTATTTATCAACTCCCATTTCAAACATTAAGGCCAAACTATCAACCCTCTGAGACCAAGTTCCTCATAACCCCAATACAATGTTAACATACATCTCGTGGCTTCATTTGCCTCTGTACATGTTTATTCCCAATGCAGTATAAACCGCTGGGAGAAGTAGACTCCTTTCTACCTTTACTGGGATCTAGTACCTAAGAAATGTGCTCATAAATAAATGCTTTAATAAATACAAAATAACTAGTAGTAAACCATTCAGCCATCCAAGACAAACATGTAGACACAGGATTTATAGCTTGAGAAATTCACAATACAATGAAGTCTGATATTAATTAGTGCTTTTTAAAAAGTTTTTGTTTGTTTTTTAAATATCACTAGTAAGTTTTTCTAGAATCCTGATGTGGACATGTTTACTATAGTAAAAGTTTAAATGTGGTCTGTGAGGTATTTGACAAGATGCTCCTACTGCTGCCAACCTCCTCTCTCCCCCACCCCCCGTCCCACAGACACACACACACACACACACTCACAGGCACGTGTGCTTCTGCAACACCAGACGAGCAGTGTAAATGAAGTTCTGTCAGCTGGACAGAGTCAAATTGCTTGGGGAAATGGAGAAAGTATTTTGGAGAATTTAAAGGACTAAGAGAATAAGAAAGAGGTTGCTATGTGTAAAAGAAGAATTCTACCAGAGCATTTAAAGTCTAAGAGAGAGATGTCTTCTTTTTGTTCTACTGTATGTTAGAAAAAAACCTCTCCTACATCTCCTCACAGTACCTGCAGAAAAAAAATCTGCTTTTACTTTAGTATTGTATTTGAAGGCAGGGGAATTAACAAGTGCTGAATAGAGAGATAAGGGGAGAGTAGGATAAAAACAGAGCTGCCAAAAGGGGGTATTATGATTCCCATTTTATGTAAGAAACTTATATTCAGAGGCTAAGTATCTTTTCATAGATGACACAGCTAAGTAGTGAGGCCAGGATTCAACTGTATCTATTCAACTTGCACCTAACTATAAAAGCCTATGGTATTTCCTGCTATGCTATCCCTTTAGCACCTAACCAATATTCAAGTTAGAATAATTACATAGGGTATAATGAAGCAAGACGACTGTCACAGGCTTTGCAGGTGCCACACTATCATGAAAACCAGGCACACAGGCAGCAACAGAGGGACAAGGAGGTGAGAAGTAGCCTGAATAGCACAAGCTAAAAGAGACCTGGGGTTCACATACAACAAAAGTTCCCAAACCATGACCAAACCAAAGGGACCAGCATGACCCCAATTTTCTTATACGAGGCTATGTGTTCCTTTTCTTTTAAGCCTTTCGTCTCCAGTCCTCATCTTGGTGTTTATTTTAAGCCAAGTGTACTTTACACAAAAAGATCAAGATAGGGAGATGATGTCATGCTCTTTTCCCACGGGCACCTACCCAATACTACAAGTTTACTAAACACGTAACCCCTATATCTTACACTAGCAGAGCCAACACTAGCATTCAGTGAATTAAGGGACATAGTAGGGGAGATAAATGAGAGTATTCAGAAAGTAGCCTGGAAAGTTTGGGAGTTATCACTAGTTAAATCAAGAGTGTTCAAAGGAAGTTTACCATAATCGTTTTGTGTATCTTTGGACCAGGAACTTCACCATTTCCAGATGAAATTATACTTCTCGGAGCTAACACAGTTCGCAGGTGGTCAGCACCAACACCAGCTTCACAGCACCTTACTTTCCCATCCTTCAACTATACCAGCGAGTCAGAAGAGGGCAGACAACAGTCTTTAGCTTGGCTTGTATTTTGTGTGATTCTTTTTTTTTTTTTAATTTTATTGGGGAATTGGGGGAGGGGAACAGCGTTGGGGAATCGGGGAAGAGGAACAGACAAGTTGCTGTCTTTTTGTTCTTCAGTCTAGTTGAGGAGGATGTTGCTTCACTGGCCCATGTTGGCATCATCATTGGGCTCTTCCCAGATGAGGCAGATCGGTCGCTGGCCTCTGGATGTCGCTCACCGCGGCTATTGGCAGCTCAAGCTGGCTACCGGCTGCTCACGCTGGCTGCCAGCCACTCACTGTAGCCTATGGCAGCCCACTGCAGGAGGGGCTGCAGCCTACACCGTTGCCGGGGCTCGCACAGCCCAGCTCCAGGTGGAGCTGTTGTTAGCTGTAGAGGGCAGTGTCACTGGCCTTCGTATGTGGGATCCAAACCGGGGCCACTGGTGTCCCAAGCCAGCTCTTAACCAATGTGCCACTTGGCAGGCCCATTTTTGTGCAATTCTTGACCAGGAACATCTAGTCATGCAAAGACACTATCAAAGTCACAGGGCCTTGTCAAAAGAATTCAGGATCCAACTTCAAGAGTCTCCCATTAGTCAAAGACAGGAAAACTTACGCACCAGTAACATGATCAATCATTACAATAGGTTACATACAATCCATTGTACAACACTTTAAAGGTCATTCAAACAGCTGCTTTTTGAACCTCTCATCACAGTTTCTCATTCCACCTGAGTTCAGGGCAGCTGTGTTGGAAAGGGTCTGAAGGCTCCCTGCTTGCTGCCACTGTCTGGCTCTCCACTTTTCAGCCTCAAGCATTTCCAAAACCCAGGAAAGTCTCAACCAGTACTCAGACTCGATATGAAAGCGCAGAGAGTTAACACACCCCTCTTCTAATAGGGGGCAGCAGTCCCTGGCCCCCCACCTTCCGATGGACAATTCTGAAAGGCATTCTACACGGTTCCTCACAGTCCTTAGCAGGACCATTCCAGCTGCCCACAGCTGTAAAAAGATCAATTATGTTCCCCTCTTTCACATCTGTTGCTTCTGGTCTCCCTTCCCTTGTACTCTGCTGCTTCCTAGGATGGTCTCCCAAACAAACTGTCTGCATTCCCAAGTCTTTGTCTTATTCTCTCTTTTGAATAAAGTCAAATATTTGAAGGACCCTAAGGAATTAACTCATTCTTCTGAAAACTGGTAGGTAGAGGAAAAGAAGCATCCATCATCCCCTATACAAACGACGCCTCAGGGTAACCAGGTAGTTGATGAGAGAAGTTTCTCTTTATATAAGAACCACAATCCTAATGAATTAAAAGATCCGGAGAACTACTCTCAATGAGCTGCTGACATTACAGAGACAACCAGACATTATAAAATTCCTAATGGAAGTACACATGCCACTGTGGCAGCCAAGCTTCAAGAGGACCCTCAATGGTCCCCGTCTCCTGGTAGCCAACCTGTATAGCCCCTCCCACAGTGTACGACGTGGGTTTGCATGAGCAACAGTCACAGCCAAGATTAGGTTATCGAGAATGTAATAACCCAGAGACCTATTTGGCACTCTTTCTGGCAATGTGTATCTCTTGGATCACAAGCTTTGGGAGAAGCCTGCTGTCTTACTGGGAGTTGCCCTATGGAGATGCTCTCATGGCAACTGAGGAAGGCCTGAGGTCCGCAGTCAGCAAGGACCTGACACCTTCAGTTGAACAGCCCAGGAAAACTGAGAGGTCTGCTGACTGAGCATGGGATCAGCTCCATAAGCCTCAGTCCAGACTTGAGATGATGCAATCCTAGCTGACAAATTGACCATAACTTCACACGAGACCACGAGCCAGAACCACCCGGCTAAGTGGCTCCCAGGTGCCTGACCCTGAGAAACTAAGATAATAAATGTTTCCTGTTTTACGCTAAGTTTTGAGGTAATATATTATGCAGCAATCGGGAACTATGCTGCCTGACAAGTCTTGTACCCCCTTCCAAAAAACTGAGTCCAAATCCAATTTATTGCTCTAACCACCAACTTTCAGGATACAGGGCAAAGGCAGCTACAGGATCCATGACAACAGGGGACTGCAATCAGCAGTGGAAACACTTCAAACTTGAAATGGCCTCTTTTCATTAATAAGTTACAAGAAAAAAAAAAAAGATGGGGAACTAACCTATAGATATAAAAGAGACTTAAGAGACAATCCTAATTCAAATAAATTACAAAAACAAACAATGAATTTGAAACTACCAGGGATACATGAACAGTGCTATATATTTAATGATATTATGGAATTATTTATTTTTAGTGTGATAATAGTAGTACTGTTGTTATGTTTTCAAAAAGATCCTTATCTGTTAGAGATGCACACTGTAATATTTATGATTGAAATTATATCTAGGATTTGCTTCAAAATAACCTAAGGTCAGAATGGGGAAATGGGGCAGTGACGGGAGGGGACTGATGAAGTTTGAGCATGAGTTGCTAACTGCTAAAGGTGGATGACAGGTTACAGGATACATTTACTTTTACTATTTTCTACTTTTGTATGTGAATATTTCCTGTAAGAGGAAAAAATGCTTGGCTTGTTAATTTTTTACCTAAATTAAGGAGGGTGCAGAGAAAATTTCTAGGCAAATTCTACTATGATTTTTTTTTTTTGGATGGCTGGAATTAAATCAGTTTCCTACTTCCCCAAATGCCCAGCAAATATAAATGTACACTAACTTGAGGAGGTTCAAAATTTGGTCTCCACCAGTTCCCGATGCAGTCATCGATGACCCAGTCTTGCAGGACTCCATCTTGACGACCCAGGATCTGTCAAAAAATGATACTCCAGCAAACAACTAAACATACAACCCATGAACACCCTTCTTCAACCAAGAGAATTTTTTTGGCAGCACTCCTAACAGAGACAATGGCTAATGTGTCTTCCATATGGACTTCCTTTCTCTAACGTTTATTATGTGTTACTGTGTCCAAGACATACACTATTAGTTCAAAAAGGGCAATCTAGTATCAACATACCCATAGAGGACCAACGAGTATGTTGCTATGCCCTGGACATACGTGAAAAACCAAAGATAATCAATTACCTCCATCAGCCAATGGCATACAATAGTTTTTCTAGAATCAACTATAGTTTCTGTATATCACCCACCCGACCAAGTTATAGAAGTGTGCAAAATTCAATTTCTCTTTTTATAAGTCTATGCAGCATAACATGAAGCTTAAGTTGTTTTAATCAAAGCTGTGCTCTACATTTTAAATGGGTGAAAAATGGTTCTGCAAGGTTACTAATGAGAAAGAGCAATTCCTTGCCTCTCCTCACCCAGTCCCACTGACTGTAACTTTCAACTCTTAGCTGTTTTTACCCCTGATATTTTAAAAAGCACTCTTCTTGTTTTTAAATAAACTGTTTTAAGATTTACAGAGAAATTGCAAAGATGGTATAGACACTCCCCATGTATCCCCACCCAGTGTCCCTACTATAAACATCTTACATTAGTGGAGCACATTTGTCCCAACGAGTGAACCAATACTGACGCCTTATTATTAACTGAAGTCCACACTGTATCCAGATATCCTTAGTTTTTACCTAATGTCCTTTTCCAGTTCCATGGTCCCATCTAGGATATCACATTATATTTAGTGGTGCTATCTCCTTAGACTTTCCCGGTTTTTTGATGATTCTAACAGTTTTGTGGAGTACTGGTTAGGTATTTTGTAGAATGGCCCTCAATTAGACTGGGGTTATGAATTTTGGGAAGACTGGGAAGGAAGATCAGAGGTAAAGTGCCCTTCTCATCACATCACTTCAAGGGTACGTTCAACCAACATGACTTATCGCTGCTGTCAACCTTGACTACCTGGCTGAGGTAGTGTTTGTCAGGTTTCTTCACTGTGAAGTTAACATACTTTTATGACCATTTCTTGATTACTTTTCTGTTTGTTTTTTTTTGGAGGGCAGTGTCACTGGCCCTCAGATGTGGGACCCAAACCTGGGCCGTTGGCCTCCCAGACCAGCGCTTAACCACTGCGCCACTCGACCGGCCCACTTTTCATTTTTAAAAATTTAAAATAAAAACACTGATTGGCACCCTCTACTGTGGATGAGAATTTAGATCTTAAAACTACACCCTTCCCCCCTTCATACTTTCTCTTTCACCATCCTCTTATCAATATTTAAGTCAATATTCACCATTTAAATTAATATGACTAGGTGAACCAGACACAACAGAGCATTTAGAAACTATAATTACATTTCCTGACTTCTAAACTATCCCTTTTTTTGAAGTTAATAATTTTCATTTAATTTGCTATCACTAATCCCCACATGTTCCACAGGAGCTTAAATTTCTTCTCAATTCCAATATTAATTATCCTGTTAATTTCATTTTTCCTAAGAGACATTTTTCTAGCATCCTGCTCCAATCGGTAGGTGCTTTCAGCTCTGCCCCACAGCCGAAGTCCTAGGGCTTCCCTTTGCCTCTCTCCTGTGTTGTTAGACCCTCTCTATAGTCCGAATCCTGTATCTTGTTTCTTAGTTTATTCTTTCATGTTGGTGGTGAACAACCTCTACTATCATCCTGCAAAGAGGTTCAAGAGACACATTTCTGGAAACTCTACGTCTGGAAATAACTTTAATTTACATGCACACTTGATTTAGTTTGATAAGAAAGAAAATTCTAGGACAGAAATCACGTCTCAGATTCATGAAAGCCTGTTCCATGATCTTTTAGCTTCCAGTATTATTTCTGGGAATTGAATGACATTTCTAATTTTGATGCTTTGTATTTAACCCATCTCCCCTCCCTGTCCACAAACTATGGAACCTTTCAGGATTTTCTGTCTATACTGAATGATTTAAAATTTCATGATGATATGCCTCTACGTGGATCTTTTAACATTCATTATAGAAGGAAAGCCAGCAGTTCTTTCCAATATGAAAATATATGCTCTTTTGAGTTTGGGAAATTTTCTTAAATTACTTTGTAAATTCTTCCTTTTCTATTTGTCTATACAGTTGACCCCTGAACAACACAGTTTGAACTGCATGGGTTTACCTACATGTATTTTTTTCAATAAATGTGTATAGTACTATAAATGTATTTTCTTTCCCTTATGACTTCCTTAATAACATTTTTTTCTCTAGTTTACTGTAAGACTACAGTATATACTTTTCGGCTGGGACCGCCATCTTCCAGTAATTCGTCAAGATGACCAACACAAAGGGAAAGAGGAGAGGCACGCGCTATATGTTCTAGAAAACATGGAGTTGTTCCTTTGGCCACATACATGCAAATCTACTACAAGAAAGGTGATATTGTAGACATCAAGGGAATGGGCACTGTTCAAAAAGGAATGCCCCACAAATGTTACCATGGCAAAACTGGAAGGGTTTACAATGTTACTCAGCATGTGTTGGCATTGTCGTAAACAAACAAGGGCAAGATTCTTGCCAAAGGAATTAATGTTTGTATTGAGCATATTAAGCACTCTTAAGAGCGGAGACAGCTTCCTGAAACAGGTGAAGGAAAATGATCAAAAAAAAGAAGGAAGCCAAAGAGAAAGATACCTGGACTCAACTGAAACGCCAGCCTGCTCCACCCGAAGAAGCACACTTTGTGAGAACCAATGGAAAGGAGCCTGAGCTGCTGGAACCCATTCCCTATGAATTCATGGCATAAATGTAAAAAAATAAAAGACCTCTGTATTGTTAAAAAAAAAAAAAAAAAAGAATACAGTATATAATACATATACAAAATTATGTGTTGACTGTTTATGTTATCAATAAGGCTTCTGGTCAACAGCAGGCTATTAGTTATGCTTTTGGGGAGTCAAAAGTTATACGTGGATTTCAGACTGTGAGGAGAGTTAGCGCCCCTAACCCTCCTGTTGTTTGGGTCATATAATTTATATATGGCTTTCTAGAATGATCTACTAATTTTATCTTTTCTTACCTATGTTCTATCTTTTCGTTCTACTTTCTGGTAGATTTCCTTAACTCAATCTTTTAACTCACTACTTTTTCATTCTGCTATTTTAAAAAAAATATTTATGAGTTCTTCTTTGTTGGCTGAATGTCTTTTTTAATGGCACGCTGTTTAATAGATGCAGTATCTCCTTTTACCACATCAAGAATATCAATCATGATTTTGTTGATTGTTGAACTTTGTTTCTGCCAGATTCCTTTTGATTCTTTTCATCTCTTTCTTAAGAGGCTTTCTCCAAAAGCCTGATGATACACGGTTATCTGCTCACAATTAAGGGGAAAGTAATAAGATGCCTAACTGACACCTCTGTGTGCATGAGTGATAGGGCTCCACTATTTCTTCAGGAGGATTCCTAAATATCATCTGGAGAATTTTTTATTTTAGGAGTTTTGTTTGCTTTTGTTTTTTGTTTTTTTTTTCATTAGTCTTTTTCTCCAGAAACAAACCCTCCAGCCTGGGGCAAAACTAGTTGTCAACACTCCATCAGCGTAGTAGAAGTCTAGTAGAAGTCTCACTAGTCTGGATGTAATCCTTTGATGACTCTCCCCATCTCTATCTTTTCATTGCTTAGTTTTTTCTGATTCAATCTCTACAGAGAATCCATCACCAGCCAGACTTTGCCTAACTGTACAGAGTGGGGAAGATGATCTAGGTATATAAATACATCCTCTATAGCCTGTCAATCAATCCAGTTTTCAGTCCAGACATGGCCCCACTTTCATAGGCAGCAGGCACTTCCAATTCCTCAGCCTTTCTGGTATTCTGCAGTGTTGGGTCCTGACCTGCCCTCCTGCTTTGCTGAGGTTTCTGATAAGTCAGTTATGATTTTTATCCATCTGCTTTCCAGCTTCTAAAATTTTCTGTCTCATCTTGCACTCCCCTCAATACTAATGGATTTTTATCTTTTTAAAACTGACTTTTTGGTGGTTTTGAAAAGAGCTAAGGTGAGCAGGTAGATTAAATCCACCATATGTAAATGGACACGCAAGAGCAGCACAATATTTAAGAGTTACAGTGCATTTAAAAAATTACTAGAAAGACAAACCAATTGATCAAAGTGGTAGAATTCCACGTAATTTTAGGCTGGTTTCTTTTCTTACTTTTCTGCATTTGCCAAGGTTTTTGCACAGAATAAGTATGAGTTTTGTAATTAAAGGTGGCGGAGGTAAGGGCAGGTTGCATGCTAAAAAGAAAAATATTTAATAACGAAAACCACCCATAATCTCAAAAACCTCCAGCATCTATGCATTTGGCAGACATGAGAATGACTTTTAAAAAGTAGTACAACTTGAACAACGCCTAAAAGATATGCATAAAAATGAAAATAGGTAAGTAACAGGAATCATTCTTTTGTCAAAATTCTAGAGAGGCCTACTCTGGAACAAAACTGCCTGCATTCAAATCTCCAGCTCCATGACATACTAGCTATATAACATCAAGCAAATCACTTGAACCCTTTGTGCCCCAGTTTCCTTATTAGTAAAATGAGATTAATAATAATACCTACTTCCTAGGGCTGTTGTAATGATTAAAGAAGTTATCCCATGTAAAACACTTTAATGCCTAGCACAGTAAGTACCTAATAAATGTTGGCTTTTATTAACCATTATTATTACATCAATATTTCAATGGGGAAAAAAATGTTAAGATAAAGCTAGTATAACTTCAATTCACAGAAAATAGACATTGTACATATTAACATTCTGGGATTTAAGTTTTATTTATTTAAAAGTAAATAGTCAAAATAAACTTATCCTTTTCACAAGACATAAAAAGCCTAATTATCCATTAAGTTGATGATATTCAGATGGACAATAATAAAACTGTCAAAGTGGTTAAAGAGAAAAATACCTCTGTCATTAAGCGTTTTAGTCCTTCAACTTCATCTTCTCCTGGATTAAGTTCACCACCAGGTCTGCATAAAGGTTAAGAATTTGGGGATAACAGGATGAAGACAATAGTTATTTCTATCAAGTAACTGAATAACACATTTATTTCAGTGTCAATGATAAGGCAATCACAGCAAACAAATATCAAAGAGAGGGGGGAAGAATGTGCTGGATAGTGCAAGTTGAATTCATAATATTAATTCACCAGACTAATGGTAAACAAATGCTAATTTAAAAAAAACAAAATTTGTACCATAACATAAACATCACATAATTGCTGGTCACCACTCCATTCCAATCTTTTTTCTTATCTGGTGATAATGGAGTCTAGAAATGTCCAGAGAGCAATGAATCGCATTCTTTAGATCCGAAAAACAGGACATTTTCCCAGAACTCCAACCTAAACATCAGACACCTCTCTTTTGGTACAATCTGGTCAAACAGTTGTCAACTAAATGTATACTGAGAAATTTACGAGCTTAAATGATAAAATTAAACAATTACCTATAAAAATGTAAGCCATTTTAAGAATAGGAATCAACTGTTCTTAGTAATGCTACAGTGACACCTAGTAACTAAACCTGGACCCATTTGTATTTAACAGGCCCCTATCAAGCTCAGTCATTAACATCAACAATATACAGAAACATGCAGATTTCTAGTTAAGCAATAAACGAGCACTGCACTGGAGAAAACGTACTTGTGATTTTCTCTTTCTATACACTCCATGAACAGCCATGTTTGTTGAGATAAATGACTAAGGGCTAAAACTGTATTCCGAAGCTCCATAAAACAGTAATCCTATTAAAAGCTGTCTTGCTGCTGATTTCCAATGACACTTACAATTTGAAGAAAGTTGTTCCCAGCTGTAGCAGTAACACATGGGGTAGCCGGTGCTCATGTACAATCAGAACCCCTTCTACAGTCCTCCTCATTCCAATTTTATCAAATTCCTCCCTCATGCGCTGAAATCTGGCTGCCACAGAGCTGTCTTTCTCATAGAGGGGCTCTTTTGTACCAAAAGTATAATTGGTAAGAGGATACCTGTGGTCCAAAGACAAACATCTAACATGAAAACTGAAGACCATAATTTACAGTAAGATAGAAACACATTTTTTAAAAAATCATGGTAAAAAAGGATATACTGTACTCAGACAAAAGATTTATCCAAAGTTATATAACTAGTTAATGAGAGACAGAGACTAGAATCCAAGTCTTTAGACTCCCAACACAGAGCTTTTATTAGATCAAGCTGTTAACTTCACACTTGAACTTTCAAGTGCAGGTTGACAGCACTACCCTGAAGACCCTTAAATGCTTAGAGCAGTGGCCATCTGGACATCTGATAATCCTCCGGCTGTAGATCATTGAGGGCTGGTGTACTGACACTGCCAACCAACTAATGTACCCTTGGGCTCCTCTGACTACTAATCTCACCAGAAATTCTATTAATGATGGGCGATAATGGCTCATCTCTATTTTTCTACAAGCTGAGCCACCGCTTTCCATCATCTCTCCTGTTTGCCATTTCTCTCAGTCAAAACTATCCTCAGGCTTTTTGGGGAGCACAAATCTTTCTTCAGATGAACTCCCCCCTCAAAACTTTTTTATAGCCTTCTACATTTGTTCTATTCATTACCCTCATTCTCCTTTCTCCTCATTCAAATAGTCTGCCCACTATATCTAATCTGAACATTCTCTCCTCCTTTATCAAGAATTCAAAATAAGGCTCATGGGGCCGGCCGGGTGGCGCGGTGGTTAAGCGCTGGCTTAAGAAGCCAGCGGCCCCGGTTCGGTCCCACATATGAGGGCCAGTGACACTGCCCTCAAAAAATAAATAAATAAAGCTCATGGTTTTGAAGACCATTTTCATTTTGCCTAGAAAAGATCAAAATTTTTCCTTAAAAGATCATTAAAAATACCATATTTGTATTTTATCCCACATATCGCCTTGTAAACCCTCAATCATAAGCCTTACAGTCAGAAGCCTTTGATTATAAGCCTTTGAGTAAGAATGTTTGGGCCACACCTGCCTATCCGCTATGTTTTTTATACAAATGCCCTGACATTGATTAAGTAACTACATAATTAATATACTCTGCTATTCTTAAACGGGGAACAAATCACGGTTGCCAAAACTTAAGAATTCCAAAAGCCAAATTCTAGGCATAAATGAAGAAGCTCTAAAACAATTAAAATATACCATTTCCAGGAGGCTTTTAAGATTTTTAGAAAGAACTTCCCCTTTAGGCCTAATGCTGAATCTAACATTGTCAGCAGCAGCAATCTCACACAGCACTAGGTACCCAGCAGCTATTTTTAAATGCTTTATATATATTATTTAGTTTCCACAAACCAAGTTATAAAGAATTAAAATAGTTACAAGACCTCTGTACTGCAAGAGCCAGCTCTTATATCAACGAGGAGATTCAATCAAGATGGAATGTCATTTTCAGCTGTGAAATCAGAGGACCAGCCTGGACACACACATTATTTCCATTACACTGTGAGCTTTATAAAGAGGGACCACGTGTATACCCAGCATTATGCCCAGTATCTGGTACAAAGTAGGCATTTATGCAGTATTTCCTAAAAGAAACTATATTGTGGGAGAGAGAACTTATGTTCAATTTAGATCATTACTCACCCAGGTGAACTGAGCTCACAACACAATGATTATTTCTAAATACTGTATTTATGGGGGGGGCAAAGTACTATAAATCCATCATCTCATAACTTCAATGGAGCAAAGACTAAAACATTTTCACCAAGTTAATTCTACATAATAGCTTAATGTAAATTGATCCAGTAATTAAGACAAATCGAGGGAAAACTGTTTGAGTCCTCGTTCTAATTACCCCTAAAATAATCCAGAAACTGTGCTTTCACATTTTTTAAAATGGAGACCATTTGCCTCTTCCACTTCGTGGGACTCTTATGAGGATTATAAGTGATATGAAATTAAAATGTTATTATGTTAATGCATCGCTCGAGACGTTAACTTGTACATATGCAATTATCTGCTAATTCCAGCATAAACCCAACATCATCTAGATTTCCAAGCCAACACCTGTTTTGCCAAATAATCACCTTTTCAATTTCAAATCACTTTTGAGAGAGACAAGTTCATGTATTTGAATACAAAAGAGAAACACCTAACGTGCCCTACCGAAACCCTAGAATCAGTAAATCCTCGCGCCTTTTAAACACCGACGAGGCATCCCAGCGCCTCGCAAACTCTCAGGAACGATAAAAGAGCGTGCCGACAACGGCTGGACCAAGTCACAGCCCGCAGGCCAATTCCCTGCCGAGAGCACCCGCGAGCGTGACCTCGAAATGCAATGGCCTACAGGGCTTTTGCACAGAGCGATGCTGCCCGCACACAGCGCGGCTGCAAGGGGCTCCCGGGGCCGCGTGCCAGACCCCACCGCGGCCTGAGACCCCCACCCTGACGGCCTCCGCCGGCCCGTGCCTACCGGGTGCGCGGATGCTCTCGCTGCGGCACAGAAGACAAGCGGGTGCACCGGGCAGGCTCGTCTGCCCTAAGCAGACAAGCAAAATGTGTTCGTGAGCTGAAATGCAACACAGCGCTTAATAGGAAAGAAAAAAACCTCCCCGTAGAAGCTTGCCGCCAAAAAGAAACACCCTTTGCTGGGGGTTAGCTGCAAGGGAGGTGCGGGGAGAGGATGCGTTCAGAGCGCACTTGGGGTCTCCCTATAATGAGCGAGCGCAGGCGCAGGGGCACAAGGCTTCTGACCCTCGTAAGGGCTTTAAACCCCTCGGCGCCGGAGGATAAGGGAGGGGGTCTGCGGGGGTTCTAAAGGGCCAAGCGGGGGCGGCGGGGGACCCGCGGCGGGCCGCAGGCCATCTTTCGGGAGCTCTCACTAGACAGAGAAGCCCAGCTGGCAGCGCGCGAAGGCCGGGCCGTGCTTACAGGTTGATGGTGCGCTCCAAGGTGAGGGGCTTGGTCTGCTGGATGTACTTGTTGCCGAACTGGTTGACCCCTCGGGGCCAACCGGTCTGCGAGCGATTCGGCGGCACCACAGACATGCTGGCGAGCTCGGGTTCTGGCGGCGAAGGCACAGGGCAGGCAAAGGAGACTTTCCCAGCGCCCACAACGGCTCTCTTCTTCCCACTCAGCAGCCGCCGCCCGCCAGGAACATGAGAACGCAAGAGGAGGCGTACGCACGCCGGAAGTGCCTACGGAGCCTGTGGCGGCAGGAAGTAGGGAGGCCCAGCCGGCCAGGCTGAGCGCCATTGGACCGACGGCTGGCCGCAATATCTGGCGCTCCCATTGGTAAGTCAGCTATGGGTTCCGCCTCCTCCCGTTTTGATGCTCCCTATTGGACGGTGCTGGGGAAGGGGGCATTCTGGGAATTGTAGTCTCCGTAGGAAAAGAGCTGCTTGATCTGCGCGGCGTGGGTCGGAAGCTTCTGTGGACATGAATGGGAAACGACCCGCTGAGCCCGGCCTCGGCCTGACGGGGAAAAAGAGAAAGAAGGAGCTGACGGCGGAGTTTTCGCACGCTGTCAGCGAGGAAATCTTGAAAAAGCAGGTGGCTGAGGCCTGGAGCCGCAAGACGCCGTTGCGTCACGGTAATTGGGTGCCGAGAAGCGCAAGCCGCCGCGCGGTGGTCGGGGGGCCCCAGGGAAGGGCCCTTGGGGACAGCGTGACGTCGGCCCCTCTCCTGCCTGGCCTGCTGCCAGCTTTCATTCCGAGTGCAGTTTGGATTTGGAACTTGGAAAGCGGAAGAAATGTAGGCCGTAGAGGTTTGGGGAAATCAAGGGCAGGCAAGTTCATGGTTGAATTCTGGAACCAAGGGTTACTGCGTTAGAATCCTCTCCACGGTGCGTCGTTGCCTACGGGCTGAACCTGTGAAAGTTTCCGTTCCTTCCTCTGTAAAATGGGATAGCTGATAGTGTTTGCCTCGGGAAGATGTTGAATGAGATGAATAAGCGAGTGCATGCATGCATACATTTTTCTTTCCCTAAGTAAGGACCAGTACACGTTCAGACACATTGGGCCGGCCGAGTGGCGCGGTGGTTAAGCGCTGGCTTGGGAAGCCAGCGGCTCCGGTTCGGGTCCCACATGTGAGGGCCAGTGACACTGCCCTCAAAAAAAAAAAAAAGAAAGAAAAGAAATCTCCTTCACGTTTAGACACATATCTGAGTGGCTTCTCTGGTACTTCTGGCGAGGAGAACGCGCGCTTGTCCCAGGATTGCGCCGCCTTGGCGCTTATTGCGAGCTGCTGGGTGGCCGGCCCCCGAGCTCACTCCTTTTTTTAACGTGCCTGGAGGTCCACGCTGCACGATCTATGAAAATAAACGCTTGTCGGCCACGGGAAGGAACCGAACCCGTGAGCGAGTCTAACCTCAGCCTCACATATCGCCGTGTAGGATAAGCGCTCTGCTTCACGCGTCGTGCTTTTGCCCTTGTAAAAGCTCGCCGTGAGTTTTCCTTCCGTTCAGGGCTTCGAAGAGGTTGAGTGTCCATGGAATGTGAAAGTATTTAAAGTGCAATTTCTGCACACTCGGGGCCTTCTCAGTTTCCTCATCTGTAGAATGGAGATGATGCGAATGCCTCCCTGTGGGTTGTTGAGAAGATTAAATGAGATAATGCGTGGAAAGCACCACTGTGCCGTGCGCTTGGTAGGTGGTGGTGATGATGATTTTTGGAGGGGTACGTAGCCCACCAGAGGCAGTGGGTAAAATGTAAAAGGTTGGGGGAGACATCATGAAATTAGAGCAAAGTATGCCTGAACCGATTAAAATATAGATAAACTTCCTTAGTGACTTGGGGAAAGAAAAAAGATTGAAGAAAAATTGCCAGCCAGTGGTGCTATTCTCATTTTTAATTTGCTACTCTCATTTTAAATTTTTGGGAAAATAAATTAAGATTCTAAAATACATTCAAGGGCCAGCCAAGTGGCGCGGTGGTTAAGCGCTGGCTTGGGAAGCCAGCAGCCCTGGTTCGGTCCCACATAAGAGGGCCAGGGACACTATCCTCAAAAAAAAACACCAAAAAAACAAAATACATTCAATTCAACAAGTAACCCTTGAACTAAAAAACAAACAGACAACCCCAAAAAGAGTAGGAACCTTAACTTAATGATATCATCTGTACTCACCTTAAGGACTAATATTTTAAGCACAGCATCTCTAAAAAGTAGCACTGAGTGGATGAAGAAAACCGGAGTTCGATGCCCAGCCAGAGCTGAACTGCCGCTGAGCTGCCAACAGGTGGCAGGATGTCTCCGCTAAAAAAAGAAAAAAGGGAAGAGCTTGTAATTCCTCCCACATATCTTAGACTTTAGGTACTAGGTTCCTGAAAATGAAGGACCATCCCCTTTTGTATTCTCTTTACTATACTCCTTGGGTCAAAGATACGAAAGGAAGAAAGCCATACTGTTTTCTTTCCAACAGAAGCCATTGTCATGGACATGGACCCCTTTCTTCACTGCGTGATCCCAAACTTCATGCAAAGCCAAAACTTCTTGGAAGGGCTTCAAAAGGAACTTTTGAACTTGGACTTCCATGAAAAGTATAACGATTTATATAAGTTTCAGCAGGTATTTATACCCCTTTCCATTAGCTCTTCCATTTCAGAGATTTATTACCTATAAAATCATTCAATATCTTTAGCCTTGAGGTGTTAGATTGGGTTTGCTTTGGAGGGCCCTTGTCTTGATGTTAAAAGCATTCATTCATTTAACATAAGCTTACTGAGTATTAATTATGTGTTAGGTTACCATATTAGCATATGGGAGTCTTTGCCAGTTTCTCCCTTGTTAAACTTTAAAATCTAAAATAATAAAGGTGATAGTGGTGGTGACGGATAGTTAAGAAATACGGTAAGCCAAGAAGTAAGTACATTATAAACAAAGGGGTTAAGTATATTTTGGGGAATGATATCCTGAAGAGGGTTGGTACATTGGAAGATAGTAATCATTTAAATGTTTTGAGTTCATGTCTTTGTTTAGGTGGCTTGATGTATTGCAGTATGCTCTCCACCGCAGGATGCCCTGTAGAGAGAGAGTTAGATACATTCTTTTTTTGGGGGCAATTTAATTTGGCAGAATAGACTATCTCAAAATCAAGGCTGGTTTTTCTACTCGTAGAAAACAGGCCAAAACTAGGTATAAAAATATATAGGTCATTGATTTCACCAATTTGGGGAGTTATTTTTCAGTACATAGCATACATCTTTCTTGGAACTCCTTTATAAAACTTCAAGGACATCAGTCCTTTAAAAATCACAAAAAGAATAAAATAAAAATGAAAAAGATGAAGAATTGTTTTCTTTACATTTTCCCTTTGATTTCTCTTTATCTGAGATGAGAGTAAATGACGTTTCTCTTTTTCTTACTTTTATTCTCTTACTCTAGAGCTGATTGTCTGGTCAGCTGGTTGTGTCCCATCTTTCTTCTAGCCTTGGAGATATGATTGAATTAACTAGGTTAAACAAATGAACGATGTGACTTACAATTCAAAACATCAAATGAAAATTAACTTTTATCCATAGTAAAGTTGCATAGGTTATTAAAAACCATTGTTACCTGCCTTTTTAATTATATCAACTTTAACAACACTAGGCCTCTTTTGTTGATTTAGAGCTACGTGTATGTATACCTCTGATTATTAAAACTGAGAAATCAAAGTGGTTTTTACTTAATGCAATTTGACAGACGAAAATACTACTAACTGTGAAGTCAGCGAGAGGCAAAATAATAAAAAGGGCCCTGGGCGATAAGGAGGGAAAAACCATTACTATAGATCCCTATCGGTACTTGGTGAAACTCTGCTGTGAATCATTTTTACTATGCTCACTTTGGAACAGAACTTCACCCTAATACAGTGAATATAAAACCTGTTTTCAGTCTCTGGTCCCTTCAGACTTCGCCTATATCCCTTTTTCTTTGTGCTGTGAATTGACTTGATAATTGGGTCCCTAACATCTTCCAGTCCCCTTAACCAAGTTTGTCATTAGGAGTAGCCCCATGTTCTCTATTTATTTTAAAGCAAACATTATTCAGTGCCTGCTTTATGCCATGCTAAGTGCTTATATTTATTTATTAATCCATTAAATGCTCCTAACAATCCTATGAAGGACATACGCTACTATTCCTGTTTTACAGATGGGGAAACTATATATACATCAATGTTCCTTCTCTTCTGGATCATTCTCTTCAACGTACAAAAAAAAAACAAAAGCTAATCATCTCATCTTAAAAAAAAAAATGCTCTGGATCTATCTTTCCCCTGAAGCTACCACCCCATTGCTCTGTTTCCCTTGACAGTAGCATGCTGTCTGCACAGCAGAGTTGTCTGCACTGTCTCAGATTCCTCTGCTCCCACTCTGTTAAGCCCACTGTGATCAGGCTTTCTCCTGGTACACTCAACTGTAACTGCACTCTTCAAGGGCACTCACAAGGTCTTCATTGGTAAATTCAATCAGTTTTCGGCCTAGTTTTACCTGACCTCTCAGCAGCATTTGACCTACTGTGTTACCACTCCTTCCTTATGGAGACATTTTATTTTTTTTTTTTTAACTTTCAGGATACCGTGCTCTCCTGATTTTCTTTCTGCCTCGCTGGCGAGTCCTTCTTAGTTTCCTTTGGTAGGTCTTCCTTTTGTCCCTGACTTCTTAATGTTGAAGTACCCCAGGGCTTAGCCCTTGGACCAAGCAGCTTTCCAGGAGCCCCTAATGTTGCCTCTAATCTTGGATCTCTATTAAGTGTCTCACTTAACTCCTGGTCTTCTCCCCATAAATATGTTCCATCTGCAATTTTACTCATCCCTGTTAATGGCAACTCGATCTTTCCCTTGGCTCTGGCTAAAACCCTTGAGGCCATCCTTGATTCCTCTCTCTCACCTCACACCCATTCATTGGGAAATTCTACCTTCAAAATATACCCAGAAAAACCCACTTCTTTCTGCTTCCACAGCCAGCAGCCAACACTTGGTCCAAGCCATCTTTCTCTCTCCCCAGGATCATTCTATCAGTGTACTAACCAGTCTCCCTGCTTCTATCCTTGGCCCCACACAATATTCTTTTAAAATGAAAATGGACCCACAAGAATTAAAAACATGTTCACAGAAAAACTAATACACAAATGTTTATAGTAGCATTATTCATAATAGCCAAAAAGTGGAGACAACCAAAATGTCCATAAACTGATGGGTGAATAAAAAATGTGGTATATCCATGCAATGGAATACTATTCAGTCAGAAAAAGGAATGAAGCACTAATATTGCTGAAACATAGATGAACCTGGAAAATACGCTAAGTGGAGGAAGCTGGACATAAAAGTCCAATACTGTATGATTCCGTCTATATGTCATGGCAGATTAGGCAAATAGAGAGGCAGGAAGTTGATTAGTGATTGCAGGGAGCATTTATCACCTTTTATACTAATAATCGACTTTTCGTGTTTATTGTATATCTCCCTCAATAAGAATATAAGCTCCATTGTAATAACTATAAGTGTTTGCTGAAGACATGGAGAAGCTAAGTAACTTGCCTGAGTCACAGAACTGCCAAATGGAGGGGTCATGCCTCAGATCTAGGCAGTTTAGCTTCAGAGTCTTAACCACGGTTCCACACTGTGAGAGTACTCACTAGCCTCCTCTCCTGTGTGTGTCTAACATGAAGGAAATCATTTCTTTTTTCATGATCAAGTCTGACGATTTGAAGAAGAGAAAAGAGCCTCACATCTGTGCTTTAAGGTAAGCAAGTAATCATATTTGTTGGGTGCCTAATCCGTGCCAGGCAAGCTAGTGAATGCTTTCAATGTTATGTCATACAATCTTTGCTGACATTAGTATCCCATTTGCTAGAGAAGGAAACAGACGCTGAGAAAGTAAATAACTTCTTCAAAGCTGCCTAGGTAAAAACTCAAGGGAGCTAAGCTACTTCCTCAAGTCAGATTCTAGGACCCAAATTCTCAATGATAAAATGTTCAGCCTCACTAGTAGTCAAGGAAAACAGAGTGACACTGAAGGTACCAGTGTTCACATATTAGGTTGGCAAACATTAAAAACAAAATCTCCAGTGCTGACAGAAGTGTAAATTCCTTTATACACTGCTGCAGTCTTTCTTAGAAGATGGTTTGGAAAGATGTATCAAGACCCTAAAAATTAGACTTATCTTTTTGTAGTGCAATTCCATCTATAAGAGTTTATCCTGAGAAAATAATTAAGGATGTGTTCTGGGAATATCCGTCCTAAACTATGCAAGTTTAAAGTGAGGACCATTCTCAGGGATGCATCTCTTGAGTAAACCACAACCTCCAGGAAGAATTGAGTTGTGGCACAGATCCAAATGGAATGCACATAACATGTCATCTTTTGTCTACATTTCTAGGAAAATTCTGTTTGAAGATTTCCGAGCTTGGCTTTCTGACATTTCCAAGATTGACCTGGAATCAACCATTGACATGTCCTGTGCTAAATATGAATTCTCAGGTAAGAAAGATAAAGCCCTGATGTGTGTAAGATTTAAAGGCTTTGACTAAAATAATGGTGGAAAGATAGTGTCAGTGTATCAAAATCGTCGGCCATGCGTCCCTGCATAGCATTCGGACTTCTCAATAAGGAATGTCTGATCCAGCTCATACAGAAATGCCCAGCGTATTGGAAGGTGTAAGGCAGTGGTTCTTTGGGAATATGATGAAAGCTATTGACCATTTTTTCAGAAAAATGTCGATAATGCACATACGAGTATACAACTTTTTTTCATATAACATCAGGAAGTTCAGAGGTGATATTGTAAACTCTCCTCTTAGACTTCTTAGGGAACAAATGTCTCCCCCAATGTCATTTTTTCTTTTTTCCTTTTTTTAATTTTGAAGGTAATAGGTGAATATACTCTTTAAGAGAAAAAATTCGAACAACATAAAAATGTACAGTGTAAACCTTGATAGTTCCTTCACTTTCTCCTTGCCCCCCTTTTCTCTTCAGAGGACTCCATTGTCACCAGTTTGGAGTGCACGCATCCTTCCAGTTCCCTTTCTGAGCATAAATGTCTTTTTGAAAACCTGTTTGGTTTTTTCACCTGGAAAGAAAAGTGGTTTTTTTTTTGGGTTTAACTCTTGTCCTGGGGAATTTTAACTTGGTAACAACTGTTTGAGAATAATTTAGTAATACACATAAAAAGTCATATCATTTGCCCCTTTTTTAAACATTGTTTCTTTTTGATTTGAAGTAATTTCAAACTTACAGGTAAGTGGCAAGCATAGTACATATAATTTTTCTCCTATTTTACTTGAAAGTGGCTTGCCATTATGATGCTCCATGAGCCCTGAATAACTTATTTCTACAAGGACATTCTCCTACATGAAAATCAGGAAATTACATTGACACGGAATTCCCATCTAACTCACAGGCTCCTTGCCATTCCACCATTCGGTCCTTTGCAGCAGAAGGATGCAGTCCAGAACCTACTTGTCTCTTTAGTCCCCCTCAGTCTGGAGCAGATTTACAGATGACTTATTTTGTAAAACTTCCCCCGAGGCCGGCAGAGTGGCGCAGTGGTTAAGCGCTGACTTGGGAAGCCAGTGGCCCCGGTTTGGGTCCCACATATGAGGGCCAGTAACACAGCCCTCAAAAAAAAAAAAAAAAAAAAAAAAAACTTCCCTCAGTTTCAGTTTGTCGGGTGCTTCCTCACGGTTAGATTCAAGTCATGCATTCTTGGCAGAAATATTATAGAATTATGTGTTGTTCTTACTGCACCTTATCAAGTGGCACCCGGTTTCTGTGTGTCATATCACTAGTGACAATCACTTAACTAAGGTGGCTGATATTAAGTGCTTCTGTAAATTGTTCTTTTCTCTCTATCAGGTAAGTTTTTGTGAGGAGATGCTTTAAGATTAGGTAGATTTCCCATTTCTCCTCAAACTTTAATTCACTTGTTCTAGCATCCACTGATTCATTCCTTGCTAAATTATTAGTATTCATATTACCAAATGGTGATTTTTACAATAAGATCATTTCTTCTGCATTTATTAGTTGTCATTCTGCTATAAGGACTTTTTCCTCTTCCCATTTATTTATTCATTTATTTATGTCAGTGTGGATTTACGGATTACTATTTATATAATAGGTTATTAGTTAATGTTATTTTATTGATGCTCATATTGTCCCTGATTTGATCAAGGGCAGCCCCTTTAAACGGACCTCTGTGTCCTTTTGATATGTTCCCATCATTCTTAATATATCTTATTTTCTAGCAAAACAAGATTCTCCAGGCTTATCTTACATTTCCCCTGCTCTAGACCTGGAGTTGGCCGTTCTTTCCAAAAACTCTGGTTCCTTTTAGTGAAGAATGATACTTAAAAATCAAGATCTGGACTCAAGGTGTTTTTGCTGTTAGGGCATCACTTCTCCCAGACCCTTTTAGTGGAAGGAGGCAGTAAGTATATGTATGCATACACATGCATTTACCTTTGTATTTCTGTATCTGCACTTATATCTTTATATTTACATAAACATCTATATAGATATACAGGAAACTGAATTCACATTGACTCCTCCAGTTCCAATTCAACATTATAAGGTTCATTATAGGTTTCTCCTTCCCTCTATTTGGAAATCTTTTCTTCAACAGTGAGAAACCTAGCTTCCATTATCTTAAATATGTATTATTCAAAACAATCCCTCCACATGAACGATCTCAGTTTACATAGAATTCCCTCCCTCTTCCATCCTGCATGCTGCATGCCTTGCTCAGCCCCACCTAATGGCTTTAGAAGTTTAACTCAAGAAATTAAGGGGAACAAAGTACAAAAAAGATCTATGTGCAGTGATGTGCATTAAAGCATTCTTTCTTAGTAGATAAGAAATGGAAACAATTAACAAATAAAAGAGCAATTAAAGTGGGGGAGAGAGGTAATTCATAACCCATCTAGTAGAATAACTATACAGCAATAAAAGAGATAACAAGTGTGTATATTGATTTCAAAAGACACTTGCCATGTAATAAAAGCAGGCCATGAAACAACCACTGTAGGAGACCATTTTTTTCAAAAGCAAATACATGTATGTTGAAAAAATATTAGAAGAATATATGTAAAGATATTGTTAGTGATTATTTCTAGGTCTAACTACATACATGTTCTTCAGTGTTTTTCAGAATTTTCAATATTGACAGTTTTCTCTCTTTAATTTTGAAAGGAGAAATCCGTATCATTTAAAAGCTGGAGGAGCTGACATTACAATGAGTATCAGATAGCCTGGTATTAAGTGCAGGGTCAGGTATCGGCTGCTCGGTGTCTACGTAGGGACATTAAGGTGTGTGTTCATTTACAGACGCCCTGCTGTGCCACGACGATGAGCTGGAAGGGCGCCGGATTGCCTTTATTCTTTACCTGGTTCCCTCCTGGGACAGCAGCTTGGGGGGCACCCTGGACCTCTACAGCGTTGACGGTAAGACAGATGTGTGCTCTTCAACACCAGTAGCCCCTTCTCAATTCTCATACACAATGTCTATATGCCTCAAAGGAGATGGAAGCCATTGATGACAGTGACAACCACAGGAGGAATTAATGCCAGCCCTGACAACCACCTCTCTCAGTTGTACTTAGGATAATCATTACTCCAGACATAAATTAAAGTTGATTTAAGATGAGTAATGAGACCTGGCTTCTGAATACAGACCAAGGATAAAGCTGCCCATGGCTGTGAATCCACCAGGACCTGTCCATTTGACAGGAAGGCAGCGTTTTTTATTTTAATAACTGGCCCCAGGGGTTGACTCCAGGAAACTTTCAGCCCTCATCAATAATATATGGGTAGTATAATGGAGAACAAATGTCAGCTGGAAGAACTATAATAGCAAGTACTAGTGAAACAGACAGAAGGGGGTGGTATTTGGGGATCCGAAAGGTACATCTCGATACACTTAGCAATGTGAGTATTGTCAAGGTGACACAAGGTGGCTGGGAAGTGGTTAATGAGAATGAAATCTCATTCATGGATGTGTTCTCTCCTGGTCCAGAACACTTTCAGCCGAAGCAGATTGTCAAGTCTCTCATCCCCTCATGGAACACACTGGTGTTCTTTGAAGTGTCTCCAGTATCCTTTCACCAGGTAAATACTGTAAGCCACAAATATAGGGAGAACTAAAGATCGTGCCTTTGAGTTGCCCATTATCTAAATGTGACAGCTTCCTGCTGGACTTAGCTGGCAACGTTGTTTTCACACCTAGCGTGAAAGATCCTGACATCCATTAGTGTGCCTTGCTGGTAATCCTTCTCCTCTTCTTGGTGTTGATGTGCTGCTGGTCTTGTCCTCACAGGTGTCTGAAGTCCTGTCTGAAGAAAAGTCGCGTTTGTCTATAAGTGGCTGGTTTCATGGACCTTCACTGCCCAGGCCTCCCAATTACTTTGAACCTCTCATACCTCGGAGCCCTCACATCCCGCAAGATGTAAGGATAAATTCCCATTGCCCGCTTTCTTATCTTAGAAGCTGTAGCATATCATTTATTTTTCTGGTTTAAAACTGTATCCCTGATAGCGAGACTAGACATTGAGCTTGTCCTTCCACTTTTCGTGGGTAAACTTTTGACAGTGTCTTTCTCAAGCATAGTTTACCAGCACTTTATGTTTAACGAGGAGACAGTTAAAAAGTGGGATTTGCATATATATTACTAGTATGAAATGATGTAAGAACAAAAGCAATAGGAATTATTGACTCACCTTTTGCACTTGCTGCTTCTTTGTAAGCATGAAATTTTGTATGATTGGATCAACCCTACCTATCTGGACATGGAATACCAAATTCAAATTCAAGACGAGTTTGAAGAAAGGTCTGAGATTCTCCTAAAGGAGTTCTTGAAGGTAGGTCAGCTCATCCTGTCTGGGATTTCTCATTTGGCATGCATCTGGTGCCCTGGGTGGGTAACTAGGCAGCGCCAAGAGTTTCTGTTCTTTTCGTCGTGTTTTGTTCCTGGTTAGAGTACTTATGTCATCCTCCACGTTAAAATAAAATTTAGAAATGATAATAGCTAACATTGGTATCAGCTCAATGCTTAGTGGGTTAGGAGTCCCTTGCGTAGTCCGCAGTTCTCTAGACTCTTAATGGTATAGACACACACAGAGAAGCTCCTACACTGAGAGGGAGCTGTGTGTAGTCCTCTTCCTATTCACTTGAATACGGTGCATACTGTTCTAATGATAGACAGATTACTGATTGATCAACACTATTAATGAAAGTTCGACAAGAATAGGCAGCGCATTATGGTGGAGGGAGAGCTAGATCAGAAGTCAGAAGACCTTAGATTCATGTGACTTGACTCACCTGACCAAAGCACTCACTGTCTCTGAGCTTTGCTTTGTCACCCGTTACACTGGGCTCACACTCGCCTGGCCCACCGTGGGGGCTGCTGTCAGAGGACACTGGTGGGGTGCTTCACAGTTGACCTCGGGTCCCAGGAGATCACAGTTCCAGGAGCTGTTTCTCCATGAAAAAAAGGTTGAGAGACAATACGTACTGTCTCTGTCTTAGAATTTTATAGCTAACATTAGTGTATTAAGCAATTTGAGTAGTAATATAGTAAATAAACTTGTGTAACCCTATTTAATTCAGCTTACCTAAGCCATGCTTTGGGATCCTTTTTCTTACTTATAGCTGATATGACTCCTGTTTCAGAAAACTCCTTGGGAAACTGCATTAAACAAGTACATATTAAGCCTCCTGTGGAGAATATTTCAGTAGGTTAATCAGCTTCTGTACTTGACTTTTAAATTTAGAATCTGACTAAATAAAGGGAATGAGCTGAGGCCTAGGGAATCTGGGTTGTTATATAGAGATTTTCATTGTAATGACACTGACCTATGCAGTTTAATTTTTTTCCTTACATTATCAATTAAAGAGTCTGTATTAAAAAATAAAAATAAAACTTTTTTAAAAAATGAAGAGTATTATCCTCATTTTATAAATTCAGGAATTAAGGGATTGAGCAGTTTGACGTAAGATAAACAGGTACTTAAGGAAATGGCCCAAATGGAAACAGACCTCTTGGCTAAAGCATGCTGACAATGTATGCAGCCTTTGCTTTGGCTTCACCATATCAAGGCTGGCGAATCTTGTGTGAAGGAGATGAGAGTTAACTGACTCCTTTAGGAATCAGCCAGAATGATTCTGCAGGGCTACAAGGCCAGTGTGGGATCACAAGGAGATTTCTAACTGCTTCTTTATTTGCTCGTTTTCCAGCCTGAGAAATTTGCAGAGGTCTGTGAGGCTCTGGAGAAAGGAGATGTGAAATGGAGCAGTCGAGGTCCCCCTAACAAAAGGTAGATCCAATCACCCAAGACATTTGTGTCTGCATTTGGCACATGCCTGTTGTCTGCCAGACTCACCTTCAATGATAGGACATTTGCCCTAATGATGTTTGGCACTCAGGGACAGCCAGTAGCAGGCCCTAACAGAATCTCACTATTGTAAAAACGTGCTTTAGTGAGCTATGCCAAGATTTAGGGAGAGAGGTATAAAGCTAACAATCAGCTTTTGTTTGACGAGTAATTTCACATCCTTGGCTTTGATGAATGACTGACATTGCTGCTTTTCAGGTTTTATGAGAAAGCTGAGGAGAGCACACTTCCCGACACACTGAAGGACTGCATGGCATTATTTCGTTCCGAGGCACTGTTCTTGCTGCTGTCCAACTTTACAGGCCTGAAACTTCACTTCTTGGCCCCTTCAGAAGAAGATGAGATTGAGGACACAACAGAGGGAGAAGCAGCCTTGGCTCCTGATAACACTGAAGAAGGAACGAGCTATAGCTCCTCTGAGCCAAAGAGTACTCAGGTGGCCACCGGCAACAACAGCCAACAGAAAAATGAACAGACAGACCCAGAGCCCCCGGAAAACGAAGCCCAGAAAGGTAAGCTGTGGTTATGCATTGTCTTTATTTTCCATTAAGCATTCACCATTCAGTCATTTATTCATTCAGCAAATATTTCTTGAGCATCTGCTGTATGCTAGGCCCTGTTTCAGGAGCTGAAAAAAAACAACAGACAAGGTCCCTGCTTGCCTCAAGCTTACATTCTAATAGGAGAGGACAGAGATTAAATGTATACACCAACAACTAGGAAACGTCATATAACGATAAACGCTGTGCAGGTCATTTTAATAGGGCTGTGGACTGAGGAGTGACTGAGGACTGAGTGGCCCCTTAGGTGAATGGGCGATCTGGAAAAGCCTGTTTGAGGGGCTGTCAGCCAAGCTCACACCTGAGCGACAGGGAGGAGCTGCAGGAAGAACATTCTAGGGCAGGGGACCAGCTAGGACGTGTTACTAGTCTAACAAGAGTGCAGATGGTGGCGAGAAATGACTGGCTTCACCTAAAATTACTTTGAAACACAAGAACATAGAGGAGAGGAAGGTGAGCAGTTTATTCTGCTGAGGACCAATAACAAACCAAGAAAAATTTGCTTGAATTTGGACAAATGGAAGGAAATTATTAAAAGTAGAGAACTTTAATCATCTACAAACACGATGGAAAAGAGAAAATATAGGAAGTTTAAGAAGTAACACTTCTGTGGAGATCTTGGCACCATTCACTGAACAAGTACAAGTTCAGCTTAAGTGTCACAGCACCTACTGACTCAGATTAGAAAACCTGTTACCCAGTTCCTCAGCTTGCTTTTACTATCCTCTGCTTCCACTCTAATTTCTTGACAAGGACCCTGTGCAGTTAGAAGAGCAAAGATAAGGGAGGTGGATACCTGTGGAAATAAAGCCAGCACTGTGAGATGCTAACCACCAACAATGTAATGCAGATTCTGTAGTCTCCAAACTGATGGACCTGTCTCCATGGTCACCATAGATATTTAGAAAAACCAGACCCAGGCGGCTTTCCGTGCTGTTCAATATATAAGACAGCCTTTCTTTGAAAGGTTGGTTTTCCTTGGTCACTGATACTGGCATCAATACCTAGACCCTAAAAAAAAAAAAATCAGGTGAATGGGGCCGCAAAGCCTTTTGTAAAAAGTACTTGTCCGTTTCTATTCCTTTTTGGTTTTGTTTTTATGTGAACCTGGAACTTGAAAGAAAATTTAATTAGACAACCAAAAGATGCTTTATTCTGTTATTGAGCATCTACTGTATGCAAAGCCTTAGGCCAGGGCTGAGTCAGGAATAGGGAATACAAATATAAATAAGAAACGCCACTTTTTACAAAGTTTACCATCTTAAAGAAAAGCTGTAAAGCTTTTTTAAGTAAAAGCTATGAAGTTGCTAAGACATGTAATAGCAGTGTTAATGTTGGCATAACTAGGGTACATTCAGTAAGGTATCTAGAACCATTAGAGACCCAACAATTTTTAAAAAGTTTCTGTTTTTTAAAAAATATATAAAAAGTAACTTTAATTTCAGAATATTTGGGAAATAAGTAAAAGAAAAATAATCACCTATTGGTGGCTGCTATTAACATCTGAATATATCCTTCCAGTCTTTTTTGCTATTTAGGCATATACATAAACACAGCTATAGGTAACGAACTCCCTCGGCTTTTATCTGGGAATGTCTTAATTTCTCCCTCACTCTTGAGGACACTTTTGCTAGATATAAGATTATTGGTTGACAGTATTTTTTCTTTTAGCATTTGAATATACCAGCCCACTGCCTTCTGGCCTCCAGAGTTTCTGATGAGAAATCTGCTGATCTTATTGAGAATCCTTTATATGTGATTGGCTTCTCTCTTGCTGCTTTCAAGATTCTCCTTGTGTGTGTGTTTTGTTTTGTTGTTTTTTTAATTTTATTGGGGAATTGGGGAAGGGGAACAGCATTGGGAAATCGGGGAAGAGGAACAGACAAGTTGCTGTCCTTTTGTTCTTCAGTCTAGGTGTGGAGGACGTTGCTTCACTGGCCCATGTTGGTATCGTCTTTGCACTCAGTCACCGGCCTCTGGATGGCCCCTCACCACGGCTATTGGCCACTCACGCTAGCTGCCAGCTGCTCACTGCAGCCTATGGCAGCCCACCGCAGCAGGGTCTGCAGCCTACACTGTCGCCAGGGCTCGAGCAGCCGAGCTCCAGGTGGAGCTGTTGTTCACCATCTTAGCTGTAGAGGGCAGTGTCACTGGCCCTCATATGTGGGATCCGAACTAGGGCCTCTGGCGTCCCAACCCAGTTCTTAACCAATGCTCCACTCAGCCGGCCCTCTCCTTGTGTTTTGAAAGTTTGATTATAATGTGTCTTGGTGTGGGTTGATTTTTTTTGGTTTTTTTTTTTTTTTGAGGGCAGTGTCACTGGCCCTCATATGTGGGACCTGAACCGGGGCCGCTGCCTTCCCAAGCCAGCACTTAACCACCGCGCCACTCAGCCGGCCCAGTGTGGGTCTCTTTTAGTTCATCTTACTTGGAATTCATTGCGCTTCTTGGATATTTATATTCATGTCTTTCATAAAATTTGGGAAGTTTTTAGCCATTGCTACTTTAAATATTCTCTCTGCCCCTTTCTTTCTCTTTTCCTTTTCAGACTCCCACAGTGCCTATGTTGGTCCACTTGGTGATGTCCCATGGGTCCTTTAGACTCTACTCACTTTTTTCCGATATTTTTTCTTTCTGTTCCTCAATCTTGGTAATTTCCATTGTCCCATCTTCAAGTTTGCTGATTCTTCCTTCTGCCTGCTCAAATCTGCCTTTGAATCCCTCTAGTTAAGTTTTTCATTTCAGTTATTGTACTTTTCAGCTCCAGAATCTCTTTTTGGTTTCTTTGTAAAGTTTCTGTTTTCTTTATTGATATTTCCATTTTCTTCACACATTGTTTCCTTGACTTGCTCCACATCTTTAGTTCTTTGAGCATCTTTAAGACAATTGTTTTCAAGTCATCTTCCAGTGTATCTGCCATCAGGTCTTTTTCAGGGACAGTTTCTGTTGACTTTTTCCCTTTGAATGGGCCACACTTTACTGTTTCTTTGTATGCCTTGTGATTTTTTTTCATTGAAAAGTGGACATTTGAATCTGAAATGTAATTTAACACAATAAACCACATAGATCTAACAGACACATACAGAACACTCCACCCAACCACAGCACACAGTCTTCTCAAGTGCACATGGGACATTTTCCAGGGTAGACGATGTATTAGACCACAGATTATGTCTCAATAGATTTTAAAAGATATCATGCAAAGTATCTTCTCCGACCCTGAGATGAAGTTAAAAAAGAAATGAGCTATCGAGCCATGAAAAGACATGCACAAACTTAAATGCATATTGCTGAGTGAAAGAAGCCAGTCTGAAAAGGCTACATGTTGTATGATTCCAACTATATGACATTCAGAAAAAGACAAAACTAAGGAGAGTGGTTGGAAGGAGTTGGGGAGAGAGAGGCATGAATAGGTAGGTAGAACATGGCGGTTTAGTGGCAATGAAACTGTTCTGTATGATACTGTCATAATGGACGCATGACATTATGCATTTGTCAAATCCATAGAATATACAATACAAAGAGTGAACCCTAATACAAACTATGGACTCTCGTTAATAATAATGTATCAATATTGATTCATCAATTGTAATAAATACACCACACTAAGAGAAGATGTTAATAATGGGGAAACTGAGGGAGAGTGGGACGGAAACAGTACTTTCTAGGAAATTTTTCTGTAAACCTAAAATTGCTCTAAAAAAATAGCCTATTAAAAACATTATTCATTTTTTTTTATTTTTGGCAGCTAAGTATCTACTTCATCTGAAATTTACTGTAAAGAGAGAACTAGAAAGTCAACTTTTTTTCTCTAAAGAGTGTATCTAGTAATTTCTGACAATCATTTCAGGCTAATTTAATGGAACAATAGGTCAGCTGAAGGTTTATGGCAGTGGTTTCCCATTAGTGCTGTGTCATTCCTAATTATCACTCCCCTGCAATCTAGCAATGTTATTTTCTTTGTTTTTCTGGCCTTCTGTTTTTTCTTAGAATCAAGTGTTCCCACATGCCAGGGGGAGCTGAGACATTGGAAAACTGGTCACTATACTTTAATCCATGACAACAGCAAGACTGAATTTGCCCTGGACTTACTTCTTTACTGTGGCTGTGAAGGTATGAGGGAGGCAGAAAGCAGTGTGTCCTTAAGAGAGGCAATCTGTCCAACTGAACCAATTCAGAAGTATTTGCCTTGGCCAGGAGCTCAGTGTGGGAAGGGATCTTAGGGGTCATGAATTTCATTCTCCTAACTCGAAGTAGGATTTATATCTTTGACTAGGGTGTGGGAGATGGACCAAACCACAGTTTCCCTCCAAGAACGCCTCCTCCCAGATCTGCAGTTTTGTGTAATTGTCCAAGTACATTTTACACTTCGTTCTGCATTTTCAGTTTTTATTCAGTGTTGACAGACTGGTAAATTCAGGCTCATAGAATTGGTTACTACTGAACTCCCAGACCCTTCAGTTTTAAGCAGCATGGAGTCAGTGATTTAAGCAGATGATGTAACTCTTGTATCAAGAACTTTCTGAATGCTGTTTGTTTTCCCCTTGTAAGGCTGGGAGCCAGAATATGGTGGCTTTACTTCCTACATTGCCAAAGGTGAAGATGAAGAGGTAAGTTGCTTCTGCTAGCAAACTATCTTTTTAGTTCTTGAGGATACTTTCATTCTTCAAAACCCAATTTTTATGACTTTCTACCAGTGTCTTTAACTGACAACTCCATGTTGGTCTGCCTGGCAGTGGTCTGATTTCTAGTAGAACGTACTCAGCATAGAATAAAGATGTTAAAGAATAATCACTAAGCATTTATTCTACCCTAAGGAATTCCAAATAAATTAAGAGCCACATGGCACATTCCTATTAATCTTTCAATGTAATAAGAAATAAATGCATTAGGTAAAACCTATCTGGGTATGTACTGGAATGGGGCTTATTGGAAAATGTCTTGATCCACAGCAATAGGTCCTCCTAGTAAAGGATCTTTCCTGTCCCGTCCCCAATCTTTACTTGATATGATTGGAAGCCATCTGTTCAGAAGCGAATCATTGAAGAAGAGTTGAGAAAAAGCTCCGTATTCTGATGTGCTGTTCTATTTGCCTGTTTCAGCTGCTAACAGTGAATCCAGAAAACAATTCTTTGGCATTGGTCTACAGAGATAGAGAGACTCTTAAATTTGTCAAGCATATTAACCACCGAAGCCTAGAAGAAAAGAAAACCTTCCCAAACAGAACAGGTTTCTGGGACTTTTCATTCGTCTATTATGAATGACAGAGCTGGGCAAAGCTAAAAAAAAGAGACCCTTCAGTACTGGCTAGTCTGGTATCGCGTGGAGGAGAGCTATAAGGTAACCTGTCTGACAGTGTTCTTAAAACTGTGTGTGGTTGTCCTGTAGTAGGACTCACAGGATTGTCCTTAATCTAGACCTTCAGCTTGGATATACATGGTACTTATGTCTTCATTGAAAAAAAAGTTTCTTTTTCTTTAATATTCAGTTCTTCGTTTTCCATATTGACTTCTTCAGTGATTTTTTTTAAATGGTGGTAAAATATACATAAACCATTTTTAGTGTATGGTTCAGTGGCATTAAGTGCGTCCCTACACACTGTTTTGCAGCCATCACCACCATCCATCTCCAGAACTTGTTCATCTTCCCAAACTGAAACTCTGTCCCCATTAAACACTAACTCCCACTCCTTCCTCCCCCAGCCTCTTGCAACCACCATTCTACTGTGCGTCTCGGAATCTGACTCATATTCCTCGTGTGACAGGATTTGTCCTTTTGTGACTATCTTATTTCACTTAGCACACAATATTCAAGATTCGTCCATGTTTCTAATATTTTTTTTTATACTCATACATGATTGCAGATTCTGCCCTTCCTAATCACACTGGTTTAGAAAATTACAGAACCTTACATCCTGTTCATGCTGGGCCCATTACACTTCTTTCCACTGCCTTGGGCCGGGACTCTCCCAGGACAGGCTAGACTTAGACGATGTGAAGTCTTCTTCCCTTGGCCCCAAGAGATTTCTGGCTAGTAGAGAAGAGAGACTGCCTGTACTGTATGGAGTCTTTCCAGGTGCCCACTGCCTTTCCATCCTGGAGTTGTGGCTCCTGTATAACTCAGTGGTTCTAACCCGACGTACAGCTTTCATTTTCCCAAATACTGGAGAGTCAACTATAAAACTGGTTGCCTTTGTTTGTTCTTTAAGAGACCACACGCTAAAAGGCCACATCAAAATGTCAAGAAGCTATCCATTTTAGTAATTTCTTTTTCCTTGAACTGTTCTGGGGGTTATTTAATAACTAGTCCCGAAGTGTGTGGGTGTGGATGGGTGGGTCTAGGTATCTGCATTTTCAGATGAAAGATGCTATTCTCATTTTAATCCAATACTGTCTCCCTGTTTCTCTTTTTTTTACATTTATTACTAGCTAGTGCCATAGCTTTTATTTTGGGTTTTACTAATTGTTAATAATTAGAAAAGTATTGGGCTTTTCTGCTGCTCACTCATTGCCTCCCAAATTCCACTCAATGTGGTGGTTTGTTTCCGCAGAATGCCAAAAAATATCAGTGCTTGGGCCATCTCTCCCAGATCAGTATTTTTTCAACAAGAAGTCTGTAGTTGCAGTATCTCTTCAATCCATTATATACTTACCACTACTAAAACTGAGTGAGGAAATATAAACCCTATTAAAAGGGTCCTTGATGGAGAGTGACACCAGAGGCAGGCTCTCCAGCCTGCATGGACTGGACATTCCTACAAAAACATGATTCCTTCTCTGATGCTGAATCAGTCCACGTGGACAGTTCTGAAAACTACTTAGGAATTGTCCATGTGGCATCATTTTGGGAAAAGCAGATTTCTGTACGATATAAATAAGAAGAAAACTCAGGAGCTAGAGCATGTAGTGTGGGCAGGGGCCAGATGGGAAAGAGGCAAAATGCAAAACACGAGGCTGCAACGAGTGTCTTCTTGTACTTTCGTTTCAAAGTGAAATTGGAGATAATTTTGTTTTATCATCACAGGACTCTGCACTGGCAGATTTTTAACTGCTAATTATAAAATTTGAAACTTTAATAATGTTGAAAATCATTCTTGTAAAGCACTTTACAAGGGTTGCATAATAAAGTTCCTAGTTCTTTGCTTTCTGAAGCTTCTGACAGGCTGACTGAGGACAGGCAATCCCATGGAGAAGCGCAGATGCTTTTCTGTGCTGAAGGCATTCACTCAGCACCATGGGAAGGATAACGCTGATTAGAATGCAGGCCCTGTTCTCACTTACTAGGGGATTAAGCTTTATGTAAACCCAGAAAGTAATGAGGGTTAAGGAATGGACACGGGTAGGCCAGGAAAGGTCTCCTAAGGAGAAAGCATTTCAGCCGAGCCTTGATGTATTTGGACAGGCAGACATGGAAATAATAAAAACCACACTCCCCCTCAAATATTGAGTAAATGGTGGTGGTGACTTTTTATAAAGGATGCTCAAAAAATGACTGGAAAGCTTTTTCCCAGATACCAGCATCCTCAAGACCAGCTTTTAAATGAAGGCTGAGTATTGTTCACATAAAGCTTCAACAAAATTCAGCAACAAAATGGAGCTTAAACTGTAGCTTCTAGAAGGCACTTGGATTCTATCAGGATAAAAAAAATAGCACAAGAAAAGAGAGAACTGATAACCATATTTTCTCATCCCTAAGCTGAACATGGTGACTTCTAAGAGGAGGAAAAAACGATAACCGAATGTTTTATGAACATTTTCATCTCATCCAGTCTTTCTTTGCTTGGGAAGTTTGGAGTAGCAGCAAGAGCCATGACTACTTGCTTTCAAACCTCCACACCACAACTTACCAAGCTCTAGAAAATATTCTGCTTCTTTGAGCTTCAAAATGCTAATATCAGGAGGGTCAAATGAATATGAAAATAACCTATTGGTAATCTATACATCAGGAGTACTTAAAAATAAATATCTTACTGCAGCCTTGCCCATGGATAATTTTAGGTCTAAAGGGAAGTTTTTTTGGCTGAAAAACAACAGAATGGCCTTTGATGAGACTATTCTGTTAGGGTTCCTAAAAATGAAAAGTGCCATACAATTTAAAACCAGCACCAACTAGGGATTTTAATTGGAAAAGGTACAGGTTAAACTATGGGGAACAGCAGGACTCAGAGGTGGGACTCGAGCTCTGCCAAGAGCTCTGTGACACAGAATGAATCCCTGCACTTCCGTTTCCTCACCTTTGAGGCAGATGTAAGATTCTTTACGACTTTGGAGATACTGAAAATAACAGTGTATGTGGATGTCTTTTGAGCTTATAGGTTGAAAATGCAAAACAAAGGCATTATAGGGCATAATCTCAAAATTAGGACTCCATAAAGCTCACATTTCAGAAATAGAAGAGATAATCCTAAATGGCCAAATGGAGCAAACAAGCAAAATTAATTTACCTCACAGGCAAGGCCCCTCTCCCTCAACTTCATATGAATGCTATTGAGATGTGAAGACTGACTAATGTTTTAGTCATTAAACCAGTCCTGCAATATACCTTACTGCACAATTTTAACTCTTAAGGGAAAGAGCTGATAACTACTGGCACTAACCCGCTTTCTCTTCCTTGTAAGCACATATAACATTTCCTGGTCTCCTTGCAGTAAGGTGTGGCCATGTTGGCTAATGGAATGTAAGTGGAAATGACTGCCATTTCCAGACCACAGACTTTAAAAGCTTTTCCTTTTCTGCTAGCTTGGATATAAATAACTGCAAGGACTTCGGACAACCCTTCTCAAATAGGGTTCCAAGGAGAGAATTAAGCTCCAATGCCATCATGTCTTCATTGTATGCAATGAATGTGAAAACAGTAACCCAAATCATTTTCCTGAGGCTTATTTCTCTAGAGAACTCAGGTTGAGAAAGGCTGCCATGGAGGGTAATACAAGGTACACGATTAAAGGAATCTGGGTCCCTGAATAACTAGAGAAATCCTTATATAAATGAGAAATAAATGGGTCATTAGGAATTTGAGGTCTATTTGTTTCAGCAGTTAACATTACTCCAACTAACAGATTACACTGAACTGACTGGCCCTTAGTACAAAATTGTTTATGCCCACCTTTTCAGTGATCAAAAAGAAGGCACACTAATATCGATTATTTTTTCTCTACGTAATATATATGGTTTATGCAATTCTGTAATGGTGGCGATTTTAAAATCAGTCAACACAAAATGCAACGCCTTTAAATTTTAATGAAAAGCGATATAACCCATTTTAAAATTACAAATTCAATTAAAAGAAAAAAGATGTATCTATATACTAACTTTACATACATACAGAAAAAACTGGACTTTGAAGCCCTAACATTTCAAAAGTATTCACCTTCCTCCATACAGAGGAAGCTGTACTATGGATTTTATAAATAACCTTTTCAGATGCAATGCTCTGTCTTTCATTTGTACAACTCGCCACGGTTGTTTTCATTCTCAGCACCTTGGGTTCACCAGGATGGGATCCAAAGCACACTTTCAGGGAAAACACTCCCGGAACTTCATTACCCATTCTTTTCTCGCCTAAGAAGTCCCCACCCGCATGATTCTGAACAGCATGTTGGTGTTGTTGCTTCGAATCGCATCCCGACAAGCAGTAATCACCTGGTTCTTTGGTTTTCCAACTGTATGAGAAGAAACATCAAGTCAGTACAATCCAAAAGATTATTAAGAGTGAAATTATAAATCAGAGGCCAGCTTTAAAACGGCAAAAACTATGGTAGAAAAGTTACAGGCAGTGCAAATTCAACTAACGTATCTTACCACTCCCTAAAAAGATACCTTTGTGAGGGAATTTATCACAAACCAAAACTCGAATCCATCTCAAACACAGAAACCAAAAGTCTGTGTTATAGAAAAGGATCAAAGCTCCCATACACCTACCAAAGATTATTTCTAAGAGGTGAAAAGCACTGACCCAAAACAGCAGATTTTAGGTATAAATCTCTGGCTGTATTTCTACTTCCTTTGGTTTACTCTGTCGTTCTTTTTCTAAAGTCTGTTTTAAGTTGGACGCTTAACTCTTTAATTTTCAGTCTCCCTTTTTTTCTAATAGGGGTATTTAAGGCTTTCCTCTGGGGCATATGCCACTAGGTTTTTCTTTAGAGGATGCAGCACATTCTCAGAAAAGTTGCCGAAAGCTTTCTTTCTCTTTAAAATCTGGAGACTAACTAAAGCCAAACAACAGGCTGACTTAAGCTCAAGTGACTGATGCCAGCTTGAGTGTTAAAAGTATCTTTATAGATAATAGGCCCCAATTCTTGAAGCTACCAGTGTCTTCAAGGGTTCTCACCCAAAAATTACTAATTATAATCCTACAAAAGGACTCACCACGCAGCCGACCTGCTCTTTGAATTGCTTGATTTACTGCTTTGAGGTTTCCCAGTAGCTCTGTGTGATTGTTACAGCGAATTTTATATCCATTTATCAAGTCTTTATTAAGGTCATAGAGTTCCATATAGCGATTCTTCATTGTTTTCCTGGGTAAATCAATAAAAATTTAACATCACTGTACCTCAATATGGCAGATTTAAGTGAAAAAAACTTGCAAACTTCTTAGACACATAAAGAAAGCACCAAATTTTTAGCTGTATTATCATTAAAACAGAGTAACTGCTAAAGTTTGAAAGCTGAGAAGTTTGTATCAAAATATTCTATTTCATCCAAATAGATGGGAAACAAGTGGTCTTGCTTGGTTATTGGTGCATGGTTTGTGTAATTTAGGAGCCAAGAATTATCAAGTGCCCACTGTGCTGGGGGAGAGAGGTGGGGGTGGGGGGGATAGAGAAAAGTGAGCAGGATGATAGCCTGTCTTCCGTTTCAGATTAATTAATACTCATTAGACAAAATGCACCTATTCTTAATAAAATATTTTTAGACAATTAACAAATTCAGCTTCATAAGTGTAAAACCACAATGAGATATTACTACACAACAATTAAAATGACTAAAATAAAATAAATTGGTAATACCAAATGCTGGCAAGGATGTGGAGCAATTGGAATTCTCATGCACTGCTGATGGGAATGCAAAGTGGTACAGCTGCTTTGGAAAATGACTGGGCAGTTTCTTACAAAGTAAAACATGTACTCACTATACAACCCAGCAAACCCATTGTGAGTTATTTACCCAAAAGAAATGAAAACACGTCTGTAAAACTCCTGTATGCAAATGTTCATTCACAATCACCAAAGTCTGAAAACAATCCAAATGTCAACTGGTGAATGGTTAAACAAAGTATGGTTTATCTACACAATGGGATACTATTCAGCAATAAAAAGGAACAAACTACTGATATATGCAACATGGATGAATTCCAAAGGCATTATGGTAACTGAAAAAAGCCAAACTCAGAAGGCTATATAATGTGGGCTGGCTGAGTGGCGCGGTGGTTAAGCACTGGCTTGGGAAGCCAGCGGCCCCAGTTCGGGTCCCACATATGAGGGCCAGTGACACTGCCCTCAAAAAAATAAAAATAAAAAGGCTATATAATGTATGATTCCATTTGTATGACATTTTGCAAAAGGGAAAATTATAAGGAGAGAAATCAGATCAGTGGTTGCCAGGGACTGGAAGTTAGGAGAGGCAGGGATGCAGAGAGGTACAGGGATGATGGAAATATTCTGTATCTTGATTTGAGAAACAATTGTACACGTTTCTCAAAATTTACTGAACTGTAAACCTAAAAAGGGTTAATTTACTACATGTATTATTATAAATTATATATCAACTAACTTGACTTTAGAAAATAACAACAAATATATACATGTGAGAGTCTCAAATAATTCAGGATAAGATAAAAGGAATTTAGAGGTTCATGGTCACTTTCCTCCAGTTGAGCAAAGTTAAATGCCTAAAGCAATATCTCTGACTTAGAAAATAATACATAAACCCAGAGAGAGAGAGAAAAAGGCGCCAGAGAGATACTGTTGGCCAAAAAGAGCAAATATATGGAAGAAAATGAATTGTAAAGTTAAGAGGTAAAATTAGTTCAGTTTACAAATGATACAAGTATACACGTGGAACAAGTAAACTATAAGATAATTTAATAAAGTAGATTATAAAATCAGCATATAAAAATTAAGTGTTCAACAGATAAACAAAAAAGTTAGAAGATATAATGTGGAAGAAAGATCCTATTTATAATTGAAAAAAGAAAATACCTAACTTTAAACTTAACAAGAAATGTCCAATACCTACATGAAGAAAACCACACTCCTGAAAGACATAAAACTTGATGACTTGAACAAATTTAAAGACATACCATGTTCTTAGCTAGTAAGACTGAATGAACATCATTGTAATGACGTTAGTTCTTCCTAAGTTAATAAATTTAATATGATCCCCCAAAAATACCTTTTTTTATGGAGCTAAAAAACATTTTATGATAAAGTTCATTGGAAAGAACAAACATGCACCAGTATCCAGGAAAACATGAAAACAAAGTGACAGAGTAGGGGAGGGGTACCTAGCCATATCAGATATTAAAACATACTAAGATATTAAAACATATAAAGAATGGTACTGTCAAATGAAGAGACAAGATAGACCAATAGAACAGTATAGAAAATCCAGAAATAGACTCACTGCATGTGGAAATATAAAGGCAGCATCTCAAATCAGTGGGAAAACAGACCTTAAAGTAGTAATATTGAATCTGTGATAATCATATAGAAAAACATAAAACTAAATTTATTAATAACACTGAACACCAGGATAAACTCTAACTGGAACAGAGACTTAAATGTAAAAGAAGAAAACACACAAGTACTAAAAGGAAACAGGTGAATTACTCTAACCTGAGAGTAAAGAAAACTATTCTAATTATAACTTAAAATGTAGCAGTAGTAAGAAAAAGAATGGTCAATTTGACTACAAAAAATTTTTAAGAAGCTTTTACATGACAAAACCAAAAATAAATTTTTTTTTAGTTTAGATTTTTTTAAAGGGCCCATTGTTTGAAATATTTGTGGCTGAAATTATATGATATCTGGAATTTGCTTCCAAATAATACAGTGCCTGGAAGAGAAAGAAGGTGAATGTAGAGATGAAACAAGAGTTAAGTGGCTGCTCTGTAGGAAATCACTATACTATTTAATGGTGACTTTTATATGTGTTTGAAATTTTCAACAATTATCTTTAAAATCATTTACTTCTGGGCAACAGCATTTTAATTATTTGCCAATAATTCAGTCCTCTCAGGAAAAAACACAAGCAGCACCTTGGGCAAACTCTTGCCTCTAATGCATACACATAAACTTCATCGACCTGGTCAACTATTTTACTGAATCCACCTCAGTGCATTTTATTGCCAAGATAAATGTTGCATCTAAACAAGCAAGAAGCTAGACCTGCACATATTTGCTTTCACTTTTTTATTATGGAAAACACTTTCAGAAATATTCACAGAACCAATATTGGTTAACCAAGTCAAGAGAGAGAACAGTGTCAGCATCCCAGAAGCTCCCCAATGTGTTCTTATTGAATAGTCCCTCCTCCCCAGGAGAAAAGATCATCTCTTCCCTGCACATCTTTTTATCATCTCTGTATGTTCCCCAAAGGATATAGTTGAGTCTGGTTCCAAACTAATATAAATGGAAGCCTTTTCTACATTTTTTGTTTAAGTTTTCTTCTTTCAATCTCCATTATGCTTATAAGATTTGTCCATGTTATTACATGTCACTGAGATACACGCATTCTCACTGAGTGTGGTTCTCCACTGTACGGATATACCATGATTTATCCATTATGCTGTTGATGCTAGTTTGGATTGTTTCCACATTGGGATTTTATAAACAATGCCTTTATGAACATTCTTGTACAAATATCCTGGTTCATATGTGCACGAACTTCTCTAGGTTAAAAACCAGGAGACTTGCTGCGTCAGAGTATGCACAATTTCAACGTTGCTGATTATGCCAAGTTATTTTCCGAAGCCCTTGTACCAATTTACACTCCTACCAGTAGCATCTGAGACTTGCTTCTCCACGTTGCTGACATTTTTAACCTTGTACCTGCCCTAGCCATGGTAGATACTCACATGTCCCTCATCAGACGAGCATCCTCAGCTCGAACCAGCAAACTCCGGATCAGATTAGAATTATCAGCCATATCAGCACTGAGCTTCTGATGCACAGAATGGGACTCATCCACCTGGGGACCATGAACACTCCGGCATTAAAACGGCCTCCCTAACTAGGCAGGGTGAGAAGACACTGCCTACCATAACCAAGGCCCTTTTCTTCCCCGTTTACGTGTACCATCTTAATTACCCACTATTTCTTGTCTTCCTCAATGAAGTAACTGGTCTGTGCTGCCTCTAACACTCAAGGTGACATTCCATGTGCATCCTTTCCATGTCTGTGTCTCGGGAGCCCTAGCAACACATATTAACATTTTAGGGATTTGGGGTGGGAATGCTGTTAAAATTTGGGACCAATCATCATTATTTTTCTTCTGAATTTGGGTTGTTGAAAAGTATTAAACCAAAGAGCGAAGCAGATACATCAAATAAGATGAAGGGTTAGCAAAAGAATATATATATATATACATATATATATATATATATGTATATATATGTATATATATATATATGTATATATATGTATATATATATATATTAAATATTCCCCTAAACCAAACAAAAGGGTGATCAAGAGCTAACCACTCACTTTTGTAAAAGAAATCCTTTAGTGAACTCTCCAATACTAGTTCAATTTTGATTTTCAGAATTTGCAAAAATTATTTAAAACATGACTATCATAGAATGTGTGTAGTTTCCTAAGAGAAACATTTCAAAAATTATTAGACCTACCACGTTCTCACAACTGCAGCCACCCAGGTGCCCTCACCTTAACTAGCACCTTTCGTAATTCCTCAAAGTAGACGGGGAAATCCGCTTCTACCTGAAGGTCTTCAATAGCAAAAAATGATGCCATCGACTGGATGATATCACCAGCCAAGTCAATATCATCAGTATTTACAGTGATCTATCCAGAGAAAAAAGGACAAGTTTAGCCTCCTCAGATATTCAAGACAAACTTAGCAGAAATAACCTGAATTCCCACATTTATTGAGCAGAATTTCTTATGTGGTGATGAATAAGACAGGCTTTCGTCCTCAAGGAAATTCCAAACCACGTTTGTTATTTCTAGCAGTAAACCAGAAGAGCAGTCCTTTAGTCTTATAAACAACCAAATCATTCAAACAGTAAAAATGCTTCTGTTCACCTGTATTCCTAACCCTTCCCGAGTTAGCGGAGGACAGGCTGGAGGTAAGGAGGGAGGGAGAGGAAAGGAGGCAGCAATCCACTGTTCTAGATTACACTCCGGTAGTCTAAGGTGATTAATACTAACAGACTAAGTTGAAAAGTGTGGTTTTACAACGTTGAGATTGGTGTCCCTCACCTCATTTTCCGCTAAACGGTGACCACTACGTGCGAAATCCATGCCCATAACAGTAAACTTTACCTCTCCACTGGGTTTTATTTTTATATACAGCTGGCCACCATTCCGTAAGGATGTGAAACACACTTGAAATGGAGCATTCTGAATGTTAGTGTCTTCTGGTAACAGGAAGTTCTGGTTGAGCCATATAACCACCTTAAGAATGAATAGGACAAAATGAACTTCCATTTTTAAAGTACAGTCATTTCTGAGAGTTATCCCTCTTTCTCGTTTTCTTGCTTGGTAAACAAAGAATTATACTTTACCCCCATCAAGAAAACACTGACCACACTGCCTTTTCTCTTCTCATACACGTTCTTAAATAACATTCGTAATTCTGTCTGGCCCCACAGCCTGCATGATTTACTAGCATTTTTAACTTAGACATAATCTTAAATGCAATGTAGAAACAACTCAGGTATGATGCTAATTCTGTTTACACAATAGCTTTTCTGTGGCTATATCCTAGACAACGTAATGTACTTAAAGCTATTCCAGTCCATTCTTATTTTTTTTTTTAGCCGAGCCATCGTGCTACCTGTTGGCAGCTCAGCGGCAACTCAGCTTGGGCTGGCATCAAACTGCTGTTGCTCAGAGCTCAGCTCGCACTCTTGAGCAAGCTCTTAACCAACTGAGCCACTCGGCGGGCCCCAGTCCATTCTTTAAAAACTTTTAAATATGTATGCACAGCAGAGATACACCCACACAATAAGTAAAGAATATGCTGTATTATTAATAATAGTATTCACAGTGGTTTGTAACACAGGTCCCACATCAGAACCACCTGAGGCCCATTGGAAGGTCCCGCCTATGGAGTGTCTGCTTCCACAGGCTGGGCAGGGGCCTGAGAATCTACATGATTAAAAACCTCCCTGAGAATTCTGAAGTCCAGCCATGGTTCAAGTCCACTGGTGTCAGTCCTTTAAACTTTCAAGGTGCTGTCACACCAATTATATAATCTCCAGGGGCCCCTGTGACGTAAAAATATCCTCCCAGATAAGGAAGTTGAGGCTCAGACTGGTGAGAGGCATTCCCCAAGATCACTAAGAATTTAATTAGTTAAGGCAGTATTCGAACCCAAAAATGTTCCCAGCTCCAAGGCCCACTCTCTTTCCATTTTACTGCAGGTTCCTCTTGAACCACTAGGTCAGGACAACCACACTAAGATCATAACAAGAGAAAGAGGGAATTAAAAACTGGTAAGAATTCGTCTGTAACTAAGGATTGCTCAAGTAAATAAGGTGGGTGGTTTTTCAAAGTGAGAGAAGATATTTTAGCAATATTTTTGTTACAGGTTATAAACCAACTCTAAGCTACATAACTCTGTCTTGTCATATTTACTGCTACCAAATAACCTATTCGTGTAATTGCTCCCTTCTAAGAAATAACATCCAAAGGATTCTAAAGTGCAAAAGTATGGAAAGAAAAAAGGCAGATGCTTACTCTCGGGGCCCGCTCTGCGATGATAAAGTTGACATAACTGAGCGGCTGGCTGGCAGAGTCTGGGCTGGTCAGCGCATACATGGAGAATCGGGGCAGCTGTCTGGTCAGTTCAAATACGTGGAACTGGGTGCTGTGGCCAACCAATGGGACAGAGACTATTGTTTTCCATGGAATGTTATTCCAAAGTGCAAGATCCAAAAAAAATAAGGTCCCTGCTGAGTCATTTAAGGGTTTCACTGATGAAAAAATCCCCCAAAACTTGAGGGTTTAAGTAGTATAGTAATGGGGTTTGGGAGTTAGAGAGAACATGAGTCTACATATACGCACACATGCACTTAGGGTTTAAACACCCTAAAAGGAATGTGAAAAGGCTTTTCCACAAATCTAGTGGTTTTTCTTCGCTAGCTGAGGTTATACAGAGCTGTAACATATATATATTATACATCCCAACCCTGTAGTCTTAGTGGTCAAGATTGACAAATCATCGATTAATTTCTTGAACTTTTGTGATTATAAAATCATCAGACTAAAACCAGAAAATAGCCATCTTAAACTTAAATACCTTTTTTTTTTTTTTTTTTTTTTAAGATTTCAAGTTAGGGAAATAAAAGGTCATGGAAAACCTTGCCTGGGTGGGTAGAGCCGTTAAATGGCTCATCTGGCCCATAATCTCCCTGGTATGGTGGGAAAATGTACAAGTCTTGCCCTCCTCTAAGCGCTGTCTGGACATGACCTGTGACTCTCAAAGGCTCACCTGCTTCTGTAACCCACGAAAGTTTTCAAGTGCAGATCCACTGGGACGTCTTTGGGAGGTGTGATGGGGATGCGGATGGAGCTGGAAAGGTTGTGAACGCTAGGGTGTACCACGTGGCTCTCACCTAGAAAAATGCCCTCTGCAAAAATCAGTACCGCTCGGATGATGGTGTCTGCAGGGAAGAGAGAAAACAGCAGTTCAAGAGCCACTCCCACCCAGATGGCAGAGGTGCCTACAAATGCCTGTAGCTGTAAGTCGTTTCTTACCATTCGAAGTGGAAATGCATAGTTCGGCATGAGCCTCCTGAGTCTCGCTCCCCAGATTGACTGAGAGGGCGGTGTGGAGCTTTGTATTGGCTGGGATTATGCCCCGCTGCCCATCCGCCTCGTTGGGTGGACAACTCAAATCGGCCTGCAAAACAGCCCACCAGTTGGTCACCACAACAGCAAACGAATGTCAATTGTAAATAATACGGTTGTGCTGCTTCAATAGACGCACTGGTCATCCTGCTTTGGAATTCAGAGGCCTCTCCTCACGAGTGCCCCCTTACTCCACCTCGCCAGTTCCCAAGTGCAAGTACCCTTGTTCGGTTCTGTGTTTCGGCCCCACTGTACTCCAGCATGCCTTTTACATTGTTATACTGTTCTTTTAAAATAACCAAAGAAAACTCACTTAGTATAGCAAATTAAAATACAGGTATCCATGACAGAACAATTAAAATTAAAGTCCTGGACCAGCCGAGTGGCGCATTGGTTAAGCGCTGGTTTTGGGATGCCAGCAGCCCCGGTTCGGATCCCACATGAGGGCCAGTGACACTGCCCTCTACAGCTAACAACAGCTCCACCAGGAGCTGGGCTGTGTGAGCCCCGGTGATGGTGTGGGCTGCAGCCCCTGCTGCAGTGGGCTGCCATAGGCTACAGTGAGTGGCCTGCAGCCAGCGTGAGCGGCTGGCAGCCAAGCGTGAGCTGCCAATAGCCGCGATGAGCGACATCCAGAGGCCAGCGACTGATCTGCCTCATCCGGGAAGAGCGCAATGACGATACCAACAGTGAAGCAACATCCTCCACAACTAAACTGAAGAACAAGAAGACGGCAACTTGTCTGTTCCCCTTCCCCGATTCCCCAACGCTGTTCCCCTCCACCAATTCCCCAATAAAATCTTTAAAAAAAAAAAAAATTAAAGTCCTACTCCCCGGTTCATCCTCCTGCAGTTTGGTATGGACATGTGCACGCGAACGTGCACACACACACACACACACACAGCTTCTGTAGCTGTCACTTTTTATGCTGTTTTTGAAAAGATAAAACGATAGCCCACACGTATTGTTCCTCCTTTTGTTCACTTTAATAATGCCACAGCTACCCTTCCACATCAGTCCAAGTGTGTACACCTCATTCTTCTGAGCTGCCTGATACCCCCAGCATATACCCGCTACTGCTGGTCGACATTTAAGTTGCTTCCAACTGTTCCCTGCTACAAACGGCTGCGCTCGATGTCCCGGACCACCCAGGCAAAGGTTTCTGTAGTTCAGCTGCCTGGAAGTGGAGTTTCCAGATGAAAGGATCCAGGCCCTCTCAATTCTGACCCCGGCGAAAGGGCAGAAGCGACCTGCACCTCTGCCAGTGGGGACAGTGGAGCCAGCAATGCGGCAGACACCGCCATTCTCCTTTCACATTTGCCAATTCTCCTGCTCTTTCCCAACTTTTCAGATTCCATTCCCCCTTCAAATGAGGACCTACCTTCGCATTTTCCTCATAGTTACGGAGTTCCAGCAGCAGATTCTGTTTTTTCTGGCTCAGCTCTCGGATCAAGTCCTGCTCTACGCTGGTGTCCATGAGGTTCCCTCTCACCTCCGCCGTGCCTGGCAGGTAGCCCCGGACTGAACAGAAGGAAAATGCGCTCACCACACTAAGGAAATGCCCAGGCCTAGCCAGGTCTACTTTTAAGTCATCGATTACCTGCTCTTATAAACCAAAACCGTAGGTTCTCATTGCCCCAATTAGGTGAACATACTGGGACAAGAGGATACCCACACAAACACGTGATAGTGGAATTGCCTGGTACTCTGACCCAATCAAATTGAAAATCTGACTCTTGACGGCTTTTTCCCATCCCATTTACTTTCTCCATCCACTGAGCAGCAGATTAACTGGACGTGGCCATCCATCCGGTAATCTCCCTCGACCACACCAGCAACTGCGGAGGAAAAGTTGTCTTTAAAGATGACCTCCCCTGTTCGGTCACTTCGAGCATCAACCTAAAAATAAAACAAAAACTTGAAAAATCGCTTATGCTACAGTTTTTTAACGAAACAATTTAAAAAGTCATTTAGTTTCACAGTTTTCAAGAGTATTCCGTGGAGCCCTGTGGCTTCTGAGGAGGCACCTATGACCACTGGGGCCTGAGGCCCAAAGAGCTCTTCACCAGCTGGGTTTTCTTCCGTTTGAAATAAAAGTTGTCTTACATATCGGCCTTTACATAGTATTTCATTCGGAGAGATGGGTCAGCTGCGAGGCAGCTCATGTAGTATATACTGCAGAGTGCCAAAGCCCAAACTGCCCGGGTTCTAATTCCAGCTTTGCTGCTTACTATCTGTGGCCCCTTGGGCAGGTTTCTTACGCAGTCTGTGCTTGGTCTGCTCCTCGGGATCAATGACAAGAACGTGAGGACAGTAATTTCACCTACTCCTCTTAGGGTTGGAATGAGGCCTGAGGGGCTCAGGTGAAGCTCTTAGAACAGGGCCAGGCACATAGAGATATACAAGAGGTGTTAGCTCTCTATAAAAACGTTACCTTCATTATGTGTACATGTATAAAATGTAGTTATACCTAAAGTTTGAGAGATGCCAAACTAGCCCAACCCTCCACCATCTATATAGCCTTTTGTAATAACCCTGTTTCAGAGTCCTTCTTCCACATCAAAACTACTGAGATACCTAGAGAGCCCTCCTGTCCACTTCAAGTCTCCTCTTCCCAAGAGAGGCAAATAATTAACGGACTCATCAGAAACAAGCGCATCCCAAAAACAACAATGAAGGATAACCACTTAATTCTTGATTTTCTTCTAAGGGAGAACACATACATAATCAATGGAAGACTAGCTATAGAAACTCTAGTGGAGCAGTCATCTCCACTGGTGGCAGTGACCAATGCCACTCTCTAGTTTTGTCTTTTCATAAACATCCTTGTGGGCAAAACTTTGCACTGAAAAAGTAATTTCAGTCATAGCCTACTACTAGCTCCTCCCCCTTGTCTGGAGAAGATCACATTCATGTATCCCTGCTGTTAGTAACAGTATCATGTGAGCCTGAAAATTATGGCTGTTAAAGCCTGTGAAGTAACAAACGGCTGGTATTTTACCAAAACTCAACACATCAACATAACCAGCTCACTCAGACTGAACTGAACTTGCTTCTTTCTAACTACTTAAAGGCTGTCAGGACTGCGTTTCCACAATATTTGGCAAACGAGGGTTAACTGCTAATTAAAAAGCAGGGCTACAAATGAATATTTCTGTGGCTATTCTTTTTTGCTTTTCTCAACATGGAAGTTTTGCCCTGGAAAAGGGGATGGCCCTCGAACTCAACAAATAACCTGCTAAAGACCAAGTTAATTAGCTGGTTGCCTTTATGTAGTATTTTGTCACCTACATTCACATGTTGTATCAGTACATTTTCCTTTTATATACTATTTCTGATAAGTTTAGATCAGCAGTTTTGCTACTTACATAATGAACTGTGCAATTTTCTTATCTTTTTTTATGTTCTGGAACAGATTATATAATACAAATTCCTTAAAATTTTTAAAGTGTTTAACTACAAAAACATCTAGGTCCAGAGTCCTATTTGGAGGTAAATTTTGATAACTTCTCAGGTCTAGTAATTTCTAATTCTTGAATCAATTATAATAATTTATATTCCTCCAGAATACAGTCCATTTTATGGATTTTCAAGTTTCTTATTAAACAACTACATAGTCTTCCTTTATAAATTTTTAATTCTACTTGCCAAAAGTAAAGAAAAGTCAAAGAAGAAAAGATAGGAATTAGCTGATCTCCAGGCAATGAATGCAGTACTGACAGACAAGAAAGCCAGGGCAAATGGTATCCATGGAGATCTGGCAGCTGCTTAGGCAGTTTCTAACCAGACAATCCTGACTTGCCAAACGACTACAGAAAATTCTGATTTGAAGTTTAAAATTAGGAAAGAAAGCAAAAAGATTTTATTTTGGAATTATGGGAAAACAGTATGATAACATGATTATTCCCGTTAATTCTAGGTTTGCAGTCAGCGCTAAGATTTACTAGAAAAGAGCTACACAGAGTTCATTATTAGCTTATTAAAATTCCTTTTTTTTACTGGTCTATGCCTACAATCAACCTGACTTCATGGATTCTTATTCCTTCAAGGGAGACATTTAGAAAGACTCTCTAGGATAGTACCCCCCAAATGGGGGCTATAAGACCAAAAGGACACTCACTCACTCTGTAGTGTTCACAACTATAGCAGGAAGAGATAAATGTAGAAAGATTATGAAGTTACATTTGAAAGCACAGCAAAGGAATGCAGGTTCGTATCCTCATGTCACTGTTCTCAATCATACAGCCAATATATCTCAGACAGTCAGTACTTTGAATTATACCTGAACTCTGCTATTTAAACTTACCTTCCCATTGGACCAACCAGTTATCAGTTCACACACTCCATCAGAATTAAGGTCAAAAGCATGAATGCTCATGGCATGATTTTTGGACTGAAAAGGAATTCCAATAATTAGTGTAGAAGTCTCTCAATATGTATAAAATTCCTGAATATCCAAGGCTGAATATTACTAACTTTAATTCTCCAGTATCGGGCTGTTTTGTCGTAAACTCCAACTGTGCCATTGGAAAGGGCATAACCAAATCGACTACCATACATGGGGCAAAGAGAAGTGATTATCTGCAAAAAAGAAAACATAAAAACACAACAACTTTTCATGAAGACTCAAATTAATGCGAAGAATGGCTTGAGAAAATCGCATGCCTTCTACCGGTGTGTTAAAATTAGATTCAAATGCACTTCCACTCCGTTAGTAGGGAACGTATTCCCCTTCGCTGTGATCTGTGTCATCTGTTTCAGAGGTGGATAATCAGAAATAAATCACAAAGCATGCTGTTTTAGATCAAGACTACATGGCAAGTTTCAGCAAATAATTTAAAAAACAACAGGGGCCAGCCGAATGGCGTAGTAGCCAGCCCTGGTTCGGGTCCCATATATGAGGGCCAGTGACACTGCCCTCAAAAATAAATAAATAAGTAAATAAATATCAATAAAATTGAGGGATTAAGGAGTAAATACGCTGAATACACAAAATCTAGAGTACGTACAACAGATGTTATACATTTACCCAAAATGTTTTAATGAATATTCTAATTTCCTTAACTTACAATATCCCACAGTCCAGAGTTTTAAAAGACTTATAAAATCCATAGCTGAGTATCTTTTATGTGCCTACTTTTCTTTCTATGACAATTTTTTTTTTTTTTTGCTAGAGATGAAAGACGTTTTTTAGAAAAAAAATATAATCCTTCCAAAAGTGAAAAGCCAAGCACATGGACCTGTGTGTGGATGTAACAATATACAGAATGCATATATTATACAGAAATTATTTACCAAACTGTGTGGGGATTTAACATCTCAAGAAGGTAAAATTTTAGATACTAAACAAAATTACCTTTTAAAATTAAAACAAAAGCTTAATAATATCTATGATTCTGCAAATCTACTTTCTAATTCTGATCCAAGTACAAGAGATATTAAGGAATAAATTTTATAACGCAAAAGATCGTTATGTAATTTCCTCTACGCCTACAGCTTTTCTACAAAACCACCCACATCACTTAACTCCGAATACAAAGTGCTGTGTAGGATTTCAGAATTACTTAGCTCAAGGCATTCTTCTGGAATCGCTCAGCCCTGTTCAATTGCCAAATGAATTAGGATTTTGCTGATCTGGGAAAAGGCACTTGAGCTAGGGGCAAAATCAAACTGAGAGGAAATGAACCCGAAATGAACAGCTTTATAAAATCCACGTCTTCAAAAATTTAGCCCCAGTTTCCCTTGGTCCCTTAGTCCTTCCTTAGTTCACTAGTTTCTTTCTTTTGTGGACGAGGGGTTCAACAGTTACCTCAGGGCCGACTGAGTGGCGCATTGGTTAACAGTTGGCTTGGGGCGCCTGCTCTAAGCAGCAGGGCCCCGGTTTGGATCCTACATGGACCAGTGATACTGCGCCTTCTACAGCTAAGATGGTGAACAACAGCTCGACCTGGAGTTGAGCTGCCGTGAGTCGCCGGCAATGGCATAGGCTGCAGTGGAGCTGCAGTGGGCTGCTGTAAGCTACAGTGAGTGGCAGGCAGTCGGCATGAGCTGCCAAGAGCTGCCGTGAGCTGCCGTCCAGAGGCTGGCGACCAATCTGCCTCACCCAAGAAGAGCGCAATGATAATACCAACATGGGCCAGTGAGGTGACGTCCTCCACAACTAGACTGAAGAACAAAAGGACAGCAACTTGTCTGTTCCCCTCCCCCAATTCCCCAATAAAATCTTTAAAAAAAAACAAAAAACAGTCACCTCAAATCCCTAGTCCTATTTCAAGGTCTCCCTGCTTTTTCTAGGATTTAGGAAAAAGGCATTTCAAAGAATGCACTCCCCTCACATCTAGTATTGACAATAAACAGAAAAAGAAAACCCGAGTGATTCCCACCAGATGGGAAAAGATTTACTACAAATGTGAATGAAAGGGAAATATTGATGTAGGACACAGCACCTACAGGCCAGCAAGTCTCAGGCTGGTTGTTTTGCAGGGGGGAAGGGGAGATAGCAAACCCCTTTAATGGTCTAATGAAAGCTAAGGACCCTCTCTCCTGAAACACACATTAAGCACACACATATACAGCAGAACCCGTTGTACAGACACACATCTTCAGACTGCTGCTTTTGGCACTTATCCCTCCTCTTCATTTCTAATCTGTCCCCAACTATCACTTTACAAGTATAATAACTGTGAATACATAAAAAGTATAGTAGGACTACGCAAAAATCTATGGCTCTTGCTATTAGATAAAGTAAATTAGTTAAAGTCATTGATAACACTTTGTATATCAATATGCAAGTGTTGCTTTTTGGTCTCCTTTTGCAATTAGGGGAAGAGAAGCCTGACTTTCCTAGCTAGCTTTTGTAAGTGGCGAGAAGTAAGGGCAAGTGGTCAGGTATGGGTTTGAGGCCAGTGCCCCCAAGCTTTTCTGATAGATTCCCAAACACCATGCAACTAAATTTTGCAGAACCCCACTATTCTGACCTGTAAGGCTCCCTTCTGTTGTTCTTTTTTCTTTTCTATTTATTCACAGTGTTCACTAGCCACTGCTCCTTTATCGTCTTCTCCTTCCTTAATTGAGAATATCCTAATTCTTTTTTTCTGTTTCCATCTTGCTCAATCCTGGAAAACCAGCAGCTATATGCTAAGAATGTCAAAACTACAAAGGATAAGGAAAACCTTAGGCACTGCTTTAAAAAATGAAGTTTAAACTCTTCCAGAAAACATCAAGTTCAATTACATGAACTAGGGCCGGCTGAGTGGCTCAGTAGGTTAAGAGCTCACTCAAGATTGCGAGCTGAGCTCTGAGCAACAGCAGTTCGATGACCAGCCCGACCTGAGCAGCCACTGAGCTGCCAATAGGTAGCAGGATGGCTCAGCTAAAAAAAAGAAACAAACAAAAAAAACAATTACATGAACTAATTCTAATCACAAAGAAACTAGCCAAGTCTCTAGCATCTAATTTTTAAGTTTACCTACAGAAAAATATGCCTAAGAAGTAATTAATTTGAAGGAAGAGAAAAAGTATAAAGACTTCATCTATGCAATTCATTCAATCCCATTTAATACACATGAGGATGTGTATTAAAATACACATAAGGCACAAAGGTTTAATTCCTGACCATGCCACTTAATAACCATGACCTTATGTGAGTAATTAACAAAGAAACAACATCAGTTTCCTCATCTGTAAATTGGGAATTATAATATTTCCTTCCTAATAGGGTTGTTGTAGGGTTAAATGAGTTACTTGATGTAAAGCACTTAAAACAGTGCCTGGCATACATTAGGTGCCCAATAAATGGTTGCCATGATGATGATGAGGACGATGACAATGACGACAATGTATTAACTTGTTAAATGTCTTTGTGCTTAATACCATTCCTCTATTTAGTCAGTCTTTTCAAAATATATCTTATACAAGATTTTTAAATGCTTCTTTCTCTGTAATATACAGCTCTGTTTAATCCCTACAGTTTTTACCCTAAAACTATCTAGATTGTGAGATGTCCCAGCACTCTCTTTTGATGTCACATTTGACTGCTGATCTATCTTGTCCAAGGTTACCATAATTCTGAGGTGGCACTTCTTACCTCTGTTTCTGTCATTTCTGCCACAATCTCATCCTCTTTAAAAACTCGGATGTCAAAATCCTCAGATCCAACAAGAAGCTGAAAGGGAAAAAGAAACAAAACATCATGCATATTTAGTTCAGCAAATGAATTAGAAAAAACTGCATAAATAAAACAAAAAAATTGTGTAATATTTTGTATATTGCTACTGCTACCCAAAAGTTCCGGTCCCCTAATAATCCAATGCTCTGGAAGGTATCCTCTAATATGCAGATCAACAAAATCAGTCAATGAAGAAAAAGTGGTTACTAGAGATTTTATCCTGCCAAATGGGCTGCACATCCTGCCCGATCGCAAGCACCTGAAAATGCTTCCTGGCTCAGCACCTTTCTGCCTGCAGATGGAAGTCCCATTTCAAAAGCCAGAGCCCAGTATCCACGCACAAGAAAGGGGTAAGTCACTGCCCAACACAGTGCTTCACTGGCTGCTCAAGAAACTCATTTCTAGAGTAGCCATGAGGATAACCTCAAAGGCTACGAGAGCCAATCTCTAAAACTATTACAGTCCGGAAAAAGTTGGCCAAAATTGTGAACTCCTTACTAATATGGTTTCTTTTTTTTTTTGAGGGCAGTGTTACTGGCCCTCATATGTGGGACTGAACCGGGGCCTCTGGCTTCCAAAGCCAGCGCTTAACCACCGCGCCACTCGGCCGGCCCACTACTATGGTTTCAAAGCATCAGAAGGAAGATAGAAGATTGTAAACACAAATGTGGACCCATCAACTGTTCGGCCCTCAATCCCTGTCCTGTCTTTGAAACATCATGGCCTTAATCTTTGTATTAGACAAAGTGGTTTATTGTTTATAACAGAGGAGAAAGACAAATGAGGCCGGTTAGCTCATCATTTAAGGCAACAGAGCACCAAAGTCAATCAGGAGAAGCTAACACTTCTCTCAACACTAGTATCACTGCATGGGAAAATTTATTCAGTGGAACACACAAGAGAAGTGTCTCCTCCCCCACATACCTCTTTCTTCCCATCACCATCAAAGTCACACAAGGCCAAGGAATGAACATTATCTCCAGTAACCTGAAAATAAAACCAAATATCATGTCTGCCATCTTTTTTCACTTAATTTGAATATATTAGCTACATGAAAGAGAAAATTATACAAACCACCAACAGGCGTTATTTAAATTGCATTTCCTTTTTTTTAATGTAAAGACTTATAAATATGGTTCCAATGTGTTTTTTCTTATTCATTACAGTCAATGGTAAAACACAAACAAAACATAAAGAACGTTAAAAGTAAAAATATTTAAGAGTACTAAAGAGAACGTTTTATTCTTCATACCGTCCAAAATTGATCATTTCCTTCATGATCAAAACCCTGCAGAGCACAGTTTCCACCAATAATTGCAAGAGGAGAGGAAATGTCTCCCAGTGTCCCCAACACAATTGCATTGGCCCCATCTGCTACCTAAGAAGAAAAAAAGATACAATTTCAGATAATGGTGCACAGGTACACTGAAGGTAACATAGCCTTATTTCATTTGGATACCCCAGTTCCTCTGTAATCATCTCTGAGAAGCCACACCATCTCCTGAGAGACAGTCCAGGGCTGTCCACTGAGGACTGGCACTGTGGCGTATGTGTGCCAATGCACGGAGGAGCACAGATCCTGCATACCCTCAAGCCCTCGGCCTGATGCTGATCTGCTACAATAAGCTACTACAAAATCCACAGCTGTCTAGGACCACCAGGTTTAGAGGCCAAATTGTTAGAGAATCAAGACTTATGCCTTTAAAAACCCAAACTTAGGGCCAGCTGAGCGGCTCAGTTGGTTAAGAGCTTGCTCAAGAGTGCGAGCTGAGCTCTGAGCAACAGCAGTTCGATGTCCAGCCCAAGCTAAGCTACCACTGAGCTGCCAACAGGTGGCAGGATGGATCAGCTAAAAAAACAAACAAATAAAAAAAAACCCAAACTTGTATAATCTATTTTAACCATTTTAGATGGAAATCATTTTAATGCTTATTCCTAGTTCTCTTACTACTATTCTTTTTCATTGTAAAGTTACTAAAAAGTACACAGGATATAAAACAAACATCTATAGTCCTACCATCCAGAATTAATAAATGTCCCAAACAGGATATAAAACAAACATCTATAGTCCTACCATCCAGAATTAATAAATGTCCCAAACTCCTCGAGTAAAGTACAAAAGCATAATTTATTTTTGGAAGATTCAAGGACATCTTTGTGAATACTAATTGTTTATTGTACAGAAAAAGTCTTTACTTATACAATCTTTTTTTTATCTTTTTTTTTTCTTTAATTTTATTGGGGAACTACTTATACAATCTTTAAGTGGGAAAACTATTTTAAAAAAATTAAAAGACTGGCTATAAAGAAAAGACTTCATAAGAAATCTAAACTGCCAAATGGCCAATCAAAAAGTTAAGGGCCGGCCGAGTGGCACGGTGGTTAAGCGCTGGCTTGGGAAGCCAGTGGCCCTGATTCGGGTCCCACATATGAGGGCCAGTGACACTGCCCTTAAGATAAATAAATAAATAAATAAATAAATAAAGTTAAAAGGTAAATGATAAACTGAGAAAAATAATTGCTATATATAAGACAGTTTTCAAATATTGTTTTGTTAATAAGAGTTAATAAAAAGCAAATAAATAAGAAAAGGGTCAATACCCCAAGCAAAAAAATTTAATAAACAGAAAATTCACTAGAGAAGAAATATAAATAGCCAACAAACATGAAAAGTGTTCACTCTCACAATGCATCGTTTTTCATCTTTCAGATTAGCAGAGATGAAAAAGAATGCTACTATCTGTTGTTGGCAAGGGTAGGATAACAGGCAGTCTCGCATCCGAGGGGAAGCAGTCTTTCTAGAGACTAATTTCACAATATCTATCACCATCTCATTTTAAAAAGGTGTGTTACTCAATTGTACAGCTGAATCCCTGTGTTCTTTAACTTTATGTGTCAACTTGACAAGGCCATGGTACCCAGACATTTAGTCAAACATTATTCTAGATGTTTTTGTGAAGATGTTTTTTACATGAAATTAACATTTAAATCAGGAGACTGAGTAAAGCAGACTGCCCTCTGTGATGTAGGTGGGCCTCATCCAGTCAGCCGAAGGCCTGAATAGGAAAAAGACGGACCCCTGAGGAAGGAAGGATTCTGCCACCAGACTGCTTTAAGACTTGACTTGCAACATCAACTCTTCCCTAGGTCTCCAGCCTGATGGCTGACCCTGAAAATTTCAGACTTGCCAGCCTCCACAGTCCTGTGAACCAATTTTTAAAAATATATCCCTCTCCACCTCTCTCTCCATATATATCCACATCCTATTATTCTTTCTCTAGAGAACCCTAATAGCCCTAAACTCAATTCTAGTCTTATACAAAAACACGGGAAGCGTTCTATGTGACCAAAGATGTCTTAGGACAGAAAAAGCACTAACCATTAAAGAAAAAAAAATTGATCAGCTGGAATTCATCAAAATTCAAAACTTTTGCTCATCAAAAGACACCGACCTATTGGACTAGACCACATACTGGGAGAAAATATAATATTTGTTATACATAAATCTGACAAGGAATTTGTACCCACTATACCCAAAGAATATCTACAAATCAATAATTCACACTACCAATAAAAAAAATGGGCAAAAGACTTAAAGGCTTCACAAAATAAGACATGTAAATAGGCAGTAAGCACCAAAAAAGGCATTCTACGTCACTGTTTATAAAGGAAATGCGAAATGAACCCGGTTATTAACCAGGACCAAACAAGTAAGTGTCAAGCAGATGTAAAGTGGCAAAATCTCCATGTTGTTTAACTGTACTACAACAGCCACATAATAAACCAAAATAAATGTCGGACCTCTTGCAAACATAAAAAAAAATAAATGTTAATGGATAATGGGAATGTTATGGTTATAGACGGAAATACTTGCCTCTCGGTAGAACAAATCTGAATTATTGTAGACATCATAAGCCAAAAGATTAGTCTGTGTCCCCACTAGAAGGGCATCATAGCCAAGTTCAGGGTTCAGTACTCCTGCAGTCAGGCAGCTGACTGCCTGGTTAATGTTGAGAAGCGAAACATCAGACTCCAGGGGGCTCTGGAAGACCCTGGATGCACTGAGATGCTGGCTCCGTGTATGAGGATTATGAATAAACACCTAAAACAAAAACAGTTAATTACATTCCCTCAATACCAGAATGTACATTTTTTTAAAAAAGACTCAGGTTAGGGCCGGCCAAATGGCTCAGTTGGTAAAGACCTCGCTCAAAAGTGCAAGCTGAGCTCTGAGCAACAGCAGTTCGATGCCCAGCCTGAGCTGAGCTGCCGCTAAGCTGCCAACACGTGGCAGGATTGCTAAAACAAAACAAAACAAAAAACTCAGGTTATTAACAGATATCAACATTAACAAGAAGTCAATTTAATAACCTACAAAACTTAAAACACCCACAACATAGTTCTGTGCATGGCTAGCTTCCAATCCCTATGAACTGTGGTTCTTGTAAAGAACAAGAAAATGGACAAGAGCTCGTTGTTGCTTTCCAGGGCAACTTATGTGCCACCCACCAGCACAATGTCAAAGCACTCTTACCAACCAGGCTTCTCCTCACCAACCTATAAGGAGCTGCTACCAGCTACAATGATTGCTGCACATCAAAAAGAGCACAGAAAATAAAATAATAAACACTTCCTTTAGTAGGTTTCATCCAAGCACCTAATAAATTCACTTCCTGTTAAAATAGTCTGGTAGTTAGTAAATCTGTTTTACAAATTAAACTGAGTTATACAAATCAGGCTTCTTGAAAGCTTTCATAGTGTATACTAGTAAAACAGTTAAAGAATTAGCCCAATGTTAATTAATTTAGCAGTTCTAACTAACATAATCACCTGACTGTCTGCACAAATCACTGAATTTCCTTGGGCTTCACCTTTAAAAAGGAGGATTGGACTAGATTATGCATTCTCAAAAGGGGTGCTATCCCTCCCAAGAGGGGTAACTGGGTTTGGGGAGGGGGGATCTTAGACATTAAAATGGCCTGTTGCCCTCCAAAGGGCCACAGTACAAAAAAAGCAGATATACAGTGTATCTGTGGTATTAAAATTTCATTAGGGAAATTTTCACTTTCTTAAAAAAACTCCATGGTGGGGGGCAATATGAAAACAAAAACAGAAACATTGGACTTGAGTTGCTTAAGCCCCTTTTAGTTATAAAATTCACTAATTTTAAATGAGTATTTCATCCTTTTGGTATAAATCCAAACAGGAGTCATTTCAAATTATTACCTACACAGGTAGCCTATTCAACAAAATAATTTTCAAAAGAACTGAATAGAAACATCTAAAAAGGTGTGTAGCTACTGAAGATTGCACTCACAGCATGCTGTTATAAATGTTACTGCATTTAACCCTCACAACAAGCCCTGATTCACAGATGAGGTCAGAGGGGTTCAGGCCCTTCTCCAAGGTCTCACAGCTGATAAGTGACAGGGCTGACGTGAATGCTCGTGTCTGGCTCCAGGCCCGAAGCTCTAGCCACCACATCTTCCTTTTATAACAGTTCTGAATTGTTACGGATTCTTCTAATAATTAGATAGACTGAGAAAGAACAGAAGGGAAAACAGCTTATGGACTTCAGATTCACTGTTATTCGAATGGAAAGAGTTTGGGTTTGTTGCCAAGAGCAACAAGAGTCCCAAGAGTGTGACTTCTCCCCAGCTCCCCTCCTGCTGTTCTCTGCCCACAGAAATCAGAGCCCAGGAGACCCCCTGACCCAAAGGCAAGGAAAACGCCAAGCTCAGTTGCACAGCAAATGGATCACACTCCCAGTGCCTTCGCCCAAAGGACTGGCTGAAGTTCACACATTTGTTCTAGCTGAGCGGGTGCTGCTGACAATATAAATTCAACTGGCCCCTCAGCTCCATGGGGAGAGGAAAAAATGTCCCCGGGGGAAAACACTGATGTTCACCTTACAAGGAACCCCTTTTAAAACATTTGGAGGTCAGATCCCCAGCTCCAAGTTCACACCGAGTCCCACTTCTAATGACAGAATCTGGAAACAGGCACCAGCAGTCAAGGTGGGCTTTAGCCTTACCCGCAATGTTGGTTTTTAAAGGAGAATATTTTGAATATTTCTTGAATCATAAAATATTACCAATTATTTTTAAAGTCTCAGGATAAAAGGTCAGGTCAGGACTTTTCAGGTTTGGAGTTCCGAACATAAAGTGTCCAGTTACACAGGACACAGGGCTCTCTCTGTCTCTCTCTCCACCTCCTCCTCCCATCTTCAGAAACAGACATAGAATCAAGTGTTCCTGCCTCCCACTCTAAGTCACATTCTAATGAAAGGGCTCCATAGAAACCTCTGCCTAATCATCTGCTGCTTCCACTCCTACACTCAGCTCCCTGAATCTCTCTTGCGGTGCCAGCCAAAGTTGTATGTAAAACAAACCAAATCCCATCACCCACTTTAATCAGAACCAAGGTCTTCACCGTGGTCTACAGGCCCTATATGATCTGGCCCATGGCTGCCTGCCTGCTTCCCTCATTCACCACCTGGTGTTCCTGGGACACACCAAGCAAACTTCCACCCAAAGCCCTTTGCACTTGCTGACGCCTCTGCCAGGAAAGCACTTACCTCACATATCTGCAGGGCTTATTCCCTCCTGGCCTTCAAATCCCAGATGCATAGTTATCTTATCAGAGGCCTATCTGATCACCCTGCCTAAAATAGCACTCTCCCACCATCCCTACCCCTTCCTTTTTTCCTCCTATGGGGACGCGTGTGCGGGTGTTATATATATATACATTTTGCCCCTGTTAATTGTCTGGCTCCCCCTCTCAGATGTAAGCGCCAAGGGGATAGATGACACTTGATTGTCACATTCACCCTTGCACCGGCAGAGCTAAGAACAGTGCCCAACATGTAGTAAGTCCTCAATAAATTAGGGGCTGAGCTAATATCAATGGGCCCTATTCAGCCCATTTATTTAGCTGCTATGCACCTACAGCAGAACCAACATGAATTTCTTTTTGGCGTTTGTCAGTGCCTCTTAACAACAACAATTAACACTATTATGTGCCAGGCCCTGTGCTAAGTGCATTACTCTGTTATACTATTTAATGAAAATGAAGTATTATTTTTTACTTACGTATCTCAAGGCACATCATATAACATACAAAATAGGTGTAAGCGTTTTCAAAATGATAAATCTATAAGTGTTAGCTTATTAAATCCACACTGGGTCAGAGAACATGGATTCTAATCTCATTTGCACAACTTTCTAGTTGAGTGACCTCAAGTATTATTTTGAACCTCTCTATTTACTGACCATTCTAGTCAGTAAAGTGGAAGCAATAATAATAATAATAATAAAACCCAGCTAACAATCAGTGACCATTTCTTATATGCCAAGTGTTTTATAAATATTAGCTTATTCAGTCCTCATAACAACCCTATTTGGTATATATTATTATTAAGCACCTTGCCCAAGGTCATGAAATTACCAGGTACTAGAGCCAGGATCCAACACAGCAGCTATGCTGCTGCCCTTGGCATTGTAGCAAGAATGCTGAGATAATTAATGGAATGAGGCTATGTACCTGTTAGAAGTTATTACGCTTGGCGTCAGTGTATTCCATGTATTTGGGGCACGCCTCCATCAATAACAGTGCCTGGATTTGCCTTGTCTGCTGCCCTTCTGTACTATAAGCTTTCTGAAGGTAGGGACTTCGGCTTTATCTCTGAATCGTCAACATCTATGAACAGCACAGGGGAGTGTTCAGTAAAAGTCGGGTGAGTGTTGACTGATCGTGTCTCTTTCATTTGTCTCTTTCATCTCACCGACTCCCACCCCTTGCACCTGGCACATAGTAAGCACCTAATAGGTAGGTAGTGAATAAACTAAGGGAAAAGATGTGAATGTACATGGATAAAGATCAAAAGTGCAATCAGCCATTTCATTTAGGAGTCTCTGTCTTCTTTCTTTCCGTCCAGCTGTTGGACTCGAGGCAGTCTGATTCCGTGGAAGGAGTTCCAGAATGGCTGGCAGAGGCCCTGGGCTGGAACCTGACTGAGGTCTGCTACTCCTGCTGCCCTTCACCCAGCCCTGCGGACTTCTCCTCCCTAAACCCCCTGTCTGCACAGGGATTCCACCCTTGTGCAGGTCTAAGTGCCTGAAGACAAGCTAACCACTCAGAGGAGCCGTTCATGCGAGACCCCATTATTCACTTTTCTGCGCAGCATCAATTGCAGGGCGCCTACCGACCAGTTGCCGGGCAACCCTGGCTGGGGGCGGGGTCGCGGGGCCCGCGGAGGCGGTGGGGGCCCTGGCGCCCGGGCACCGTGCGCGTGGGAGCTGTTACCTTGCCCGCGTGGGTGGCGGCCGCCAGGCACGGGTGGGTCCCGTCGTAGCGCCCCACGGCCACCATGCGGGGGCTGATTTTGTGACGCAGTTTCAGGGTGAACACGGGCAGCAGCATGACGGCGGCGGCCCTGGGGAGCACGGCTCGCAGCCCGAGGCAGGAGCAGCGGGGCCAGGGGCGCAGGGGCCACCGCAGCTCGGCGCCAGCCGCTCCCGCCAGGCGCGAAGCCGCGCGAGACCAGACACCGCGCGTCCCCGCCGCGGGCTGCACTGCGGCGGCGCAGACCCGCCCCGCCGCTGCTGCTGGGGCTGCGCGGGGCGGCGCTCCCCGGGCGTGGCCTGGCCTTGGCTCCGTCGCGGGGATGCGGCCGCCTGTTTTGCTGCTGGAGCCCCGCTGCCGATGACACAGAGTGCTGCCGCACGCCGAAGAGTCATCGATTCAAGAAATACGTCTTCAAGGCCTCGGCTGCCCCTTTCTTTGGACGGTGATGTTGATACAACAGTAGTTAGCCTGCACGAAGAATACCACCACACCTCTCAAAAAAAAAAAAAATCAGACTTTAGACTCGTGTTTACATAGTCCACCAACACTTGTAAAGATTCCCTATATGGGGGCGGCTGGTTAGCTCAGGGGGTGAGAGCGCAGGCTGATGACACTCAGGGTTGCCGGTTGAATTCCCACATGGGTCAGTGTGCTGCGCCCCCCACAACTAGATTGAGGACAACGACTTCACTTGGAGCTGATGGGCCCTGGAAAAAATACACTGTTCCTCCCCAATAAAGTTTTTTTTTTTAAATTCCCTATATATTTTTAAATGCAAATAGGCAAAATTGAAAAGGATTGAAACTTCTCAACATTCATTCAAATATTTTTTGAGAACCACTATGGGTCCCGCACTAGTCTAGACAATAGAGATATAGCAGTAAATATACTATGTTACTGCTCTTCTGGAGCTGACATTCTAGTCAGCTGAGAAGCACTAAGTAAGAAACGCAGACAATAGGTCATTTGGTGATATACACTGTTAAAGAAACAACAGGCCCAATGGTGGTGTCCTTTGGCCTAGAACAGCAAACCAAAATTTAATTGCAGTTTCAGCCCCCTAGGAGGGAGATTCTGTCATCATCCCCATTTAACAAGGCAGGAAACTGAGTCACAAAAGGTTATATAACATAAGCCCAAGGCCACACAGCTAGTAAGGGGCAGAACCAGAATGGCAAACCCAGGTGGTCACCTGAGCTGCTAACCACAGCACATACTGTCAGCTGCAGTGAACTACCCAAGCACCAGTGTCCTCTTCTAGAAAAGAAATACTAATAGTACTACTTTGAGGAGTGTTATTATGAGAATCAGACTAACATAAATAGAACAGTGAAAGCAATGCCTGGAGCTTAATAAGGGCTCCCATGAATGGTTATTATTACAAGGGTATTATTATTACCTCCAGGTGAAAAGGCTGCCTTTGAGTTGTTGAGGCTGCTATCGTAATAAATCTGGTGTCTTTTTTATAGCAGGTAGCATTGTTCCAATTCCCTCTCAGCCCTGGTATGGGAAAAAAACCAACATAGCTAGTCAAGGTCTGATGGGAACAAGGCGGGACCAAGACTTCAGATGCTGACTTGGGCCATGGCTGCTGCCTGCCATTTCAGATCCTTGTCCTTACTTTGCATATGCAAAGCACCCCCACTAGAGGGTGTGCAGGTATAAAGAATGGAGGTTAAAGCACTTTAAGACTCCGGATTAAAGGCCTGGAGGGAGGCTGGGTGATGAGGCTTCCCAGGACAGACGGCCTCCAACAGTCACAGGGTTGGCTTCTAGGAAGTGGGCTGAGACAGGGCAGCCAACTCTGCCCTTGGGAGAAACTGAGTAAAGGTACACAAGATCTCTGTATCATTTCTTATAACTGCATGTAAACCTACAATTCTCTCAGAATAAGGAGTTGAAATCTTTAAAAATTCAAGGGAAAGAACAAGAGGATCGGGGAGCAGGATGAAAGGCACTATAAAGAAAACACAGACCACATGACTAGGAAGCCACCATGCGGGGAGAGGGGAATTGGTGTGACCATTCCAGGTACTGCCATAGCTGGCATCGAGCTGTATCAGTATCTAAAACTGGCACCTCAACATTTAGATATCAAGGTGCTTCCTCAACATGAATCATAACCATAGAATCACAATAGAAATGGCACAGATCAGAGACCAAAAATGAAGGGCACACTGACCAGGGTACCACCCTGCCCTGTGCTGGTTTCAGAATGGCCTAGAGCTGTGGCCTTCTAGATGGTAACGACATGTCACATGTGGCTTTGGAGAACTTGAAATGAGGTGAGTTCCAATAGAGATAAGTTGTGAGTGTAAAGTACATGCCCAATTTTGAAGAATTCATATACAAATAATTTTAAATACCTGGTTGATATTTTTATATTGTTTACATTTTTAAATGATAAATTATAATATTTTTAACATGTTGAGTTAAATAAAATACATTGTGAAGATTAAAAGGAAAACATGACAAAAGGCCTCGTGGACACTCTAAAAGTGAAAAAATCCGAAGGAAACCAAAGAAACTCAACAGTATTTTGCCCTCTATTGGATCATTCTCATCGACATGCAAATAATGCCATCATTTCTGCCATCCTGAAGATCTTTCTCTGTAAATAAAGGATTGAATAAATAAACACATAAATACACATATAAATAGGAGATGAGTGGCTTCCCATGACACACTGAATAAAAGCCAAACTCCTACCTTGGCCTACAGAGCTCGTATCTATGAATCATCCCAACATACCAAGTGCAGGCTCACCTCAGGACCTTTGCACACAATAGCTCCCTCTACCTGGAATGATCTGCCCCAGGTCTTGTCACGTCTGACCCCTACATGTCAATCAGGTCTTAGCTCAGTACTCTTCTCCTCAGAGAGGCCTGCCCCTGGGCCCCAGTGCGCACTCTCTCTCTCTCTCTCTCTCTCTCTCTCTCTCTCTCTCTCTCTCTCTCTCTCTCATCACACTACTTTATTTTTTTCATAGCATGTCTTTCTGAGGTTGCTGTGTTTATTTATTTACTTTTTTTTCCTTTAACTATCCACAATAGAATGCAAGTCTTGGCCACTTCTGGTAGGGGAGCCCGATAACTAGCAACTCCCCCCACCTCGAGAGGGAGATAGAAGTCAGGCAGATGGAAGCTCAAGTATTACTTTTTCCCAGGTAAGAACTGATCATGGAGAATGTGACTTCTGTTTGTCAGAGAATGAACTTCCTTATCCTGAACTCCAGAATCAGGGAGCTGTGTAGATCACTGGAGAACCACGGGCCAGATCCTGAGGCAGGCCTCTTTCAGCCCACATTAGGGAGAAGGCAGGCTGACTGTCCAGAGGAAGTGGAGCTGTACATCCCAGGAATCAGAGCAGAGCAGCAGGGGCGAGAAATGCCAGGACTGTTATCCAATATCCTTGCTCCCTCCACAGGGAACACCCCAGCCTAACATCATCCAAGCACCTTCAATAGTTATTGGCACATAGTAAGGACTTTTTTTTAAAAAAGATTTTATTGGGGAATTAGGGGAGGGGAACAGCGTTGGGGAATTGGGGAAGGGGAACAGACAAGTTGCTGTCTTTTTTGTTCTTCAGTCTAGTTGCGGAGGATGTTGCTTTACTGGCCCATGTTGGTATCGTCATCGCACTCTTCCCAGATGAGGCAGATCAGTCGCCGGCTTCTGGATGTCGCTCACCGCGGCTATTGGCAGCTCACGCTGGCTGCCGGCCACTCACTGTAGCCTATGGCAGCCCACTGCAGCAGGGGCTGCAGCCTATAGTAGGGACTTTTTAAATATTTGGTTGATGAATGATTGTCTATTCAAATAAATCAATATTCACATCTTAAATAACATTTGGCAGGACCTACGATACCACTTTATAGTTCTGTCCACCTGAAATACTCAGCCCCCAGATCTTTTAAAATCTGGTGCCAATCAGATCTCAGCTCAGTGCTCCCCTCCTCAGAGAGGCCTGTTCTGGCCCCCAGTATCTCTCTCTCAGTCTCTCTCTCCCCTGCCTTATCAATCCCACCCTGTATAATTGGCCTACAAAATAGATTGCACGGTTTTATACTAATGTGCATTGAGTAATGGCACCTCTTTCTTCTTGTTTTGCACTGTGACACCCACAAGACCATGCTTAAGAATCTGGGCACTCGGGCTGGCCGAGGGGAGCGGTGGTTAAGCACTAGCATGGGAAGCCAGTGGCCCTGGTTCGGGTCCCACATATGAGGGCCAGTGACACTGCCCTCAAAAAAAAAAAAAGATTCTGGGCACATTCTGAGCATGATTCATGACTCTGGGTGAGCTAGAGACTCCCAGGTGACATTTAAAGACTGTTAGGAAAATAAAGAAAAGATTTGATCTAGAGGGGTTCAAATATAATAGCCTTGCCAAACCATTCACTCAAAGAAACACATTTTGATTAATTTTTGTTGATGTAGTTCTAACACTCTCTGGCTTTAAGCATAAGCTCCTGATTTTCAAATATCTGCATAACTCACATAAATTGTGATTTTTTTAAAAAAATCTACAAATATACTCTCCTTAATTGTTTTGTTGTTATGATTGATGAAAAGCTCCATCTGCCCAGCCCACAGTGATATTGAGGGGAAGGTGTGACCTGAGGTATGCTGACAGTGACAAGAAGGCTCTGCCAAGGCAAGGAAGACCCAGGAGTCTCCAAATGCTTCTGAAATTAGAGGAGGTCACAGCAGGATGCGGTCAGTCCAGCACCCAAGGAGCAGAGGAACTGGCTCCCGGCCCAGCCGGCAGGGATTCAGATCAAAGCCGATGGTCGGAGTCTGGTAGTTCCCAAAGACTGTGCCCTTCATAGTTCCCCGGAGCCATACCTGGGCGTGGCAGCATCAGACGCCGCCTGGGGTTTGACTCAGCTTTTGTAGCTACCTATTTGGGCGGGAGACCCACCTCTGGGACACCTGCTTTGGAAGGCTCAAGTTTTTCTACCTTTGCATGAACTTCTGTAGCTGAAAGCAGTGTGGGCAGCTTTGCGAATCTGAGCTTCATATCTTCACAGCGCATAGCAGGCGAAGGGCAATTCCAGGTTCTATTTCCAGGATCGTGGCATTTCCAAGCAGGAAAGGGCACGAGAGATCACCAGCCTGAGCTTCCAACCAAAGCAAGAATCACTATCCAGCCTCAGTTTGAACATTTCCTGTGAGTTGGGTCTCACGACTCACATGGTGGCTATTACATTGAAACACAATCTCAGAAATCTCACTTAAATTGAGCCAAGTGTCAGTCTTTCTATAGGAATAGACAGATTGCCTTTATCACTCTTCCATGCCAGCTCCTTGGCTATTTGAAGATGTACCATCTTCCCTCCATGGTTTCTTTATTCTGAACACTCCCAGGTCGGCCCTTCCAGCATTCCCCAAAGTGACAGGATGGAATTCCTAGTTCCTTTACCCAGCTGGGCACATTTTATACCCTTATTTCTTCCATAAGGGGTCTGCTCCAAGAGGAACAGGACTTTAAGGCAGAAGTGACATGTTGTAAGCCCCACCACCACAGAAGTCCTTTTCCTCCACCTGCCTCAAGCTCCCCAGAGGTAAGCCAGAGGTGATGACAGCAATATACCCAGATAACAGGCACCTGCGGCAACCAAGGAATTCTCCAGTAAAGACACCAGGAAACAAAGATCAGGGCGATATTCCTGAAAAAGACACAGAAGCAAACTGGCCAAGGTGCTGAGGCTTGACAGGTCCCTGCAGGTTCAACCAGGATTGTGAGAAACTGAATAAAAGGATTACAGAATTTAGGGCAGGACTCAGGAAACCAACACAGGACAAAGAGACAACTTTGGGAAGTGTGGAAGGTGTGGCCACCTGTTATGAGCTGAATTGTGTCCCCTTGAAAAGATATGTTGCAGTCCTAACCCCCAGTACCTGAGAATGCAGCTTTATATAGAGATATGATCTTTGTAGCAATAATCAAGTTAAAAGAAGACATTAAGATGTCATAATCCAATATGACTAGTATCCTTATAAAAGGGGGAAATTTGGACACAGACACACACAGAGCAAATGCCTGGTGAAGATGAAGGCAGAGGTCAGGGTGATGCTTCTACAAGCCAAGGAATTCCAAAGATGGCCAGCGGGCCACCAGAAGCTAGGGTAGACCATGGGACAGATTCTCATTCACATCTCTCAGGAGGAACCAATTCTGTTGACACCTTGATCTTGGACTTTTAGCCTCCAGAACTGTGACACAATAAATCTCTGTTGTTTAAGCCATTCAGTTGGTGGTACTTTGTCATCGCAGCCCTAGCAAACTAATACACCAGCCCTAAACCTAGAGGCACACGGGAAGGGAACTGTGTTTCAGGAGCCCACTGTGGGGGCACCTGGCTGAAGCTGGATTCGCAGAGGCATCACTGGTGGAGCAGGCAGTAAAGACCTCAGCCTTTTGCTCCTCCTACCCTCCAGTGCCCTGTGCCCCCTAAGCCAATGGAAGCCAGCAGGCAAGGGAGGTAGGAGATGCAAACCTAGATGGCTTACTCCACAAATGGCAGCATACTGGACACACAGCTTTATATTTTGTTTGTTGCACTGAACAATGTGCTTTGTAGGGCATCCTCATTCTTCTTTTAAGGCAACAGAGTGGTATTCCTGCACAAAGCCTTTTACACAGAAAGCACTCAACTAACAAGTTGACAGCATTTGCATTTTAATAAGGTATAATACCTTAACTCCAGAGAATGGCTTAGGAATGATAGAATTACAGAAACATGGCGTGCCAAGTGTGTGCATGCATGAAGAGAGGGTGGGGATAGTCTTTTTAGTTCAGCTTAACAAACATTTATGGAGGTCACATTGGGAAAAAGGTCCTTTGCTAGATGCTGGCATAATAATAGGTAACAGCTATAAAGCTCCCACCATGTGGCAGCTACTGTTCTAAGCACATGAACTTAACCTCACAACAACCTTGTCAGGTAGAATTAATTATTCCCATTTTACAGGTCAGGAATCCCAGGCCTGGAAATGTAAGTAACATGCTAAGATCACTTAGCTAATGAGTGACAGAACTGGGACCGTACCCACAGAGTGGGGCTCTAGGCCATTGCTCTTGTCAACTATGCCACGTGCTGCCTCTCGGGTAGGCAAACCTTTACTGAATTTCATGCCAGCCCCTGAGCTTCCTACAGAGAAATATAATGATGCCTCAGACGTAAGCCCCAATTTCAAGGAGTTAACGACTGTAACAGGGGCACAATTCACCCCAAAATAAGGCAGACAACTGATCAGTGTTAAAAGAGAGAAACATATAGAATGTTCTGGAGGTTAGCAGAGGGATGATGAGGAATGGCAGAATGCCCCGTGGAGGAAGTGACTTCTGAGTGGGAAAGGAACCAACATTTATGAAGTAGCTGTCCCACACCAGCCACTTAGTTTAGTCCTCCAAACAACCCTATTATCACCACTGTTTCATAGATGGAAAAATATGGAGGCTCCTAGAGATGCACATAAGTGGTGAAACCGGGCCCCTCTCCTAGGCTGGTCTATCACTCAGAGCCCCCAGGGTGTTCCCAATGCTGATCCCAGCAGCCCTCCTTCCTCAGGAATATCTGGGCTCTCCAGTCATCCCTGTGCGAACTGCAGCCAATTAAGCCAAAAGCACTTTGAAGATGACATTGGCCTTAAAAAGGGCTCCCAATTGCAGGCCGTGAGGCAAAGAGGATTGTGGAGATGACAATGTAAGAACAGGGTAGGAATTCCTGGGCAGAGGAACCTTGAGCAAGGAAGCTGAGATTCCCCACCATTCCAAAAATTTCCTTCTCAGGCCCCTCAGGAGGCTGCCATCTGGGAGCAGAATTGCCCAAACTTCAGTCTTCCATGAATCACTCTCCACCCCGAATTCAGCCATAACTGCATCGCCTGTGCTATGATTTACTTACTCTCTTCATTACATTCACTCCCTTCAAAACTATTCAGCCTAAGTGGAAACCTTTGTGAAATTCAAACTTCCATGTGCTCATTGCATTTCTTTCTAATTATACATTGAAGTCCATGCAAACCACTAGAACAACAAAAACAAAGCTTTTCCGCACACCGTCTAAAAGCCTCGCCCTTTGAGGACCCTGGCTTGGGCACCCCTCTGTTTGCTGGGCACAGCGTTACCAACCCACTCTCTGGCCTATGCTCTTCAAAACGTCTCGGTCCTCAGAAAAAGAAAGGCAGAGGAACTGGGATAGGTGAAAGGAGAATTGTAAAAAGTGACAACTAAATGTAATTGTGTGGCCCTGGATTAGATCCTGAAACAGAGAAAACAAAATGCTATAAAGGACGTCAGTGAGATAATAGGTGAAATTTAAATACTGTCCGTAGACTAGATTTTATTGTATCAACATTACATTTCCCGATTTTGTTGATGGTATTATGGCTGTGTCAATTAATATCCTTGTTTTCAGGAAATACATAGTAAAGTATTCAGTAGTAAAGGGGCAGTTTACTCTCAAATGATCCACAGGGAAAAATATATATAAATATATATGTATATAAAGTATACACACATGTATATCTATGTATATGTAGAAAGAGAGAGGAGAAATGAGACAATGACAAACCAGATGTGACAAAATGCACGGAGTAATGGGTATATGAGAGAGCTTCGTACTATTCTTATAACTTTTAAGTTTGAAATTAATTGAAAAATGATAGACAGATATGAGCCAAAATCTTATTCGTGCTTATTTTGGGGTGGTGGAATTGTTAGGGAGGGTTACTTTTTTCTATCTATATTTTCTTTATTTTTCTTTCCTCCCTCCCTCCCTCCTTTTCTTCTTTCCTTCCTTTCTTTCCTTTTCTTTTGAAAAGTAATCCAGGCATATGGTAAAAATAAATCAGTTGCTTACATACCTTCCTATTCCTTCCGGAACACACCATTCTGTACTTTGCCTTACCTCAGTTAACGCTATATTTTCACACTTATTCTTTATCGGGACATGCAGAGCTCCCTCTGTTTTTTAAAGGGCTGCCTGGAACTCCCTTGCATTGATGTGTCATAATTCATTGAACTAGTCCCCATTGTCACGAACATTCAGTTCCTTTCCAATCTTTTATAGGCAAAATGGCAATGAATTACACCCACGTCTTTGGGCACAATGTGTAAATAAATGTATAGGAGAGTTTCCCATAAGCGGCATTGCTTCATGAAAGCACGTATGCCTTTTACATTCTGAGGCTGCTGTGGGTGTCCGCACGTCACCAGCCATGTTCAAGCGTGCCTGTTTCCCCACAACCTCCCCGCATGGCGCACTTCACATTCTGGGATCTCTGCCAATCAGATAGATTTCTTAAAAATGATATCTGGTTGTAGTTTTAATTTGCATATCCATGATTAGAAGTGTAGATGAGTATCTTATCACTTGTTCTAAAAGTGATGTGTATTATGTTTTTTTCTCTCTGTCACTTCTCCCTGCACTTACGTGAGTGACCTAAATTTTCTGCCACAGAGACCCAGCCCTCCCACGAGGAAACCCCTGCCATGGATCCCAAGCTGAGCCCTCTTCGGCCCCCTGTAGAGGTTGAAAGAAGAGATCTGAATCTCCTGGGGCACCTGGACCACAGCCCGCCCAATGACTCGAGCCTTCTTTCGGATTTTCTAACTGTAAACCAAGGGCCATCATTTACTACAGGTGCCGGGAACTTGACAGCCCAGGCCCAGAGTAGCTGTGGCTCTCCTACCATGGCAGACCCATCCTGGACTTTGCAGGGCCCCCGCCTGCCCACCCCCGAGAAACAGAGCTTCTTAGTCCTTCTGAGTTTCTGTTTTCTCCCCACATCTTAAAAAACAGTGGTGGGAACAGAACGCTTCATTCAAAGGAGGCGCTGAAAGGCCCTTTTGTGCTGCATGGTTGGCAGGAAGAGAAAGACTTGGATGAAAACTGGCAGCCTAGAGACCCTGGAGGTCAAGCCCTCTCTAACTAGCCACTGGCATCCTGGCCTCGTTAGTATGCAAACACAAGCGGAGCCCGGTGCTTTCTCCTCCTCAGGCCTCCCCAGACCCAGCTCTGTGCATGTTATCTTTAGAGGTGCCATAATTTTCCCCCAGCAGCATGGATAGGGACTTCTCCCTGGGGATGTGACTGCGGCAGGTCATTTCCAGGATGCAAGTCATTATTTTTTTTTTTTTGAGGGCAGTGTCACTGGCCCTCATATGTGGGACCTGAACCGGGGCCACTGGCGTCCCAAGCCAGCGCGTAACCACCGCGCCACTCAGCGGGCCCTGTAAGTCATTATCTTGACCACAGCCGCATTGAGGACAGAGCTCAGGGTTTGCCACCAAATTGACCGGGGTTCAGATCTTCTCTCTGCCCCTTCCTGGCTGTCTGACCTCAGCAGGTGACCTCTCTGAACTAGTGTACTCATCTCAAATATGGGTTAACAATAGTATCTATTCTGCGGTGATGTGTGATGTGGTGGCATCTTGGGATGCAGAAAAGGGGCAAAAAGGGGATTTGGAGGTCACAGAAGAGCAGAAGCCATGCTTTTCCTTTAGGAGCTGAGACTGTTACTGAAACATTTCTCAAGATTCAGGTTCCTATATGCCATGCACAGATAAGGCCAAACCTGAAACACCAGTGTTTAGAGACGGAGAAAGGTTTATTCAACCTGGCCAAAGCAAGAGGATGGGACAGCAAGATTTCCCAAATCTGTCCTCCCCCGAAAGCAAACGCGGGGAGTTTGATGCCTCCAGGGAATAGGACAGGGGTCGTTCCGGGAAACCGAGGGAGAGGTCTGCTTCTTCAGTCTCAGAAAATGCCTTGAACAACCAGATTTTTGGGTTTTAGCAGATGGTTACAACTTTCTTAAAGGCATTCATTCCTTCGGCAAAACAAACTCATAAATTCTCCTTGTGACTCTAGAGTTATTTCTTCCCGCTTGTCAAAGAAACAGGACATCAGCAGCTTAGAACTATTGTGAGAACAAGGGGAGCTGGGCTGGAAGCCAGCGGTTAGCCCATGCAGGCAAGCGAAGGCCTGATCGTTCCATGCTTAACTAGCTACGTTTTTCTATGCTCTCAAGCAAAGAGTACTCTTCAACACTTCTCCTGGAACTTGCTTGACAAGTTCAGAACATGACTAACATACATACTCTCTTAATCTTGGACTATAAGCTAGGTGACAACCAATGCAATTGAAACGTTTAGTGAAAGCCTATACCTACCCCTCTAGACTCTATGATCGAATACCTAAATATGTTCATGGTTAACTACCAGTTTCAAGACCAACCACTCAAGTCTGAAAAAAATTCAATCAAATCCTAACATTTCCTTTTGGGTCGAAACTCAGTAACTTATTACCCTCAAGGTAAAAAAAATAAAAAATCCTTGACCTGGTTTTTTAGGTCCATGAGAGCTGACTCCTGTCCCCTCTTCTTAGCCTGGGGTTGTGGGGCCCCAGAAGTATGGGCCTCTGATCCTAGAAGCCCCCTCTACCTGGACTGTCTGTCCCCCAGTCTTCTCTCCACTCTGGCTAACTTTTGCTCAGCAGTCAGGTTTCAGCATCACTTACTCGGGATGGGGGAGGTTGTTCCTGAACCCCTGGAAGCATTATTTGCTCCTATGACCCCCCCGACAGGCTCCATCTTGTAACATGCACTGAACGTGTAATTTCTGACTCTCTTTTCCTTGTTGGGTGGCAAGCTCCACAAGAATGCATTCCTCTAGCTGGCACTGCGGCTAAGTGCAGCTGGCACCTAGATGGGGCTCTGGGCAAGGAAGGAAAGAGAGACAGAAGGGAGGGAAGGGAAGGACAGGCCGGTGGGGGGCACCTAGAGGGACTGGGGCTCCCTGGAATCCCACAGCATGGGGAAGGCCCCTGGAGATAGGGAGTGGAGGGAGTGACCCATATACAACGATGGCACGTTAGGGAACAAGCCTTTTTAAATCTCTTTGAACTGTGCTGGGTACTTCAGTCCTGGAAGCCTCACAGTCATTTTCAAACCCAAATTATCCCATGCACTATAGCCCCAGGCAGCCCCCAAATTTGGCCTCAGTTTTCCCTGTTGCAAGTTAGGAAACTAAGCCCCACAGTGAGAAGTTTGCCTGGGGCCAAAGAGGAAGTCAGCCTGTAAGATGGAGCAAGAGTTGGAAGCTGAGAGTACCGTGGCCTCAGTTTACCTAAATGAGTGAGGGGACAGTCCCTGCTCTACAGTGCCTTAATTCTCGGCCATGGATTTACACCAGCTCAGGGGCTGCAGAAGCAGCATCCAGGCAGGCTGCACTGGGCCCTCAAATACGTGTTGTGAGGATCTCTGTGTTGGTTTTTTTAATAGGAGATTTTGTACCAAAGTCCAGATTTGAGGATTGTCTTGAAAAACCAAAAGGCCTGACCACACTGGACCCCCAGATTCCACCTCCAAATGTGTAAGGCTAACTGGAGCAGAGCAGCGTGCTTCCTTTACACGGGGCACGTGTTCGCCAATTTGCCACAGTCCCCATGCCCCCTCTTCTCTCGGACCTGGCTCGCCTCACTTGCTCATGAAACCTGCCAAACTTTGTAGGCATTTGAATCACAGCTCTTGAAGCATCTCTGCCCGCTTAGTCGCTACTCCTAGCTGCACTGGTCTCTTGGCAAAAAAAGCCAAGCTCTTTCCAGCCACAGGGCCTTTGCATATGCTGTTCTCTCTGCCTGGAACACCCTTCCCTCCACAAGTCTCAGCTTAATGGTCACCTCCTCTGTCTGAATTGGGTTCCCCTTGACATATCTGTAGTTAGCTCTCATGTCACATATCACAATGTGTTATTATTCATGGGTGTGCTTGTTTGTCTTCTGTCTCCCCTACTACAATAGAAACTCCAGGAGGGCAAGGACCTGCCTGCTGTTACTGAGTGCTGCATCTGCAGCATAAAGCCTGGAACCCGATGCATCTTAGGAACTCGATAAATATTTGTGGCATAAATGCATGAATAAATACCTGACTGGGGCTCTGCCAGACCCATGGGCATCCATTCAATGACAAACCGCCAGTCATCCCTGTCTTCCTGCAGGGTTGGTAAAACCATGCCATTTTCTCCCTATCCCTGTGGGATACACTCAGGCCCGTGTGTTCCCTTTTTCCAGAAGCCCTGAGTGGAAACACTTAGGGGCATTTGCATTCAAACCTGGGTATATTTGTCAGGCAAGTGCAGATGACTAAAGGGACAGTGAGGTGACAGAACTACAAAATGAGGCTTCTCCCAGGTGGAGAAAAGAAGACTTGGTTTGAATTAAATCTATAAAGTCCCAAAGTGGATGCAGATGGAGGGATGATGGACACCAAACCTCAACTATTAAAAGAAGGAGGGGTCTCCCTTGAAGCCTAATTCAAAGAAAAGCCACACTCCCCAACCTACTTTGCTCAGAAAGACCTTACGATGTTTTCTACCCCGAGAGGTAGGATGGGCCACAAATAAAAACAGGTCTAAGAAGGCTTCAGATTGCTAGGTGACAGATCTGAGGCTGGGTTGGAGGCCCACCTACAACTGTGTGGTCAATGTTTGGCGGATGTTGAAAGAATAAGTGATAGCATGAATTTCATAGAGAAATTCTCCCCCAAGTGCCCACCAGATCCTGGGCAAAGCAAGAGCACTGGCTAAATGGATTCAAGCAATCATCTATTTGATGCTTCTGGTATCTGCAAGCTATGCCTGACTCACTTTGAAAAGGGTCATCTTCCAGGCTTGGTGGTCAGCCATTCAAAGCAGGTCTATAGGGAGTAGATGGTGACACTGAAGGGAAGCAGATATTCAGGTTTGGTATTTTGTCCTGGATGAATGGAGATGATCCCTAAGCGAGCAAAGGGGTGAGGTGGCATCAACATGAATCACCAGGATCTAGCCAAGAATCTGCTCCCCCAAATTTCAAATCCCAAGAGGAATAGCTCCTCCTCACTGGTTTCTCCTGGCATCCTGTAACAGCTGTTCTCTCTCTACTTCAGCAAAACAAGAGAGATTAGCCAGAGGACAAATGTGGGACTTCTGGGTGAAAGCTAGGGGAGATGGAGGAGGCTGCTAATGAAAAGAGGCAACTCATCACACACACACAAAAAACTTTACTGAAGATAAATGTTCCCCCAAAAAGGATAAGCTATCTCCAAAAATAATGAACTCCCTGTCACTGGAGAAGTACAAGTGAGATCCTGGAGGCCACTGTCATGTCTCCTACAGATGGAATTCCAGCATCAAGAACTGCCAAGATTCTTCACTTGGTGGCCATGGGTGACCTTCAGAGGGAGGGTACAGACCCCCTGACATTGTTTGTAGAATAGTTTTTGGATGAGCATCTCTTTTTTCCCCCTAGGGAACGTGTTGATAACTTTCTTCAACTTCTCAAAAGAAGTTGAGGCCAGCTGAGTGGTTCAGTTAGTTAAGAGCTCGCTCAAGAGTGCAAGCTGAGCTCTGAGCAACAGCAGTTCTATGCCCAGCCCGAGCTGAGCTGAGCTGAGCTGCCAACGGGTGGCAGGATGGCTCAGCTAAAAAAAAAAAAAAAAAAAAAAAGATTAAAAATCACTGAGAGGAACTAATGAGGTCACTGTTTCCCAAATCTGGCTGCACATCAGAATTATCTAAGGAGTTCAAAAAATATGAGCCCTTCACCAGATCCCATTCCAAGCCCACTGCATCAGGCCTAATTATCTGTGTTTTTGAAAAGCTCTCACTGAGTGATTCCATTGGCCTAGACCAGGGATCAGTCTAAAGTCTCTAGAAAACAGTAACCAAAGGCTTTGGTGAATTTTAAGAGTTCCTGCACTCCTGAAGCTTTGGATTCCAAGAGAGATGTCACAGAACAGGGCCCTGTGGGCAGCTCTGACCTATGGATGTGTTGGTTCATGAAGAGAGTATCAAAACAAAACAAAACAGAACAAAAAAACCCTATGGCATTGAAAAATTGGAATATTTCACACACACACGCAATCCAGATTTTTAATTTCTTCTTATAAAATCAGTAGAACTGACAAAATTTAACCCTCATTCCCAAATCTCACAGTGTCACTGGCCCTCATATGTGGGATCCAAAACAGGGCCACTGGCGTCCCAAGCCAGCTCTTAACCACCACGCCACTCGGCCGGCCCCCAAATCTCACTATTCAACTGGAGTGTAGTCAGTTTGCCACAGTCCCCCCCCCACTCCATATTACCTACAATCCGCTTACTTCTTGCTTCTGCATTAACTCCCTAGCCCCTTAGGTCACTTACATTTGAGAGCCCTATGTGAAGTTTTCCTGGAAATTCACTAGCTTGAGGGATTATTGACTCTAAGGTGATTCCCAAATTGAGGGGCCATCTGCTCCTGGCTGAGCTGGGAACTGAGGGCCTCAGGTCCACACTTTCCCCAGACATCTGTCCACACTTACCCTGCGGACATCTAGGAGTTGTCCTGTGACTCCAGCACTGGGGCCAAGGACTTCAAAGCCAAACAAGCTCCAAACTGAGTTGGCACCAATCGTCTTCGTTCTCGGCCTGTTTTCTTCTGCCAGGCCGAACAGTCCCGCCTCTGATGGCTTCCTATTAAAATTAACAAGCATTGCAGACAACCATCAAAGGCAGGGTTATGCCTTTAAGATTCCAGGCAGGCCCAGGCTGTGATCACAGCCCCTCCCTCGTCTTCCCCTCTTCCAACTGAACTGGAGAAAATGGTTCAGCTGGGAGGGCCAGAATCAGAACTTGGGCCGTCCTCATCCGATTGATTTGTGCACCACAGAAAATTCCAGTGCCAGTAGAACATCTTCACAGCAATTTTCTTCAAAGTGCCCCACAAAAAACTGGCCAATTATTTTTAAGAGGCACTCTTAGACGGGTATATTATTTTCCCCATTTTATTGGCAGGGAAACTGAGGTCAAATGGCTTGCCCAAGGCCATGGAGAGAGAGAGAGAGAGAGAGAGAGAGAGAGAGAGAGAGAGACAGAAAAATCAAAGCAGTGGCAGCATAAACCTATGTCCATCTGAGGCTCACTGAGACCTGCGTTTGGCCGAGGAATTCTAGCACATGCAGGCTGTCATGCCCAGCCGGGTTGTCGTGGCCACCCCTCCTGATTCTCACGCTGGGCTTCCCAGACCCCAGCTTTTCAAAGACATTAGGTGGGCGACCCCACTGGTGCTGAGGGGGGCAACAGGCTCTGCCATATGCCCCTTTACAACGCAGAAGGAAGAAGGGAGGGTTTCTAAATAAAGGGGGTAAAATGAAGGAAGCTAAGGCGAACTTTGCCAACTTGACCATTTCCCAGTGGGCTTAGTGCTGGCTTGTGGAGGACTGAAGGCTGAGGAGACAGCTCTGAGGGCCCCTTCTGCTCCCCACCCACCTGAGTGTTCTTCGTGGGGATATACCAGGAAGTTCACCTGCATCTCCCAAGGTCGCTTTTAGCCTCCGGAAGGGGGAACTTATTAAGAACCAGGGATGTAAGGAGACAGAGACATGCTGTATGTCCGAGAAAATGACATAAATTGATCCCGAAGTGGGATTGGTTCGTGTTACATCCCACCAGGCAGTAGTAGAATGCAGCAAGTTAGGGAGAATAGTGGACCACTTCGGGGACACCAAAGTGACCCCAAAGTAGCAACCAAGGAAATGCCACTTCACATCTGTCAGACTGGCAAAAATGAAGGCTGGCAATACCAAGTGTTCACAAGGCCAGGGAGAACTGGGCACTGGTGTGCGTGGGCCACAGGTCCTGTGGGGGCAATTTGGGAAGGCTTAGTAGAGTATGCCTGTTCCTTTCAATCCAGCCAACAAGCCCACTCCCAAGTGTACCCCCTAGAGAAACCCAGGCACAGTTTCCAGAAGGAAACATGTCTCGTGGATAGTCATGGCGGCAGTGTTCGTAGTTATGAAAAAGTGGAAACATCTAAGTGTCCATCCACAGATTAAATTATGAAAGTCATATAATAGAAACAATAAAACGATTAAAATCGTAAATTTCAAAATGCCGAGCAAAACAAGCAAAAAAAAAAAAAAATTGTAAAACGCTACAGAGAGAATGATGCCATTTTATATAAGGTTTATAAACCTGTAAAACAAGGCTATGTAATTTTTATAGATACATACACATGTAGTAAAAGTAAAAATACATGCGTGGGCATGGTAACACTGACTTCGTGAAACTTGTTCTTGGATTTGATGGAGCGTCAGAATGAGAGGTGGAAAGTTTACACAGGTAGTTTCCACTCCCTTGATTGATTTGTTCCTTTAAAAAAGTGAGATGGATAGGACTTAACATTAATATCTGATAATGCTGGAAAGTTCCATATTTAATTTTCTATTCTTATCTGTTTTTGAAATTATTCAGAATTTAAAAACAAAAAAAACCCCCAAAAAACCCACCACAGTAATTTAAAGAAAAGAAAACAAGGCAGAGCATTGGGCCAGAGCTCCGATGGGGTTCCAGGGGCAGGCTTGCAGTCCCCACGATTCCCTCGGGCAAGTTCATTACCTTTGAAGGCAGAGCTTGTTGTAGTCAGGCGTTTCCTAACTGGTTCTAGCTGCCTCGCCCCCACCTCCACCCCCACTCCCCAGATATAATAAAACCATTATGTGAGGGGTGGCGGGTGGGATAAACAAGACAAAACAGATTTTAAAAAGAGGAGCTGCTTTGTTTAAATAGGGGAAGTGAGGGAGGGATGAGACCTAGCACCCCACCTGCAGCAACCCCTACAAACACCTCCATGAACCCCCGAGGCTCTGAAAAGCCCTGGTCCAGCCCAACGTGCCGTGAAGAACCCAGCAGTTACCTAGACTGGAAAGGATGAAGGGCCAAGACTAGGGTGAGGCAAGTGGGGCACCTAGGGCACGAAGTTTAGGGAGGTGCTCACTCTCAGGGTCATTCAAGTGCCACCCTGCAGTGTGCCCTCACAGAAGCCTGCCTGTGCTCTCCTTTTCTGAAAGCGATGGACATGCTTTTCGTCCCCACTGGAAAGCAAGCTCCTGAGGACTCGTCTCTGCGTCTGGTTCACTTACCCCATTCAGAGGGCTGATCTGAAGCCTAGCACATAGTCAGCCCTGAATATGTTTGCTGAATGATTAAAGGAAGAAGGATGGAGGCAGGAAGGGAGGGAGGGAGGAAAGGAAGGCGGGAGGGAGGAAGCTTCCTTCCCCCTCTCCAAAGCCCTGGGCTGCCAGTCAGCCTGGTCCAGCTGCTTTGCTGCTGGAGCAGTAAGTGTAGGTAATTGTCACCTTTGGCCTTACTGATTCTTCCTCCGGGCCGCATGCAAAGTGAAGGGTTACACTTGACCAGTGGATACTGAATCACAGCTGGGGAGTTGGAGTCCCATGTAATTAACCAGGAGCTGCAAGCCCTGGAGATTCTGTAAGCCTGCCGACTGCACACGTGACTAGGCTGAGCCAAGTGACTCCTAATTAGCTTTGGCCTGATTTTTCACAATCCACAACACTGGGACCCACCTCCTGGGAAGGCGGTTTACACACCAGCTGTGGGGTTCTTCACTAGGGCTCCATGAGTAGAATTTTCATATTTCTATAATAAAGAAAATGTGGTATAACATCCCAGAGCAAGGGCAGACCCAAGGAGGCCACTTAGGAAACGGGGTAATGAATCTTCACAGGAGATAATGGTCTCTTAAACCAGGGGGCATGGTGAAGGCAGACAAGACTGGGGGGGTAGGGGAGCAGGCACTCCGTTGGGGTGATGTCAGGTTGGAGGGGCTGTTTGATCGCTGTGGAATGTTGGGTACAAGCTGGCAACATGGGTCTGGCGTTCAAAAGAGAGGCCCAGGCCGGAGACGTAATCGGGAGTCGCCAACACATCGACGGTGTTTTAAAGGCATAAACCTGTTAATTTTTTATTTCTTATAAATAAAAGAGTTGAAGCACATATGACAGTGTTGACATCTGTTATTAATAATTCTGGGCAGTAAATATACAGTGGTATTTGTCATACTCGTCTTTGTACTTTTTAGTACGTTTGAACTTTTTAATAAGAAAATTAATAAACAGTCTATAAGACCGCAAGGCTCCAAACCACTGAACAGTTCTGTCACAAGTGCCTTAGACCTACCGTGTGGGTGCTGACAACTAGCTGAGGGGCCAGGCCCAAATCCCCTGCCACCAACCTAAGCTCAGTGACCAGGAGTGGACCCTGCTTCCCCATGTGGATGACAAGAAGCTGGCCCAGGACTTCTCGGGGTTGTTCCAGCGCTGACCATTCAGGGCTCGAGCTAGTGGCTCCTAGGGGTCCCCGCCTGCCCTGAGTTTGCCCACTCCCCTCTCATGCCTAGCCCTCCAGATGGGGCCAGAAGCACCCCATAACAGGTCTCTGTAGGAGGAATGTCAACTTTGACTCTAGACACACAGTCCCCAGAGTTTGGGACCCCTCAAAAATTAAGTTGAACTTAAAAGTAGGGAACCCAGAGGTTAAAACTCTTCAAGATATTTACTGCTGATGAATGCATGGACCCCAGGACTGGTCGAGGAATAGTCTCTGAGCCTAAAACACACAAATGGGTTGGTGGCTGAACCAATCTGCCAAGCTGTGATAGGTACAGGTAATAATAACATTAATGGCAATAATAATACTAATCTGCCAGATTCTAAACTAAGGGCTTAATATGCATTCTCTCATTTAACCCTCACAACAGTAGTGCCATAGGGTTATCGTTTTCGTTAGCCTCACTTTGCAGGTGAGTAAACAGAGGCTCAGAAAGGCCTAACCCTTGGCCAAAATCACACAGCAAAGAAGGAACAGAGCCTGGATTCGAACCCAGGCAGTGTCACCCCAGATCTCAAGCTCTTGACTGATCTTGGTGATTGACAAGGTCCTCTAAATCTCTTCAACAAGAGCCACAGAAGATAGCCTCAATGTAACTCTGTTAATTGAGCCACTTATTCATCATCAGCCCATAAATATTTATTGAGCACCCACTGTGTGGCAGCACACAGTGTGCCCGACCATGGGGATGCTGAGATTAACAAGCACAGTGTCTGTTGTTGAGAATCGTGTGTTCTAGAAACAGAGGTCAGTTTATAAACCAGCATAATAAAACCAATGGCTCCAGACTACTCCTGAGGAGACACATATGTCCAGAAGGTCCCAAGGGAAAGAACCAGAAAAGATGGTGATCCCAAGAGCAAAGCATGGACTAGGGTGTGGAGTCATAGCGCAGGCTGTCCCTCTGCCATCATCATGTGGCTGAACCTCCATTCCTAGGCCATGAGTCCCAGAAACTCCTTTCTGGCAGAAACTGCTGGGAGCAGGACCAGCACATGTTTAATTTTCATGGAAAGGGGAGAAGATGAAGAGCCTGTCATTTTGTGCTTTGTAAAAGGTGGGGCATTTGCTGCTTCTTTGGACCAACCTGTTTCATTGTTCTGGGAAAACCACTTGACATTAAGGATGCATCAAATAGAGGCTGTAACTGGAGAAAGAGCTATTTAGGGCTCAGTGGCTGCAAAGAGCTACAACTGCTGTGTGATGACAGAAGAGGTGTTGCAGGTGGGACTGCTTCTTTGCAGAAGAGTTCTTGCTCTTGAGAGCTCCCAGATGGGGGCGAGGGGCATAAGAGCCATAAACACAAATAATTACACAGAGCAGAATAGAAATGTCATGATTGATGTACGAACACATCACTGAGGGGCCACAGAGGGAGAGATTTCTTCCAGCCGAGAGAGGAAGCGATCTGCAGAAGCTTCCTGGCGGAAGTGTAATCAGTGGCCACTCCAGAATGGTTGTGGCGAGTGGGTGAGGATGGCAGCTTGTGGGGCTGAGGCTGTATCATCTGGAGGGCACTTTGCATAAGGCTGAACAAGTAGTCAGCTGCCTCTCTCAAAGAACATGGTTATGGTGGAGCTCGGGGGGGGGGGGGTTAAATCTCCCCCAAGTTCCCTCTTGCTTCCACCACCCAAGAAATGGTATTTGGTTCACGTGTTGGTAAAGGGGGGGTGGCGGGATTTATTTGGACTTAGGGTGATAGCGAGAGTATGAACACCTGACAGGAGCAAAGGGTTGGAGGTGAACAAGTTCACAAGAACAGGGACCCTGGAGATTTTAGGTTTTGGTGTAGCAAGTAGAACAGGGTAGTGGGCAATGAGTTTGCAATGGTAAGTTGAGCTTGAAATGTAAGGTTAAGATGTTTGGGCTTCATGCAACACATGCAGGGAGCCACTGAAGCTTTAGAGCAAGAGAGTAATGCGGCCCGTGCTGTTTTTAGTGATATATCTCTGGAGCAGTGTAGAGAATGAAGTGGGGGGGCATAGGAGGATGTTCCAGGCCCCTCCTAATGTTTAGGGGAGCAGAGCAAGAGTACAAATGGGGTCCACACATCACCTGGCTAAAATATTTAAAAGTTATAAATCAAATTAATAAATAAAATACGTTCTGTCCTCCTACCTTGACAGAGAACTTCCCAGCAGCCTGGAGGGCCATGTTCAAATGTATGATTCTCAGATCCTGACGTTGGCACACGGAGGTGCTGTGTAGCCCTAACCCCGAATCTGTGACCCTTCTCTTCCCACCCCTAGCTCCTTCCCTCACTGTGAGAGGCCTTGCACACATACTTGCGGGCACCCAGCCCACATATCCAAACTCTGTTCGCACCCCAGCAAACAGCCACCCCCAGCCACCCCTCAGGCCTAGAGGGACATGTATTGGCTAAACATCTGCCCTTGGGAGCCTGGGGAGGAAGATTAAGCAAATCCTTGGAAGCAAGTGGACTTGGGATGACAGAACATTCCTGACTCCTGGGTGCTCCATGTGTGGTCTAGAAGGAGAGGTCGCAGGCTCTAGGTGGACACCCCCCCCTGTGTTTTAGCCTTCGCACCCATGGGGGCTGGGAGTCACATCCAGAAGAGGACCTGAGTGGGGCCTTCCGAAGCCCAGAACCTAGGATCGGGCTCCCTCCTGCCCAAGGTAAGGACTCTCACAGTCAGTCATCCAGGGGAGACAGAGGAGGCCTGAGCCAGGGTGGGAGCAGCCCCTGTGAAGGAGGGAACAGAAATGGCAGACAATAGAATGCATAGGACGAGGAGACCAGGTAATGAACGTAGCTGCCAGTCTGAGCACTGCAAGTGCCAACGAGCCTGGGCTTGGCTCCCTGACACCTTGGCATATTGGGTGGGTGCAGACTTGTAATGAAAAGCCACCTGAATGACTACTGCTCTCGCTCTCCGCTGCCCTCCTTGTGCCTGCTCTGTAACCCCCAGCCCACGGTGTGCGGCTGGGCCGTGTGCAAGGCGTCTAGCCCCAGGGAAAGGGAGGGTGAGCCTACACCTACATCTACACAGCTATAAATACGCAGCCTCCGGTGGCTGCTCACTCAGCCTCCCTTCTCCAGCCACCACAGCACCGGAGTCTCTCGGACACCTGGACCATGGACCCCAGGGAGTGCTCCTGCATGTCTGGTAAGTAAAGATGCCCACCCTTGGGCTTTGGGACCTTGCACCAGCTTCCTACAGGGAGCCTGCTGGACTCTGATTAATGCCTCTTTTCCTATAGTTAGGGGCCACCAATAGTAATTGTCTCAGACTGGAGACCTCCGGGGCAGCCCCCACTCTCCCACTGGATGGCTACCAGCCTAATATTTGCTGGAATTGATAGCCTGGCTCCTGAACGACTGTGGCCCCTAGGAGCAGCCACCAGGGCAAGGGAAGACCTCCGGCCCAGAACCTGGCAACCTGGTTTTGGTGCATTGCTGTCACTGCTTCTGACATTTATTATGTCCAGGCCTCAGCTTCCTCATTCGAAAACTAGGTTATGAATCCCTGCTGCCAGGGTTGCTGTGAAAGTGGCAGAATCATAAAGTACCTGCAGATGTTGGGGGAGTCATTTGAAGCATATGTGGACTCCCACGTCTCTGAAACCGCTTAATTCCACAGAAGCATGTTGGCCAGGAGGAGAGGGACTGGGACTCAGAGTCATTCTGGGTTTTACGACCTCGAGACATGGTATGAATTAGTCCCACAAGCCTCGCTGGTCCTTCACAGGACATGTCTGCACCAAAAACTTGCCAAAGAGACCAAAGCTTCTAGCATCTTGAAATTCAAAATGATAGGTGAGATGATTTTTTTTTTTTAAGTGTAGATGGTTTTTATGATATGGAAAAAAGCAGTGGCCGTGGCTCTCACTTTGGGCTTGTTTATGTCTTCTGCCCTTCCTCCTGCCGATTCAGGGTTTCCACCTTGCCTGGTACCTGAAAAAGGTGAAGAGGGTACGAAAGGCTTCAATAGTCCTGTGGGGACCTTGGGCCTGGTGGAGTTGGCCTCATCTAGTGGTTCTCAAACCTGATGGTATATCAGAATCATCTGGGCTGCTTTTGAAAAATACGGACTCCCTTTTTCCACACAGATCTATGAATCAGAACATCTCAAGGGTTGGTCCCAGGAATCCACATTTTAACAAGGATCCTGGGAGGTGCTGAGACAGCCACCCTAGTTTCCACGTGTGGACTGTGACGGGGAACCATTGGATGGTCCTCGCCACTTGGGGTGATGCTCGGCAGCATCTTCACTCTCTTGTCCAGTCACTGCCCAGGGACAGCCCAGAAACCTTGCCCCTGTGAAGGTCTGCAGCACGCCTTGTGTTCCCCGCTCCAACTCTGTCCTCACGTGTGTGGTTCTGTCCTCTCTTCTAGGAGGGATCTGCATCTGTGGAGATGACTGCAAATGCACAACTTGTAACTGTAAAACATGTCGGAAAAGTGAGTATGGTGACTGGGGCACCGCGGGTTAGGGGCTCGGAAACTCTGTTCCCTCCGTCCTCAGCCCTCCCGCCATGGCGGGACAGAGAGGGTCTGGATAACTTTTACCCCTTTGGGAGCAATCTGAAATGAAAGCTGGGCTCCCTGGGGCTGCTGCTCCCTGGGGATGAAGGCACACACAGTGTTCACCGTGTTTGGAGTAGGAACAGGATTAGGGGAAGTTCCAGCCTGCCCAGTGGAGAAGGGGAGAGAGCGCTGGCTTGGAGTCATGAGCCCTGGGTTTTGGTTCTGCCATTGTCCAGCAACCTTGGGCAAACCCCTTCCCTTCTGTGGGCCTCTGATGGACTCGGTATGACCTCTGGGATCCCTTCCATCTCTAACATCCCACAACTTACTGTCCCAGGTGTTTTATGACTACGGATTGAAACCTGTGGCAGGTTCTTCTTTTCCTACTTCTTCTAAGTGTTGGGAGGGGAGGTGGTAAGAGGGCAATACTGACCCAAAGCTGATCTGTCCGTTTCCTGACCCTTTCAGGCTGCTGCTCCTGCTGCCCCCCAGGCTGTGCCAAGTGTGCCCAGGGCTGCATCTGCAAAGGGGGCTCAAACAAGTGCAGCTGCTGCCACTGAAATGCATTCGGTGTGCTGGGGGTGAGCCCTGGGGAGTGTCGTCTGTACAGTGCATTAATTGAGAAGTTGGAATGATTGTGCTTTTTATATATTTGCCCAAATGAGGTGTTGGTGACATTCATGTAAAGTGCGTGGAGCAATAAAGTTTTCACTTGTGGTTGTCTGGTGGCCAGAGCACTGTTTTACCCTAACCCAGAAGGACCGAGGAGGGCTGACTCCGTTGCAGATATGGTCATGGCCAGCCTGCATCATTCGCCACATGCCTCTAACTGCAGAGATCTGCCTGAGGGCTTTCTCCTGCTGCCTGAGCTTTCTTGACACAAGCATAGGGTAAGCTGGGAGGACTGGAAAGTCAAGGCCCCTGGGAACAGCCATTAACCAATGACAAACAGGAGTTCATGGACAAAGACCCCCAGCATCTTTACCTTACAGTGGGACAAATCTGAGACACGTTCCACACTGTCCTGCAGAAGTCCCCAGCAACACTGAGCCCCATTAGCCCCCTGTGGTAACCTGCTCACTAACCTGCCCCATATTGGCTTCCTTCCTTCCCTACCTCTCTTTTCCATTCTACCAGCACTTCCTGGGGACCCCACCCAAAGAAACCATTTGTACAGGGTTTGCTCCCGGGGTAACCCAATCTTCACCAGGCTCCTCTGGCATAGTAGTAATGGCCCAGAATGCCTCACTATTTAAGGGATTTTAACATTGAATCAGCCATGAACAGCTACGAGGTCTATGCTGATCTAAAGTAAATCCTCAAGGCCAAGACACCAAGAGCATTCGCTGACCTGGTTTGGTTATTTGGGCCAAACTTCAGGATGGGGGGACTGGGTGGACATGGGCCAGGAGAATTTGATGCTGTTAACCCAAGTTCTTGCATTTCCCAGAAGTCAGTGTAAAGGGAAACCGAGGTCTTTGTTGTTTCCCCCAGGGGGCGGACCCCACGCCAGCACAATTTTGTGAAGTTTTATGATAAATGCTGCCACTATGGGGCACTGATAATGCTCCAGCCACTGTACTGAGCATTTTACACATGTGCTCTCATTTACTCCCTATGACAGCCCTGCAGAAGGATGGGTTGTCTGGATACTTGATTTTTTAAAAACTAGTTACAGTAATACCTTGGTTTGCGATCATAATTCGTTCTGGAAACAAACTACTCGTATTGCAAGACATCACTCATTTACCAAGTTAAAATGTATTAGAAATGTTTGCTCATCTTGCAGAACACTCACAAACCAAGTTACTCACAATCCAAGGTTTTAATGTATTTTTAAATAAGCCCACCTATCCAATGGACAAAACACAAAAGATCCAAAGGGTATAAGTCTCTTTCTCACTTCAGTGCCCAGTTCTTCCTCCCCAAGACAGCTACTGTAACGACTTAGTGGTGGAAGTTGCCCGGGCTAGCCCACGCCTGAATGGCATGTATGACACATAGTCACACACACACACACACACGACAGTGGACTATATGCCCTGGGAAACCTAGCAAGTGTTTTCTCTTATGTAGTAAACTCTTTGCCAAGGCCTTTTATTCCACTTAAGAGAACAGAAGAAGTGGAAGGGAAAATTAAAAAGATTAAACCACCAAAAAATAAGGTGACAAAATAAGAGTCTGTGCAATATAGTAGGTTCTCCATAAAAAGGAATTAGGAGGGTTGCAGCCTGTCTCAGGTGTGTCTGTTTATTAATCTCTGAGAAGGCCCCCACCAAGTCACCCTGTGACTTTAGAGCTCTCAAGCCCCTTGGGAAGGATGTGATGCTGGCACCGATACCTTCCAGGGGGCAGAGCAGTCCTGTTATCACCCTCACTTCACAGATGGGGAAGCTGAGGCTCAAGGAGAGTCAATGGCTTACACAATGTCATGAGGCTAGTGAGGGGCAGAACTGGGGCCTGAACCTGGGGCTGCTTGGCTTAGAGGCCGTGCTCCTGCCCTCGCCCAAGGATGGGGCAGAGGGAAGCTGCAGGTAATATTTCCCCGAGCCCAGGCCTAACGGGTCCCTGTCCTAGGCCTTGTCCTTTACAGAGCCTACATATCCACACACAAAAAACACAAATTGATTAAAGACTATATGGGAGCCTCTGTCACCCAGGACCTGATATTTGTTTGGCACTGTGATATCAATTAACCCTAAACATCTACTCTTGTTAACCAACACTGTCCCTCAGGGAAACACTTCTCCAGCTCTGGCTTTATGTCCTCAAAACAAAAATGGGCCAAGAACCTTAACAGGCACCTCACCAAAGAAGATCTATAGATGGAAAACAAGCTCATGGAAAGATGCTCCATGTCGCCTGTCTTAATTTTTGCAAAACCCCTGCAGGACAGGGATTACTATCTCCATGCTACAGGCAAGGAAACTGAGACTCAGAGCAGACCCAAATTCAGGCAACACAAGCGGAGAGAGACACTTAAAGACCCTGAGGGAAGATGAGCTGGGGGAAAAAACTGACGTGGAAAGTGAGCAGACTGGTTACAAGTGACACTGAACCAGTAAAACTTCAGCAGTGTAAGGAAACACCAAGGAAACAGATTTTGGGTAGAAAAAGATGAGCGTTCTCAGGGCAGAGCTGCGTGGAACAGGAAAGTGCTGTGTCAGCGGACTGGCACAGCATGACTTGTGTTCCTGTGTTGCCTAAGGGACAACGGAGATTTCTGAGAGGCTGGCATAGACTCTGCACCTGCTCGGGCCATACTCCAACTGGGATGGAGACCAGATGAGAGGGCTTGGTGGGAAAGTAATGGAGGCCAGATCACAGGACAGGGAATGAAGTCCCTCGTATGGACTGCAGGGGGCGCTCCAGGCCCAGAGGCAGCTGCAGCAGGAGTACTTTGAGCCCTTGGGTATTGCACAAGGGTTTGTTGAGGGGGCTGTTCCCGTCTCTGTCTGGGTTTGGGACCCAAACATCCTTTTAGGATGAGTTCTAGATCTAGAACCCTCTGACACCACTGCTGGGAGGATAAATCAGGTCAACTTCTCCGAGGGCTCATTAGGCCATAGGTGTAAAAGGCCTTAACAGTGTGTAAGCCACCCCGAATCACAGGGCATAAGGCTTTTAAAATAATTTCACAATGTACATCGATGAAACATAAAAATGTTCTTCCCATTTGACCAAGTAGTTTCACTTTTGGAAATCTATTCACTTCTGGAAATCTATTCTAAGGAACTCAACCACAAATTGGGGGGTGGAGAGGGGGTGGGGAGAAACCTCATTCATTCACAAAAAGGTTCATTGCAGTATTATTTACAATTGTGAAAAACTGGAAACAACCTCACGTCTAAGTCTGTGTAATTGTTCAAGTATGCTATGGCCCATGCACACAATAGGATATGACACAGCCATTAAAAATGCAAAACCAAAGGCATGATTATGGTAAAATCTAAACAAATAAGCTACAAATTAGTTTTTTAAAAAGGAACTACAAATTAGTTTTAAAAAGAAGCCAAAATGTGAAAATGAAATATACTAAATTGTTGACAGTGGTTGTGTTCAAATCATAGGTATATTTCCTTCTATTTTTCTGAATTTTTAAAAATTCACTGAAGTAGCATTTATTAAAATAAGTAAATATTGGCCGGCCGAGTGGTGTGGTGGTTAAGCGCTGGCTTCAGAAGCCAGCGGCCCCAGTTCGGGTCCCACATATGAGGGCCAGTGACACTGCCCTCTTAAAAAAAAAAAAAAGAAAGAAAGAAAAGAATGTTGTATTCTAAGAAAAAAGTCATGACTGTTACACACACACAAGTTGCCAGGATGTTTATCACAACATGGATTATAATAGTGAAGATTTGGGAACAACAAAAATGTCTCAAAGTAGGGGAATTGGCTAAATAAATTGTGGAATGAATCTACCAAAATAAAATTGTAGAAGTGAGGGCTGGCCGAGTGGCGCATTGGTTAAGAGCTGGTTTGGGGATGCCAGCAGCCCCGGTTCGGATCCCACGTGTGAGGGCCAGTGACACTGCCCTCTACAGCTAACAACAGCTCCACCTGGAGCTGGTCTGTGTGAGCCCCGTCGATGGTGTAGGCTGCAGCCCCTGCTGCAGTGGGCTGCCATAGGCTACAGTGAGTGACCAGCAGCCAGCGTGAGCTGCCAATAGCCATGGTGAGCGACCATCCAGAGGCCAGTGACCGATCTGCCTCATCCGGGAAGAGCGCAATGATGATACCAACATGGGCCAGTAAAGCAACGTCCTCTGCAACTAGACTGAAGAACAAAAAGACAGCAACTTGTCTTTATCCCCTTCCCCAATTCCCCAATGCTTTCACCTCCCCCAATTCCCCAATAAAATCTTAAAAAAAAAAAATTGTAGAAGTGAAACTTATTTCACAGCCAGATGTTTATAATCTACTGAAAAATACAGGAAAAAAAAGTCATTAATAAATCAGTGTGTACTGAGGCTTGACTTGAGAGTCATTCATTTATTCGTTCATTCATTCAATAAATATGTCCTGAAAGTCTCCCATGTACAGAACACTGTTTTAGGGGCTTCAGATGTGTCAGTAAACCAAAAGCAATGATTCCTTATAGGATCATGGTGCCTAAATTCTAGCAGGAAAGACAGCACATAAGCTTTACAATAAGTAAATTATTTAGTTTGTCAAAAGGTGTTAAAAGGTGGAAAAAAGAGAGATGGAACAAGGTCTGGGGGTAGGGGGCCTGGGGGTTTGAGATATACGTTGCAATTTTAAATAGGTGATCATGGTGTCCTTCATAGAGACAGCACAGTTTTAGCAAAGACTTAGAAGCAAAGAAAGAAAGGAGTGAGCTGTGTGGGTATCTGGGGGAGAATCACAGGCAGAGGAAACATAGACAAAATAATTTTAGGTTGTGAGAATTAACAAGGGGTCAGGGGGGAATAAAGGTGGAGGTTAGGGGGACCCCTCGGAGCAATACACCTACATGAAGCGTTCTTCCAGGAACATAGAAGCTGAGAACTGAAGGATGAAGGGCACAGCCCTGCGAAGAACAGGGGTAGGGTATTTTAGAAGGATGTTGTGGTTTTCAGACTCCTCAAAATTCTGGCCACCTTTGGGTGTGGGAGAAGTATTGGGGTTTTTCAGAATAACAGAAATATATAGATATAAATAACAGAATATATATATCATATATATCGATATGAGATATATATATTCTCTATAAAATAAGCATATATATGATATATTTATTATAGGAATTGGCTCACACGATTATGGAAGCTGAGAAGTCCTCACAATCTGCCATGTGCAAGCTGGAGAAACAGGAAAGTTGGTGGTGTAACTCAGTCTGAGTTCGGAAATCAGAGAACAGGGGCGCCAAAGTCTCTGGGCAGGAGAAGATGGATGTCGCTCAGCTCAGGCAGAGAGTCATTTCTCCTTTCCTCTGCCTTTTTGTCCTCCCAGGCCCTCAACAAATTGGATGATGCCCACCCACATCGGTAAGGGCAATCTTTAAGCAGTCTAGCAATTCAGATGCTAATCTCTTTTGGAAACATTCTCACAGGCACACTCAGAAATGATGTTTTACCAGCTATCTGGGCATCTCTTATAGCCCAAATGGACACATAAAATTAACCATCATGGTGGGGCGTGGGTGCGAGGTTGCTCTCCCAGTTCTGAAGCCTCAGTCTCAAGGACCTGTCCCCTCAGCTGAGCACCCACGGGGGCGAGCACTCAGGCGGGCCGTGTCCTCCCCTGCGTACCGGGTGCCTGCGTGCACGGCGGGGGGTTGGGGAGCGGCTGCCGCAATGCGCGCCTCCGCCGGGGCCTGGGCAACCAGATGGAGCCAGAGGGCTGTGCCTGCGCTCCCCGCCTGGGGCTATAGCGGCTATAAAAGCTTTGTCACCTGCTCCCACCAGAGCGTCCGGTTGCTGAGAGAAGCCAATTCACTTCCAATCGCCGCGTCGCCGCTGGACATGGACCCTGAGACCTGCTCCTGCCCTACTGGTGAGCCCCTGCCCCCCAGCCTGTGGTCAGCGCGCCCCCTTACTTGCAAAGAACCCCATGCCCTATGCCTTCGCTCAAGGACATTTGGGGGAAGGGACACTTATTTCCCATTTTGAATCTCATGAGGGGTGGGCATGGCTCTATCCCAAAGGACACTGAGATTGGCACCCACCTCCTCCTTTTAGGCCTGACCCCACCCTGAGTTTTACCACATGAACTCTTCCTGTGGCATCTCCCTCTCTAGGTGGTTCCTGCACCTGTGCCGGCTCCTGCAAGTGCGAGGGATGCAAATGCACCCCCTGCAAGAAGAGTGAGTGTGGGGACCCCCTCTGCCCCTGCCCCCGTGCTCCCTGAGTCTGTCCACCCAATGTGGTGAGACTGGCAAGGCTGCTTATTACATTGCTTCTGACTCTTTCTGGGACGGAACCACCTGGGGAGGCCTTAAGATACAATCCCCGGTGGCCCATTCCCAGTGATTGATCCACTAGGCCTGCTGGCAAGATGTTTTGTAAATTCCCAGGTGATTCTAATGGGCAGCTGAGACTGAGACCTGTTAGCCTGGCCCAACTCCTCCCCCCAAACCTGCAATGCCTGGGGAAGGCTGAGGGTTGGCTCTGGAATTTGGGTCCCTTGGCCCCTCTCAGGTCTTTATGGATCCCCTCAATTTGACCTCCCCCAGACCGTCCCAGAAGCAGTGTAATATGCATGGGGAGTAGGAGGTGGGAGGAAAGCTCCGTTTTTCCCTGGTGTGTGAGACTAGGTGTGGATGCCCCCATGGATCTCCTGGACACCTCCCCCTCCCCGCCCCCCCCACACCTGTACCATCTCTGTTCCTCCAAGTTTATCCTTCAGGGCTCTTTTCAAGGCCATTTATCCTGTGATGCTTTCTCCTTAAGGCCCAGCATTCCCCAAGCCTGGGCCTGACCCTACCATTCCCAGGACTCCTCCGCACTCAACAGCAGGGTTGATGCTAGTCACATTACCCACCCTAAGGGGCTGTTGCTAATTACTGGGTACCCTTCTCAGGTGGCAGCCCAGCATGCAGCTGACACACCATAGATGCTGAGTCAAACCAGGTGTGAGACTAGGAAAGGGACAATGACCAGCCCCCTGCAACCCTCCTTTGCCCCGCTCCCTTTTGATGGGGACAGATGTGCGTGGAGGCCATCAGACCGGGTGCCCCCTATTTTATCTGCAGGCTGCTGCCCCGCAGAGTGTGAGAAATGTGCCAAGGACTGTGTGTGCAAAGGTGGAGAGGGAACGGACAAGGAGACGGAGAAGTGCAACTGTTCCCAATGAGATGAGGATGTGCCCTCCGTGGGAACCGTGTGTAAATTGTGCTGGGTGCCCCGGTGCCACCTCTCCCTGAGCGAGGCTCAGCTGTGTATTTCCCTCCCATGCTAGCTGCTGACATGCGACAATAAATCCTATGACTGACATAAGCCGAGGATTGGTCTCTTCTTAAAAGGCTTGGGGGGTAGGGGTACCTTATCTGAGGGAACTGCCCAGTTGAAAAGCGAAATCCTGAGACTTGGCTACTGTCCCCTTTGGGGCTGGGACAGAGTCCGGAGTATATCCTCCTCACCTTCAGATGGCCCTTGATTCTCCTGCTAAGTCAAGGTCAACTCTGGGGAAAGAGGGGAGACCAGACCCATATAGGTTTGCCTCTTTCTCCCTCCTCTCAACCTCACTTCATCTGTACAGTGGGGTTGAGAGAAGTTAAAACCAGCTCAGCCCCAAACTTCTGTTGTTTCTGGAATTTTCTAGTTGCTCCTGCAAAGTTGCTTGTTTTCAGAGTCGTTAGAAGAGAGTCCAGGAAGCCCCAGTAAACACTGTCTTGGCAAACTGTCAGCTGCATTTCCAAAGTCACTACCCTGAATAGCCTGTCTCCTGGAAGCAGTGTTCAGCAACTTTACAAATCTTCTTATTTGGCAATTTGTCTCCACCTCCTTCCTTCTTCAAGGGGAAGGAGGATAATAAGAGCTTTTATCTGGGTGGTTGTGGTTTAGTCTTTGATGAAGGGGAACACTCTGGTCTACCTGGGTTGGCTGAGAAGTGAGAAATAGAATTCTGGAAGAGAAAACTTTCCCAATAGGAGGACAATGCTGTAAACATGTCAGTTTTCCTCCAAGTTCGTTTTTCTGGATAATCCATTCAAATGCCCACAAGGATTTCTTTTTTTTTAAGCCTAAAAGGATGAGTTTAGAAAAACAGAGCACAAGAAAAGCCAAGCCAGTTTTGTGAGGGAAGAACAAAAAAGGCATGCTCTACCCTGCTGTTCCTGCTTGTTCTAAAGCCCTAGGAAGTGGTGTCAGCTCGGGACTAGATCATTTAGACAGAGAATCCTAAAACAGACCCCTGTGTAGCTGGAAATAGGGATGATCAAATCCATGGCAAAAGGATTCACTAGTCAGTGAAAAGTGTTGGAACAATTGGCTACTCCTTTGCATATCATAAAAATTGCATATCATAAAAAATAATTTTCAATTGACTTAAACACCCAGGAGCAAAACCAAAGCTATAAAAGAATTTGGAAGAGGAAAATAGGACAATGTTTATTGCTTTTGGGTAGAGACAATTCTTTTTTTTTAAAAGATTTTATTGGGGAGTTGGGTGAGGGGAACAGACAAGTTGCTGTCATTTTGTTCTTCAGTCTAGTTGTGGAGGACATTGCTTCACTGGCCCATGTTGTCATCATCATTGTGCTCTTCCCTGAGAGGCAGATCGGTTACTGGCCTCTGGATGGCCACTCATGAGGGCTATTGGCAGCTCACACGGGCTGCCAGCCGCTCATGCTGGCTGCCGGCCACTCACTGTAGCCTATGGCAGCCCACTGCAGCAGGGGCTGCAGCCTATACTGTCGCTGGGACTCACACAGCCCAGCTCCAAGTGGAGCTGTTGTTCACCATCTTAGCCGTAGAGGGCAGTGTCACTGGCCCTCATATGTGGGATCCTAACCCGTGCTCTGGTGTCCCAAGCCAGCTCTTTTTTTTTTTTTTTTTTGAGGGCAGTGTCACTGGCCCTCACATGTGGGACCGAACCAGGGCCACTGGCTTCCCAAGCCAAGCCAGCTCTTAGCCAACGCGCCACTCGGACGGCCCAGAGACAATTCTTTTAAATAAGACACATGAAAGAAAGATTGATATATTTGAGATCACCTTGTGCTATGTCCCCTTAAGTACATTATTTTACTTGATCCTTAAACTCTAAATAAACTGTATGATTATCATAGCCATTTTATAGATGGGTCACTAGGGCTTAGGGTAATTTGCATGAGGTCTGTTAAAAGAGTCATGTATCTTCTTTGCTGACATATCTATTAGAATATTTTATCCATTTTTTTCTCATTGTTGTGAGAAAATCTACCGTTTTAACCATTTCTAAGTGTACAGCTTAGTAGCATGAAGTACATTCTCATTGTGTGTGTGCAACATTGTGCACACCGGGATCCATCGTCAGGACTGTCCCATCTTCACACACTGAAACTTTGTCCCCATCAAACACACTCCCCATTCTTCCTCCCTTCAGCCCCTAGCAAGTATCATTCCACTTTCTGTCTCTCTAAATTTGACTTCTCTAGGTACCTCATATGAATGGAATCATACAATATTTATTTGTCCTTTTGTGTCTGGCTTATTACATTTAGCATAATGTCTTTAAGGATCATTCATGTTGTAACATCTGTCAGAATTTCATTTCTTTTTAATGCAGAATAAATTTTCACCCATCAGTGGACATTTGGGTTGGTCCTACTTTTTGACTATTGTGAAAAATGCTCCTATGAACATTGGTGTACATATATTTGAATCCCTGCTTTCAATTCTTTTGGATATGAATTTTTGCCCATTTTTAAATTGGGTTGTTTGTTTTAGTACTAGATTGTAAGAGTTCTTTATATATTCTAGATAACAGGCCTTTATCAGATATATGCTTTGTAAGTATTTTCTCCTACTCTGTGGCTTGCCTTCTCATTTTCTTAATGGTGTCTTTTAAAGCACAAAAGTTTTTAATTTTGAGGAAGTCCAATTTATCCATTTTTAAAATAATGGCTTGTGCTTATGATATATTTAAGAACTCTTTGCCTAACATAAGGTCATGAAGGTTTTCTCCTGTGTTTTCTTCGAAGATGTTCTACAGTTTTAGCTCTTAAATTTAGCTCTATGATCCATTTTTGAGTTAATTTTATGTATGGTATGAGCTAAAGATCTAATCTCTTCCTTTCTTCCTTCCTTTTTTCCTTCCTTCCTTCCTTCCTTCCTTCCACAGCTTTGTCAAAAATCAATTGACCATACATATAATGATTTCTGACTAGACTTCCAGTTCTGTTCCATCAATCTATATGCCTATCCTTGCATCAACACCACACAGCCTTGATTACTGTGGCTTTATCATAAGTTTTGAAATTGGTTAGTATACATCCTCCAACTTTGTTCTTTTTCTGGTAGAATTCTTTGTTGTTTTCCATCATTCAGCCTTTCAACAGTGATCTTTTCCATCTTTTCATGGGATTTTGAGCAGGCTTAGGAAACATACACCTCCACTGAATCTGCCATCTGAACTTGGACCTCCAAACCACCGCATCACAGAAAAATGTATGGATGCTGTACACTGAAGATAGATGAAAAGAAATGGTCTCTGTTCTTCAAGGAGCTTGTGAATTTATGGGGAAGGTAAAACCATTGCAAGAATATCTAGATGTTTTAGAACTGGAAGAAACTTCCAGACCATGGCATCCTACTTTCCTCGTTTTAGAGATGGGGAGACTGGGGCCCAGGGAGGGAGGAGAGGCACAAACAAAAGCTTTGGTGGCTTTAAGAAGGAAGAAACTCCACCAGGTTGGAGAATCAGGGAAGACTCCCTGGAGGAGGAGGCATTTCAAATGGGCTTTGGGATGTTAGGAGGGAGCAAAAACCTGGCATATGGAGTGTCAAGTATATTTGGAGAAGGGTGTGGGATGCTTTGATCCTAGGGAAGAAGTGCTTGGGGACAGAAAAGGGAAGCTGAGGTCAGACCATTAAGGAGAGAGTGATGCCAGAGGAGTTTAGCTTCTCCCTGAATACAGACTTTCAAAGCTGGTTCTCCACAAGGCAGGCCTTGCCCTTCAAAGAGCCTCCTTACCAGCTGCTGGCAGGATTCAATTTTCTCCATTCCTCTACATTATTAAGCAGCTACAATGAGCCAGGCACTGTGCCAGGCGTCAGAGCTAGGACAGTGAACACAACAAACACAGCCCACAATGCAGGGGGAGTCAAAGATTAAACACAAAAAGCCACACACACACACAGCACTAGCTGCCGGGACAGGCTGTGTCGCAGTGTAGCTAGGTGCACAGGCTCTGGAGCTAGACTGCCTGGTTTTGCCCCTTCCTAGCAAGTGACTTGGAACAATATTACTTAACCTCTCTGAGTCTCAGTTTCTCCCTCTGTAAAATGTGGGTAACAGTCCCTATCTTATAGGGCCTTTGGAAGGATCAAGTGAATTCACACACGTGAAGAAAACACTGAGCGCCTGGCACAGGATATGGGCTTTGTAAAAATGAGCTGTTTAATTACTAGTAACTGTCCTTATAATAAGGGCTACAGAGAAGGGGTGCATTTTCTGGTAACAGAGTGATTGGGCTCCAGGATGCCTTTTCTAAGGAAATGGCCTTTAAACTGAGACCCAACAGATAAAGGGGAGAGAAGGGTAGAGTGAGCATTCTAGGCGAAGAGCCTGAAGTCAGACATCCTACCATTACCCTTGCCCCATGTAGCCAGACTTTTTTTTTTCCCCCCAAAGATTTCATTGGGGAATTGGGGGAGGGGAACAGCGTTGGGGAATTAGGGAAGGGAAACAGACAAGTTGCTGTCTTTTTGTTCTTCGGTCTAGTTGCGGAGGACGTTGCTTCACTGGCCCATGTTGGTATCGTCATTGCGCTCTTCCCGGATGAGGCAGATCGGTCGCCGGCCTCTGGATGGTCGCTCACTGTGGCTATTGGCAGCTCACGCTGGCTGCCGGCCACTCACTGTAGCCTATGGCAGCCCACAGCAGCAGGGGCTGCAGCCTACACTGTTGCTGGGGCTTGCACAGCCCAGCTCCAGATGGAGCTGTTGTTAGCTGTGGAGGGCAGTGTTACTGGCCCTCATATGTGGGATCTGAACCGGGGCTGCTGGCATCCCAAAACCAGCTCTTAACCAATGCTCCACTCGGCCGGCCACTAGCCAGACTTTTAAGATGGCCCGAGGAGTGATCCCAGTCTCTTGGTCATATGCTTGGGTGACCCCTTCCCTTTGAGTGAGGCCTGGACCTAGTGACTTGTTTCTAATGAATACAGTACTACGAAAGTGATGGGATGTCACTTCTGCGATTAGGTTACAAATGCCTGTGTTTTCTGCCTTGCTCACACTTTGTTGTTGGCACTTTCTTGCCCTCTTGCCTGTTCGCTCTCATGTTGTGAGATGCTTTATGAAGAGGCCCTCTTGGCAGGGAGCCAAGGGAGGCCCCTGGCCAACAGCTCAGGAGGAACCCAGGTCTCAGTACAGTAACCCACAAGAACCCAAAACCTGCCAACAACCACATGAGACAGCTTTGAAACAGACCCTGTCCCATCTCACTCCTGAAATAACTGATGACACCTGGCTTGCTGTCTGTCAGAAACCCTGAGCCCCAGGGCACAGCTAAGCCTCACCTGGATTCCAGAGCCACTGGAAACTAGGAGATAATACATGAGTGTCATTAGTAGATTTGAGGTAAGTTGTTGAGCAGCAACAGATAACTAATATACTCCAAAAATGAAGGCAAGGTCAGCAGAAGGAAGAGGAAGAACTAACATCAAACAGATGGTACCTGCGATGGGAACCACAAAATTACACGATCCCCCAGGGAGGAAGGGACCTAACCTCTTTCTATCCCCCTAACTAATGCTGGAATCCACCAGCCTCTGTTTCTATTGCTGTGGTGACAGTTCCCAAGGTGGTCCCTTCTGGTTGTGACCAGCTCTAATTACCAGAAAGGCCTTTCTTACCCGGAGCAAAATTTTTAATCCCTGCAACCGCCACCCACCAGTCTGGTCCTGCTCTGAGTGCAAGCCTAATTTCCTCTTTTCAGCATAGCATAAACATGTAGGTGTGGAGTCAGAAAGTCCAGTGTGACCCCTAGCAGGAAATGTAACTCTTCAGTGCCTCATCTGTAAAATAGAGATGATAACGGCATCTGCCTGGAGGGCTGTGCTGAGGTCACGTGAAATAAACTCAGAATGTCCTTAGCAAATTCGTCCACTGCTCCCATCAAGACATGGGGTCTTCATCCTTTCCCCTTGAATGTGGGCAGGCCCTGTGACTGCTTGACCAACAGAGTGTCGTAAAAGTGACCTGTGGTAGTTGCAGGGCCCAGGATCAAGAGACTCACAGCTACCACTCCTGTCTCTTTTTTTTTTTTTTTTTTTTTTTTAAAGATTTTATTGGGGAATTGGCGGAGGGGAACAGCATTGGGGAATCGGAGAAGGGGAACAGACAAGTTGCTGTCTTTTTGTTCTTCAGTTTAGTTGCGGAGGACGTTGCTTCACTGTTGGTATCGTCACTGCGCTCTTCCCGGATGAGGCAGATTGGTCGCTGGCCTCTGGATGTCGCTCACCGCGGCTATTGGCAGCTCATGCTTGGCTGCCAGCCGCTCACGCTGGCTGCGGGCCACTCACTGTAGCCCATGGCAGCCCACTGCAGCAGGGGCTGCAGCCCACACCATCACCGGGGCTCGCACAGCCCAGCTCCAGGTGGAGCTGTTGTTAGCTGTAGAGGGCAGTGTCACTGGCCCTCATGTGGGATCCGAACCGGGGCCGCTGGCATCCCAAAACCAGCGCTTAACCAATGCGCCACTCGGCCGGCCCCCACTCCTGTCTCTTGATCTGCTCACCTTTGGGGCCCTGAGCTGAATGTAAGGAGTCTAATTGCCCTAAGGCCACCATGCAGAAGAGGCCACATGTGGGAGTTCTGGTCAATAGTTCCAACTGTGCTCAGCTCTCCAGCCACCCCTGCCAGGGTGCCAGATGTGTGAGTGAAGCTGTCTTAGAACCTCCAGACCAGCCCATCCACCAAGTGAATGCCACCAAGGGACCTCAGTCAATAGCACATGAACAAAAGAATCACCCAAATGAGCCCTGCTGGAATTCCTGACCCGCAAAATCAGGAGAGACAATAAAATGATTGTTTAAGCTGCTAAGTTTTAGGTAATTTGTTGCATAGCTATAGGTAATCAGAGCAGCCACTGTTCAAAGCTAACTGTTTTCTTCCAGATTGAACCTGCTCACGCCTCTCAGCTGTTGCTCACATAATGGGGTTTTGAGTCTTAGGACCATTGTGATCAACTGTCTTCTGGACAGTGAAAGTCCAACAATGAACACAGTGCCCAGGGTGGTCTGCCCAACTGTGCCAGTTAGGACTCTATCCAGGATGATTTAACAAAGGAAACGATTGTCCCACAGTAGTTTCAGGTATGGTTGGATCCAGGTGCTCCAATAATGTTTTCAAGGTCCATTTCCTTTATGATGACTTTATTTTCAGGCTTTCTCAGGGAGACAAAAGGTTTTAGAAACTCAGCTTCTCATCCTTTCAGGTTCAAGTCTAGATGGAAAGAGTAACTGCCATTTTCCCAGCATTCCCAGCACAAGTTTCATTGATTCTCTTTGGTTCATGGTTGAGTGATCAAATCTGAGCCAATCACTGTGGCCAGAGAGGTGGAATGGCCTGTGACCCCACCAACGGAGCCTACTCCATCCAAACCATATGGACTAAGAGTGGGGAGCAGTGATTCTCCAAAGGAAAACGAAGAGTACAGCCACAGAAGAAGGATGAATGGATGGCCCTACCATGTCAGGGATATAAAAAGTCTTCCCTCTCCATGGCTGTCTCAAGCACAGGGAGGCTTTCAAGGGCATGGAGATGAGCCAGACTAGGCCCAGGGCCCCCTTCACCTTTGCTGATTGGTCACGTCTTCACTCACAGAGTCAAAATGATCCAAGGGAGACAGATGAGACCCGGAAGCAAATTTTATTGTCAACATAGATGACCCAAACCCAGGGCGAGGTTTAATATTTTCAAGACAAAAACAAGCTCTATTGCCTCTTCATAGACTTGGATTGTTTCCTAAGTGGACAAGTGACCATCTGAATTATTAGAAACCAGGAATTTTGCATATAATGTATATGCATATGTAAATATCAACAACAAAATCTACCCACTGCCAAAGAGCAACACCTCAGTGTTCTCAGTCCACAGGGATACCCAACATGATTTCCAGCAACTTGGCACTGAAATCATAGAATGTTTGCATGTGACCCTCAAATTCTAGTACAATCTGAACATTTGACAGACGAGTAAACTGAGGCTCTGAGGGGCCCTGGCACATAACAACCCCAAGGTCATTCAGGAAGTGAGTGGCAGAGTGACCATTAGAATTTAGTCTTTCTGACGGCTCAACTCTCCTGGCCTGCTTGGTGTTTTTATTTGAGTGAGTGGGACACAGGTCCCAGGAAGGTGAAAACAAGTTTTTACTTTCATTTTAAAACTGGCCCTAATGCAAGGTGGGGTCTGGGAAGGGAGGAGCGATTGAGGGGATTAACCCCAATAATTTATTTGACAAATATTTATTAAGCACCGATTGCAAATTTGGCTCTGTGCTGGGGCTGGAAGCACATGTTGAGAGCAATGACTGCTCTTGGAGTTTTTGAAAGCACATTAGGTTGGGGAAGGACACAGATATCAATCCAAGAATCACAGGTTCCCACATATTACAGACATGGGACGTGCCAATACAGAAAAGGACAGGATGTTTTCCAGCGTGTTCCATGGGCATCCTGACAGAGAACGGGGGTCAGGATAGGATCTACAGAGGCAGTGATGTTTGAGCTGAACTATGAAGACATAGCCATAGGAGATTACACGGAATGTTGCAAGGACAGACAGCGCCCTTACTATATTTTCCCCTGCAGCAGCCAGCATTCCCTTAGCCTGCCAGGGCTTTCCAGTAACCTGTACCCTGACTCATGATACACTCTGGGCATTACGAGGTCGATGATCTAAGACACGATGTTACACAGGAGTGGGAAAGCAGGTGTGCCTCCCCAGAGAGGAATCTGGACCCCCTCTATTCTTCCCTCCAGCATCCACTGGGGAAGAAAGTTCTTGTGGGGTTTTCACTTCCACCAGAAGTGAAAGGCGATACCAGCTTTCCAGCTGCTGCTTGTTCTGCTCCCCCCACACCACCAGCACCAGTCTGACAGAACCTCCTCACCCTCCTTATCTCATTGGCCCCGCTCCTCCCAGCCTGGTCTGGGTCTCCTCTTCCCTGGTCTCCCTGCCCCAGAGGGTGCCCTCCATCCTAGACATGACCCTGGTATCACCTTTCCTGTGCCCTCATGACACTGGCCCTATGACCATAAGTTTCCTGAGCACAAGGCTTGTGGCTTCTTGATCCTTATTCTCCCCTGCAGATGATGTCTACCTTAGAAGGTCTTCAGCATTGCCTGGGCCCCCTGATTTGAATCACCAGGCTCTGCCATTCCCTAGCTCTGTGACCATGGGCAAGGTATTGATAAAGATGAACCGGAACTGTAAAGAAATGGATCAGGGGGCTAGAGGCCTATGGGAGGAGCTGGGGCTTAGAGGCATTCAGGGGGGGACACCTAGATGAACTCTACAGTTCTAACTTCCCATCTCCCTGCCTTAAATACCCGTCATCTTGGCACACAAGCCAGGATGTACACATGGCTTGCCTTTTTCCTTTTCCTTTTTTTTTTCCCTGAATAAATCATTTTGGTGATGGAATACCTAGTAGAAATTATTTTTCAGTCGACATTACTTAACTTCTCTGAGCCTCCATTTCCAACTCTTTAAAATGGGAGTAACGGATAGTCCTTACCTCACAGGGTTGATACAGGATTAAAAGACAACGCACACATAACTGGCTTATTACACTCACCATTGCATACTACAGCACTGGATATACGATGGATAGATACCTCATCCATAGCCATCCGCGGGTTTAATATAATGCTATACAATTATCAAGCCTTGTACAAACAGGTGCAAGGTACAAACAGTTTTTTGTCATCTGTCCTCACTTCCAATGGATTATTTGTCCACCGAGGATCCCCAAGTCCAGTTTTCAACCCCTCTCTAACCACTCGGGTTCAAGTACAGGGCGTGCCCCGCAGGAGCTGGGCGCACAGCAGGAGAGCAGGCACGGGAGCTTGGTGCACGGCCCGGGGCTGCCCCGCAGGCCGTATGCGGGCTCTGCGCCCGGCCACTCCCACGCCGAGGTCACCAGGGGAGTAAGTAGGACAGCTTCTGGGAACTGGGGCTCGGCGGCCCGTGTGCACAGGCGGGTGCGCACAGCCCGGTGCTCCAGTGACTCAGCGAAGGGCGTGTGCAGGCTGCCCCCCGGCCCCCCCCCGCCCCTGCGGGCTTTTGCACTCGCCCCAGCTCCTTCCCGGTATAAAGGCAGCCCGCCGTGCACCCTGCCCAGCCACGCTTCCTTTAAGCCACAGCCATCCGTCTTGCAGCTGTCCTCGGACTCCAGCCACCACTTCAGCTCGCCATGGATCCCAACTGTTCCTGCGCCGCCGCCGCCGGTAAGGGGACCTTCCGGGGTTGGGACGCCGGGTGTCGACTGTAGTGTTGATTGTAGAGCTAGAGAAGCAATTTCGGACCCATCGTGTTCTTCCTCATCACTGACTTTCAGGGCCTTGGTGGCCGTTTCTAAAGCGTTCGGTCTACCTTTCTCTACTGGCCCCCTTTTTACTGATAAGGAGATCAGAGTTCATGACATGCCCAGGTTCTCACCACGTGGTTGTAGATCTGGGACTTCAAACCAGGGCTCCTAGCATCCCTCCCGAGTTCAGGGCTCCAAGGACTATTCTGACCTCTGTCTTTCTTTTGGCAGGTGACTCCTGCACCTGCGCCAGCTCCTGCAAATGCAAAGACTGCAAATGCACCTCTTGCAAGAAGAGTAAGTGGAATCCTCTCATCTACTCCCTAACTGTCCCCCAACCCCCCAACAGGAATTTAAACAGGGAAGTTGACATCCCTTAGGGAAGGTGGAACCTTCATAATGGCCCCCTGTGAGGAAGAACAGAATCCTTATACAGCCTTTGTCCCAAGCGCTCATCTCTCCCACTTCTTTCCTTCCCCCAGGCTGCTGCTCCTGCTGCCCAGTGGGCTGTGCCCGGTGCGCCCAGGGCTGCATCTGCAAAGGAGCATCGGACAAGTGCAGCTGCTGTGCCTGATGTCAGGGAGCGCCTGCTTCCAGATGTAAATAGAGCAACATGTTCAAATCTGCATTTTTTTTTTGTACAACCCTGACCTGTTTGCTACATTCATTCCCTTTCTTTTTTATAAAATACAAGAATGATAATAAAAGTTGTTGCCTTTATTCTGACTGTTTTATTTGGCGTGTCCACTAGGGCTGGCGTGGGGGAGTGGATGGGTTCTGGACTGAAGTGTTACTCCCTACAAACAGCCTTAAGGCAAGCCAGGTGACCTCAGTGAGAGGCTCTAAGGGTGTTGGGTAGGAAGATACAGGAGCCCCTCTGTTCTCATGTCAACGTTGGTGGTACTGAAACTTCTCAATAAGGAATTCTCACTCTCTGGTTTTCCTGCCCAACTTCAGGCCCTCAGTGGGTTTAAGGCCTAAAAGTGACTAAAGAGAATGGAAAACAGCTCCCTACCTACCTGGTTCCTACATGGGCTTAAAAATCCTTGTAGTAAAGTTAAGGGTTTTTTTCCTATCCATCCCAGACCTAAATCTTGCCAATTAATAATTACTATGAAATGACATCAAAGGACATTTGGAAGCCTGCATTTCTAGATTCAACACACACAATTTCAATAAATATACGAAAAAGAAATAATAGAGATTTTAAAGTGCTGCCCATTGTTCATCAACTGCACTGAGCACTGGAAACAATTCATAAACGCCCCAATGTGTGGGCCCCACATCTGGAGTGTCACTGCACCCTACACTCCCCTCCCCTCCCAGGAACCATCACTCTTGGCTTGTCCCTTGTCACTGACAGGACACCTGCTGCCCCTGAGAGTTCCATGTTTTAACTTGGCTCTAAATCTCTGCAAGTTCCTCCCTGAAATCCATCAAAATGCAGCCTTCGGCTCCTTGAAACTAGCCAAGTGCCAAGGAATTTGGCGGCAATTGCCTGGCTTTTCTGAGAACTGGTTCCAGATGAAGCATTTCCTGTCAGCATGTGTAGGGTGATGGGCTCTGCAGTGTGGAGGGTGTGGTGGTGTTTATTAGACAGGCGTGAGGCCCTGAGTGACTTGTAATTAATACCAACGGTTAGGGCCCCCTGGCTATTTGTGGAGGGAGTTGCTATTGATGTATAATCAAAGAGAAAGACAAGTCACGTGGACCTGCTTGGCCCCAGGTGCCCCAGGTGAAGAGGGGATCACAAAAGCCAGCCTGTGCTGACTGCATGGTGTTGGTGTCATGCACCCTGGTTTACAGCCAACTTTGCCACAAGTGGCAAAGTCACTGAAACTCTCTGAGGCTCCATTTCCCGATTTGTGGAAAGGGGGTTATGTGAGGAATGAATGGTAGTGTCCTGGCTCCCGGGTAGGGCTTAATAAGCTGTAGCCATTACGGTCACTATGTCCACACTGACATTCATGGTGAGAAAAGCCCTGTTAGAACCCCGCAAGTTCTTGGGTAAAGGCTCAGTGATTTAGCAGCATTACTCTAGCTGGAGGTGAAGTATCAGATTGGAAATTTACTGACCTGGTGCCAAGGGGACTATGGATAAACTCCTACATAAGCCACCTGGGACAAGACGCTGCCACAGCATTGGAGCAGACACAAAAGCCTTTCCCACCCATCATGTCATTTAATCCATATAAGAGCCTGGAAATGGAGGGGTTGAAGTGATTATGCCATTTTCCAATGATGTTAAGCAACCTGCCCAAGGTCACATAGCTCAGGAGTCACATGTCCGAACCTGTGGTACAGGTGGCCTCACTCCCTGGCCACAGCTGGCTGATCGTGCTGTCATTGGGTGCTAAATCGTGCCTCTCACTCTTCAGAGCTAGAAGGGCCTTTTGAGAAGACCCAGCTGTGCCCCTGAGTTGAGACATGGAAAATGAAGCCCAGAGAGGTCACAGAGGCTATGTAGACTGCCAGCTACCTGCTCTTCCCACTGCTGCCTGTAGACCAGGTTTCAGCAAGCTCATCTTCCATGTGAAGACAGGGTGTAGAGTGGTGGGTGAGGGCATGATGCTGCAGTCAGCCTGCATGAGTGCACGTCCTGCCTGTGTCACTTAGAGCCATGTGACATACCCTCTCTGTGGCTCCATTTCCTCCACAGTAAAGGCGCAAATTAAAATCATAGGGTCCATAGGAGTGAATGAGTCCATACATGCACTGAACCTACTACGGGTCCTGGCACGTGGTGAGTGGTCTATAATACTAGCTATTTCCTTATGATAGCCTGGGGGAAATGTATTTACCTCTAGACAAGTAAGCCAGGGCTGGTGTGCCGGGCTGTGTGTCCTGTGGCTTCCTCATCCACCCCATGGGGAGGTGACCTGCAAACCAGAGAGTCCCTTCACTCTTCTCACAAAACTGTCATCAGCACTAAGGATGTCAAGTCATGAAGAGGATGTTCTGTGACCTCTCAGATACCAAAAGAAGCCTGCCATTTGTCCTACCACCTATACCATATTTTATTTAAACATTTCACTTGGAAATGCTTCATATTTTATTAAATATATTTCTATGGAAAGCAAAACTTTGTCACTACTGATAGTGACATATCTAATTCCAGATATAGAAGATGGCCAGATATATAAAATAAAAATATTTATATTTCAGTTATAGGTCACTTGTATTGCTGCCCATGGTTGAGCTGGCAGCTGGCTCTTGCAAAATGACTTCAAGCAGTAGTGAAGTGTTGAAGACAGGCTTAGCCCACAGGCTGGTTTATCAGAGACCTTCTCTTTCCCTTGGGAGTCTGACTGGGCTCAATTTAGTATGCAAATACCTAGCTCTGTGACCTTAGGCAAGTAACTTAGACTCCTTGTGTTGAAGTAGTCCTATTAGTAAAAAGGACTCTTAAATAAAAGCATTTCCATTTTGGGAGGGCACAACAATCCAAAGTGATTAAAACAGGGCCTGGCACTAAGTGCTATGTCATGGTTAGGAGAAGGAAAGGGAAAATAACCACTTTTCTTGCTATGTTATTCAAAGCCAAGTCTTCCCATCACCTAACATGATCCCTCCTTTGGGGGTACACCACACTGTGGGAACTGCCTGGATTGGGGTGTACCAGCAAGCTGCGGGGAGAAGCACTAGAGCTTTCTGAGAAGGACCAGGCCAAACAGGTCCATGGATCCCTTCAGGTGGAGATTGGAAGGAAGGAGGCAGAGGCCAGTGTATGGCAAGAAAGGGGCTGAAGGCCCAATGTGGGGGGACAGGGAGAAGAAACGTGGGTGTCATTGCAGTCTGGTCCTCTGCACACTACTCCCTTTCGTCCCTCCCCCGCTCGGTCAACTCAGGAACAGGAGCTCTAGCGCTTGTTGCACATAGGTTTCTGGAAGGGACAAGCCTGAGGACAAGTGCCTGGGAGGTAGGGGTGGGAAAGACAGCCAGCCAGGTCACAGGATCTGGATTCCAATAACAAGGGCATGGTTCCTGCTCCCGGGGGAAATTGGGGAGGGCCAGGCAGCGAGCTCGGGACGCTCTGTGAGTCAAAGCACAAAGTCCCTCCTCGTGATCGGGCGCCAAGGGGCCCATCAGAACTGTGCGCACGAGCCTAAAGGCGATAGCGGAACGGTGCGCCCGGCCCGGCCCGGCCAGGTGCGCTCAGCCCAGCCTAGGGCGCTGCGGGCGGCACGGATTCCCTGGGGGCGGAGTGCAAGGGCCGGGGCGGGGTGCAAGGGCCGGGGCGGGCCTCTGCGCCCGGGCCACCTCCTCTGGCTATAAAGGGAGCACGCGGGCTCGTAGGCGCCACCACGCGTCCTACCAGCACAGATACCTCTTCGCTTCTTTGGACCTCCTGCCTCACCTCTGCTCGCAATGGACCCCAACTGTTCCTGCCCCACTGGTAAGGACCCTGGCTCTGGGCCTCAGGGTGCTCCTTTCCTAGCACCAAAACAGTGTCCCTGGGGTGGAGAAGGGAGTATTTTGAGCTTAAGAGGAAGTGGACTCCTGTAGTTGGTCCTGTGCTTTCTTGGCAGCCAAGCTCTTGAGAGCATTTCCAGCCCCCCTTTGCCTCTATGTTAGAGTTGAGGGTACTGAGGCCCAAGATTCCCTCCTCGAGGTCAACCAGTGAATCAGGGGGCTGCTGGACTGGTACCAGGGCTCTGTCCAGGCCTCCAAGCTGCCAGGACTTGATGGGAGGTGGGGACATTGCTTGTTTGGGGTTCAGGACAGAAGACCCTGACGCCAAACTCAGTATGCCTGCGCTGTGTCTGGAGCCTGGGACTTGCCTGGTGGGGTAAAATCAGGAGGGACCTACCTTCCCAGCAACAAGAGAGAAGATGGGGCTTGTCTCTTTCTGCCCTGAACTGGCAAGGAGCTCCTAGTGCTGGGCCCTGACAGAGGAGGTGCAGGGAGTGATTGCTGATGGACTGATGCCTCCCGCATCTCACTCACATCTCATCGCCTTTCTCCTCTTTGCAGGTGGATCTTGCACCTGCGCCGGCTCCTGCAAATGCAAAGACTGCAAATGCACCTCCTGCAAGAAGAGTAAGTGAGGGGCATTCTCTGGGAATCTGGGGGTTGGGGTCAGGCAAGGGAGGAAGCCCAGAGCTGGTTGTGAGTGGATGACTCTGGGGGTGTGGGGTTTAGCCCTGGGACCCGAACACTGATGCTGCAGGTTTCCTGCCCTGTCCTGGGCTCAGATGGGTCAGACCATCTTTCCTGGTGAAACCCAACCCCCAAAGGTTCTATTCATTATCTCAGGACAGATCATGCTTTCTGTACTCAGGGTCCTCTGTGACCCAAGGCTTGTGACAAGCCTGATGTTGGGCAGGGAGGTGCCTGGTAAGTCTATGACCTCTCATTTACCCCTGCTCCCCCCAGGCTGCTGCTCCTGCTGCCCAGTGGGCTGTGCCCGGTGCGCCCAGGGCTGCATCTGCAAAGGAGCATCAGACAAGTGCAGCTGCTGTGCCTGATGTCAGGGAGCGCCTGCTTCCAGATGTAAATAGAGCAACATGTTCAAATCTGCATTTTTTTTTGTACAAACCTGACCTGTTTGCTACATTCATTCCCTTTCTTTTTTATAAAATACAAGAATGATAATAAAAGTTGTTGCCTTTATTCTGACTGTTTTGTTTGGCGTGTCCACCAGGGCTGGCGTGGGGGAGTGGATGGGTTCTGGATTGAAGTGTTACTCCCTACAAACAGCCTTAAGGCAAGCCAGGTGACCTCACTGAGAGGCTCTAAGGGTGTTGGGTAGGAAAATACAGGAGCCCCTCTGTTCTCATGTCAACGTTGATGGTACCGAAACTTCTCAATAAGGAATTCTCACTCTCTCTGGTTTTCCTGCCCAACTTCAGGTCCTCAGTGGGTTTAAGGCCTAAAAGTGACTAAAGAGAATGGAAAACAGCTCCCTACCTACCTGGTTCCTACATGGGCTTAAAAATCCTTGTAGTAAAGTTCAGGGTTTTTTTTCCTATCCATCCCAGACCTAAATCTTGGTAATTAATAATTACTATGAAATGACATAACAGGGCATTTGGAAGCCCACATTTCTAGATTCAACACACACAATTTCAATAAATATAGGAAGAACAAATAATAGAGATTTTAAAGTGCTGCCCATTGTTCATCAACTGCACTGAACACTGGAAACAATTCATAAACACCCCAATGTGTAAGCCCCACATCTGGAGTGGCACTGCACCCTACACCCCCCTCCCCTCCCGGGAACCATCACTCTTGGCTTGCCCCTTGTCACTGACAGGACATCTGCTGCCCCTGAGAGTTCCACGTATTGGCTCTGAATCTCTGGAGGCTCTTCCCTAGGTCAGGCTGAAATCTGGGCCTCCATCAAAATGCAGCCTTTGGCTCCTTGAAACCAGCCAAGTGCTAAGGGATTTGGCGGGAATTGCCTGGCTTTTCTCAGCAACAAGGAGTATACCTGAGAACTGGTTCCAGATGAAGCATTTCCTATCAGCCTGTGTAGGGTGATGATGGGCTCTGCAGTGTGGAGGGTGTGGTGGTGTTTATTAGACAGGAGTGAGGCCCTGAGTGACTTGTAATTAATGCCAACGGTTAGGGCCCCCTGGCTATTTGTGGAGGGAGTTGGTATTTGATGTAAAATCAAAGAGAAAGACAAGTCACGTGGACCTGCAGTCAACACCATGCTTGGCCACAGGTGCCCCACGTGAAGAGGGTTTGCAGGAGACAGCCTGTGGTGAGGGTATGGGTTCTGGTCTCAGGCATCCTGGTTCATAGTTCACAATGCCACCTCCTGGCCTTGTGACCTGAACAAGTCCTTTGAAACTCTCTGAGCCTCCATTGTTTCATTTGTATAAAGTAGATTATATCTCTATGTGTGGAATAGATGATAGCGCCCTGGCTCCTGGCTAAGGCTTAATAAACAGTGGCCATTATGATCACTAGATCCACACTGAATCCTTTCAGCTCCCAACAAGCTCCTGGAGAAAGGCTCATTGGTTTCAAAGTATTAGTCTCGGTTGTAGGCTAGAATGGCATTCGAAACTGGCTGACCCCATGCCACAGGGAGTGTGGATGACCTGCCTTACGCCCCCTGGGACAAGATGCTACCACAGCATTTGGGCAGACACCAAAGCCTTTCCCACCCTTCATGTCATTTGATCTGCACAGGAACCAGTGAGAGAGTGAAAGTCCACAGGCTGGAGTGATTGGGCTGCCTTCCTCAGAGGTTAAGCAACCTGCCCAAAGTCACACAGGTGGTAGGCTGAAGTCTGAATGTATGCTACAACTGTCTCAGCCCCCTGCCCACAGGTGGGTGATTGTGTCATCACTGGGTGCTGAATCCTGCCTCTTGTTATTCAAAGCTGGAAAGGTCCTTTGAGATAGTCCTGTTGTTCTCCTGCCTTGAGAGATGGCAAACTGAAGCCCAGAGAGGTCGCAGAGCTATGCGCAGGGATCTGATTGCCACTCAGTGCTCTTCCCACTGCTGCCTCTGTGTCAGGTCTTCCGTGTCCTCCTCTTTCATATGATGTCATGGTGCCAGGTGGTGGGCATGAGGCTGCAGGCAGCCCGCATGAGTACCAATCCCATCTGTGTCACTGACAGCTGGGTATCATTACCTACCTGTAGCCAAGTTTCTTCCACTATAAAAAAGGAAAATAATCATGTCTGGCTCTTAGGTTTGGATGATTTAATACACGCAGAGAACTTAGAATAATACCAAGCACATTGTGAGTAACCTATAATAATAGCTATTCATTTGTATTTATTATTCATAGTATAGGAGACATTTTTCTACTTGCAGACAAATAAGCCAGGCCTGGTGTGCCTAGCTCTGTGTTGTCCTCATCAGCCGTGTGAACAAGAGACCAGGCCCTGACAGGGTTAGCCTCTCTTCCCACAAAAGAGCGTTCAGCACTGCAGATGTAAGGCATGAGCCAGACAGTCCATGTCTCATCACGAATGCCATTTCCATCACCTGCACCATATTTAACATTTTTTAAACCATTCACATTTTCTTAAATATATTTACGTGAAAAGCAAACGCTTTAGCACTACTGAAAATTAGACTCTGTTTACTTCCAAACATAGAAGGTAGCCACAAAAATCATATATATATATTTCTTTTGTATGTATCACTTTGTCACTCTCAGAATTGAGCTTGACACAACAGAGGCCGCAAAGACATACCTCTGAGCCAAAGGGAATGTTCACCACTGACTTTCTCTTTCTTTGGGGAAGTGACGAGTCGGATCCAGGGTACCACTTCCCAGCACCTCACGTGGGCTAGTTATGGAAACTCCTTGTGCTGTGTGAAGTTCTAGTATTTCCCTTTAGAGTTGTTATGGTTTAAAGAGCAAAAGTGATTAACTAAGGCTTGGCACAGACCAAATATTGTGTAATTATCAGGAATACTGAAAGGGAAATAACTTTTCTTGTTTGTTATTTATGCCAGGTCGGCCTAACAACTAAAATGATCCCTTCCTTGGGGGCATCCCATGCTTTGGGAACCTCCATCCTGGAGTGGGGTGGAAGGGCTAGGCTGAGGAAAGTTCTGGAAAGTTTAGGCAAAGGAGCACCAGAACAACATGCCCATTCACTCTTTCAATCGTGGAGGATGGAAGGAAGAAGGGGCCTGTATTCACGGCTTTGCTGTGTATTGGAGGGACAGCGATATTTGGGAATTGGGGGCAGGGGGTAAAGGTCATATCCACCACCGGTCTTTGCACACAACTCCTGGGCTCTAGTCAAGTGAGGGACGTGAGCACAAGGTCGGGCTTGCACATGGGCTCCAGGAAAGGGCGAACCTGAGGTCAAGGAAGGGACAAGGAAGCAGGGTCCAGGGGTGGGGGAAACTGGTATGACTCAGGGTCTGAGTTGCCATAACACCCGGGAACAGGGGGGGCTGCCTCCTAGGGAAAATTGGGAAGGGTGAGGGGAGAGGCCAGGACACCGTGTGCAGCACGCCACACAAGCTCCTCCGCGTGATCTGGGGCCTAAGGGGCGGCACGCACAGTGCGCACAGAGCCTAGAGGCGAAAGTGGATAGAAGCGCTCAGCCCGGCCAGGCGCCCTCAGCCCAGCCTACGGCGCTGCGGGCCCCCCACGGCTTCCGTGGGGCGGAGTGCAAGAGTCAGGGCGGCGTGCAAGGACCGGGGCGGGGTGGAAGAGCCGGGCGGGGTGCAAGGGCCGGGGCGGGCCTCTGCGCCCGGGCCACCTCCTCTGGCTATAAAGGGAGCACGCGGGCTCATAGGCGCCACCACGCGTCCTACCAGCACAGATACCTCTTCGCTTCTTTGGACCTCCTGCCTCACCTCTGCTCGCAATGGACCCCAACTGTTCCTGCCCCACTGGTAAGGACCCTGGCTCTGGGCCTCAGGGTGCTCCTTTCCTAGCACCAAAACAGTGTCCCTGGGGTGGAGAAGGGAGTATTTTGAGCTTAAGAGGAAGTGGACTCCTGTAGTTGGTCCTGTGCTTTCTTGGCAGCCAAGCTCTTGAGAGCATTTCCAGCCCCCCTTTGCCTCTATGTTAGAGTTGAGGGTACTGAGGCCCAAGATTCCCTCCTCGAGGTCAACCAGTGAATCAGGGGGCTGCTGGACTGGTACCAGGGCTCTGTCCAGGCCTCCAAGCTGCCAGGACTTGATGGGAGGTGGGGACATTGCTTGTTTGGGGTTCAGGACAGAAGACCCTGACGCCAAACTCAGTATGCCTGCGCTGTGTCTGGAGCCTGGGACTTGCCTGGTGGGGTAAAATCAGGAGGGACCTACCTTCCCAGCAACAAGAGAGAAGATGGGGCTTGTCTCTTTCTGCCCTGAACTGGCAAGGAGCTCCTAGTGCTGGGCCCTGACAGAGGAGGTGCAGGGAGTGATTGCTGATGGACTGATGCCTCCCGCATCTCACTCACATCTCATCGCCTTGCTCCTCTTTGCAGGTGGATCTTGCACCTGCGCCGGCTCCTGCAAATGCAAAGACTGCAAATGCACCTCCTGCAAGAAGAGTAAGTAAGGGGCATTCTCTGGGATTATGGGGACTGCTGGGCTGAGTCAGGAGGGAGCCCAGAGCTCCCCGGAAAAGAGCAGGCCAATGACCCAGTGCCTCTACCACCCTTCCCTCAACACGTGAGTCAGCCTCAGGGCTGAGAGAGCCGTGGAGGTGGTTGAGTCTAACTTCATTCTAGAATGAGGCAGTGAAATCCAGAGAGGTCACCAAATAATGTCAAGGATGGAGCCAGAATTAGGACCTGTCTCTTTCTGAACCCTCTAGTGTCCTGAGCACTTTATGCACATGAACTTGGGGACTGTGGTTTCTCTCACCGGCTGGTACAGCCCTTTCCTGTAGAGGCAGCCCAGAGCTTCCCTGGCCCTCTGGGCAGGGATTTTGCCCCCTCGCTGAACTTGAGAACTTTCCTCAGTTCCTTGTGTTGTTCTAAAGGGTGTGGGGCTGACTTCCTCAGCCGGGTCCTGTCACTGCCTCTCCATGCTTTCTGCCCTGTGTGGACTCAGATGGAGCGGCTTTTGCCTCCTAGGTGGTCCTTTTCCAAAGTTCTATAGTAATTGTCTCAGGACAGCACAGGCCACTCAGACTCAGCGTCTCCCCAGTTGGGGAGGGGGGTACACTTGTGCCAGGCCTGCTGTTGGGCAGGGAGGTGCCTGTAACGTCTGATCTGACTTCTTCATCTGCCCTTTCTCCCCAGGCTGCTGCTCCTGCTGCCCAGTGGGCTGTGCTCAGTGTGCCCAGGGCTGCATCTGCAAAGGAGCATCGGACAAGTGCAGCTGCTGTGCGTGATGTCAGGGAGCGCCTGCTTCCTGATGTAAATAGAGCAACATGATCAAACCTGCAGTTTTTTATTTTTTTCATGAACCCTGACCCCCATTGCTACGTTCCTTTTTGCATGAAATATTTGAACGGCAATAAACTAATCTAGACTCTTCTGGCTCCACGTTCCTCATGGTGTTTTGGGGATATGAGACTTGGTTCTCATTGGGCTGTTGGGGAACCTACGGGGAGAAGGTGAGGAGGGATTTGGCACAGGACGTGGTGGGTGAGGTGAAATGTTTCCTGCCATCTGGCCTGGCCTTGGCTTTTCTTTGTGAGCTGTGGTAAAATGTTTCCTCTATCTCCTTCTAGCGTTAACTGGTCCCTGCCCTTTTTGTGTATCTGTGTCACTGCATATATTCATTCGGTAGCCACCTATGGTGCACTTACTGTATACATAGTCATTGGATTCTCAGTGGTGAGGGGACATGGAGCTTACAGAGTGCTGGGGAGAGACATAATAACCGCATAAAAGAAACAAAATGGATATGACTGAGAATGCTGCTGGGGTGTGCCTGAGTGAAGAGACCTTGGCACTGAGATCTGAGAGCTGCATCCCTGTCAGGGGACAGCTTGAGCAAAGGCCTTGAACTAGGAAAAAGCTTGATTTGTTCAGGAAATAGAAGGCCAGCATGTCTGAGCTAGTGTTGAGGGGAGTAGGCTCATTATACTTCGGAGATGGGAAAGCAGAGACCATGTGCTTTGTTCATTTGAGAGACCCTCCCCCCACAATGGCTTGTGCAGCTGAATCACTTGGAGAGGTGGCAAGAGTGCCAAGCCATCCCACTTCCCTTCCCAGCCCCCAATCTGATTTCTTATGGGCCAGGGGAACCTGTATTTTTAACAAGTACCTAAGTTTGCGACCTACTGACACAGTCACATGGAATGATTTAGTGAAATGCAATGAGCTTCTGCCAGGAAGCATTTCCACCCCCGTGGGTATATGAAGCCAACACCCCTAACAAGTAGCTATCTGCACTGGTGGCCCAGGGAACCTGGAGGGACCCCGTTCTGGTCTGTCTGTAGAGGAAGAGGCAGGCAGGCCTCACCATGCAGGGTGTGGCAAGTGGCTTCATACAGAGCACGCCAGACTGAAAGGGCCGTCCAAGCCTCCTTGGACATTCACGCTATGAAAACACTCCCTGATATGGGTGGACTGGTGTCCCAGCTGCCTTTCCTGGCCAGAGAGCCTGACATGGACCTTGGGGGGCTTGGACAGGAGTGTGATGTGGCACTGCCCTGTTTGGTCCGGAATTCCTGGTGCCAAGGTCACAAATGTGCCCACTTGTTGCTCTTCCACAATTCTGGTTTTGGGAACCACAGCTGCCAAAAGTCTCCAGGGAAGGGGACATAATGTTTTCACTGCATCTGAGAAACACAGTCATCCAACTTGCAGCTTTTTATTTTCCAAGTCATGTGTGAAATGGCGTCCTTGCTCTATCCTGAGTCCCATCCCCCCAAGGGGTGGGTGGGGCATGACCAGTATGGTGTCTGTTGGAGAGATTAATTTATAATAGTGTTTTTCTCATTTGATATGGCTGCATCAGAATGCCTTGTTTCATTCCAGAAGTTAATACCTTGTTTAACTGGGAAAGCAGTTAAACGTCTCACCTCTGGTGCCAGACTACCTGGCTGGAAGCATAGCTCCGCTACTTAGGCAGATTATGTGGCCTCTCTGTGCCTCGTATTTCTCATCTGGAAAGGGGGGACAGTAATAGTCCCTACCCCATAGGGCTGTCATGAGGTTAGATGTGTCTAGCACAGTCTCTGGTACCTAAGTGCTTAGCATATGCTAGTTCCCTCTAGGCCAGGTACGGTGCCTGACAATCAGTAGGTGATCCATAAATGCTCTCTACTTGATGCCATCAGCACTTATTGGACTCCTACTATATGTAAATTATTGTGCTGGGCACAGAAAGGGAAGATTGCATATAAATCAGATCCAATTCCTTTGCTGGAGGAGGTCTTATTCAAGACCCTGGTTGAATTCAGGGAGCATTTATGTATCACTTCAGGCTCCATCTGCTGAACTTAGGCAGAGTGGTGCAGAGTCTGAATGTTTCTGCCTTTCAGGAGAATGGCCCTATTCCACTCTGATCCTGGGATAAGCACAGTGTGAGACAAGCTATGACAGACATGTGGAAGCCTCAGGAAGAGGGTGTGATTCAGTCTGACCAGAAGGCCAGGAGAAAACCCTATTCATTCATCCCTTCATTCATTTACATTCATGGTCACTTCTTGGCCAGAAGTGATTAGAGCATTTGTGGTGGGTGGGCTGGAAAAGTGGGAGACTAGTTCTTTTGGGGGGAGGGGGAAGCTGGTATGAATGTCCTTCCCCCAGAATAGGTGCTTAGTGTTGGATGACACTGACCCAATCAGATCCTCTCCCCTGAGAAGTGTAAATTCAAGGTGCAGGTGGCAGGAACAAAGAGTACCTGGAACGCATGCTATACCTGGAACTACGTCATGGGAACAGCAAAGAGCCCACTCTAAGTGGCAGTCATGGAGACAGTGACAATAGATCAAGCTACAGATCTGTTTCTGTGAGTGGTGGTACCTCTCTTGCATCCCAGAGAGGCTGAGCATCGGCTGAGCCCAGGTCCTTCCTGGCCCCTTCCCTCCTCCACAGTGACCTTCTTCCCTCCCCCTGCAGTCAGGCTCTTCTATTTAGCAACGGTGGGGGTTGGGAGTGGGGTATGTTTTAAAGGTTGGCTGGTTTCTGCCTCAAGGCCAGCAGTAGGGACTTCTCAGTGGTCAGAGAGCCCTCCTGTGAGCCTCAGCCTGGGCAAACCTGGTGATTCTTGAGTGCTCAAGGCAGAAGGCTGAGAGACAAGGCTGGGAAGTTGGTGTTGTCATCAAGGCCCAAGGACTCAGTGGACTAGGCCCTGGGATTTTAGGGGCTGCCTTGCAAAGCTGGGGGATTGAATCTGGGTCCCTTCACCAGCCACTCGGCCTGCCTGACCCATCATCACCATCGCTGGATGTGGGGGTACAGCCATATGCAGACTGGACTCTGCTGTCTCCAAGCCACCTCTTTCTCCCGCAACCCCCACAACAAGGCTAAGCCAGAACCTCCATCAGCAGTTCAGTGACCTTGGGTCGCCCCAACCAGGAGGCTTCCCCAGCTTCACGTGGTCCTGCAGAGAGCAAAGGCAATGCTTTCCCCAGAGAAGTCACTCTCTGGGGGTGGGCTGGGGCTTGTGATGGATACTGATCAAGTTTGACTGTCTGACATCCATCCTTCAAGTTGCTTTTGGGGAACTCCCTCCACCTCTATATTGTGTGCAGCCTTGGAGGGGGTTTCCAGGGATCCAGCTAAAAAAACTAGAGGTTCAGACCCTTGCTCTCCAGGGAGCTTCAGTCAATCAGATGTTCCCCTTGGGGCTAGAACGAGTTCCAAGGACATTCGTCACAGGCACATGTCCCGACCAGATTCCTTGAACCCCGAGTCCAGACCTGTAGATCCTACATCCCAACCCTATGACATGACCTTGCTCCTGCCCCTTTCCAAGCCTGGTCCTACAGTCCACACCCCCTTTTACCCTTCCAGCAAATGATCCTCAGCTTAATTTTATTGCTTGTAATCAAGGAGTCTGGAGAAGATGTTGGTAGGGCAAGGGGCTTCCTCTGTGCCATCACAGGACCACCCCCCAGGGCCTGAGACTCTGAGGGCAGAACAGGATGGGGGTTTGGAGATCACCTCCCACCATGGGCCACGTTCCATCTTGCCTGGGCCTGTGAGACACACCTGCCCAGGGTGAGGCTCTGGGTAGGTAGATGTTTCCTGCCCTTGGGACCTGCCACTCTCAGGCCTGGGAAACTCACTTTCCTGGCGGAGACTCAAAGTCTGTGCAGTCAGATGAGGCTCATCATACCCCTAGGGGTCACAGGGTGCTAAATGAAAAATCGAGGCAAAATCCCCAAAAGCTTTCCTAGAGGAAACGTGCCCAAAGAGCGCATATGTGCAGGGCTCTTGGCTCCCTTGACTCCCCTAGGTGGGGGTCCAGCCACACGGGGCCCATTTCCCTGCAGCAGCAAACCCCTGGAGAGCCACGTTCTCCAGCATGTCACAGTCCCCACCACGTTTTATTCTCTTCTGGTCCACTTTACTCCCTTTTTATTACCTCTCCGGCCACGTAGGCATCTGAGTTTTCAACCCCCACAGACTATCAATTTCTTGGGGAATGGAGCCATTTTTCCATGTTCTCATATAATTCAGTGCTGTAGCATTCCTGAGCGCTCCTTCCCTGCCCAACCTGGGCCCCGAGCCTGGCTACAGAAAGAAGAGATCCAAGGAGCCCTGTCTCACTTCCTCAGGGGCAGGACCTTGTCGTTTGTTGGTTGAATCTCTGGTGTCTCAGCCTGAGCCCCACTGACATTTTGGGTTAGGTAATTCCTTGTTGTACAGATTGTCCTGTGCACGCATTTAGGGTGTTTAGCAGCATCCCTGGCCTCCATCCACTGGATGCCAGCAACACTCTCTTAGTTGTGACAACCAAAACTATTTCCAGGTATTGCCAAATGTTCCCCTGGGGAAGCAAAATGATCCCCGGTTGAGAACTGGGTTAATTCACTGGTTCAATTATCTAGTAAGTGCTTTCTTGAAATCAAGATTCCGGATAAGGTGTGGGAGATGATCGTAGGCAGGTTGAAAGGTAGACACATTAAAAAAAACAGAGAGAGAATGAAAAAAGAAAATCAGCAGCATAGTTTAGTTATGGTTACCCGGAATTCTAAGAACCTCCTCTCCCAGTGTCATAGATCCTAGCTCTTCTGTTGACGTTTCCAAGTCTGAACCTTCACAGTTTTAAAAGACTGACTTCTCTTACTTGGTGTTTTCTGCCACCTTGTGGTCGTTGCGTTTATTGCAAGCTGGGGGAAACGCCGATTCTGTCTCACTTATCAACCAAACAACGCATCAGAAGGTTAAGACGATCAGACTTGCTTTACGCAGATTCTAGAACGCATTTCTAAGCTCACAGCTACAACACAGTGAGAGGTATACAGATAGACTCTCAGGAAAGTGGTTTGGAGTTAGCATGAGCTGGTATAAGCAATGTTCTGCTAGTTTTCCTTGAGCCGTACTTTGAAATTTTAAGGCACCAACTTTGCCCCTACCTTTCCCACCTTTTCTACTAATAAAGGTCCTATTTGGAATGCATTTGTAATTTATGTCAAGTGCATTTGAATTCATTTTGTGAACATATTTTTGAGAATTGTGTAGTACACTTGGAGATAATTAGACACATTGAGGGTGCCATGAAATGAGGGTATCTTGAATTAAAACAGTGTTTTCCAAATTTATCTGATGTCAGAAACAGAGTGATGCAGGAGGCCTCAGATTGGATGCCTCAACGATTATGTGCAGCAAGGAAATCTGGGAATCTCAGTGTCATGGGCTGTCAGAGCTGTCGCTACGTTGATTCCGTGTGCTGGCTGACCTTGAGCATAATATTATAAACATCCCTCAGACTCAGTTTCCAGGCTTGTGCCACTTCCTTGTCCATCTGGTCCCAGGTAAAATAGTTATTCAGGGCTCAGGCTTGGGCAGGAACCAACTTCTGCACTGTTACTAATATGTATAATATTTAATAGCAGTAATAACGATGAAGTTTCAAGGGGCTTTGAGAGAATTCAAGCAAGCATAGCCAGACTTTGGTCTATTCTCCACACAACAGCCAGATTCATCCTAGTAGAACATGTCCGTCTTCTGTTCCGAACCCTCCAATGGCTCACCATGTCTCTTGGAGTAGACGCCAAAGTCCTTATGTTGGCCCATAAGATCCTACACGACTCCCTCCCACAAGCTCCTTTTGCCTAGTCCTGTTCCTCAGGACCATCAAGAATATTCTGCCTCAGGGCCTTTGCATCTGCCGTTCCCTGTGCCTAGGATTCTGTCAATGGCTTCCTCCCTTCAAGTGTTCACTCAGCACCATTCCCTATCCCACTTTATTTTTTTCCAGAGCTCCTGTCATTATCTAACCTCCTATATTTGTATTTGACACTGTCTGCCTCCCCTAACAGAATGCATACTCCATGAGGGCAGAGACTTTTTTAACGGAAAAATTCTTGTTTACTGCAGATGTTAAATGGCAGGTACATACATAAGAAATAAGTCAGACAAGGCAAACTTGCAAATGCAAGATCTCTCTCTTTGGAAATAGAGACGTTATTTGAAGGAGACCACTTATAAGCCATTACATAGCTATTGTAAAAGATGTCTTATAATTATGGTAAAAAATGTTAGATCTTTTTTACTTAGCCTAGGAAGCAATATGATAATCTCTTATCTTGGCTTTATTGGCTCAGGCAAGATTTGACCTGTATTTCCTCATTTCCTCTGCTTGTTACCTTAAGAGTTTAGTCAGTCAAGGAAGAAATGAGAACAATGAAAGGCAGTCGTTTCCCTGGACCTCAGAACAACCACATCAGAGAATGGGTGATGAGAAACGAACCATGATTGCTGCCAGGGCTCTAATAAAAACAAGATGGTTCTGGGGTCAGTATCAGACATAGCTTCTGAAGGCCTGGAAACAAACCCTGTCTCTGCTGCTTACTGGGCATATCACGGTGGGCCAATCCCAGTGCCCAGAATAGCGCCCAGCACATAGTAGATGCTCGAATTGGCAGTGCACCCTTGGAAGGCAGGGAGCAAAGACCCCTGTTTGCCTAAATAGATTGCAGTAGGTCCTCCCTAAATGAAATGAACCAAGGCAAAATAAAGCTTGGCCACACTACAGTTTCTGGAAATGCTCCCAGTGTCTAGTAATGTTATGGAACCACTGCTATGCCACACCACTGTTAACCTCACTTTGGGCCAAATGCTTGGGGTGCCAATTCTAACTGAAAAATTCAGGCTCTGCCTTCCAGCATAGTTGATAATTTGGGGGCTGGAGCCTCCGTTCTGAGAGTCCTCTGGCCCGTAGGTCATGAAGGATCTTTTTCAACTAACACTCACTGGTGGACATAAAGCTGGAGATACCATGCCGCTCCCCTCAAGGCTTCCAGTCTAGTCAATGTTATGGACTCTTGCAATGTCCTGTGATTGTGGGTGTGGGGTGGAAGGCTGGCAGCTTTGTCCTGATGGTTCAGAGAAGCCTGTACTTATTTCTAGAATACTGTGGCAACAGGCCTTGCCAGAAAAAAACAACAATTAACACTTACTGAGCACCTACTTAGAGCAAGCTCTTAACATATTACCCAATGTGATCCTCAAAACAACATTTACAGTAGATGATTATTATCTCTACAAGAGTACCCACAATGTGAGAGAGGCATTCCCCCAATGTAAACTGGGGTGTTCTTGGGTACAGTTACCAAAGAAGGGAGAATGAATGGCAGAAAGTCCCAAAGCTATATTGTTTGCTGATAATACTTTTCTCCTGGGTTTTCACAGAAGGGTTAAGTCTTCTGATTTCTAAAAGTGGGAATAACTAGAAGTGTGTTTCTGTTTTCTACTCACTCTTGGGGACACTTTTCTTTTGTCATTCAAGTTTGAGTCCCTCCCCCCCAACCTCCAGCTGAAAATACATTTAATAATCAACCACAACAGAGCCCCTGACAGATGGGGCCTTGAAACAGATGGCTCCATTGAAAGGCTGCAATCAAAAATGGAGGGTAATTTGAACCAATCAAGAAGATGGGGTCTCTTGGAGGCAAAGTTTCTGTGGAGACTAAAACCATATCCCCTCAGATAAGCCATTTTTGGTACGTTTTTCACCCAAGATAAGCCTTCCTGGCAGTGGACCCAACTTTTTTTTTTTTTTAATATCTGGAATGTTGAAAAGGAAGAGCGAAACCCTGGGGCCTTGTCAATCAAATTCACTTTTCTTTTGGCAAATTCAGCCTCAGTGACAAATTGCACACTGTGACATAAACAAAGTTGGTAGGTGTCGGCAAAACTGTTTTTAAACAGCAGCAATGGAGAGATGTGTAGGATGGGTTTTTGGGGTTTTTCACTCAACAGTCAGGATGTTTAACAACAAATAAAACAACCAGATGTTTAAAGAGTCCTACACCTTCACGGTGTCATCTGAGAGTTGGCCGCAGATTAATGAGAATGTGAGGTTCGTTCTAATCCCAATTCAGAAAATCCGTAGTCAAGTCCATTTAGGGACTTCACTGGAGGGCTCTTATGGTTCATGAAGGCGTCTAAGTTTACCTCTGAGGCTTTCTTGGACTAGTCAACACTGGCCTTGATATCAGAAGCTTTGCATTCAGGCCCCGGTCAGCCACCACTTCCCTGTGTCACCTTGGGTAAGTCATTTAATCCTCCTGAAGTTTAGGTTTCCCACAGTCTATGTGGTGAGAATCAGCCTTGCCCTGACTACCTCTGGGTTGTTGCAAGGTTCAAGTGCAATATTAGATGTGAATCCCTTTTTCTTTAATTTGAAGTTTATGGATCTTTTTATTGAGGAATCATTTCATCTGGTAAAGCGCACAAATCTTAAGTGTACAGCTCAATAAATGTTTACATTAAGTATAACCTGCATTGCCACCCAGATCAAGATATAGGGTATTTCTGGCACCCTGAAAAGTTCCTTGTGCCTTTCCCAGTCGATACTTCCAAGGAACAATTATTTTCACCTCTATCACCATAGGTTAACTTTGCCTGTTCCTGAACTTGATATAAATAAAATTATATAGCATGTATTCTTTTATGGTTTCAGTTCACATAGTGGTTTTTGAGATTGGTTTTTATTGATAAAGGAAATCAGTAATTAATTTCCTTTTGTTGCTGAATAGCATTCCGTTGTACGGCTAGACCACAGTGTAGCCTCCATTGTGAGGGCTAAACAAATTTGTTTATTCAATCTCCTGTTGCTTGACACTTGGGTTGTTTCCAGTTTAGAGTTATTCTGAATAAAACCACTGTAAACATTTCTGTACAAGAGTTTTTGTGTAAATGTTTTCATTTCTCTTGGGGAATTACCTAGGAGTAGAATATCTGGATACGTGTATGTTTAACTTTTGTAGAAATCGCTAGTTTCCAAAATGGTTGTATAATTTTATATTCCCTCTAGCAATGTATAAGAACTCTAGTTTTTCTACTACTTTGCCATGCTTGTCACCTTTAAACTGTAGCACCTTCTACAGTGTCAGGGGTATTATTATTATTATTATTATTATCAGAAATTAATATAGAGTATAGGCTCTGGAGTCATGTCTGAATCATTGTTCTATGCTGGGCTCACCAAATGTGTTTGAGTAAGCCACTTAACCCCTCTAGCCTCGTTTTCTGCATTTATAAAGTGGGGCTGCCAATCGCACCTCTCTCAAAGGGTCGTTGTGAGGGCTAAATGAGAAAAATCATCTAGACTTTAGCAGGGCGCATTGCTGTGGTCTTCATGTATTTGTTATTTGTTTGTTTATTTATTTAGTCTATTCTTTAACAGATCCAAGTTGGAGAGAATATCTTTAAATGTCACGAGAATATCTTTAAATATCTTTGAAAAGTGCACTAGCTTTTAAGGGCTTACTTGTAGTCCCAACCACGCAGGAGAGATTCTGTTCCCACTTTATTATATTTCCTCTTCTCTCTCTAAAGTGTATTTTTAACATAGTTGAAATTATAGTTATATTGTTCTTTTTTTCTCTTCTTGGGCATTTTTCCTTTATTGTTTAAAAATATTATTTCACACATACAAATTATTTGTTATAAATAATAATATAATAATAATAATAATATAAATACCTATGAACCAACTCCCCCAACCCAAGAACTAGAACATATCCAAGACCTTACACCTTCGCAGGTGGTCTTCCCATATCCCTTCCTATCCCTAGAGATAATTACAATCTTAAATTTCCTATTTATCATTTCAACATTTTATAGTTATGTATCTATGAGTAAACAACATATTATTTGGTTTTATTTGATTTTCAATTTAGTTAGAAAATTTGAGATCATACTATATAATCTTCTGGGGCTTGCTTTTTCCATTTAACATTATGTTTTCAAGATGCATCTGTGTTGTGTTTGTAGCCATTAGCACACTTATTTTTCACTGCTGTGTAATATTCCACGATGATAATACCCACAATTTATTTATCATTTTTTGTTCATGGAGATTTCGCTTCTTTCTTTCTTTTCTTTCTTTCTTTCTTTCTTTCTTTCTTTCTTTCTTTCTTTCTTTCTTTCTTTCTTTCTCTTTCTTTGCTGTTATGAACTGTACAGCTATGAAGATTCTTGCTCATATCTCCTGTTACACATGTGTAAATTTCTCGTGGGCATGTACCTAGGAATGGAGTTGTTGGGTTTAATTATATGGAAATATTCAGCTTTAAAAGGTAAATGTTCTGATTTTTCATTTGGCAATGTTTCATGAGTATTTATCTATGTCATTAAAATTCGTCTTTACATAAAGGAAAAAAGCAACATAAAAGCAAAAAACATAATTCAAATTCAAGATGCTATTATATTTGTGGATGTTGTTTGACCACAGCAGGACCTAAATACATATTTAACAGCTTTAGGACAAAGGCGACGCTCATTCATATTGTCAATCAGCCTCAATTATTTACAGAGAACCTACATTATGCTGGTGTTAAGATAAACAAAGCCGGACACGAGTTAAAGTGGTAAGGACTTATTTTAATCAGTAATATACTATTGCAATAAAGAGTCCAGCATGAACTGAACTCAACTTTGATTTGTACAGAGGGAAGTGGACATTTTACAAAGAGAATGAGAGAATAGGGAGGGAGTGCACAGTGGTGGGGGCTCAGTAGAGTCAGAGAAGTGAAAAATTACAAAAAGTGAGGAGGTGTTGGTCCATGTGAAACCCATCTAGGTTGGCTAATTGGTGCTTGATGAAGTTAGGCTGCTGTCCTCCCACAGAGGCTGGTAGACAGGGCCCCTCTCTACTGGTGTTGGCTGGAACAAAGAGTAAATATTCTTTTAGCAGCCTTTCGTTTTCTCAGGTGGGCATTTTAAGAGGGGATAGGATCACATAGGGGATAGGATCACAGAGGATACGTAGCCTTGAGCTGTTAGAAACTAGATAGTGTTTTGTTCAAGTCTTTTTTTTTTTTTTGAGGGCAGCATCACTGGCCCTCATATGTGGGACCGAACCGGGGTCGCTGGCTGGCTTCCCAAGCCAGCACTTAACCACCGCGCCACTTGGCCGGCCCTGTTCAAGTCTTTATAGATCAACTTTGAGGCTTAGAAGTGGACTCAGAGGAGCCTGGCTAGAGGCCTGTCAAGGAGAGAATCTTGGTCAGAGGCAGTTTTTCCCCTCTCCACCTCTACTGACTTCATTCCCCAAACCAGGACAAACCTCTCCTCTCTCTTGGCCAGACTAAACCCTATCCATCCTTATGGCTCCGTTAAGGTGTCACTTCCAACTCACCAGATGGGGTTCAACTCCCTTAGTATCCTTACATAGCTGTGCCACACACTTAGCACATTAACTTGAAATACAATCTGTTTTATGTACTTGATTCCTCATCAGATCTTAAGCACTGAGCCTTACTTATTTTTGGCACATTGTGAGCACTAACGTATGTTTTACTAGTGGACACGGCAACAATCCTATGCGCTGGACAAAGCCGTAATCTCCTAGCTCCTCTCTGCTCCCCACGGAGAGCTAGAGGGATCCTTTACGAAGGTCAGATGGCTCATGTCACACCTCTGCTTCAAACACTCCAGTAGCTTCCATTTGCATGAAGAGTCACTCCCAACTTACTTGCTATGGCCTAAACGTCCTGCTAAGTCTGGCTCCAGCCAGCTGTGAGTCTTATCCCACCTGTCCTTGCTCATCTTCCACCAGCTATTCGCCCCTTGTTTCTATTCTCCATACACCACGCTTGTTCCCCAGTGGAGCCTTCACTCTCGTTCCCTCTGCTTGGAACGTCCTGCAGGCCGGACTGTGCAAGGCTGACCCTTCCTCATCACTCAGGTTTCCGCTCAGATATCACCTCCTCAGGGAGGCCTTCCCTGACCACGCAGGCAGTCTCTCCTCCATCGCCTGGCTTTTCCGTCGTCATAGCTCTCCTTACAAACTGGCAGTTATTGATTATATTTTTCCCCTCGCCAGCCTGCGAACTATATTAAGGGCCCAGATCTTGTCTGTTGTAGTCGCCACTGTGCCCGCTCCCCAGCGCCTAGAATAGTGCCTGGTATTAGGATGGCGTTCAAAAAAGGATGAAATCAGGCAATTGTAGAATCGCTTTCTCTAGGCAGAGCTCACTCTAAGCACGTGGAGTGGAGAGAGGGAGAGAGAGAGAGAGAGAAGAAGGAGGAGGAGGAGGGGGAGGCGGAGGCAGGGCGGGAGGGAGGGAGGGAGGGAGAGAGAGAGAAGAAGAAGAAGAAGTAGACGGAGGGAGGGTGGGGTAGAAAGGGAGGGAGAGAGAGAGAGAGAGAGAGAGAAGGAGAAGGAGGAGGAGGAGGAGGAGGAGGAGGAGGAGGAGGGAGGGAGAGAGAAGAAGAAGAAGAAGAAGAAGAAGAAGAAGAAGAAGAAGAAGAAAGAGGGAGGGGGGAGAAAGGGAGAGAGAGAGAGAGAGAGAGAGAGAGAGAGAGAGAGAGAGAGAGAGAGAGAGAGAGAGAGAAGGGAGGAAGAGGGAGAGGGAAAGAGGGGGGAGAGAGACAGAGACAGAGACAGAGACAGAGAAAAACCAGCCGAAGGCCCCGCCCCCAGCCCCGCCCCTGTCCTTGTCTTACGCTACGGATCTCTATAAAGTTCAGTTTGCGGCGGGGCGCGCGGGGTCTTCTGGGAGCGGCCGCCTGGGCCAATCAGGACGCGCCGACCAGCGGCGCGAGAAGCGGAGGCCGCGTTCTCCAGCCCGGGCCTGAGTGGCTGCGCCGGCTGCAGTGCCAGGTAAGGGCGTCTCTGGCCTTTCGGCCCGGGGCTTGTCCTTGAACCCGGGGCCCGAAGGCTTGGCGGACCCGGGGTCCTACGCCCGGAGTCCCGCTCCCCGCGTGGCGCCGCCCGCATCGGAGCCCCCGGGGCGCTCTCCGCCGCTCCTGGCCGAGCGCCGCGGCCTCCCGACACCCCGTGTCCCCGCCCCGGGATGCCCCTGTCGCGGGGCGCCGGCCCCCGAGGGACCGGCTGAGCCTTTCGCGGCCCGCTGGCCGGCCCCCATCCTGGGCGAGGCTAGTGACCCGCGCCCGGGGGCGGCCCGCGCGTCCCCCGGGCTCCCAGCGCGCCGCCCTCTGCGGAGGGCCCTGGGCTTAGACAGTTCCGGGGCCGACTGCGGGGTCTTTGGCCCGAGCCTGTGATCCGGGCTGACCTCCGTCAGGTGTGAGCGGGAGGGTGTTTCTTTGTTTCTGAAATGGCTTTCCGCAAGCCAGGGTCCCCCTTTGTATTCTGGCTGGGAGACGTGAGAGGGGGCCCTGGGGCATCATGCATTTTCTCTCAACTATTGTGTCATCTTTGTGCCTGTTTTCATTCATGGTGATCTCATTGAAGCCCATAGTTTTAAATACCTATCTATTAGGCTGACATCTCCTATTTATATCTCCATCCTGGGCATCTCCACCTCTGGCCAGCTGCCTACTTTATATCTGCACTGAGATAGTTGATAGGGAACTCAGACTGACCATGTGTTCCAAGTCAATTATAGCTCAGTGAAGCTGCAAAAAAGAAAAACGTAACAGAAGACACTGCAAAACTACAAGTATCTCTTGCCATCTAAATCTTGCTGAGGTCATGAGAGCTTGGATAGCAAATTGGGAGCGTGAGGGATAGCAATGTTATCTATAGTATTTGGTTTTCTGAATTTTTATTAGGGAATGGCAATAGTTTGGATAATGAGGAAAACCTGCTTGCTTTCTCGCAAAAAAAAAAAAATGTGCCTCTGTTTGGTGTGTTAGTCGAAAGAGTAGAGAATACCTGTGAATAAACCGCCCCGGGTCACGCACAGATGTGCAGGAGAATGGCGAGTTAGAACCTGAGAGCGAGAAGCCAGGGGACAGAGGTGCAGGAGGTGGTAACCTGGTCTTGGTGGTGGTGGTGGGTGGGAGCGGATAACTGCATTTTGAGACATAACTGTGTGACAGGTACGTGCTTGGGTGGAAATGCACAAGTGGCTCCTGGAAATGCCATTTGCGGTGGGAGTGCAAGGAGCAGGCTGGGGGCATGGATTTGACAGTCATTGCCACCGAGGATTCAGGGGCTAACACTCTGGAGCAGGGAGTTCAGAGCAGTTTCAAAATTAACAAGTTGTTAAGATTTAGGGTCACATACACTCCAGGAAAAGAATTCAGACTAACAAAGGGTATAAAATGAGTAGAAATCTCCCAACTCTTAGCTTTGCTCTCCGGAGGTAATGTTAAGTTTCTTGCTATGCTAATGATATGTTTCGCGCTATTTCTTCTAAAAACTGTGAACAAACCTCAAGTGTCTAGTTAATGAATTTTTACATATTCATGGATGTGACCATCACCCATATTGAGATAATAGAACAGTTCCCATACACCAGGTGTCTTAGCCTGAGGCTGCCGTAACAAAATACCATAGACCGAGTGGCTTAAACAACAGACGTTTGGTTTCTCACAGTCCTGGAGCCTGGAAGTCCGAGACCAGGGTGGCGGCGTGGTTGGGTCCTGCTGAGGGCCCTTTTCCTGGCCACCATCTTGCTGTACGCTCATGTGTTCTTTCCTCAGTGAATGTGAGCGGGGTGGAGTTGGGGGAGAAGGGAAGCAAGCTCTCTGGTGTCTCTTCTTAGTAGGACACTGATCCCATCATTATGACCTCATCTAACTTACCTCCCAAAGGCCTTTCCTTACATTGGGGGTTAGGACTTCAACATACCAATTTTAGAGGGACACATTTCAGCCCACAGCACCCAGGCGGTTCTGTTGAACTCCCTGCCAATCAATCCCCTCCCCTCCCAGGATAACCAGTGTTCTGATTTCTAGCACCATTGATTAGTATTTTCTTTTCTTAAAATACATATAAATGGAATCCTGCAGTATGTCCTTTTTTTGTATCTAGTTGCTTTAGTTCATGATTATGTCTCAGATTCTCTGGATACCAGCTGGATATCCTATAATTTAACTCAATTCTGACACTATCTGCTTGGAGATAGCGTCAGATTCCACAGGCTAAGGGTTCAGTCCCCCAAGACTGTGCCCCACCCCCTGACCCCCACCCCTTCAGGAGCCATTCAATAGTCCGGATGGTTACCTGTGCTTCTGACCCACTGGCTGTAGGTTGGAGGTTCTTAGATTCCCTCCTCGGGTTCAATTAATTTGCTAGATGGGACACAGAGCTCAGAGAAACATTTATCTATGTTTGCCAGTTTTTTATACAGGTTATAGATGAACGGCCAGATAAAGAGGTACACAGGGTGGGGTCTGGAAGGGTCCCGAGTGCAGGAAATTCTGTCCCCATGGAACCTGGGTGTGCCACCCTTCCAGTATATGGAAGCATTCACCAATTCAGAAGAAGCTCATGAGATCTCATTTCAAGAGTTTTTATAGAGCTTAATCTGCAGCCCTTCTTCCCCTTTCCCACAGGTTGGTGGGTGGGCCCCAAAGTTCCAATCCTCTAATCACTTGTTTTGTTTCCCCCACCCTTTGAGTCTAGCTCAATGAATTTTCTCAAGGTGAATAAACACACTGTGAAGCAGCACCCAGATGAAAAACAGAATATTAGCAGTAGCCTCCCTTCCGTCATCCCCCCTACAAGAGTAACCAATCCTTCCTTCTAAAAGCAGTGGTAGGTATGCCCTTCATTTTAAGGCTTTCGGTTGCCCCATAGTTGAGGAGGTCTGTGGAGGCTCAGCAAGACTTCTCTGCCAAGTGGCACGGGAGAGCAGTTTGTTGCTCAGAGCCCTGGTACCTTCGATGCTCTTTGAAGCACCTGTCAGTGTTTCCAAAGGCCTCACCATCAGGCTCAGAGTCACAGCTGACAGAGAGGAGCCCAGTGCCGTGAGTCTGTTCTTGCTGCCTGTTCCCCATCCAGCTCCTTTTGCTGTGTTCCACAGCCCACTTCCCTGAGTGTGGCTTCTTCCCTGGTTCCCTCCTCCATAGCTCCCCAAGGCTGCACCTGGTGTTGGGTTTTTGCATGTGTCCTGGCCAGATTTTCCCAACACAAAGCTTGGACTTCATCCCTCCCCCACCCCCATCATTTTAGTTCTGTCTGTTGGACAAAGCTAATGAAGTTATTTTCATGATCAGTTTTCAGTATCTTGGGTCAAAATTGATATTTCGTTGGTTTAACCCCTATGTTTTATAGCTAATGATGTTTATTTTGCAGAGGGAATAAAAAGTATCTGTCAATTGATGAAATTAACCATAAATTAAAATATTTTAATGAAATGGGATGATGACTACATCAAAGTATAGATTTGGAAACTTTAATAACTTTTGTAAATTAATTTCCACTGATCGAGTTAAATGAGTGAGTTATATGGTATTATATATAACACATATCTCTCTCCTGTCAGATACAACGAACAAGCTCATTTTATACTCTGAAGTTATATAGCACATGTCTTTCTATTGATAGCACATGTATATTGATTCTTTTGGTTTGAAATTCTGTTCACCTGAAAACTGGGCTATTTCTTCTAAAATACCACTGGTTTTTGTCTGGGTCTGTAGAGGGAAAGCACTAGTCTGGACAAAGTGTGATCTGAATTCATGCCATTTGTATTGTCACTGCCTTATGCTCTGCAGCCTCAGAAATGTGAAGTATCAGTTGGTAGTCAGAAAGGAATGTGTTTGCTCTGTTCTTCGCTTTCCAGTGGGTGCCGATTTGGCAGGGGAATGCAGGAAGTCTTTGAAGAAGAACAGACTCTCCACAAATGGAAGAATAAAACTGCTTCTATTCATTCAGCAAATGTGCACCTACTGTGTGTGCCAGGCACTGTGCTAGGAGCTTGGGCGAGCATCAGTGAACGAAGCAGACAGAGTTCCCTACCCTTGTGTACCTTACATTCTAGTAGGGTGACAGACACTAATGTGGAGTGCCTGGGGTGGTTGCAGGTGGCCCTTTTAAGTATTTTGTGCTAGGCTGGCATCAAAGGCAAGGTGAGAGTTTAGCTGAAACAGAGATAGGGAATCAGCCTTGAGCATAACCGCTAGAGGAGTGTTCCAGGTAGAAGAAAGAGGGAGTACAAAGACTCTAGAGCAGGATGTGCCTGACAGCACTGTGGGGTCTAGTAAGGAGGCCCTAGGGTGGCTGGAGCCCAGGAGAGAGTGGGGAGCAGGGCTGGACATGGGCCAGGGAGGTGAGGGGAAGTGGGCTGCATTTGTAGGGCGCCACTGTGTACAAGAGGTGTAAACAGAAGAGGGATGTGACTTTAAAAGAGTCACTGGTTGGTGGATTGAGAATAGACAGTCGGAGGTGAGGCCTGAAGCTGGGAGATCAGGGAGGAGGTGACTGTGACTCGGATGGGTGGAGGCAGTAGGAAGAGGTAGATTCTGGATGCATTTTAGTGGATTTGAGAGGCTTCGTTGGCCTATTGGATGTGGGGTGTGAGTCATAAAAGTCTTCAAAGATTTTGGCTGAAGGAACTGACTAATGGAGTCTCCACACTGAGAAGGCCAAGGAGCAAGTTTTGTAGATGAAAGAGGAGAGCTCAGTTCGGGGCATTTTAAGTTTAGGCTATTGTTTAGGTATTCAGTCTTTATTTTTACCATGGTCAAAATAGTTCTATGTAAATAACTTTAGAAAATCTTATCTACTGGACCATATCAAAGTAACTCATGAGTTTTATTTGCATTTATTATTTATACTCAAATCCATCACTAAATCTTTGTATGGCCAGGTCATTGAGCATTTCCTGTGTTTGAATTTGGCTTACACGAATGTAAAATGCTGTCCTTTTTCCTTTTATTTATTTATTTATTTATTTATTTGAGGGCAGTGTCACTGACCCTCATATGTGGGACCTGAACCGGGGCCGCTGGCTTCCCAAGCCATAGCTTAAACCACCACGCCACTCGGCCGGCCCAATTTTTCCTTTTTTTAAAATATAGATTTGTTTCATTTAGTTCTTTATTCAGGGAGTTCTAAAATTTTCCTTATGAAAGAAAAACAGTATTTCCTTCTCCTTGGCTCTGTTAGACAAATTATAATATTTTTTTCTTGGAGGTGAAAAAACTGTGGGGAAGAAGCAGCATATTATTTTTCTTTTTGTGGTGAGCAACCAAGTTTCTGGTAGTAGAATGTCATTGACCTTATGTGTCTTTTTTTTTTTTTTTTTAATAGCTGAGCCATCCTGCTCCCTGTTGGCAGCTCAGCGGCAGCTCACCTCGGGCTGGGAATCGAACTGGCAAGCCTGTTGCTCAGAGCTTGCACTCTTGAACGAGCTCTTAACCAACTGAGCCACTTGGCTGGCCGACCTTATAAGTTTCTGAGGAGAAACATTTTTGCATCAGGCAGGAGACGTTTAAGAATATTCTTGTTTCTGGGCCGGTCGAGTGGCACATTCGTTAAGAGCAGGTTTTGGGATGCCAGCGGCCCCGGTTTGGATCCCACATATGAGACCCAGTGACACTGCCCTCTACAGCTAACAACAGCTCCACCTGGAGCTGGGCTGTGCGAGCCCCGGCGACGGTGTAGGCTGCAGCCCCTGCTGCGGTGGGCTGCCATAGGCTACAGTGAGTGGCCGGCAGCCAGCATGAGCTGCCAATAGCCACAATGAGTGGCCATCCAGAGGCCGGCGACCAATCTGCCTCATCCGGGAAGAGCTCAATGATGATACCAACATGGGCCAGTGAAGCAACGTCCTCCACAACTAGACTGAAGAACAAAAAGACAGCAAGTAGTCTGTTCCCCTTCCCTGATTCCCCAATGCTGTTCCCCTCCTCCAATTCCCCAATAAACTCTTAAAAAAAAGAATATTCTTGTTTCTTTCTTTTTCTGTTCCCGAGAATAACTTCCTTATTCGGCCATCCCCATGTCCCCACAGTTAGAGATTGCCAGGTAGAGCTTGATTCTTTTGGGTCGGAAAAAAAAAGTGACAAAGATTTTTCTAGACACTTTAGGTAAATGTGGGAAGCCGACAGCCCCCCAGTGTCTGACAAGGCCACATTGCCCTGCTCAGCACTGGATATTAGGGGTGCTGCCTTATGGTTGGTCATGTAATATCTCTTGCCTCTGAACCCATGTGCCTTTTCTCCTATAGGAGACAATATATTCACTACACTTGTGACATGTTCCTGTGGTACCCCAATGAGCTAACTACGCAGCCAAAGACGGGTAAGATCTCCTAAACGAGGGGAGACAACCTAAGCCAGGCGGTAGTTCCGTGGGGAACCCCTGAACTAAGATATTGGGGACTCAAGCCCCTTGGAAACTGAGGCACGGACCTCTGACAAACTCAGGCCAGAAAACTCAGGCCTTTGAGAAGCTGATGCATTTGCCTAAGGGCTCTGCTGTGAAAAGTCTCCTCAGAGGCCAAAGGTCTCCAGGCCATGAGAGTTCCAGGCAGCTTGCTGACCATGAGTTATGTTAACAGCCTTGTGTAAATTCCTTCGTTTAGTGCCTTGTTGCAGCAACAGATACTGAAGCTTTAACTAAGAAACAGATGCAGCCCTCTGTAGGATAGAGTGGTGTGAGACCCCTTTAATTGCTAGGTATTGTATTTACATAGGAATAAAACTTTAGATGCTTTTACCCTGAACAGGGTCAAAGCTAGTCTTTTAGTAATAATTCAAGTATACTCCCTGAGAGTCTAGCTGCTGGAATTTGGGATAATGACTAGGTAGTCATGGTAACCATTATTTAGGAGATATATAGAGACAAGTCTATCCTTAGCATAAGATAGTCATGATAAACATTCTTTGGATGATAGGCAGAGACTGGGTCTGAGTCTCAGAGGTTATCACAGTGTAAGACAAGATAAATCCTTTAATGGGAGAGCAAGTCACAGTGCACCCTGGAGAGAGCACTTACAGGGGAGTAAGAAGACTGTGTAAATCCTGAGAATTACAAACCATCGTTAATGATTTGTTGCAGTTTGCTTCCTTGAAAATTCTCAATAAAAGCTATGCGCTGACCCGATTCCGGGGCTCAGTCGTCTTTGGCTGAGTCCCTTGGTCTCACTCTTATCTTACTTCTGTCTCTTGTTCTTATTCAATCTGCATCGCTCCTCTCGAGTCCCATTTGCCCTTGCCACGCAGGACGGACGTGACAGGTAAAGAGTTATATGACTTTTTGTCTAAAGATTAAAGTCAGCTTAGCACTTCATAAAGAATACCAAAGTGCAAGAGTCATCCAGTAGGCCTGATTCTGGAAGTCTCTAGCTCCTTTTCTTTGATTTTGTTTTGTTTTGTTTTTTGAGGGCAGTGTCACTGGCCCTCACATGTGGGACCCGAACCGGGGCCGCTGGCTTCCCAAGCCAGCACTTAACCACCGCGCCACTCGCCGGCCCTCCTTTTCTTTGAAATAAGGCAACCTTGCTTGTTTGTATCTTTCATTTCTACGTTGCATTCTCATCTGGGGACCTAAGAAGGATGGCTAAATAGGCTTCAAAGCTTATAGTATTGTAAACACACATATAAAAAAAAAGAATACCAAAGTGTTTTCATATTTACTCCAGCTGAGCTATTTTTGTTTTAACCTTGTATCTTTGCCTTTAAAATTAATGTTCTGTAATGATCATTTTAAAAAGTTCTGGGCCGGCCGAATAGCGCGGTGTTTAAGCGCTGGCTTCGGAAGCCAGCGGCCCCGGTTCGGTCCCACATATAAGGGCCAGTGACACTGCCCTCAAAAAAAAAAAAAAAAAAAAAGTTCTTATTCTCCTGCTGTGGATCTATGGTGGTAACCATGCCTTTTTAACATTAACCCAAGCTTCATACATAGCTGAGATATAATTATTATATAATATATTAACTACAATTCTAGGCCGGTGGGATTTCGAAAGTACAATAGAAGCCATGGGTTTTAAACTAAGTAGAAAAGTATAATCAACAAAAGCTACTACTTAAAGAATTTTGTTGTTTTTCAATAAATAATTTTTAATTTAACTTTAGCAATGTAGTTTTTTTTTAAATGATGGTGATACTGTTTATCTTCTGTTGATTTAAATAGCGGTAGGAGTTAAAAACTTTCTCTTGGTCAAGAACCTTATGCAAGGATTGTAGTACAGTATATACAAGATTCATAAATGTATTAAATATCAACTGTTCATAGAGGTTTTCTCGGAGAATTGTTGGAGAAACAGGTAGTCTCATTAATATTATTCATGGTCTAGAAGCCAGCTGCTGTTTATATTAGTATAATTATTAGTAGCAATGGTATTTCTAAAAGGAGTAGGTACGAGTATATTAACAATTGTCTAATATTCTGAATATCATAACAAGCAGACCCGGATCTCTGCCTTCAGTAACCTTGTAAATTAAAGAACATGTGGATGGAGACTTGAACATGAACTTAAAGACTGTGTTTTATGTTAGTGGAGGAGCAGGTGTGTGAGAATAACAGGACAGGGGGAGGACTTGTTTTCTGGTCTGGGCTCAGACCCTTTGGAGCAGAGCATATTGTGGGCACAGAATTGAGTCTGTGGGCTGGAGTGGTTTCTCCTGTCTGCTCAGGAGACTCACAGACTTGCTGAGAATCACATAAGATCAGGACCTTATGAATTGCCCGGCTCTGCGGTGGTGGTGTTTTACTAGGACAGATGGAGAATTAGGAAGTGCAGCTGATTGTTCTGTAAGTCCCCCAGAGGCTGCCACCATGGCTTCCATTTCCTGTTGGCTTTGCATCCATGCAAGGAGGCAGGACTTCTGGTCTGTGGCTTAATATCTTTGCATATGTTCTGGTGGGAGAAATCAATCTTGGGGCTGTCGATAGGCACAGAAGTGATCTATTTCTTCACGACGTATTTTCTCTGTCAGGCCTGTTCTTGGGCTATGTTCAGGAACAAATCCTGCTTGTTGATGAGCTGTATCCTTGTCTGTTTACAGAAAGTCCCAGTGTTTCATTAAGCTTGTAACAGATTCAGGCAGTGTTAGAAGCCTATCTTTCCATCGATTTAGGTCTCTTCTTTTTTCTCCCCCATCCAGGATCTGTGCCTCCAATGGATACCGAGGGGTTTGGTGAGCTCCTGCAGCAAGCTGAACAGCTTGCGGCCGAGACCGAGGGCATCTCAGAGCTTCCCCATGTGGAACGGAACTTACAGGAGATCCAGCAGGCGGGCGAGCGCCTGCGTTCCCGAACTCTCACACGCACGTCCCAGGAGACAGCAGATGTCAAGGCGTGAGTGCTGACTGGTGGGGAGGCAGCGTTGGTGCTGGGTGGCTGGGGGCAGGATCCGTGTCTTCCTTCCTGCCTTGAATCTGGATGCAGTCTGTAAATGACAGACACAAGCCAGATTCTCAGTAACTCAGAGGGGTTTGTAAACAGGTCAGCAGCCTCGCTTTGTCTCTCTGCCCGGTTTCCCAGCCTGTCTGCCCGGACCAAGCCGTGAGTGCATAGCACAGACAGAGCTGATCAGGGTGGGAAAGGGTGAAGAGCTCTGTCATGCAGAAACCCATCACAGTAGTTCCTGCCTGGGCTCACCGACGGCTCGGTTGTCGTGGTCCCCATAAGCATATTAGTCTGTGTGGGCCACACAGGTAAGTGTTGCCTTCTGTGCTAGAGAGCACTCAGTGATAAGCAAAGTTTTTAAGAGCACTTGAAAGAAATTGATGAGCAGTCAGTTGAGGAGAAGCCATCCAAGTGAGGAGTGATTCTGTCCGCGTAATGTCAGGGACTCCAGACATTGCCTCTGAAAGGCCCGCGGATATGGATTGCAGCACAGGACAGTGGGGGAGCCGCCGGAGAGTGCAGCTGGAGCAGAGTGCTGACTGGCTGTCCCCCTGGCCAGGGCTGCCGCTGCCTCACGACATTGACTGCGCTGTTGAGTCCACAGACGCGTGTTTGGAGTTCCCCTGTGCCAGGCTTGGGCCGTCTCTGAGGCTCTCACCATGAACGAGACATGGTCTTGGCCCTCAAATAGCTTATAATTTGGGAGGCAAAAAAAACCACCTTGCTGCTTTTCCTAAGAAGTGTGATTTACTGATGACATCCTGTGTGTCAGAAACTTGGCTAGACAAGATTTTGCTTAGTCCTCAATGAATATTAGGACTGCTGTCCCCTTATTACAGGTGAGCAGCTAAGGCTCAGAGAGGGCAAGTAGTTCTTGGATCACACAGCTGGCGAGTGGTGAGCCAGGATTCACACCGGTGAGGCACATGCTCCTTTAGTGATGGGAGGATCATGGGAGGAGGTAGGGGTGCTGTTACTTGTGACCTTGATGGGTCTGGAATGTCACTGGGATTCTTGTGGGGTCTGTGGGAAGTTGGCAGTCCTCTGCTCAGTCTTCGTTCCTTGATCTTGAGAGACACCTAAATGCTGGTGTTAGCGTGGGTACATTGTTTTGGGTGCATAATAAATGTCACAGGAGTGAGTATAAGGGCAACATTCTTTTTCCAACTCATCTTGAGAGCTGAATGTTTTGGCTGCTCCTTCTGAGTCAGTCAGTATGTTGTAGAAATTCTTCTGTAGGCCTCCCCAGAATTTTATTTTTAAAAATAGTCCTAGTTCGTTTTGGTTCCATTGGTGTTGGGGAAGGCAAGTCAGGGGAGCCCTGGCAGGGGTTCTCAGCTCTGCGGCCTTGCAGCCAGCCCCTGCCCACACCGTCCCCCGGCCCCCGCCCAGCCTTAGGCACTCCTGCCCACTTGCCGTCCTGCAGGCTTGCACTGCTGCTGCTCCTCGTGGCCTGCAGTTGCCTCTCGTCTGGAGCACGCAGGCTCTATGCTCGTGTGCAAGGGTGCTGCTGGAGCAAAAAGACCGTCATGCCAGCTGAGTTGCTATAGTTATAATTTAATTGCATCAGCTTTGCAGCCCATTAAGAGCAAAAAGGGAAAATGTTTTCTTGGTAACAATTATCAGTCGTGCTGTCCTGTAAATTTCCATTCTTCCTCATCTCTTTCTACCTTAAATTCATTATTTTAGGGAGGAGGAAGTTGAACATTGGAAGAATGGATAGAGGGTGGGGCAGGTGCCTAAAAAGAAATGAAGGGGCTAATGACTGTATTTTTCCATCTTGATGGGCAGAGACATAAAGTGAATGTTTTAGTACAGGATGAGGGGAGAGGAGAGAACTGAGTAGGAAAATTTTTCTTACATGAAATAAATTTTGAAAGAAAATTCTGCCTTTAAGATTTTAATTAAGATTATAGGTTTAAGATGAAATTGTTCTGTGTCGAGTTCATTTGTTTAAATATACTTTGTTGGACTTCATTTTAGGGAACAGATTTGATAGCTTTTTGCTTGTGTATTTAATATTTTTAATTGCTAAATTTCTTGAGACATGAAGAAGAATATGCATAACATATTGGGTTGTCGGAAAAGTCATGATGTATTTTTTCTCTGTTTTTCGTTGCAAAAATGCATCATGACTTTTCCAACACCCCAATATATAAGGATGTAAATCAAGGATTGGCAGACTGCGACCCATGAGCCAAAGCCAGTGGCTGCCTGTTAACGTTTCATTGGAACACACCCACACTTGTTTATGTATTGTCTGTGCTGCATTTGTGCTACAACAGCAGAGATAAGTAGTTATGACAGAGCCTCAATGGCCTGCAAGCTTGCAATATTTACTGTCGGCTTTTTACAGAATAAGTTTGCCAACTCCGGTTGTAAATAATAATAGAATGAATGAATACCCATGTGAACATTGCACAGTTAAGACAGCATATTATCAGTAGCTGTGAAGCTGTCCCTGGATACCTGGTGTCAGTTGTATCCCCCTCGCCTCCCATCAGAGGTGCTTCATTGGATATTTCCATTCAATCTCAGAAACCAAACAACCTAGAAGTATACAGAGAAAAAGCCAGCAATCTTTCTCTCCAACTTTCCATTCCAAAGTAACCAGTGTTTTTAATTTGCTTATTCTTTTATAATTTCTCCATTTTCATGCAAAGCATATACATTTATTAGCCCAAAGTTACACAGCAAATTTTAACTTCACTTAATGACAATACTACCAAGCTACCTTTTTAAGCACTTATTATTCGTCAGGCACTGTGCCAACCACTTTACATGCCTTATATAATTCATTCTTAAAATAACCCTGTGAAATAAACGTTGACATCTCCGTTTTCTAATTGAGGAACGTCAGATAGCAAGTGGCCAATTCAGCATTAAAATCCAGCTTGGTCAGTAAGAATCCCTCACGTTCATATCACACTTTTCAGTTCCTAAAGGGTTGTCATAGGCGTTCTCCTGACTCGTCTTCACAAACCTGAGAGGTGGGAGAGGCAGGGATTTTTGTCCCTATTGAACACAGGAGAAAGATGAAGCTTGGAAAAGTGATGTATCTCAGATTTCCAGGCGGTAAGTGACCGGTGGGATTTGAATGCAGTCTCCCTGACTTTTTTCTGCTCCCCATGTGTACGGAGAACAGCTTTTACCTCCTGCTCTCCTAGGACTGGAGTGTTTTGACTCCATCCTCTCTGGATTTTTGCTCAGGAGAAGCTACCTGGTTTATGGAAGTTGGGGCATGTTGAGGGCAGGGGACTTCTGGGTTTTTCCATCCTTACAAGCTGAAAATTTCTGGTACAGCTTTTGTTTATAAAACCATCCCTACCCTAGACTCCCTGCCTCCTTCATCAGCCCTCCCTCCACCTACCTCCACTGGGGCTTCTGCAATGCACTGCACAGTTCCTGCAGGCGCCACCCAATTAATGAGCTTTCTGTTTTAATAATTCTAACAGCCAATTTTTCAGTTCCAAGGTTCTCAACATTGGTACACCTTAAAATCACATGGGCACTGGGTATACTCGCACAGACCATTGGTGGAGATGGAGCGTCTGTGGCAGAGAATTTGGCAATCTCTAGCAAATTTTCCCTTAACCCAGCAGTCCTACCTCCGGGGATCTGTCCCACAGATACACTGGAAAAAGTGTGAAATGATGTATGCACAAGGATATTCATTGCAGCATTATTTGTAATAGTAAAAATCGGAAACCACGCAAACATCCATCAATAAGGACTGGTTGAATAGATGTGGTACATCTGTGCAGTGGAGATTTTTCAGTAGCACAGAGGAATGAGAGTGTACATTACCATGGAGTAGGACACATTATTACCAGGACATGCTGTTAAGTTGGACTGTACAGCGCATACCAAATGCAAGGTGGAGAAAAATGTATAGTACTCTACATTTTTAGGAAAGCAGGTGAAAGACGTCTAGTGTTCATGAATCAGAAGACAGTGTTTTTCAGTAGATTTATTGGGTAACCTTTGTTGATAACATATGCATTTCAGGTATACAACTTTATAGTACAACATCTATTTACTCCATTGTGTACTCACTACCCAAAGTGGACGACTTAATATCGTTAAGATGTTAATACTCCCCAAATTGATCTACAGATTCAATGCAATCGTTATAAAAATCCCAGCTGGCTGTTTTGCATAAATTGACAAGTTGATCCTAAAATCCATATGGAAATGCAAGAGACCTAGAATGGCCAAAACAGTCTTTAAAACGCAGGAGAAGGCTGGAAGACTCACACTTCCAATTTCCAAACTTGTTACAAAGCTACAGTAATTGGGACTATGTGGTACTGGCATAAGGATAGACATATACTAGTAGATTCCTTGAATAGACCTATGAGTCCAGAAATAAATCCATGTGATCAACTGATTTTCAGCAAGAATGCCAAGACCATCCAGTGTCTTTTCAACAAATGGCGCTAAGACAACTGGATATCTATATGCAAAAGAATGAAGTTGGACACCTTAACTCTGAATGTTAATACAGACCTAAATGTAAGAGCTAAAACTTTAAAACTCTTAGAAGAAACTATGGGTACGAGTATAGATCTTCTGAGCCTTGTTAGATATGAAACCAAAAGCATAAGTGATAGAATAAAAAAATAGGTAAGTTGAACTTCAACAAAATTAAAAACTTTTGTGCTTCAAAGGACACCATCAAAAAAGTGAGAAAATAACTCACAGAATGGGAGAAAATATTTGCAAATTAATATCTGAGAAGGGATTTGTATTTAGAATATGTAAAAACCTCTTACAAGTCAATAATAAAAAGACAACCCAACTTAAAAATGAGCAAAAGATATGAATAGACATTTCTCCAGAGAAGACAATATAAATGTCCAATTGGCAAATGAAAAGATGCGCAACCTCATTAGCTATCAGGGAAACGTGAATCAAAACCACAGTGACATACCATTCACACATACTAGGATGGCTATAATAAAAAAGATAATAAGTGTTGATGAGAATGTGGGAAAAAATGGAAACTCTCATATACTGTTGGTGGGATGTAAAGTGGTGCAGCGACCTCAAAAGGTTAAATCTAGAATTACCATACAACTGAGCAATTCCACTCAGGTATATACCCACGAGAAATGAAAACAATTGTCCACACAAAAACTTGTACACAAGTATTCATAGCAGCATTATTCATAATAGCCAAAAAGTGGAAACAATCCAAATGTCCATCAGCTGATGAACTGATAAATAAAATGCGGCATATCCATATAATGGAATATTATTTGGAGATAAAAAAGAACGAACTACTAACAATGTGTCAGCATGGATGAAACTTGAAAACATTATGCTAAGTGAAAGAAGCCTGTCATGAAAGACGACATATTGTAGAATTCTATTTTTGTGCCATGTCCAGAACAGGCAAATCTATAGAGATAGAAAGTAGAGTAGTGTTGCCTAGGGAGTGAGTGGATTGGGGACATGGAGTGTGACTGCTTAGGGTAGGGGGTTTCTTTTAGGGGTGAAGAAAATGTTCTAAAATGGATTGCACATCTCTATGAATAGACTAAAAACCATTGAATTAAGCTCTTTCTAACAGGCATTGTATAGTATGTGAATTATGGCTTAATAAAGCTGTTTTTTAAAAAGCAGGTGACACAAATGTATATACATATCTGCTGATAAAAAAAGGAAGATGTTTAAAAAGTGCCTGGGATTTGCTTTAATCTGATATGGAAAGAAATGCAGACATGGAAATGAGTATCATGAAGGAAGAGGTTTCTACTCAGCATTCTAGAAACAGGAGACAGGGCATGCCATGCAGGGCCACAGAGGATGCCCTGGGGTCAGTCGGGGCGGAGGGAGCAAGGGGAAAATGTGGGCAAGAGCCTTGATTGCGGGTTTGCTGGAGGGCACCCAGCGAAGGGTGAGCAGGCTTGGGATTGGCTCCTTTGAATAACATCAGTAGGTACAAGGAGATGCTGTCTCCAGTAGGCTGGTACCTAGCCCTGGGATGACAGGGGATATAGTGGCCCAGCCAAGGAGGTGGTTGGGGTATGGGCTCTGGATTGATTGGTTTGCATATGAAATTTGTGCTGGAAGTCCTCTAGGAATTAGCTGACCCTGAGCAAGGCAGTCCCTCCAATGTCAGCAAGGTCCCGGATGTCTAAGCACCAAACACAGAAAATAAAAAGGCACGATTAATACAGAAGGTAAACAAAAGGAGATGACCTGCAGGCAAAGGGAGGGAATACAGTGGAAAAGACAGGACTTATCCTTTTTTTTTTTTAAATAAATTTGACTTTGGAATTGTGTAAATATTTTACATAATTATAAAACAAAATTAAATTTCAAAAAAAGAATTCCTAAAAAGGGAAAATAAATGCTTATCCAGTTGGTGACATAACCACACAGAGAGGAACAGTTCCAAGTACCATCTTAGCCTGTCTTCAGTAATCACATTGGAGGGGTTGTCACTGCTGTTTTCAGACTGTGTGTGTGGAGTGTGGGAGAGAGCGAATGAGTAGTTACTGCGGCGATGCTGAGAACTAGGACTTTTGGTGTGGGAGAAAGGAGATGCAGATGGATGAAAATCTACGAAGTTAACCCAAAACCTTGTGTTTTAAGTTTTGAAGTGGAAGTATCAGTGTAAACTCATGATTAATTTATCTGAAGCAAATGGAAACAAAATTACAAACTCCTTTTCTAGCCCTGCCTATTGAAAAGGCCTAGAAGCAGTGTCGCAGTGAGCAGTCCTACTACTTAGATAGTGGTCTCTAAAATTGATTTCTTAATAAAAATAACAGGCTTTTCAGAGAGTTGGCTGATGCCAGGTCTGGGACAGGTCTGAATAAGATGAACGTGAAACATCTTGTCATACCAGAGAGCAAGGAAGTTATGGAATTATGAGTCGTGTCAAAAGGACTCAGAAACCAACTTGAAAAGATCTCTGCTGGACAAAGAGGAGATGATTTGAGCATCGTAAGGATAATAACTGCAGTGGATTGAAAACACATCCAATGTGTTTTGAGTTCATGAGTTTACAGTGACACTAAAATAAAACTCATCAGTCACCTTTGGAGGATGCTGCAGAACCAACTCAGTATCAGCGTCACCACGTAGTTGGTGAAGAGAGCTTCTCAGAGAGGAAACATTCCGGCTGGTAAAGATAGAATACCACCATTTTGCAACCTCTAAGGAATGAAAGAATCTAAGGCCTGATCATCAACATCTCCTGCCATTCCAGGAAAAGACAACCAGGCATTACATAACTTTTGATGAAAGTCGGAAGTAATCTAACCAAAAAAATGTCCCCTGAATCTGATCCAACAGTTAAAGCGTGCTTTCAATTTTTAAGAAATACAAAGGCCTGGGCCGGCCGAATGGCGCGGTGGTTAAGCACTGGCTTGGGAGGCCAGCGGCCCCGGTTCGGGTCCCACATATGAGGGCCAGTGACACTGCCCTCAAAAAAAAGAAAGAAATATAGAGGCCAAAGGCACGTGTTAAATGAAATCATGGAGATGCAGCCAGTAAATCCTGTTCTTGCTACTTCGAGTGTAGTCGGTGGATCAACAGCACCAGCTGTGCGGTTCTTAGGGAGAGTCTCAGGCTCCATCCCAGACCCATCGAATCAGAATCGTCATTTTAACAAACTGCCCTGGTGATTCACATGCATATTTCAAGTTTCAGTAGCACTGCTCTCTCTACAGGTCAAATAATCCAGCCTCCAACAAAAATTGTACAGAAAAAAAAATGAGATAGACGGCAACCTTACATTAAAAGAAATTTAGAAGACAACGTTCATCATTCACAAGTAGAGACCTGATTTGTATCCCATTCAAACAAGCACCAAATTTAAAGTTATGACTTAATTGGGGAATATCTTGGATGTGCATCAAAATAATCTGGGTGGACAGAGGAAAGTAGGCGAGGTTGTAGATGGAACGGGGTTGGCTACGTCATGCTGATAGCTGAAGCTGGTGATGGGTACAAGGAGGTTTACTAGTTTTGTATTAAAATTTGTTTTCTATAATAGTTTCAAAAGTCGGGCTTACTGAGAAGGCTATAATCAAAAAAGGTAATAGCAAATATTGGTGAGGGTATGAAAAAAAGCAGAACCCTGAGACATTGCTTGTGGGAATGTAAATGGTGTAGTTGCTTTGGAAAACAGCTAAACAGTTACTATTGAGTTGTTGGTAAAGTCATGACGCATTTTTTCTGTTTTTTGTTGTAAAAATGCATCATGACTTTTCTGACAACCCAATATATGATCTAGCAATTCCACTCAGGTACACACGCAAGAGTATGAAAACATCCTCTCACGCAAAAACTTGTACATGAATATTCATGGCAGCATTTTTCGTAAGAGCCCCAAAATGGAAACAACCCAAATATCTCTCAGCTGATGAAGGGATACATCATAAATAGAAAATGTGGCATATCCATATAATTGAATACTATTCAGTAATAAAAAGAAATGAAGTATTGATGCATGTTACAACACGGATGAACCTTGAAACCAGCACGCTAAGTGAAAGAAGCTAGCCACAAGAGTCTACATATGGTATAGTTCCATTTATATGAACTGTCCAGAACAGGCAAATCTATGGAGGCAGAAAATAGATGAGTGGTTGCCAGCAGCTGGGAGGGAGATTCTGAGGGACCTGGAGAGTGACTGCTGATGGGCAGGGGGTTTATTTTGGGGAATAATGATAATATTCTCAGATTTATTGTGGTGATGGTTATATAACTGTGAATGTATTCAAACCCACTGAATTTGTACACTTTAAATGGGTGAGTTGTATGGTCTGAATTATCTCTCGATAAAACTGCTATAAAGCGAAGGAAGGTGTTATACTGATATCCAAGCTCCAGGCTTCACTTGCCACTAATCAGAATCCTCAGGAGGCAAGTTGCCTGGGTGATTCCAATGTGCAACCAGGGCTGGGAGCCACTGTAGTAGGAAATTGGCCATTAAGGATGGTTAGGAGAGAGGAAAGATTATCGACCTGACATGGTAGCCTGGAGGGGAAGCCCCAGGGATGGCATCACAGTTGACCTGTCTACATGGAGGAGACAAGAGTCTCCAGGGGTGAGCCCTCTGGGTGCACATCATCTATTTTTGAGGTACTTTGTAGAATAGAAATACACCCGAGAAGTCCTTCCTTTTCTCCAATAAGTCCGTTAGTTCAGGACTGGAAATTCTGGGTGACTCTCCATAGATATTAGGGTTACTTGTGCGACCAAGTGGTCTAGCTTCTAAGTTACTCAGAATGAACACAAATTTGTAAGTGGGATTTTGCGGTACTAAATCATCATCCAAAAGCAACAATCCAAACAGTCTAATTCCCCTAAGTTTCTTTCTTCCAAAGAGTATTGTGGATAGTAGTGAGAATCTGATTTTCTTTTTTAATGCTTCCATTGTCACATGGCCCCCAATGAGTAGAATTACAGCCAGCTGTATTATTCCCATCTCCCTTCAAAAGCATTTATTAGTCAGGTGACGCACTCCTGATTGTTGGACTTGGCAACAAAGAGGGAATGGAAAACACATTATACATGACGTTTGGCTTGTCGTGGCTCACCTGTCTGTCTTTACAGAAGCTGTAAATACAGGATGGTGGTTTCGAGTTTGCTCTGAAGCTGGAGGAGCTGGGTCTGCCCTTTGCAGGCTCTCTCTGACTTTGGATACGCTGGCTAACCTCTTTGCACCTCGGGTCCCCCATCTATGAAATGGGGGTTGAGACTATTACCTGCCTCGTGATTTTCTTTACTAGAAAATGTTTGGAGCAGTCTGGCCTATTACTTTTATTACTACACTCTCAGTTTATTCTAGACAAGTCTTTGAAATAAAGTCTAGACTTTATTTCTGGCATGACCAGAACTTCCTTACTGCCAAATGCAATGTTGTGTCTGTCCTTCGAGGTGCCCGATCTTTATAAGGAGGTATAAAACCATGTAATAGTGTCTGCGCAGTATAGAGGAAGTTTTGGATAAAAAATACTCTCTAGTAGTTTATGAAACGTACTAGGTGTCCTAATCCTACTCTTTCCTCCCTGCCCGGTCTTCTCATGTAGGTCAGTTCTCCTTGGGTCTCGAGGACTTGACATATCCCACATCTCCCAGCGCTTGGAGAGCCTGAGTGCAGCCACCACCTTTGAGCCTCTGGAGCCCGTGAAGGACACAGACATTCAGGTAAGGGCTGCCAGGTGCCAGGACTGATGCAGGTGGAACCCTGAGTGAGCATTCAACCCAGGCTGAATGCTCTGAAGGCCTGGCCCTTCGTGGACCAGCTGATTTAGGAATTCCAGATGTCTTGGTTAATCCCCTTCGTCCTCAGATATTAAGCAAATGGGAGACTTAGCTTTGGAGGTGTATTGAGGGAACATTGGGTTACTGTCAGAGCTCTATGAGGCGGAATTTAAGAAAGCAATTCCGACCTGCAGCTTTAGATTATTGTAATTAATTACAAGAACAGATGTCTTTTCTTTCTTTGGGCTTAATCCAAGACACAGAGATATTAGTTGTAAGTTTCTCTTGCTTTCTTTGCTAGAGCTCAAATAATTTTACTATTCGTCTTCCACATTTCTTTGCTACATCTTACTTGTGTTGGTTGGTAAAGAGCTGGGGAAGACTTAGAGTGCTGTTTACTGCAGTCTACTCATCGATTTCTAGGAAGTATTTGGGTACATTACTGGCACCTGGAAATGACCTAATAGAGCATTCCAGTCTCATTTCATCTAACGTGGCACAATTGATTGCTATTGTAATCTAATCAAAAACTGATTGGGGCGTGTGTGTTTGCATACTGAAAATCGATAAGAAAAAAAACTTGTGATTCATTTAGTTTTGAGGAATTGGAGCACTGTATTTGTGTTAGAGCAAAGGGACAATGGGGTACTGTTTTTATTACTGATTTACTACAAAGGTAAATCCTAGTACAAATGGTTACTAATTGTGTTCTTATTTGGGTTCAATTTGAATTAATACTGTCTACCCCATTACCTGCCCCAAGAAGTGTTTTAATCCACATAATGGCCACAATTTTGCGTTTATTCCAATTCAGAAATCTAAAACCCTATACTTTGAGTTGAGAATTGAGTAACTATAGATATTCATTACTTTCCCTGTTATTGATATGTTCTCAGAGTATGGAAATCCTGTTTTTTTTCCAGTTTTATGGAAATGGAAATCCTGTTTTTTTCCAGTTTTATATACTAAATCGTATTTGCCTGTCACCTTACAGATGCCTTCTCATTTCTATGTAATCTTAAAATAGCGTCTATACTTGTCACTTAACTTTTTTTCTTAAAGTTTCAGTTTTCCCCCCCACCCTTCTATTTCAACTGCTTGACGCTCTATAAACAAATACATGTAACGGATGAGGTGGGTGAATGGGATAGAGCTCAAATAATTGGAATAATTGCCATATATTTGGGGGCATACTCCTAATAGTATGGGAAGAAATGGCACTTGCTGAAAGGTTTTTGTTTGTTTCTTTGAGTGTTTTTTTAAAAAAACAAGTTGTTTATTTTAGAAACTAACTGCTTTAAAATTTTCTTTGGCATGTTTGTAATACGTATTTGGAATACTCAGCCAAATTTAGTGATGTTCTTTATAAATTAATTCCCACTGTTGTGGTACTCCATTTTATTTTATTTTATTTTTAAAGATTTTATTGGGGAATCGGGGAAGGGGAACAGACAAGTGGCTGTCTTTTTGTTCTTCAGTCTAGTTGCGGAGGACATTGCTTCACTTGCCCATGTTGATATCGTCATTGAACTCTTCGCGGATGAGGCAGATTGGTCACCGGCCTCTGGATGGTCGCTCACCGCAGCTATTGGCAGCTCACTCTGGCTGCCGGCCACTCACTGTAGCCTATGGCAGCCCACTGCAGCATGGGCTGCAGCCTACACCGTCACCGGGGCTTGCACAGCCCAGCTCCAGGTGGAGCTGTTGTTAGCTGTAGAGGGCAATGTCACAGGCCCTCATATGTGGGATCCAAACCGGGGCCACTGGCGTCCCAAGCCAGCTCATAACCAATGTGCCATTCGGCCAGCCTGGTACTCCATTTTTTGATTTGAGAGATATTAAGGACAGGTTTATACATGTATTGAGTCATAATTATCATTTATTATAACCTTCTACTTAATGCATGCACACTCTCCTTCAACACCTCCATTAGATGGTCTCCTAGCAATGCATGCTCAGTCTCATTAGAGAGACTTTCTTGATTTGGAAGGAGCATGGCTAAGAATTTTGGTCCTGCACCCCTGGGAAATCTTTGAACTTTGAGATGAAGGATGCTTCCATTTCAAATTTTTGTCACTCAATTTTGGGCTTTTCCGGAGTAGCTTCAGAAATGCAAAATGTTCAGTCCAGGGTAACTTTTGATTGATTGGGAATTGATCATCTAGACCCGATGTAAAGATTTAAAATTTATTAGTTTCAAAGTAAGTCTTCCGTTGACTTTTATCTTCTTGCCAGCAAAGGCTTAAAGGAGAAAATTTAACTTTTAAAGGGCTGAGGCTTTGGCTTGATCTGAGGTGGCTCCAGTTACGAGTAAGGACTGAAAGTTGTAAGTTGTATTGTGTGGGTCAGCTGATGGCTGCGTAAACCTCTTGTACACCCAGAGTCATGTCCCTGCCTGACTTCTTGTCCAGTGGTCAAGTGCACGAGCCAGCCTAGCTTTTCCCCTTAATGTGGAGTGGTGCTCCTTTTAATTCCTCTCATAATGTATTGGTTATTCTAGAAGAGTTAACTTGGACATGTTCATTTTTTTGTCTTAGATAAGCCAGATATACTTTTTCTAAAAAGATTCTATTGGGAAATTGAGGGAGGGGAACAGCTTTGGGGAACCGGGGAAGGGGAACAGACAAGTTGCTTGCTGTCCTTTTGTTCTTCAGTCTAGTTGTGGAGGATGTTGTTTCACTGGCCCATGTTGGTATCATCATTGCGCTCTTCCCAGGTGAGGCAGCTCGGTCGCCGGCCTCTGGATGGCTGCTCACAGCGGCTCTTCTCAGCTCGCACCAGCTGCCAGCCCCTCACGCTGGCTGCCGGCCACTCACTGTAGCCTATGGCAGCCCACTCCAGCAGGGGCTGCAGCTCTGCTGTCGCAGGGGACTCACAGCAGCCCAGTTCCAGGTGGAGCTGTTGTTCACCATCTTAGCTGTAGAGGGCAGTGTCACTGGCCCTCATGTGGGATCTGAACCGGGGTGCTGGTGTCCCAAGCTAGCTCTTAACCAACGCGCCACTTGGCCAGCCCCCAGATATACTTTTTTTTTTTTTTTTTTTTTTTGAGGGCAGTGTCACTGGCCCTCATATGTGGGACCCGAACCAGGGCCGCTGGCTTCCCAAACCAGCGCTTAACCACCACGCCACTCAGCTGGCCCCAGATATACTTTTTGATGGACATTTTTTCTCAATAAATAGTTTTAGTGAGATAAGATTCACATACCATAAACCTGATGGGTTTTTGTGTGTGAGCTTGGTTTTCCAACCAGTGCAGTTTTTGAGATGAGAATGCACCCTAATCCCATGTGCCGAGTATCAGTCAGAATGAATTTATGTCAGTTTATAAATTCACAAAAGAAAAATGCTGAAGATCCTTTGACAGATGCTGTCCAAGACTTTGTATCATCCATTGTTTGCATTACTTATAAGCTTGAAAGGCATTTTCCCATCTATAAATATATATATAGATACATGTACATATTGATTATATTTCCTTTTGTTGCTCATGGAGCTTGGAATTAATATGGGCTTTTTGTTGTTACTGTTTTGTTTGTCACAATCAATGATGTTGGCAGGCATTGAGCATACATTTTTAAAAGATTGCTCTGACCAGCAAAGATAGCATATTTTTTAAAAACCCACTTGGATATATCTATGGCTGACGCAAGTAGAATTTTTTTTAATGTTCATTGATTTTATTTTTTGGAAATGTTCATAAAGGAGGCGTACACTTTTGTGTAATAGAGGCGAAAAGCAATAACTATCACCAGGACGTGGTACCAACATGACTACACTGCTCTATGCTAATTAACCTCATGTGTTGCCAGGACAGGTCCTCTCACAGAGGTCCACTTGCTCACTTCTGTCTTTGGAAAAAAATAGGGAGGGCAGATTGCACATCTTTATTAGGATCTGAACAGACCTAATGGACCATGGATGATGTGTACTGTAAGCTTGAATAAAGTGCAAATTTGCACAGTTCAGTTCTATTCTGGGCCTTTTTGCTAGATTCCATGTATATTTCAAGAAGTCGATGCAAAAATAGCCTGAGTTGGCCATAAAAATGGTAGCTGCAGTTTCTCAGCATTTGGCCATATTTCCAAATGGCATTAGACCAAAATATAATAATATTATTGCTATACTTACTGCATCAGATTCCTAGGGCTGCCATAACAAATTACCACGAACTTCATGGCCTAAAACATTAGAAATGTATTCCCTCACAGTCCTGGAGACCAGAGTTTTGCATTTAAGGTATAGGCGGCACCACGCTCTCTCCGAAGGCTCTAGAGGAGAATCCGCCTTCCAGATCCCAGTGGCTCCTGGCATTCCTTGGTTTGTGGCTGCAGAACTCCAACCTCTACCTCCACGTTCACAGGTTTTTCCCGTGTCTGTCAAATCTACCTCTCCTTTGTGTTATATGGGCACTAGTCATTGGATTTAGGGCCTAGCTTAAATCCTGGGTCATCTCATCTTGAGATCCTTGACTTAACTACATTTATAAAGACTCTATTTCCAAAGAAGGTCACGTTCCCAGGTACAGGAGTTAGGACTTAGGTATAGCTTTTTGAGGGGACACACATTTCAACCCACTATACTTATAGTGCCAGAAATTTTAAACTGTAATTAAAGAAACATATTCAAACCTAACTATTTAACAGCCCTATGGAGTATTGGGATAAGGCCCCTTACCCTGGGCATTCCAGTCACCGCAAACCTCAGCCCAGTATCTGATCTCCATCCCAGCATTCTCCCTTGGACCTTTGGAAAGAGGCTGACCACCCATGTCTGGTTCCAGAGTTCCGTAATAGGTACTTTTTCCAAACAGATTAACACTTGGTAATGTGTTTGAGAGATTTCTGTAGAGACATTGTTCAACTCAAAAAGCCTGCTTTCTAAAAAGTATTAAATACCTAGTTTTTAGGTTAAGTATAAATTGGATTAAATTATGCTGTGTTCCTAAGGTAGGAGGAGCTGCGTGCGTGTGTGTGTACGCGTGCGTGCACGTGTGTGTGCGTGTGCATGTGTCTATTTCTACCTCAGCCAACCAAGTTGCCTAACCTTTTCTTTTTTCTCTTATCTGGTAGGCCTTTTCTCTCCTTCCTTTAGCATGAAGCAGCACCTGAAATGGCCAGGCTCTAATTTCAGTCTAACACTAAGCCTTTCCTTAGATGCCACCCCTTTAATAGTCTTCTCTTCCCCATGGTCTCTAAATTTAGAATGCTGGCTTTCCTGCTTAAGAAAAAAAACACAGAAGTTTTTGAATGTTTCTTCATGAAGTAAACAGAAATTTAGAATATGTTAGAATTGATTTAGCAGCTGATTCAAATCTTAGATAAGTGAAAATTGAGCTCCTTCTAGAAAAAAAGAAAACCCTATACTGAAGGCATTTATAATCTGCTTAAATTTCCACATGGAAACCTGTCCTGTATGAGTAAAGGAAAAAAAGAAGTCTTAAAATGACTATAAGAAAATTAAAGTCAGGGAAACTGATCTACCACATAGAAGACTAATGGTGCAATAATAATTGACTTTAAAAACTCGTTTTGCTTACCACACTTTGTCTATAATAAAATATTCATTATTTCCTTCCTTTTTCTGACCTTGGCCTTGAAAATGTAGAATATGCTCAAACCGCTCTTAGCTTATCTTTTAAATAATCGGAAGAAGCTAAATGGCTTTGGTAAGCATGAAAGTGGGTAACCCCTATTGTTACATAACCTAAAGTGTTATTTTCATGGTTTGTCTTTTAGCTTTATCTTCAGAATTAAGATACTGCTGCTGAAATGCACCTATATATAACAGTTAAGAGGAAAAACGGTTGTGTTTGCTGATTGTGTGTTTATATACTGGCAAGTTCTTGGTGGGGAATTGGTTTCAGAAATCCTATGGCGGGCCAGACTTGCCTGGAAGTGTTAGTGTGCTAATAGAAGCTCTTCTGGAATATTACCGGCAAAGCAATTAATACTGAGGAAAAAGCGCAGTAAGCTTTTCCTGCCTCGCATTAGTTGAGGGTAAAGTGCATTCTGAATGGATGAACAGTATCTTAATTCTGGGATTATTTTTAAAGAAATGTTGTCATTTTCATCGGTTTCTAGAAATTGAAATTGCTAAGCATGTGTACCAAGGTGAAGTTTTACCAGAACCGCTTCGGTAAATGGAAAGAAGAGCTGAGGATCATTCATAAGAGTCTCATCTATTTGCATACTGATAATTTGTATAACAATTGTGAGCAATGTTATACAAAACATGCCTTTCTTCCTTATTGTTTCTCCTCTTAACATGCTTGAGGAGGCTTTTCTGCACATTGTGATGATCCAGGCCAAACAGATTATTAGATATTTTGGATTGATGGACTCTGAAGGAATAAGACTTTGCTCTTGAAATGTTTTCACATATAAAAATATCTGAGAGACTCTGGTTGTGTGGAATCTAACAGTGTGAAGGGCTTTAGGTAAGCAGTTCTTCATTGACCTTTGTCATATTCCTCTTGCCCCTAAGAGTCAGTGGAGAGTTCATGGTAACCTTTCTTTTCAGTTTTTAGAGGACTTTAATGGATATTTGAACCTTGCTCTTTCCCAGCTTCTAACAGCTGCCTATCATGGACTTAACACAGCCTATGCGGAACGCTCCTCGGGCCACTAACAAATGAATCTAGTTCTCACTGGCTCCAAACCTGGTCAGAGAGAAGCCCTTTCCTGGAACAAACACAAGGTACATTTTAGGCCAGGATTCTGCAGTGGTGGCTGCACTGCGTGTGGAAGAGACGCCTCTCACTGTGCCCGCATGCTTGCTCAGAACAGTGGCTGGGCCATGCAGTGTCTTGTGTGAACACTGCAGTGTCCACGTACTCCTGCTTAATAAACATATTTGCTGTTCCTTGTCATTAAACCCGGACCCAGTGTAAACCCTAGAGCTGGTAATAAGTAGTAAGCAAGTGAAAAAGAAAAAAGTGTTGTCGTCACAGAGGGGGCAGGTTAACATGCCGTCCAACCTCTGTAATGAGGCAGTCTAATGTGGTTACTTTGATAGGTACTGAAATGATTTAATTTTTCTGCCTGTTTGTGATAAGGGAACAGGTAGGCCCTGTGGTCTGGTGGCAAAGTATGCGATTGCGTTCAAGTCTCCTGTGACTGGACTGAAAAATGGTAACTTTGGAATCAAGATGGGTGTTAAAGGCATCGCCTGTGGAAAATGTGAACAACGGCTTTTATATGAGCCAAGGATATACAATTTCAGCCTTTTGACTTGTCCATTCACACCCACTCCTGAATGCAGGACTCTCAGAACAAGCAAGTGAAGGATGCTGAATGCATTTGGAGCAAGCAGGAAAAGACAGGCTGCTTTGTCTTCTCAGAGGTTTCTTAGTATGCTGTACTGAGCAAGGGAGCATCAGTTACCACTTAAAGAAGTTGGACAGGTTCTGGAAGAGTTTTTTGGGAGAAGCCCAGGGCTAAAATCTTTTTTTTTTTTTTTTTTTTTTTAGATTTAATTGGGGAATTGGGGGAGGGTAACAGCGCTGGGGAATTAGGGAAGGGGAACAGACAAGTTGCTGTCCTTTTGTTCTTCAGTCTAGTTGCGGAGGACGTTGCTTCACTGGCCCATGTTGGCATCATCATTGCGCTCTTCCCTGATGAGGCAGATCGATTGCCGGCCTCTGGATGGTCGCTCACCACTGCTATTGGCAACTCATGCTGGCTGCCAGCCGCTCACTGTAGCCTAATCACTGTAGCCTAAGGCAGCCCACTGCAGCAGGGGCTGCAGCCCACACCGTCACCGGGGCTCGCACAGCCCAGCTCCAGGTGGAGCTGTTGTTAGCTGTAGAGGGCAGTGTCACTGGCCCTCATATGTGGGATCCGAACCGGGGCCGCTGGCATCCCAAAACCAGCTCTTAACCAATGCGCCCCTCGGCCGGCCCTAAAATCTTTTATCTAACAATTTAGTAGAATACTTCAAATATTGGCCAGGCCTGGTGCCTTGGACCTGGAGTTCAGTCATCCACCCTCCTCCACACGGTGTCTCTCAGCCTGCAGATACCTGTCGGTGCCCGCAGCGCTCTGAGGATCGGGGAGGAGACGCTGTCGTCCTCAGTGTGGCCTCTGTCAGTTGCTTAGTTGTAGGAACCAGGAATGGGCACGTCTTTTTATCTGCTGAACTATTGATACTGGAGTCGGTGTGACTTAAATGGGTCCAAACCTCCTTGAATGCATTACTGTAGACCAGTCTGTCATTCTCAGACAGCAGCCCTTCACCCTGTAACCACTTTGAGCTGCTTGCCACAGTGTCCTGTGACCTCTTTTTTTCGTTTTGGAATATTCAATCCTGAGCTTTTTAGGCCTGTAGCCTGATGTGACTCCTTCCATTGGTGGTGATTGCAAAGTATGGCTCCTTAGTTACAAAATTTGGGACCTGGGTTCCCACGTCTTCACTAAAAATCCACATTCTATGAGAGAACAGAGAAAGGGGCTCAGACAGGGGAGACTCTTGGTTTTGCTTCTTTTTATTTGTTTGATTGGTGGGAGCCAGGAAAAGCAGCTGGGAGGTAGGATGGGCAGCATCCTTGACTGGCCATTTCTTTTGCTGCAGAGCTCTCAGACCTGGTGTGGACTGCTTTCTCTTTAAGCATTTTCCTGTTTCACAAATGCTTGCTTCCGATATGGAGAGGTTGAGCGAGTCCCCCAGGCTCGGGTTGCTGGCAGCCCCTGGTCTCAGCACTAATAGTCGGCAGTGATCCGCAGTAGTGCACACGCCACCTTCATTATTCCAGAGGGTGGAAGGGTGAGTCCTCGCTTCTCGCTGAGGCCAAGATGCCATCAGCAAAACCCTGCCTGTGCTTTCCAGAAAACTGCAGCACTTGAAGCACTGTAGCCGGATCTGCTGAGCAGGGGTGGGCATGACACAGCTGCCAAGAAATTGTACAGAAAGAGCCCTTGTCTTAGAAAACATCTTCACACGAGGACTGGGCTGTTTAATGTGTACAACGAAGGGGAGGAGGAGGTCAGCAGAGCTTAGTGGGTGTATGGGTTTACTGTCTGATTTTTATTTTTACTGCCTGATTTGGTTTATTTCTTTGAATGGCATGAGCAAAAGGATATGGGGGAACAGTTTCTTCCACTCCTCCCTTTTCTTCTAAAAAATTATTGGTCTGTTTTAAAATGCTGTCACTCTCTTAGGGACAGGTAGAAACAGGCATGGAAGGATATAGAATGCTTGATTTGCGGCAGTTTCCAAAATCCCAGGGCGTGAGATAACCTGGAAACACGTTCTCCTCTCTCGCTGGTTCCGTCCGCTCCACCGTGCCTGGCAGCCTGCCTCTAAGTGAGCAGGGGGGCCCTTGCAGCCTTACAGCATCCACAGTAGCACTTGGTTGTGGGATGAGACCCCAGACTGGCCCAGACATCTCCATGTTGAAGAAGTATGGTGGTGGGTGGTGGTTACTGAAGGTGCTTACTGAATGAGTGCCGCTCAGACAGGCCTTTTCCTGTAATTTGACAGACTGAGAGACACTTTTATAAAATACAGTAAAAATGAATTACTAAGAAGAAAAATGAAATAAAAGCCATGTAAAAAACAAGCCCTAGTTTTAAAAATTAAATTCAACAGACGTAAAATTACTCTGTCAGATTGCTGTAAAAGTTTCTAAACGCTTATTCTCAGTTTTTGTTCCTATCTGCCGCAGACTCTGTTCAGACTAGCCCTCCTTCTGCTGCACTTTGAGTAGTGCGTGCTAGTTTAAATAGTTGTGTTTCTCCCTCCCTGGCTCCCTTCCCTTCTTTTGTTCAAGTGTCCCTGCTGTCACAGGGACACATGGCACCAAAGGTAGGTTTGAACTCCTGTCTTCTGTTTTATCCCAGCTACAATTGGGAGGCGAAGCTACCATTTACTGTGTCCGGACACTGCACTAAGCGCTTTCTGGGCTTCCTCATTTGGCCCTGTCAGTAACCGTCCAAGGCGGTACTGTTGTTGACCCCACTTCCTGATGAGGCCCTGAGGCCCACAGAAGCCGCGTGTGCCAGACTTGAAATCCCTTCTGTTGGTTTGAGGTCAGTACTGCTCTTAGCCCCCTAGGCTTTAAATTTCATTTGTAGAGTAAGAGCATTTTAGTAAAGGGATGAATTTGCAGGACATATTTGAAGGAGGAAGGCAGTGGAAGTAAAAAAAAGAAGTAGACTTGATTGCTCACTTAGAGCAAATTAAAGAGTAGAAAGCACAGTGAATGGGCATGGTGGGCATTGCTGTATTGCATCAGCTTACTAGTAAAATAATGTTGATTGGGGGGTGAAGCTGGAATGGGCTTTCTAAACCTTGATACAAACCCCTGTTTGTTTTAGGGGGAGATGAGTTTTACAGGTAGGCCAAGCCTATTTCATCTGTTTATCTCCAGATGCTTGCTTTTTTTTTTTTTTTTTTTTGCCATAGTCTTCTGTTTTCTGAGCTGTCAGTTTAATTTACTGTCTAAAAGCTCAGCCTATTATTTCTCAGGTTTGCTGCCTACAGGTAACACTGAAAAGGATTTCTGTGAAATCCTGGAGCAGCTTTTAGTTTTGAAATGCCAAGGCTTTGTGCTTTGAAAATAGGTTCTTGCTTGATCATTGTTTTGTTTCGCTTCTGAAGCTGAGCTTGAGTTAGAAGGATGATGCTAGAAGCAATTTAAAGGGCACATCAAATTTTTACTGTAATCCTGAACTATTGATTGTTGACTTATTTGTAGGTTTAATGCAGACCCATTTCCTTACTTAGCGTCTGCCTGGCCATTAAGCTCTGGCAGTGTGCCGGAATGTTGAAATCTTGTATCTTATAATATGATTTGGCTGTCTAAGGGTATTATGTGTGTTTGGTTTTTAAAGACACAGACAAAGCCCTCAATTCTGTGTGCGCTCCAGAATACAGGAAAGAATTTCTGTATAGCAAAATGATTCATTTCTAAGAGACAGCATAGAAGCGAGGAGTTGACATTCAATAGAGCATTAACATCTGAAGTCACACAAACTGGTACCCTTTGGATTAACTGGCTATTTTAAATAACTGCAAGCCAACGTGACAGAATCTTGAAGAGGAGAGCAAGCAGGGAACCAGAAAGGCGCTAGTGTTCCAGGGTAGGTCACTGTGAAGCACTCCTCATGAGGCAGCCCTCTGTGTGCCTGGTGCCATGTCCTAGCCTGAAGCTGAAAGCAGAATCCAGCTGGGGGCCTGGTGTAGTGTCCTGCTTACCGGGGAGCTGGAGGAGAAGCATTCATTGTCTGCAGCAGACTTTCCCTCGTCTTTCTCCACCTGGACACCCCCTAACTGGAATCGAGGCTTAGTCTTGAGTGAGGACTGAGGGAGTTAAACATGAAATTTGGGATTTTGTGAATGAGAACTGCATGGCTTTAGGAGGAAAAATGAATTTTAAGACATGCTTAACTCAGAGAACTTGGAAAATGACTTGATAGTCCTTTCTCAAGGGCTATCTTACCCCTCGAAGTTGCTGGACAGCCACCATTTGGGGAATATTAAATTGTTTGGACTTGGTACCTCATACTGTAGAGCATCTGTTTGAAATGACAAGGAAATAGATTTATTTTAACAGAGAGGTGAGGAACTAGTCCATGAAGCATGTGTTAGAGACAGATTGTAAAAATGACTCTCATTGTTTAGAATTGGTCAATTCCTATAAAATAATATGGTCTTTTCCCTTATTCTGTAATGGAAAAGCTTCCTAATATGTGAAAAGGGATCTGAGACATGCAGATCTCATAAGGAACCATTACATCATTTCACTGTCCCCCTCAAACCATTTGGAAAGATGGTTTTTGAGAAAGTTCTGTGACTTTGTCCTAATTTGGAAGATTTAGTGGGAGGTAACAAGCCAGGGATTTTATGTGAAATTTGAGGAGCCCCGCATCCTCTGTGTGGTGCTTTGTGGTGGGCTTGTTAACCCATCCCCGTCCTGCTCCTCACTGCAGTGTTTCAGGTGGGTTCAATGGATGTTGGCATTGTTTTTATTAGAATAGGAGGAAACTGAGACCAAGATAAAGAGATTAGTTAATATCAAAAGTTGAACTTGAACCCAGATACTTATAATTCCTTGGCCCCTGTATCCTTATTATCGTGCCTTGCTGTGGAAGGCCTCAAGGGGTGGACTAGTTAAGTAAATTCCACTTTTTTTTTTTTTTCTATTGGCAGAGATAACTAAGGCAGTTCTGCCAGTAGTCAAGTTTCTTGATGTTTTGGTTCTTTCTTTCCCCTCAGACCTTTTCTTACCTGTTTTCTTTGAAGTGACATTTGCATTATCCCTTTCCCAGTGAAAGGTATGCTGGTTAACGAAACCAATTATAGGGATAAAAATGCTCCTTAGAAGAGTAACATTGAAAACTGAGTAGTGAAAAACCTAATTTTTTCCATCTCAGATACACTTTGGAACAAAAAGTCATGCTGATGTTTATTGCTGCTGCTGACATAGTTCACAGGTGCCCCTTATGTGAAAGGGGCCCGGGTTTGTTGAGATTGGCCACACTGGAGCCTTGCAGCCTGGTTTATGCTGTGCGAGTAGGTCATTGGGGCCAAGCACATGCAAAGGAGCGGACTGGCACAAATGTCATATGAAACTAGGTGGCTAGACTGTCAGGGCTCAGAGCAGATTGGGGGAGAGGATTTCTGTCTCCGTTTTTGCCAGTTTTTTGCTTGCCGTTCACCCTCCCTGCCTTCCTGTTCCCTTCCTTCCAGCTATCCTCCCTTCTTCCATTCCTTTTGTCGGTTATTTTTGTTTTTTCTTCTTTCAGTCCTGCTTCCCTTCTGTCCTTTGCCTCCCTCTTTCTCTGCCCCTCTCCCCCTATCCTTTTAGACTGGCTGACATCCTGAGCAGCCATTGTTAATGGGAGTGCACCTCCTGTTTTTTGATCAAGTATTAGCTGGGAAATCGTAGAATGATTCCAGCAGCCTGGCAGCATGTACCCACTGAAGCTTGCTCTGTAGGGCGAGCACAGGGTAGGTGTGAGGTTGAACTGGGCCGCTGGAGAGACTGGTTCTATGGGAGCCTGGCCTTGCTGCCTGCCGGGGGTGGGCCTCTTCTCAGGTGCTCCCCTTACTTGTGTTTTCTGCATTTGCAAATCCCAAAGAAGTGGAATTTCATTTCTCCATCTAGCTAACCTGCTCACGTTTGGCTCTTTTAATGGGCACCCTGAAGCGCATTGCCTTATTTGGGGCCCTTGCCTAAAGCCTCTGCTAATATTCTACTTGGGTGTTTTTGGTGCCTAACTCAGCTTGCTGTCAAAGGTGTATAAGAGTTTTCTGCTGTAGTGCATAGCAAAAGGATTGATTACACGTTAAAGCCAAGTCCTACGTAGAGGGCATGGTAGGGAAGAAAATGACCAAAGGATATTTAATTTTGTTTCTCCTGTGTTGGGAATGAAGTTAGAAAATTAATCTAGCTCCCAACTTCATATGTGTGTCCTTCACCATTTGTTAACCGTTCATCCTACCAGCTCGTTTTGGGGGAAGGGGGAGTGTTAAGGAGTGGGGTTTATTTTGGAGGAGCAGACATATTGCAGAGCCCTTCAGGCATCTCAGTTTTTCACTGGGAGTTAGGAATGGAAAGGAGCTACAAATCTCCTCTTTGTCTTTGTGTTGACTTTCTACCTCTGGTTGGTTTTCATTTCTTTCTCCATGCTCCCCATGCCCTCAATAACTTTGGCAGCTGGAAGGAGCTCTTTGCCAGTCGTTCTGGAGTGGTGCTTCAGTGTCACCTGGGGCCTTGTTAAAGAGGCACATTCTCAGGCCCCACTCCAGACCTTCCGTATCTGGACCTCTGGAGGTGGGGCCCAGAATCTGGGTTTTCACAAGCCTCCGGTTTGAGACCCACTAGGTTAAGTGATTACAAAGTCTAGTGCAGGTAAACCCTGCTTTCCTTGCTCTCTCTGCTAACTTTTAAACAACCCACCCATGGATTAGTGCTGAACTTGCAGCTTGCAGAGCAGTTTATTTAAGTGTTTGAGTCTGTAAAGAATTTGTTACCACCCTTGTTTTTATCATTGCTTCATCAGGGCAGTGGTCAATAAAATATAGGTTTAAAACTTACATATATTAAAAACTTATGACTTGGCCATTGATTATTTTTTCACCATGAAGATATTGACTCTGATACTGAGGCTGTAGCTCAAAATACACCTAAAAAACAGTTGGAGCCCAGAGAGGACTAAAGAGAGGGAGACAGAGGAAAGGGAAGTGGAGGGATTGATAATCCCATCTTGGTTAATCATCATTATCCTCTCTGATCGGATGTACTGTTGTTTCTGCAAACGTTAATAATTCATGGATGGACTATGCCAAAGGGAGGCCTTAAGTCTGGTCTCTCAGCAGATTAAATACACCGTCTGCCAGCCGTAGGAGCCAGGAGAGAGGAAAGATGGACTTGTTTTTATTCACTAGCCCAATTTCCTCTGCCTTTCTCCTAAATTCCTCTCGTCCTCATTTTGTCTTGTTTACCTTTTCGTTTGCTTCTCTCTGTACCCACCCCTCCCACAGTAAGTGAGTGCTGGGCTCATGGGTCTCCTGTTAATGACATTAGATTTTACTTGTCCTTAGCCACTAGTGACAACAGATGCCACGAGAGAAAGCAGAGAGGCAGAATAAGTATTTCTTTGGAAATGTCTAAATCAGTCTGCATATTTGAAAAACGTATTAAAATGTGCAGCCTGTGTTTTAGAAATCACTTGAAATGACTTCTCTTTGCTTTGAAGAATAATCCTATTGTACATACAGTTGAAGGTATACAGTGTTGTCGTTTCGTATAGGTCTGGTGGCATTTTCCCATTTTATAGATGAGAAAAGTGAGGCAGGCATGAGGTGAATGGCTTGCATAGAACCCAGTTTTTTGTGTGTGTTTTTTTTTAAGATTTTATTGGGGAAAGGGAACAGCCAAGTTGTTGTCCTTCAATCTTCGTTGTGGAGGGCGCAGCTAGCTCAGCTCCAAGTCCAGTCGCCATCTGGTCGCATGTCGGCAGCTCATGGCAGCTTGGCTCAAGGTGCCATGTTCAATCTTAATTGTGGGGGGGCATAGCCCACCATCCCACACAGGAGTCGAACAGGCAACCTTGTTGTTAGGAGCACGTGCTCTCACCAGCTGCACATCTTGCCACCTGTTGGCAGCTGAGCTGGGGCATAGCTCACTGTCCCATGTGGGAATCGAACTGGTGACCCTGTTGCTCAGAGCTCGTGCTCTTAACCAACTGAGCCACTCGGCCAGCCCAGAACTGCGTTCTTTTGACTCCAACTGCAGTATGCTTCCCACTAGACCTAATTATCTTTTGCTTTCAGAACTTGTGTGGTATGGGGCATTAAATAGAACTTAATTAGATTAGGCTCAAATAATATATAGGTAGCTACACAGGAACACTTCAGATTAATTTCTAAATGTAAATTTGCCAAGAAGCACCACAGTCATAGAAATGTCATGACAATCTACAATTGTGTAGACATTTCCAGAGTTTCTGAATAACAACCCTCAACAACTTATAGGTTAATAAAATACATGTTGAGCACTTAACTGTGCGTGATGCTTTGTTAAGCACCTTAAGTAGACATAATAAGTCTCCCATCTTCAGATTTTCAGTGTTTTAGGTTTACCTGAAGGGAATTTGGCTACTGGAAATGTCCCAGCATCGCCTTCAGGATGTGAGATGGCAAAGTAGTAGGACCGGAAGTGCCTTAGTCACCTCAGTGTTTTTACTGGAGGACTTAGTGGTAAGAAGCATGTCAGTAAAACTGGACCATTGTTTTAAAAATGATTTCAAATAAATAAATAAATAAATAAATAAATAAATAAATAAATAAATATGATTTCCACCCATGGTACTGCTGGAAGGCTGGCAGAGAGAATGGTGTGGGAAAGCAGATTTTAAAATCAGGCTAATTTTCAAAAACTGTTTTAGAATTGCAGATCCTTATGTTCTCATTACAGAGATGAGAAGGGTGCCGTAGAGAGATGGAGACCTGACCGGTGTTTCATAGCACAGCATAAGTTCCTGGGGCTTAGGCAAGGCCACCCATGTCACTTGACTTGATTGTCAGTACTGACCTGAGTTGGTGGGTGACGAAAGGCACTCCTCCTCTCTCCTCTCCCACCCCTTCATATGGGCCCAGTATCCTACAGGGCGTCACCATGCTTGCTATTTCAAATTCATTGTGTCATTATTTCTCATGTAATTTTTACCCTGGTTGCTATTATTTTCTTAAGGTTTGCATCCTTGCATATAATATTATTACATCTTGATTTCAATTTTTATTTATTGCTTTGAGGAATACAATATTTAACTTTATAATAGGGGTTAATGAGAAAATAGAATTCTGCCTGCAATTTTCCTTCATAGAAAAATTTCAGGAACCTGTTTCATATGTCAGTGAATTTGAAATTCTAACCAGATAATGGAATACAGTTTTTCCCTTGTTTAAACCATTGCAGATTGGATAATTTTAGTAATTCTTTTCTTTCTATTGAGGAATTGAGGAGTCTTTTTTTAAAAAAAAATTCAGTTTGTAGGCTCATCAGTGTTTTCCAGCTAATAGCAGAAATAGTAAAAGCAAATAAACATGAAAGTTAAGGTTTTAGTGTCATTTCTCTAAAATAATAGTAATAATATGATGGACCCTGCCTGCTTTAATAAGCAAATCTAAACTCTCAATATCTGCATTTACAAGAGAAATCTCGGGGCGATGTTTAGCTTTAGTATTCCTTCAAATAACAGCTTCCCTGCTGAATTTAAAATAGAATTTGTTTAAAAGAATTCTATTTACAATCAACCTGGTAAGAAATACATCTGTTGTGTAAAGTACATTGGTTACAAGAACTAGCAAGCTAGAAGCTGTTCTTTTGTATCCACCACCATCCCCCATGTGATAACTTAAGATTCCTTGAAATCAGGGGCTCTAGCACACCCCCAAGCAGTTTTTCCTGGTACTGTGTCCCCTAGTGCTGTGCGGAGAGGTCCTCAAGCCACCCCGGACCCGGGCCAGGTCACAGTCTGAGTTTCTCGGTGCTGTATTTGGTTAATCTATACCACAAGGGAAATGAATGGCCCCTGACATTTTATGGCTATGACTCTCATAAGTTTTCATATGCTTTATTATTTCGTTTATTTTTTATTAAGGTAGAACTTCTCCACATAGTCTACAAGTTCTTGCCAAAATCATTTGTTCCATCTATCGAAACATTCAGGCTTGGTAGATGCTGTATGTATGAGAGAGAGAGAGACAGAGATGCGGACTGACAGTTCTCCTCATTCTGAGCCCTGAAACCGGGGCCTGCAGTGAGTTGCCCCGAGGAATATTGGAGAGATGCCTCCCCCTCTCATGTCAGCCTGCTCCACTAGTAACTGCATTTCCTGGGGAACTACTTCTAGAACACATGTTTAAAGTGGCAATCTTTCTTCTGAAATTACTTTCACCCACGAGGGTTAAGCTTCCAGCCCACCTCTAAAACCTGCTTCCCTTTGTGGTCGCTGGGCCTGCCTGGGGCAGAGGAACTCCTCAGCTTCTCCCAGCAGAGAGCTTCCTTTTCCCTGTTGTTTCTTGACGCCTGGGGAGACAAGTTTCCATAGGAGCTGCAGAGAATCACCATCATTTGTTTTACTACTGCTAAATAAAGACACGCAGAAATCGCCTGATTTTTAGACTGCCTTAGTTTGGTGGTCCTCACTTAAAACAGTACTCAAGGTGAAATGTCATTGATAAAATGAGCAGATTGCTTTTTCATGCTCAGTTGATTGGTCAGGACAGATCAGCTGTGACGGCCACGCCCCTTACTTGGAGCCAGGATGGTCTCATATTCCCTGAGCCTCCTTGGCTCTAGATGCAGCTGAGACCGAAGCCGGCTCAGGAATTGAATAGGGAAGGTCAGTAATGATGCTTAGTCACAAAGAAGAGCTTGGTGCCTCTGCACACTGGCCAAGAGCCACATCAGCATTTGTCTTACTACCTACGGCTGCAATGAGCTCAGGGAACTGAAGAGATTTGAAAAACTAAACAATAAGCAAAGGTAATATTTATCTCCTGTTTAAGCAGTTGTCTGCATCTACCATGGATGAGGTCTAGTGAACACTAATATAAATCTATGGAATGGTTTTGTTGAGTGCCCATTAAGGATGGCACTGTGGTAGGCACTGATGATGATTAGAATAAACATAAATTCTGGATACTGCCCTCTGGAAGCTCATTGTCTTCTACCTGGAGAGCCACGACTAGCATTCCTGTAATAGGATTAAAGACAGAATGAGCAAGAGTGACAGGCAACACTGAATGGGGGGTGTGAAAATCTAAATGCCATGGGAGTTCAGAGAGGAGGTAGGGGGTCATGATGAGTGAATTTTGGGGTACTTGGAGCAGACCTCCTGGAACAGACAGGATTCGAATAGGCCTTGAAAGATTAAGTGGGTGTAGCTTGCAGGAAGTGAAAGAGGAGATGAGAGTAATAACCTGGTCAAAGTCAGGGAGGGGAGAACAGACGATACACGCTAAGAAATAAAATGTGTCGGGAAGGGGGCGTCAAACGTGGAAGGACTGACTGCCAAGCAGTGGAGTGTAGGCAGCATTAGCTGTTGAAAGCTTCGGAGCAGGTAAGTGTCAAATGAGGAAGGAGGGCATGGAAACACTTTTGGAAGGTGGCCTGGCCAGTGGAAGGACACCTGACGAGGTGCTGTTCAGAGGCAGTTGTCGTAATCAGCCAGGTTCAGGCTAGGGGCTGAGCAAACAAAGAGGAAAAGCTACATGAGAGACTTGGAATAAGACGCCTGCCACACTTGATGCCTGGTGGTCCTGTACCTGGGTTGGGTCCTATACCTGGACTTCCCTGAGAAGGATGTTCAGAACTAACTCGAGGTTTGTACCAAGGAGAAGGAATGGTTATTGGTCATGGCTGAGAAATTAGGAAGAGTAACTAGATCGAGGGTTGAGATTTAGTATCAGTTTTTGATGTTCCGGCAAGACATCACCATGGAAATGCCTCTGAAACATTTAGACATAGGGTAAGAAACACTGCTCAGAAAATCGCTCCAGAAAGAATTTTCCAGAGCCATGGTCTAGAGGTAAGAGCTGCAGTAGTAAAAAAAAAAAAAAAAATGAATATCCGGGAGGGGAAGTGCATACGTATGTAGCATGGGGTAAGGGAACAGGCCTCAGCGAGGAGTGAGCAGCCAGCAGGTTGGTGATGGAGGCTGGGAGGGGAGCCAGGACCCGACTATGCCTTGGGAGGCTGGAGGCGAGGGGACAGCAAGTGCCCAACCTCACATGGCCTCTCATTCTTAACTCTGAAAAGCGCTTAGCCACCAGTGATGGTACTTCCCAGCAGCCCAGTGAGCCTGGCAGAAGGCAGACCAGAGCGCCCGGGTCTGCAAAAGTTAGATTTCTGGGTAAAGCCATTTACAGCTGTTCACTGGGACACCTAATTCTACTGAACCACAGAATTTCAGTGACTTCTCTTTTCTGTTCTATAATCTGGTTTGGTCATGGTAACAGGTCAATAAAAAGGGGATACTAAGGCCACACCTTCAAAAATGTCTCCTCATCCTTGGTGTGTTTCAAGTGTGGGCCTAAGGAAATTGGAGCTATCTTCCCCACTCTTTTTTTTTCTACTCAGAAACTTTTCAAACTGGTTAACTACGTGAGGGGAAGGCCAGAAAGTCTGTGGAATCTGAATATCTTAAATTGCAGGGAGTGTTCCTACTTTTTTAGGGAAAACTTTTGCTTTCTTCCTTGGTCCTCTAACTGGACTTCGCTGAGTTCTTTAATAGAGATTCTCATTGGGAGAATCTGTAGAGAGGTGACAATAGAAATAACAAACTTGAAGCTTTTCTGTTAAAGATTACCGTGAGCTGTAAGGAACTATCTGAAGGCATGCTTTGCTGGAATCTTATATGGAATACTGTTTGAAAATTCAAGCCGTCACTTGAAATTTGGAGACCCTTCAAATACACAGGCCTTAATACCTTCTGGTCATTGTGGTAGTAAGATCTGTGTTCACACTTTCGAGTGTCTGGATTTTTTGTCGAGAGTATGTTTCTGATGTCTAAGTTAGCTGCTGTTGTCATTCAGAATGGTGCAGTGCACAGAGGATTTCAAAAGAGGGTGTCAACCCGCTTTGGTAGACGGGATTACATGCCATCTCTGCGTTTATAGAAGAAGTCCATTTTTATCCCTTATATTAACAAACACTGGGTCCACTAGTTGTCTCCCTTTTCCCTTTGTTTTAGTTTTTTGGTGCTTAGGGCTATGTAAAGCCAAAGCACAAAATTAAACAAGGGACTACTAAATAGACGCTTAGGAATGGATCACTTTATGTTCAGCTGGTGCTAAAACAAGTGAGAAGCATCTCCTTTGTAAGGTGGCTTCTTTCCAGCGTGTTTACGACCACACACATATTCAGGCACCGGGGGTCTGAGGCAGGTTAGCTAACACTTCTCACTCAGGACCCTCTGCTCGGAGGTCCTTGGCAGTCAGAATATTGCCACTCATCTGGTTTCCTCACTCAGATTGGGGAAGATGGAGTCTGAGCTGGCTAACAACTCGTTCTAGCATAAATATCCTCTCAATTTATTTGTTGGCCGGACTGATGTGGAAAAACCTCTTAATAGTGACTCAGTGGCGGGGGGGGGGAGTGCGCACGCGTGTGTGTTTATTTTTAAGTAATGAAAAGGGGGTTTTCTCACACCCCTGCAGTGAACTTCACATGGCTCCCTCAGGAATAGTTTTAACCATCAGTGGAAGGGTTTGACTACAACCACACTGGGGTCTTTGGGTTCTGTTTTTCCCTTGTTCCTTCCATCCCCAGGCAGACGCTGTGCTCCAGTGCAGTATTTATTTGCTCCCAAACAAAAAGAGTTCGCTTCTTGCGCTGGTTCAGAGACAGGTCCCCCAGGATTGTCTTTTGTTCAGTAATTGGAGCATAAGCTGAGCCTGGTTAATTTCAAAGCTGCCCCCAACACATGGTTTCTCTCTCCTTCCCTCCTTGTGCCATTTCTGAGCTGCTAGTGGTACCTTATATTGGGTCTGGAACAAAAAAAGCTTGAATTGTTGAATGTTCACTACCACAACTGTGACATCTGCTATGGCACTGAGTAGCACTGTTGGTGCATTTAATTTTAAGTTAGGGGAAGAAACAAAACTAGAAAGCTCTTCGGCTTCACAGCGCTTGCTAACACGTGCACCCTCAAATTATGCATTTGGTGCTATCACAATGACTAAAACAAAGGGAATCATGAGTTGATTTTTATGTTGCAACGTAAGTTCTTTCATTGTTATTCACTGTTCAGACACCAATGTGTTCTTATGTTCATTCTCTGTTGAGTTTTCTCTTTTTTTATAAAGCAGAAATGTCTGAAACATCTCAACTCTGAGCATTTATTGGCAAAAGTTCTGATATAAGAAATATCAGATATTTCTTGTTTTTGTATATTGGTTGTTTTTCTTTTAAAGCAGTGAAGCCTTTAACTTGATTCTGCTTCTTTGAATAACCAAATTGATGATTGTAGATGAATAAGAACTTTCAGTAGCCAAATTCTAGATGCTAAGTAGCCGAGTTAATATTTGTATAAAAATACATTGTGAAATTGGCAAATGCCGTGTGCCCTTCAGGTTCTGCAGTACAGGTGTTGGTTTTGCAACCAAAGATTGCAATCCTAGGGTTTGTGGGTTTTGTTTTTGAAGATGAAAGTGTCTTTCTCTCGGTTTTCCTTTTGTAATCTGCACGGTAATGACAGCCACTACCTGCCCAGCCTGGCTTTCATCATCTGGTGTCTGGTTCTTAGTGTGGCTTCGTCTTTGCTTTCTCAGAGGCTTCCCTGTAATTGCACTGTTGTTGGCGGCATTGAATTTCTTTTAGTGACAATGAAAAACACATGTTAGCATTTTAATGTAGTCTTTAATTTTTAGGTTATACATTAAAACATGAAGGGAAAAACTCCCTTTCTGAGGAACACTTTTAACAACATTTTGGTAGGATGGGAATATTCATTACTTACACATCACGTATTTTCCCTTAAATGTTGTACAAAGAAGTGACAGTTGAGCTGAGCATATGTTAATAAAAGGTCTGCATTTTCCTGTGTCACTGACAGTTTCATTGGCTGTATATTCCTGCAATGCAAATAACCTCGGTTCTGTTCAAAGCTATAATTAATCTGAATAGTTATTTAAACAGTATGGAAATCTTTTTAAGTCCTGAGAGGCCAGGCATTTCAGATGGTGAATTTACTGTTCTGTTTGAAGGACAGTGCGGTTGGTTGACTGACGAGGGTACAGTCATCTTAGATGCCCGTGTGTGTTGGAGCTGTACATACTGTTGGCTAAAATGGCAGAATCTGTCTGCTGCTGTATCAAATCTTTTAACTACCATTTATTTTAGCATCATGGCATGTGCAAATTCCTGCTGCTCAGTTAAGGGACCAGCTTCACAACTGGTGTTACAATCTGTGGCTGTAGCACTGCATCACAATGCAGCAAATGCATTTTCCACGTTAACCAAACATGACAGCTGAAGCGATTATTAACCATGCAAGATGTCGGAAGTCATCAAAAATTCACATCAGAGTAATTGCAGTGGCTCGGGCGGGGGGGGGGGGGAATGTATCATAGCATTCCTTGCCTACATGTTGTCTCTCCCCCTCTTAAATCTTAACTTGGTACAGTCCGTTAACAATAAAATACCCTTCTGTAACCTATAAACTGTTACTTCCATCAGTTTGTGCTTTGAAACTGGTGGCTGACTTCTCTGAATTTGTGTGGAGCAGCGCGATGTGATGCAGCGCCCTGGAGGCTGCAGGGCGCCCTTTTTAAGGGGACTGCAACCCCATTGTCTAATTGCAGTCTTTAGCGCTCCAGTCACATCAACCTTGCAGGGTATTCTCTTTTCCTTTTTCTTCTCCTCCCGCCCCTCCCGGCTATTTGGAGTGGGAAAAACTTGAGCACTGGTTCCCACAGAGCTCATCCCACACAGAAGGTATGGAAGAGCTGCAGAGACCGCCGCACTGACCCGTCCGTAACTCCTTACACTTCAGGCGCAGGTAGGCTTGCCTGTGTATTGTAAAGAAATTAAGATAAATGCACCTTAGTAAATAGAGTGACAGCATGTGGTTGCGGCACCTCTGGAAAGCAAGGTCTTCGTTTGTGTAAAATTGTGAGGTAGATTCAGAAGCATTTAATTCATTTGTTAGAAAAAATACTTGATTCTCCTGAGACTTGTTCAGATTTGTGCCTTGTCATTCTAATATTTTTTAAAAAAAAAGATCTGTTGGGTGGAGCAGAGAGATATTTGCTTAAAGATTTAAATGGTTGCTTAGGATTTTTGAGGTCTTCATCTTTAAGTAATAAGTATTGTGGACTTTTTTAGGATTTTTTAAGAGATGCATGTAAAGTGCAGAATTCTTCCACGAGGTAAAAATATTAAGGTAGAATTTCTTTGCTAAAACCAGATCCTTCTTTGGGATTGTAGGTGACTGTGAGTGTGTATGTGTATATTACCTGACCAAGGAATTCAGTCATTTATATTTTGTTACAGGGAAAAAGTGCTATTAAAGATTTTTGGAATTATCTCCCAGGAAATGCTTTAGCATAAGGCTTTACATGAGAAGAACTAAATAGTAATGCCAAAAATGTGGATTCTTAGGTATTATTAAATGTAGGCTTTTTCAATTAAGATAGTTTCTTTTCCCGTTTTAAATTTATCCTCAAAAGAGTGTACTACGAGTCCTTTAAGTATATTTCAATTTTTTGGTGTAGAGCATGTGATTTGTGTAAGTGAAATGAAAATTTCCTAAGTCATGTAAGCATTACCTGGAGGGTAATGAAATTATAAATGTTGCCTGTGACACTTCTAATACCTTGATTAATATCAGAGATAAAATGCTTTTAATTCAGTGTTGTTAAACAGCTTACTTGTTGTCTTCCTTGAAAAACATCAAAAAGAGACAATGATGTACAGCTTTTTATCCCAAGGAATGTATTTGTGTCATAGGACACGTAGGGTCTGGACGACTTCTTCCTGAAGCGTGGACTTGGAAATTGCTTACCTCGTGGAGAGATTCAGCTCCCTTCAGAGGTGTGGGACTTGCTGTACTCTAACAATGGGAAGACCTGAGGAGCTGTCAGGTGGGGAATGGGGGAGAACCGCTCAGGGAAGGGGGAGGAGCTGGGAGGATTTTGCTGGTCTGGACTTACCCAAGACTTAAAACTCTGACCTAGCGCAGCATTGCAAAGAATTGATTTCTGAGATGAGACAATGAGCTGTGGTTTGCATTTTGTAAAGATGGAGGAAACCTCTAACACTGACCCCGTATGGGAGGTGACTCAATTATCCATGCCTTGGTACAATTGCAGATTATTTTTCTTTGTCTGAAGTGGGTGGATGCCAGCGCCTTCATCAGATCTCCTTAATTTAATGTATGGAAAATAGCTCAGCCACCATTTTTAACAATTAGCTGTATCATGGTTGAGGTGAGCTGGGCTCTGAAGGCATCTGCAGGGCCATTTCATTTACAGTAGGTCCTGTGCCACGAGAGCTTTGTTACTGTAAAACTCAGAAAATGAATTTGCACACTGCGTGGAAGAGTTCTCTAGGAGGGTGGAGAACACTGCCAGAAAGAAAATGGAATCCTTTTGTCTACAGTAAGTATTTCTTGTACTTACATAGCGGTGAGAGGTTGAAAATGTGTCTTTGGTTGAATGGGCAAAAAAAAAAAAAAATTTAAATGAATGCTACAAATATTAAAGGTGTAACACAGAGGTTCTTGTATATATTTTTTTATGTATATGTTAGAAACCAAATGTGATACATATACTTGAAATATAGGTTTTATGAATGATTTTAACATGATTTTAATTAATTATTCATTGGTAATTTAAGTTAATGAGAGGTATGAATTTATCAGTAGTCAAAGATGAAAATGACGCTTGAGAGAAAAAAGAAATCTAAATATGATATATTTAAAAGAGGTCAGGCTTCTTTTCACTGTCTTTCACACTTTGTTTTCCATTCCTGAAGAAAATTGCTGGATTTTAGGGTTTGAGGTTTTTGTTGTTGTTGTTGTTGTTTTAAGAAAACACTTCCATGATTTATAATAGCTGATTAAATATATAAGAAACAATGTTTTCACAAAACTAGATTTTGTCCTAAAAGATTCAATAGATTGAGGCTTTCACTCTCATTAATCAGGATAATTTTTAGTGTTTTCTGTTTAGATAATAGTTGTGACTTCGGAGCTACTTGTAGGACACCCTTGTTTGTGATTGTAAGCTTAGAAATCTTGATTCTTAAAATTAATTGAATCTGACTGGCTTATTCCTTTGTTCCTTTATGCTGTTACTAAGAGGAAACAAGTGGATTTTAGCTTTGATATGTATGTTTATCATCTTAAAGGAACTTAACCCTGAAGAATTTATAGTAAATGCATTTTACAGGAAACTACCATGAAGAATTTGGTCAAAATGCCATCCAGGAGTTGAAACTTCACAGAACTGGATACCTGAGAATCCTTTTAATTGATACCAAATTTATAAAGCCAGCTGTTCTTTCAAGTCTTGTTGACTAGCCGTTGTCCATCCTATTCATTGAATGTCATTTTCTCTAATTAATAGATGTTTTTGAAACTAGAGGAGAGGAAGATTTTCACATCAGCCTTTTCACTGAAATACGAAGTCTCAGTTGTCCTAAGCCCTGTTTAGAACCCTAATAGATTCCATAAAGCTTGCAAAAATTTTATGCTTGCAGCATAAAAGCCTAGACCCAAATATAATTCTTTTACTCCCGGGAGGGACATTTAATATGTTAATTGTTTAGATAATATGGTATATAGATATATAGAGTGCAAAGGGATTCTTTTCCCCTCTTTTATAAGACTTGCACTTGGAAATGGAAGTGTTTCAGGGTAACACATTAGAAATCCGTTTTAATTGCAGCTTTGCTTGCATAAAATGTTTGGTTGGATGGCATGAGGGGTGTCACAGAGCTTTCCTTTGACATTTTTAAAGTAAAACTTGGTTGAAGATTCTGGTCTAATTTTCTTACTCTGGCTTTATGTAAGCTGTGTCCTGGGTACTCGGGGGTGATAGCAGAGGCTCAGGGCCTCATTTTCTTTTTGCTCCACCATGGTGTACTCTAAGTATGGCTCCTGGGAAGAGGTTCCCCTTTCTGGTACTGGTCGGGGATTCCCAAATCTCTTCAATCTGGAAGCTCTTCTGTTTTCTCATGAAATTTTAGCTTGGCTGGTAGTAAAGAGTCAGGGGCTGGTTCTTTGGCTGTAAAAAATGTATTCCTATCAATCCTTGGAATGCTCTGGCAGTGCCGTCGTGGAGATGAGCAAGCATGTGGGCCAGCCCGCTCAGAGACGCCCGTGGCACTCAGATGGCAGTGAGGAGGAAGGACAATGGCGCCCGACACCGTGGTGAGAGCCGGGCCGCACGTGAGCTGTGTCCCTCCAGTCGGGTGTGAAGTCACCTCTAGAAGCACTGTCTGGGTCAATTTACAGTTACTTATTATTCTTTGAGAAGATAGACATTTTGAGATTTTCCTGAAGTAAAGAGCCAGTTAGCACTTACATGTGGATAGCTTCTGATTGATGCTTTTAAGAAATTGCTGACAAATATGGATAAAATAAATTTTAAATAGGTATTTTATATAAACACTTCTGAAATTCCTTGCTTTGTGCTTTCTTTTTTTCTTTTAATGTAGAAGCTTACACCTTCCTATATAGAATGGATATTCAGAAAATGGACAGTATGCTTCTCCCTTATGGCAAGATGAAATGAGCATTCCTATGAAAATGTGTTATTTGTCTTTGATTCTGATTTTCATTCTAGTGCTCTGTGGGCCTTGGTTAGTTTATATTTAAAATATATGCCAGCTGCCTTCAAAAACAAAGTTTATTGTAATTTTGAGGTATGGGTTAATTTGGAATAAACTATATAGTGGTAGTGACAATGCTAATTTCTCACCTGTTCCCATCTCTCATGGAGTTGGCATTTCTGGAGTTGGCCTTAGAGTTTATATAGCAGTCAGTTCATCTTACAGTTAAGTAGAACAATGTTTACTGTAGTTAAACAACTTTCTCAAGGTCATACATCTGGAAAGCAGTTGGTTTTGCCCTGAATCCAGACCACCTGGTTCCAACTGTGCTGTGTCTCTGTCTGCATTCAACTCCCATCTCTTTTTGTGGGCTCACTGGTGACTGATAGATGGGTGCAGCTTTCAGCAGAGTCTTGCCAAAAATGACTTATTGAGCTGTGCTTGGAGTCTTCCGAGGTCTGTGCTGTAGATGATATGCATTAATAAATTTATCATTTATAAACATTTAAAAATAAGATATATCCTGCAAGTCAAGCTTTTTGGTCCATTGTGTTAGCTCAGCATGAAGGGCGAAGCACTCAGCTCCCATGATGGGCTCCAGGCGGCACACCCATCGGCTCTAAGCCGGGATGGAGCTGGGCCTTCTGATGTGTCCGCCCATCAGACCACTCCTTTACGTGTGAGGGGTCCCACAGGGCAGGGTTGCCCCTTCTAGTGTGGATGGACTGACTGGAAGATGCCAGCTCCCTGTCAGTTTCAGGCAGTTTTATTTGAAAAATGGCCTTGCCCTCTCTCCCTCTGTGGTTTGTACTTGCCACTCCAGCTAAGCAGTGTTTTGTGTTTCCTGTACCTGTGGTGACCATGGTGAGTGGTGCATCCTGCAGTCGTCCCTCAGCTCTGACAGGGTAAGGCCAAACGTTTTCAAACTTAAGTACGGTTTGATAGAGAGGGTGACATTCCAAGTACTGTTTGCAGAGGAGTGTCATGAGAAATTCCACTTAAGACAATGGGAAGTTATAAAAGAGGTGGTCTTGTTTGTTTTAGTGGTCTCCGGACAAAACATTTTTTGAAAAAAATTCTGAACCTGAAGAAACGGCAGCAAAGCCAGCGCTCCCTTTTTTGTGGCAGCCCTGATGATCAGTGCTCCAATCCCGTCAGCATGCGCTGTGCTGCATAGCAGGGGGAGCTGGCATTTTCGACTGCAGTGTAAATGACTGACACCGTGGGCCAGCAGGGAATTAATATGGCGCGTGGTTCCCAAGCGGTGTCTTGACTAATAGCGCTCCTTGTGCTTGTTAAGTGGAACTTGAGGCTTAATCCTGAGCTCTGTGGAAACGAGCCTGGCAAAAACCGCTCAGCTCCCACCTGACCGGCTCAGAGACTCGCACTCTGTTATCTGTCCTCGCAGCCCCCAGATCTTGCTTTTGTTTACTGTTTCCAAAGGGGAAAGACACTAGGTCTGACAAAGCAGAGGATCCGTGGGGTTTTGTTTTTTAAAAAAAATAATACAGGGCTGTTTTAATGAATTGTTTTAGAGTGGGCTTGGGGGGCAGTGGGAGGAGATGTTGGCCATGCATGATAAAGGCCTGTATTCATGCATTCCATTTTATACTGTAACGCTGGTTTAGTACCCTAAGTTCTTTGAATGTGGACTAATCCATCTGCAAGATGGAGATCAGCTCCCCAAAGACATTAAAACGCCTTTATCTCCCTTAATGTACCCTCCTTATCTTATCTTTCTGTCACCTTAGAATGGCTATGGGATTCTGACTTTTTAGACCTGTTCATACCTTTGGGTGAGGAGAGGGTTCTGCTGCTTTTTGAAGCCAGACGTACTTTGACACGCTGTTGATTCCATTTGCAAAGCTAGGTTGGAAAGTTTCCTCTTCAGAATCCTCCCTGTTCTTGTTCTTGCCAGAAATTAGCCCCAGCAAGTGTGCTGGGTGGGGGTGGGCATGGAAGGGAGGAGATAAAATGCTCAGAGTTGCTGTCCTTGCTTTCTCCCATGGGACCTCCTTAGCAGGCGGAGAGAAGCTGGCTGGCTGCCCTCCCTCTCCCTCTCTTGGCTTCCAGTGCCCCTGCTCCCTGCCCCATTCAGGAGTGGAGAGAGGATGGCCGGCAGAGGCCCAGCCGCTGCAGCACGGCTCTCCTGCGGCATCATGGCCCCTCTGACTAGGGTGCAAGCTCTGGTCGATTTTTCCTGGAAGTGGTGAGGCATCAGCACTGAGCCAGTCGCCTCCTCCCCCAGACCTCCGGTGATGAGCAGGGGAAAGCTGCTTACACAACCCTGAAAGGTTATTTCAGGGCTTTGCTGTGTTGGGGAGGGGGAGGAGTTCTGCTGAAAAGCATTTTGTGTTACTAGTGCCTAAATGGCCATCATTTATCATCTTACTTATTTATATCAAGCTCTTACTACTTGTTCCTTCTGTGTGGAGTCTCCCAGTGACCGAGCTGGGCAGATTGCTTTTCTTTCCTGGATGGCCAGAGATAGGTAACATATAACAGCAATGCCCATGGATCCTAAAGGGGGCAGAACTGGCTAGTAGCACAGGAGACTTAAATGGCTCCCACAGGGACGCAGCCCTTAACCTTGGCCTCACTCTCCTTCCGAGTGCAGCAGCCTGATGTGCTAAGCAGCCTTAGCTTGATGCCTTGGGGTAGAGATAGGAAGAGGCATCTAGTAGTTATGTGCCTACATTGTGTTGACAAGGGAGGTGTGCTACCCTCCCTTGCACACCCTTTACTACTGCCCCACAGAAACGGCAGGTCCCCATTCTCAAAGATGACTTTCCCTTCTGGGCATGATAAGTTCCACCTCTTATATTCTTTCTTTGCCCAATGCTGAAACTCTTGAAAGTTGGGTTTTTGTTATAGAATTGTTCTTTCTCTTCTTTCTGTCTTCCTTCCTTCCACCCTTCCTTTCTATTTTTGGTGTGGTGGGGAGGATAACTAGGGAGGAGTCCACAAAAAGGCAATTAGGTGGACTTACATGAATGGCTCTCTCGAAGGCTGGTGGCTTTTCCAGAAGGCGCGGGTGAGATGGAATGGATTCATGGCTATATTGGCACGCCCTTGAAGAGACTGGGCGCGCCAGTGCGCTTCACTCAGAGTGCTGCCTGTCTGTCCCTGGGCAGGGCCCGAAGGAGACGCTGCTCAGGGCTGTGTATTCTGGGGTTTAGTATCTTCTTGCACACATTTAGTTCTCTTCACCCTGCAAGAATCTGTAGACCATCCTGTAAACCGATTCGAGTTATGGGAGCAAGTGATTTGTTTTGCCTTAATGGACCCAAATCCATCACATAATTGCGTGACCCTTTGTTGAGCCCAGAAGCAGAAACCGTGTACAAAATGGGACCCTGCAGCCTGGCCGTGACAGATGGCCCGGTGCCCATGCAGCGCCATATTCTAGTGCCAAGGTCTGCCACCTGTGGCTCCAGAGCTGCCTGAGGCCAATGGATCTGTGGAGCTGGCAAATGGTGGGACTCCACAGCCACTCCTGCAGGGTCTGCTGCCACCTGCTGAATGAGAGCGGCTAGGCTTTTGCATGAATGCGCAGTGAGAAATCATACAACAGCATTAAACATAGATTATAATTCGCCATGTCAGCTCTGCCTGCTTAGCACTGCTTTCCGCAGGAGTATTTTTTGAAGATACATAGATATGTATATTTTTTTAATGCAGTCTGTGAGCAAACAATTTAAAATACTAAAATTTTTGCAGAAAACAAGCAGTAAGACTTACTCTAAATATTTGAGTAGAAGAATATAGGCTTGATTTGCTATTCAGTCTGTATTCCTTGCAAAAGGAGACTCAGTCATTTGTGGGCCTTTTAAGCTGACATGTATTTTTATTTTATTACTTTAATATTGGTCTAAGAAAGTAACCAAAAATGCTATAAACCAATGAAAGTTTCCCAAATCCCGAAAATGCCCAAATTTAAAAATTTTTGTCTTCATCTTTTGGGCTTTAGCAGTGACAGAATTTCTTAGCACCTGAAAAATTCCTTGAGGCGCTGTCGATGGGTTCCCCAAAGGGAGCCAGTGAGAAACCTGTCCACACCATCTGATAAGCCCGGCGGTGGTGGGGGCTCTAGGCCGGCAGGAAAGGCCGGATTTCCGTGTGCTCATCAGAAAAGTGTCTTGCTTTGTCCTTCCTCACTTTCTCCTTAAGTAGCAGTTTTACCGTTGTAAAAATTTCACCCACACAAAGGTTTCAGAAGAGATCATTCGCTCAGAAATTGAGAGGAAAGTTTCGGAGAGGTTGAGGGGGTAGGTATTTTCCTCAGAATGAGCTGAAGGAAAACCATGGGCACAGCTCATGCTGTAGTGGGTGGAAATCAGACACTTCTCCATTTCACTGTCTAAAGTTCTGACAAATACTTGCAGTACTTGTTGGAATTCTTGTTTCATCTTGGAGCAGCCTCTCTCGATTTTTCTTCTTTTTTAAGGGTTTTTTTTGTTCGATTTTCAATAGCCTTCCTCACTATTGGTTGTGTCTTGGCAACATAATTTTCAACCGCAATGATCGTTTCCTACTGTTACTGCTTTCATTTGTTAATGTTACTTTGATTTGGAATGTTGGTTACAGATTTCTATTGTATATATTTTATATATTGTATGAATTAAATGAGAGAAAATACAAGATTTTTATAGCACCTACCATGTGTTGTTGCCTTGGGTCAGATACCTTCTGGTAGAAAGGCCGGCCCGCCGTGGGTACCTCACTGTACATTTTGATAGGGCGGATTGCCAGTTGGTCTGTTGAAGGGGAAGAGGCATGGAATGGCCTTTTGTGTTCTGAGAGCCATGTAAAATATGGCTTTTGCTTTGTGGGGCCAACTTAGACTAATTATTTTATCTTTTTCTCGTTTCATTTTTTTAATTGTCAGGAAATGTGTGTTCTTCTATTCAAAACGTTTATGTAACTGTCCAGCATATCATTTATTTGTTGTAAGTGGGAAGCAAAGATGTATGAAGGAATTAGTGTCAGCTCTTTTTTTCCCATCTTACTTTCCTCACTAAAGCGGATACTGAAATTTTTCTCACAGGGACCCTTATTTCTTAACAATTTTCACTTTGGGAAAGCAAATAAGCTAAAAGAATTTGGCCATTTGACAAAACAAACATCCTTTTGCGCATTCTCTTTTCTACAGTAGGACTTAGCTGCCACTTGTATTCTGAAACCCAGAGTCTGCATGGTGATTAAAAATTGCGCAGTTTCATGCTTGTCTTTCTCAACCTGACCATTTCAAAGCCAGTCTGACAGCCAGGTCCCTGAGATGTGACTACACATTTGATAGGAGAATCGGCTTACCTTGCAGTTACATCCTAGGCTGTTCTCAGCCGGTATATATTGCAAGGCAGCCCACTTCTTCTATTAAAGATGGAACATGTGGCTGAAGATATTGCTTGGGCAGATGTACATGTTTATTATTCCACAGCATAATACCAATAATATTTTGGAATGCTATAGAATTGATATCTAGAGCAGTGATTTCCAGCTTTTTTGTCTGTGACTTGTAACAAGAAATACATTTTACACCATGACCCACTTCATACATACAAATAATTATATATAATTGAAAAAAAGTTTCAAGAAACAATATTTACCCATACCATGTGTCTCTATTGTATTTTATTTCATTAAAAAAATTGCTGGTTGATTTCATGATCCAGTTATATATGGGTTCTGACCCACATTTTGCAAAACACTGTTCTAAAGGAATGCCCCAAACTTGACATTTATTGTCTCATTCCTCCCCCAACTATGTGAGATGGGGGGAAGAATCGAATAAATTAAGCAAGCATAAAGGTGGAAAAGCTAGAAAAATGGTCAGAAAATTTGGGCTCTAAGCCTTGAGTTTGCTACTTATAAACCAGGTGACCTTACTATGGAACCCCAACATTTGAGAGTTGGTAGAAGCTCTAGAAACTGTCGCGTTCAGCTTTCAACATTTAAAACAGTATTAAGAACACGTTAAAGTATGGTCCAGTTAAGTAGTACTGAGACACAAATCAGTGTTGAGTTAAAAGTGAGGACCAGAGCCAAATGTGTGTAACGCACACCTGGCACGCAGGAACCACCACCCATGTTAGCTCATATTAGTACTGGACTGGTCTAAGGGTTAGCACCCTTGGAGCCTTCGACTTTGTCATCTGTGAAAGGGAACCAATAACAGATGAAGAAAACAAATTTAGGGATATTTTTGCACCCTTCCTGAACTACATTCTTTTAGAGAGAAAAAGAAGTGTTTATTTTCTTGATTTAGAAGTCTACTATTCGCTAAGGATCTCAGAAACAGGTCATCTCTTGAGAGTTAGAACTGTGTTTGAATTCTGCTTCTTCCTGGATGGGAACCCTTGGTCAAGTTAGTTCAATGCTAACAACTGTTTTCTACCTGTAAAATGAGGTGGGAGTGAGTGGGAGGAGAGTGAGGTGATCATGTCTGCTCTTCCATATTGTTAAAAGATTAGCAATGATGCCTGTGAGTTGCTTAGAGCAGCGTCTGGCCCTTGCTTGCTTCCGGAATGGGAGCTATTATGTGTTAGAGAAAGCTTGAAACCAAAACCCACTCAAGGAGCCAGTTAGAAGAGGGTCTGTTTCCAGGACGCGAGCAGAGAGGGGCAGTGTACAGATGTGGGCACAGGAGTAGTTTTCTTACGTGGCAGGCCTGCAGGTAGTTACAGAATGGTCTTTATTTAACGGGTCAGGAGTAGAAGGGCTGGATGGGCGGCTGAGCATCAGAAAGTGCTGTTGGCAAGAAGCGTGGCCATTACTGATGAGGGGCTCTGAGGGTCGCAGGTAGATGGCGGGCCTCTCTGAATGGGACGTGACCTGTTGGGCCATCTCTCTGACAGGGGGCTTCAGTGTGGCAGGGAGCTCCAACCAATGAGAGGGCACCTCACAGTTCACCCTTTACGCCCAGCTCGCCTCTACAGAAAATCCATTTTCGATCATCTATAAAGGTCTCTCTCTGGAATGAGGGGCATGGAGGTGCCTCATAGGAGGAGTCGGGTGGCAAAGAAACACACGTGGAAAAAGGAAGTCAAGGAAGAGATCTGTGGGACATTGGGCTGAGACAGGTATTTTTCTGCCCAACTTTTTCATTCTTTTTTTTTTTTTCTTGTGTGTCCTTGAAAAGAAACTAACTGCCACTAGATGGCACACAGGTCCCAGCACTGCTCTGACTATATAAATTATTTTTAAGATTCTTTTCAAAAGATAGGTCACTACTGTGTTGCTTTTAAAAATAAAAATAGGACTTGTAGCCTATTTTAGTGTTTTATTTTTGAAAGGAATAAAGGATAAAAAAATCAAAATTCAAAATCTGTATATTTTGTCTGCTCAGTTTGTGCTATTGAGAAAGGCCAATTGTTGAGGTGCACGGCAGTGAATATTTTAAAGAAGAGAATAATCTTCCCCGAAGCAGTGTCTTTCTTTTTTTTTTTTCTTAACTACTACTTGAAATTTTATTTTTTAGAAATTTTTAGAATTGTGTTCCTTACAGAATATTATGTTGCTTTTAAACAAATGTGTCTGATTATTGCTTTACGTTTGCTCTTTAATTGTGTGAATGTGTATGTGGGTTTTATGTTGACATGGGTGCAGTCAAAAGAAGGGGATGGGCTGGTCGTTGATTAGGAGGAGCAAAGGAAGCCCAGAGAGGGGGTGGGCCACATGGGACCAGGCCTTGTCAGGCAGTGGCTCTCACCCTCCCGCGCCCACCCAACAACGTGGCTTGTTTAGACAACCGCTTCCCATAGCAGCAGTGATGAGAAGGTGTAACAAAGCAGCCTGTGCTTACCCTTTGTTCGGGAACAGCATTCAGTGATAATAGTTCCATAGCTTTGTTTATAAACTGTGACACTAAAGCCTTTAACTTTAACCATTGAAGACCGCTCAAGAAGGGGAATTCATAACAGAGCTCTGTCTGTTAACTTGATGTAATCATTCGTTGTGAAGGGAATAAACAGAATCCATTAAAATCCTTCCCATCATTTATTGTCTGGTTCCCCTGCGATGGCCAGAAACAGGCATGATGTGGTGACAAGCTGCCTGCCTCTGTATACATGGATACAGAGTCCTAGCTTTACGTGCTCTGGTTTATTAGGGCCATTACAATGGTAGGCAGTGACCAATGCCTTGCCCCACCCCAGCCCAACACCAGTTATCAATATCAGTGTTTGGAACAGTCTTCAGGCTGTGTCTTCAGAGCTGCCTGGGACTGCCCTGGAGGAGCCTGTGAAGGAGCTAGTTCCTGGGCTGGTGGCGCTGTGGGGGAATCCTGGGTAACACAGAAGAGATCTGGGGGATCTGTGAAGATGAGTAATATTTAAATTTATACCCCCAGTCCTACCCGGCCCCAACCCGTTATTTTTAAAGAACCCAGGGGCCTCATAGCTGGGACTGCTTGAACACAATACACTAAAATTTCATAGTTGTTAAAACATTAAGTGGGGCCGACCGAGTGGCTCAGTTGGTTAAGAGCTCGCACTCAAGAGTGCGAGCTAAGCTCTGAGCAGCAGCAGTTCGATGCCCAGTCCAAGCTGAGCTGCCGCTGAGCTGTCAGGATGGCTCAGCTAAAAAAAAACCAAACATATTAAGTGATCACAAATTAATTATTTAACCATGACAGTAAGTTTTCAAGAAAACTCAAATTTTTTTATCATGTCAGTTTTTAAAAGCTTTATCTTAATTTTATTTTGCATTCCCTTAGAAAAAAAAGAGTAAAAACATGATTCTGGAAAAACAGGTCATTTTGGATATGTACGAAGTGTTATCGAAAAATATGGTGAATCTTTTTTTTTTTTTTTGAGGGCAGTGTTACTGGCCCTCATATGTGGGACCAAACCGGGGCCACTAGCTTCCCAAGCCAGCGCTTAACCACCGCGCCACTCGGCCGGCCCCTGGTGAATCTTTAAATTAAAAAATTTGTTACGTAAAAACCACTTTGCCATTATTCCCCCTCAAAATACTCCCCCTCACTTCAAGCACACTTATCCCACTGTTGCCATTTTCTGAAGCATTTCTGGAAGTCCTCTTTCATGAGTGTTTTTACTTCATCCTGCATCATGAAAGTGCTCCATGTCACACACATTGCTTCTGGTATATGGCAATTTCTGTCAAATAAAAACATTACAGTGTGACCTCACCTCATCCACCTTATTCACCGGATCTGGCACCATGTGACTTCTGGCTCTTCCCCAAAGTCAAAATGATTCAGGACATCGAGGCAGCCACGACAGCGCAACTAAAGACACTCATGAAAGAGGACTTCCAAAACTGCTTCAGAAAGTGGCAAGAGGGCTGGCCGAGTGGCTCAGTTGGTTAAGAGCTCGCTCAAGAGTGCGAGCTGAGCTCTGAGCAACAGCAGTTCGATGCCAGCCCGAGCTAAGCGGCCACTGAGCTGCCAACAGGTAGCAGGATGGCTCAGCTTGAAAAAAAAAAAAAAAAAAAAAGGTGGCAAGAATGAAGGGATAAGTGTGTTTGAAGCGAGGGGGAGTATTTTTAGAGGGATTAATGGCAAAGTGTCTTTTACTATAATTTTTTTTAAATTTAAACATTCACCGTATTTTTCGATCACACCTCATATAAAAGCAACAGTAATAGTGTGCTTGATGTCCAGGTAACATGCATGACAGAGTGTAGGTGGACCCAATGTATAGGCTGACTTGAATTCTTGCACATTACCACTAAGACTGACCTCTTCCTAGTGAGTGGATCATCTTCTTTGCTCCTGCTTGGCCTCCATGCCCTAAGCTGTGGAAAAGAAGCTTCACCATGGGTGAAGGGCAAGCACGGAGGCAGGCACGGAAGCCCACTCTGTCTGTCCGCAGCTGTGGCTGGCTGTCAGGATACTGCCAGACAGTGACCCTCTCCCTTCTTCCTAAGACCTCAGCTTGAGCAGCGAGGACAAGAAATAGAAACAAGGAGGTCACTCTGGGTATCTCTGTAATGTCACCAACAGATCTAAATCTAATTGATTCTAATAATAGAGCTACATGTACTGAACCTTGGGCCAATCATTTAATATTCACTTTACATATGTGTAAACTAAGGTTTAGAGTTTGTGTGTCTTGGCTAAAATCATGCTAGTTTAGCATGGGGCCCACGATTTGAAAACTAGGTGTTTCATTGTGTTATTGTATAGTTGCATTTTACAGGTATTAAACTCGTGCGTATTAAACCAGACCATGTCTCCTATATTATAAAAGTAGCAGATGTCATCAGGTCTGAAATAGGAAGTACACATGGCAAAACCCCAGAAGAAATGCGTAAATAAATGATTTTTCAGGTAGCCCAGCCATTGACAAATAAGTGAAAAACACCCAGACAAGTAGATGGAGATGTCTTCAACAAGGTTAGAAAGAAATTGAAGAAGTCATTGAAAGCAACAGAGAAATACGACTACAGAACAATTAGAGGCACTTTGACTGGCTGATGGTCAGATCTGTATCTATAATATGGGCCATTTTAACAATTTGAAGGGCAGTCCTGACTGTTCTTATTTTCTATGTTTACAGGACATGAGACTGTTCCTTGGGGTTTTACCTTCTGTCAGTCATCATGTACTCCCAAAGTGAAAGAAACTAGGAAACATCTGTAAAAACCATCTGTTTTGATACTTTCGAGCTGAGACTTTTGTGAGGGTCAAGGTGGGCAGGATAGCAGATATCCTTATGGTTAGTTTTTTTTTCCTAGAGCGCGTACTCCTGATGATTTGATGGTTCATTTGAACCTAAGTGGTGTCATTTCTCCCGCCTTTCCTAGGGCTTCCTGAAGAATGAGAAGGACAATGCCTTGCTGTCTGCCATTGAAGAGTCCCGGAAGAGGGTAAGAAACGAACCTAAATATAGACGTACAGCTGTTGTGAGGGCAGCATTGTGTGCCTGGGAGCGTGGTTCTGGAAGCTGGAGCCTGTCCAAGGCTCAGCTCTCCTGTTTAGACAGGGGGCTCACCTGAGGGACTTCTACAGGAACCGTCTGGGAGGAAAATGCCGTGCTTGTAACTCCACATGCATTTAGTGACTGAAAGGCATCTGAAACACCGGACTGGTCAATTAATTATTAAGCTAATCTTCGGCTGGAAGGGCCAGACAATTCTTTAGTTTAGTTGTTATAGCAAAAAGTAGTATTTTGGTTTCTACTGAAGCAGCAGTTCAGAAAAGCAATTGTCATCATTGATAATTTTCCTCAATATTTTTTCTTTTATCATCCAGTTTGACTTTCTGTGCCACCTTTTATTTTTATTATTTTTTTATTGAAGTATGGTTTCAGGTGTACAACACAGTGATTCAACATTTATATTCTTTTAATATGATCACCACCATAAATCTAGTAACCATCTGTCACCATACAAAGTTATTGCGATAATATTGACTATTTCCCTACGCTGTATATTACATCCCTATGACTTTTTTTTTTTTAATAACTTGAGGTATGTACTTTGTTCTCTGTACTATGAATCTGTTTCTGTTTTGTCTTATTTGTTCATTTGTTTTCTTAGATCCCACATATACGCGAGATCATACAGATTTGTCTTTCTCGGTCCGACTTATTTCTAGGTCCATCCATGTTGTTGTAAATGGGCAAGATTTCATTATTTATGCTTTTATATTAATAATTTCTCCAAAATCTTGAAAGAAGCAAAATAAACTAGCTTGGCCCTTGGAGGGACGGTAAATAAGCCAGCCAGAGCAACCATTATACGTGCAGCAGAGGTTTGCAACGAGCATTCCTTCAAGATACTGAAAGATCACTTACTTACTAACACATGAGTTCCCTCCATGTGTGTCTGACAAGGATTAAAAGATCAAAACCTTTCCAGAACATCCCATTATGGAGTAAGATTTTCAGGCCACCGGAGTGTTTTGGGGAGGAAGGCGGAAGGTTAGTGATCATGTGGAGTGGGTGCTAAGAATGCGGCTTTTCCCTGGAAGGGAGCTGGAGGGTTCGCGCTAGTTTGCCAGCAGCAGCTGCCTCTGCGAAGGCCAGTCGGGGCGAGGGCAGACCTCTGTTCCGCTGTTTATTTACATAATCCTTATATCAGGTAAAATATATTTCTGTATTATTAAAAAAAATAAAGTAAAAAAATTGCTGCCTCTCACTGTGCTTTATTGAAATATCTGTGCAGGTGGAAATGTCTCAGAAGGCTGATGTGAGTGACATAGGACAGCATGGGGCCTTGCCAGCTCTCATGTATAAGAAAGTGTTCCAAAAGCATTATTGAAATGACTGATATGTTTAATTACTGGAGTGAAAATCCCTGAAATTTCATTAATTATATTTTTGGCAATAGTACGTATTTCTAGAAATAGAGAAATTCACTTGATTCAGCTTTGAAAATACTTTGTTTTTTAAAGATTTTTGTTTTTCTGTTCACCTTTGAGTGAGCTCCCAACGTTGGTTCTCCTGCTGTAAGGGACCAGTAAAATTAAATTAGGATTGTCGAATGCCACTGAGCCTTCTTAATCCATTTACCCTGCGGCATGTGTTTCTAGAATTGGCAGTCTCTGAACATTGTGCCATACTGAGACTAAATGTGCAGCCAGCCAAAACATTTAAGTGACATACCACAGTGCACAATGTGTGCATATGTGTTTGTGAGGGAGATGTGCCGGTGGTGGGAGCCCGCCTGGGGGGTGGGGAGACCTTTCACCCGACCCGGACACCTGGAGACGCGCTGAGCAAAAGCCATTGTCAAACGAAAGGTGAGCAGCTTCCTGGCATTTTGGTGGTAATTTCATGTGTGAATAACTTGCCAATGTCCTGCTGAAACGCCAAGAAAACAAGCTACAAAACCACAAATGTGTCCTCTCTTTTCCCATTTGGTGCATCCCCGCAAAAACAGAACAACATTATGAGAACATACGTAGAGCTCCTAAAAGCCAGCAACAGCTCAGTCACCAGCGGGTGTGAAGTCAAAGCATAATGCCCTCCTCCCTTCCTGAGAAAGGGGTTCGCGTGCTCCCCACCTGTCCTCAAGTCAGTCGCCCAGTTCTCTCCTTCCCTTCCTTTCTTAACTCTGTTCAAAGAGATCTATTATATCCACGCGTAGTTTGGAAGGTCTCCATTTAATGTATAATTGTTTCCGCGCTGCTTTGTCATTTTCTGTGGCTTGTCTTGTCATCCTCTTAATGTTAGGCCTCTGCACACCTGGGCTAAGCCCCTCCTCTTCCTCTGGGTTTCTTTCTTTCTTGTTCCTTCTATTCCCTGCCTCCCACCTCGCCTCAGACCCTCACTGTCCTCTTAGTTTTAGTAGCTCGTTGATTCTCTCATTAGCTCCTCTAGTTGACATTCTTCTTTGCACCTAATCCATCTGGTGGTTCCGATGTGGGTCTAAATGAAATAGGCTGGACTAGGGCAGATGGGTGGCTGATCATTCCTGATTAGCCCACAGATTGGCTGTTCCATTATCTAATGTAATTAAGATAAGCTGAGGGGTGGCATGGTCACGGGAGAGAATTTTAATGTCGGGCCATTTGTTTTCCTTTGAAGCTCCTTATCGCACTAATGATGAATGGAACCACAGCACTGTTCACTCAGGTTGTGGCGCTGTTTCTAAATGAGTAGCTGGCATACTTCTCAGATACATCTGAGGACCCGAGTCCAGAAGGCTGCCAGTTTTTAGAGTACTTCCTGTGTTCGCAAAGCAGGAGTCCTTGGCACACAGGTGGGCAGCGTGACTAACAGGGCGTGGTTAATTCCTAATGTTGTCACTCTGACTGGTACATGATGCTGGAAATCTGCCCCACTGCCCACTGTCCTCAACAGTGTCTTTGGGTGGGATATTGTCTGTTTTCTTCCATTGTCTTTACTACTCTGCCATTCTTTTTTTTTCTTTTTTTTTTTTTTGAGGGCAGTGTCACTGGCCCTCATATGTGGGACCGAACCGGGGCCGCTGGCTTCCCAGGCCAGCGCTTAACCACTGCGCCACTCGGCCGGCCCAACTCTGCCATTCTTTCTCATCCAGGGGACTTGTCCTTAAGCACTCTGACAGAGGTGGTGTCCTTGGTCAGTGCCACAGCTTAGTCAGCGCCTGTTTCCAGTTGCAAGCCTGGAAAGCTGTATGGTGTGCCAGCCTTCCCACACCTCCCTATTTCTCCCCACCCTGGTCCCTGTGCCCCTCCATTTTTGCCCTACTGGGAGAAGCTCAGTGCTGAGGAGGTGGTTGTTTGAGCACCAAACACGAAGTTCCAGAAGAAGTTGCAGTTCGTAGTGCACTGTTTCTGGATGCCTTCCAGGGAAACTATCCATCCCCTGCCACCCTTTCTGTTCTGACATACATCTCTCCATTCAAAATGCATAGCTTTCCTGTTTAAGGTCATTAATGTAACAAGAGAAAATTCTTTTTCTCTGGGTACTTTTTCAATCCAGGTTAACTGACTGGACTGGTCCATTCTGCCTGACTCTCGGTAAGAAGAAAACTAGGCCGAATACTATTTTTAAAGTTCGTGATTGTCATTTCTCTGTGTGTCTTCAGGATACATATTAGAAAAAGGATCCATTGATAGACCAAAATCAAACTTGCAAGATGTGCCAACCTTCTTCCTAATCATTCTTGTGTGTGTCTGGTGTCTGTCTTTTTCACATTTTAATAAATATTGGTCTATAGTCGAACATCTCCTTTGTCAGAGAATATATGTGATTTTTCTAAGTTTTCCAAAGCTCACGTATATAATTGTTATCAGTATAAATTATCTACACTGCCAAAAATAAAGCAGGCATTACTAATATTCCCTAGGTGCTGCCTAATTAGATGCGAATCTGATTGTAATCAGATTGTAAATGAAATGGCTTTTTGAAAAGTGGGAACCTGGCCTGCCAATTAAAGAATAATAGGCCCAGAATGATCATGATTCATTATCTCTCTATAAGTTGCTTTAATTCCCCCCTCAGAGGTTTTCTTTTGTCCCCTTTCTCCTTCCCCTCCTTTCCCCTCCTTTTTTCTTTCTCTTGTTTTCTTTTCCTTCTGAGTGCCTTTGTTTGGTAACAACTGCAGTGGCACAGCAGACAGGAGTGAGCTTTGCCAGACGTCCCAGTGATGACTTGAGTAGATGGGTAGGAACCCAATCATAAAAGGCTCTGGTGTTCTTTTATGATTTGCTTCCTCCTATGAAAGTATTACTGTTTCTTGAAAAAATAAAGACGCTGGGAGAATCTTTTGTCTTTTCTCATCTTAGATGCTTATTAAATCTTAAGATAGCGCGTTGACTTTATAATCCATTATTTTATGTACTAAGTACTATGCGATGTGTACTAAGTACAATTGTAATATGCAGCCCAATTTCAGAGGTTTAAAATTTTTATTTGTCTTAATAAGTACATGAAAAGATGGTCAACATCACTAATCATTAGGGACATGCAGTTCAAAACCATGAGATATCACCTCACACCCATTAGGAGGTCTACCATCAAAAACCCAGAAAATGGTGTTGGCAAGGATGTAGAGAAACTGGAACCTTAGTGCGCTGTTGATGGGATTGTAAGATGGTGCAGCCTCGATGGAACCCAATCCTTACAAAAGTAAACAATTACAATGTGGTCCAGCAATTCCACTTCTGGGTATATACACCAGAGAATTGAAAGCAGGAACTTGAAGGGATACTTGCACACGCATGTTCATAGCAGCATTATTCATAATAACCAAAAGGTAAAAGCAAACTCAAGTGTCCATGGATAGATAAATGCATAGATAAAATACAGCGCATACATACAATGGAATATTATTATTCAGCCTGAAAAGGGGAAGGACATTCTGACACTTACTACAACATGGAGGAAGCTTGAGGACATTGTGCTAAAGTGAAATAGGCCAGTCACAACACGACAAATGCTGTGTGATTCCACTAATATGAGGTGGCTGGAAGTCGGTAAAGTCATAGAGGCAGAGCACAGAATGAATGGTGGTGGCCAGGGGCTAGGGAGAGGAGGAAATGGAGAGTTAGGGTTTAATGGGGATGGAATTCAGTTTGGGAAGATGAAAAGACTTCTGGAGATGGATGGTGGTGATGGCTGCACAGCAGCGTGAATGTACTTCATGCCACTGAACTACACACTTGAAAATGATTAGGGTGGTAAATTGTATTTGAATTTTACTACAAAAATTTTTTTCTTACTGTGTTAAACTTGATGAAATAGGATATGTTGCAAACAGTTATCAGTAAACTCGTCAAGGATAATTTTTAAAGTAGATCACTTTTGCTCTACTTTTGGAAAGATGGTAGATATTGGGGGGGGGGTGCTTTGAATTTCTCTGAACTTTGAAGGAAATGTGTTCTTTGTTGTTTCGTTGTTCCATCTGTGACAGACCTTTGGCATGGCTGAGGAGTACCATCGAGAGTCAATGCTGGTCGAGTGGGAGCAAGTGAAACAGCGCATTCTCCACACGCTGCTGGCATCCGGAGAGGATGCCCTTGACTTTACTCAAGAAAGTGAGGTAGGTTGAGTCCCAAAGATAAACCACTGTTAATAAAGTCTGAGGTCAAAGAATAGCTATCTGCTTGACCACTGGCAGTCTTGGTGCAGGCGACCGCTGTCTCCCCCATGAAACCCTTTCTTCACTTGGCTTCTGGGATGCCCACATTTCCCTGGATCTCCTCCAACATGTCTGGCTGCTTCTGCTCAACCTCCTTTGCTGAATTTTCTCAGACTCCTGTGCCTCTAGATGTGTGAGGGTCCCAGGGCTCAGTCCTTGGCATGTTCTTGTTTCTCCTTCAGTCACTGCCCTGTTGATCTTGTCTGGGCTTGTGGCTTTAAATGCCATTTATATGCTGAAGACTCACATTTACATCACAGCTCCAAACCTCAGACTCATTTGTCTGGTGGCCTTCTTGGCTGTACTTACATGTGTCACAGCCACCTCTAGCTAAACATGTCCAGAATTGAGTCATGATAGCAACTGCCCCCCATCTGCCTCACAGCGCCAGCCTTCTCTTCTCACAGTTATCATCTTTATAAATGGCAACTCTAGTTTTTCACTTGCCCAGATCAAAAACCTCTCAGGTTCATTTTTGTCCTCTCCTTCCCTCACCCAGTCTCTCGCACATGTTGGTAAGGGCAGTTAACCCTGCTCTCAAAATATACCCAGAATCCAATCACTTCTTACCACCTCCACTGTTAGCACTCGGTACAGACCACCATCAGCTCTTGTTCAGATTACTGAACTACCCTAACTGTTCATTTCAGTTATCTGTTCCGTGTAACAATTTATTCCAGACCATAGTAGTTTAAAGGAGCGTTCAGCTTAGCTGAGTATTTCTGGCTCAGGGTCTCTTGAGGCTGCAGTCAAGGTGTTGGCTGAGGCTCCACCCATCTCAGGACTCGACTCAGGACAGACAGCCACTCACAAGCTCACTCGCATGATGGTTCTTGGCAAGCCTCAGGTCCTGTCTGGCTCTTGGCTTAGGGACATAGTTCCTTGTCATGTGGGTTTCTGAGTTGTGCTGCTGACAGCGTATTGGGTTATTGGAAAAGTCACGATGCATTTTTGCAACGAAAAACAGAAAAAATATGTCATGACTCTTTCGACAACCCAATAACTTGCTTCCCGTAAAACAAGAGTGAGGGATCTGAGGAGCAGCTAAAGCGCCCCCATGCTAGAACCATCTTTTTCTCTAACTTAGTCTTGAAAGTAATACCCTGTGCCCTCTGCTCAAAGTAAGTCACTAAATCAGCCTACACTCACAGGGAGAGACTTACACAAGGGCTTGACTCCCCGGAGGAGGAGGTTATTGGGGGCCATCCTAGGACCATTGTGGTCCCCTTGATTTTGCCGTTGTACAGCCTCTTAACCCAGCAGCCAGAGTGGCACTACTAAAACACAGGTTAGCTCATGTCGCTGCTCTGCTCAGGACCCTCCAGTGACACCCATCTCACGTGCGGTGAAAGCCGCAGTCTTCACCTGCTGCACCTGGCCCTGCCGCCTCTCCAAGCTCATCTTGTACCACTGCCCTCGTCACTCTTGTTGCTCCAGCACATGAGCCTTCAGGTTCCCTGAACAAGCCTGGCAGGCCGCTCCTGCCTGCCACAGGTCCTGTGCTTCGTGCTGCTTCGGCCTGGAACGCCCTTCCCCCGAAAACCTGAGTGGCTGTCGCCCTCAGTTCCCTCACATATTTCCCCAGCGCCATCTGCGTGAGGCCTTCCAAGGTCTTGTTGTCTGAAATCTCCCCATTCAGCACTTCCTATATCCCCTTTTTTTGCTGTATTTTTCTTTTTAGCATTTCCTCCCACGTACTATTACATATGTTTTATGTTTTTGTATTGCTTATTGTCTGTGTCTCACATTAGAATATATTGATTGAATTTTAGTGCTAAATTGAGGGTTTTCTCCTCTTGAGATCTAATTTTTTTAAACAGCAAGGTATTTATATGATTCAATAATTAAAGTACCCAGTCCCCAGAAGCCTTTTCCCTTCCCCCTTTGCCTCCCCCAGAGGCAGTCACTATTTTTACTTTCTTGTGTATATTTCCAGTGTTTCTTTATATGAACACTAACTAGTACATGAGACTATATATTCTTATCCCCCTCCTGTATATATAAAAGTTAGCTCACTGTATGCTTTGTTCTGTATCTTCCTTTTTTCACTTAATATATCCTGGAGAGCTTTCCTGAGATGGATGTTGAGGCTGCACCTTGGGTCCAGCAGAAAAGAGTATCTTACTTGATTAGTAATGTCTGCCCTGTGCCAGGGGAGCTGTGGCTTGATTAGTGATGCCTGCCCTGTGCTGGGGGTGCTATGGCTTGCCACACACCACTCTGGTGTTGGGGAGAGAACAACCTGGGTTCAGATTCTAGCTTCATCACTGACTGGTTCTGAGACCTTGTCCACGCTATTTAATCCTATAGACCTCAGTGTCCTCACTGGTGAAATGGATTATTGGGAATATTAGTGATACTGTAAAGCATCTGATTCCTAACAGCCACCCCTTACTATTGTTTAAAAAGCAGTTTCAGATCATTTGGAAGTGCGGGTTACAAAATATAATGTTAGGCATTTCAAATCCTATTACCAATGCTTCCTGATAAGTCTTTTTCCCAGAAGTTGTTTCATGGCTAGCTAGCATTCTTGTCTCAAAAGAGATAGGACAACTGAGGCGCAAAGAGACATGTACTGTGCTGGTGAGACCGAGAACTGCCTCTAGACCATTGTTCTATTGAAGTCTGGGTCAGGGTAGGCAGCTTGGCAGTTTGTCGTCATGCCTGCACGGTAACTTCACACATCCCATAGCTAAAAATTCACTCCTCATCTAAAAATCTGTTTTTCTATTAAATTCGCCCCCAAATAAATAGATGCTACAGTCATTTGTCTTAGGAAATTACTCCTTGAGGCCCCGTTCCACATTTCTCAGACTCAAAGACTTCAAAGACTCGGTTCAGAGTCTGTGGGAAAGAACTAATATCTAAATCCTAGGCCAGCCTAACGTCTCTCTCTCAATTTCCTGCGAGTCTGGGCAGATAAATAGAACAGCTCATGATCTTATAAACTTCATTTTTTAAAATGGTGTTAATAGGCTGTGGTCTGTGTTGGGATTTAGAAATAATTATAAGCTGCTAATGAGATGTTCTTTCTTGATTGTTCTTCTCTTAAAAATAGACTAGTCTGTTTAGTAGACTCTTCCTCCTTGACCTCGAGTCCCCTTGGAAGGGAGGTACTGACACTTCTGTTCTTCTCATCTGTGACATCTAGCAGAGTGGATAGCTCTGCTGTTAAAGGTGGCACCTGAGGCAGATAGTTCTCCCTTCTGGTTATCCTGGGAATTATCATTTTCCGGACTTTTTCTTGTAGGTTTGGTTTTTTTTTTTAAAGATTTTTATTGGGGAATCGGGGAAGGGGAACAGATAAGTTGCTGGCCTTCTGTTCTTTAGTCCAGTTGCGGAGGACGCCGCTTCACTGGCCCATGTTGGTATCATCATTGCACTCTTCCCGGGTGAGGTAGATCGGTCACCGGCCTCTGGATGGCCGCTCACAGCGGCTCTTGGCAGCTCACACTGGCTGCCGGCCACTCACGCTGGTTGCCAGCCACTCACTGCAGCCTATGGCAGCCCACTGCAGCAGGGGCTGCAGCCTACACTGTTGCCAGGGGCTCACAGCCCAGCTCCAGGTGGAGCTGTTGTTAGCTGTAGAAGGCAGTGTCACTGGCCCTCATCTGTGGGATCCGAACCAGGGCCGCTGGCGTCCCAAGCCAGCTCTTAACCAACGCGCCATTCGGCCGGCCCTCTTGTAGGTTTTGATGTTTGTTACTGTTGTTTCGAACTTTGTTCCCTAAAGTATAACATGTATACAGAAAAGTGCCCACATCATAAGTATACAACTCAATGAATTATCACAAATGGAACACACCCAGCTGGAGAGACGGAACATGACCAGCCCCCAGCGCCCCAGTGTACCTTTCCAGTTGCTGCCCCCTCACCACCTCCAGCAAGGGAACCACTGTTAGGCTTCTAACATCATAGATTAATTTTGCTTGTTTCTGAACTTGATGTAAATGGAGTCATACAGTATGTACTCTTGTCTCTGCGTCTCATGCTATATGTATGTCTTTGCATGTAGTTGAGGGCCGTTCATTCTCCTGGCTGAACAGTATAACTGCAGCCTGTGTATCCTTTGTGGCTGTGGTGGGCATTTGAGTAGTTTCCAGTGCTTGGCTTTTATAAATAGCGCTATTGTGAATACTCGTGCCTGCGTCTTTTGGTGAACATCTGGTGGGGACACCTGAGAGGGCACTTGCTGGGTCAGAGCCTGCATGTGCTCAGCTGTAAGGTACTGCCAACTCCTTTTCCAAAATGCTTGTACAGATGTCTCCTCCCGCACCCAGGATGTGGGAGTTCCGTTTCTTCCATATCCTTGCCACACTTGGTATTTTTTGTCTTTTTTAATTTAACCATTCTGATGGATGTGTGGAACCATGTGTTTTTCTAGGCTTTTTTCCATAAAATTTTCTTCCAAATGGTGGAAAGATGCTATTATCTCCATGTGGGCAGCCGAGGTCCCCAGGCCAGGTTTCCTCGCTGAAGAGGCCTCTTTTGAAGAATCGTTGGGAGGAATGTAGAAGGTGTAAAGTACCTCACCCGGTGCTGGCACAGAGAGCACTCTAGGCATGTCTGGGCAGTATCTATGGTGGCTGATAATATCATTTTCATAAGGACCTATCCCTTTTTAAGTGTTTATTGTCAGGAATGAGGTTGTGGGAATCCAAAGAGCCATTAGTTAGGGAGGAGGCTTCCACTCGTTTTGAGCTGACCTTACATTTGAAGGGAAACATCCAAATTCGGATAATTTAATACAAAGAGAGGCTGGAGGCTATTTTTAAAAAAAAGCAAAAATGAACTAGGATATGTTGATTCCTGAAACATTTTCCCCCCAGCCTTCTGATAATAGACAAGCAACAACACATTGGTAATATCTGTCCTGGCAAGTTTCAATAAGGGAAACGATGCTTCAATAGCATAAATTCAATTTGGGAAATGAATTTCCTTAGGATATCATTGAAGAAAGAGGTATAATTTTTTAAAGGAAGAAAGGAATTGAACGGTTGCTAATAACCTTTCAAGGTGTGGGCTGACTAAAAATGATGTGCTTTGAAGTAAGAAAAGAGACTCTTGGCGAAGAAGCCGTGTGCTCTCGTCCCCGCATCTGGTCAGTGTGAGAAAGGCCACCCCCCATGTGGCCGTGCTGGCATGACAGCATGTAGGGTTTGGGTAGTGCTGGGAACTGGGGATAAAAATCTTCTCCAACTTTTAAAACAGCATTTAGAAGTAAAGTTACCTAACCTCAGTGTAGTCTCATGCCTGTATTGGTATTAGGCATGGTCATGGATGGTCCTATGATGTACTTACTGTCTGGAGAATGACTCAGCTTCTCTTTCGAGCCTGTAGCTTGCTAGGCTGAGTTGTAGCTTCATAATTATAGATAATGATGGAAACTGTGTTGAACACAGTCTCTAACTGTGATAAGTGACTTAATACCATATTTCATCAATTCCCCGTCATACATCTTTTCCACTTTTCAACATTTCTGATATCAGGATATGTCTTAAATTCAGTGGTGTGTCATTGTTTAATTAATAGCATTTTTTGTTCCTCAGTGAAAAACAATTTGTCTTGCAATAGGTGGTATATTACATTCAATGGAAGACACTAAAATATAGGCCGACAGTTTGAATCTGAAAACCCCAGACTAGATGATTCTATACTGGATGTATTTATTTTATGGCTTCCTGGTAGTTTCTTAGGGGGTAAATTTGTATCACTTACTGGAGTTAGAGTAAGATTTCAAGGATAGAAAGTGCTCTGCTGCTCTTTCAAAAAAGATGTTTAAAAACCCCAACTCAACAGGCCTTCATTTTAACGTCTTGATGTGCCCTCCAGGAACACCCTTCTTGCGTGGTGTTCTGATGGTGATGGTGTGTAGACTGTCTTACGAAAACTCGGCCAGTCTCCTCCATGCCCACCCAGACACACCTCTGACGGGTGCACATCCTGTCCTTCCAGCTGAGGTACTTAGGTGCACATTTATACGTGTATGTCCATCTGGTCAGTTTATTGTCTGTTTATTCCATAAATGGCATCATTTTGTATGTTAGATTCTACAGCTTAGCATTATGCTTTTATGTTTTAAAACTTATTATGGAGATTTTTCAAAGTTGGTACATGTAGGTGTCTCTTATTCCTTAGTGGCTATAATAGGTTTCATCGTATAAATGGCCCGAGTTTGCTTCTCGGTTCATCCACAAGGAACAAGGCCCCAGAGAAGTTAGATGTCATTGCCCAAGGTCACGCAGTTGGTTGCATTTAGAACCTGAGTCTTCTCCCAGCTTTATGTTTTTTTCTGGTAGTACTGGGTTCCTGTGTACAGATTTTATAGCCAAGTATTGTGAATTCATCACATTGGTTCCATTTTGGCTTACATAAAGCCAAAACATTCTACTTGGAAATGAAAAACTCCCCTCATTCTATAATCTAGCCGTATTTTTTTACTCTGTGCTTATCTTGCTAGGCGTGCTAGTTCCCCTTTCTTTTCCCTGACTACAGTGTACCCTCCTTGGAGAACGGGTTTTATCCGTCCCTGGATATGCTTTGTACAAAAGTAGAAGTTTGCGAGTCCTTCCTGCCTCTCCAAGCACGCCTGCCTGTGGTGAGGGCGCTCTTGGAATGACGGGGGACACCGTCCACTCTGAGAAGACCCATCCCACGGCTGTGCTCCCACAGGCGCTATTTCTCCACATATCGCCAGCCTCCCGCGGGGGCCCCTTGTCGTGTCCTGTGGCCGTGCCTCCCACCTCCCCTGCCCACCTGGTCTCTGAGTCCTGCTCCTGTCTGTCATCCCCTCTAGGCTTCAGTTTGGCCCCAGTGCAGAGAAACCCAGAGGCTTAAGGAGTGTGGAATGTTATTCCCACACAGCACACTGGTGCTTACGTTCCCAGCCTGCCAGCAGCCGCTGGCTTTGAAATTGCCATGAGCGTTTGCTGGTTCCTGTGCCCTGGAATGTGCGCGTACACATCCTGTTGCTGGGTAATTGACTTTATGTGTGGTGAGGGAGAGGCTTGGCCAAGGGCAAATGAAGGAAAGGTAATGAAAACAAGAGCATTAAGCAAAATTAATTTAAATGGAAATTTGAAGCCTGAAAACCAACTACTTTTAAATGGATGGTTTTAAAAATTAGGTTTTTAGTACTGGAAAATATTCCTCAAGGCTGTTTGTGTATATTTAGCTGAAACACCTGTGTCCTTGCAGAAATGTTTTAGTGCTATTGCCCTTTTCATCTCCCTATTTATTGTCCCCAGTTAAGTTACTGGAATTAACAAACTTCGTGCTCTGTTCTTTAGAAAGACTTTGGGGCCATCAGCTTTCAGATGGTTAGTTCTGTACCTGAAAGGTGGCTGACTTATACAACAGCCTTCAACTCATGTTACTGGGAGCGCTCAGCCGGTCCAGCTGCAGAAAATGGGCTGGAGGGGGTTCTATTCATACAAGGGATGTGTGTCCATTGTAGAAAAACGAGATGAGAATTTCCAGCCAGCACAAAGTAAAATATTTTAGGTTCTGTTTGTCTAGTGTTCGTATCTATCCATTGTTCCTATATTTATTCCTACATTCTTCGTGGTTGTGTATTTTTTGTTTAAAAAGTGATAAGATCTTACATTTATCAGCTGAGTATTAGGCACCGTGTTGTGAGATAAGTACTGCTCTTCTCCCCACGTGACCATCACACACCTATGAGCTGGGGCTCAGAAGAAGCAGTATACTCAGTCAAGGTCACACAGCTAGTGAGCGCTGGAGCCAGGATTTCTACCCACTGCTCTCTCTCCTGCTCTTGGATGGCTGTCCTTGGAAAGTCGCCCCAGGCTGCCTTGGCAGGGAGGCAGTGTGATCCCAACTTTGGATTAAAACTAGGGCTCCACTCCTTCCTATTGGAATGACCTTGGGCAAGTGACTTCCTGTGTGCTTTGCTGTCCTCATCTGTAAAATTGATGTAATCAAAGTGCATATCTCAGAGGGTTGTGGAGTTACTACATGAACCTTAAGATAGTGCTTAGCATACAGTCAATAGTAGGGCTCAGTAAGTGTAGCTATTGTTATCGTACCCTGTGGTTTTCAGTAATTTCTGTGTTTCTGGGTCTATACAGAGGGTGCCAAAAAATGTACACACATTTTAAAAAATGAAAAAACTCTATAACAATTGTAATGCTTAATATATATTGATAACAAAAGGTAATACAAGTCATGTATATACATTTTTTTGGCACCCCGATATTTACCCTTATATGCCAGATTGAAAAGTAGCAGAGGGTAGAGGTGAGAGGTAGGGATTTAAAATGGTCATTGGTCAGCCAGCCAGCAGCATCTACCATGGTCAGTAGAGTGTCTAAAGCTTTTTAGTACCATTGGTTGCAGACAGAGCTGAGCTTATTGAAATTGTCTGAGAGAATGGCCAGACCCCAAAGCCAGGGAGGAAATGGCCCTCCTGGAACCCAGGTGTTTTGACAGTCCAGCTCATTCTCCAGAACCTGAGGGTCTATAACCCCCTTTCTGCCTCATGACCCTCTCCCCTCACCCCTACTCCCAGGGCTTGCTCACGTTGGTATTTCCTTACGGGCTGTGATAGTGCTGGGAAGTTTTGCTGCTATCTTCCATCGGTTCCCAGAAATCCTATTTTACACTGCTTTGTTTGAGATTTTAAAAAGCATTGGGTTTTTTGTTTTGTTTAGTTTTTATGAGAGAAGCTTAAAGAATTTGATCTCTGATACAGTACAGTACAGTACAGTACAAACTAATGAATTGAAGATTTAAGAATATACCTATAGGAGGGCTGGCGGAGTGGCACATTGGTTAGACGCTGGCTTGGGACGCCAGCGGCCCTGGTTCGGGTCCAATGTATGAGGGCCAGTGACACTATCCTCAAAAAAAAAAAAAAAGAATATACCTATAGGATATACCTTATTTTGATCCATGTTTATGTACAGTAGGAAATAAGCTTAGCTAAAGATTAACTTCAGTCTTTCTAAAAAGAGACTAATAAACTTTTCCTTATACTTGTGCCTAACTCTCCCCATCAGACGGTAAGCTCTTTGGGGATAGGCCCTGTGGGTGACTTGTTGTCATTCCTTTCGGGATGGATGTGCGCAGAGCTATGCACATGGCAGACAGGCGCTTAGCAAATGTTTACTGAATGAATGAATGAATGCCCAACTAGACTGGCTTCTCATCTTCAGATGCAGAAAATGAATTGGTAGCTGTTGTCTTAGTGTGGACTCTAGACTGGAAATGTCTGAATCCTACTACTGCGACCCTATAAACGCCATTCCCTCAGCTCTCTGATGTGATTGATGGAAACAGGAGGCCCACACGTAAAGACAACGGCCCACAGGTGTGAGGCCTTGGAGAGGGACGGTGTGGTGTGGTGGGCTGCAGACTGAGACCGAACGTGGGGGTGTACATTTCTAGAAATGGCCATTGAGATATCCTTACAGCTTATCCAGCCTCTCATTATTTTTGAGCTGATTGAGTCCCATGCCTGCTCCCTATTATGTGTTCATGGAAAGAGTTGCTTTTTATTGAAACCACTAAAATCACCATTTTGAGGAAGTCTGGCTAGGAAACAGACTCCTCCCAGCTTTGTTAAAGGTAAGGCTATTTTTATGAGTTTTTTTCTTTGCATGTAGAATGCTGATCTTAACCAATTCTGGTTGTGTGTTTACCTACAGCCAAGTTACATCAGTGATGTGGGACCCCCTGGTCGAAGCTCTCTGGACAGCATCGAGATGGCCTATGCCCGTCAGGTGAGCGTGCTCGTGAGGAAAACCGAATCGGGAAAATCTGGCAGGAGCCCTTGGCGGGTAACAGAGAACAAAGACTTCATGTGAAAGGCAAACCCTGAGCGCAAATTGGGATTTCATTCAGGGACTGGTTAATGTTTTATTATATAGGTCACTGGAGAATTCCATCAAATTGACTACTAGAATGACTCAGATTTGATTCAGGGAAATGGAAATCTGCCCTCCGCACTGACCAAGGCATCTCATCTGCATTTGGCAGTAATAGCCCATGTAGTGTAGAGCCTTGAGTAATTGCCCTGTTTAGCAAATGGAGTTCTATATTAACTGAATTACCTGGTAGGCTGATGGTATTATCAGAAATCCTTCTTCACCCCGTGTTGTTGAGAGAAATTTTCTAAATGCTTTTCTGCCTTGGTAAGTATGGTGCGCTTACCACTACCAAATGTCATCCTGGAGAAGCTCGTGGGATTTGGGGGACCATGGTCCCAGTTGTGCATCATGACCATGCAGTCGTATGGGTGTGGATCGAGGTGCTTTGTGGTAAACACAGGGACACGTTGGACCGAAACTGCCCTGAGGACAGCACCTACCTGGCGCTGGCTTTGAAGGAAGCAGTGCCGGCCGCCTGAGTGTTATTCTAATTTGTCCCTTCACTGCACAAAGTATCAAGAAGGGAAAACAATCTTGTTTTTGAATCGAGGGTGGCATGCTTCCATCCCTCCTGCACCCCTTGTTGAGAAGAATTTTCTGGATCCTTTTTATTTTCTAAGTCTCTCTCCTGCAGCGTGCCATCGCCACTTCTAAAGAGGCAGCCGAAGCCAGCTGCGTTGCTTCCCGCGCATGAGTCCCCCTCCTTCCAAATCCCTCGTGTTTTATCACTGGGTCTTCTTTTATTCTCTGCTCCAATTTTTAGATCTCCCCCCACTACATCTACATCTTCTAAATTTTACCTTCATTGTATGGCTGACTCCTTCCATTGCCACAGCCACCACCAGGGTTTAGGCCTAGTGAAATTATAAGCTTCTGAGGAGGAAAACTATGTATTGTCTGTATCTGTGAAGACTAAAGCTTCATAAAACTAACATTTTCCACTTAGCACTCAGATCGCATCGTGTCACGTAGGTGTTACATGGCTGTCCCTCCAGTGGAGTGAATGTTGCTGTCCCAGGTCGAGCACAGTATCCCAGTGAATGCTCATTGAGTGAACAAACTCCACCATGTAGTTTAAAAACCATTGATTTAATCTTTACAGTGCCCCAGAGGTTATGTGGTAGCGCCTCCCATTTGAAGTAGAGGGAGGCAAGGGCCAGCAGGGTCCTAGCTTGTCTGGCGTCACTACCTTGTTCCGTCTCTGGCAGAGCAAGGACTTCGGGTGCAAAGAGGGGGACTTAGTTTTTCCCATCACGATTTTAGTCCTTTTAAAATAAAATTCACAGCAATAGTGGTTTTTCCATACCGGAAATACCACGTAGTTCCTTTATCTTGAGATCATTTTACTAAGGAGCCAGGGACTCTTTCCCAGAGAAGTGGGAACTCCAAGTGTGCAGCAACTGCTGTTGTCACACGGAGGGCTGCCCCTGGCACTCCTTACTCAGCCCATAAGCCCTGTGCCTGGGGCCATTCGGTCCAACTGCCAGAAAGATTACTAAACTTGGCCTCGGGTCCATAGGGAGCCGGCATCGGGAGTCCTTCCATTGTGCCAACTGCCCCTTTGGTCCTTGCTCGCTGGGACGGAGGGTCTGCTGGGCGGACAGGCCCAGGATGGCCTGTGGTGCTCCTCCCCGGGACCACCCTCTTCCCATTGTTCCGGTGTGATGAAGGCCCAGGGGGCAGGTAGCTTTGGTGTGTGTTACTGCTGCTGCCCAGTGGTCCCACACACAACTGGCCTTACCCTGCAGGCATTATGGGAGCTCAGCCACTCTGAGGAAGGAGGGAAGGTTGGCCGAAGTTTTGCTGACCGCTGGGCAGAAGCTGGCTTCAAAACTGCTTCAAGAGGTTTTAAAAAGAGATGAAAATGGAAGTTGTGCCATTTACTTTGCTTTTCAGATTTATATCTATAACGAGAAGATTGTGAACGGGCACCTGCAGCCTAACCTTGTGGACCTCTGTGCTTCCATCGCAGAGCTGGATGATAAGGTAATGCCTGGAGCTAACCCCGGTGGAAATGGGGTCCGCTCTTCAGATGGGATTAGCTTGCTGACTCGGCAGAGATGTGCTGAAGAGACACATGTTCCATGGAATAAAAAAAAAAAAAGTTAACTGTTCTTCAGAGTATTATTGTAAATGATTTTGGGGTGGTTTTTGATGATAATGCTATGTATGTGTTTTTAATGCATCTTCAGAAGGCTCAGCCAAAATCAATGAATGGTCAGGAGAGTTCTTGAGCTATATTTGCTTTGAAGTCCTGTCAGCCTCCAACTCTTCCCTCACCGGTTTCCCTCCTTAGACAGACTAACAAGCTCTTGAACGAGAGCTGAATCGTAAAGGTGATATGGTTTTCACACTTGAACTTGATTCAGATGGGGTCTTTATGAGCAGTCTTCAAATGCCACTGGCTCCGTTCCCCTCTGATTCCCCATCTTTATTCCTGTTCCTCAATTCTTATCCCTGGCCAGTTTTCTCCCCTCTGGGGTGGGGTGAGAGAGTGGATCGATGGATTGGTAGGTGGCCAGGAGGAAGGGAAGAAGGAGGGAAGGATATAATGAAGCGAGCAGTCATACACAGATTTATTCTTTTGTCTTCAAAAATACATCCAACTTTATTTTTTTTTAAAGTAGTAAAATATGAGGCAATACAAACAGATCTAAAGAAGAAAATAAGAACCACCTACCATCTTACCCCCTAAAAAGAGTCACATTTGGGTGGATTTTCTATAGTTTTAATTTTTGAGAGAGAGACAATGAAAACATGATCTTTTCTTTTCCTTTGGAAAAAGTGTAAACGTGCTTTTCTCCAATCAGTGCTGTCTCCCAAGGAGTCTTAACTTGAGAATATTGCCCAAATTCCAGGAACACATTTTTAAGGTGAGATCTACAGCCAGAATTCTGGGGAGAAGGAGTCCCAACTGTGTGCTGGTGACACAAAAGAGAAAACACCCCTTCTCAGAGGCCGTCACGGGAGGTGTCTTTTGAGGGTTGAGGGGAGTGAGTAGGAAGGAATATGGGAGGCTGTGACCCTCCCAAAATGGGGTAAGAGCAGTGGCCCCTAGAGAGACTCTGGGTGGACAAACCTATATTATTTAGGTTAAGCTCTTATTTTAAACCTAAAAAACTCAAATGACCTTGTAAGGACTGAAATTCAGCTACTTGAATTTAAACTCCTAGAGCGTTGGACAATTATAAATGTATTCCCTCTCTCTTAAGGGATAACCCATTGAGATTCAGTGTTCTTGTTACTTATATGTGGTTTTAATTAAGTGGGTGGTTATGTCAGAATAACCCAGAATAGTAATTGATCTGAAAAGCAGCTCGGGACAGGGGTTCTTTTTGGGAGGTGGAAGCCTCGCAGCTGGCAGGGCAGAGGTGTATCTTCTGTGCTGGGCATGAGCCTGAGGGCCTCGGACAGAAGACTTGAACCTCTGCCCCGTGCCCTCCTGCCTGCCTTTGTGGTGAGGGCCATGGAGAGCCAGACAGCCTCTCCAGCCCCACAGCATTGTCACGTGTCATCTCCTTTACATACAGAACATCTCTGACATGTGGACGATGGTCAAACAAATGACGGACGTGTTGCTGACACCGGCAACGGACGCCCTGAAGAGCCGCAGCAGCGTGGAGGTGCGCATGGAGTTTGTCAGGCAGGCCTTGGGCTACCTGGAGCAGAGGTAAGGCGGCCGCAGCACGGTACCCAGAGTCAGCCGCTCCTCGGGCTTTCAGCAGTCCTGAGCCAAGGGCTGTGTAGCTGGTGTATAATTTAAACAAGGTTGAGCAAGCCTGAGAGGTGTCATCCTGTTCCCGGAAGCATTTCTCCACCAGGACTAGTTGTACAGCAAGGTAAATCGTGGTAAGTGGGAGCCCTGGTGGACTTTTTCTCTCTCCTCTCTCTGTCTCTCAGTATGGAGACGTGATTATCAGGCCATGGAGCCTTAGGTCAGGGTCCTGTTCCCCAGTGGCGTCCAGCCATCACTCCTTTGGCTCTCATTTTCTCTCAGCATTTTAATTTTCACACCCGGCAGTATCGCCACCTTCAAACCTTAGGATGGCCCCTTGAACTTTTGTTTTCCTGTGGCCTTGCTCCGTTAATCCCCATGTGACCGGATCCTTCCTAGCTGTTAATGCCTGTGATTTGTGCTGGGCTTCTTTGCCACCTTCTCACTAATTGGAGTTGTGGCTGTGTCTATTGTCCCCTTTGTTGGTGGGACCCATGCCATTCCCACTGCCTCTGGACACTCCTTCCATCTCTGAATTGGCCAGCAAGGGTTGTCATGAGTGTGCACTCAGAGACAGGGTGCTGTGCCTCTCTGCTGGCTCGAGAGGAAACGCCGAGTTGAAGACACTTGCCAAATTGCAGCTCTTCGCCCCTGAGCTTGTGCAGCTGCCAGCGGCCTGGCAGTGTGGTCGCCCTTTATCCACAGGGTAATACTTCATTAGGAAGTCATAAGATTTTCTTGGTGTAACTGAGGGAATTCAGACTCGGTACAGCAGAGAATAGATTTTTATACAGTTTTTATACCATATTAATTATACAGTAGCTACATGAGATGAACACCATCAAACGTATGAAACTCACTAGCCTCCATTCCCTTGGTAAGAAAAATCTGGAACTCAAATAGTTATTTATCCCTTCTGTCACAGGCACAAAATAGTTTATAAAATCTATCATCAGGCTTTGGCTAAATTCTTGTACCATAAGTTTTGAGTGTATTGATCTTTAGCCATAAAGAACCTGATGTATGTAGTAGTATTTATTTGCTAAAAATAAGCAAAATATGGATCAGAATTTCTTACAGTATATTATAACCTTAGAATTTTTTTAGTGGGTTTACGTGTGATTGCTCATGACTGCTTTTTCGTTAATAAACCTGATCCTTAACATTGATGCTGGGCTTCGCCAGCTGTGCCAGGCCGCATGCCTTGGTTTTATATCATTTCGTACCAAAAAATGGTAAGCTATCCCATTTCTTTTGTTATTCTTTTCATTTAGTTTTTGAGGTTTCTTTTAGGATTATTGTCCCATTGATTCCTTTAGCAGTTTGTAACTATTTGGGAGTTTCCTGTCCACAATTATTGTAACCTTACTTTTTCACACTAGTGGAATCTCACTCCCTTATGGCATTTGTTTTAAGGGTTCATTGTCACATTTTGATAAAGGGAATATTTTAGAATAATTATCCTCTCTTTTACTTTTGCTGATGCTAATCAGACAGTGGGGGTTGGGGAGATGGACCAAATGGGTGAAGGAAGTCAAAAAGTACAAACTTCCAGTTATTATATAAAATAAGTTCTGAGGATGTAATGTACAGTATGGCTACTACAGTTAATAATACTGTCTGCATATTTGGAAGTTGCTAAGAGTACATCTTAGAAGTTCTCGTCACAAGGAAAAAAATTTGTAACTGTGTATGGTGATGGGTGTTAGACTGACTGTGGTGGTCATTTCACAATATATACAAACACAGAACCATTATGTTATGCGCCCCAAACTAATATACTACTATGTCAATTATACTTCAATTAAAAAGAAGTCTGAATATGGGTTATATTTCAGATAATAACAATATATTAGTGTTGAATTTCTTGGTCTCATCACTGTATCGAGGTTAGGCAGGAGCAAGTCCTTAGGGGGCCCATGGTGAAGCATTTTCCGGTGAAGTAGCCCGCTTTCTGTATTTCTTTTTTTGTTTGTTTGTTTTTTGTTTTTTGTTTTTGGAGGGCAGTGCGATTTCTGTATTTCTGAGACCGTTTCAAAATCGTTTAGGAAACGTATGTGTGTTTGTGTGTGTATGTATACATATATATGCACACACACATAAATATATATTTAGAGAGAGAGAGAAAACATGCACACACACCTTATTGATTGGTGAATCTAGATAATGGGTATATGAGCATTCATTGCACTGTTCTTTTAATTTTTTGTAGGTGGAAATTTTCCCAAAGAAAACATTTAAAAAGCATCCGATACAACAACTAGTCTGTGAGCTGGAACAGTTGTTCTGCACATTAGCCCTAAAGCATTTGAAGCTCACAGTTATGGTCCTCCAAGGGTTTTTTTTGAGACTCCGCAGTGATGAGAAATCTTTACCATGGCCCACTGCCCGCTGAATAAAGGATGCAGTTTGCCTCATTCAGCATGTGCTGTTTCCTCTTCTGTGTCAGGTGTGAAGTGCAGGCCCTGCCCTGCAGAGGTCACAGTCTAATGCCATGGATATGGACATCAATATGTGTAATACCTATTTTCAGCCTCCCTTGTTTTTTTCTTTTAAATTTTTCCAGTTATAAGAATTACACCCTTGTGACTGTCTTTGGAAATTTGCATCAAGCCCAGCTGGGTGGGGTGCCTGGCACGTACCAGTTGGTTCGAAGTTTCCTGAACATTAAACTTCCGGCTCCCTTGCCTGGACTTCAGGTATTGGCAACTTTCTCCGTGTGATCAGTTATACCCCCAGAGTTTTTTGGTTAAAATGAGGTTATGTGTAGGAATCGCTGTGTGGAAAAGAGACCAGAGGGAGTGAGAAGAGAAGCTGGGAGACCTTGGGAGGCCAGTAGTGCAGGAGTCCAGCTGGGGCTGCTCAGCCAGTGTGGAGGATGGCGGGGTGTGCGGGCATGTCCTTGGGTCGTGATGGGTTTTGACAGTAGAGCCACTAGGACTTACTGAAGCACTTGGATGTGGGTGTGAGAGGCAGAGTCAGGGAGGCCCTACCAGCTGGAAGAATGGAGTTGGATAAGGTTCCTAGGATGTGGCCTCTCTTCTCAGCTCACAGTCCAGTTGGGGGAATTACCTTACAGTCGTTTATCATACTGTGTGCAGAGCGCTCCATGGGACCTTTGTACCAAGGGTGGTGGGATGCATACGAGGCTGGCATCATAAACAAAGTGAAGCTCACACTTGTGCTTGAAAAACAAGGGCTCACCAGCCTGAGGGCTTGGAAGAGGCTATTCCAGGAGTGGGGAACAGCATGGAGGCAGGAAAGAATATATGGTGTAGTGCGTATGTGGTAGGGCTTGGCCAGCTGGTGAAGGCCTTGAGTGCCAGGCTAAGGAAGCACTTTGGATGTAAACAGCTCAAGGGGGTGTAAGTGGGGAAGTGACACGATTGGATCTGGGTTTTAGAAAGAGTCCTGCCAGGGGAAGGCTGAAGGGGCCAGAGAGGGGCCACCGGCTCACTTCTCTGGAGGAGCTGAGCAAAAGCGGAGAGAGAAGAGGAACCACCGGCCTGCTACGCAGCTGGATGACAAAGCCAGATTTAGGATAGGCGAGCTCTGGTCCTGGGCAAGTGGAAACTGCCTGCTCGGATCCCCAGCTCCTATAGTACAGTGTCTGAAACAAAGATACTCAGAAAGGGAATGAAAATGCCAGTATCCGTTTGGCTAATCATTAGTCGTTAGCACTTTATAAACGTGAGTACGATGATGATAGTCAGTGAGTGTCAGCCCTTACATTGTGGAGGTTGCAGGAGGCCGCATCTGTAAGTTAGGGAAGAACATGCTATGTGATTACTGCAGGCTACTGGGCTTCCATAGAGAAACCCAGGCTGGGTGTCAGGTGGGGCATGCAGCGCTCTGGAGGAAAAGCCCGATTGCCACTTACCAGCTTCCTCGGACAAAGTGCTGAATGTCCCTGTACCTCAGTTTCCTCATTTGTAAAACCTGATGGGGTTGTGGTGAAATTGAGGGCTTGGCTGAGGGGCAGCCCATCAGCAAGCCATCAGCGAGCTTTTGTTTATCTGAGCATCTTCCCTCTTTCAGGATGGAGAGGTGGAAGGCCACCCTGTGTGGGCATTAATTTATTACTGCATGCGCTGTGGAGACCTGCTTGCCGCTTCACAGGTGGTTAACCGAGCCCAGCACCAGCTGGGAGAGTTTAAAACCTGGTTCCAGGAGTACATGAACAGCAAGGACAGAAGGTATGGTGAAGGAGATGGCACATCCCGAAGCCGCCACCTGGAATCAACAGGGTGGCCTCCGCTGGCATTGCTCTTTTCCCTGTACATGGCTCACCAAGTTTCTACTCTGGAAAAATTGAAGTTTCAAAAGCCAGTAAAACTCTCTTTAGAATAACAGTTGAAAACATTAAAAGAAGAGCCCCATTCTGACACTCATGTCTAGACTTACTTGTGTCTGTGGGGATTTTCTGTTCTAGTGTGGAAGGGACTGAGGCTGGGAGCACGGTTTGACGTATTCCGTAAATCCCAAGCACATCAGGGTGCTTCATAAAATGAAACTTGGTTCTATTTCACTTTACTGATTAACACTTAGTACTTTTCCGGTTGGCCCAGTATTGTTGTCATGCGCTTCGTAGCTCAAAGGCTAGAATTAGAAGGGAGTTTAAATGTATGCAAGTATGTAGAAGAAATGTCAGTGGCTATCCCCTTATACCTGAGGAAAACTAGGGCTAATAAATGCCATGTCCAGAGATTGTCTTAAACCACAAACCCCTGTCTTGGTTGAACCCGAGTTTAAAGTAGGATTAATGTCCTTGAGTTCCCCCCGAAGGAGACCCTGAGGCAAGGATTTGAATGTAAGTATTTATTTGGGAGGTGATCCCACATGGATAAGGGAGCAGGAGGCCAGAGGAAGGCTGAGACAATGAAGGAGACTCTTTCCTGTCCGTCACTGCTTCCGTGCCTCTGGGGAGTGGGGTGGAGTATTAACTCCCCAGCATTTCTGACCTGCCCCGCCAAGCCTGCCGGAGGCAGCCCAGGAAGCCGGCAGGCAGACAGCCGCAGTGCTGGTGGTTGCTAGTCAGATCAGCGTGATGGCACCCAGGGGATATGGGCAGGACAGTACCTGTCACCCTCTGTGAAGGAAGGCTTCATCACTCTGTTATGTCATTGGGACCCGGGTGCTTTCAGATGCCCTGAGCATCTTAGTGAATCTAGTGTCTCTCTGTCCCCTTGTGTCTTTAGATTGTCCCCAGCTACAGAGAACAAGCTCCGGCTGCATTACCGCAGGGCCCTCAGGAACAACACGGACCCCTATAAGCGGGCCGTGTACTGCATCATCGGCAGATGCGATGTCACCGACAACCAGAGTGAAGTGGCCGACAAAACTGAGGACTACCTGTGGCTCAAGGTAGATACTGCTTTTCTTGCCTGCACAGACCTTTAGCCCCTTCCGTCTGCTCGCATTCCTCACACAGATTTTACCTACTTACTGTGTGATGCCCATGAGGTGATTGGGCTAGTGGACTGCCCGTCTCCTAGCTCCACTTTTTGGTTATGTGATTGCCGACCGTCAGCCACAGCCATTAGTGCACGCTGCAGAGCAGCTCAGCAACACGCCTGGCCCGGGACGGGATTGTACAGTGCACACGTTTGTACCAGTGCACATGTTTCTCTTGGGGGTTTAGTTGAACCAAGTGTGTTTCGATGACGACGGCACCAGCTCCCCACAAGACAGACTCACTCTCTCCCAGTTCCAGAAGCAGTTGTTGGAAGACTATGGTAAGGTATCCCGAGCATAAACCCCCTTCCCTCTCGACCACCCCAGGTCACTATCTACCTTTCCTCTGGGAACCCCTTCATCTCTGGACTCAGTCTTTCCCGCGAAGCACAAAACAATGATTTCAAGTTTGAGCCAAGGCCATGTGGCCTTAAGCAGTGCATGTCACATGGTCATATACAGTCAACTTGTCTCTCGTTCTTTGAACTGCTCTGGTTGACTTGTGCTCAGGGACAGACATAAAGAGGACTTGCCTATTGCTTCCTCGCAGATCTCTCAGTGGCTGTGTCTGAGCACAAATGAGAGAGAAATAGTTCCCCCACCCCTCGTTGTTTAAGAGTTCTGGGAAGAACAGACGATTCCAGCTAGTGGTCAGCAGTTGTTGAGCTCAGGTCCCTGTGAGCACCTCTGAAATCTTCTTTCCTCCCCTGGCTGAGTGACTCGGGATAAAGGAGATGAGCAGCCCCTTTTGTATTCTGTTTCAAGCTCCTGAACTGCTATCCTGCCTAATGCAGGAAGTTTGGGTTTTACAACAGGACCCCTGCCTGCCAGTTGTGTTGTGAGGTCCAGAGAAGGTCGGGGAACCAGGTCAGGGCTCCCGTGGTGGTTCACTGGCCGGGGCCCCCTTTGTCCCTCCCGGCAAGTCCATTACGCACATGGGTGTCTGCCTGGGGCTGGGGCTGCCAATGGCTGCTCCTTCTGAGTCAGCTTTATTTCCTCCTCCCCAAGGCGAGTCCCACTTCACAGTGAACCAGCAGCCCTTCCTCTACTTCCAAGTGCTGTTCCTGACGGCGCAGTTCGAAGCAGCAATTGCCTTTCTCTTCCGCATGGAGCGGCTGCGCTGCCATGCCGTCCACGTGGCCCTGGTGCTCTTTGAGCTGAAGCTGCTTTTAAAGTCCTCGGGACAGAGTGCTCAGCTCCGTGAGTATCTGTTGGCAGTGGCTAACCATAGCACGTTCCCCATCGGCGGCAGTGGACCCGTGTCTGCAGCGAACACGGATTTGGGCAGAGCGCCCAGGCGCTTTAGAGCGCTGTAGACAGGCCGTACACAGTACTGGTTTTGCGGCCAGTCAGGTTGCCTGGAGGACGGTGCAGGAGAAGCAGGCCCTAGCGGCGTGAGTCTGGTTCCCATTGGGGCTCTAACTGCATCACTGGAACCCCACCCAGCCATCTTCTGTGCAAAGCTGCCTGGGGCGGGAGGGTCAGAAGAGGGCGAAAGATAAACGTGGGTGAGTGGCTAGGGCGTCCTTAGTAGTGCAGCAGAATTACCCTAGAGCACATCCCATAGTGGTCCGCCGTTTCTGTCTTTTCATTCAAAGCCCCGCATGCTAGTGATTTACTAGAGAATGCCATTATCGTCTCTCCACTTGGAAAGAAGTTGAGGGCGGGGCGGTGAGGGCTTGGCCAAAGCCAATCTCAGCAGCGAGCCTGGGCTAGGCCGCAGGAGAAGGTGCTCTGGGTCTTTGGAGGCAGCTCCCATGGTCCTGGTTGCCTTGGTCGGGGGGGCAGTGTGATGTGACCAGTTGTGTCCCCCGCGGTGCAGTCAGCCATGAGCCCGGTGACCCTCCCTGCCTGCGGCGGCTGAACTTTGTGAGGCTGCTCATGCTCTACACCCGGAAGTTCGAGTCCACGGACCCGAGGGAGGCCCTCCAGTATTTCTACTTCCTCAGGTAAAGCGTGGCACTGGCCTCTTACTTCAGCGGGTCTCGTCTCCGCCTTCCTGAGAGTCACCAGCAGAGGCCTCGAGTGCACACCCGAAACCAGGTTGCTTTTGTCCCCTTGCAGGGACGAGAAGGGCAGTCAAGGAGAAAACATGTTTCTGCGCTGTGTGAGCGAGCTCGTGATCGAGAGCCGGGAGGTATGTCCGTTTGCTTTCTCGCCCACGCGGGACGGCGAGGCTACGTGTCCTCGTGCTAACACGACAGCGCAGGTCACCTCAGTACGCTGCCTGTGGTGGGTATAATGACCTAGGGGGATTCCGAGTTTTCTTTGATTTCTGATGATGGATTAATTGATTCCATCTCACAGTTTTCTAGTTTGTGTAAGACTTCTCGCACCTTCCCTGCCTTCTTCCCCTCTTCTGCCTCCAAAGAACTGTGGATGATGTATGTATCTTTTCCTGTAAATTGTGTAAACTTTTTTGTCTCCACAGTTCGATATGATTCTTGGGAAACTAGAGAATGATGGAAGTAGAAAGGTGGGTTAACTGTACCTCTAGAGATGTGTTACTTTGCAGTTGGGGGTATATAATTATCAAAGGAATACGGTTTGATTTTAGGATTCAAGGAACTAACGATCCAAATCTGAATGAAATTGCTTAGTGTGAAAAACAAAGAATGAATGTTACAGGCCCCAAATGATGGCCTTAATGTTACACATATTTCCATTTCCCCTTAGAATACATATATTTGGGATTAGGTAGCTTTTTTATATGTTCAGAGTACTCATCTGTTCACGCCTGCCATTTTTTGAGCTGAGAAGGCTGCATTTCTGTCATTCTTGGCCCAGAAAATATGCAAGAAAATAGATTGCTGCACCTACTCTCCCCAGATGGGAAAGTTGGAAATACGCTTGCCGTCTCTCAGAAGGTGGTTTCTGAGGGCTCAGAACTCTACCCCGGAGATGCAGCTGCTCCCGGGAGCCTTAGCGACTCCCCGAGACCCATCATGCCCACTGGGTGGTGTAGGAGAAGGGGCAGAGATCCTGGCGTTGAGACCGTCCTGACCCCACTTAGGCACTGTCCCTGTGGCTGTGGGAACGTCACCTACCTGCCTCAGAGACTCACTTTCGTCACTTGTGAAAATGGTGGCTCGGACCCAGCGACCTGGAGGTGAACTCACTGCTCACACCGTCCAGCTCAGAAGTGAGGCCAGTGACGGTGCTGATAATCATGGCTGTGTTTATTGAGCAGTGACACTTGCCAGGCACTGTACCGAATGCGTTACAGATATTTTCTTATTTAATGGCCAGAATTACCCAACTGGGTGGGGACCATTATTACCTGTGTTTTCCAAGTGAGGAAATGGAGACAAGAGAGGTAAATTATTTTCCTCAAGATCACACAGCTAGTCTGATGGGGAGTGGAATTTGAACCCAGTCCTTGACACCAGAGCCCCTGCTCTTCACTGATCTGTGCTGCCTCTAGGGTGGCAGGAGCAGGTCACCCTGACTCGGTCCAGCACTGATGGAGAATCAGAGCAGCCCGTCAGACTTCATGCAACCCGCCCCAGCTCCTCCGTGGTTCCTAAGGCCTCTCTCATACTCTGCCGATCATTTGAGTGATGGTGGTGATTTTTTTTTTCATACTTTGACACCGCTTGCCATATATATATATATTTTTTTTTTTTTTTTTTTTTTTTTTTTTGAGGGCAGTGTCACGGGCCCTCATACGTGGGACCTGAACCGGGGCCGCTGGCTTCCCAAGCCAGCGCTTAACCACCGAGCCACTTGGCCCAGCCATATATATTTTAAACACTGAGTTTCTTTTGCCATCTGTCTTAGAAAGCAAATCGAAACTCTTTCAGATATTTTCTCTTGAGTCTCCTGATTTTTTTCCCCTGGTGCCTACTCATCAGCAAAGTTAAAATCATTGATCATTTCATCTCCTCTCTGGGTCATTTTGGAAAATTAGAAAGCACAGAGTCTTAATGCTTACTCCTCTGTGCTGCCTGTCTCCCACTTCACGTGTAGCTCTCTTGGTCCCTTTCATATGTTTAATAAGCCATACATCTTCAAGAAAGCCAGAGCCTAGCTGATGAAATACATGCATTGCCCAGGGCAAGCATTTTCAATTAAAGTAGATTGCGGATCCCAGTTGCTTCTCTGCCTTTAAACTAACAGCTCTGTGTACCCATCTCTCTCTCCCTCCCCCTCCATAATTTGTCTTGTCAGCCTGGAGTCATAGATAAGTTTACTAGTGATACAAAGCCTATTATCAACAAAGTTGCTTCTGTCGCGGAAAATAAAGGACTGTTTGAGGAAGCAGCAAAGCTTTACGACCTTGCCAAGGTAAAATGTGCCTTTTCCTCCTCCTGCTCTGTCGGCCGCTTGGCATGAAATGCATAGACATTCCGATGACACCATTGTTGTACCACTGCCCTGCTGAGGCATTTTCCCTTAGTGCTCAGGCAGTAATGGTCCAGTCAGGGTGAAATCCCATTTTCTAGAATTATTTCTGCCCATCAGGCATTTCTGGCCAAACAGGAGTGACATATTGAAAGGATGTCCTGCAGGCACTGCGCTGGTCTCCCTTGGCAGCAGAGTAAGTGTCCGTCATGTTTTGATGGCGCAGCTGCTGGTGGAAATGTCTTCATGCTTACCCTCCGGGCAGCCGCAGCCACACTGATGATCAGAGCGTGTAAGGGGACAGGACGCCAGCTGAGGCATTTTGAGGGAACTGGAATAATGGTCCTACATAAAAACATATGACTGCTGATGGCTGCGTGGCCTAAAAAAGATTATTACATTCTTTCCTTTTATCCACTGGGCAAAGTGGACCAAAAGAGGTTCTAATTAAGATGTAGAAAAATGTATAAAGATGAAGTGCACAGCTTGATGAGTTTTCCATGGGACATTTCTGTGTAACCAGCACCCAGATCAAGGTACAGAACATTTCCATCCATCACCCCAGAAAGTTCTCTCTTTTCTATTGGTTATTTTGTTTGTCCTTTTATTGATTATTTGATTCCTCCCTTAATCTTTAAAAAATCGAACAGAATGCTGACAAGGTGTTGGAGCTGATGAACAAACTGCTCAGCCCAGTGGTCCCCCAGATCAGCGCCCCGCAGTCCAACAAGGAGAGGCTGAAGAACATGGCGCTGTCCATCGCGGAACGGTAAGGCCAGGAGCGGGGGCTGGGGCCGGACCACCAGTGCCCACCCTGGTGCATCCCAGCACCCTCCCAGAGCAGCCCTCCTGACCCCCCCTCCCAGCAGCGCTGTCTGCGAGTCCTCATGTCTTCCCCATCATGACCAGCTCTTGGAGTCTTACAAGTTTTCGCCAAAAAGAAGGGTATGAAAGGGTATCTCAGCACTTTAATCCTGCGCAATTGTTTAATCTTAGGCATTATATTCATCTCTGTCCTGTTAGCCATCCCGAAGGAATGTGGGAACAAAGCTAGTGATGGACAGATGAATTCCCAAAGGGGTGGTGCCCAGTGTTTCAGCCGTCACCCTCCCCTCTGTGAGTTAACTGAGCAATCAGACTTTACCCAGTGTCACTCCCAGGCTGAGGCAAAGGTCATTACTTTTGTGCTCTATAGATACTCCTAATAAAGTAACCCAGAGAAAACTGAGTTGGACATGCTTTCTGGGGCAGCACAGAGCATTCTTGGCAAATGACATATTTCCATGTAGCAAGCAGCCCCCAGCCATGGCCTCTGGGCTTTGGGGCCATGGGTCCTCCGTCCTTCCTGGAGATTTGGATGCTGCGTTGGTGGCTGAGGCTAGAGAACCATGCTTCATGGAAAATATGATAGGAGGATTCCTATCAAATCCACCATCAAATGTTTGGCCATTTCCCAAGAAACAGTATTTTCCGCTCCTGAATTCACCTCATCTAGAGGGTTCAAGAGGTTCTGGCATTTTTCAGATGCTATCCTAAAGTTACAGATTGCACAGAAACTCATACCACCCCCTGACCCTGTCCGCTCTTTTGTCTTCCAGCTATAGGGCTCAGGGAATCAGCGCAAATAAATTTGTGGACTCCACATTTTACCTTCTCTTGGATTTGATTACCTTTTTTGATGAATATCACAGCGGTCACGTTGACAGAGCCTTTGATGTAAGTGTCAGGGGCAGTGTTTGAAGGTTAATGTATGCCCTTGAAATTCAGATCACTTCATGGGATTCACACAAAACAAAGGAAGCGTCACCAGTGTGCCTGTTAAGTGAAGAAGCACAAGTATTATCCTGGGGACTTAAAGGGGCCTCTGTATTGCTCTGTTTTTCTTTTTTCTATTCCTTTCCCCCTTTAGTTTGAAAATACATTTCTCGAAGTAATTTGAAATCTCTGCATTTTAAAATGGCCTCAGAAGGGCTGGCCGAGTGGCTCAGTTGGTTAAGAGCTCGCACTCTTGAGCTCAAGAGTGCGAGCTCATGGGCCGGCTGAGTGGCATGGTGGTTAAGCGCTGGCTTAGGAAGCCAGCAGCCCCGGTTCGGGTTCCACATATGAGGGCCAGTGACATTGCCCTCAAAAAAAAAAAGAGTGCGAGCTCTGAGGAACAGGGTTGCTGGTTCGATTCCTGGCCCTAGGTGAGCTGCCAACAGGTGGCAGGATGGCTCAGCTAAAATATAAAATAAAATGGCCTCAGAAAATGAGGATAGGAATTAAGTTAGTCAGCAAGTTAGAGCCTTTGTATGTCTGAGGGGGGTGGCATTTTCTGTTAAGAAGCCCTTTATGAGCGCGTTAGGTGCTGACTCTGTTTAAGGAGATGAAATGACAGCGATGATTGTATCACATGGGGCTGGTGGGGTTTTGTTTTAAACAGATAATTGATCGCTTGAAGCTGGTGCCCCTGAATCAGGAAAGTGTGGAAGAGAGAGTGGCTGCCTTCAGAAATTTCAGTGATGAAGTAAGTCCTTTTCTTCCTAGTCATGGAATTCTTTTTTCCCCCCACTTCTGCTGAAAGCTTGTGTTTTAATGGAGCCAATAACTTCAAGTGTCTAGTACAGTAACCATCCAAGCTGAGTTTTCTAAGCCCAGTTTCTGGGATCCTGGGCTGGTTTTCTGTGCATACACATATCTCCATCAGATGGTTGTCCCAATTCCTTACTCAGAAAATACAGTCACTTTAGTGATCAGACATGCTCTTTAAAAAGCAGGCTCTGCCTGGTCCTGTGATCTTCCTTAAGCAGCTGCGTTGAGTACATAAAACATGCATTGTGGTTCACTTCCTTCCTTTCCCTCTCTGAACTGTGTGGCCTCGAGAAGCAGGTACAGTGACCATGGACTCGGTGATAGGCCTCTGAGCCCCAGTGCAGCCTTTCTAGCACGTTGTCACCGTCTAGACCGAGGTGTCAGCTGTGCTGCACATTGGGCTTGCTAGGAGGGCTTTAAAACATTTCATGCCTAAGCCCTCCCCCAGAAACTGCTCTCCCTCATCTGGGCTGCAGCCTGGCATGCCCCCCGTCATTCCCACGTGCAGCTGGGGTAAGACCCTTTTTTGGGACCCCGGACACTCAGGCCAGCTGCCTGAGTGTCACTAATAGTGTTGCTTTTTTTTTTCAATTATAGTTGACTCAATATTATTTTATATTAGTTTCAGGTATATAGCATAGAGTTTAGACATTTATATAATTTACGAAGTGACCCCGCAAAAGTCTAGTATCTACCTGGCATCATACATAGAATAGTTTTCAATTTAGAGCTGTTCCTCAGTAAGCAAATACCTTTTCTAAAAACATGTTTCTGTTTAGAGGAAAGAGGAAGGCCAGTTTCTGCACATGTGGGGCAGTTGCCTACTGTGGTACCTAGACTTCCCGTCTTCCCCCGGCCGACCTTCCCTTCATACCTGCTGTCCAGTCTACCCCAGCCACTTGTTCATTCCTTGTTTCTGGCCTTTCTTTAGGTACATTGTTCACTGCATCATGGACTGAAATGGTGCACAAGGGCCAGTCTGGGGGTGGTCTGAGACAGAGGGGAGTATCGTACCTGCCGACACTGAGACCCAGGCTATTTTTGGTCATCACTCCACGGGCCAGTCCAGGCCCACATGCTGGTCAGCTGTGGTCAACATTCTTCTGACTCGCTGCCCCTGCTCGGGGGCCATGGCACAAAGGAGGCCGAGGAGTGACCTGGCTGGTTAGCGGGGCAGCACTGCCTGGGCTTTGCCCTCACACTCGCCCTGGCAGTGCCGCCGGCTCCTTTCTGGTGACGGTAGCTGTCTGCCCAGCAGCTGTGGGGAAGTGGTGTGACCGGGCCCTCCTGGAGGCCCCCGCCCCACTTGTCAGCCCCGGAACTTGGTTCCTTTCTCTCACTTCGCAGATCAGGCACAACCTCTCCGAAGTGCTGCTCGCCACCATGAACATCTTATTCACACAGTTTAAGAGGCTCAAGGGGACGAGTCCCTCCTCGGCAGCCAGGCCCCAGCGCGCCATCGAGGACCGCGACTCTGTAAGATCCCAGCGCCAGCCGGGACCGTCGCTGAGACGTGACCTCCTGAGACCACTGCTCATGACCCCACACTGCTCTTTCCCCTGCTGCCTGGCAGCGGGGTCAGGGGGCTCCCAGGGCTCCCAGAAGAAATCGAACATGAATGGGATAGCTGTTCTCAAGCTAAAAAAAACCCAAGTGTGCAAATATCACCTTTTAAAAAAATCAAACGGAATGTTAATTTATAGTGATTCCACAAGAATTTTCTTCTCATTTTAAAATCTAAGTTTATTTTGTGAGTCTCAGATCAGCACTTTCATCAAAACCTTACTTACTTTGGGGCAACACATTAATTTGATGCAAACCCTTGCTTTGCTCTTATCTGAGCCTCAAGTGAGCCCAGAGAGGTACCTCGGGCAGTCATTGTTACCCCCATGTCACAGCAGAGGAAACTGAGGCCTGGAGTCAGGGAGCAGCCTGCGTTAGCGGCCCCTCCCGTGGTAGGTGAAGGGGCCGCGTCGGGGAGCCGGTGAGTCCGGCCCTGGGCCAGTGCCCTGTCCGCCGCCTGGCGCCCCCCCCCCGCCCCATGGCACAGGTCAGGCAGAATCTAGGTCAGTAAACTGGGATTCACGCAGCATGTGTTGTCCAGCTGATTTGACAAAAGGGCAGAGGTGTTTGACCCAATTAAACCATGAAAACCGTGTTAAAAGTTCCCTTTCCTTTAGCTTTTCCACTAAATGTTTGATGAGACTCAGTATGGTGTGTGACAGCCATACCTGATTTGGGCAATCAAGAAACGAGAGCCTTGGAAACTCCCATCTTCTGCCTCCAAGGGTGTCTGGGCTCCCTCTGCTGTGCCTCCCACAGACCTGCCCCGGGAGTAGGGTGGAAGTTTTCGGCTGTGACCACACAGAGTAGCCGTGCTCGGGGGCGGTGCGCCAGAGGCGGCTGCTGGTCTGCCATCCGATCTCGGACAGGCAGGAGCCCAGACAGCATCAAAGACGTGTCAGGAGATGTGCCAGAGGTGCCACGCCCGCTGGGCCTGGGCAGCAGTCGGTGTTGATGATGAAGGAAATGCAGTGCAGGGCTGTTGTGAGGACAAGGACTGCAGTGGGGTGTTTCTGGTCCCCTGGGAGCTGCTTTGGGGTCAGAGGAGGCATGGCCCACAGGCCTGTTTCTGCATCTGCAGGGAGCTATCGGGAGACCAGCCAAGCTCACAGTCTGTGTGTTTTAATCACTGTTTTTTTAGACACTTAGTTTTTACATGTCATGAAGAAAGCCAATCTCCTGTCTTCCTCTTGCCCATCACTCTTCTTTTTTATGAGACGTAGGGATGCATAGGGTCCAGGAGAGACTTATGTGCATGAGCGACCTGTCCAGGCAGTGGCCTCCGTCTGCGATGCAGGCTGCCCAGCGAGGACATGGGGCCTTTTCCTAAAGCCCTAGAGCTCATTTAAAGTAGCTTCAGATCGGGCATGGGAGCCTTGCTTTTTTTGCACTTGGAAAGAAAATCTAATGGGTACTCTCATCATACATAAGAATTTCTTTTGGTTTGGACATTGGTTAGGAAATACACTTGCCAATTTATTTCACATATCAGGTAAAAAGCACTTCTCTTTCAGGTTTCTTCTTGAATGGGCCTTAAGAAGCCTAATAAGTGACCCTTGAGTTTTCCTTAAAATCAGTCCTGGTCAGAAAAATGTTTGTAGACTCCCCCTTTCTATTCCAGATGCAGTTTCCTTTCTTGCTGGTATAATCATCCAACATATTTCACTTTAGAGCAGCATGAGTCTGTTCTCCAAAGTTTCTTTATTCCTTGTAATTTATCACTTTCTTTTCTGTCTGTTTTTAGAAATACCTGGGTTAAAATCCTTTCCCCCGCTGGACCAATCCAGGAATCCCATAATTTCGTTGCCTGGGAAATGAGGGCCAAGCACTTACGTTAGGAAGGAGTGAAAGCACGGAAAAGGGAAGAAGCAGGAGAGGCAGAGAGCTGGGACGGGGCTGCCCTCAGTTAGTCCTGGTCTCTGGGACAGCAGGGAGGCTGGTGGACAGAAACCAGCCAGGGGAGAGAGCGCGGCTCGGAGAAACAGAGCAGGCAGGGCCATGGCAGAAGCTGCCCAGATGTGTCAGGCGAGGCCGCTTGCCTGGCAAACCCAGCTATCTTATGCTCAATAGAAGGGCTTTGGACGTGGGGCCCCAGCGGGCAGGCTTTGCTGGGCCTGTGCCATGCTGGGGGAACCTGGCTATCGTCCACCCCCCAGGAATAGGCCCCGACCCTCAGGGGTAGGAAATGGAAGGCCCTGGTGGTGGTTCCCGGCACAGTGCCCTGACTTGAACTTAGTTAACTGCTTGTCTTCTCCCCCTTTCTCTCAGCAACTCCGGAGTCAAGCGCGAGCCCTGATCACCTTTGCTGGGATGATACCCTACCGGACATCTGGGGACACCAACGCGAGGCTGGTGCAGATGGAGGTCCTCATGAATTAAGTGCGATGCTTGAGGGGCCCCGGGACTGCACCCCGTCAGTACCTCGGGCGCTGGGGCCCCGGGTGGGGTTTCTGGTTTTGTTTCTGTTGTGTTTTGTTTTGTTTTGTTTTTTGTATTATGTATTTTTGTCAACACAAATAAATTTCTTTGATTTGTATTTCTTTTCACATTCTTTTATTTTCTTTTTTTTTTTCCTTTGAAATTTTGTTTAAATTTTTATTTGTGTGGGAGGAAATGCCTTCACTGGTGCTTGGGCCAGAGAATGATAGGCTTATATAGGCGGCTGTGATTTGGTTCAAGTTGACCTTAAACAATTAAAAGTTCCCCCACAAAGAGCAAGGAAATGAAGGTTTTGGGAGTGACTTTTATTTAGATGTAATATTGCACATAGCAGGGCCACAGGTGCGCTCACATTTTTATTTGAATGTGAAAGCCAACCTCGGCCTTGGCTGAGTTGAGATTTGTGTGGGAAACATCAGGCCATCACGTCCTCCTCTTCTCTCGGGTGTGCCTTGGGGTCCAGGCGGTCCGAGACCGTCCTCCAGATTGTTTGCTCCGATTCCAGCCAGGATTGATTAGCTTGCATTTCTGTGGAAATCCCACTGGAGAGGAAAACAGGCTTCGGAGAAGGTAGCCTCAGAAATGAGCGTTGTGGTGTTTGAGGAATGCCGACCTCGCCGCTTCTCCCTCTGTAACTGCCCCACTGAGAGCTGACTGCTCGGCCTTGTGCGCACCCCTCTTCAAGAGGACTTCTGGGCCGGCCGAGTGGCGCGGTGGTTAAGCGCTGGCTTGGGAAGCCAGCGACCCCGGATCGGTCCCACGTATGAAGGCCAGTGACACTGCCCTCAAAAAAAAAAAAGGACTTCTAAGCCCCCCTTTCCCTCCTCGGTAGTTGGTTCTTCTGTTGGCACCATGAAGCTGATTGGCGGGGTAGGTTCATGAGTCCTGTTCCAAGTCTGACACTGTCGGGCGTTGGCACTGAGGGTATATGGCCCCTGAGCGGAGGTTGGCCCGCAGCGTCGGCTGTTTCTCCTGCCATCAGGCCCGAAGGCCTGGACTGAACGAGAGGAAATGAGGACGAGTGTTCGTCCCTGGATGGCCAGCTGGGGCTGCGAGAGGCCGGACATTGGTGGCTCTCCCAGGAGGATGTCAACCCCAGAGTCCCCACAAGGGCTGTTTGCTCCTAGGGAGAAACCACTCTTGTCACAGGGCAAAGTGACCCATGCCACCCTCGGGTTGTGGAAATAATTGTTACCTTTGGGAAAGCTAATGTGTCGATAAGGGCACCATCTGTTCATCCGTTGGATTCTGTCTATCAAGGATGAGCCTTAGGGCCAGCAAGCATGCTTCAGCCTTCCCCTCCGGCCCCATCGATTCACCTGGAGTGCTCACCTTCCACTGAGCTTTGCTAAGAAAAGACTTGGACGGTGAGCCCTGCACGGGACTTGATTGGGCCAATTGTGCCCCTTTTGTACGTACTGATTTATATTTTCAACAAATCAAATGATTTGCTTTACCAGTGTTCTAAAAACTCTACCCTGGACTTTTCATCAAGTGTGACTTAGTTGTTTTTTTTGTGGGGTTTTTTTTTTTAAATATTAGGTCTTACTTGTAGATAGAAGTGTCACGACGATGCCATAAACGAGAGAAGGCTCAAGTTGTTTAAATCCGTCTTTGCTCATTCCTCAGCCCTTGCTCTTCATTCTGCCGCGCGGAGTCAGTGTGAGTCCGCCTCTCCTTGCGTCATGCGGTTCTGCCAGCTCCACAGAGAACTGCGTGGGGCATGAGGCCCTGTGCCCTTTGACGGGTAGATGAGACAAAGTCAGAAGGGACAGAAAAGCCACCGCACCTTGAGCTGCCCTGATGGGGGAGCTGTGTGGACTTGAGAGGAAAGCCGCCCCTGGCTGGCTTTTGAGGACGTGCCTGGAGAGACACCCGTAGGAGAAGCAAGATGACAGGTTCACGCCGGAAGGGCCAGGCTTCTGTGGCACATCCAGTGCTTGTCCTGCCGGCCGCTTCTGTGCTGACACCCTGCCTGCTGGGTCTAGAGATGCAGGACTCAGGCCGAGTTTGCAAGGCCACGGCTTCCGCAGGTTCCTGGGTACCCATGTGACAACAGGTGCCCAGAAGCCTTGATGCTGTGACAGATTATTAGCCTAAAAGTCACCCTCAGCTCAGCTGTTTGGGGAAATGCATCGTTCCCCTCAATATTGGTCCCTGGTTTCACCATTTACCCAGAGAAGCAGAGAAAGTGGCACTGGGAGTCATTCATCTTCCGGGATGAGTCCAATCTTGCCGATGACATCAGGGGCGCTTGGAGACGGACAGGGCGAGTGCCAGCCTCAGCAGCTCATAATGAACTCACTGGGACGCGCTGACTTGATCTGGGTCCTGTTCAAAGGCCTGGAGATTTGATTTCAAGGAATTTGTGCTTTGGGTTTTTTCGTTTTACAAAACAGATCTGCCTGCCTAACTTCCAAGGGGAAACGGGAGTGAGCTCTCAGAGCGAATCCTGAGCTGGCTGGGCTCATCCAAGAGCAGGCAGTGCCCATTCACACTGCGTCCGGGGTGTGTAGGCCCTGATCCCGCCATCGAGGAGAGGATGCACAGTCTAATTGGAGATTTCCAACAGCGCTACGGCGGCCACTGTTACTCTTTTTTTTTGAAGGCAGTGTCACTGGCCCTCATATGTGGGACCCGAACCGGGGCCGCTGGCTTCCCAGGCCAGCGCTTAACCACCGTGCCACTCGGCTGGCTCTGTTACTCTTGATGCATCATTTAAATCCTAGGGCTTAGGTTTCTAGACTCCTTCTCACAGCATCCAGCATTTGCTGGTTTATTACATAGAGGACTATTTGCTCTGTGTTCTCACCCCAGCCTGCGCTATGTGAGTCAACTCCTGATCAAACCCTTAATACTGAATTTAGCCACTCCATGCAGATATGGCCATGTCCCACTGCGTTAGACTCAATCTTCACAGCCCTTGTTTTTCCATTAGGCATCAGAGCCTTTGTGTAGCTTATTAGGTCGTTCATATCCCTGCCAAATTTCCATCATGCCGCTCAGGAAGTGACTAGAGCACGCTGAAGGCTGAATAAAACCCCTGGCTGGGCATGACGCCAGGCCTGCCAAAGTGCCAGCAGGCCCCACGCTGATGGCGTGGCCTCGGCCAGCCATGGAGATGGACTGAGCCCTGTGTCCAGCAAATGGGGAGAAGGGTTACCTGTGGAGTCCTAATGAAAATGTGCATTTTAGGGTGTCATTCAAGGTGCTTATTATATATATCAGTAAAATAGGGCTTTTACACCTGCGTTTTGGGAATATCAGGAAGAAGTCAGCAACTCGTTACACAGGAATTGTGTAGAACGCTGGGAGAAAAGGAGGCTGTTTTCAGGGTCCTGAATGTCCCGGTCCTTTGTTCTTCTAGGCTGAATTCAGAAGCCACCTGCCTCCAGCCCATCTTCTGCTAGTTTCATCATATACCATTCCCCCTCACTGGGCAGGGAGAGGAGGGAAGTAAACCTGTCTTCTTGCCACTTGTTTCTAACTGAAATGGTTGGTGGGAAAACACTGAAAAGCACCGACTAAAATGTTTTGTAAAGAAACGTCAGTTGATCTGTGCTTCCCCTTGCCTTGTGCATCTAACTGCTGTGATTGGCCGTAGCCCAGGGCCTGGCTGACCGAGCCCCATGTGTTGATGTGTCAGCCCAAGTTCAGTTCAGTCAGTGCTGCATATGCTGCGCCGTGCACACAGGGAGCTGGCGACAGCCAGGTAATAAAATCCCCATCCCAGTGTTGTTCATAAGTCTGAAAAAGAGGCTCATTCTTCTAGTCCTCCTTCTGCCAGGACCTCCTAAGTGGAAATACTGGTAGTTCTAAGTTGCTAAGCCAGGAAAGGACATTTTTCTATCCTAGCCTTGAATCGAAATACCTTTTACGTGCCCTGGTCTGGGCATCTATCCCACAGTGGGCTGCTCAGCAAATGTTTGAACAGATTCTTTGCTGTGGCCTCCTGGGTCAGCCCCGACACACACACACACACACACACACACACACACACACACACACCTGTACAGCTCACATGCCTGGATCCAGACTACTTAGCTTGGGGTCCCTACCAGGCATTCGGTGTGAGGGAAGGTGGAGAGGCATGTCTCCTGGGCTCAGATGAAACAGGGCTGGTCCTTCAAAAAAGGAAGCTTGCAGAGCTGCCTACAGTCTGCAGGGAACTGTTGAGAGGAAGGGAGTAGAAACTTGATTTACTGTTAATAAAGGCCAGATCTTTAAGGGGGAGGGGCCGGCAGGAACTAGTGTTTGCACTGGCGTATTCTGTCTTCCCTGTTGCCCTCCCTGTTGCAAGTCTGTTTTTTGGGAATGGGGAGGGTAAAAGAGGTTGCCTCAGACAGTGGTTTCTGTCTGAACAGTAAGTGGGGTGGGGGTGGGGGCAGAAGTGATCCCAGAGCAGGGCTTCTAGCAGAGAAACAGACACACCAGAGCCCTTTCGTGCCCTGAGCACAGCTGACCTAGGCAGCCTCTTAGGTGGCACCCAGGGCTACAGGGCCTGCAGCTAAGGCCCCTGCCTCCCAGCCAGATTTGGTGAAGAAAAATAGAGGACACCCAGTTAAATGTTAATTTCAGATAACCAACAAATGAGTTCTTAGTATAAGTATGTCCCAGTTTCACTTGGCTACCCCATCCAGGCTTGCCCCTGCTGGCTTGTGCTGCTGGAAGGCTCCCAGGCTTGGCACAGGCTGCTATGAGGAGCTCTCCAGCTCAGTTGGATTACCCTGATTTGTTGCATTGCTTATGCTCCTGTGGGCAGCGGAAATAACTGAAATATGAAGGTCGCTTGAGAGAGGGCAGTCACTGGACTTCAGTTTTGAAGAGCCAGGCAGGCTGATGAGGGGGATGACTGTGGGCCCCAGGTGACCTCCGCAGCTAGTGCCTGCTCGGTATTTTTCCATCAGGAATTTCAAATGTGCATTTAGTGAAGAGAGGAAGGAGGCAACGTATAGCTTTTCCTCACGCGATGAGCAACTTTTATTAGAAACGCAGTGGGGAGAATGCTTCGCTTTCTTCAGTTGACCGTTTTTTTCCTTTCTGTCTTTACTTTTCTGACATCGTTGCTGTGTGTGGTGTTTGTGGGGAGAAGGGACGGGGTGGGAGAATCGGGGTCTGTTCTGCATGTTCCTTTCTGTACAGTAACTTCTGCGTTTACTCTGTTTAGGATGGTTCCTCCACCACCACCCCTATCTCTAGCCAGTAAATTTCTGGAATGTTCTCCCAGAGTACCGTGTACCCCCTTTGTTCAGTCCCTCAGTGGAGCGGAAACCTCCCTCGGGCCTCCTTTCCTGGGAATGTCCTTAGCTGAGGGACAGTCTGGGCCTCTGAAGGCAGCAAGAGGGTCTCTTCCCAGCCTCTGGGAATACCTGAGCCAGCCCCTTCTCCACTCCCTGTGAGAAGGGCTGAGGCTTGCGGGGTCCCTGGGTCTGCGAAGCCCCTACAGGCCTCTGTAAGTACAGGACTGCCAGCCCGGCTCCTGAGTTTGCTCTCCTCCCACTGGCCTTAGGATTCAGTCCCTGGACCAGGGGTCTGAGGAAAGGCAGGACCCGTCTGGAGGTGTGGCAGGATGATAAATGGGGCGCTTGGATGCGAAACCCAGCATGTGACTCACATATTTGGGGGCCGGGAGCTGTTAAAAGTTGTGACCACTTCTTTTGGACTCTTCCTGGAAACCTTCTTCAGAGGGGGTTGAGAGCCAGCTATTGGCCTTGGGGGAGTGAAGGCAGGATTGGGGGGTGGGGGCGTTATGTTTTGGTCAGATGGTGCGGGAGACTTGGGTGCAGTCACAGGACAGATGTCTCCTGCTCTCTTGGACAGCATCTGCCGGTGTTTCTGACCAGGCGGGGCTTTTTCCTGAAAAAAGCCCCCTGAAAAAAGGTCTGGGGCATGGGATTCTGCTTGGGGACACGCAAATGGCTGAGGGGAAAGAGGGCGCTCACTTCTCTCTCCACTGGGGGCCTCGCCCTGAGGAGAAGGGCTGAGGGACTTGGCTTCAGTGTTCTCTCCCTGCAGGGGCTACGTGGAAGAATTTCAGCCCATCCCCTTTGCGTGGGAGCCCTCAGCTTGTTCTGGCCCCTGGGGCCTCGGGGAGGCCATTTCCTGATGAACCAGCTGGGAATCGGGCCTCAGGCAAGTGCCCCACAGCCTGTCCCAGGGTTTACCGGTCTCTTCTGGGCCTTTCCAACACCTTCTGGGGCCGGCCTGCTGCTGAGAGGACAGCATTGAGAGGCAGGGGGCAGATGGAGAGATGGTAGTGTGGCCCGGCTTATCCAGCTCTCAGACCTAGAGGCTTTTCAATGGCGTCCTCAGAACCTTTAAACTGCCACCCCGGTGGCAAGGAGAGAGGACAAGGTTGGGGCCACTGGTCCCCTCAACATAAGGGGCACCTTAGCTGTTCCCTAGGAGTGGCCAGGTTTCCGTAGACGCCCCGGGAAGCAAACGTCCACAGAGCAGTGTGAAGGTGGGTGGTGGGAGGCGAGGCCGGGAAGCCTGGGGAAGGGAGCCTCGTGTGCTGGCAGCGCTGTTGAGGGAAAGATGTTTTCCCTGGGGAGGCCGGCTGGAAGTTCTTTTCCTTAGCCACCTCCCTCCCAAATAGCGTCAGCCTGGAGGCACCGCCCTCACTACCCAGCTGACCCTCCTGCATTCAGCGTGGGGCCCCGGCTGAGCCTTCGCGCTGATCAGCCTGACAGATCAGGGGCTTGTATTTTTAGGAAAATTAAACCAAACCAAAAGGGACACAGATGTCTGAGATGTGGCCCTCTGGTGGCCGGCAGCAGCCATCATTAACTTCAGATGGCACAAACAGCCCAAGAAGGATTTTGAGATTTCTATGAAAACTAAATTCTGAAAGGAAAGAGCTCAGCACCAATGGGGGCAGGGGAGGAAGAGCGGGGAAACAGCCCAGGACTGAAGGCTCCCAGAGCACAGAGCCCCGAATGGAGTAAGCGGGCAGCAGCCCCACCAGGCTGCAGGGCCCTGCGTTTGACAGCCGCAAACTTTAGAGCTGGTCTGCAAGTTGGGCAAAAATCCCCTCTTCCCGTGACTGAAATAAATCATTGGACCTCTCTGAGCCAGTTTGCTCAGGTACAAAGCATGGGTACCAGTTCCTATTCCACCAGCCCATTGGGAAGATAAGTTAATCAATGGAAACCACCCACCTATTGCCTGTCACACCGTGCGCCCTCAGGAAAGGTTAATATTGGCCGCCCTGCTCCTACCCTTATTTAGACAGGTCTCTAGGGCAATCGGTAAGTCCTCTACCATTTGGCTTCTGCCCTTCACAGTAGGTCTTTCACATGGGTGCAGGGTGGAGTCGATGACCCCACCCCAGGGATGGCTTTTTTTTTTTGCAAGTGACAAAATTAGGTCAAAGATGTTAGGCTAAAAATTTGTTATTAGGGAACAGACATTGACATGTCAAGTTCAGCTTGTGATTCCTATTGGTTCGGTGACTGCTAAAAGGAGAATGCAATTCAACCAATGTTTGACCATCTACCCTGTGCCAGGTGTTCCAGACACTGAGGACACAGCAGTGGGATGCTTAGAGACCCTGCCCTGAAGGAGCTTACATTTTCCCGGGGTGAGACTGACAGCAAAGGGCCTCTTCTTAGAAAAGTAGGTCTGTCCCACGGGCTGGCTTGAGAGCTTCACCATTAGCGCCCACCAGAGGCCTTGGGGCTAAGAGCTGTGGGGTGATTTCTGAGACCCAGGCACAGTCCCTGCTGTCTTAAGTTTCTGTGTGGTTGGGGAGGAGAGGGAAGCAGGTTTGTGCACGTGCGCATGCACACGCACCCCTAATAAAATAGGAAGTCAGGAAACGCTGCAAGAAACGGCCAGATAAAGAAGATCAAAGGCAGGATTTCCTGGGGCTGGGGATGTGGGAGCCATCTGCAAGTGACCAGGATTCAGACCTGCAGATGTGGGCGGCACGGTGCGGGCGTGGCCATCCTGCGAGCCCAGGACACAGTGAGCCCAGCTCCCCTCTTGGCCGGACCCCAGTGGTGTCAAGCAGCTGTTTCCGCTCTTATGACCTTGGAGCAAAAGAAACAGCAGGACTCAGGTGAGTCGAGGGGCCCTGGAGCCAGGTGGAGTCCTGCCAGAGGTTGAAGGCCTCATATTCAGCCCTTCCTGGCCAAGCAGAAGCCTGACCATAGGGCATCCACCTTGTTCAAGAGGTGAGTATATGGGGGTGGCGCATGTGGGGGGTGGGGGGTCCATAAGGCAGAGAGATGAGGGTGGTCTGACCTGGGGGGCACACACTTGTCTGTGCAGATCAATAATTAAGGGCTGCCTGCTGCGCTTCGGCAATGAATCCAGCATAAACGGCTGGTAGCCAGTTATGAATTCATGTGTCTGCCCAGGAAACATAGCTCTTTAAAAGCCTTTGACAACATAGGAGATCATTTTACAGAAACTCTAAATCAGCAGCACCTTTATTAAGCAGAGCCAGGCTTTGTGCTTGCACAGCCTTAGTCGACACCTTTCCTCTTGCTTAGAGCTCTAGCTCTGCCATTCTCAACCCTGGCTACGTGTTAGAATCATCGGGAGGGTTCTTAAAATGAATGATTTCCAAGCCCCTGCCCTTGGACTTCTGACTTAATTGGCTTGGGGAGGGGCTTAGGCACTGACTATTTTTTAAATGCTCCCCAGATGATTTTCATGCAAGAGCATGGGTCAAGAGCAGGGTCAAGATCCCTCGTTCTGACTGGAAGCAGGAAGTGAAGTTAGCCTCTGGCCTCTCTAAGTGGGGAGCCTGCCCCCCCACTCTTCAATACAGGTTTTCAACAAGTCACACAATATCTGAGGTGCACTAAATAGGAAGATGAACATTCTAACTGGTAGGAAAATTAGGCACCATACCCAGGCCTAGTGGGTCAGCTTGCCCACTGTGTACCAACCAAGGTCAAAGCCAGTTGTCCAGCACAGTCTTTGACGTTGGGTGGTTAACCAGTAAAAATGGCATCAGTTGAGGAGCATCAATATGTGCATGTTGGCGGAGATGGTATCGTATTTCCCAGGAAATCATAAGGGAATGACATCTGACAACGCTGGCTAAATCCCTGGCCTTCCTCTAGGATGCTCTTTCCTGTGTCCAGCTGCCCCCGCCTTCCTGCGTCCACCACTGGCAGCCTTGTCCCGGGCCTCTCGAATGCACATGCTCAGTGCTCAGAGCCACTGCTAACGGAGCTCCCTGGACCCACCCTCCACTCTTCATGCAGCCCCTCAAATTTCCTGCTGTGGGGCTCCATACCCCATGGGACCGGCAGGACACGCACCCAGCCAGAGCCACCCAGTCTGGAGGGGGGACTCCCCTTGGATACAACCCCCTTTTCTCACTTGAGCTCAAATGCGGCCTGAATGGCAAGAGCCATCTTGCAACTGAACCCTGGGGCGCTGGGTGACCTCCAGCAGGAAGTCCTTTGGGGTTCTGCTTTGGGATATTAAGGATGTGGCAAAGGGACAACCAGGGGACATGGGAGAGCGTCTCCCACTCGGAGCTTCTAGGACCTGCGGAACGCTTGTCGAAGCCTGAGCTCTGATGATGCCTGAGCTCTGATGCCTGCAAACGGCCCAGGCCAACCCTCCTTGGGCTTCTGCTTTCTGGTCCTGAGCAGCCCGTTCCCCGTCCCCCCTCTTCATGCCCCAACTCGTTTATTTGTTTTTAACATAAACTTCAGCAGCTGCCCTTTTCAGAAAGCGATGCTTTAAATAGTTGAGGATAGGTTGGTCATCTTCCCCCTTTCTTTCCTGGTAGCTAAAAAGCTGGGACCAAATATGTATACCGGGGGTGCCAGAAAAATGCAGACAAGAGGACACTTTGGTCAGTGTTGCTCAAGCAGTAGTTCGCTGTCATCAGAAGTGTCTGGACGCTGACGGGAACCACTTTGAGCACCTCTTATAGTTGCAAAAGTCAAATGGGACTCGAATTCATCTTTTGTTATCTGTTTATATTGAGTATTACAATTTTAATACAGTTTTCCTTTCTTAAAATGTGTATACATTTTTTTGGCACCCTCTGTATATGCATATACATATATTTATAAGCTTACCTATATTTATATATCTATGCATATGTATATGTTTGCATATATTTATAAATAATATTTGTAGGGCACTATTAATGTCCTCTGAAACACTTCTTCCACAAGTTTCCTCTTTTGATCGTCAAAAACCCGTTGTCTGAGAGGAGTTGCCCATTTGACAGATGATGACACTAAGGCACACAGGGAAAGGCCTGAGGTCACCAGGTAGGTGGTGCAGAGCCAGGCCCAGGCCTCCTTTGGCTCACATCGTTCCCACTCCTCCTTGTGTCTTAGGCCGGGCCTAGTGGGGGAGCTGAGCTTTTAAAAGCAGGTCCCGATCTTAGGTGCCCTGATCCCTGCTGCAGGAGGTCAGAGGCCCCTGGGCCCATTAAAGTGTATTCTGATTAGAAATGCACCCTGGGGTTCAAAATCAAACACAGTGACCATGTTTCCCCTATTGCTTTCAAGACAAAAAGGTTTCAGGGAAGTTAGAAAAGCTAAAGGTGTGTTTTTAAAATGAAAAGGCTAGGCTCCATAGCTCAGAGGGTAGAACACAGGTCCCATAAAAATGAAAGGCTCAGAATAGGAGAAACAATGGGTTTGGCTCCTTTGTCTCTTGGAAGAATACGTGGTCATATCTGTTCCTACACCACTGAATTTTTGTTAGAATTACTGCTTCAGTTTGTGTTGATGTGGAAGGACTGAACACAGCTAAGACTGGATGGAGCGGTAAAGAGTTGGGGGAGATTTATTTTCTTTATGAAAAGAGGAAAAGGGGGAACAAATGAAATCTCACTCTTTGAGCAGATAGTGACTACTGATCATGATTCCACTTTTTGCCTTGGCTGCCAGGAAGCTCCAACCTAACATTTGGCCATTTCTCTCCTAAAATGATTGCTTATCTTTTTTTTTTGCTTTTATGCTAACTGTGCTATTCCACACACCCCACTCTATCATTGTCCCAGCCAGAGGCAGTCATCCCTTCTCTGAGCCCATGTAGCATTTTATCCAGGAATTTATGCCTTTATGCTTTGGGTTGTGGTTACTGATGGCTTTACCACCTCTGATGAACTATGTGCTCCTTGGGGATCGTGATCATGCCTTCTCCTTCTGTGTATCTTCCAAAACAGCCAGACTGTGTCCAATATATTATTAATATCTACAATTACTTACGGAATGGATGTTGGCTAAATAGGTGAAAAAAAAGCCTGAGTCCTTCCTTTGACAATGAAACTATGTTAACTCAAAAGCATGTCTCCCTTTTTGTTTTAGCTGCCAGTAGCTCCAAGGTATTTCGGTGTCCAGCTGCTATATAACATGGTCCAGGTCGAAGGACCAGGATTGTAATAGACACAGTTATGTGGTCTGCAAGGCTGAAGAGAAACCCATTTCTTGGTCCTGGTTGCTGGTGAAGGCCACAGTCCAGCTTCCAGCTTTCCAGCCCTGCCCAGAGCCTGGTCACTCCTTTGTTGCTCTGCCCCGCTGCCCTGCCTAGGGTTTTGCTTCTGCTCCCCTCTTCCCTTCTACCATCAAGTCTGTGAGCCCCTCCGCCAAGGGCAGAGACCCAGCCTCCATGGTTCACAGCCCTAGGCCCTGGGGCTGTGCTGGCTGGGGCAGCCATCTGTTGGGGAGGATGTTTGCACAGGCTGGTTGCTGTCTCAAAGCCACGGAGCCACGTCCAGAGGAGGAAGGCGGCCGGCGGCGTTCTGGTATTGTTGCTGCAGCTGGTGTTGTGAATCAGGCCGACGAGCAGTGCATCCTCTTACCCGGCTATTTCACGACACCAGGGTTGCATCATACCCATCCTCTCCAGGCGAGCCTCGTGGGACCGGGCTGACTCGCACGTGGGGATGGGGTGGGGGTGGGGAGTCTGTGTAAAAGAGTGTTCTCTTTAGCCCACGGATTCTGTCACACTGCTCCTCAGCGTCAGGTGGGGAGCTTTCCAAAAATAGCTGCCGCTGGCCCCTCAGCCCCTCCTCTGCCCCAGCCCCACAGAATCTCCGGCATAAATCAGCACTTGTTAGAGGCCATGGTGTGAGGCTCAAGTCCGACTGCAGTCAGGGCTGAGCCCCAGGGCTCCTGCCTGCGGCCGTGGCCATAGCCCTGCCTGGCCCTACTCTTACTGCCTTGTGCTGCTCGCCCAGCAGGCTGCCCGCCAGCAGCCTTCCAGAAACAGAAGGGAGCTGATGCCCCAGCACAGAGGCCAGGCTTCTTGCCCTGGCATTTGAAGCCCTTCTTCCCTGGCTTCCCTGCTCAGAAATGACATGACCGTTTGCCCCGTACACTCCTCCCTGGGCCCTTCATCTCTCGAACACCTGCCCCATCCGAACCCGTGTGCCGGTTCTGTGGGCTCTGCCTTCAGAAGCTCCCTCAGCTCCCCACACTTCTCACCACCCTGCCACCCACAGCCGCTCCCCTGGCCTGACACCACTCCGTGTACTGCGGTGGCCCCGGACTAGCCTTGCCTTGCCCTTGCTTCCCTCAGTCCTGTCTCCATACAACGGCCAACGCAATTTTTGAAAAATATAAATCTGACCATCACATAATAGGCTGTGAAACTTCTAATCCTGGCTTATAAAGCCCAGTGTTCCCCCTTCCATGGCTCAGACCCCATCTCCTTGGTCCCTCTGCTCCTGTCACAGTGCCTCCTTCTGTCTGGAAGCCCCAACCACACTCGTTCCCCAGGGCCTTTGCACACGCCCTTCGCGCTGTGCTCATTCCTATCTGCCCATATGTGGGAGGCTCCTTCTCATTGTTGGAGCTTGGCTCAGATTCCTCCTTCTCAGAGAGTCCTACATGGCCCTCCTTAAAAGCAACAAAAAAAAAGCTTTGTTTTCTTCATAGCACAAATGTATTATGTGATTGCTGGTCTGTTTACTGTCTGTCTCTCCCACTAGAATGTGCGCTCCAGGAGGGCAGGGCCTTTGTCTTGTTCCCCATGGTGCCTCTGTTGTCTAGCACAGGGCATGGTATGCAGTAGGCATTCAATAAATGTGTGTGAATGAAGAAACAATCAGACCCCTTTCATCTCCCACCATGTCTTCCCTCCTCCCCCAAACTCCACCCACCTCTTCCCTCGCACTGACCACGCCCTTCCTCTGAACCCCATGCCCCACGAGCCCCTCCATCCTAGCCTGCACAGCTCCCCTGCCAGCTCTGCTCTCCCTCTCCTGGGCAGCTGGTTTGTCTGCCAAGCTAGGTTGTGAGCTCCAGTGTCTGGTACACAGGAGGGGCACAATAGATGCTTAGGTGCCCCCGTGGCCCTGAGATTCAGAGGTTACAGCAGCACCCCCGCTCCCCTCCACCCTGTCCCTACCATTTCAGCCCTTGTGTGTCTAGAGTTTTCATCTCTAGGGAGTTTCCTAACTGTTGAGTCTCAGTTCCTTTACTGCCTCTGTTCTCTGTCCTTCTGAGAGCCGGGAGATGGTGAAGGGCCCGCAGTCACTCAGTCAGGGACTGACACTGAACAGGTGCGCCATAGCTGACACTGGTGTCGTGTCATTTCCATGTTGCTGCTGAGAAAGCCAAGGCCCAGGAAGGTCAGGTGACTTGTTCAAAGTCACATGGAAACAGAACTGACATGGAGCCCGAGACTGACCCGAGGCCCCATCACAGGGCTTTGCTCAGGTACATCCAATCTGGAGTCCTGGGTCTCAGACCTGAAAGGCTCTGGGGCCGCCTAGAAGCTACGAGGCAGGAGTTGTGACAGACCCAGCACCGTGTCCCCATCAAGAAGAGGGCTTCTGTGGGCATTTCTCAAATGGGTGAGATCCCATCCACACGTAAGAATCCCCTTCCTGTGCATTGGGACAAGGTGTTCTCACAGGCCCTTCAGCTTATGCTATTGATAAGCCCTCCGAGGAGTCCTGCTTATATCCCATCCCACCCCAGAGAGAGTGGAGGGGCAGGAAAGGCTTCTTGAAGCAGCCAGGTTCCCCCTCCAGGCCTGGAAGGGACCTTGGATGTGACCTGGCCTGGGTATGGCGAAGGGAGGAGGAAGAGTCTTGTGCAAGGTCACTCAGCACATCTGTGGCCCCTCACTCTCTCTGCCGGTGGCCTTGGCCCCTTCCCATCCTTTCCTCTCCTGAGATCTTTATCAGGAATTTTCCACAGCTGCTCCGGCCAGGGTGTGTAGGAATGGTGTAAGGGGATGTTGGGTAGCTGTGATTTTCACCAGTCAGGTGGCAGTTTAAGAGCAAGAGGGTGATAAGATCTGCCCCGAGGCCCTGTGGGAGGGAATGAGTAACTCACAGGCCTCTCCCCCACCGGACTGATGGGGCGGGGCTGCAGTGAGGGTACCACACTGACCAAGACGGGTCCTTGCTGGGGAGTCCTCACCTTTGAGCCTTCACCCCACTGGCAGCTGGCAAGGGGGTTGGGGACATACTCCTGAGGAGGGGCTGGAACTCATGGGAAGGGGGGTAGGCAAGACTGGGGGTCATTAGACTCTTTTTAAACAATGCACACATCAAGTAAATATATAAACTTTGCAAAAACATACACAGTGATCATGACCTTTTGGATTTGTCATCAAGGTGATGTCATCCCCAGATCACCTCCCTGCCCACCTGAGCTGGGATAGCCCCAGGAGCTGTCCTGACCCACCTGAGCCCCCACTTGGGGTAATTCTGTCCGCCAAGAGTTCCTATGGTGGCCGCTCTCTGCCCTCTTTGATCTGGTCCCCTTCGCTTTTCACTCAACAAGCATCTATGGAGGACCTACTCTGTGCTGTTCGAATTGCTTGGAATCATCACTGAACATGATAGGCCCAGATCCCTGCTCCTGTGGGCTGGCCTTCTAGTACTTGGATTAAATGTATGCCCCCCTTCCCAGAAAAATACACTTAGGTATGAAAATTTGTCCAGTTTTGTGGGCTTCTGAACCCCAGTTTAAGCACCCTCATTTTGGAGGGTGACTCCCTAATGCAGCTTGCTACTCTAACACAGTCTGAGCATTTCCATCTGCACCACGCTGCCTGCCCTGGAGCTGGGCACACGGGTCCCGGACCCTCTGGACGGGGAGTGAGGGGGGCAGTGTGAGCCAGCCAGGCCCCTGTGTAAGCTCTCCGTCCGCTAGTGCTGACCTGCTGTGGGAGACCATGAAGTCCCAAGGACTCTGAGCGTCTCAGAACTGGTCTTCTGGGGACCTATGTGATCTCTGAGAGCCACGGCTGAGAGGCAGGGCAGGGAGGAAGAGAAAACGTGTCCCTCCCGAGGATGGCCGGAGCCTGAGCATAAGCCAAGCTCAGATGCCTGGAACTGGTGGTGGCTTTGTGGCCTCCTTCCATCCCCTGTCTCCAGAGGAGCAACGTACCCTCTAAGGATCAGGTCAGGGGCTGTCCTGTCCTTGCCTGTCCCCACCCTGACTCCCGTCCTGACTACTCTCTCCCATTGCTGCCCTCGCAGCTCGCCTGCTCTGTTTCTATGTCCATTCCCCGCACTAACTCAGCAGCACTGTAAGTGCAGGCACAATGGCCACCATTGATGCTCTGGCTGCTAGCGCCACCCATGGCAGGGTGGGTGAGCATTAAAGGTTTCTTGGGTGAATGGCTGAAAAATGTAAAACCCAGCAGGGGAGACAGAGATCAGTAGTTTTCTTGTAGGCCTCTAGGCCACCCTCCCCCAGGATGACGGAAACCGAAGTGAGCAGGCTGGGCATTTACCAGGGAGGGCTCTTGGGGTCCAAACCTCTGGGGACAAGGGAAGGCAGCGGGACCCAGCAGAGGGAGGAGGGGCTGCCGCGTAGACACAAAGCCTCAGCAGACCTGGGGGAGCTCTAGAGCTGGGGTGGCCCCACAGGTGGGGGGAGGCCACAGGCAAGGCCATTGCCATAGGGGCTGACACTGAGAACCCTCACAGCATCTGGGGGAACAGGCCCTTCATTTCTGGTGGCACACCAGGCGTTCACCACACTAACTCTTCCCTCCAAATCCTGACCCACTTCTGTTTCACACCTGCCCCCTAACTCAAATCTCAATCCCCACCTACCTCTGCAATGGCTTAGGTGCCTCCCACGCCACTGTGCATTCAAGGAGTGGCCTCAGGGCTGCTGACAAAACCGGCGCCTGACCTGGTCCAGCACTGGAATGGGGCCTTTGCCCCCTATCCGCCTTAGGAACTGGGGGATGCTCTCTCTGGTCTGACTAGGGGTCGGGGAGATGCTGGCTCCTTGGGCTCGCTACCTTGGTGGCCCTCTAGGCACAACCCATGAGAGCTCTGGGGCAAATGTATGGAGTGGGTGCCCAGTTGCCACTGGGCCACAAGCCCAGGGGCTTGTCAGTCCACACTGGTGGCTGCAGACCACACCTGGCACCTGCCGAACTCTGTTTAGGGGTTCTTGTGCATAATGACCTATACATACTGAGGTGTCTCTGGAAAGACACGACGCAAGACTGGGAGTCAGAGGTCCGTGTCAGAGCGACTGACCTTTATGTGTGTATCTTTTTAAATGTCATACCATTTATCCATTCAAAAATACTAAATAAATAAAAAATAAAGCTAAATACCATGTACTAACATGAGAGGGTTTTGAACCTGTATAGAGTGGGTCCTCAGGTCCTCCGGCTATCTCTGCGGTCCTTTACAGGGTTGCTAACAGTCCTGCGGGTGACTGCTCGCTCCTGGGGTCCTGGCTGCAGAGGTCTGCTGTCCCCAGACTCTGAAAACCCAGGGACTGGGTGTGGCTCCCTGCTTCTCCACGTTGTGTCTGGCTCTGAGCCAGCCCAGCCCTCTTGGTCCCAGGCAGGCGGCTATCTCAGCGATCAAATGGTGGGCAGGACAGCAGTGGGCACATGCTCTGCCTCCCACCCTGTCCTGGGACCCTGCTCACCAGCTGTGGGCGGTTTGGGCCAACCTCCCTGTCTCCTCCTCTCCGCAGGCCCAGCCTATAAAACCACTCTGCATGTCCCCGCCGACCCTGGCCCCCTCCCCTGACACCCAGAACCACAATGGCAGAGCTGACTGTGTCGGAGACACCCGGGGACCCTACTCTGTGCAGCGGGCGTTTCACCATCAGCACACTGCTGGGGGGCGATGAGCCCCCGCCACCCGCTGCCTATGACAACAGCCACCTGACCCATGGCAGCACCTTATACATGCGAACCTTTGGTTACAACACCATCGATGTGGTGCCTGCCTATGAGCACTATGCCAACAGCGCCCTGCCCGGCGAGCCCCAAAAGGCCCGGCCCACGCTGGCCGACCTGCATTCCTTTCTTAAGGTAAGAACTATCTCTGGGTTACCTAACTTCTCTGAGCCTCTGCTTCGTCATCTGTGCCGTGAGGATAAGTGTCTTCCTTCTGGGTTGAGAGGCCCGAAGGAAATGTAGACACGAGAGCTGCAAAGCTCCGGGCACATGTTGTAATGCTTACTGTCGAGTCACTGATAACCCAATCAATCAATGCAGGGCAGCCTAGAAAAGTAATGAGCTCCCAGTCCGTGAAACGTGCAAACAGAGGTTGCACACAGCTGAAAGAGATGGGGGCGAGGAAATTAAGGAAGGCCTGCATCAGAGAGGAGGGTTTCTGGGCTTGCTGCCTGGGAGGCTGGATGGTGGAGCGGGGAGGGCCGGAGCTGGGTTGCTATGACCCCTGTCTGCCTGAACTGTGGCCTCTGGGCTCCCAGCAGGAAGGCAGCCACTTGCACGCCCTGGCCTTTGACAGCCGGCCCAGCCATGAGATGACGGATGGGCTGGTGGAGGACGAGGCAGGCGCCGTCAGTGAGAAGAACGCTGGGGAGCCCGTGCGCTTTGGCTGGGTCAAGGGGGTGATGGTGAGTGGGGTGTGGACAGATGGGAGTGGGCTGGGGACACAGACCTCCATCCAGGCTCACCTCTGACTCTCAGGCCTTAGTTGCCAGGGCAGACCCAAGGCCCAGCCTGGGCCTCAGTTTCCCCATCTGTATAGTGACATCAAATTTTCTCTGGTTTTGTACTTCCTGACCGCTGTTTACCTCCCCCAGCGTGAGACCTGGCCCTAAGACAGATCTCTTTTTGGCTACTCATTTGTCCTATGACCTTGTCTGTGCCTCAGCTTGCTCATTTGTGAAACGAAAGCATTAAGTTAATAGATGTCAAGTGCTGGGATTAATGTCTGCCTTCAAGTTATCAAAAGAAACTGTTTCCCCAAAAAGGGCCACCAGGAGGCAGCACTAAACACACAAATCCAAACAACTTTTTCTCAACCTCCGTGATGGAAAGGGGAAGGGAAGTTTGCTGTGGTGCAGAAGACCACCAAGTCCCTAGACAGCAAAGAATCAGGTGCACTTGGCTTTCAAAGACATTATGGGACGTAACAGAGGGACTTGCATGGGATCTAGGAGAAAGCCTTAGTCCTGCTCTGGGAGGCAGGCGGCCTGGTCCTGACTTTAAATCTGCCAAATGCCAGCTGGCTAGGCCTCTGTTTCTCCATCGAAACGGTGAGCCCTCCTCCACCCGCCGAGGCTCATATCCAGATTCTGGACCTCCTCCCTGGACTATGGTGGCCAGAGCCTGGCATTGCCTGTTCAGAGCAGACGGAGGGCCGTAGAAATCTCCCATATGCCCCACAACACTTGCCTGGGGCCAGTGACCACACCAGCCCCTTCCACTGGGAATTCCAACCTCAGCTGAGGACTCTGACTTTGCTTTAAATTTGGAAGCTGAAGTCACAGGAACCTGAGGTCTGATTTCTGCCTGTATGTGGGTCACTGACTCAGCGGGCATTTGCTAGCTCCCTCTAAATGCCAGGCCCTGGGCCAACAGCTGGCTGCTGAGGCCACGTGTGGGGCTCCCGGACACAGGATCCTGCACTAGGAGGAGGAGGGGTGATAATACTTGCAGCCCATCCTCAGGCCTCGATGGGAGGGCAGGAAAGTGGGGGGGAGGGGCAGGTGAGTCTCTAGGTTCCCTCCCCTCCCTGCCCCACAGAACCAGAGGGGCACTGAGGTGGGAACCCTCTGAAGTGAGCAATGCAAAGAAAGGACCCAGATGTCCCCTATGCCTAAGGGCCTGACCGACGCCATGCCATGACTGGGGACAGGGACTTGCTTATTTGGCTTTGGGGTGCCTGGCCCACCCAGGCGGCCTCTGACAGCCCTCTCCTCCCAGATCCGTTGCATGCTCAATATCTGGGGCGTGATCCTCTACCTGCGGCTCCCCTGGATTACTGCCCAGGCGGGCATTGGTGAGTGCCGCTTCTGGGGGGAAAGGGGAAGGCGTGTTCGAGCTCTGGTCCTCTAAGACCCACAGGATCAGTCTTGAACTTGGGCTGCAGAGACCAGAGGTCCTTGCAGTGATAGAGGTCAGGGTGCTGTGGCAGAGGAGGGTGGGATGTGGAGTCAGTAGGCCTGAGGGCTGTTTGCCCTCAGTAAGTCATTTAACCTCTTGGAGCCAATTTCTACTGCAGAGCACCCACCTGGGTTAGGAACTCGCAGTCTGGACAGACGAGGGTTCAGATGCTAACTCTGTGCCATGCTGTGTGACCTTGGACAAGTTTCTTAACCTCCCTGAGCCTTGGTTTCCTCATCTGTAAAATGGGGGATGAGTTATCCCTACCTCACAGACCTATTGTGGGGTTTCTATGATGCACATTAACAGCAAAGGATTTGGCACCCAGAGGTACGCATTAAGTGGTAACCATTACTTTATTTTTTGTTATTAAATGAGGGTACCCTCCCATCCATATCTAATGATCTTTTACACGTTGGCTTATCAGGTCCCTGGCTAGTCTGAATAGACCAGGGGATAGACAGAGACCCATGTTTTCCAGATGAGAAAACTGAGGCTCAGAGAAGGGGAGTGACTTAATTCATATGGTGAATCAGCTGGCTGACTCAGGTTCCTTATATGGCTCCTCACCTGGGAAATGCCCCGGCTGAGTTTTGGGGTGATCACATCACCACCTGCCCCCCACAGTCCTGACCTGGATCATCATCCTGCTCTCAGTCATGGTGACTTCCATCACGGGTCTCTCCATCTCGGCCATCTCCACCAACGGCAAGGTTAAGTCAGGTGGGCCCCACCCCACCCCTACTACTGCCTTTCCCCACCGCACCCCCAAGGTCCCTCTCATGTAGGTTGCCCAGCCTTCACCCTGGGAATGGGTCTCTGAAGTGCTCCCCACTCCCCATTCCCCACAACCCAAACTGGGACACTGCCCCCTCAAAATGCTCCTTCTGGTTCAGGAGAGGGATTTGGGCACTCTCTGCACACCCCCGAGATGGCCTGGGCTATCTGCTGTGCTGTGGGCCCCATGGTCACCCTCTCCCGGCCTCGGCTCCTGTCTGCCCCAAGTCCATCCCAGCTAGCCGACTCCCCTGATTTCCTGGCTCCTGGTTCTGTCCCCAATAGGTGGCACCTACTTCCTCATCTCCCGGAGTCTTGGCCCAGAGCTAGGGGGCTCGATCGGCCTCATTTTTGCTTTCGCCAATGCTGTGGGTGTGGCCATGCACACCGTGGGCTTTGCAGAGACAGTGCGGGACCTGATCCGGGTGAGGCTGGGGCTGGACCCCAGGCAGAGGGAGACCGCAGCCTACCTCATTCTCCTTCACCCCACCTGGTCCAGGCCTTCCTGCCCCTTTGCCCAAGTTGCCCATCAGAAATCGAGGCCACGGTCTGATCGCCATGGTGATCATCCTCAGAAGTCCCTTTCAGGGGTGCCTGCTGCCTTTAGGGCCCCTGCAGCAGCTGCTCGGGGGTAGGGGGAGTCTGTTGACAGAGAAGATGTTTGAGTTTGTTTTTTCCTGGGAGGGGGCCTCCAGGTTCGCCTGTGAGGTGAATCCAGGTTGAGGAGTCTGGGGGTTGGGGGTTGTTCAGAGGGCAGAATGCAGCCTGGTCTGTTCCCTTCCCGCAGGAGTACGGCACCCCCATCGTGGACCCCACTAATGACATCCGCATCATTGGCGTGGTCACTGTCACCATCCTGCTGGCCATCTCCCTGGCTGGCATGGAATGGGAGTCCAAGGTGAGGAGAGCATGTCGGAGAGAGGATGTGGGTGTGGGCAGGTGGCGAAGCAGGAGCAGCTGGCGCTGGTCCCCATCCTCCTCCTCTTATGTGTATTAGGCTTTAAGTTCCGCTGCTGTGGCAGAGACTCTAAGGCCTTAAACAAGAGTCATTCATTTCTCTCTCATGTAACAGTCCAGAGGTCCCTGGCTCCCGGGGCCCAGGCACCGAGACCCCTTCCCCCCTGTGGCCCCTCCATCCCTAGGGCGTGGCCCTCATCCACCCAGTCCATGATGGCCATGTCCATCGTCCAGCCAACAGGCAAGGGAGAAGGGTGAAAAGGAGGCACTTCCCCTTCCCTTTCCTTTTCCAGCACAGCCTGGAAGTTGCACATATCCCTCCGCCCACATGCTATTGGCCACACCTAGCTGCAGGGCCGCTGGGGGAGCATGGTCTTCACTGGAACCCCTCACAGCGTTAGCGCTGTGACATAGGGGACAGAGAGGTGCTGGGCTGCGGCTGGCAGACCCGGCCAGACCTGGCCCCGCCGCCTCTGCTCTCTCCCCGTCGCTCCGACCTCCAGCTATGCTGGCCTCCTCGCTGCTCCTGGACCGCACCAGGTCCTGGTCCTCCCCCTTTCGGACCCCTGCAGACACCTTCCCCGGCCACCCTGCTAAAGTAGCCCCGACCCAATCCCATCGCACCCCTGTTCTTACTCTGATTCACGGTCCTTGTTCATCAGCAAGATAAGAGCCTTGAGATATCACTGACTCCTCGAAGAGAGCCTGCAGCTTGATGGCTGGTGAAGGAGTGAAGGGGAGTGAGGGGCCTTGGGCGGGCGCTCCCCTGCCGAGGCCCCCGCCCCCCGACACCGAGGTCCTTTGCCCGCAGGCCCAAGTGTTGTTCTTCCTGGTCATCATGGTCTCTTTTGCCAACTATTTGGTGGGGACACTGATCCCTCCATCTGAGGACAAGGCCTCCAAAGGCTTCTTCAGCTACCGGGGTATGTGCTTTGAGGACAGGGACAGTGTGCCCACCCATCTGGCCCATTCTGTGGGTACCACAAGGATGGCACCCCAACTCCATGGCCAGGAGCTGCCAGCAGAGCCCCCTGTCTGCCTGGCGGGGCCCAATGAAGGGGCCAAGCTTTCCAGGGAGCCCTGACTCAGGCCTTGGTTTCCCAGGGGACATTTTTGTCCAGAACTTGGTGCCTGACTGGCGGGGCGCGGATGGCAGCTTCTTTGGGATGTTCTCCATCTTCTTTCCCTCAGCCACAGGCATCCTGGCAGGGGCCAACATCTCCGGGGACCTCAAGGTGAGCAGCACGCCCATCGCTCCTGCTTCCCGGCCCTGTCTTACCAGGATCTCTCTCTGGGCATGGAGCTGGGCACTGAGACCACGGGGCCAGAGCTTCTAAAATCCAGTCCAGTCCAACTCAACTCAACCCAAACCAATGCAAATAAATGCCATTCACACTACTCAATTCTGTGGTTGTGGGTTGGCACCAGCTACACTCTAGGCCCTGAGGGACACTCCACTGTCTCGATGCAGGCAGGCTCCTTGGCCTGGCGTTCGAGACCCCAGCCCACTGCTGCCATGCCCATGACCCCTGCCCCAGCCCTAAGAATCCACTGCGCTGCCTGCGTCCCCTTCCCCCTGCCTTTTCCACTGCTCTCTGGGACCCCCTACCCTCCGTTCTTTACCTCACAAAGTTCTGTTCCTCTTTCAAATAACACCTCCGTATTTATATCTCTCCCATCCTCTCCATCAGAGTTGTGGTCCCCTAGCATAATGACATCAAGCCACTTCTGTCTCTGTCCCCATGCATCTGGATAACTGAGGCCTCCAGACGCATCCTAGGTGCTCAGTACATGGTTGTTGAGTGAACAGTGGTGACCTGTAGTAAATGGGAAGTGTGAGAGCGGATATACAAAGTGCTATAAAGTGGGGGAGAAAGAGAGACTGATGTCGGCAGAGGCTCCAGCAGGACCTCTGAACAGAGGAGGGGCTGGAGTGGGGCTTTGAAAAATGAGAAAGCTGGTGGCACCCTTGCCAGCAGGAGGATCAAAGGGGATTGTGTGCAAGTGGGCTAGGTGGTAAGGAGCCTGGCTCAGTGCTGGAAACCCTTACCCTCCTCCGTCTTCCGTCCGTTCATAAAGTGCTGCTCGATGCATTTTCTTAAATGAATTCATAATTGTGTTGGAGACAGTCTTGAACTCCAGCCCGGCTCTAACTGGATAAGCCCGGATAGTGCACAGTGGGGCCTGGAAATGAGAGCAGTCGTGTTTGCCCCGCCCCTCTCCCTTTTCTGCGGAGCGGCCAGCAGAGGCCTGGTCCACCTGCCCTGAGGTTCCTGCAGAGGTCAGGCTTGTGCTCAGATATAGATCATCGTAGCCTGGGGATTTATCTAGATGCTTCATCAAGCTTCTTAGGTTACAACTGGCCTGGTGTTCAGGCGAAAGGGCCAGGCAGCTGTCTCCGAGCTGAGTGAGGCAGGCACCTTTGCTCTCTCCTAAACGCCGTCAAGCCCTAAAGGAGTCCTTCCCTCCTGGGTCTACCATCTGTCCATTTGTGGGGTGGCATGTCCTCAGCAGAAGAGCAGCTCCCTTTCATGGACACTTCATGCAAGTCCTTTAAAACCTCTCTGTCCTCAGCTTCTTCGACTGTAAGATGGGGCTAATGGCCTCCGCTTTGCAGGGCAGGGAGTAAAAATCCAACGCGCTGATTTAAGTAAAGTGCTTAGAACAGTGTCCAGCACGAAGGAAATGCTAAGAACTGGTTGTCAAGGCCATTGTCATTTTTACCATGTGGCCGGCACAGTGCCTCCTTCTGTACAAACATTACTCTTGGGGCAGCCCTAAGGGCTCATGTCACCCCCCAGTTACAGAGGAGCCAACCAAGCTTAGACAGTCAGGGGCTTGTCCAGGGCCACACACAGGTGGCAGAGGATGCAAGCTTCTAGAACAGAGGCCTAACTTTTTCACAGCAATGTTATTCAACGAATATATTCTGAGCACTTGCTGTATGCCAGTGTCTTGTGGACACAGCAGTAAACAAAGCAGACCAGGCGTGGAGCTGGCTGGAGTTTCTCTCCCCACTTCGGGCTCCCAGGCTCCTGGATGTAGTCTCAGCCCCACGACCTTGGATGTGTCCTGTCCTTCTTTGTAAGTCCTCAGTTGCAAAGTTCCTTCCTTCCTGTGCCCCCGGAAAGGGGGCTCTGGAGGGCCAAGGTCATGGGTTGCTGCCCCACTCCTAGCCTCAGTCAAGGGCAGGGCCTGGAAGGAGTCCCAGCGGCTGCCTGAGGCCCCCCTCCTTCTTTTCCTCCCTCCCCCAGGACCCTGCTGTTGCCATTCCCAAGGGAACACTCATGGCCATTTTCTGGACCACAGTCTCCTACCTGGCCATCTCAGCCACCATCGGTAAATAGCCGGCCCAGACCACTGGAGGGGGTCACAGGGTGGGGTGCAGCCCTCTGACTGGGAGAGCTGGGCTGCAAGGACTTGGCAACCCCAGGAAGCAGAGCTTTGGACTTTATTTGGGGGCACATTTCTGGTGACCAGAACATCTTCATGGGGGTGGAGTAATTTGTGGTGGAGATGGGGGGGGGCGGTGATCAGACCCTTTAAACCCGAGGTTACAGATTCACGGGTGTGAAAATCCTACAGACTAAGTCATGCTCTGCCTACAGGAATAATAATAATGATGATGATGACGATGATGAGACTAGCAACTGACCTACCGTGTGCCCAACCCTCTGCCTGCCCTATCACATTTAACCCATGCAGTTTCATTTCCACTATTTTACAGAGGAGAAAACGAAGGCTCAGAGAGGTTCAGTGACCTGCCCAAGGTCACACAGCCACTGAGTGGTGGAGCCAGGCTTTGAACCCAGGTCTGGGTGCTGACACTTGCTTCTCACTGAGCCCCGCACAGGTGCTGTTGCTCCAGTAAACACCTTGTGAGGTCAGCTGCTCACATGGGGCCCATGCTTTCCCTCCTCCTCAGGCTCCTGCGTGGTTCGCGATGCTTCGGGGGTCCTGAATGACACGGTGACCCCAGGTTTGGGTGCCTGCGAGGGGCTGGCCTGTGGCTACGGTTGGAACTTCACCGAGTGCTCCCAGCAGCACAGCTGCCATTATGGCCTCATCAACTACTACCAGGTACACGCAGCCTCGCAGGGGCCGGCAGAGGATGGAACCGGCCGGGAAAGACTTGGTTTGGGGGGCTGGGTCCCAGACTTGGGGGAAGGAGGTTCTGGCTCAGGTGAGGGCCCATGGGCCCAGTCTCTGCCTCAATGGGCACTGGGATCCCTGGGTGATGGTGGAGCACTCAGATGGAGGCGTCAGGACCCCACCCTTGCCTGCAGGGGGGACTGAGGTGCCCCAGGTGGGGACTCGGGGCCCATCCCTCCACCACACAGGTCCTGAACCCCATGTCCTTGCAGACCATGAGCATGGTGTCAGGCTTCGCACCCCTGATCACAGCCGGCATCTTCGGGGCCACCCTCTCCTCCGCCCTGGCCTGCCTCGTCTCTGCCGCCAAAGTCTTCCAGGTGAGGCTGCAGAAAGGGAGTTGGTGGTATATCTAGGAGGCCCAGGTGCAGAGGTCCCCAGGTGACTGCCACAAAGGCCTGGCAGTGTCATGTGACAAGGACATCCGGACTGGAGCACAAGAGGGCTAGTGAGGAACTCCTGCAGGAAGCAGCCTCCTTCTGTGGGGCTCTTGAAGGACATCTGCGTTTTCCACCCGAACTCTCCCGTGGACAGCCTCGCCCCTGACTGCATCTCCGCCATGGAGCCGTCTCATTTTGCCCTTTCACCGTCTTCCTGGTGAGGTGGGGAGGGTGGGGAGATCACTGCCATTTAACAGAGACGGAAGGGAAGCCAGGGCCCAGGTGGAGCAGTGTCCTGCTGAGATGAAGAGGGAGAAAGCAGGGGCTGGTGTCCAGGCGGCTACCTGGGAGGGACAGGGCCTAGCCAGGGGGTAAGCGTGGCATCGTACCCACAGTGCCTGTGCAAGGACCAGCTGTACCCTCTGATCGGCTTCTTCGGCAAGGGCTATGGCAAGAACCAGGAGCCGGTGCGGGGCTACCTGCTGGCCTATGCTATCGCGGTGGCCTTCATCATCATTGGTAAGAGGCTGCCAGGGCACACGATGGCCATGAGGGACACGGGGGTGGGACTCCTCTCCCTTCTGCTCAGCTCCATGCCCGGTACCAGCCAACCCTGGCAGGGAGTAGGCATTTGGTGAATAACTCTTGAGTGGGTGAGGCCCTAGCTGGAAGACTCTGGGAGGTCATATGGTCCTGCTCCCTCTCCTTCCCCCCCATACAGGGCGGCTCCAACACCGTGCCAGGCAGGTGGACAATCCTATTTTGTTAGGGGGAACCCCACCTGCTTTCCTTGGTTCTGCGTTGCCGGGTCCTGGCAGCGGGGACCGCTTCCCTCCCAGGTCTGAATTAGCCCCCGGGACACCTTTGGAGCATGGGACAAGCTGACTGGTCCTTCCTTGGGAACTGATGCAAATAGCTGGATCAAGCTCTCTGTTAGGTGTTTAAACTCGATGAACCTCATTTCTTAGACTTTGGACTTCAAGGCAGGGGATGCCCTAGGAGAAAGATCCCAGCTAATCAGTTAGTTAGATGACCTTCTATCCTGGCTTTGCCATATGCCAGCTGTATGGCTTTGGACAAATCACTTCACCTCCCTGAGCTTCAGTTTCCTCATCTGCAAAATGGGAGCAAGAGTAAATAACAGGTGTGTCCCAGGTGGGCACACATGCGCACACACACGTATGCATTCATACATGCACACACTCACATGTGCACACTCCCCACTGCTTCCTGCCTACTTAGCCAACGAGGCAGAACTCACTAGGACAGACTTCCAAGCAAGGGCATCAGCTGTGCCATGGTATGTAACCCCCTGGCCCCTGCTCCGTGTGCAGGGGTGGGGCACAGTCAGCTGCTGGTGGTCCTGTGGTCCTGCCAGCCAAGTTCCTGCTGCTCAGGCTGGTGTCACCAATCCATGAGACTCACCCTAGCAATCTAGTCACTTCTACTCAGGGAAAACTTTCCAGACACTGGACACTCCTAGATCCTGAACCAGAGAGGGAGGTGGCAAGGCCACACCCAGGAGATGGAAACATCTAGTCAGGCCTGGTGTCCCCAACCCATCTCTGTTTCCTGCTCCCCGGCATCCACCCCCTGGGATTTGATGTCCCTTTATCTAGGGGGTTCTGACTGGACTTTGGACTGAGGATTATGACCCCAGAAGCTCTGGGGCAGGCTTCTTGTTGCCATTCAGTGGAATCATGCACAGAGAGGAAGTGCTTGTCTTGTTTTGGGATCCCCCAGAAGCAGTTCCTGAAACAAGGATTCACATGCAAACATTTGTCTGGGGGTGGCAGGGCAGTGACAGGGGACAGGCACGGTGAGACAGGAAAGAGAATGAGCCAGTTCTTGAGTGGGTTTCCACTGTGGGTAGAACTGTGATATGGTGTCAGGGTTTCAGATAAAAACATGTATCCTGGGTCACACTGTAAAATGTGTTTCTTACTGTGAACTGTGACAGCCACTGTCCTTGGTCATCCCATCACCTGATGGGGTCTACGCTCACACTGCTCCCCATTTTTTTAAAATCTAGCAGTTTACAGTTTACAAAACATTGGCCCTTTGAGCTTTACAAAATGATGGTTGCATTTCATGGATGCGAAGGTTGAGACCCATCAGCCTCAGTGGCCTGTCTGGGGAACCCTCCCTGTGAGGGAGGGTGCCAGGTGGCTCCTTGGCAGAGCTGCCAGACATACTGTCCTCTTTCTCCCTGGGCCCCTGAAGCTGAGCTCAACACCATTGCTCCCATCATCTCCAACTTCTTCTTGTGCTCCTACGCCCTCATCAACTTCAGCTGCTTCCACGCCTCCATCACCAACTCGCCAGGTAAGTAGGCCCGTGCCCCTCCACGGGAGGCGGCACCCAGAACTGGGGTATGGAAATGGGGAGTGGAAGGCATGGAAGCAGGTGGGCAGACCAAAGTCACCTCTCACATCAAAATCCACTACAGGCACCACTCAAATGATAACAGCAACAATAATATTAGCTATCCTTTATCAAGCACTTGCAATGTACACTGTACATGGATTCACGTATTGCTTACAGTGTGCAAAGATTTTTCTAGTGCCTTCCTCCACCCATTCTACAAGAGTCAGGAGTCTGACTCCTCAGAGAGGGAGTCCCCTAGTTTCAGACAGGATTGTTACAAGTTGCCCATTGTACAATTCTAGGGGGTGCCACTCACAGATGTCGTAGATTTGCATATTTATTATGAAAAATTTCTGGTAGATGGCAGAAAGACTTTTTCTAATTAGCCCCAAATTGCCAGTGGGCCGGTTGCTGGACTGCCTTTCCCATAGACCGTGGCCCATGGTGCCCCAGAGCTGGGTCATGGAGCAGCTGTCACTAGTGGAGGCCCTGCCGTGGCCTGCAGGCAGAATCACACCCTCCCCCGCCATCTCCCCCCGTGGGCTGTGTGTCAGCCACGGGAGCCCACGCTATTGCTGACACTGGATGTCTTGTGGCCATATTTGGCCGGAGCTGGCTGTCTCCTCCTTGGTGTAGCCTGTCAACATAGCGGAACGGCGGCCACCTCCGTCATGTGGCCCGCCCAGAGCCTTCAGCCCTAGCCCCAGGGGCAGGGTGGGTGGGTACTGCCGGCATTGCCGCCAAGGCCCTGCCCAGCAGCACTGACCCATGTCCCCACCCAGGATGGAGACCCTCGTTCCGATACTACAGCAAGTGGGCGGCACTGTTTGGGGCTGTCATCTCCGTGGTCATCATGTTCCTTCTTACCTGGTGGGCTGCTCTCATCGCCATTGGTGTGGTCCTCTTCCTCCTGCTCTATGTGATCTACAAGAAGCCAGGTGCACAGTTTCAGGCTGCCGCGGGCTCAGGTGCCCCCTTGTCCCCCTGAGGCCACCAAACAGCCCAGCTCTGGCCCTCCAGTCTTGTCCCTCCCTGTGGGGCAAGGAGCCTATGGGAATGTACCCACTTAGGGACCACAGCTCTACCTCTAGAGTGCCCCCTGTGCATCCAGGCGGAATTGCCTGCCCAGGTCTAACCTCCTGAGGGTGGCCAGCTGCTGGTGTGCACACCTAGGCCTGAGGTGTGGCCAAGGCTGGCTGACTGAAGGACAGGTAGACCAAGCATGGACACAGGGGCAGGGGGTCTACATACATGCGGGCAAGGATGCTGGGGTGACAGCGAGCTGGGGATGGGATGTCGAACTCCAGGGAAGCCTAGAATTCCACATTTGAACCTGGCCTTCCAAGTCATTGTGAAGGTCTGTTTGTCAAGGGCAGAGACTTTTTCGGTAGCGTTTCATCCCTTGATGAGTAACTGTTAAATTGTAGCCATGTGGTTTGTCAGGAGCAGATGAACAGGCTGCCCGCCAGGTGGCCTTGCTCCCTGGGTGCTGGGCTCCTAAACAAGGCCGACATCGCTCCCCTTGCACGTCTGGCTCCCCGCCGTGATTTCTAACCTTGCGTTCCACGCCTCCACAGAGGTGAACTGGGGCTCCTCGGTCCAGGCCGGCTCCTACAACCTGGCCCTGAGCTACTCCGTGGGCCTCAGTGAAGTGGAGGATCACATCAAGAACTACCGGTGAGGGCCGTTTCCGGGCCTGCCTGGGACCCCGGGCCTCCGGGGCCCTGTTCTGGGGGGCTCCGGGCCAAGACCTCGCACCTGACACAGGCAGACCCAGGGTGGTCACCCTCCCCTCCCCCTAACTCCGAGAGGGAACAGAGGTGCCGGAACACCACCTGGCTGTTGGGGAACTAGGGCTGACATTGCCCAGTGAGAATCAAGCAAGTCGAATGACCACTCTGTACCTCAGTGTCCACAGTGGAATATGATCTTCAAAACGCAAAGGGCTCCTTCGGGGCAATAGGGTATTGTAGTTCCCATCACAACTATTCACAACTATTCATTGGCGGCTGACTGTGACGAGCCTCTCCTGGCCTCTCAGAGCTGATTCCCTCCTCAGTGGGGAGAACCGTATGCCCAGGAACCCCCTTCCCACCAGATCGTAACGCCAATAACTGGCCGTGTCTATCCATGTTGTATTACTGCACACGGTACCTTACACAGTCTCACCACAGCCCTCTGAGGTGTGTGAAATTACTAATCTCATTCACAGATGAGAACACTGTGGCACAGAGAGGTTAAGTAACTGGCCCCAGGTCACACAGCTGTGAGTGGCTCCAACTGAGCCTGATAGTGGCCCGTGACCACAATCCTCAGCTGCCTCTCTACCCAGAGGCTGAGTTACCCCCCCAGGTGACACAGTGAACTCATAAGTGAAGGGCCCTGCACTACCCATCTTTATTCCTCCCACCACCAGGCCAGACCAGGCAGGGCAGGGGCACCAGGTGGAGTAGCGAGAAGGGTTGTTTGCCCAAGTGGAGCATTTGGTGGCCTGGGCAGAAAGGACAAGGGAGGCCCAGTGTGGTGGCCACCACAAGAGCTGGAAAGGCCCCAAAAGTCTCCCTTGAGTCACAGATGGGAAGATGAGGCCCAGAGTGTGCAGGGTCCTGCTGGAGGCCGCCTAGCCATTCACCTGTCTAGCAAGGGAGACCCAGGAGGTATGGCAATCATGGGGTGCCCGCGTCGGCATCCAGACCCTCGTGGGCACTGCCCTGATGGCTCATGCCCTTTTACCTTCCACTCCTCAGCCCCCAGTGCCTGGTGCTCACGGGGCCCCCAAACTTCCGCCCAGCCCTGGTGGATTTTGTGGGCACCTTCACCAGGAACCTCAGCCTGATGATCTGTGGCCACGTGCTCATTGTGAGTGCCCCCTGGAGGTGGGGCGGGGCTGTTCTCCTGTAGGCGCCTTGGGGTGCGAGGTCCACCCACAGGGCTGTTCTCCCCTCTACACCCTCCCCTTCTTTCCCTCCCCTAACTCCGGAAAGGAAACCAGGTGCTACTGAGCCTGTGGGGCAGCCTCCAGGGCAGGAGCGGGCCTGAGTCTCAGGCCAGAGGGCACACGCAGCTCCTGATGTCCCCTGCCCCCCCCCACAGGGACCCCGCAAACAAAGGATGCCTGAGCTCCGGCGTATCGCCAACGGGCACACCAAGTGGCTGAACAAGAGGAAGATCAAGGCTTTCTACTCAGATGTCATTGCTGAAGACCTCCGCAGTGGAGTTCAGATACTCATGCAGGTTTGGGGGCTCCCCACAGGCCTTGTTACTTAGCGTGACAACCGGGAAGGCAGGACATCCTGAGGGGCTAGCTGAAGCCCTTTTTTGCTGCAACAGGAGTCCCGCCTGTCTGGCCTCCCCACATATGCTGCTTCAGGGCACTTTCCCAGAGTTCCCAGGACCTGGGGAAACTGGCTTGGGAGCCTGTGGGGGCTGTGCCACCATAGGTACGCCTTGTTTGGTTTTTTTAAGATACAATTTATAGAAAGCAAAGTGAAAAAAATTAAGCGTCTAGGTTGATAAATGTTTATATACACAGACACCACCCAGTGATGTGAAAACCACTACTCAGATCAAGTTCTAGAATGTTCCACCAGGCAATTCATTTTACTGCTCAGTTTTCTCATCTGTAGAATGGGATGCATGAATAAAATAACAATTATTAATTCTGAGCCAACATAAGGGAATCCTTTTTAATAGTTTGAAACATTTGTCGAAACTTAAAAAAAGAAGAGTATACGGGGTCTCCTTTAGGGGCTATAAAAATATTTTGGGAGTAAATAGAGGTGATAGTAGAACAACATTGTGAATGTACTAAATGCCACTGAATTATACACTTTTAAGTGGTTCATTTTGCTATGTGACTTTCACCTCAAAATATTTCTAAACATTTAAAACATTAGACAAAGAGAGAACCATCAAAAATAGGTGGATTAGATGACCCAGGAATACTCCAAGCTTAATAGCCATATTCAAGTCCTTGTTATGAGCAATAACTCGTGAGAGAAGCAGGAGCTGGGACAATCCAGAACTAATGGGACAGCCACGTCACTGGCCCAGGCTTGGAGAGGCCCCAGGCTGTGACTTTGCCTATATCTTCACTTTTCTCATGGGTGTGTCCAGGCAGACTGGCCCCTGAGCTGGGGGCTGTAGAATATTTCCTGAGCCCTTACCACATGTTAGAAAGGGCAGCTGGGGCTGACAGAGAGTCCTGCCCTAGTCACAGAACAGGGCTCCCACGGGGTGTGAGACCTGACCCTTCACCTCACCCCCACCCCCTGGCAGGCCGCAGGTCTCGGGAGAATGAAGCCCAACATTCTGGTGGTCGGGTTCAAGAAGAACTGGCAGTCGGCCCACCCGGCCGCAGTGGAGGACTATATCAGCATCCTTCAGTGAGTGAGGGCGCCGGGGGGCAGGGCCTGGGCTGTGTCGGTGTGGGCCTTTGGGGTTTCCTGGGCCTTGGGAAGTGAAGGGGAAGCAGTGGTGCCATAAGAAGCTGAGTCACTGGTTCAAAGTTGAGGAAGGAACAGACAGTCTGGGCCCCACCCCACCCTGACCTATGGGTCATGGACACGAAGATCGGCAGGGATCAGGCGGATAACAAAGAGCAGAGTGGCCCAGGTGTGGGTAATAGGGAGCAGTGGGGACTGTGGCAAAGTGGAGAGAGAGCTGTTACCGGGCTCTGGCCAATTGTGCCCAGACAGAAATGTGGGCCCTTGTTGCCAGATCTAGTTTTTCAGAGAAGTTGAAAATAGGGGTTCTTAGGTGAAAACCTTGTGCCCTTTTGTGGGCTGCAGACGATCTACAGATAGCCAGCTTGAGAGCTGTGGGGTGCTACGATTGAGTGAGAAGTGAAACCAGGCCTCTGCAGAGGCGATAAGCATGGGCAATGGGATGGGGGGGATGAACTCCCTGGGGTTTTCAGAGTTAACTTCAAACTCTTTCTCCCTCAGCTGTTATTGTGCACGCTCCAGAAGGTGCATCTCTGAGTTGCTTTCCTGCATTGTTGTAGTATTGAGAGGAAGTGGGCAGTGGCATTTAAAGGACATGAGGCTGAGTGTCGGGGACCTGGGACTGGCGTCCAGGCCGGTCAAGAACCAGCTGTATGCCTCTGAACAGTGCCTCTCAGCTGCCTCTAACAGAAGTACAGTGGGAAGTGATAGGACACCTGTTGTCCACTGCCCCAGCTCCCACATGCCAAGACTCCCACATGCCAGGGCCTAAAAGGCCCCTGTCCCAGAGCTGTAATTAAAGGAGTACAAAGAGGGTTAGATCAGCCCTTATGGTGGGCTCCCGGGTGATGTGTCAACCAGGCAGTAAATACACTCCTGGGGCAGGAATCTGCTAGACATTCTACAGAGATAACCTACTGCTGCCTTCTTGAGCAACGCTGTTCCTGTATGTCCTTCGGGCAGGATTTATAGTCTCAGCTATTTAATTCTACTCCCAGCTCTCAGCTATTTAATTCTACTCCCAGCTGGCTACTTAGTGTGTGATCATGGGCAAATGACTTCCCAAAACTCAGCTTTTGTGTTTATAAAATGGGGATAATAATTCCCATCCCCACCTCTGTTGGCAGAGTTGTGAGGATTATCCAAATGTAACAGGAGGACAGGGCCTGGCTCAAAGGCTGGCCTGACTCAGTCTCCCCCTGAGGACAGGGTCCACGGGACCCACAGTGCCTCGGGTCGCAGAGCTAGAAGGGTCCTGGGGACTCCCCAGTTCTGCCTGCACATTCCACAGATGGGGACTGAGACCCAGAGAGCAGAAAGGGGGTGGGGAGAGGCAGGCGCGGCTCTAGACATCTTTCCTCCTGAGACCTGGGGCTGCGAGGAGCCTTACCCCACTTCCTCTCTTTCCAGCGATGCTTTTGATTTCAACTACGGTGTGTGTGTCATGAGGATGCGTGAGGGGCTCAACATTTCGGAGGTGATGCAAGCACACAGTGAGTATACGCCCCACGTGCTCAGCACTCCTGTCAAAAACCAGAACAGAGGACCGGCCGAGTGGCTCAGTTGGTTAAGAGCTCGCTCAAGAGTGTGACCTGAGCTCTGAGCAATGGCAGTTCGATGCCAGCCCAAGCTGAGCTGCTGTTGAGCTGCCAACAGGTGGCAGGATGGCTCAGCTAAAAAACAAAAAAAAACAAAAACAATAACAAAAAAACCAGAACAGGATCCTGGAAAGTTCTAAAACCCAATTTTTTTCCAGTGATAGAGGGAAGAGAGGGGGAAATGAGTGAGGAATAAAAGGTCACAGACTCCTAGAATGTCAGCTTTTGATGGCCTCTTAGAACTCATCGGGTTTTTAAATGCAGAAACTGAGGCCCAGAGAGGGGAAGTGACCAGTTCAAGGTCATGCTTCCAGCTGAGGGCAGAACTGCAACTCAGTACTCCCCGAGTCACGATCAGCACTTTCGTAACCAGGTGGGATAAGAAACTTCTAATAGAGGGGGGAACGGAAAAGCGGGGAGAGGAGAATACCCGCATAAAGACACTGGAATGTGAAAATATGTACATATAAAGGCCATGAAAAGGACGTTTTGGCATCCCAGACCATTGCTGGGGCACCAAGTACTGATATGTTTAACAAGTAAAGTCACAAATGAATACGCAGACTCTGAATTATTGGGTTGACCGAAAAGTCATGACGTATTTTTTCTGTGTTTTTCATTGCAAAAATGCGTCATGACTTTTCTGACAACCTAATAGTAGAGGTGTGAAAGGAACAGCATGTATGAAAAATGGGGGTGCTGGGAGAACTATAAGCTGTGGACACTGTTTCCTTGTTCATCGCATCCTGTCACTGAGTGCCTGAGGGCACCCCTGGCACAGAGCAGTTCAATGAATATTCATGCAAAGTATTTACAGAGCAGCAACCACCAGTTCCAGGCCCTGGGGCTATAGTAGGGAGCAAAACTGAGTCTGCCCCAGGGAGCTGACGTTCTGGTGGGAAATGCAGTGGACCCGTGGGTCACTTCAGACAGTGAGGCTGACACAGGCTCGGTCAGACAGGTCTCTGAGGGCCGGGCCTTTCGCTGAGAAGGGGGTGCTGGAGAGACTTGTTTGTGGCTCAGGGCCTGAGGGTGTCCTGTTTGATGAGCAGAAGGAAGCCTGGTGGGGCTGCAACAGGGAGGCAGGGCCAGATCAGTGGAGGGCGAGGTGCTGGGACTTTCATCCTCACGTAAGGGAGAGCCCGGAAGAGGAGGAATTGCAAGTGCCCAGGTGAGGACACACTGGAACACCGCTGCCCCTCTCTTGCAGTTAACCCTGTGTTTGACCCGGCGGAGGACAGCAAGGAAGCTGGTGCCAGCAGGGCCAGGCCATCCGTCTCGGGCACATGTCAGTCCTCACCCCACTCAGAGGCTCGGGGCACTGTCACCTTGTGTGGTAGCTAGTGGGGGCCACGCGGGAACTTGGTCAAGGGCAGAAGGCGCCTGAGACCCCCGGGGTTGGGTAACTGGGGGTGGGGAGTGGGGGCTTGGACAGGATTAAAGATTGCAACCCGGCCGGGGAATCCTGAGTGTGGGCATCGAAGGAGCCCACCCCATGCGGCCTATGTCCCCCTCCCTCCAAGGCCCCCTGGCTCTGCTCAAATGTTAGGGGAGGGGCAGCTCTCCTTCCATCTTTCCCCCCAGTGTTCTGAGAGGCAGGGGAGCCTACAGTGCAGAAGCTGGGGGCATCCTGTGGGCATTTTTGAGGGCAAAGCAGAGTCGCGGCGTCAGAGAGGCCATCGGTGGTGTTCTGGGCCACTCCCCACCCTCCATGTGTGCCCTCAGCATCAGGCGGCTGTGTGCACAGCCCAGGTGACAGCGAGTCTGCCTCACAGGGCAGCTGGCTGTTTTCAGACCCTCAGGCCCCTGACGGTGCATCTGCTCCCGCAGTGGACCCTGAGGCGCTGGTGCGGGAGGAGCAGGCCAGCACCATCTTCCAGTCAGAGCAGGGCAAGAAGACCATCGACATCTACTGGCTCTTCGACGATGGAGGTCAGTGCCCCCTCGGACACCAGCTCTCCCTCCTGGCCGTCTTCCCTCTGTGACTCGGCCTGCTCTTCATGGACGTGGTTGACAAGGCCTCTGGTGGAACCTCAGAGCTCACACATGGGAATGGGGTCCCTGGGTCCCCAACTGGGCTTGTGGGCTGCTGCACAGGAAAGCTTAGGAATTCTTCACTTCCCAAAGAAATACGCTCTCTCCCAGTTTTCTTAAAACATATGAGTCTCAGCTTTACTGTTCCCACCTCTGATAGCATCCTAGACAGAGAGAAAATGTTTCTACTCCAATGGCATATGTCCTATGAATGATCGCTAGCATGACTGGGCACTTACTATATGCCTGGCACTAAATGCTTTATGTGGGTTAACCTAATGCACTCCCCAGGTAGGAGTTATTATTAACCCCCTTTACAAATAAGGAAACTGAGGCACAGGGCTGGTGAAGTAATTTGTCCAGGGTTACGCAGTCATGTGACAGCCGATCCCTGGCCTTGTATAGAGAGATGACAGAGAGAGATGAGGGCTCCCATCCACTGGTCACATTTCAATCTTCATAAAATGCCAGAGATCCTGATTTTATGTGAAATTCCCCAATTATTAAATGCCAGCTCACTTCTTTAAAAACATCATGCAGCGGGGCCGGCCGAGTGGCGTGGTGGTTGGGCGCTGGTTTGGGAGGCTAGCGTCCCCGGTTAGGGTCCCACATGTGAGGGCCAGTGATACTGCCCTCAAAAGAAAAAAAAAAAAAATCCTACCTGTTTAAGAAAAAAAACATCATGCAGTGAGTGGCGCGATGGTTAAGCACTGGCTTGCAAAGCCAGCGGCCCCGGTTCGGGTCCCACATGTGAGGGCCAGTGACACTGCCCTCAAAAAAACAACAACAATAAAAAACATCATGCAGCCAGATAAACCCCAGCCCCAGAGCCCTGTGTGCTACTCTTTTTAGTCAGCATGCTCATTACACAGATGGGTAAACTGAGGTCCAGAGAGGGGAAGGGGTGAGAACCCACAGAGCACTCTACCCGAGAGCAGTTCCCTCTTGATTCACGGGGACCCTCCTTGCCAGGCCTCACCCTCCTCATCCCCTACCTCCTCCGCCGCAAGAAGAGATGGAGCAAATGCAAGATCCGAGTGTTCGTGGGGGGCCAGATCAACAGGATGGACCAGGAGAGGAAGGCGTAAGTGGGGAGCAGTGGTGGGGACCAGGGCCACCCCAGCTTCCTTCACCCTCCGCCCCGTCACAGATGGCTCAGCTCTGTCCAGGTCACAGAAGTGGTGAGCAAACTCTGGGAAGGAGCAGGTTTCTGTCTGTTTCAGAGGTTATTTTCATGTCTTGTCCCCCTAAAGGGGGGTTGCAGATGCCCTAGTCCCAGCCATGACGGGGAGGGGTGTTAAATTTTAAAACCAGAAATCTGCTCAAGGAATTGTATGTCAACTATGCTTTAAAAAAGTAATACATGAACCAAATGCCAAAAAATAAATATTTGACAGGGAGATTTTTCTATATACATTTAATATATTTATGATATGTCACAGTATATATTTTTATCAATTACATTAAAAATGAAAACAACAACAACAACAAAAAGACATCTGCTGAAGGAGATACCAGTGTGGCATGAACGATGGAGAAGGCCCCCACTCTGGAGAAATGAGGCAGAGCTTAGACTCCTTGGGGCAGTGTCCCCGCAGGCTTGTGTTGCCATTCCTGACGAGGCAAGAGGTGACTTTAGTGGCCAGGAGATGGGGCAGAAATCCTGCTGAACAAGTGACTTTTAATTGTTCCCCACCTGTGTAGCTGATTGTGTAGGAAAAGGGCTCTCTGTTCAGAACCCATGCTAATCTCTTAACTAAGCCACTTAACTGGCTGGGGGCGTGACAGCTGATGGCATTCGGCCAGAAGTTAGTGACAGTGTGGTTTATTTATCTGGGTTTTATTGGTCACCTCTTTCCAACAAAAACCAACAAAGATGTTGGTTTTCTGTTTAAAGTTGTGACATGAAATTTCCTTTTGAGATATATCTGAGAGTGGCAGTTGATTCGAGCTGAAAAGGAAGTAAATGGTAAGACAGGTAGGAGGTGGCAGGAGTCAGGCTGTGGACACATGTGTGCCTAGAAGGAGGCAATTGCTGCTTTAGAGAAAGGTCAAGTAAGGTCAACAGCGGTAGGATGGAGGACTGCTAGCAGGGGCAGACGGGTTGGGAAAGATGGGGTAGCTACCCAAGGAGGTACTATTAATTAACCAAAGAGAAAAAAGTCTGCCAGCCTCTATTCAGGACCCCATGGCCTGTGCCTCCTGAGTCCTATGCCAGGGCCACATCCCCACAACCCCCTCAGTCACCTCCTGCATGAGTTCAGGACCACCCAACAACCTCATCTCATTGTCCTCACCCCTGTCGAGAACTTTTCTACCGGAAGGCCCTTCTCAGCAATGCCTAGGAAGGGGTGATTGGGAAAAGCAGCAGCTGGCTTCTCCATGGTCTCCCAGCAGCAGATCAGCCTCAGCTTCCTGTTCCAGCTCCCAATGGAAGCAGGGCTTAGCAGGTTTAGTTTGGCTCAAGGCCATGACACTGCGGGGGGCGGGGGGGGGGGCCACAGGGTGTCTACCGTGTGAAGGTTGTGAAAGCTCCTCTGCCTCCCAACTGCCTCTTGACCGGGCCACATCCTGTGCCCTCCTGGTGACCTGGAGGCCAGACCCGAGCTGCCTTCTGGCCAGGCCCCGCCCAGGCCTGACACCTCTGTGCTGCACACCAAGCAGTCTGCCCACAGCCCTGCTTTCTTAATTTCACTCCCAAATTCAGGGATCAGCAGTGGCTCGATGGCCAGCCCCAGCCTGGTCCTACCCCTACCCCAGCCCCTCACCCCATGCTCATTTGAACTTCCTGTCTCCCTGTCAACTAGAACTAGGGTATCCCCAAAGCCATGTCACACTCAGGGATTTGACACAAGGTGGGGGCTAGGACCAAGGCAGGTCCTATTGCTTAAAAGGCTCCTTGGGTGATTGCAATGTGGACACCCCTGCCTCACCCACTTTGGCCTATAACAATCTTACCCACTATGCACTGTCCAGCCAGATCGCCACCTCCTCTGTGAAGCCTTCCTAGAGTGCTGCAAACCACACACAGTTGGCATTTTTGCCCCCAGTGGATGCAAAGTCAGCGCCATCTGGCTTGCTACTCCTGGCTCTGTACTTAGTGCATATGTGTTATCCTTGTTTCCTCAGCCACCCTGTGATGTCCCATAGTTCACCTTCCCATCCCTTAGACCTTTTCTTGCTTCTCAAAGTGTGGTCCATGGACCAGCAGCATCGAATCACCTGGGAGCTTGTCAGAAATGCAGAATCCCAAGCCCCACCAGAGACCAGCTGAATCAGAATCTGCATTGTAACAAGATCAGATGTATAGACACATTAAAATGGGGGATGTGCTAGTACCGAGATGGTACCCCAGAGTCTTGAGGAATACTAGTCAATTACTTTCCCATGTCACTTGTCATCGGCTGACCTACCTTATTAATATCCATTTATCATCGGCCCTCCTCCCAGGTTAGAGTGTAAACTCCATGAGGGCAGGATTTAATTTGTTTTGCTTACTGCCATAAAAATTAATTGAATGACTGAATGAATGCATTTTTTTTTTAAAAAATCTCTGTCTTCCAGGATCATTTCTCTGCTAAGCAAGTTCCGACTGGGATTCCACGAAGTTCACGTCCTTCCTGACATCAACCAGAAACCTCGGGCTGAGCAGTGAGTTCTCTGTATTGGGGGTTCCAGGCAGAAGGGCCAGCTGTGTGCCTGTCGCCCCTTTCTGGTGAGCCAAGGGCAAAGGCACTGTCCTTCCCACCCCCCGCCTAGACTGGGCTCATGGAACGAAACAGGAAGGGTCCGAATGTGCAGCTGTTTATTTTCTCGTGTTTGTGTGTCTTCCTTTGCATATCAGAGCTCTGGTCTTGGTCAGGGACACACCTGCTCTGGGGGCTGATGAACGTTGACACTGAGGCTTTTCTTAGCCCATGGTTTTAAGCTCTTACTGGTGAAGGTCATGGCTGTTCTACAACTTGAGCAGAGGCGGGTGTTTCACCCACAAGGTTTCCCTGCCCCCCCACTCCCCCGCACACACACACAGACCTGGGGGGCAAGGGAGTCTGGTTACACACTTCACAAGCCCAGGCTCCTGGCTACTCATAAAAGGCTGATTTTACCTCCATAGGTGGCTGGTTTCCTACATGTTCTCCAGCCCCGGAGTGTTTTCATAAAGCAGTGGTTCTCGAACTTTGGCATGCATCAGAGTCACCTGGCGGGCTTGTGAAAACACAGCTTGCTGGGTCCCACTCCCAAGCCGGTAGGTACTGGGTAAGGCCTGAGAACCTGCATTTCTGACAAACTCTCAGTGCTGGTCCAGGCACCCTACTTTGAGAACCACTGTCTTAGAGACAATCCATGTGAAGTGCTTAGCACAGCGCCCAGCCAGAGTCAGCGTCCAGCACGTGCTGTAGTTTTGGCCTTTGCCTACTCGTGTGGCTTCTGAGCCCTGCCTTCTGACTTTTCTGTGCAGACTGTCTCCCTCACCAGGCATTGCCTAATGTAAGTTCCTGAAAAGGGAATGCGACTGGCCCAGCTTATCCCTTCCTGCCAGGCCAAGGTAGAGGTTCCTGGAAATCCTATTTCTTGGCTACCGTTGGTCCGGTTGGCCATGGCCAGGGGTGGCAGAATCACATGCACCAAAGCACATGGCTGGAGGGCAGCTCCTTCTGCAGGGGCTACAGCAGAGGCATGTCGCCTCCACGGGCTGAAAGGTGCTGGAGCCAGTGGAAGGTGCAAAGGCCCTGAGACAGGAGTGGGCAGCTGCAGCCCCTGATGTTGTATTAACACATTATAACATGGTGCATTACCCACCATGCACCGTTCAGCCATGGTGGGTTTGGAGTGGGGATAATGTTGACCAATCTGGGCAAAAATTTCCCTCTTCCTCCCATGCAAAGGCAGTGTGCAGATTTTATGCAAACCCTGTTGTGAATTATAGCAAGGCTCAATTGTGGGGTCATGTACTTTTCCCATAATAGAAGATGCTTCCAACAGGATTTGCTTTATGTAAATCAATGTACATACATGAGCTTTTCCAGGACTTTATCTTCTTCATAAAGTAAGGCTGGTCCTGGTCTCTTAGCCCTTCTATCTCCCATTACCTGGAGAGGGAAGAAAATCAAGATGGGAAGAAAGGAACTATTTAATGGGGATGGATACATTGACTCCTACCGGCTGCTCAGGGCTATGCTGGGAGCTGCAGGGGCAGAGATGAGTAATCTGCAGCCCTGCCCTCCAGGGTTTACCCTGGCTCAGTGCAGGACATCAAGAGCTATCAGAATAGCAGAGATGGACCAGAATGCACAAGAGAATAGGACGTCTCTGTTGGTGGAGGAGCAAAACCTTGAGAAAGGCCACGGACATAGAAAGATGGGGGAAGACCTTTTGGGTGGGGAAGACAGGGAGCGAGACGCAGGCCCCATCCAGGCCCTCTTTTCTTTCAGATCCCCTCCTTTGCCCCTGTTTCTGCCTCCACCTCCAGCATCGTTTCTCCTCTCCCTTGTCAAATGTCTCCAAGGAGGTGGTACGCTCTGTCATCACTTCCTCCCACCCTTCCTTCTCTGGCTCTCTCCAGTCTGGCTTCCAACCCACTCCTCAACTGAAATCACTCTCGCCAGCATCATCAGTGACCCCTGCACCACACAGAGCCACTCCTGTCCTCATCTCTCTGTCAGCTGCATTTGACACAGCCATCCGTCTTAAAACAGTTCTTTTGGCTTCCAAGACTCCACCCTCTACTGGTTGCGTCTTACTTCAGTGATCTTCTTTCAGTTTTCCTGACTGACACTCGTTGGCATCCTGGGGGTTCAGCCCTGGACCCTCTTTTCTTCTCTTTACTCTGTCCCCAGGTGAGCTCGTCCATCCATGTGGCTTCATCTGAATGCCGACCAGTCGGAATTTCTGTCTTTAATAGTGGAAGTCAGATCACACAGAACACCCTCCAACTGCTTCCTGTCTCACTCAGGACAAATCATGAAGGCCTGGCTGACCTGGCCCCTCACACCTTTCTGTCCTTTCCTCGCCCCACTCTCTCCTGCACTCACTTGCTCCAGTCACACGGCTTCTCTGCTGCCCCTCAAGCAGACCAAGCACACTTCTCAGGGCCTTTGCACCTTCCATCCTGTTTGCTCCAGCACCCTCTACCCTGTGCATAGCTGGATTCAGAAGGACAGGAATCCTTTCGGTCCAGAGGCCTTCCCCACCCGTTAGTCCCCATCCCAGTGTCTTTGTAAAACATCTGATCCTATTTTTCACCCAGCAGAGCTTGAGCTCCATGAGGAGGGGTGATGTCCTCAGGTTTGTTCACTTGTGTAGCTCCAAGCCCTGCACAGAAAAGTGCTCAGTAAATACCTGGGAACGGTCGGGTGGGTGGAGGTGGGTCCCTGTCATTGTGGACGACTTCTGGAAGTACCATCGGTGCCGAGTTCAACACGGAAGCTGCTTTGATGTCAATGGCAGTGTCAGAATGGATTTCAGACGGAAAAGTCTGTCCCTGGGGCGCCTATCTCCATCTCCCTCTGGGGACCTGGAAACTGGGCCCTTTTACCTGATCTCACAGATTCTCTCTGTTCCCAGCACCAAGAGGTTTGAGGACATGATTGCACCCTTCCGCCTGAATGATGGCTTCAAGGACGAGGCCACTGTCACTGAGATGAGGCGGGACTGCCCCTGGAAGATCTCAGATGAGGAGATTAACAAGAATAGAGCCAAGGTACAGGAGGGAGAAGGGCCTTCCTGGGGTGCTCCCCTGGATCAGGACCCTGTGCCCATCTGTCCTGAGCTTCCGTAACGCCCTCCTCTTGACCCTCAGCCCCCCTCACACCCAGCCTCTGAGGTATCCTCAAGCCACAGATGCTCAGCCTGACAGGTAGCCAGTTTGGGGTTGTGGGACTCAGAGCCATCCTTGGCACGAGAGCCTAGTCCTGCCCACTTTGAGTCACCCTGGCGATGGACAACCTGGCATCATTCTCCCTCCCTTCCCCCATTCCTCTGTGCCTGGTGAAAGGGACTCATGAAACAAGTGTTGAAGGCTGAGGTAGGGCCCACAAAGCTGCCTGGCTTTCTCCCCAAAGCCATGGCCACCCCCTTCGCAAATAGCATCTCAGGGCTCTAGTGAGAGCTAACGGACAGTGGTGGCTGCTGTGGCAATTTTGAGGTAAAAAGAGCAGTTTGGGGTGCCGGGGATAGCACAGTTCTGTTCCCTTTGTACCCCGGGTCAGTGGTTCTCCCCCGGGGGACAATTTTGCCCCTCAGAGGACATTTGGCAACTCCTGGAGACATTTTTGGTTGTCACCACTGGAGGGTGGGATTGCTGCTGTCACTTAGTGAGTAGAGGTCTGGGATGCTGCTAAACCAACAGCCCACCGGGCAGTTTCCGCCACGAAAAACTCTTCCACCCAAAATGTCAGTAGTGTGAGGTTGGAGCTCTGATCTAGCTCGACTCACTTGCCCTCAGTTTTCCATTCTCTCAAATGAGGTGTCTGTCCAGTACCAGACCCTGAGTGTCAATCATTTCTGAACAATTTGTAGACAGGCTTTGGGGTAGGAGGGAGTCTCCCCCACAGCCCAACCCCACACAAGCTTTGGGGAGTTCTCTGATCTGTCACCCCAGAGGGCACACACAGCTGCCCGGCTCCTTGGAAAATGCTGAGTAAAGCATCGTGTTCAAAGAAGATTCTTGCCTACCCTGTTATGAAGTGGGAGGAACGTGGGTCCCACCCCTGCGCCACCAGGCCCACCTTATCAAGCCTTCGCAGGCCAGGCCTCCACTCTCCGTTTGCATAGGTTATCTCACTCCAGCTTCCGGAAATTCCCCTGGAGGGGGCATGAGGAGGGAGATGTTTTCATACTCATTTTATAGGTGAAGAAGGTGGACCAGCTCAGGGAGTCAGCATGCCTTGCTCGGTTTCTCTCCATCAGCTCTCCCAACACCCTGTAAGGTGCCCTGTCCCCCACTGTCCTGCTGGTCATAGTAACATGGTCAGGCAAGAAACAACCAAGGAGAGCTGCACACGGAGGCCAGCCTGGCACTCAGTTACAATGAGGGTCCCCTTCCTTCCTGGAGGCCAGAGAGTCTATAATAATTTAGGAGGAACAATGCACACATCCTGTTTGAAATGTTGAAAGAGGCCCCTGGGCCTGGTGGGGACTGTTCCCAAGGACGCAAAAAGTGACCACATGGTTTTTCCTTGCCCCAGTCCCTGCGGCAGGTGAGGCTCAATGAGATTCTGTTGGATTACTCCCGAGACGCCGCTCTCATTGTCATGTAAGTAGAGAAGCCTGTCCCAGAGGCCACGGGGGTCAGCTCTGGGAAAGGGTGGCCCCTGCACCTTCCCCTGTGAGACAGAAAGGCCCAAAGCGCAGGTAAACACAACCTTGGTGGCTTTTCATCACATCGAGGGGCGTGGTTCTGCCTCACGGTCTCACCTGAGTGCTCGTAAACAAAACTGTGAACTTCCACAGCAGAAAGCTTTTTCAAAAGAAAGCGTTTATTGGGTCATTGTTAGGAAAGAAAGAAAGAGAGAGAAGGGGAAAGAGAAAAAGAGAGAAAGAGAAAGAGAGAGAGAAAGAAAGAGAAAGAGAGAAAGAAGAGAGAAAGAGAAAGAAAAAGAAAGAGAGAAAGAAAAAGGAAGAGAAAAAGAAGAAAGAAAAAGACCAGGTTCTGAGGCATGGAGTCTATAACTACCCGCAGCAGTGACAGGCGGCAAAGCCAGCAAGTCAGGACCCTGGACTTGGGCGTTTTTATACATCGAGTGATGTACATGGTTTTGAAAGAATTCACGCTGGCTGTAGACAGAGTGGGTGGGAAAAGGTGAAGCAGGGCACAGAGTCCACAGGGCAGAAGCGTCACTCCTGTGGTTGGCTGTGGGCAGCAGATTGGAAAGCACATCTGCGAACAGCAGAAGCTCCTGGGCGGTGGTGCCTGGCTGTTTCGTCTTTTAGATAACCATGGAACTGGCTTCCTGGAAGTTCATCCAGAATTCCAATACACACTCAGGGGTGGGAGCAGTCTTTTGTTGGTTTGGCCCTGCAGTTGTTCACTGATTAACCCCTTCTTGTCCCTTCCTTGGACTCTCTGGCCTGCTCTAATTTAATTTAGGATGTCTTAGAATTTTCTCCTTGTCAGTGCCAGCGGGCAGAGGCCTAGGGCCTCACACGTCCCAGGCCTCACCCGCGCCCCTAACCACTGCTATTCTCTTATTTGTCGCTTTTCCTGACAATCTCGGCTTCTCAAAGGGGACGCAGCTCATTCCAGAAGAAAATAATCGATCCCTAGTTGTTTGGGAATCACCCAGCCCTCTTTGGTCATTGATCACCCCCAGCTGATGTCGGTGTGAAGCCTGGGCTGCAGAAGCAGAGGCCTCCCCAGCTTGGCCACTCCTGGCTACATTCCTATCAGACCCTCTGGCTTCTGTTGCTGCCACCTGTGCCCAGTAATGAGCCCCCTTTGGTGGGTGTTGGCCAAGGCTGAGTAAGTGGATGGAGACAGTGGCACAGAGAGGGTCTCACAGTGGCTGTACTCTGGCCAGGAGGCCAGGAGGGAGAAGATAGTCTGCAATGCCTGCATCCCTTGTCCCAGAGAGGCCAGCCCCGAGGGAATGGGAACAAACACTGGCCCTTTCCTGGGGCGAGTCTACTCACTTGGGAATTGCACAGGGCTGCCAAGAAGCCTGCAGAACCTGTTTTTTCCTACCTTGAAACCAGGACGGGGCACACAATTTGTGAGGCCCACTGCAAAATGAAAATGTGGGACCCCTTGTTCAAAACTTATTAAGAATGTCAAGATGGTGACAGCAGAGCAGTAAACCCAGAGTGGGACCCTTCTCAGTAAAGGGTTGTGCAAATGTGCAGGTTGCATGCCTGCAAAGCTGGCTCTGCCTGAAACGATGCTTCCTGAGTCTTTTAGGGAGATCATTTTTATGTACAAAATGCATGTTTTCTTTGCCGTGGAAAGGAAAGTTAAAGGAAAGAGCTGGATTTAAAGTCTCTGGTCAATACCCTGCAGAGAATGTCCCTAGGGCAAGGTGGGCCTGGGTGAAGACTGGGTCAGCATGCAAGGTAGCGGACCAGCTTCATCCTGCGGAGGCTCCCCAGCCCTTCCTTAGGTGTGGTACCTGGTGTGTGCCACCTGGGATGCGTGGACCTGTCACACCACCTCCTTACAAGTGCCATCGCTGTCCACAGAAGTAGGCTTGCATTTTGTCTCTGCTATGAGCCCACTGTGTGACCTTGGGCATGTGACCCCACTTCTCTGAGACTCAGTTTCACTGATTATAGAAAAGAGTTAAACTAAATTATTTCCTAGATTCTCTTTCACTCTAATATGTTATGACTGTAAGTTTATTTTCCACTAAACTGAGTCAGGCTCTGAAGACATAAGATGAAATTCCTCATGTACCTACTGGTACCACTCTCCTTCCACTCCCCCACCCCGCAGGCCTCATAGGAAAGCCAATCCCCTGCCCACGAGCCTCTGTGGGATTGGCTGATAGAAATAACAATGACTGCAGTCACCTGAGAGGAGAGGCCTTCACACAGCGTCCCACCCCATGGTGGCAGCTACAGCTGTTGCCCCAAGAGCACTGTCTGTCAGGCCAACCCCTCTCAGGGCATGACAGCTGCATTTTTGCACCACTAATCTCCAACCCGGCACTGCTGGCTCCGCTCCCCGCCCCACTTCTAAAAGTTCACTCTGAGAGTCACCTTCATCAAAACACTAGGAGACTGCAGAAATTGGCAAATTCCTCCATTCCATTTAGATCAGGATCTGGGGGAGAGTCCAGAAACCTGCATTCCCCGGGAATTCTGAGGAAACTAAAGTCCTCCCAAGCATCAGTGAAATGACATTAGCCAGCATTCTGGAGAGCATGCCAGAACCATTTTCTAAAGCAGGTTGGAGGCAGAATTCGGTTGTTGGTTGCCGACCCATCAGCAGTTTATCTGATTAATGGCAAGATTAAGTTCAGCTTAATTTGCACAGCTGATAAATTAGCCTAGTAACCAGCCCAACAAGCTTTGCCCGAATTAACAACCCTATTTCTGGTCTTACTTTGGGGTCTGGACCCCTCTTTTTTCTCTAAAGACTTCCCCCTCAAAGGCAAATAGTAATAATCAAAATCATAATCATCCACATTGCATTTTATTGATTGAAGCTTTCTGACACTCAAGGCGTCGGGCCTCACTCATTTTCAAAACTCTATGAAGTGTTCTATTCTTTACCCTCCCCCCCCCTTTGGAGATGAGGAAATTGAGTCTCAGAGAAGTTAAGCACCTTGCCCAGGATCTCACAGTTGCAGGACAGTGATGGTGTTTTGAAGCTGTGGCGAAGGTTCTGGCACAGGGTTACCGTTTGCATCTACGTTAGATCCCAGGCTGCCTTTCTTTGTGGCTAAGCGACGCAATTCTGAACAAAAAGTTCCTTTGTGCTGGAGTGGCTTTATTTCTAAAGATTGGTAGTTTAAAGCACACACACCCTGTGAGCAAGAATAGAGTGTCATTGATACGGGGGTTGAGTGTCAAGGGACCCTGTCCCTCAGACAGATGGGGGAGGGAATTTCACACTGAAACTTAAAAGGCCACAGCAGGAGTAATGGGCGTCCCCCACCCCCAAGAATGCAGTCACCAGTCCTCTCATGACCTTGGAAATTTCTGACTTCAGTTCCTGAAAATGATGAAGTAGTTTCCAGAAGGCATTTTCAGCCTTTGGTTTTGTTAAATCAGGAAGTTTGGTTTCATATACTCACTTCCTTTTCCCCTGTCAAGTCACCAGACACAAACATATTCTAAGGCGACACTCACTTAATGAAATGTCCTTGTCCCCACCTGCCTTCCCCAGTCCTGGCATCCTTGCTTTTTAAAGGAAGGTAGTGTTGTCCCAAGTGAAGCTTTGAGGGTGGAATTTTAAATAAGGCATAGCTGTTTAGGGACCCCAATTCACCTTCTCTGAGGAGGTGGGGGGGGGGGGTTTTGCAATGAGCAAAGGCAGCTGGGGTGCTCCCAGGACCTTGGTTCAAGCCCCAGCTCTGCCACCTACCAACTTGGTTGTGTCATGCTGGTAAATAATGACAAGTGACGAGTGTGCTGAAGTGCTTGCTAGGTGCCTGGCGTGTGGTGCCCTTTGTGAGCTTGTCTTCTGCAGAGCTCACAAGCATCCTAGGGTGGAGAGCTCTGTGTGTCCTCACTTTAGAGAAGAGAAAACTGAGGCTCAGGAGCCATGAGCCGTCTGCCAAAGCCACAAGGCTGAGGAAGTGGTGAAGCTACGACTCATATGGCTTCTCTGATGCCATTGCCATGTTCTGAAGGCCAGTGTCGCCCAGCACCCTCCTTTCTGCCTGGGTTCCATCAGCTGGGGGAGAGGGAGGTGCTGGGGGCCCTGCCCTTTGCGGGTTGTTTTTAGGTTCAGGTAAAATAATACCTGTGGATGTACTTTGGGAAAACAAAGTACAGGCTCATGTCAGGTGCTGTTGCCCCAACTTCCTGTAACACCAGCTGGCTCTGTAAGAGGCTGGCTTCTCCCTGAGCCAACAGCAGGGCAGCTGTGGTTACTGCAATGCATTTTTGGAATCTCCAGATGGTGGAAAAGTCACTGCCTGAAACGGCCATGAAAATATGGTTGGACAGCCTCCCCATGGCATCTCTTTATTTGCACAGCATTGCAATTCAGACAAGGGGCCCTCCCAAGGCACAGGCAGAGACCTGCTCCAAGGGCCTTACCTATAGGCCAGGAGGCAGGACAAGGACACTCAGCTGAAACGTGGGAACGTATCATGTGTGGCCACTGGCAGGTGTGTGGCTGGAGAGGCAAGGCTGGCACACATGATTCGAGTGGCCTGATGGGTGAGATCACCCACTTACCATCCGAACTGTGTCAGACTGTGTCCTAGGCATAGGGGAAAGGGTGGAAAACAAGACAGACATGGCCTGCTTGTGAGTGAATATACATTTTAGTCGAAGGAGACAGATAAACAAATAAACGAAAAGAGGATTTTGAGAGCGCGAAGAACTGTGAAGACAATAAACCGGGTGATACAATAGAGAGACGGGAGGTCTGCTCTGGAGGGGGTGATCAGAGAAGGGGGTACACTTGAGCCAAGATCTGAGTCATTCAAAAGAGCCAACCAGGTGAAGAGCTGGAGGTGCTGCCTTCTGGGTGGAGAAAGCATCAGGTGCAAAGGCCCTGGGGCAGGACCAAGCTTGCCAATTTTTCAGGGATAGTAAGAAAGCCACTGCAGCTGTAGGGGTGTGAAGAAGGCTGAGGGTGGTAGGAGGTGAGGTTGGGGAGGCTGGTGGGGACCAGATCATGGGGGCCCTCCAGGCCATGGCTTTGTTCAGAAATGCTTCGTGGCTGAAGGTACATTTGAAAACATGCTTTTAAGGAGAGCGAGAGGTCATTCTTAGGGTGGCTGGGAAGATTGAGCTCTGAAGGGGTCACTAAATAAAGTTGCTGTTCAGAAAGCAAGCCATGAGCTGGGCTGTGGGCGGAACGCCCCTCGGTAATTGCTCACCTGCCTCCTCTCCCTGTGTCGTAGCACCTTGCCCATCGGGAGGAAGGGGAAGTGTCCGAGCTCACTGTACATGGCCTGGCTGGAGACGCTGTCGCAGGACCTCAGGCCTCCGGTTATCCTGATCCGAGGAAACCAGGAAAACGTGCTCACCTTTTACTGCCAGTAACGCCGAGCGTGTCCACGCCTGCCTGAAGCTGAGGGTGCGTGGGACATCCGCCTCTCCACGGGGATGAGACTCATGTCCTGTTGCACTGAAAAAGCTGATAGATTTCCAAACTTTGGGGGAACCCCAGTCCCCTGGGACATGTGCTCTGGGCTTTGTTTTATGGGCTGGAGAAGCAGCATTTGATGTGTGGAAAATGCTCTGACGGGTCCATGTTCCTTTTAATTTCTTTTGATCTTGATTACAACAAATTAAGTTCCTAGTCTTTGATTTATATATAAGTTTGAATCAGAGTGCCGGGTGCGTATCTTAGCAGTTTCTACAGACATTCCCTGGGATACTTCCTAACCATGCCTCCCTCCTCCTAAGGTGAGGAGAAGGGGCACCCCCTAACACACACACACACACACACACACACACACACACACACACACACACACACACACACACACACACCTGTAGCCCTTCCAGGAGGAATGCAGGACTCTTGGAACCTCCATAATAATGCAAATGTCTTTAACTACCTCTCACTTCCTTTGCTTTCAGTAATACTGTGTCTTCAGTGTTTTGGCTGGTTCTCTGGTAGACCAGGGACTTTCAAACTTTTTTGCGCAGCAAACCACAGTCAGAAATAGATTTCACATTGAGACTTAGAGCAAACACACACTGAAATGAAAGTGTGACAAAACAAGACTTATCCTTACTATGGGCAACATGCTCTAATATTTTCTGTTCTAGTTCTTTTTCTCCTTTGAAGTTTGGTTGCAATCCACTAAAAATGCGGGACCCACTGATGGGTAGTGACCCATGGTTTGAAAGACAGCTTAGCCTTTCCTTGATGCCCTACCTTGTTTTTCTACACGGCAGGGAGCCCAGCTGATATGGAGAAAGGCCATGCTGGGCGTTACTGCCATTTCCCCTCATCCCAAGGGGAGAAAATGGAACTAACAAAACGCTCAGGGAGGCATATTGATGCTGGGTCTTTCAAGAAAGAACTTCAAAGGAGGGACAAGATTTAGGGAGTCTTGGAAAGGTGTTCAATTTTAGATTTGGTTGGGACTAGAGGATGGAGGTTTGGTGGATCAGGAATGGAGAAGCAGAGAGGGGGTATAAAGATGGCAAGGCTGGGCTAAGAATCAGAAAGCTCCATACCCAGCTAAAGGCTGCATGAAAGGATAGAGAAGAAGCACTGGTAAGAGATAGAAACAGAGCAAGTGGCAGAGGGGGATGTGGTGTGGGTGGTCATAAGATGGGGGTCAGAGTTGAGAGAGAGCCTGGGGAAGATGGCCTTGCTCATGTCAAGGTGTCAGGCTCCTGTAGGTTGAACCCCCAGAGAGCTTGCACCAACAAGCTTGGATGCAAGAGCAGAAAGAACAGTAAGAGGTGTCAGTGCCAGTGGGTGAGGCTCCCTGAAAGGGCATTTTAGCTCCAGACGTACTCATACAACACAAAGTTGAGTTGTTGGCATACACGGCTGGCGGGGCCTTTTCCAGTAGCACAGGGGTGGTCAATGGAACGAGGCATCTTTGGATCTGGTCAGCCCCCTCCAAGCCCACTGAAGCACCCACTTATTCATGAAAGCAAAAATCTCTTTCTTATGGATAGGACCCAAAGGACTTCAGCATTTAATGCTCCACCCACTGCAGCGACCAGGCTGTCATCAGCCCCACTGCTCTCTGCTCATCAGGACTTGCAGAGAGAGACTGAGGGCTGGGTTCACTGGGGATGGCTCCTCTGCTCCCCAGGGACCTCAGAAAGGGGCCTGCCTCTGAGCCAGTCAGTAGACCTGGGACCAGCCCCCCCCCCCCGCACCCCTCCACCCCCAACTCAATCAGGGAATGCTTGTCTTTCTAGAACCACATGGAAAGCCATTTCCGGGCATATGGATGCTCCCTCTCCAGACCTCAAGGAGACCTTGATCCAAGAACAGAAATGCTTTGGCTTTGGGCATTTAAAAAACAAATTTTTTTTTTCCATTATGTTGGAAAATGAAATTTTAACAATGATGATAGCTTTGAAAAAACAAACAAAAAAAAAGCCTTGAGTTAACAGTAAGGTCAAAACAATGAAATGAATAAAAAGTACATTCACTCAATCAGCAGAATTTATTTGTGTAGGAACACATTGTTTTTCAACTGTTGAGTGTTTTGGAAAAAACTAACTATATTGTTTTTTTCAACCTTGGATTGAACTTTTCTCTGAGCTTCCACTGGTTCTGTAGGTTATATGGCCAGATTCCCACATGAATATTTTCAAGAGACACTTATTTTCCCTTTGCTTCTCTTACATGTGCTTGCAGGCTCACAGGGAATCCATTGTTTTTAGTTTTTATAAAAGTCCCCAGTATTTTCTTTCTTTCTTTTTTTTCTTAAAGGGCAGTGTCACTGGCCCTCATATGTGGGATCTGAACCCGGGCCACTGGCATCCCAAGCCAGCTCTCAACCACCGCGCCACTCGGCCGGCCCCCCAGTATTTTCAATCTTGCCTCAAACTGAGAGGTGGAGAGGTTGAGTTGAAAGAGCCACTGCACAGCCACCAAGAGAACTGGATTTGAGTTTTTCTCCCCCAAAACTGGCTGTGTGATCTCAGATATGCCCCTTAACCTCTCTGGCCTCAGTCCATGAAATGAGACAATTGGACCAGAACAGGTGTCACAAGCCAGCTGGCCAGCTGATGACTGTGGTTTGGCCCATGCATGGCCGATCAATAGTGTGGGTGCTGGGGTTGGGGTGGAGAACACATTCTTCAGTACCCCCCATCCCTTGGCACACCCCTTCCTACTGCCCTGCTGTGTGATCAGGGCCTCTTAAAGGCTCTCCAAGTCATTGCTGGGCCTACTGGGCACTAGGACAGTAAGACATTTTAGTCCACAGTGTGTCTCTCTCTGTGTTTGAATGATAAAATGCTCCACATTCATGAGTTTCAGTGGTAGGAAGTCTTATCCATGCCGTCATCCCTTTGCACTGTGCATGGAAAGCCTGACCCTTGACAGGGGGTTGGTCATCAGGACTGGGCCCAGCTACAGCCAGCAGCCACACCTGCCACAGCAGCCATATTCCTCACTGATCTCCCCTGGATCCACTGCCTGGTTACCTCCCAATTTTCCCCTCCAGGTTTCCTATCCTTCTTTATTCCTTCCCAGACTTGTCGTGGCTTTACAGTAAGTACAGTACAACCCATTTTTCATCCAGTAAGCTCTCTGAGCTCTGTCTCCCAAGCTGTGGCCTCACTAGTACATGGAGAGCCCCGTTTAGACTGGAATCCCTTTTATATACCTGCCTGGCCTCTCTTGTGCGGCAAGGCAGAAGTGGGTTTCACAGGGATGAGGGCAGCTGGAATGTTCCAGAAGAACCACCTGGCTGGAAGGCCCCCAAGCACATGCAAAGCAGCCAGGTTTCGCTTGTGGCTCTATATAGCTTAGGGTGTCAGAAAAAAAACGCTGCCAATTTCAAAAGTGTTCACAGAAACAGGGCCCAGGAAAGCCCAGCCAGTGTCTTCATTATAAGTCCCCACTTGAAGTGAGGGTTAATCCTATGACCGAAAGCTGACGCACACCATAAGTGCCCTTCCTGAAAGGGAGCCACAACAAATTCAGTTTCTAAAAATACCATGTGGAGAGAGAGCCTTGAGAAGAGCCTGGGAGGCCAGACAGCAGAATGGCACACAGATGAACCACAGTGGCAAGAACAGACAAGTGGTGTTCATGCCAGCTTGTAAGGGAGATACAAAATGAAATGGGAGATGTTCAAGTGTCCAGTCTTGGAGAAAGGTGGGGCTGGTGAATGTGAGCACGTTTTGGGAAACAGAGCAAAGTGCAGGGGGAGGGGCTGGAGTCTGTTCACAAAGAACCAGACCCTGGCAGGAGTTCCTGCAGACCTGAGTGCTGGTAAGGCAGACCTGACCATGTCAGAGGTGAGAGGTTAGCGGGAGGAGTGGACGTGTTTGGAGGGCCTGCTTGAGAGGAGAAACCCAGAGTTGAATAGGAGGACTGAGCAAGCAGGATTAAATTCATGGAGGAGATTTAAAAGTCCTACCATTTTTACAAGAATGTTCCTGTAAACAATTTCAGTCATCTTAAGCATCTTTGTCTAAGTGCTAGGTCTAGCCTGAAACCAGCTCAGGGAAGCTGGGTGTTTTGCTAGGGGTAAAAAGAAAGAAACTAATACACAATCAAAATTCTACTTAGAGGACAGCAAAGAGTCTGTGCTCATGAAAGGATACTATGAAACTTAAAGTAAATGAATTTTTTTTTTCTTTTCTTTTCTCTTTAAAGCAAAATGCTGGACTGCAATTGGGTTATTTAGATGAGGGAGGACAGGTAGCCGTGATGGGGAAATGTGGGCTTCTGTGCATACCTGGGCCTCAACCATGCACCAATCTTTCTCTCCTACTTTATTTCTGAAATGTCTTTTTTTCCCTGTATTTTTCACTGGTCCTTTTTTGGGCTATCCTAGTCTGGTCTACATTTCCTCTTGAAGTCAAGTCTCCTGACCTCAAGTCTCTCCCACTCAGACCCAGACTCTGTAATGATGCAAATCCATGCTGATTCTGACCATGTCCCATCTACTGGTCAAAAACCTCCCATTGCCCACAGATAGGGCCCAAACTCTCAAGGGGGATTACGCAATATCTTTCCTGAGCTGGTCCCAAGAATTCTTTCTAGTCTTACCTCTCGCTGACATCATTGTTATTTAAAAATAAAACCTGTACTTACTGTCACCCTTGACCAGTTGTTTCCAAACCTCGCCCTTGCACCAGTACCAACTTGGATGCATCAGGCCCCGTTTGGTAGGCTTGAAACGGGACCCAGATGCCCATCTTATATATTTTTGTACACATTTAGTTGAGGTGTAATGTATATGTAATGAAATGCACAAATCTTAAGTGTACAGCTTGATCCATTTTGACCAATGCCTATGCCTGGGTAACCCATATCCTATCAAGACATGACATTTCACAAGCCCAGAAATTTCTTTCATGCCCAGTGTTGTGTCGATAAAAGCTTAACAACTGATTCCCCGGGGAAAAAGCTCTGCTTTATAGCTTTTGCTCTCGTCTCTGGTGTTAATATTCCTATCATGGCCAATGTCAAGCTACCAGCATGATGTCACTGAAAGCAGTGATAGAAAGAGAAGCTCACAATTGGTTCTATGAACCATACAGACAACTGCAGCACATCATGGGCCTGCCCCTTCCGAGTCAGCCTCTGCCACCCCCACTCCCAGATGACCACTCATTGTTTTCTGTCACCACAGATTCATTTTGCTTATTTTAGAGTTTCACATGGAATGGAGTCCTATAATGTGTATGCCTTTTGTCTGGCCTTTTGCTCAGCATGGTTTTGAGGTTCATTCATGTTACTGTGGGTGTCAGTAGTTTGTTCCTTTTTATTACCAAGTAGTGTTATACTGTATGAGCACAGTATGGCTTGTTTATCCAGCCTTAGTGATGGACACCTGGACTGTTCCCAGTGTTTGGTGCTATTATGAATAAAGCTGCCATCAGCATTCTTGTGCAGTCTTAAATTCCTTTGGGTAAATCCCTATGAATATGATGTCTGGGTTGCAGGGTCGGTATGTGTTTAACTTTATGAGAAACTGCCATACTGATGTTCACAGGGATTGTACCATTTTACACTCTTACCTGCCACATAGGAGAGTTCCAATGGCTCCATATCTTTGCCAATAGGAATCTTCATTTAAAACAAAGAGTTCCTTGGGTGATTCTGCTTCACAGCCATGTTCAGGAACCACAGGACTGGACTTGTTACAGTTCCCTAAATATTAGTGGCTAACATTTCTTGAGCACTTACTAAGTGTCTGGATCTGTCCTGAGACGTTTAGCAATGTTACATCATTTAACCTCACAACAACCCTATGAAATAGATACTATTAGTACTGTTTTATAGATAAGGAAAATTAGGTACAGAGAGGTTAAAAAACTTGATTAAGGTCACATAGCTCACAAGTGGCAAAAGCTGGGTTTGCAAACAGGCAGTCTGTCTCTGGGTCCGTGAGTTTGACGACTGAGCTATACTTGCCCATACAAGTTCTGTATACATGGACCCTATTGGGCTTAATTAATAATTGCTGCCATTATTATATTTATTCAAATTCCACCCAGCCTTCAAAGTTCAGCTCAAATTCTACCTCTTCCATCCAGTTTTCTGTCTCCCCCTTCACTCCTCCTGCCTCCATGTGATTCCTCGATATAATCATAAGTCCTTCAGAAATGTAAGAGACTTTTGGGTTGTCTTTTATTTCTGTATTTTTGTACTGTCTTATCGCCACCATTATATTTGTAAGGTCACTGAGAGCAGGGTCACTTGTGTTTTCCTTCTATTCTTGGCACTTTTGTTGACTTGAATTTCATAGTTTTCTAACTATGCTATAGGCAAAATCACCAAAGTCCTTTAAAAGGAGTTATCTTGTTGGGACATAACCCCAGAGGGAATCACAGAAATTGGATTGCTTTTTCCCTAGTACAACAACATCCCTTTACTCTCTTATTACCAAGCAGACATGGATGTGCTGTCTTAAGGGGCCCTGATGCTTGTCATTGCAGGCTAGAGGAAACCATGCCATGTGGCATACTTAATTTCCCAATGAAGCCGTTATCTCCTGCCCGGCTGTTCCCTCTAAGGCCTCTGATTGTTTTATCTGGTCTGGCCCTGCTGGTCAGCTTCTAGCTACTTGCAAGACTACCAGATCATAATCAGTCATTTTTTTCCATCCTGATATATGAAAAACAGGACTAACTCCATTACTTTGTGGGACTTGGTGAAAAGTGAAAACACAAGACTTCCTGTTCAAAATTTATTAAGAATTTTCAGATATTGACAGCAGAACATTAAAGTAAGAGTGGGAGCTATGCTCATGAAGCCAGTCCTGATGAAAAGAAACAAAACTTTCCTCGGTGACAACAAAAACAATCCCAGAGAGCTGAGCCTGGGGACAAATGATCTCCAAAGCCCTCCTCCAAAGCCCTCCACCTCCCTTCTTAATATAAAGACAGCTGGAAAGAAGCCACCCCATGTTCTGTATTATGTTAAGACCAACTGCTACGGGTTGAATCATGTCCTCCGAGAAGATGCTGAGGTCCTAAACCCCAGGACCTATGGATGTGACTGTATGTCTTGGACGATGATCAAGTTAAGGTGAGGTCATTAGAGTGGGCCCTAATCCAATATAAGCAATCTCCTGAGAAAAACGGGAGAAATTGGGACACAGAAACAGACACGCGTAGAGGGAAAATAAAGGTAAGGCACGCACTCTGGGAGAATGCCGTGTGACCATGAAGGCAGAGATGGGGCGATGCAGCTACACACCAAGGAATCCACAGGTGGCCAAGCAACCCCCAGAAGCTAGGCAAAGGCGAGGTGCAGCCAGCCTCACCTGCATGGCCCTCAGCAGGCACCCGCCTTGCCCAAGGCCTTGATCTCAGGCTTCTAGCCTCTTGTGCTGCGAGACCATGCATGTCAGTCCTTCAACCCGCCCCCTTGGTGGTGCTACACCCACCGACCAGGCCAGGCTCCTCCTGTTTCCCTCCTGCCCTTGCCCAGCTCCTGACACACCTGGAAAAATAGATGTTCCAACAGGACTGGAACAAGGATGGGGCCAGCACCATGACAGCTCTGTGTGTTTTTTTAAGACCTTTTTCTCTCTACAAGGGAGGGTGTACTTCAGAGAGGCCTTTGTAGTCATAGTTTAGAAAACTTGAGAATCGTGCCCTCCTCTTCTTAGCCCCAATTTTGTTTTTTAATTAGCTGAGCTATCCTTCCACCTGTTGGCAGCTCAGCGGCAGCTCATCTCGGGCTGGGCATCGAACCGCTGTTGCTCAGAGCTCGCACTCTTTTTTTTTTTTAAGAATATATCCTTTTTTATTGGTGTTTTTGTTTTGTTTTGTTTTTTGAGGGCAGTGTCCCTGGCCCTCCTAGGTGGGACCCGAACCGGGGCCGCTGGCTTCCCAGGCCGGCCCTTCTTAGCCCCATTGAAAGGGAGCCTATGCCAGGAGCGCAGCCAGCGGGCCCTCTCCGCGTGTCTCCCAGTGTCGGCTGCGCTGGGGGCCGCCGGCCATTCACAGGTCCCAGGCCACAGCCGAGTCGGCGGCAGCAGGCCGGACGCCTCCATGCGCCCCGGGAGCACGGCCCCGTCCCCTCCGTGCGCTTCCGGGAGCCCGTCCGGGGGGACCCCCAGCGCAGCAGCGCTCTGAGCCGAGGCGCGGGGCGAGGTGGGGGGCCGCAGGGCCTGGCGTCCCTCCAGGGGGACGGGACACAACACGGGTCTCGCCGCCGGGGCCACACAGGGCGTGGTGCCGCTTTGTGAGGAAGCCATTTGCAGAGGCTGCCAACGCGGGAGCCGGCCGGGGTGACCGTCCCGCAGGAGCCTCAGCGAGCCGAGCTAGGGAACCATCCCATTTCCTCGGGCCTGGACCCCAGCGCCACCGGGCCTCCGCCGCGACGCGCAGTGACGCAATGGCGTCGGGTTGCATCAGCCGCGCCCACGTGCTCCGCCCGCCCCCCTGACACGGACCCGGACTCCGATTGGGCCACGTTGGGGCAGGGGCCTCCGCGTCCGCCAATGGGCGGCAGCCACAGAGGGCTCGGGCGGCGGCGCCGGGACGCCGGGGACCTATAAAAGGCGCGCGAGGCGGGGGGCGCGCGCCCCAGACACCCCAACTGTAAGCGCGCATCTTGCGGGCGGCAGCGACGCCGCCTGTCTGGCATCTCGGACCGGAGCCGAGTCCCCGCGCCCAGCGCAGCGGCCATGGAGGCCGAGCCCGTGACGCTGCTGGTGAAGAGCCCCAACCAGCGCCACCGCGACTTGGAGCTGAGCGGCGACCGCAGCTGGAGCGTGGGCCACTTGAAGGCCCACCTGAGCCGCGTGTACCCCGAGCGCCCGGTGAGAGGGGCCCCCGACTCCCGCTGCCAGCGTCCCCCCCGGGAGGCCACGTCTGCCTCCCCTCATCCTGCGGCCTCTCCGTTCTCCGGCTCCCAGGGCTGCGGTGTCCCCCGCCCGGCCGCCCGGGGCGTCCCCTCTTCTGGCCCGGGGCGGTCGCCGCCCCGCCGTGGGCCGCCCTCGCCCGCCTTCCCCGGCCGTCTGCAGCCCCCCCCCCCCAGGCCCCCGCCCGCTCTCCCGGACCCGGCTCCCAGCCTTAGCCAGGCCGCTGAGACAGCAGCGTGACCTTGGCTGAGCTATGTCACCCTTCAGGCCTCACAGTGTCCCCCGCAACCACAGGGCAACCCGGCGCTCCTCGTTGGGGATTGCACCCAAAGGATAGAAATAAAACAAACGTGCCGCGACAGGAGTGTCCCGAAGGCAGCCTGTCATTGCGGAGAGGAGAGGGCAGCTGCCCGCCCCAGGCCACGGGCTGGAGAGACGTGGGGGGCGCCCAGGAGTGGGTGCTGGGGGCCCCTCCCAGCTGGGCTGCACCCCGCGGCCTTTGCTCAGACCCAGGGCGGAGCCCGCGCACTTTCTGGTCAACACTTAGAAGGGACACGGGCGGAAGGAGTTCCCCGTCTCGGCCTTCCGCCTTCGCTGCGCCTCCATTACCCAGACTTCCTGGCTTTGTTTTGATTGACACGTTTGTCAGTCTGTGTCGCCCTTAGCGCCGCCCTCCTGCCCACCACGTGACGGGGGCCGGGCGCTGGGCCTCACTGTATTTACTTTCTGCTCTCCGGTTATGTAAGTGTCAGCAGAAGGGCTCTTTCCTGCTCCCCAGTGTAGTTCTCCAGCAAACAGGAGACGGAGGGCATCAGGGCAGGAAAAGACTGTGAAACGGTTCCCTCGGATCGGAAGAGTTGCCGTGTGTGTGGGTCTAGAGCTCCTGGGTCAGGTGGTTTTTGTTCCATGGTTGTTGAATATTGAATGGAGCCGCGAGGTTGTCCTTCCGAGTTGTCTTTTGGAATTTGCTGATGTATTGATTTGCGTTCACCTGGGGACGCACCACAGCTGCTTCCAAAAAAAAAAAAAAGGTGGCGGGGCTGCATGGCCGTGAAGGACCCAAATTGGCAAAGCAGGTGTAGTCTCTCGTTGCATCATTTAGGAAAAGGCAGTGTCTTAGAGGAGAGCTTTCCGAAGGGACTTCCTTGGGTGAGGAACGTCATTCCTACCGAGTCTGAAGGCCCAAAAGTTGTAAATAAAAGGTGTCCCAGGTATGCACGTTTGTGGCTGGAGAAGATGCATTTGTTTTCTAATGTGAGAAGCCTTAATTTATAACAGTTGTTTGCTGAACATATTTAATTTTTATCAAATGAGCCTCTGGAGAAAGACACAGAGTGTCAATTCAGTTCTTTACCAAGGAAGACAATTTTAAGTTTCAGACAGCTGTGGTTTTTAAAACCTTTTCTGGCGTGGAGCTTTCGTAGGTGCCTGATGCAGGACCCAGCTCTACAATAACATTTTACAAAATCATGTGCACAGCATTGACCAATGAAGTCCGTCAGTGAGAACAGTGAAGAACACAGCGTCCAATACAGTTCTAGAGTTTGCTTTAGTTGCACAGTTGTAAAAATCCAGATTTGTGCAGGTAAACAGACAGGTACGTTTTGTTTCTTTTAAACAGCTTGCTTTATAATTCCAGGCTACTTGGTGGAGCAGCTTTAGTCTAAGCTTTGCATTCTGGCAAGAGTAGGTTGACAAGTTGGTGGTGATCTGCAGTGTACTGCCTTTGGTATATATCATTTGAGGTGATTATTTTTAAGTAAAGTTTTTAAAGAAATGAAAAACAGGTTTTAAAAGTGAGATTTGTATAAAAGTGTGTGGAGTCTCTGTGTTTTTAAAATCACTGGAATGGAGATGAGAGGTTGGAATCTGGACCCTTCAGCACCTGGTGACCTCAGTTTCACCAACTCAGTTTGGACGTTCACCAACTGGATAACTCAGTTTCAGACTTTCCCCCTTAAAATAAGGGTACAAAATCTCATAGGGTTGTTGTGGAAATGTAACCCACACACCACTTCCTCGATAACTGCCTTCGTAAGTTGGGCATGTCTCTCTGAGGCTGAAGTTTAAAATTGCTTCATGTTATTTTGGGCCAGTACGAGGTGGTTTTGGTGAAGGCTGACCTTGGGAGTACTTGGAGACCAAACGGGTTTTTTTGTTTGTTTGTTTTTTATTGGGGAACAGTGTGTTTTTCCAGGACCCATCAGCTCCAGGTCACGTGGTTGTTTCAATCTAGTTGTGGAGGGCGCAGCTCAGTGGCCCCTGTGGGGATTGAACCGGCAGCCTTTGTGTTATGAGCACGGCACTCTAACCAACTAAGCTAATCGGCTGCCCTGAGACCAAACAGGTTTTGAAGTTAGTTGCTATAGGAGCCCCAAATTAAGGCTGTGTTTTTAGTGGCAGAAAGCAGTTTCCCTCGGAGTTAAGAGGTCAGGTAGGGTAGCTCTAGATTTTGTGGACTAGAGATAATTTGCCATCCTAAATTTATTTGCATGTGAGAGACCAGTTTAAATTTAAATACTTCTTAAATAAAAGTTTTGTATATGAGGCAAAAAAGGGGAAAAAACCCGCACATATTTAAATGATTCATATAAAACAGTGTCTTCCGTGTTTGGGATCTTGTAGGGGTTAAACGCTGACCTATGCTACTCTTCCTTTCCATGATAAGCGCCCAGAGGACCAGAGGCTAATTTATTCTGGCAAGCTGCTGTTGGATAACCAGTGTCTCAGGGACTTGCTTCCAAAGGTACATCACTTACATGTTGGAATGTTTTTAAGCTCTTGCCAGGTCGCACTCAAGCCCTAAAGTTCCTCTGTGTTATTTTAGCAGGAAAAGCGGCATGTTCTGCACCTGGTGTGCAATGTGAAGACTCCTCCAAAAATGCCCGAAACCAGCACACAGGTCTGTCTGCCTTGTCATGATGATGATAACCGGTGTCATTCAGACTCTCAAGATAGGAATAGAGGAAGTTGGATAAAACTCTTAAGAGAGATTTTCATAGCCTTTTTATCAAGTAATATTTTTCCCCAGCAAGAATCAGGAATTAGAAACTTATCAATACAAGTGAGAATTCACCCTAATTAGTAGGAGACGGTTCCGTCCATGTTGTGGTGGGAAAGTGGAGCTGTGTCTGTATTGCCCTGTCTGTCTTCTGGGGTGTGATTTGACCTACCGTGCCTGTGTGTCCAGATCAATGAACTAACAAGGCACTCTAAAATGGGTCTTTATGGAATTTACCACATTATAAGTTTCTTCTAAGCAACCATTAATTTTTTTTTTTTTTAAAGATTTTATTGGGGAGTTGGGGGAGGGGAACAGTCAAGTTGTTCTTCAGTCTTCGTTGTGGAGGGCGCCAGTCACCATCTGGCTTCCCATTGGCATCTCGTGGACTCTAAGCTCGAGGTGCTGTGTTCAGTCTTAGTTGCAGGTGGTCGTAGCCACCATCCCATGCAGGAGTCGAACCAGCAGCCTTGTTGTTAAGAGGGCATGCCCTATCCACTGAGCCATCTGGGCGGCAGCTCAGCTCAAGGAGCCAAGTTTAGTCTTGATTAAGCAACCATTAATTTTTATAAAGAGAGAAGTGAATATACTTTCTTTGGAAATTTTCACGGTGCTTATTTATATATTTAGTTGGATAGGAAAAGGCCAGTCTCTATGAAGTGATCGCTAAAGAGTTATGTTTGACAGTCAGCATCATTTATTTTTCATTTCACAGTGTTGATTCAAATAAATATGCAGCATTAATAAATGTGGTGATATACTCTAAATTTGCTTTACATCTGCATACATTCCTGAAACATCTGAACATAGCATAGAAAATCCTTCCCTTTATAGGTTGCTGGCTGGGTTGTAGTTATGAATCCTGTTGGTCAAATTTAATTTTTTGACTTAGTAAATGGAGCGCCATAAGATACACAGAGCACGACCAGGAAGCTTTCTCACCGATGGTAACTTCATTAAAAGATTTTAATGAAACTACAGCATACTTACTCTAGGAAAAAATATGAATTAAATATATATTGAAATTGTGTTGAACAAATTTCAGAATATTTTTTACATAACATTGCATCTGTTTAATTTTGTTGAGTTCAGAGGTGGGGATGGGGGGGTATAAGCCATTCACAGCAAAAGAATTCTTTTAGCTTGATTTCAGCCAGTTGCATCAGCCCTTTGTTCTCTGTTCACATTACTCTTCTTTAGGTTGCTGAACCCACAGAGCAGCCCGCTGGGCGTACTCAGGGACAGTACCCTGGGGATTTCCCAAGTGATGGTTTAAGGCCAAGGGAGGTACTGCGGAACCTTTCTCCCTCTGGATGGGAGAACATCTCAAGGTGAGTGTTACAATAAAGAACCAGGTTTATACAACTTGAATATGCATCATTTGTATCAATTTAAGAATAAGGTGTGTTTGGTCCGTCCGAGTGGCACGGTGGTTAAGCGCTGGCTTGGGAAGCCAGCAGCCCCGGTTTGGGTCCCACATATGAGGGCCAGTGACGCTGCCTTCAAAAAAAAAAAAGAATAAGGTGTGTTTGCACTGTATAGTCATAGAACTTTAAAATGTTCAGAGTGTTGCTTCATAAAGGTTTCACTTTAAAAATCTTCCACGTATTTAACTTTTCTTACTACACAGCCAAAATTTTAGGAACATATGAAAAAGTGTGAGATGCATGTATTGAAAATGTAGGCATATCCGCTTCCCCACGGTGTGCTTGGCATGTGGTAGCCTCATGGTAGGAGACTTATGCTGCTGCAGGAATAACAGCTGTTGAAGCATCATGCAGCTGCTCTCCTGATGGCTCTGCACTTGGTGTGTCCTAACAATGGGTGACAAAAGGTGGACAGACTGCTTAAGAAATGCTCTGCCAAGGACTGTTGGTGGTGCTAGGAAAAAAGGCCATTTCTTTAGAATGATTCAAGCTTTTCTTGAGAGCAAAAGCCGGAAGTGACTAAATGCTCTAACATTTGGATTTCATAGCGCTTGGAACACTTTATTATGAAAGTTCCTATGGGGGAAAAAATAATGCACTAATAACAAGTTGAAATTCTGTAACTCCCCAATTCCCTCGCCCTCCTTTTCCTAGTAGTTTTTAATACTTGATTGTTGATAAAGCCAGTTTGAAGAATGAGCAGTTTCTTGTTTTCTTTTTTAATTAGTGGCCATTTCAAGTATACACAAAACAGTACATGAATCAGCACATAACCATCACCCAGGCCCAATAATGATCAAAATTTTGCCATATTCATTTTATCTATTACCCCTTCTTTTTTTCCTGGAGTATTTCAAAGTAATTCCCAGACATCGTGTCATTTTACCCCTACACACTGCAGGATATAACTGTAAACGCCTTTTAGTAACCTTGCATACCTTCAGTGCCATCATCCTCAGGGCTAACAAAATCACTTGGTTACCCTCTCATTTCTTTCTTTCTTTCTTTTTTTTTTGAGGGCAGTGTCACTGGCCCTCATATGTGGTACCCGAAACGGGGCCGCTGGCATCCCAAGCCAGCTCTTAACCACCGCGCCACTCAGCCAGCCCCTATCCTCTCATTTCTATGGAATGTAATTTTTTAAATGATCAAAAACAGTATCATACCAAGACCTACTTGTATTGGAATATATTTTAGAAATACTCTGGGTATAGAATTTGATAAAAAGACTGTCAGCATGTAAATTGGATGATAATTGGATTCATTATTGGATAAAAACACTCTAAACTGCTTCCTTTATTCTGGCTGTACAACTTGAGAATCGAGGCCCATATCTAACTATGTGAATTTCACCATAATAAAACTTGTTGATTTCATTCAGCAAACATTTATTGAGCAGCCAGTGCACATAACTTTAGTTAAGGAAATGAGTCAACCAGCAGAAATGACCACATAACCAACTCCTGATCTTCTGGCGACTCTATTATTTTCACTTTTGTAAGGCTCACAAGGCCATGATGAGTCCCACAGGCCCTGCCTCCCCCAACGCACCCCAGCCCCTGGGCAGTCTAAGGCTGTGTTGCCTGATAGAAGAATGAGTTTGCAAACAAACAGCTCTCAAATCCAGCCTTGCTACTTTCTAGCTCAGTGACCTTGTGCAAAAAAATCTCTTTGTCTTCCCTGAACTGCTCCTCTCCATAAACTGGGGGATGGAGCTCCCTGTGGTTGTTGGGTAACAGTGAGGTAACAGCCCAGCACCTGCTCAGGTCAGCGAGCATGCATGGGTGGTGACACACACACACCCCCACCCACCCACCCCTACAGAGATTAAGATCTAGAGGCAAGAGAGAAGTGGGTGTTGGGAGGAGGAGGGAGTGTCCTTCAGGAAAGGCTTTGGGAGAAATGTGGCTTTTCAGAGCTGTTTTCTACAGGATGACCAGTGAGTTTAGGCTTGCAGTGAAACTTGGCAAATCGTAAATGGGAGTGGGAATCTACTCAGCCTACTTGTTTGTACATCCGCAATGACGTGGTGAGGGCCAGTACTGGGCACAGCTCTGGTGTTCCCGCGGGGTCTGGACTGTGGGAGGAGGGCTTGGTCAGCCAGCCCTGTGCCATGGCCACAGCTGCATCACACACTAGTCTGTGTGTAACCCTCATAAAGCCCATTCTTCTGTCGCTTTGATTTGAATTCCTGATTGTAATTTAAATTTAGTTTTCACTTATTCATACTAAACCAACTCAAAAGGAGTATTTTAAAAAATCTTTCGTAGGCCAGAAGCTACCCAACTGGCATTCCAGGGCCTGGGGCCTGGTTTCTCAGGCTACACAACCTATGGGTGGCTGCAGCTCTCCTGGTTCCAGCAGATCTACGCTCGGCAGTACTACATGCAGTAGTGAGTGCTTCCCTACCATGTGTGGTGTGGGGAGGGCCCCCGGGAGCTCAGGGGAGTCCCGTCATGTTCCCTATAAAGGCAGGGATGCAGGGATGACTGTTTTGATGCCTTTCTACAGAGCCCTTCTCTGTCTGGCTCTATGGGTGGAGTAGAGTGGAAATGCAGACTTCCACGTAATTTATGTGTTGATGCAGGGGTGTGTATGTCTGATTCATAGTTTGATGACTTCATTTAGATTGTGTTACTTTCTTTTCAACATGTGGTATCTTTAAAGTTTAATGAAAACTTTAGTTTGCTACTGCACCATACTGTTATAGTAGCCTTGTTTAATTCCTGGTGAAATTTAGCATGTGGCTTCTCTCAGGAGCAGAAAAGCCATGTATAGATATGACTGTTAGTAAAGAAGCTCTTCACTAAGTTAAGGAAAAAGTACGTTTGTATGTACCTACTTACAGTACTTCACTGTTACAGATCCCTGAGTAAATAAGGTGATGAGAACTGCAGGCTTCACGGTGCTTTGCTCTCACCGTATCTGCCTCTGTCATTTCTATTTTAGTTTAGCTGCCACTGCTGCATCGGGGACTTTTGTTCCTTCACCAAGTGCACAAGAGATACCTGTGGTCTCTGCACCTGCTCCAGCCCCTATACACAACCAGTTTCCAGCTGAAAACCAGCCAGCCAATCAGAATGCTGCTCCTCAAGTGGTGGTTAATCCTGGGGCCAATCAAAATTTGCGGATGAATGCACAAGGTGGCCCGATCGTGGAAGAAGATGATGAGATAAATCGAGATTGGTTGGATTGGACCTATTCGGCAGCTACGTTTTCCGTTTTTCTCAGTATCCTCTACTTCTACTCCTCCTTGAGCAGATTCCTCATGGTCATGGGAGCCACCGTGCTTATGTACCTGTAAGCAGATGATTCGCTTTCCTTTCCCCCGCCGACACCCTTTATTACAAATTACACTTTACGTGACTCAAGCACTATGGAGCACGTACTACGTGTCAGGTGCTGTTTATGTTGCTGAGTGTATGTTGTTGAGTGATGAGTAACACACAGCCCCTGCCTTCAGAACCTGACAGGCCAGGGAGAAAGTCTAGGAGATGGTGTGACAGAAGGTGTCTGCAGATGGGTCTTTCTGTGAGCTTCTAATCAGGGCGCTGTTCCGATTAGAGGAGGCGGGCGAGGGGGGCCTTAAACTCGAGTAATTCCCACTGTGATGTTAGCTAAGATGGACTTTTATGTGCTTCCTTTGAAGGCATCACGTTGGGTGGTTTCCGTTTAGACAGCAGCCGGTTCAGAACTTCCCGAATAACGGTCCTCTTCGTGAAGCTGTAAATCAGGACCCCAACAATAACTTACAGGTATGGCGCTTCCGGTGGAGTCCAGGGGGCTTGACATGAGATGCCAGGCTCTCAGCTTCTTATCTTTACCCAGTGTCGTGGTTTACCATTTTATTAGGCTAAATATTTCAGTGTTTTGGTGTTTTGTTTTGTTTTGTTTTTCTTGAAATTTATTCTTAAAATAGTAGCTACTTTTAAAGCATTAACTGTGTCATGGCATCTGTCAGGTATTTTTGTCCTGTGGCAATTTGTATTTTGGCATATGTAAATAATGTTTTTTTAAATTCACTATTTCCAGTATTCAGTGGTCTGTAACAATATGTTAGACCTTAGGCCATGGAAACTGCCAATGGATAGTTATTATTAAGGATTAAGAGCCTAAGGATGTCTTACAGAATAGAGTTCCTGGAAATTGCACACAGAAATAGGATTTTTATGAGGCAGTTTAACGCATAATTCTAAAGGATATTGTTTTATAATATAAAGTGGCACTCTAGAATCTGTTTTTAGAACCCTGGGTTTCCATTTTTAGTTTCTTGACACTGCCAAACTTAGAAGAATATCCATATTTAATGAAGAGGTTAACTTAATTACTCATTTAATAATAGCTGAAGATCTAGTTACTTCATTTGTTCTGACACTTGCTGCTGGAAATATTCAGAACGATGAGAATGTCAGCCACGCAGTTGTGCTCTGGAGGCCTGAAAAGGAGCTCCATCCAGCCCTGGGGTCCTGCCTGCCTGGCTGCTTTGCACCTGGCACAAAGGCCCAGGGATTTACTCTGCCACTGCCTGACATCATCGGGTGTTTATCACGGTCCTCATTGTTTTCTCATTTTGTTTCATTGCCTGTAGGAAGGCCCTGATCCTGAAATTGAAGACCCCAACCAGCTCCCTCCAGACAGGGACGGACTGGATGGGGAGCAGTCCAGCCCCTCATTTATGAGCACGGCCTGGCTCGTCTTCAAGACTTTCTTTGCCTCTCTTCTTCCAGAAGGGCCCCCAGCCATAGCAAACTGATGCTGTTTGCTCTCTGGCTGCTGGAGGCTTTAACAGGCGTGGACTGGATCATTCGATTCCAGCTAGATTTCCTCACCTGGACATGGCAATGGCACAGAATTCGTAAAAGAACCAACAAGGAGGAGGATATGCTTTTGTGATCAAGCAAAAGCAGAAAGTAAGACGTGAAGCCGTGATACAAATTAATGAACAAAAAATGCCCAAGGCTTCTCATGTCTTTATTCTGAAGAGCTTTAATATATACTGTATATAGTTTAATAGGCACTGTAAGTAGAAGGCAGTAGTGTCGCATGTTTATGCCTGAGGAACTTTTCCAGTTGTGTCTGCATGTGTGTTTGTACATAGATGTCATAGATGCAGAAATGGTTCTGCTGGTTCGATTTGATTCCTGTTGGAATGTTCAAATTACACTAAGTGTACTACTTTATATAATCAATGAAATTGCTAGACATGTTTTAGCAGGACTTTTCTAGGAAAGACTTCTGTATAATTGCTTTTTCAAATGCAGTGCTTTACTTTAAACCAAGGGGAACTTTGCAGAGGTGAAAACCTTTGCGAGGTTTTCTGTTCAATAAAGTTTTACTATGAATGATCCTGCAGAGACTCTTAGCAGTTTACTCCGTGTCCATTGTCACTAGATGGTCAACAGTTGAGTTTGCTTGATTTTTAAGTAAACCTGAATGTTTTGCTTCCTTTTATAAAATGACGGTTTGTAGCACTGAAGAATGATGAGGTAAGGCCTTGAAAGTTTTACTTTACTAAGAATATACTTGTGTTTGCCCCCATTTCCTGATTTAAACAGTACTGACTTACATAGTAACCCATCAAAGTTAAAATTCCACACATTTTAATTTAGTGACATTAAGTATTTTCCACCTTGGTAATTCTAAGGTAGTTTTGTTACCTCCTCAAATGTCATACTTTTATAAGCTGAGTTTATTTTTGTAGTTCTAATCCTTTCTTTAATTACTAGTTTTGAGAATAATCTTAAAAGCAAAGTTCTGTGTATTTTTCACATGAATAATGTTATAGATAGAATGCTAAAGGCCTGGATGGTGCTGTTTTGGGCAAAGTACTGTATTTTTCCATGTATAATGCACACCCACAGTTTTGGCCCAAACTTGCAAGGAAAAAAAATCTTTCGTTTTAATTCCAATTTTTGTTGATTTACATTTAGGTACTTGGTTTTTGTATTATAAAGGAATTTTAGCATTTAGATTTGAACTATGGTACAAGAAATTTTATGTAACAAATTATTACAAAACACAAGAACAGATATGAGATACAAGAGATTTTATGTACCGATAACAAAATTTACAATATTTACGCATCATAGAAGGCCAAGAACTCTTCTTGTTGCAAGTCTGTAGTAAGTTCAACAAAACCGCTTATCATATTCCAGGGTATTATTTTGTATACGGATATCGTTATCAATATCTAGAGTTACACTTTTAACTCATGAACATAAATGAAAGACTTAAAAACATTTATATAGATATGGAATTAATACTAATGTATAATGCGCATCCTTATTTTTTCCTCACAAATTTGGGCAAAAAGTGTGTTATACACAGCGAAATATGGTAAATCAGCTTCTTGTATCATGGTTGTGATCATTTAAATTAATCATTACTGGAAACTTTGGGGTAGATACAAAGGTATTTTATGTAAGGATGTGTTTTAAAAAGCCAACTAAGATAATTATGTAAGGAGTTAAATGGTATAAAGTTTCAAATAACATCATATGCCCAGAACAAGGAACTGCCTGAAGGCAGTGATTATTGACAAGCTATGATGACAGAATCTGTCCTTGAAGAAAGAACTGACTTGGGATTGGAGGTTCTAGTTACACAAGTGAGGAAGTGGGTCGGAAATAATGGAAAGAGGAGCTGGAGAGAGGGATCACAGCAAACGCAGAAGTATAGACATGAGATGTGTCCCTGCTGCCAAAAAGCAGGAATCTTGATGAGCTTGGCGATTTATGAAAGTGACCATTTAAGAGTTCACTCTAACCTGAAACTAATTTTTAAAAAATGTTTATTTCACAATAAAAGAATTTAAAAAAAACCCAAAACAACAACACCAAAAATGTTCACTCTAAGGTGGTTTTTTTTGTTTGTTTTTGCAAGAGAAAATAACCAAATTGGCTATATATGTATGGGAACCCGGTGCACTTGAGAGTCAGAGACTCCACATGCAAGAGAGGTTCAGAGATAGAAAGGGGAATTGAGATATATAAAACATCCTGAGCCAGGGATGAGGCAAGGTGCCTTGGGGGCTTCAAAGGGTCTTTGCAGGATGATAAGAATAACAGAAGTTGAGTAAATAGAAGTTTGTCCTGCCCTCTAGCTAGGTCAAAAGAGGTTATCTCTGATAATCTCTTAAGGGCAAGGCCCCTAATTCAAGTTCATCTAGGTAGTTAAGGGAGGAGCAGAAGTTTCTTTTGGGCCTGTGGCTAAAGTTGCCTTTAGCTCAAAACAGTTGGCATACTAAAGAGGAGATACACCTTGGGGTGACTAGATCTGAATCCCCACAGCTCCCTCCTCTGATACTTCCCCGGAAGTTTCGCATTCCAGAAGCTGGATTGGTAGATCATTCTGTATCTTTAAAGCAGTCCTGAGAAAAGTTCAGTTAAAGTTGTGTTTCATTTTAGGAGCAAGTGATGCTGGTGGGCTCTCATGTTTATTTATAAAACTTCCAATGTAACTTTAGTATATCAAATAGGCCTAATTAGTTTAATATTTCTCTTTTATAAGGAGAGAAAATAAATCTTCCAGGGACCCTTCTAAAATACCCTAAGGTGGGCTGGCCAAGTAGCGTGGTGATTAAGCGCTGGCTTGGGAAGCCAGCGGCCCCAGCTCGGGTCCCACATATGAGGGCCAGTGACACTGCCTCAAAAAAATAAAATAAAATATCCCAACGTTATCCCCAGGTCAAGACTCTATAATTTAAATTTTGGGGAGTTTCTCAAAATATATCAAAAGGTTTGGACATCTGGGCCGAGTGGCGTGGTGGTTAAGCGCTGGCTTCAGAAGCCAGCGGCCCCGGTTCGGTCCCATATATGAGGGCCAGTGACACTGCCCTCAAAAAAAAAAAAAAGGTTTGGACATTTGACTTAATAGGATCATAAAGTCATTAAGATGCAATACTTAATTATCCATTTAACCAAAGTAACAACAGATTTCAACACAAATATGAAAGTTTACATAATTGTTAGCAAGGCTTAGGTCTTACTATTGAGATTCAGTGTTCTCAGGTAATCAAGGACCTGATTAAGAAAACATGAAACAAAAAATTATTTTGATAAAACACAGCATCTTTGTTTTCTAGGCAGAAAACTTTTTCATAATATCAGAGCAGACCAATAGTCCTTTTTAGCTGAGAGAGAAAACCAAGCTTTTGCATCAGCTTACTCTTGATTTTCAAATTCATTTACTTGATTAAATTTATTTCAATCGTATTCAGCTTGACCTCACATAAAATTTCCCTGTTTTGATTATATGTATTTTAAATATTTTAATTAAAAATATAGCTAACATGCAATTTATATTAGTTTCAGGGGGTAGACCATAGTTATTCAACATTTATATACCCAAATAAGTGATCACCATAATAAGTCCAGCAACCTACCAGAAACAGAGTTCAAAACAATGGTTATAAGGATGCTCAAGGAACTTGAAGTTGTCCCAGAGATCTCTTAAACTATCCTCATTTTTTTGGATTCCTTTTTCTTTTTGCTGTTCTGATTGGATGTTTTCTGCTACACTGTCTGCCAAATCGCTGATGGATCCTCTACTTCATCTAGTCTGTTGGCGATTCCTTCTAGTGCATTCTTCATTTCAGTTTTTGAATTCTTCACTTCTGACTGGTTCTTTTTTATGGTTTCTATGTCCTTTATTATGCTTGCAGTCTCTTTGTTGAAGTCCTCACTAAGTTCCTTGAGCATCCTTATAACCATTGTTTTGAACTCTGTCTCTGGTAGGTTGCTTGCCTCTATTTCATTTAGTTCTTTTTCTGGATTTTTCTCCTGTTCTTTGATTTGGGACATGTTTCTTTGTTTCCTCATTTTGGCTGCCTCTCTGTGCTTGTTTCTATGTATTAGGTAGATCTGCTATGTCTCCCAGTCTTCCCTGGGTGGCCTTATGTAGTAGGTGCCCTGTGGGGCCCAGGCACGTCTCCCTGGTCACCTGCTCGGGGTGCCCCAGGAGTGTCCCTTGTGTGGGTTGTGTGTGCCCTCCTGTTATAGTTGAGCCTTGATTGCTATTGGCACATCAATAGGTAGAATTGACCCTCAGGCTGATTGGCTGTGGGGTTTGGCCATGTCCACAGATTATGGGCTGCTGTGCGGGCGGCTTACCCCACTTACTGTGATTCACCCCAGTGGGCTCTGGTGCCTGTTGAGACCACCCTTTGTGTGTGCTAATTGTGAGGCTTATTGGACAGTACTGTGGTCTGAAGCCAACCTCCAAGTTTGTTGGTTCTGGGGCCTCTTGGGAGGGGCTGTGGTGCAGGCCCAGGTCACCCACTGCCTGTGACCAGCTGGGGGCTACCTGTTAGGAGCTACAAAGCTATACGCAGTTGTTCACTGCCTGTTCTAAACCTGGAGGCATGTGGGAGAGGCCTCAGTGAGAACTGAGGATGGCTGCCACCAGTACCGGGCCTAGGGCAGCTCTGCAAAAAGCCAAGACACCCTGAGGCCAGCTGCCACCTTCCAACTCCCTTAAGGTTCAACTGCTGATAGAGCGTCGTGCGGTATGCAAGTTGGGTGAGGCACGGTCTCAGGGAGTCACTAGAGTTGGAAGAGTTGTGGTCACCAGGTTAGTGTAAACTCTGGTTTCATGCCAGTGCTGAGCCTGGAGCGACTCAGCAAAAGTCTCAGAGCACACTGGGGTCAGTTGCCGCCCGCTTGGGGCCTGCCAGACTCCCAATAATTTTTCAAGAAAGTGTGAAATGTGGGCACGGCTGGCTGTTCTTAAAGAAAGTGCCTCCAGGGCCGACCGAGTGACTCGGTTAGGAGTTGGCTTAAGAGCGCAAGCTCTGAGCAACAGGGCCGCCAGTTCAATTCCCACATGGGCCAGTGACACTGTGCCTGAGTTGAGCTGTCGCTGAGTTGCCAACAGGTGGCAGGATGGCTCAGCTGGTGTAACAACAAGATTGCCCGTTCAATGGTGGGCTATGCCCACCCGCAACTAAAGACTGAACTCGGCACCTTGAGCTGAGCTGCCACCCGGATGGCTCAGTGGATAGAGCGTGTGCTCTTAACAACAAGGCTGCCGGTTTGACTCCCACATGGGATGGAGGCTACACCCATCTGCAACTAAGACTGAACTCAGCACCTTGAGCTTAGAGGCCATGAGCTGCCAATGGGCAGCCAGATGGCGACTGGTGCCCTCCACAATGAAGACTGAAGAACAGCAACTTGGCTGGTCCCCTCCCCAATTCCCCAACACTGTTCCCCTCCCCCAATTCCCCAATAAAAGCTTTAAAAAAGAAAAGAAAAAAGGAAAGTGTCTCCAGTGTTGAGCAAGTTGGGTGGACGGTCCTGGCAGATCTCACCAGACTAGTCAGATTCAGATTTGGCTGAGTGGGGGAGGGCTCAACACCGGAAAGACAGCGCCCACCTGCTGGCTGCACAGGAAGGGAGGACCCCCCACAGGGAAAATGGTGACTGTCCACCAGGTCCTGCCCTGGTGAGTGCCTGCGAGGGAGTGAGTGAATCTGTGTGTGGGCTTTTCAAGAGGACATCTGAGTTTCCTGCAGCCTTCTGTCCAACCTAGATGGTTGGAATCCCCACTGTTTTTCACAGCCAGATGTGGGGGCTCCTCTTTCTGGCACCACTACTCTGGGCTGGGGAGCCTCACTCCTTTGTGGGGCACCTCTGGCCAAGACTTCCCAACTGCCACATGGCGGTTTCGGGCAGGTTCTGCGTCTCTGCCCCTCCCACCTGTCCCAATGTGGATTCCTGTCTACATTTCTAATTATAGGACTTCTGTTCAGCTCGACCTCAGATGATTCTCCAGGATGATTGTTCTGTAATTTAGTTGTAACTTTAATGTGTTCACAGAAGGATGCAGGCACCAAGTTTATCTACTCACCATCTTGGATCTCTGCTCCAAAATTTCCTCTCTTAAGATTTCTTTTTCATAAAATTTCTGTGCCCCTTTTAGTACAGTCTTTTTCTCTCACCCATTCAGAAATAATCAGGACAAAATTACTTCACTTCTGTTAACAGAAACACGTCCCCATATCTCATACCATACAATTGTATGGCCTTTTTAAAGCGTTGGGTGGAAAAGCCTAATTCTTTTCAGAGAGTGGACATCATTTAGCAAGGGGCCTGGAAGCCCAGGAAACTGGCAGTGCCCATCTTTTATTTCTAAAGGAGAGGAGCCTCTCCCTGTAGCATCAGGTTGTGACAATTAAACTCCAGATTCCATGGGCTCAAAATAGTTCCAGGAAGAGGTGGGAGGACAGCTGAGGACAGCTGACAAGTGTTCAGATTGGCCCAAGCCCCACTAGGACAAAGGGGGGAACCTTCAGACAACAAATATGCCTTAAGACAGCTGACAGGTGGACATAGCAGACATGTCAATACTTCCACACAGTTATTAAATGGAGTATAATAATGTACTACATTCCACTATAAATACTTCGGAAATTATTGGTTCAGATCTCTATTATTAAACAACAATTAAATAGCTAAGAATAAACAAAATACTCCCCAACTCCAGCACAGGCTGTAGCAGCTTATTAAGTTTGCCTTTTTCCCAAGGTGTGTTTTATTGAATCCTAGTTCTATAGAAGATTACACTCCAAAAAATGAGCTCATGGTCAAGTAAACTTGGGAGCCTTGGACTAAGCCAAGTTCATAGGTTTCTTCCCTGTAGGACTTGTGGGGCCTTTGATACGCTGATGTGCCAAATGGGGGCTTGTGGCCAGCTGTGTCACCCTTCCTGTGAACAAGCCTAGGACTGAATCAGCTTTGAGGAAACGCAATTGAGTTACTATTAACACCTTGTGTGGAATTCTATTGGGTTGTTGGAAAAGTCATGATGTATTCTATGTTTTTCGTTGCAAAAATGCATCATGGCTTTTCTGACAACCCAATAGGTAGCAAACAGATACTTGGTTAGATATGACATTTTATACAATAACAGTGGAAATCAATATTCTTTATAGCCAGAGGGAGATAAGAAGCCATGCATGTCTGCAGTCTGACTGACGCCTGCAGAAGCAGCCCTTCCGCCAGGCTCTAAGGCAGTTAACCCTTTGTAATGGCCTCCCCTACGGCAGTGACCTTGAGAGACATTGCTGATTCTTCTTAGGACCTACTCTCACCCCAGCCCTCTTTACTTCTAGACCATAAGTAGACTCACCTCCCAGCAGACCTCAAAGTGTAATCCACAAGGAAGTGTACGATACACCAAAAGAGCAGAATGTTTTTTTCCAATGTGTACAGACAGAAATCTGGGAGTAAGTGTGGGAATGGATCTTAAGAGTGTGAGATAATGGTGGAAGGAACCTAAAGTTGGATCAGGCTGAATATGTTAATATGGGCCCAGTAAATAGAGGTTCTGGATTTACTGATGTAGCATGAGGAGTTAGAAATTTCTCTAACAGTTTGGTTGGCTGAGACATAGACTAAAAGTTGGTCTACACTAAACGATGCTGACCTGCGGACCTGCCCTGGTGTGTACTGCAGAGGAAGATATTCAAAGGCTTAGGGAGGCTGGAACGTTAGTGTGGACTTATCACCATGACTGTGAGAAATAAATTTGCGAGGGGAGCCCAGCATCACTGAAGAGCTCTGGGTCAGAAATTACAGTGGGAAATGGACTTCTCCCCCTAAGTACAATGAGGATAACTGGCTCCCAGGATGACAAGGGCTGAGTGGTGGCACTTACTCACCAGAGACCAGGTGGCTCTGGTTACCATAATGGACAGCAATCAAAAAAGAAATCAGGATACCTGTGGCATTGGCTAGTTGATCATGGCACGCTTGAGAGAGAAATAGTCTCCTAAATTCTTACTTGACCTGGATAAGCAGAAAAGTCCTAGGGCAAGTGAACAGAAGTCGCACTTAAATCACCCAAAGAGAGAATTGTGCTCCTCAGTCCACTCCCAGACTTGAGCCAGTTTACAGACTCAGGACCCCTTGAATGAAGGGGGCTATGTCCCCCTGAGGAAGGACCCTGCAACACTCAAAGGATTTTACACGGCTAATATTCCTCCAGCCTTCCCCAAAGGATCCGACAGCTTTTGACCAGGTGACTGGGCACGGGGGAGAAGGAACTCATCAGACTTCAGGGATTCCTGGACACTGGCTCTAAATTGACACACATTCTAGGAGACCCAAGACATGACTGCGGCCCACGGGTCAGAGTACAGACTTACGGAGGTCAGGTGATCAGATCTATCTCACAGGGAGGCTAGCAAGTCCCCGAACACATCCTGTGGTTCTTTTGAAGTTCCAGAATACAAAATTGGAATAGACATACCCAGCAGCTGGCAGAATCCCCACATTGGTTCCCTCAACTGTGGATTGAGGGCTACTATGGTGTAAAAAAGCCAAACGGAAGTTACTAGAACTGCTCTTACCTATGACAATAGTAAACCAAAAGCAATGCGATATTCCTGGGGGGATTGCAAAAATTGGTGTCACCACCAAGGACTTAAAGATGCAGGGTGATGAGTCCCACATCTCCATTTCAACTCTCCTATTTGGCCTGTGCAGAAGACGAGTGGATCTTGGAGAATCACAAACTTCACCAGGTGCTACGTTTGCCAGCAACCCTGGACCTTCCTAGGCCTGTACCTGCCTCACTCCAATTTCTGCCTTCACATGGCCTCTTCCCTCTGTGTCTATGTCCCTGTGTCTTCATATGACCTTATCAGGACACCAGTTGTTGGATTTGCATCTGCAAAGATCTCATTTCGAAATAAGGTTCTGGATGGACATGAATTGGGGCACGGGGGACACAACTCAGTCCACAACGGGGAGAAATGATTCCACTGGGACACAACAATGATTTCCTTGAACTGGAAGCTAAGACTGCCAGTTGGCCACTTTGAACTTCTCATGCCTTTGAAAGAACAGGTAAAGAAGAGAGTTACTTTCTTGCCTGGGGTGATTGATCCTGATTATCAAGAGGAAATTTGGTTGCTACTCCACTCTGAAGATAAGGAAGAGGGTGTCTGAAATACAGGCGACCCCTCAGGGCATCCCTTAGTACTACCATCCACCCTGTGACTAAAGGCAGTGGAAAACTACAACAACCCAATTAAGGCAGGACTACTCATGGCTCAGACTTGTCAGGAGTGAAGGTTTGGGTCACCCTACCAGGCAGAATACCATGATTGCCGAGGTGCTTGCTGAGGGCATGGAATGGGGAGTGGAAGAAGGTCACTCCAGCTACAGGTGACCAGTTGCAGAAATGAGGACTATAATTATCATGAATAGTTCTTCCTTATTTGTTATACACGTTTGTATAGTGATATGCAGACTCGCATATTATACATAGATACATAATGCATATAAAGCATTTCTTCCCTCTCATCTCCTTATCGTTTAACATACGATGGATTCATGATGGTTAACTTGACATTTAAGTTACAGGATATTAAAGAGAAGAGTGACTATCCCCCCAAGGACTTGGCATCCTCTTCTAAGGAAAGGGTCTGCGTATTTTTGGTTATATGCGGGATAGCTGCAGCAGATAACTTAGCTGGAAGCATGACTTTGACACTCTCTTTATCTGGGGATGAATTATGCTTTAAGAACCTGTGAATGGGTACCGAGTTGATGAAGGGTCAATTGTGAAAGTTAGTTTTATGCGTCAACTTGGCTGGGCCCAGTTATTCAATCAAACACGAATTAGGTGTTGCTGTGAAGGTATTTTGCACATGTGGTTAACATCTACCATCAGTGGACTTGAGATAAAAGAGAACCTCCTCAGTAATCTGCGTGGACCTCACGCCGCAACGAGCTGAACAGTCTGAAGAGCAACACCGAGGTTTCCCAGAGGAAGCAGCAGTTCCGCCCTGGGACTATAGCACCAGCTTCTCCTCGACAGTTTCAGCCCACCTGCCTGCCCTACAAGTTTGGACTTGTCTCGCCAGCCTCTACAGTCAGCCTCCACAACCAGGTAAGCCCATTCCTTGAAATAAACAACTAGGTAATCTCCTATTGGTTCTGTTTGTGTGGTAGAACGCTGACTGACAGGTTCCCAGCACTGGAGGTTATGGGGTCCAGCTCCTTGTCCTTGTGTAGCGTCCTGGCCAGTGGGGGGCTGCTTCCAGGAAGGCTGTGTCACTAGTTCAGAACCAGGTGCCCCTCTGGCTTGGCCTAAGATCAAATGCACGTGGGCGGCTCCCGGGAAAGTATAAGGTTTTGCCCTGGGCCCTATAAAGTCTTCCCATTCGGAGGAGTAGGCTTAGGTGGGCTCGCCCGAATAGGTGGGATAAAAATGCTGTGGGAACCTGGGGAGTGGGATGGGGCAGCTGGTGCTGATTTGGTGACATCCAACGGTAGCTTTGCCCACAGTGGTGCCCAGTGGCCCAGCAGCAGAGTTAGACTCTCTGATGCACAGTGTACGAGTCCTAAGTTATTGCACCTCTCTGAGCTCAGACCCCTTGCCTATAAAATGGAGAGAATGGATGATAGCTGCTTATAGGGTTATCGTGAAAACAGAATAAAATAAGGCATGTGAAGAACCCAGCACAGCACCCGGCACTTCTACCTTAGTCAACAAGCATTTATCGAGGGCCTACTATGTGCCAAGCACCTACTACGTAAGGATACAATGAAGCCAAGATTTTGGCTCAAGGAACTCACAGTCCAGCAAGCCCATAATAAGAGCTCAATGAACAGTGGGTTTTATTATTTAGCAAAAAGTCACATCGCCTCCTGGTTCTGGGACGTGGGGTCAAGACCACAGTATATGAGCCTCACATGGTTTCTGTATCTCCCAGTACAATATGGGCCTCTGAGAGGAGGGGCCAGCGGCTATCTGGTTCCCCCATCTCTGCATCCCTGCCTGACGTCATCTACTGAATAGATGCTCAGTGAATATTCGTTGAATGAATAAATGTGCAGAGGAACAAAAGGCTTGCTAGAGGAAAGCCCTCCCCCTGGTACCCCCTCTACCCCCAAATAATACTGTTTGGGGATGGAAGGACTAACAAGTGATTTGATCTCCTTTTCTCTATATTGTCTCAACTATGCAGGTGCCCATTTTATATTTTAAAAATTGACAGACAGATTAATATTAAAATTTTAACTGCACAAGAGCTCATCCACGGTAGACAGTGCTGTGTCCAGTGATGGGTACAGATGAGAATTCAGAATGGGAGGGGAAGGCATCGTATGGAGGGGCGAGCAGAAACCAGTCACAAAGACTGAGGCCTTGGCACCAAGAGCCATGGTCATCATCAGCCCAGCTTCTGTTACTGTCTTAGGATGTGGGCTTGGTTTCAATGGGCAGGTCCGTACTCCACCCTCTCAGCATTTCCCCAGGCCTCCTGGCCCCTGGACTTCGGTACCCTGGACTTCCCGAACTGCATCTGTAAGGCGTCAGGTGAGTGCCTGCACCTCCCTCCCAGTGTTCACTTGTCAGTAGAGCTCCAGGGGGCCACTATGAGCGTGCAGCATGGGCTTGGGTGTGATAAGTACCTGCTTTCCTGTTTCTCTTTCTTCTGGAAGTTCAGGATATGGGAGCTCAAGTGACTTAATGCATATCAAGCAAAAGCTGGGTCCAGACACCCCAAAAACTCTGATTCTGGGCAACAGTAACAGCAAAGAACACTTGAAGTTGCCAACAAGGGGATCGGGGGTATGCACCTTGCCTCATCCTGTCTCAAAGGCTGACTGTGAGTGGTGGCGAGGGTTTGGGGACCTCCAAGGAGGGCAAAAGTTCTGGGAGAGAGCAGGTCAATGTCCCAAGACTTGACACCCACATTGGGGGTGAAGAAAGCCCAGGCTGGGTAGGCGCTGTCCCTGACTGCTGTGTGGCCTTGGACAGCTCACCTCCACTCTCTGGGCCTCAGCCCCCTGCTCAATACAATAAGGGCATAGGGAGGCTAAATGCAATGATCTCTGAACCAGGAGATCCCAAAGTGGGACACACATACCTCTGGGGGATGCAAGATGCTGTTACGTGATACATAGATCCAGCATTAAATACCACGGAATACCCGGGTATTCCAAATTATGGGGAGGGGAAGGGTTGATACTAGAGTATCTTTAACACCCACGAAGCTCTCCCCCTTTTTAAACTGAGTTTTAATTTATATGCAACAGCAGGCCTCCAACTTAGGGTTATTGTCAAGCAATAGTATCTGGCAAGAATTAAATGTCTTTATCTCATTGTAATTATATTTTGGCCTCTTTCTATGGCAAGTGAGCAATAAAGTTTATTCCCAGGTACATTTATTTAAGTGAAAAGAAAGAAAGGATACATTTTGAAACAAACATTAAAGAAGCAATTATCCAGATATATAGGAGATGGCAAAATGGTGCAGACGGTCAGGGGAGAGGAGCAGAAGGTGGGGTGCCCTGGTTAAGTGTCTGGCTCTGAAACCACAGAGGCCTGAGGGGCTGCCACAGTCAGGGACGCCTCTAGTGCCCTCCAAGTGCTTTATGTCCCGTGGGGCGGGCGGATGCACACATGCGAACTCCAGGCCTCTGCCCTTCAAGAACCATGCTTGCCGCCTCTGTCCTGCCCCCGGCCCCGTGGGCGGTGTCCGCGCCTGCCCTAAAGACGCATTACCAAGCCTGGTCTGCCGGGGTGTAAGTCCCACCGCCAGGGCTCTGTGCAGGCGTCTGTCTACCACCTGTCTGTTACCCAGGGCTCCTTTTGAGGGCACCCACTGAGCAGGAGCCCCCCACCAGAAGCCTGCCTTGACGCAGGGCTGCCACACTTCAGCCCAGAGAAAAGGGAGCCCTGGTGGTGAGATGGGAGGAGCCTAGCTATCCGCACCCTCTCCTGGCCTCACCTTCAGGGTCAGGCTCTTTTGGTAAGAAGGTCCCTGTGGGGACGCGAACAGCCAGATGAAGGGGTTCGTGTTTGCCTGGGGTTCAAGTTAAGGTTCAGAACAGAGCCAGGTTGGAGGTCAGGTCACGGGGTGAAGGTTAGGATGTCAGTGTGTATTTGATGTTGGGGGTCATTCTATGGTTGGAATCATTCCAGGCTGGGAAGGCTCTGGAACTGACTAGCTCGGCCTCCAGCTCAGTACAATGATGGCACAGGGCAGTCAAATGCAATCATCTGTAAACCAGAAGATCCCCAAAGTGTGAGCCCCAGCACTGTAGACTCAGCCTGTGTTTGGGGAAGGGGGTGTCATAGCCTGGTCCGGGTGAGGCTGGGCTTACTGTGTGGCTGGGTTCAGGGGCTGCCATTTGACTAGGATCATGGCATGCCTGTGTGTCAGGGATCAGAGGCTAGGGTATGACCCAATTTCTGCCGGGGGCTGGGGACAGGGTTCTCTCTGTGTTCCCCGAGAATAGCCATCTAGCTTACACCAGAGTGAGGTCCAGTCTAACCCCTCATCCCAGAGAGGCTGAGCCATGGTCAAGGCTGAGAGAGGGGGCTTGGCCCAGGCCTGCAGCCCCTCACCGCTGCCCTCCCTTTTAGTGACCCCGGAGGCCACCAAGGTGATCCAGACAGCCTTCCAGCCAAGCGGCTACCCAGATATCAAGGGCAGGAGGCCATGATGATCCTCAGTCAAGTGTGGTCTGCACAAATGAGTCAGCCCAGGGGTGCGGACAATCTGGGGGTTGGGATAAGTCACCTGAGACTTGCCCCAATCCTCAGAGAGGGAGGGCAGCCCAGAGAATTCAAGCCTGTTCACCTGACTTGGTACTGGGGGCAGGGGTCTGATATTGCTGTCCACCCCCCTTCCCGGGCAACCATGCTTCTTCAACCTACTCCCCTCCCCCACCAGTGCCCCTGTGGGCATTTATTGGAGTGTATCAACCACTCCTACAGCCCCAGTAAGATTCAGGTCTTTCCCACTGCCCACTACCTAGGGGTAAAGGGAGGAAAGGTAGAAAGATTTCTTGGCAAAATGGGTCTCCTGACTTGACTTGGGCTGAGGGTATGCTAAGGTCCAGGCTCCTTTACAAACACTACTCATTTTATAGTCATCACATTCCCCCTGATAGCCCTGCTTACCAAACTAGGAAACATGAGCTCAGACAGATTACACAGTCTGGAGGTCACACAGGGAGGCTGGCACAGGTTGAAACCCAGGTCTTTGCAGAAGGCTTGATTCCTGGAACACATTCACCTTCTGGGCCCCTCAGGCTGCATGGGAGTCTGGGTCCGTGTGTGTGTGTGTGTGTGTGTGTGTGTGTGTCTGAGGCGCCACGGGTTGGAAAGACACTGTTTAGGGACCTTATCTTTGTCCAAAAACCAGCCTGCTCCTCTCCAAACCCCCCAAACCAGGCTCAATACGGGTAGATCCTGCTTTACATAGACAACCTGGTGCTGGAGTCGGTATACACGTTTTATAGCCACTAGAGGGCGCCGGTGATGCTAGAATGCAGCTTGATCCGTGGGAGGGAGAAATCTGCCACCGGGGTTCAAGTGGGGGTATCCCAGGTTCAGTGGGGGTTTCCCAGCCTTTCACTCTCTGTGTGGTCTTGGTCTTCAGTTCCCTTTTTTAAAATGAGGATAAAGCCATCCTAGACCTATGTTACAGAGGTCAGAGATGGCAAAGATGTCTGAAGTTAAAAGAGATATTATCCTTAATAAATCTTCAGTAATTCCCAAAGACCAGACGGCCATGGAATAGGTTTCATTGATATGTAACTGATATCCAAAACATACATAGGTGGAGTAGAGATAAAATGTGATTGGTCGTGATTGATATTGGGTGAAGCTGGGTACTAGGTACAATAGGAATTCTTTATACTATTCTCTCAGAAAGGAATATAATAGAATTGAACAGAACAGAGAGGGAAATAACAGGTACACCTGGATTCTCCTTGGTGGCACAGTCTATGACAGCGGCTTATATACAGGATCTGGGTTGGGACAGACCTGGGATCAAATCCCAGCTCTATGGAGGTTTTTGAAGCCTCTTCAGTGCTCTGAGCCATCCCCCTCTCTGTTCAGTGGGTACAATAATAGTGACCACCTTACGGGGGAGGTTGTGAGAATTAAACTAAGAAATGCATGCAAACCCTCAGCACAGCGCTTGTCCCCAGAGGTGCTCGGGACACGGTAGCTGCTTTTATCGTGTCACATTCTGCAGGCTGCAGCCGGCCCCCGCAATGCACCCACAGGGCACATGTCCCACCAGCCTCCTCCCTCCTGGCTCTAGGTTCTGCCCTCTGGTCCTTGCGTCCGGGGTCTTCACTGAGACTCACCTCTGAGCGTGCCCACCGCCAAGACCCAAGGCCTGATTCCTCCCTGCCTTCAGGGCTTGCCCAGGCCTGGCTGAGAGCACCGTCCTGAGTGGAAGAGCCTCCCAGGGAGCCCCTCCAAACTTCCACCCATCCTACTCAGCTCTTGCATACCTTCCTCCCGGGTTGCCTCCTCAGAGAAGCCCTCTAGGTCGGTTTCCTTTTGGTTGCCATAACGAATTACCACAAATGGAGAGGCTTAAAACCACACCAGTCTAACATCTTGCAGTTCTGATGTGGATCTCACTGGGTTAAAATCAAGATGTCAGCAGCACTGTGTTTCCTCTAGAGGCTCTAGGAGAGAATCCGTTTCCTTGCTTTTTCTAGTTCCAAGAAGCTTCTCCCATCCATTGGCTCATGCCCCCTTCACCCACCTTCAACGCTGCCAATGTTGCATCTCTCTGATCGTCTTCTCTGGTCACATCTCCCCCCGACACTCCAGCCTCCCTGTTCCACTGTCACACACCCTTGTGATGACGTTGGATCCACCAGGGTAATCCGGGGGAATCATGCACCTCAAGGTCCTCGTCAGCTTTACCAGATCTGCACAGTTCCTTTGGCCTACAAAGTAACATATTCACAGGTACTGTGGATGAGGAGGTGGACATTTGGGGGTGGGGCATTATTCTGTCCACGGTACCCTCACAGTCCTTGAGGCAAAGTTGGAGCCTCGCTCCTGGGGACTCCTGGATCACCCCATCAGTGAGGGTGACCCTCCATCTGGACTCTTAACTCCAGGAGGACAGATGAGACCTCGCCCACTGTAGGTCCTGGGCAGGGCAGGTTGACAGAAGTGGAGATGTGACAAAATACCCTTGTCCCTTCCCAGGCCCCACGACGCCTTGCCTTACTTCCGTTTGTTCTCCCGGAGTCCGGGTCAGCCACTCGTCCATCGCCAGCAGCCAGGAAGAGTTGGCGGAAGACAAGCCCATCAATGTCTCTATTCAGAACACATCTGTGATCTTCGAGTGGCCCCTGGGGCACCTGCTGATAAGCGTTTCCACTCAGCTGACATGGCACTCCCAGGCCTTCTCTGGGCTGAGGGCACCATGAGGGTCCTCTGGGTCCTTGGCTCTTTGCAGATTGAAAGTTGATCAATCTGTTAACTTTAAGATCAACACACAGCTGAGTATGTGTCCTGCTTTCTCTGGGGGGCGGGGCAGGGAGGCCGGACTCCAGGCATTGGCCACAGTGGAGCAGGCAGGCCATGCCCACAAAGAGGCCCAGCCTGCGAAGCCTGTGGAGTCGGGGAGACCAGAGCTGGCTAAGCCCTGTCCATTGTTTCTGCTCCTGTGGGTTAACACACTTTTGAAATAAGCAGTAACCACCACCCTCAAAGAGAACACGTAATCTTGTTATCTATCCTGTAATCCAGTCCCTGCCTGGCTTGCTCCCACCTCCATGTCATCTTCCCTACATTCTTTCTTTAACCTTAAATACATGAAAGAAGTTGCAAAACTCTTATTTTCCACAGCATTGAGATTTTGCCTCCTGGGGTAGGTTGTCAATTTGGTTTAAATAAACTCTTATTAAAATTCAAAAAATAAAAAAAAAGCTGAACTCATAGAAACAGAGAGTAGAATGGTGGTTGTCAGGGACTCCGAGGGTGAGGGGAATGAGAAGATGTTAGTCAAAGGGTCCAAAACCTCAACTATAAGATGACTGAGCTCTGGAGATCTAATGTACAGCACAGTGACTGTGTCGACTGTAATTAACAATGCTCTATTATACACTTGAAAGTTAAGCTTGATCAAATGTATGGAGAACTGACTCTGGGTGGTGAACACACAATGCAATATATAGATGGTGTATTATAGAAATGTACACTTGAAACCTATATAATTTTACTAACCAAGGTCCCTCCAATAAATTTCATAAAAAATGTTAACGGATTAGATTTTCAATGTTATCACTACTCACACAGAAAAAATGGCAATTATGTGAGAGGATGAAGATGTTAAACTTATTGTGGTAATCATTTTGCAGTAGGTACTTGTATGTATCAAATATTCACAGTGCACATGGCCGCTGCCCAGAGGCCAAGGCTGCCCAATGTGGTGTTGGGGGACTCTGCAGCCTGCACCTCTGGCAGTGTATACCAATTCCCCGACTGCTGCTGCATCTCCAAGGGGAGCACGAGCAAGTACACCGTCTCTGTGGCCCCCATTTCTGCTTGTGCCCCCTCTGTTAGCGTGAGCCCCAAGAGTGTGGAAGGGCGGTGGAAGCACCGCCTCTCCAGGGTCAACCCCAGACAGGGCAGAATCGCACCCCTTCACTTCAAAGGCTGGAAAAAAATCATCCCTAACAGTTACTGAGAACTTGATTGTGCTGAGCAATTTTCCAAGCCCTTTGCATGAGGTAACTGTTTTAATCCTCACAGCCCAACCCTAGGAGGTAGATTTTGTTATTCCCGTTCTTACATATCTGCAAACTGAGGCACAGAGAGGTTAAGAAGAAAAAGAAACTCGTATCTGCTGGCATCCCACTAGTTCACATGATTCGCTGCCTCCAGCAGACCCTCAGCCTTTCTGGGAAAGCCTCCCTCAGCTTTCTGGCCAACCCACTTCCCCACCCACTGCCGTCCTCAGTCTTTCTCTCCCACCTTCAATTTCCAGTTGCTCTCTCCTGTCTATCTCCCACCTCCCTCCCCAAACAGCCTTGCCCCTACTTCCCAGAATGCTGGGCAGTGCCCTCAACAGAACCCCTCCCTCATCTTCTGGTCCCCAGTCCTCCTGACGCATCCACCTGCCCGCTGTCCAGCTCCTGTTCCAATAGAGGACGGTCCTCTTCCTTTATGAGCTGCGGCTGACACTTTCCAGCCCATGAATTCAGCTCTCTGAATGCCCGTGTCCCTCCAGGCCCACAGCTCAGAATCTCGTCGTGCCCTTGCCCTGCTGTTCTCCCTCAGCCCCATTACTGAGTCCTGTCCATTTTATGTCCTCAGTATTTCTAGAGTCTGTCCACTCTTCCCTGCCTCGGTCTCTACGCTAGGACCATCTACAGTCCCCTGGTCTCCTTGCCTCCTGACAACCCCTACAATCTGTTCATCACAGCAGCCTCAAGAAGCAAAACTAATCAATCATTCACGCATCTGCTTAAAACTCATCCAGGATACAAGTCTCAGGATAAAGGCAAAATTCTTTGATCTAGGCTCCTGCATTTTCTGGCCCCTATCTATCTACCTCTCAATCTAGTTGGCTTGGACCCAGCATAATTTTTCAATCTACGGGTTGATGTCTTTTAGCACCTCTGGACCTTTCTCAGTCACTGTCTCTCCAGTTATTGCCCCTTGTTTATTTTTTCCATTCTTCTTGAATTTCTACTAGAAATATGTTGGGCCTTTTTATCCCATCTTATATGTCTCTTAGTTGCTCTCTTACAGTTTATACCTCTTTATAGCTCTGCTAAACTCTGGATCGTTTCTTCAAATATCTCTTCCAATTCACTCTTTTTACTTACTGTCTTTTTACTTTTCACAGCTCTGTTTACTTACTCGCTGAGTCTTTCATTTTAACATCAGTAATTTTTATTTCTAGAAATTCTATTATTGAGTTCACTTTCAAATCTGTTCTCTTCCCCATCCCCAGTCCTATGATTTCATTATGGCTCTATTTCTTTAATCACTGAAAAATCAGTTCCTTGGTTGATTCTTCTAGGTTGTTCTATGATGGCCACTCGTTGAGGGTGCTTATCCTCTTATTGGTTATGGTTGCTAGATTTTATATATATAGATATATATATATATATATATAGATATATATATATATATATATATATATATATATATATATATGGTTTCCTTGTGTGGTTTGTGATTTGTGGCTACTTGGAAGTTCATCTTTAGTGGAATTTTGTTTTTCTGTGGACATACTCCACTCTCTACACACACCATTCTCTACATTTGCTTAGAGAATGATTTTGTACTTACTCCAACCAGAAACCCCAATGGTTACATCATGCCCTAGTCTAGACATGTTTTTAGGTTAAATTCTCAGCTCAGGAAGTCCTGCATCAGGCTGGCAGTATGAATATGCACCTCAGAGCATATGCATGGGCTTGGACTTATATCTCCCCAGCCCCAACACAACACGCTTGTGGCTTCCTTTGGTGGGTAAAGTCGTTTTATCTTTTTACTGAGGTGCGATTTTTTTTTTTTTCTTGAGGAGAAATGTCTTACTCAGTGTGATACTCCTTTCCTTCTGAGTGCGTGAAAACCCCAGACTAGTGTGGTTTGGACCTACATCTTCATCTCCCTGAGCTGCCTTACTTACAGACCCCAGACTAGTGTGGTTTGGACCTACATCTTCATCTCCCTGAGCTGCCTTACTTACAGACCCCAGACTAGTGTGGTTTGGACTTACATCTTCATCTCCCTGAGCTGCCTTACTTACAGTTTGGGCTTTCAGTTCCCTTCTTTTGTCCAGTATCTGGGGTTGTCCCCCTTTTTTTCGTTGGGCGCAGCTATGTATTAAATGAAACTTTTTGTTGTAATGGTTCAGTTGTTTGAAAGAGCAAGGTCTCCTTGAGCTCAGCCCAACAGTCTGCAAATCGCAGGCCTTGCCAAACTGCCCGGGCCACCTCAGGCCACACTCCCCACCCACTGGCTGCCTGCCCCTTCCCTGCATTGGCCATGCTCCCTCCACAGGGCCTTTGCCCATGCCCAGAATGCTTTCCCTCTCCCTTCTGCCATCTGATTCTGCCTCATCCTCAGGAAAAGCCTCTCCCTACCCCTCCTAGGTCAGATTCCCTCTCGAGAGCTCTCAAACCACAGCCTGGTGCACCTCTCCTATAAAGTGCTCCTCAGGGGCTGGCAGAGTGGCTCAGTTGGTTAAGAGCTTGCTCAAGAGTGTGAGCTCTGAGCAACAGAGTCGCCAGTTTGAGTCCCGGCCTGAGCTGAGCTGCTGCTGAGCTGCCAGCAGGTAGCAGGATGGTTCAGCTACAAAAAAATAGTAATATTAAAAAAATAAATAAGACGCTTCTCAGGGACCATTTTATATTTAGCTCTGGGATTATCTGATAAATGTTGAGCTTCCTGAACACAGATACTATGTCTGTTTGGCTCTCCAAATAGACATGGTTTCTACCATGTCTAGGGCTAAAGCCTAATTGCTATTCCATGAATATTGTTTTTTAAAAAAGCAATAGCTGCATCTTTTGGAAGGTTACCATGCAGCAAGTCCTGTTCTAAGCGCTTTATAGGGATTATCTCATTTAACCCTCAGCAACCCTACGAGGTAGGTACTATTATTATCCCCATTGTGCAGATGAAGAAGGTGAGGCACAAAAAGCTAAGTAATGCTGAGGGGTAGATAGGGCAAAGGATTGCTGCACTATCACACGGAAGAGAAAACCAAAGGCCAGAGAGAGTAAAAGACATGTCCAGCTCACTGGCAAATTAGTGGTGGGGTGGGGCCTAGAGCTCAGGCCTCAGAGCCCAGACTGGCCCCAGCCACTGACCAAGCTGCTGCTTCTTTGTCCTGCCATGGGAACCCCAAGATGGCTTTATCCCGCCCATCTCCAGGGGCAGCGGCCACAGCTGGCAGGCCCCTGTCCTAGCCAGGGGACCCCTGCATGTCTCCCACAGTTTTTCCAAAGCTTCCCCACCAACCAGGCCACTGTCCACTGCCTCAAAATGCCCAAGACCTCCCTGCAGCACAAGGCTGGCATGGTCAGTTCTTCCTGATGATGTTTTTTGTTTGTTTGTTTGTTTGTTTAAGATTTTATTGGTGAATTGGGGGAGGGGAACAGCATTGGGGAACTGGGGATGGGAACAGACAAGTTGCTGTATTTTTGTTCTTCAGTCTAGTTGTGGAGGATGTTGCTTCACTGGCCCATGTTGGTATCGTCATTGCGCTCTTCCCGGATGAGGCAGATCGGTCGCCGGCCTCTGGATGGTCGCTCACCGCGGCTATTGGCAGCTCACGCTGACTGTGGGCCACTCACTGTAACCTATGGCAGCCCACTGCAGCAGGGGCTGCAGCCTTGGCTATAGAGGGCAGTGTCATTGGCCCTCACATGTGGGATCCCAACTGGGGCCGCTGGCGTCCCAAGCCAGCTCTTAACCAATGCGCCACTCGGCCGGCCCCGTGATGATGTTTGTAATTCCCCTTCCCATGTCCAGGCTGGCAACTTTGTGTGGTTTACACTTTTGAAGAGGTAAGGTGGGTATGGAGGGAGGCGAGGAGTGTGGGACCCAGCCCACAGATGGGCCTCTGAAACCTCCAAATTCTTCTCACCACCTCTGCTATGATTGGTTGTTTCTAGAACATCGCTGTCCTCCTGGCGATCAAAATCATATGATACAGGGCCGGCCGAGTGGCGTGGTGGTTAAGCGCTGGTTTGGGAAGCCAGTGGCCCCAGTTTGGATCCCACATATGAGGGCCAGTGACACTGCCCTCAAAAAAAAAAATCATATGATACAAGTTATCATACGAGGATACACGTGGTTTCGACAGTTTTAGTAATACTTTATTTCTTAGGCTGGGTAGTAGGACATGGATGTTTGATACGTAGGTTCCACTGCCCACTGTCCATATCCGTTAGGGGCCACGTGACCTTCCTGATTCAGAATCCTGTGGGTTTGAGAAAAGTAGAGCAGTGCATGTACCCTGGGTACATTGCAGGAAAACCCGATGGGATCTGGGGTGGCACCCCACAGTCACACACATGGATATCCCTCAACATGTGAGTATTCACATGAAGCAAGATAAATACTATAAGGCCTGCCGAGTGGCTCAGTTGGTTAAGAGCTCGCTCAAAAGTGCAAGCTGAGCTCTGAGCAATAGCGGTTTGATGCCAGCCTGAGCTGAGTTGCTGTTGAGCTGTCAACAGGTGGCAGGATGACTCAGCTAAAAAAAAAAGATAAATACTATAAATAGCCTCCCATCCCAATGGCCAGGTTCGCAGACAAACTTAAAAAAAATTGCAGGTTTCAGAGCTTGTTTGACTTAGTAGATAAGGCGTTGATAATAAGTACTATGCCTAATTCCCTTTGCATATCTTCAGGGCTTCTTAATATATGAAAACCAAAGAAAGTAATGCAGGCACTTCATGGGAGATAGAGAAAAGTATAAAGAAAAAAAATCCACATTCATAACCATGGTTCATTTGCCATAACTAAGAGATGAATGTTATTATTATTAACATTATTACACTGATAGTAACCAAACTCAAAACTTTATTTGAATTTCACAAGCTTTTCCACAGGTAACCTTTTTTTGTCCCCGGATCCAACCCAGGACAAATGCCTATAACCCCTACCTCCTCCCAGAATGTCTTGTTTCCCCTCTGACTTTTCCAGGTGTCCCCTCTTGTTTCTGGCTCCTGAGGACTTTCCTTCTTTTTTTTTCTTTTTAAACTGGGGAATTGGGGAAGGGAAACAGTGTTGCGAACTTGAGCAAGGGGAACAGCCAAGCTGTTGTCCTTTAATCTTAGTTGTGGAGGGCACAGCAAGCTCAGCTCCAAGTCCAGTCGCCATCCGGCTGCCTGTTGGCAGCTCGCAGCCGCTCAGCTCAAGGTGCCGTGTTCAATCTTAGTTGCCGGTGGGCACCACCACCATCTCATGAAGGAGTCGAAAGGGAAAACTTGTTAGGAGCACATGCTCTCACCAGCTGAGCCATACTGCCATGTGTTGGCAGCTCAGCTCGGGCATAGCTCACTGGCCCATGTGGGAATCAAACCAGCAACCCTGTTGCTCAGAGCTTGCGCTCTTAACCAACTGAGCCATGAGCCACTTGACCAGCCAAGAGCTCACCTTCTTGCCTTGAGTCTGGCTGTGGACATGAACACTTTTTAGGAGTCTGTTAACCAAGACTTCTGTGTATAGAAGGTGGTTTTCACTGGGTTTCAAGGGGCAGGGACGGAGCCATGGGAGGGTGTCCTGGCCTGGAGAAGAGCGCTGGTAGGACCTCAGCAGGGGAATCCCAGTGTGGCTGAGTGGAGGCGTTGTTTTGGGGTGAAGAAGTTGCAGATCAGGTCAGGAGGTAGGTTGAGATTGTGTCATAGTGTCTTAAAGGCCAGAAGGAGGCAGTAGAAGCTACAGAAGGCTTTAACATGGCAGTGTGGGGCAGATGACCTGGTTGGCACTGGTATGGGAAGGTTGGATTGGGAGACATTAAACTGAGCCCCTACTAAAAGCTTTGGCAGAGAGCAGGAGGCCTCAAGGGTCACCTGGGCCCACCCCATCACTGTAGAGAGGGAACTTCAGAGGCTGACAGCCAGCAGGATACTTGTTCAACTTGATCTATGTCACATTTATATCAGAGTCAATAGTTTCTGCACCCCTGGCACTTTTATGTAGGGGTGTGTGTGTGTGTGTGTGTGTGTGTGTGTGTGTGTGTGTGTTTGTATTTTCAACAATATCTGTTGAGTTTTTCCTCTGGGCCACACTTGTATGGTTTCTGACAAAGGACTATCTAATCACTTACTGTGCCTGGAGCTATGAATTAAAAATGGTTAGGGAAGGTGCTCATACAGCTCATACCTCAAGAAGCTATTTGAAAGTTATCTAGTGCTGTGGGTCTCAAACTGTGGCCTGTGTGAGACTCACACGCAGGGGTTGTTAAAACACAGGCTCCCAGGCCCACCCCAGACTTTCTGATTTGGCAGGCCTGGGGTGGGGCCTGAGAATCTGCACGTCTAACAAGATAACCTCCTGGGTGGTGCCGATGCTGCTGGTCGAGGGTCCATTCTCAGACTAGGGCCATTCTAGTGTATTTGGTCTCTAAAATGTAAAAATGCAGGTAAATCCAACTGGAGTGCATGAAGTCCTACCTTGCTTTGATGATGGTTTCATTTTGGAGGTGGAGGAAGTGAGCTATGTGGGAAAGTCCTGACCAACCAGGAAGATGCCGGGAATGTGGATAAAGGAGAATCCAGAAGAGGAAGTGCCTATGGGACCCCAAAGTCCCAGGGGCTGGGGGACTTTCCTGGTTTTCAGAGGATCAATAGCAAAGCCTGACTCTGGGATTCCTTGGGGCCCAATGCTCCCTATGCTTCTCCAGTGGAGAGCAGAAAGCAGAGAGACAGAAGATGAGATCAGGGGCCACATCATGAAGGTGCCTAAGGGGCCTGGCCTTTATTTTAACACCAAGGGAGATGGCCAGGAGGCCAGGGCTGGGGTGGAGCTTGGCAGAGGGCTGCCCTGTGTTCCTTGTGTGACTTGGGCAAGTTCTGTCACCTTTCTCTTCTCTGAGCCTCAATTTGTTCCTATGCAAAATGGGGTAATACTTGTACTTTCATTTAGGATTATTTTGAAGGTTAGATGAATTGGTAGATAGTGTTTGGTACCTGTCAGACAACCAAGAACTGTGTGAATAAGACCAATTATTGTTGTTATCCCCTGCTCCCCTCCATTCGTCCTGAAGAGCACCGGACAGGAGACAGGACCAGGGTTCTCAGCCTCCTCCTCCCGCACAGAGAGCATCTCCTTCCCATCCTGTCCCATCCCCCCTTAGTCTCCACCGTGGCAAGGCCAGTTGAATTCAGCCCGGGTCCTCCTGAAGCTCCCTGAACCCTTCCCATGTGCACTCCGTGGTGAGCCCTTGCCTCTCTGCCTCAGTTTCGCATCTACGAAATGGGCGAGCACCCCCCTCCAGCCCACCCCCTGGTCCCTTGGGGGTCTCTCTGGATCCTGTCGACAAAAGTCCCCCAACACGAGGAAGCGCTTGCGCGGGCCGTGGGGTAGCGGGTGTGTCCGCTCCGCCCAGCCCACTGCTGTACCCACGCCAGGGCTGGCATCTCGAAACCACGTGATTTCTCAGCAGCGCAGCACCCTTCGAGCGTTGGCTAGGCATCTCGCGGCGCCTACTTTCAGTTTCGAGCAGAGTGCACTGGAGCCAGAGGATTGCAGGCGGTGAGTACTGAGGTGCGCGCGGGGCTGCGGGGTCCGGGAAGGGGGCGAGCTGGAAGATTGGGGTGCGAATGCCGAAAGGGGTGGGGAGGCAGGGGTGCCAGTGGGCTCTGGAGCAGCAGGTCCCAATGGCCAGGTGAGCAGGATGGATAGACCGATGATGATCGGGTGGGCAGATGGAGCGCCAGTGGCAGGGGCAGCGCGTAGCCCGCTACCCTGGGGAGTTCGGGGGATGGGTTGTGAGCCTCAGGGGAAGACAGGGTCACCCGTGTTGGGGGATGCGGTCTGTGGCCGCGCTCCTACTCCTCACCCTGTAAAGCTCCTGTCACCTCCCGGAGCTTCAACTTTTAGTTGCTTTTTAAAGAATTACAGAAGTCATGCTGCTCATTATGCACAATGCAGACTTCTTAGTCTAAAAAAGAAAACCCTTTATTATGGACAATTCCAAGCATATACAAAAGTAGAAGAAATAGAATTAAGTGAGCCATATGGATTTGCTGGCTTGATACAGTGAAACCCCACGTAACCACCACCTTACACTCCAATAGCCACCAACCCAGGGCCAGCCCAGTTTCGTCCCTACCACATCACACTTGGAACAAATGGCAAACAGACACACAGCATCTCAACCAAAATATTTCAGAATGTACAAAAAGATAAGGAGTCTAAAAAAAAAAACATAACCACAATACCATCACCATTCTTTAAACATTTTAACAATAATTACTTAATGCCCAACTTTACAGACTATTTCTAATAAACATCTTAACCGCATAACGGGCGAATACATGGGTGTCGTTTTGTGACTTGCTGTCTGCATTTCCAGGTCTTTTTCAGCCACTCCCTTCTCTCCTCCGCCACCTGAATTTGCTGGGGTGGCCATTTAAGGAAATGTGGAAGGGCCCCTCCCCCCACCCTCAGCACCACTTGCATCCATTTTATAAGTTGGGGTTCTTACGTTTCTTCTTTGAAAAGCTGGGAGTTCTGTAGACTTTGAAAAGCAGTTTGAAAACCTGTGGTTTTCAGTCTCACAAACCTGGGAGTAATAGGAGGCGGGGTATACCCTACCCCACTACCTGGATCCTCATCTCTCCAAATTGCTTTTCCTTTCCTCTGAGAAGCAATAAGCCCAGAAAAGCACTAGTCTTGGTCTCCTGCTGGAGAACACAGAGGGATGTAAAGTTGATGCCTTCAAGGTAAATCCAGGTTCCCCAGACAGGCTCCCCATTCAGCATGCTTTCCGGAAATCTTACTGAACTACAGTGCAACTGGCCATTGGTTATGTCCACCTGCCTTGTCTCCAGGCAGGGTACCAGCTTGACTGGTGCCCAGCATGAGAAGCAGACAGACGGGGGCTGTCAGCACCTTGTATTTGCTGGATGACCACGGACTAACTATAGGCATACCTCGGAGATATTGCCGGTTTCATTCCAGACCACCGCAATAGAGCAAGTCACATAATTTTTTGGTGCATAGAAAAGTTATGTTTACACTATACTGTAGTCTATTAAGTGTGCATTAGCATTATGTCTTTTAAAAAGTACATGCCTTAATTAAAAAATACTTTATTGCTAAAAAAAATGCTAACTGTCATCTGAGCCCCAGAGAGTGATAACCTTTTTGCTGGTGGAGGGTTTTGCCTCAATGTTGATGACAACGCAGTATCTGCAGAGCGCAATACAACGATACACAATACAATGAGGTACGCCTGTATTTCATCTCCCAGAACCTCAGTTTTTCATCTGTAAGATAAGAATGATGCTATGTCCTTCAAAGTGTATTTCATGGGAGGTATGCCCAATGCATGATCAACCTCAAATACTGCTTGGCATGAGGAGTGGGGTGTCCTTGATGAAGGCAGACAAGAAAAAGGCAAAGTTCCTTGAAAGTTTCACAATATGCTGAGGCTTTTTCCTCAGGTGTGCAGGGCTAGATCAGCCCCCCTCCACCCTATCCCACACACCCCTTTCCCCTGTTGAGGAAAATTCAGCTAAAACTTCTTAGCGTGTTGTTGCCATTCTGCTAGGGATTGAACTGTGTCCCTAAAAATAATATGTCAAAGTTTTAACCCCTAGAACCTCAGAATGTGATCTGATTTGGAGATAAGGTCAGAGCAGATGTATTATAATTAGTTAAGATGAGGTCATCCTGGAATCGATGGGCCCTTCATTCACTATAGCTGACGTCCTTATAAGAGAGGAGATGGGCATATGAAGACAGAGACACACAGGAAGTAGACCATGTGACGAGAGGCAGAGATTGGAATGCTTTCTACAAGCCAAGGACACCATAATTGGAGGAGGAGGACAGAGAAGGTCTCCCCCCACCAGAGGTTTCAGGACCCTGCTGGCACCTTGATTTCAGACTTTTGGCCTCCAGAACTGTAAGAGAATAAATTTCCATCATTTTAATCCACCCAGTTTGTGGTCCTTTCTTATAGCTGTAACAAAGCTAGGACCCTAATTTGCTATTCCAGCACCTCTCCTCAGCCTTCCACACAGAGTCGTCCTAAGGGTTAAGCAAATTAATGCAAGTACAGATACTTCGTAAAAACTTTTTGCAGGCATACTGGAGGATGTAAAGGATTGGTTTTCTTTATGGGATTTGTTTTTTGAATGTTGGCTGGTAGCCCAAAGTTTACGTTGGTTGAAACTCAGTCTGCAAGGAAAACACCCAGATGATTGGAGAAGCAAAAAATCAAACAAACAAAAACAAAAAAAAACTACCAACTCTAAAAAATTGATCCATCTGGCTATTGGGGCCTCTTTGGTCCCTCAGACCACCATCCACTACATTTCAAAACAGGTGGAAATGTTGTGGTAGACAAGCATTTGGTTGTATGTGGGACTTGTCACCCATAAGATAAGCATGATTGTGTAACTCATATGCCATCTGATGTTTCCTGGGTCCTTGAGAGCTGGGTAAAGTTGACTTGAACTTGGTAGCATGCTATATATAATGATTCTTATCTTTTTAAAATTTAATATAATTTGGAAATCTTTCTGCTTCAAAACAAAACAAAAAAAAATCTGCCTTTTTTCTTTTTCTTTTTCACAGCTACATAGTATTTTGCTGTATGGTTGTTCCATGGTTGATTTAATTATTGCTAGATATTTAGGTTGTTTCCTGTCTCTCTCTATTCTAAATAGTGCTGTAATGAATATCCTTGTTTAAGCATCATGTTTGCATTTGTGAGAATAAGTCTTTAAGAAAAACATTCAGGAGTAGATTTGCAAGGTCAAGGGAAATATATGGTTTGAGCATTGATATATATAGCAAATTAGCTTCCTTAAGTGTTGTACTAATTTTCTTTCACTCCCACACCCTCCCCCCCAAACTTTTTGTGTTATCAAACTTTTCCATATTGCAGACTGGGAGATGAATAATAGTATATATTGTTTTCCCATTTCTCTTTTCATGAATGCTGTTGGGCATCTATTCAAATATTTAAGGGTCACTTGCAGGTCCCTTTCCATAAACTGTTCATATCCATTGTACACGTTTCCATTGGGTTGTTGGTATTTTTCCTATTGAGCTGTAAAAGCATTTTACATATTAAGGAAGTTAGCTCTGTCTGTCTTATGAGTGTACTATCATTTTCAGTGGCTGCATTGTTGTCCATAGAATGGCTGAGCCCCATGCATCTTTGTTAAACATTTAGATTGGGTCTCATTTTTCTTGCTACACATGGCCTATTTCCTGTTTTATATAAAAAACAAGATGTGACATTTTATTTCTTTTCATAGCTCTCACCGGAATTCCTCTCAGGGAAGGAAGCATTTTGGGGAAAACGCCTCGATAGGATTGAGGTGAGTGGGGTCTGTGTGCAAAGTGGTCAGCAGGGACCAGGACTTGGGGACCGGCGGGTCAGACTCTGCATGGAGCATGCACAAAGAGTGGGGGTGCTATATTGCTCCTGAAAAGAAGGGAGGAGAAGAGAGGAGAGAGGAGAATTGGGAGAAGTGGAGAAGGGCTAGGCCACACAGGGAGAAGACCCCCAGAAACTCCCTGGGGGTAAGGCGGCCAAAGGGCATTTCCAGTCTGGTGATGCCCCCTGCTTCATGGAAGGTGAGGGCTGACAACACAGACTCCGGCTCGGCTCTGCCCTGCAACCGTTAACCTGCTCAGCACACATCTGCTGAGTTTTATAACATGTCAGGCCTTTGCTAAGTCCTGGACTATAGCTGGAAACAAGTCCCCGCTCCGTAGAGCTAATGAGCCAATAGGAACAGACAATAAACAAATACACAGAGATGTGCAGTAGGCGTCAGGTGGTGGTGACTGCAGTGAAGGAAGATGAAGTAGGTGAGGGGCAGGCGGAGGGAGGGCGGTCTTTGGAATCGAGTCAGACATGACCTTCTCATAAGGGGCACTGGGACAGTTGAGGGGAGTGAGGCAGGGAGCCATGCACCATGATGATGTCTGGAGGAAGAGGGAACCAGGCAGAGGCAATGGGGGAAAAAGAGAGGAGGAAAAGGAGGAGAGGAGGGAGGGGGGAGGAAGAGGAAGGAGAGGAGGGGGAAGAGGAGGAGGAGTTGTATAAAGTCAGCTGTGCTCAAATGCTAACCATCAAGTCCTAATCTTTCTACTGATGAAGGGTCTTGCATCAGTATTGATGGCTGCTGGCTAATCAGGGCTGTCATTGCTGAAGGTTAGGGGTGGCTCTGATAATTTCATAAGATAACAGTAAAGTTTGTCACATCCATTGTCAAAAAAAATAATAAATAAATAAATAAACAAACAAACAAAGAAATAAAGTCAGCTGTGCTCACAATGCTTCCCGTGAGTGAATAGTTTGCATGTAATTTAGCAAAGGGCTGGACCCCGAGCAGGAGTCCTGTGGGAGGAGGCTGTGCCATTGTGACCTCCCCCCTTCCCCCGGGGAGATCTGTTCCCAGGCCATGATATTGCAGGTGGCTTGGCATCTGAGCCAGTTTATCTGTGTCAGGAAAGGTAGGGCTGCCCCTACCCGGCATGGTGGTGAGCGTCATGGTAGCTAGAGCTTTGCCCACATTCTGGGTCGTTTCCTTAGTCTAGTTTCTCAAAGTGGACTTCTAAATGGATACTTGGGCTTTATTTTTTTTCTTGTATTAAAATACACCTAACAGGGCCGGCCGAGTGGCGCGGTGGTTAAGCGCTGGCTTGGGAAGCCAGCGGCCCCAGTTTGGTCCCACATATGAGGGCCAGTGACACTGCCCTCAAACAAACAAACAAACAAACAAAACCCCAAACAAAATACACCTAACATAAAATTTACCGTCCTAACAGTTTTTAAGTGTGCAGTTCAGTGTTGTTTAAGTACATTTAAGCACATTGTTGGGAAGCCATAGCCACCCTCCATCCTCATCACTCTTTTCATCTTGTGAAACCGAAATTCTATGCCCATTACCGTAACTTTCCATTCTTCCCACTCCCCAGCCCCTGACAACCACCATTCTACTTTCTGTCCCTCTGAGTTTGACTCTTCTAAGTACCTCATGTAAGTGGAATCATACAGTATTTGTCTTTTTGTGTCTAGCTTTTTTTCACTTAGCATAATGTCCTCAAGGTTCATCTATGTTGTAGCCTGTGTCAGAATTTCCTTCCTCTTTAAGGCTGAGTAATATTATATTGTATGGCTACACCACATTTTCCTTACCCATTCATTCATCTATGGACACTTGCATTGCTTCCATGTTTTATCTATTGTGAATAATGCTGCTATGAACATGGGTGTACAATTATCTCTTCAAGACCCTGCTTTCAGTTCTTTGGGGTATATGCCCAGAAATGGAATTGCTAAATCACATAGTAATTCTATTTTTAATTTCTTGAAGAAACTCGCTATTGTTTTGCATAGTGGCCGTAGAATTTTATGTTCCCACCAACAGTGCACAAGTGTTCCTATTCCTCCACTTCCTGCCGGCACTTGTTTTCTGGTTTTGTTTGTTTGTTTGTTTGTTTTGGGGGGTTGTTTGTTTGTTTGTTTGTAATAGTAGCCATGCTAATGGGTATGAGGTGGTATCTCATTGTATTCTCATTAGCATTTCCCTGATGACTAGCGATGTTGAGCATCTTTTCATGTGCTTATTGGCCATTCATATGCTTTTGGAGAAATGTCTGTTCAAGTTCTTTGTCCCTTTGTTAATCAGCCTGTTTGTTTTTTTGTTGAGTTTTAGGATGTTTCCTCTATATCCTGGATGTTAATCCCTTATCAGATATATGTTTTCCAAATATTTTCTCTCATTTTGTGGGTTGCCTTTTTACTCTGTGAATAGTGTCTTTTGATTTACAATTTCTAAAATTTTCATGAAGTCTAGTTTGTCTATTTTGTTGTTGTCTGTGCCTTTTGGTGTCATCTCCAAGAAATCATTGCCAAATTCAATGTCATGAGCTTTCATCCTATGTTTGCTTCTAAGAGTTTTATTGTTTTGGGTCTTACATTTAGGGACTTGATCCATTTTTAGTTTGTTTTTGTGTATGGTATTAGGTAAGGGTTGAATTTCATTCTTTTGCATTTGGATATCCAGTTTTCCCAGCACCATTTGTTGAAAAGGCTGTCCTTTCCCCATTGAATGGCCTTGGCACCCTAGTCAAGAAGCATTTGACTGTATATGTGAGAGTTTATTTCTGGGCTCTCTATTCTACTCCATTGGTTTACATGTCTGTCTTTATGCCGATACCATACTGTTTTTTGTTTGTTTGTTTGTTTGTTTGTTTGTTTGAGGGCAGTGTCACTGGCCCTCATATGTGGGACTCAAACCGGGGCCGCTGGCTTCCCAAACCAGCGCTTAACCACCGCCACTCGGCCGGCCCATATACCATACTGTTTTGATTACTGTGGTTTTGTAGCAAGTTTTGAAATCAGGGAGTATGAGTTCTCCAGTTCTGTTCTTTTTCAAGAGCGTTTTAGTTATTCAGGGCCCCTTAAGATTCTATATGAATTTTAGGGTGGGTTTTTCTATTTCTGCAAAAGATTGTTATTGGGATTTTGATGGGGATTGCACTGAATCTGTAGGTTGCTTTGGATTATATGTCATTTTGACAATATTGGGTCTTCCAATTCATGAACATGGGATATGTTTCCATTTATTTATGTCCTCTTTACTTATGTCCTTTTAAATCTCTTCCATCAATATTTTGTAGTTTTTAATGTACAAGTTTTTCACCTTGTTGGTTAAATTCCTAAATATTTTTTTCTTTTTGATGCTATTGTAAATGGAATTGTTTTTGTAATTTTCTTTCCATATTGTTCATTTTTTGTGCATAGAAATGCAACTGATTTTTTGCATGTTGACTTTGTATCCTGCTATTTTGGTGGATTGATTTATTAGTTCTAACAACATTTTTGTGAAGTCGGTAGAGTTTTCTACAAAATTTCAGATTATATCATCTGAAAATTGATAATTTTACTTCTCCATTTCCAGTTTGGATGCCTTTTATTTCTTTTTCTTGCTTAACTGCTCTGGCTAGAACTTCCAGTACTGTGTTGAATAAAAGTGGTGAAAGTAGGCATCCTTGCCTTGTTCCTGATCATAGAGGAAAGCTTTCAATCTTTCACCACTACTGAGTATGTTTGCAGTAGATTTTTCATATATGTTTTCTTATGCGAAGGTAGTTTCCTTCTAGTTTCTAGTTCTAGTTTTGGGGTTTTTTTCTTCATGAAAGGCTGTTGAATTTTGCCAAATGATTTTTCTGCATCAATTGAGATGATCATGTGTTTTTTCCCCCCCTTAATTTTGTTGATGTGATGTATTACATTGATCAATTTTCATATGTTGAACTATTTTTGCATTGCAGGAATAAATCCCTTGATCATGATGTATAATATTTTTAATAGGCTGCTTATTTCATTTTGCTAATATTTTGTTGAGGATTTTTTCATCAATGATTATAAAGGATATTGGTCTGTAGTTTTCTTGTAATGTCTTTGTCTAGTTTTGGTATTAGGGTAATGTTGGCCTCCTAGAATAATTTAGGAAGTGTTTCTCCTCTTCCATTTTGGAAAAATTTGAGAAGCGTTGGTATTAGTTCATTTTTAAATGTTTGGTGGAACTTACTAGTGAAGCCATCAGGTGTACGGATTTTCTTTGTTGGGAGATTTTTTTATTGCTAATTCATCTTCTTACTAGTTATATGTCTATTCAGGTTTTCTACTTCTTTGTGATGTAGTGTTCGTAGGTATTATGTTTCTAGGATATTTTCTATTTCATTTAGGTTATCCAATGTGTTGGTTTACAATTGTTCATAGTACTGTTTTATAATCCTTTTATTGCTGTAAAATTGGTAGTAATGTCCCCACGTTCATTTCCGATTTTAGTACATTGAGTCCTCTTTTTTTCTTAGTTCACTTAGCTCAGGGGTCTGCAAACTGCAGCTCGCGAACCACATGCGGCTCTTTGGGTACGCTCCATCTCAAAAGTTTGCCAACCCCTGGAAGAGCTAATCCTGTCCCTCACAACAATTTAAAAATTATTTGAGAGCCATAAATATACTTCTACGTAATTACCATTGTGTGAATAATATCCTGTAAAAATTTTATAAATAAAACTATGATAGTTATATTTTCATTTTCAATTTTACTTCAGAGCCACAGTTTGCAAACCACAGTTTGCTGAGTCCTGGAGGCTCTTCCATCTCGAAAGTTTGCCAACCCCTGATCTAGCTAAAGGTTTGTCAATTTTGTTGATGTTTTTGAAAAAACAACTTTTGGTTCATTGATTTTCTCTATTGTTTTTCTTTTTCTTTTTTTTTTTTTTTGAGGGCAGTGTCATTGGCCCTCATACGTGGGACCTGAACGGGGGCCGCTGGCTTCCCAAGCCAGCGCTGAACCACCATGCCACTCTGCCGGCCCTCTCTATTGTTTTTCTAGTCTCCTCTCTACCCTATATTTCTTTCCTTCTGCCAGCTTCGGTTTGTTTGTTCTTCTTTTCTAGTTCCTTAAGTTGTAAAGTTAGGTTGTTGATTTGAGATAATTTTTTTTTTAAAGATTTTATTGGGGAATTGGGGGAGGAGAACAGACAAGTTGCTGTCCGTTTGTTCTTCAGTGTAGTTGTGGAAGATGTTGCTTTACTGGCCCATGTTGGTATTGTCATTGCGCTCTTCACGGGTGAGGCAGTTGCTGGCTGGCCATTGGATGGCCGTTCACAGTGGCTCTTGCCAGTTCACACTGGCTGCCAGCCACTCATGGTAGCTCATGGCAGGCCCTGTATCAGGGGCTGCAGCCTACGCCGTCACCTGGTGACTCGTGGGAGCCCAGCTCCAGGTCAAGCTGTTGTCCACCATCTTAGCTATAGAGGGTGCAGCATCACAGGGCCCTGCTGCTCAGAGCTGGTGCTCCCAAGCCAACTCCTAACCAATGCGCCACTCAGCCGGCCCAGATCATTTTTGTTTTTAATGTAAGCATTTATAGCTGTAAGTATTTCCTTTAGCAATGCTTTCAGTGTCCCATAAGTTTTGTGTTTTCTTCCATTCACCTATTTCATTCCTCTATATTGGTGTGTTTTTTTCCACTCATCTATTTTATTCAAGTATTTTATATTTTTCCTTTTTATTTCATCTTTGATCAGTTGGTTGTTTAAAATTGTGTTCTTTAATTTCTACAATTTTGTGAGTTTTCTGGGGTTTTTTTACATTATTGATTTCTAACTTATCCCGTTGTGGTCAGAGAAGATACTTTGTGTGATAGCTTTTTAAAAAATCTATTGAGACTTAATTTGTGGCCTAGCATATGGTCTATCTTGGAAAAGTCACATGTGCACTTGAGAAGAATGTGTATGCTGTTGTTGTTGGGTAGAGTATTCTGTATATATCTGTTAGTTCTAAGTAATTTATTGTATTAAGCCCTCTATTTCCTCAGTTATTTTCTTTTCTTTCTTTTTAAATTTTATTTATTTATTTATTTAGCTGAGCCATCCTGCCACCTGTTGGCAGCTTAGCAGCTCAGCTCAGGCTGGGCATCGAACTGCTGTTGCTCAGAGCTCAGCTCGCACTCTTGAGCGAGCTCTTAACCAACTGAGCCACTCAGCCAGCCCCTCAGTTATTTTCTGTTTGGTTGTTTTATCCATCACGGTAAGTATGAAAGTCTCTAACTTTTATTGTAAAACTATTTCTCCCTTCAATTATATCAGTTTTTGCTTCATATATTTCGCTGACCTCCTGACCCCAAAGATTCTTTCATTGGCTCCCCAGATCCTCGTGAGGTAGGCTTGCTTGATATACAAGTGAATGATGGCTCAGAGAGAGCAGGGACTTACCTGATGTCACCCAGCAAGTTTGGGGCCGTGGAGCTCAGAGCTGAGGCTCCAGCTTACCAATCCCCTGACCCCCGCCCCCCAAGCCTTTCTTTTGCCCATGCCTTATGTGTCTGGGCACTGTCAGCTAGCACGGGAAGAAGTGGTTCAGATATCCATGCCAGAAGCAAAACTCCTCTGCTAACTTTAAAGAGCCCAGCTTTCTGGTCATTGATGTTCTGTCTTCTTTCACTTAAAAAAAAAAAAGAAAGAAAGAAAGATTCATTTTTAAACCACACAGGTAATACATAATTAAATTCTCCTTGCAGAAAATGAAACAGCTTATACATGAGGCTGGAGTCTCTGTTACTACTGCACCCCACCCCAAGTCTATTCTTTCCCAGTATGAGGCAACCAGTTTGAAGTGTTGCCTCCCAAACTTTACCTAAGCTTCCAGATATTTAAAATAATACTTATATCGGGCTCACTAACAGCCAGGCCCTGTTGTAAGCACTTTACATGTAGTAACTCATTTAAGCCCACAACGACCCTGTGAGGCAGGTGCTGTTATTATTCTCATTTTACAGATGAGAATATTGAGGCCCAGAGAGGCTACATTCCTTGCCTGACACCACACAGCCTGCCAGTGGTGGAAAGGTTGATCCCAAACTCAGACAGCATGGCTCCAAAAGTCATGCTGTCAACCTCTAAGTTATAAAAACATGTTATTATAGACCTGTGAGAAGAAATATAGTATTGGGGGTTTTTTGGTTTGTGTGTCTTTAAGACAAATGATATATATTACATATTATACAACGTGTCTTGTTTATTCAATAATATGTCTTAAGGATCCAGCTGTGTCAACACAGAATCAATGTCCTTTATGCCCATAATCCAGTGGTGTGGTCACACCAAACCTTATTGGTATATGGAGTGCTCCAACATGGCTGCATAATTCCCTTACCCCACATGCTAGTGTGTTCGGGGCCACTGGTTATCTGCTGAGCAGTTTGGCTGTGGAGTCAAAGGGTGGGTGTACTTGACGTTTTAGAAGTCACTGCTAATTTGCCATTCAAAGTGGGCAGACCAATTTCCAGGCCGCGGATCTTCAGAATCCAACTTCTCTCCTTTACATCTTGAGCCTTCTTCTACCACCCCACTCTCAGCACCTCCAAACTTCAAAACCAGCACAAGATTCTTCCGGGATCCTCGTTAATTGCATGGGAGATAAAGAGGGGATTTCCAAACCTTAGCTTCATTTTCGGTTTGGCTCAGGTATGCTGAGTCAGGACTTGGGTGAGGAGTTGGCAGAGCCACAGAAATGGGGCATGAGGGACCAAAGAGCAGGCAAGAGGCAGAGATGGACTCCGAACTCTGAGGGGGCACAGGGTGAGTGTTAGTCATCGGGGAGCACCCTCAGGGTCTCGTCTAAATTTGGCCACCTCCGGGGCCTTCCCGTCCCCAGCCTCACAGAGAGCATGGATCACTTGGCTCTGGTTTGCTGGTGAGGCAGGGCGTCAGGTGCAGGGGAGCAAGGAACCAGTCTCCCTGCTGGGAATGGAGAGGTGGGTGTCACTGTGGCCTAGAACAATAGCTCCCAAGCTTGTTAGCACATCAGAATCACCTGGGGAGCTTCTAAAAGTACTGATGCCTGCCTTCCAACCCCAGAAACTGGTCTGGGGTGTGGCCCGTTAGAATTTTTTTAAAGACCCCACACACACACATACACACAACACAGGTGATTCTAATGTGCAAACAAGCTTGGGAAACTCTGGCCTGACAAATCCAGGCGGAGGCCTCTGGAGGCCCAGGACCGTGTGGAGCGGGATCCTTACCATGGAGGTCTCATCACTCACTTTCAGTATCTGCTGGGCCCAAACTGCCAGGGCTGAGCCAGAGAGGCCACTACCTGGCCACCTGCTGTCCTAGCCAGGCCAGGGCTGGCTCTAGGGCACCCTAGAGGAGGGTGCATCTGGAGACCCCAGGGGGTCCTTTGGTGGAAAGTCAAAGCCCTTCCAGTAGGAAGGTGGCTGTCATGAAGAATCTAGCAATGAGGGCTGGGACCCAGGTTCCCAGTTTCCAGTGACAAGAAAAGAAAGGCCTTGTTGAATTTGGAACAACTCTCCCTGTCCTCACTTCTTTCACCCTGGACCAGGAGCCAGGAACCGAAATCAGGGTCTGCCATGGGGGACAGGACTTCCAGCCTCCCACCCAGAAAGCGTGGGGACAGGTAAGGAAGGTGGTGTCTTCCTTGAAGATAGAGATGAAGGACCAGGTCCCAACAAGCCAAGGGACCTGTCAGCTCCTGTCTCCTTACCACCACGCAGCCTCACAGAACCTAGCCTAGAGAGGCGAGGCAGGAAGAGGAAAGAGCCAAAGGAAAGTATCCAGAGCGTCATATCCTCTCCTCCATCCCTCCCTTCCTTCCTTGTACGCTGCACTAGGGGCTGGGCAACAGTAATACCACTGGTAATAATACCTACTCGTAACAGGTATTGAGCTTTTCTCATGTGCCAGATGCCATCAGGGATTTTGCCTCCTCATCTCCCACAATCTTGCCAGCTAAAGGTTATTATTACCCCCTAGCACACTATTGGTGCTCTCTCACCTCTGCTGGATCCCTCTGACAGGCCTGTGCACCCACCCCCACCCACTGTGGGGGTGGTGCTAACGGCTGCTCCCTTCCTCAGAGAAGAAGGATTTTCCATGGCTGACAGGAATTGCCTCTGGCAGAGATACCTGGGCCATAACCTCTCCCTCCCACAACTGCTGGGCATGGCCCAGAACCAGTGACTCACAGATGTCAGCGGTATAACGGCCCAGTCCCCTGGCCTCTTTTCAGGGCAAACTGTGGTGTCACACTCCAGAGCTCCCCATGGGTCAGGTGGAAGCTACACTGTTCCTGAAACCACATCTTTGCTTAGCTTCTTCCTGCGCCCCCTACCCTTGAATAAATAGCTTGTACAGACAGCCCTGTCCTGGGCTCTGCTTCTAGCAGTCTGACCTAGCACATCCCCATTTTATAGTTGAAGACACTGAGGTACCAAGAGCTAAAGTAACCTGACCAAAGTCCCACAGGTAGTAAGTAGGAGAGACTCAAACCCAGGGTCCCACTGCCAAGGCATTTGCTCTGCCCTTGTGGTGTTACCAGCCTGTGGAGGGAAGTGGCCCACCGAGAGGAAGTAAGTGACAGTGCATAGTGTCCAGACCTGCAGTAGCAGAAAATGGAGGCTAAGGACTGAAGCCCAGAGGTGGGGCTGTGACTTGGTTGAAAGAGCCAGGAAGACAGACTCCCCTGAGAAGGGGACAAGAGCTGGGTCTGGAAGGAAAAGGAGGAGTTTGCAAGGTGGGAAAAAGGGGGAAGGTGTTTGAGGCAGAGGAAGGCGAATGTGCAAGTGAGGGCATTGTGAAAGAAGATGGGAGGTGGGGCTGTGAATGCTGTCAGAAGATGTGTGAGGGCTGGGGGGGCCAGGAACCAGATGGCAAATGACTACTTGTTTATTCACCCTCTGAACTTCTCCTGGACACCTGAGGTAGGAGTCATAGTAAGATGGCACCACTTTACCTTGCAGGTGGTGGGAAGCTGCGGGGAGGTTTAGATGGAAATGAGCCCAGACCGGAACTGAGTCTTAGCGGTAACTCTGGCCATACGTGTGTGCGTGCGTGCATGGACGTACTTGCACTTGCATGCATGTATGTTTGCATGGGTACACGTGTACATGTGTGTAGACTGAAGGTAGGTCTCTCCAAACAAAGGGAACGGCCAGGGCAAAGGCCTTGGGGCTGCAGTGAGGCAACTGGATCTGAGTTCTCCACTCTCCCCTGTAACCTCTACACCAATAGCACTTCTGGGATAGCAGGAAAAAGTCCCCAAGAGCACACTGATGAAGGCGATGGAACTGAACCGAATTCCACTGAAGCCAGGGTGGAGTGAACCTCCCATGCAGACCCCTCAGTGAGACCAGGACCCTGACAAGGCCTCCAGGCACACCCCTGCCCTGTTCCTTCTCGCAGTCTGGACCTGGAGTAGCAAGAATACTGGGCTGCAAATCTGTGCATCTGGGTTCCCTTTGGGCATTGCTGTGTGACTCTGGGCATTTCACTGCTTCTCTCTGAGCCCATGCTTGAACACCCTGTTTCAGGGATGCTCTGGTGATTTCCTTAGGTGACACTTTGGACTGAAGGCCAGGGGCCCTGTGCTAAAATGCAAATATGAAGGCTTGGAAATTTATTAGGTTTTATTTTCTTTGCTCCGTTAGCGGCAGCTCTGGACTCTTGTTTTCTGTAATAAAACTATGCATTTGAATAACATGAACCTCAAAAACCATATGTAAATCAAAATGAGCTAGCTATGCATGGAGAAATTGATAGAAGCACAGTGACTGAGAATGTCTCTCTCATTCTTTGTTGGATATACCAAATAAATATGAACAGGAAATATGGGGGGTTTTGTTGTTTTGTTTTTTAATGATCAAAGTGTTTTTTTATTATTAGTTTCAGGCATACAAAACAACACAGTGATTAGACATTTATATACCTCACAAAGTGATAACCCCAATAAGTCTATTACCCACTGGACACTGTACATAGTTATTACAATATTTTTTACTTTATCCCCTAGGTTGTACTTTATATCCCTGTGACTATTTTTTAAATTATAGTTGACATTCAATATTACTTTATATTAGTTTCAGGTGTGCAGTGTAGCATTTATATAATTTATGAAGTGATCCGCCCAATAAGTCTAGTACCCATTTGACACTCACTATACATAGTTTTTACAATATTATTGACTATGTTCCTTATATTGTACCTTGCATCCCCGTGACTCTTTTGTAACTACCAATTTATACTTCTTAATCCCGTCACCATTTCCCCGCAATCCCCCAATCCCCCTCCCATCTGGTAATCATCAGTTTGTTCTCTGTATCTATGGATCTGTTTCTGTTTTGTTGGTTTGTTTATTCTGTTCTTTAGATTCCACATATAAGTGAGATCATATGGTATTTGTCTTTCTCAGTCTGACTTATTTCACTTAGCATAACACCCTCCAGGACCATCCATGTTGTTGAAAATGGTAAGATTTCATTCTTTTTTATGGCAGAGTAATACTCCATTGTAGATATGTACCACAATTTCTTTATCCAATAGTCTATTGATGGGCATTTTGGTTGTTTCCATATCTTAACTATTGTGCATAGCACTGCAATAAACATAGGGGTACATATATTTTTTCAAATTAGTGTTTTGGATTTCTTTGGATAAATATCCAAGAGTGGAATTGCTGGGTCATAAGGTAGCTCTATTTCTAGTTTTTTGAGACCTTTCACACAGTTTTCCATAATGGCTGCACCAATCTGCAGTCCCATCAACAGTGCATGAGGGTTCCCTTTTCTCCACATCCTCACCAGCACTTGTTTGTTGATTTATTGATGATATCCATTCTGACAGGTGTGAGGTGATATCTCATTGTAGGTTTTATTTGCATTTCTCTGATGATTAGTGACGTTGGGCATCTTTTCCTAAGTCTGTTGGCTGTCTGTATGTCCTCTTTGGAGAAATGTCTTATTCAGGTCCTCTGCCCAGTTTTTAAACTGGATTGTTTGTTGTTGTCTTTTTTCTGTTGAGTTGTATGAGTTTTTCATAAATTTTGGATATTAACCCCTCATCAGATATAATATCTTTGGTGAATATCTTCTCCCATTCAGTAAGATGTCTTTTTATTTTGTTGATGGTTTCCTTTACTGTAGTTTGATGTAGTCCCATTTGTTTATTTTTTCCTTTTGTTTCCCTTGCCCAAGGAGAATATTACTAAGTGAAAATATTACTAAGGATAATGTCTGAGAATTTATTTCCTATATTTTCTTCTAGGAATTTTATAGTTTCGGGTCGTACCTTTAAGTCTATGATTCATTTTGAGTTTATTCTTGTATATGGAGTAAGAAGGTGGTCCAGTTTCATTTTTTTTGCATGTATCTGTCCAGTTTTCCCAGCACTATTTATTGAATAAGTTGTATTTACCCCAGTGTATATTCTTGCTTCCATTGTCATAGATTAAATGACCATATAGGCATGGATTTATTTCTGTACTCTCTATTCTGTTTCATTGATCTATGTGTCTGTTTTTATGCCAATACCATGTTTTGATTACTATAGCCTTGAAGTATAGTTTGGTATCAGGTAGTGTGGTACCTCCAGCTTTGTTCTTCTTTCTCAGGATTGCCATAGCTATTTGGTGTCTTTTATGGTTCCATATACATTTTTGGATAATTTGTTCTAGTTCTGTGAAAAATGCCATTGGTATTTTGATAGGGATTGTATTGAATCTATATATTGCTCTGGGTAGTATGGACATTTTAACTATATTAGTTCTTCCTATCCATGAGCATGGTATATGCTTCCATTTGTTTGTATATTCTTTAATTTTTCTCTCCAATGTCTTAAAATTTTCGGAGTACAGGTCTTTTACTTCCTTTATTAAATTTATTCCTAAGTATTTTTGTGTGATGCAATTGTAAATAGAATTGTTTTCTTAATTTCTCTTTCTACTAGTTCATTATTGGTTGAACCGAATAGTTCATGCGGGCACAACCACCCATTCCATGCGGGAGTCAAACTGGCAGCCTTGTTGTTAAGAGCACACGTTCTCACCAGCTGAGCCATCTGGCTGCCCATTGGCAGCTCAGCTCAGGTGCAGCTCATTGGCCCATGTGGGAATTGAACCAGCAAACCTGTTGCTCAGAGTTCACGCTCTTAACCAACTGAGCCACCCTGCCGGCCCCTCATGATTCAATTTTATTAGTAGTAATTGATTGGTTCAGATTTTCTGTTTCTTCTTGATTTAATCTTGGAAGATTGTATGCTTCTAGGAATTTATCCATTTCTTCCAGATTGTCCAATTTGTTGGCATATAGTTGCTCGTAGTATTTTCTTAAAATTTTTGTGTTTCTGTGGTGTCCATTATTATTTCTCCTCTTTCATTTCTCATTTATTGAGACTTGTTTTGCAACCTAACATGTAACCTATCTTGGAAAATGTTCTTTGTGCACTTGAAAAAAATGTATATTCTGCTGCTTTGGGGTGAAATGCTCCAAAAATATCAATTAAATCCATCTAGTCTAGTGTGTCATTTAATGTTGCTGTTTCCTGTTAATTTTCTGTTTGGAAGATTTGTCCATTGGTGTCAGTGGGGTGTTAGAGTTCCCCACTATGGTTGTGTTACTGTTGATCTTTGCCTTTATGTCGGTCTTTATTTGTTTTATGTATTTAGGTGTGCCTATGTTTGGTGCATAGATGTTTACTAGGGTTATGTCCTCTTGTTGGATTGATCCCTTTATCATTATGTAATGTCCTTTTTTGTCTTCATTTTAATGTCTATTTTGTCCAATAATACCAATAAGTATTGCTACTCCAGCTTTTTTTCCCATTTCCATTTGCATGAAATATCTTTTTCTATCCCTTTACTTTCAGTCTATGTGTATCTTTTGATTTGAGGTGGGCCTTTTGTAGACAGCATATGCATGGGTCTTGTTTTCTTATCCATTCAGCTACCCTATGTCTTTTGATTGGAGCATTTAATCCATTTACATTTAAAGTAATTATTGATAGGTACATAGTGCCATTTTATTATTCATATTTTTTTTGTCTTCTTTGTGTTTCTTTGTATTTCCCCTTTTTCTTAAAGAAGTTCCTTTAGCATTTCTTGTAATACTGGCTTGGTGATAATAAATTCCTTTAGCTTTTTCTTGTCTGAGAAGCTCTTTATCTCTCCTTTAATTGTAAATGATAGTTTTGCTGGGCAGGGTAGTTTTAGTTGTAGGTCCTTGTTTTTCATCACTTTGAATATTTCCTGCCACTCCCTTCTGGTCTGCAAAGTTTCTTTAGAGAAATCAGCTGATATCTCATAGGAGGTCCCTTGTGAGTAACTAGTTGTCTTTCTTTTGCTGCTTTTAGGGTTCTCTCTTTTTCTTAACCTTTGCCATTTTAATTATAATGTGTCTAGGTGTCAGCCTGTTTGAGTTTATCTTGTTTGGGACTCTCTGCATTTCCTGGGTTTTTATGTCTGTTTCCTTCACCAGGTTAGGAAAGTTTTCAGTCATTATTTCTTCAAATAGGTTCTTGATCCTTGCTCCCTCTCTTTTCCTCCTGGTACTCCTATGATTTAAATGTCATTAAGCTTGATGTTGTCCCACAGGTCCTTTAAACTACCTTTATTATTTTTCTTTTTTCTTTCTGTTGTTCCAATAGGGTGTATACTGCTACTTTGTCTTCTAAATTGCTAATTCAGTCTTCTGCTTCATCAATCTGCTGTTGATTCCTTCTAGTATATTCTTCGTTTCAGTTATTGTATTCTTTATTTCTGACTTTTTTTTTTATGGTTTCTATGTCCTTAATGCTTACTATCTTTTTGTTGAACTTCTCACTAAGTTCGTTAAGCATTCTTATAACCAGAGTTTTAAACTCTGTATCTGGTAGGTTGGCTACCTTCATTTCATTTAGTTCTTTTTCTGGAGTTTTCTGCTGTTCTTTCATTTGGGACACATTTCTTTGTTTCCTCATTCTGGTTGCCTCTCTGTGTTTGCTTCTATGCATTAGGTAGATCTCCTATGTCTCTCAGTCTTTGCCGGTGGCCTTATGTAGTTGGTGTCCTGTGTGGTCCAGTGATGCAGACTCCCTGATCACCTGTGCATGTGTTCCAGGAGTGTTCCTTGAGTATGTTGTGTGTATTCTCCTGTTGTAGTTGAGCCTTGATTGCTTTCAGCATGCCAGTGGGTTGGATTAACTCTCAGGCTGACTGGCTATAAGATTGGCTATGCCCACAGTGTATGAGCTGCTGTGTTGAGCTGACCTCTCTGAGGGGGTTTCACCCCAGTGGGCTTTTGTGCCTATTAAGACCATCCTTTGTGTGTGCCACTTGTAGGGCTAATTGGACAGTTCTCTGATGTGTTCTGAAGCCAGCCTCTGGGTGTGTTGCTTCTGATGCCTCTTAGGAGGGATTCCTGTGCAGGCCAATTTCAGCCTTGCCTGTGACCAGCATAGGGCTATCTCGTAGGAGCTACAAAGCTATATGTGGTTGGTTGCTGCCTGTGCTGGATGTGGAGGCCTGTTGGGGTGGCTTTGCTGTGAACTGAGGCCAGCTGCCAGAAGTATTGGGCCTCAGGCAGCTTAGCAAAAGGCCCAAGTCCTCCCTAGGCCTGTTGTCACCTGAAGACTGTCCGTGAGACTCAAATCACTGAAAGAGCTTCCTTAGGTGCACGGGCTGGGCTGGTTGACCCAGTGTTGAGAGTGCCCTAGTTGAGGTAGCACTAGCTGGGAGGGGTGGAGTCCCAGGGAATCACTGGGCACGGCTGGGGATTTTTACAAAGTTAATGTCAATTCAGTTCTTGCACCAGTACCCATCCTGTGACCACTTCACAAAATGCACTGTGAATACCATAGTCAGCCACCCCTTGCCTCATGCCTGCAGATCCCTGAGAGCCACCAAAGTGAGGCTACAGTACCAGCTATGGCTGACTGTGGTGACCAGAAGTTCCCTAGGCCACCTCAGCCAACCGCTGCTGGAAAAGGCTTCTGCAGCTTGTGGGACAGGGCCGGCCACCCAGGAACTGAGAGTGCTGCAGCGATACAGCACTAGCTGGGCAGGGCAGAGACCCAGGGTGTCACCAAGGAGGACATATGTGCAAATTTTACCAAACCAATGCTGTGTCAGATTTGGCCCTTTGGGGGAGGGTTCAAAACAGGAACAATGGTGGCTTCCTATAGGCTACACATGAGGCAGCTCCACACAGCAGTTGTCCCTCCAGTTGTCCTTGAAACCCCACAACTCAGTCTTTCCTCGTACGAGGTCTGACAGTTAAGTTCATGAACTCGTCCTAGAAAAAGTGCTACATACCTCATTGCTGAATATCACTATGGTCACATTCAAAGTACCCCCTTTGGAAAACTATACACCAACACCAGCGCCTAGTACACCCTTCAAAACAATTTTGGAACTCTTCTTCTGGAATGGCCATTAGAGCTGTCGTCATATTACCCTTTATGTCCTGAATATCACCAACATGTCTTCCTTTTGATATTTGCTTTATCTTAAGGTAAAGAAGGAAGTCATTGGGGGCCCGATCAGGTGAGTATGCAGGGTATTCTAATACAGTTATTTGTTTACTGGCTAAAAACTCCCTCACAGACCGTGCCATGTGAGCTGGTGCATTGTCGTGATGAATTGTTGGTGGAAAGTTCAGGTCATCTTTTTCACGCAGCCTTTTCGGCACTTCCAAATAGTAAAGTTGGTTAACTGTTTGTCCTGTTAGTACAAATTTATAATGAATAATCCCGCTGATATCAAAAAGGGTTAGCAACATTGTTGCAACTAGTTTGTGAGCTTAGTTGTCATGCCTCGTATATGTGCTGTAGCTTTTAAAATTTGAATTTATTTACTAGTATACTTTGGAGTCTTTTTCACTTAGCATAATGTTTTTATGGTTCACTCTTGTTGTGGTATATATCAGAACTTTGTTGTTGTTGTTGTTTTGCTGAATAATATTCCATTGTGTAGCTCTACCATATTTTATCAATCCATTCATGAGTTTTTGGATATTTGGATTGTTTTTGCTCTCTGGCTCTTATGAATAATGAACGTTTGTGTACACATTTCTGTGTGAATGTATATTTTCATTTCTCTTGAGTGCAGGCCTAGGAGTGGAATTGCTGGGTTTTATGATAACTCTATGTTTAACATTTTAAGGAATTGCCAAACTGTTTTTCAGAGAGGCTGCATATTTTACATTCCCACCAGCAATATGTAAAGTCCTTATTTCTCCACGTCCTCATCAGTGCTTGTATTGTCTTCTCAATGTGAGTGTGAAATGGTATCTGGTTGTGCTTTTCATTTACCCATACAGAAAATGTTAATTTAATTATTTATTTAAAAATAATTCTTTAAATTTGAAACATATGTATTTCTATCTGTTTTAATGCTATGTATTTTTCCATATTTTTTCTCTCAATACCATTGATTAAGTGGTGACTTTTCAGTGAGTGTGACGCTAATTTGAACTCTATTCCATTCTTTGCGTCGATTTTTCTATTTATAATCCAGTACCATAAACTTTTTTTCTTTTTTGAGGGCAGTATCACTGGCTCTCATATGTAGGACCCGAACCGGGGCCGCTGGCTTCCCAAGCCAGCGCTTAACTACCGCGCCACTTGGCCGGCCCAGTACCATAAACTTCTAATGACAGTCACTTTATAACATGCTTAATGCTTGGAAGCCTCTCTATTATTGCTGCATCACCCAGCAAATAGCCTTTGATATAATAGCCTTTTTTTTCTTTTTATCTAATTCTAACTTAAAATGTTTACTATGAAATATTTAAGGCGTATGAACACTTTTCATAGCTGCCCTGGATTTTTGTCTAAATGACTGTTATAATTTTATCAAGTTTTCTGAAGCTAAATCCAACATGAGAGCACCATTCTCTGAACCTAATTACCTCCCAAAGTCCCTATCTTCAAATACTATTTCACTGGAGATTTAGGGGGGCACAAGCATTCAGTCCATAGCGAGGCTTTATCTCGATTAGCTCATGCCTCTCTTCATGTCTTCTGTTAGAATTTGATAATTTGTTTAAAAATATATCATTTAGTATCCCCAGTAGTTCCTCAACAGGACCTTTTTTTTGTTTTCTTATTTCTAACTGCAGTACTTATCTTCTGTTATATTAGAATGTGCCCTACCTAGGTAGATTTACCTAAAGCTCTGGAACTTTGTAGTTTCTTTCCTCATACTTCATAGATACACAGTCAGTGCACACGCTGATGTTTTGCCTTCCTTTTTCTTCCACGTACATTTCAGTCACCTTTTTTCTTGTCCATTCCATATTGTGAGACAAGCTCTCTAAAGCTGTGTTCCAGAGCACCGTTGTATTGTGCATTTGGTGAGGCACTGATTGATGCCTCTGGGTTTTCTTATTAAGAAGAATGTTTACTCTCAATTTGTTAAAAACTGCTTCATAATGTACTGAGAAAGAAGCTTGCAAATCCTAACCTTTCTGGAATTTCTTTGGGAAAAGAAGCTGGCATCTGCGGGGAAGATAATGCCATTTTTCATCCCAGTAAATAAGCTGTAATAAGCCAGCTGGATTTGAAGAGCACACTGGGATGCCGCAAGCCATTGTAAAGTGAATATTCAGGTTGTAAGAGGAAAAGGGGCCTCCTCTGGGCCAGGCGTGGTAGGAGGGGGCCCCAGGGAGGCCTGAGCAGTGCACAGTCCAGGGACAGAAAGAGCTGGGGTCGGGGAAGAACAGGATCTGTTCATGAAGGCAAGGGGAGTGTTTCTGAGTCACATGTCCCCGGAGGTGTCTCTGGAAGCAGGAGTAAGGACTGGTGCCTTCTTTGCAGCATTCCTCTAGGATTTTGGAATAGTGGGGAGAACACCTGTCTCCTCTCTCCTTAGGGGCCTGGCCTATGGAAACAACCTGCAAATCCAGCTCAAGGCACAGGACTTGGCCCAGGCATCCATGAGACCCTCTCCGTGGACCCCCTAGAGCATCTATGATGAACCAGGAAGTCAAGTAGGTGATCTTTTCCCTTTGCCTCTTCTCTTTCCCTTCCATTACTCCTTCACTCCACCTCATACTGCCAAGACTATTTCCTATCCCGATTTACCCCACTAGGCTGCCCCCAACACAGCAGACCTACCCTTAGCCACCATTCAGCATGAGAGTGAAAATCATAGGATGCAGAAAATCAGCCAGGGCCCGAGACAGCATCTATCTAACCATTTCGCAGATGGTGTGACCAAGGCCCAGATAGGGAAGAGACTTGCTTAAGGCCATACTCTGAGTTTATTGGCTGGACTAGACTAGTTTATGCTGCAGCAACAAACGACCTCCAAAGTCCCAGTGTCTTATGACAACAAAAATTTATTTCCTGCTCCTACTTCTTGCCTATTGTGAATCAACTGGGACTCCTATTGCCCGTTATCCTCTTTCTTGGACCCAGTCTAAAATGGCAGCCAAGATCTGGAGTACTGGCTGTCCTGTGGTAGAGGAAGAGAGAGCAGGGTGAATCATATAGTTGCTCTTAAAACTTCTGCACAGACATGAGACGGGTCATTCTGTAGCATATTCCATTGGCCAAAGCAAGTTTCGTGGCCATTTTCAATTTCAAAGGGCAGGGAAGTGCAGTCCTACCAAGGGCCTAGAAAGAGGAGAAAGAGACTATATGAGAATTAGTTATGGAGCTGGGACAGGAACACTAGTCTCCTAACTCTGGGATGGAGGATCTGTCTGCCATAATCCTCTGCCTCCAAGGCTATTTCTCACAGAAGTCTTAGTGACCGATAATGATGCAATGTACCCTTCCTCCCAGGATGGTAATCCTTAAAGAGCTTGATGTTTTACCCCAAGGGCATAGAGCACCAATGATTTCTTAATGGGCAGCATGGACTTTGGACACTATACCCCAGAAAAGAAGCTATGCCCTAGGCCGTGGCCACATCCTCTTGCCAAGCTCACACAAAGTTCAGGGACTTTGCCTATGTCTGGCACCATCTAGGGTTCTAAGGCCTTGGAAATTTACTGGCTCAGACTAAGGAATCTCTGTTTTGAGCCTGGCTCTGCCATGAATTTGCATTATGACCTTGGCACATCCTTTACCCTTACTTGGCCTTAGTCTTTCCATCTGTTCACTGGGGATGGTGATCCCTGCCTACCCTATGGATATGAGTATGTTTCATGAATTCTAAAGCTCTGGTTGGGGAGGGATGACCAGAGGGGAGTGGGGACACATACCCAGTAGCTTCTATTTGGAGTCAAGGGAGCAGTTGGGGTCTGAACCCCAGGATACATTGTCCTTGCCCCCGCGCTCTGGGAATTGGTACGACTGACTCCTAGTGGGCCTCCCAGCTTTTTTAGAGTTAAAAGTGGGGGGTCTCTGGAGATGTCAAGATTAGATGAGATACATAAAGCATTTATAACAGTGTCTAACACATAGTAAGTGATATCTGAGTGTTTGCAACTATTAAGAAAATAATGCCAGAAAGTACATTTGGAAATATTATAGCATATTCCACTGTATGATGAACAACCAATTAGTTAACTAATCCTCAATTGCTGAACATTTAGGTTGCTTCCAATTTTTAACTATTATAAATATTCTTTTAGGGCACAAATTTGTAATTAAAATTTTTATGTACATCCATGATTGTTTCCTAAGGTTAGACTCCTTCATATGTAATTGCTGAATCAAAGGGACTGCATACTCTTCAGGCTTTTGCTATCTAAGTGCCCTTGTCTCATATTGGTACTTTTACCAGCAGGTTGCTAGAGGGTTCCAGTTTAGAAGGGGGAATTTGCTTAAAGAGAGAGGAAAGAGGGTTTGTATTAGCTAGGATTAGATTTCACTGTGATTCTCAGAAAGCCATAAATAACAGTGGGTTAAACAGAATAAAAACATATTTCCTTGTCATTTAATAGAAGTTCAAAGTCAGAGAGTCCAGAGCAGATGGAAAGCTTTACCCTCCACCTTCCTAAGCGCTGGTTTCCACCTCATGATCCAATATGGCCATCCAAGGTTCAGCCATGACATTGGCATTCCAGCCAATAGGAAGAAGCAAACAAGGATATACACTTCCACCTACATCCCATTGGCCTAAACTTAATTACATGGCTATATCTAACTGCAAGGGAGGCTGATAAATTGAGTCTGTTCCAGGTGACCAGGGAACATTCAGGGGGCCTAGTAGTAAGGAAGAAGATTTGGGGGACAACTTGTCTCTGCCATGAACTTAGCTCAGACAAAGAGTAGCACAAAAGGGTCCATGGAAGCAAGAATGAGGAAAGCATCCTAAGGACACCATCTACATACAGGGAATGAACTAGACCACTCCAGAGGTAGGACACAGACACAGTTTGGGGTTGGCGGTGGGAGGGGGGAGATACAGAAGAAGGAGGTTAATCTCTGGGACTGATCCATGGACAAAGGCACTGATCCCACTCCACAGAGAGGCCACTTGTCTGCCTAGTCTCTGCCCCTTGGCTCTCCCCTCCCCCACCCCAGTTGACTTGTTCCCCAACTCACCTGTCCTCACCTGTCCCCCAGCTTATCTGCCTCCCAGCTCATTTGTCCCCCAGCTCACCTGTCCCCTAGCTCACCTATTTCCCAGCTCACCTCCTCACCCTGTCCCTGCAGGGCCAGTTCCTCATGGACCCCATTAGCCTCCAACTGGGCAACAAGAATCTGTGGGGTTTGCTCGTGAGGCTTCTCAGCAAAGACCCAGAATGGCTGAGTGCCAAGGTGAAGTTCTTCCTCCCCAACATGGACCTGGGCTCCAGGGACGCAGCCCTGGACCTCACACAGAGGGTCATCGTACAACTCAAGGAACTGCACACCCAAGGTTCGACCACCTGGCAGGAGTTCATTCACTGTGTGTGCATGGAGCTGGATGTGCCACTCGACCTGGAGGTGCTGCTGCTAAGCACATGGGGCCATGGAGATGGTAAGGGACGGCAGGAGAGGCACAGAGTAGCCTGCTAGACCCGTTGTGAGGAGCCAGAGGCCCAGGAAAGGCCAGGACCCACCTAAGTCACACGGAGACAGTGTGGCCAAGCCAGGAACAAAATTCCATGTTTCTGGACACTTCCCAGAGCAAATGCCCTAATGGCACCAAATGACCTGGTGACGTGGAAGACTCTTTCCACCTAGTATCACCCCAGTTGCCTAGAGAAGCAGGACACATGGAGAGAAAGGAGCAGGCAACACCTTCCAGCCAGGAAATTCCAAATAGCCCATAATACCCAAGATGTTTTTCCTTGCAACTTGGTCAGAAGTGGTCACAGGGGGAGCCCTCTGATTTCTACTGATGGGGCAGCAGATCAAATCAGTACGATTCAGTGGGCGGACCTTGTGTTTACACTGCAGCGTGGGGAAGCAGTGAGAACTCACTCAGCTACTCTACCACAGGCAGGGTGCAGCAAATGCAGGGGCTTCACCATGTGCACACGTGTGTATACACAGGGGCATGCATGTGCACAAACCATGCAAGTGTGTACATGTGCAGGCATGCATAAACACATGTGCACACACGCACATACCTGTACACCCAGATTTTTGCCTCGGGCAGCCTTCAAGGCTCACCACCAGTTGTGCTCACCATCAGATCGCTGAGTGTAAACTTGATTTCTCCCTTGCTGGGGACCCACCCTGAGGGATGAGCCCTGAGTCACATCAGGCCAGAGCCGGTCCCAGGAAATCCTACCACACTCCCATAGCATATTATACTCTCCCTTCTCTTTCAGAGCTTCCCAGTCATTTGGAAGCTGGTGAAGAAAGCCAACCTGAATCTCAGCTCCAACATGGTGAGGCCTGTGGCTGGGGAGCAGGAGGTGGGGAGGGCGTGCCAAGCCCCCACATCAAACCCAGAGGAGACTGACGATGGCTGGTCACAGCTGTTTCCCAGAAGCCATCCTCCTCATCCCCTGACCTATTTGCACATGTCCCCTGCCCTCACCATGCCTCCCAGCTCCCGCTCTCTGTGCACCACAAGGTTTGACCTATCTCAGGGGTCTCACCTGGAGCCTTCTGGGAGAGTGTGAATTGTCAGCCCCTGACACTGCCAGCATCCTTTAATTGGTTTCACTCGAGGAAGCCTGTTTTCACTTCCCTGTCACCAGGCCTCAGGGCCTCATGCTCCAGCCCAGCAGACTCAGGCCCCTCACCAGTTGGACAGCTCGGACCTGACACTGGTCCATGGACTGCTGTCCACACCCAGGCCAGATTTTCTGATGGAGCACAGAGGGGCCAACGACCAAATGGTGACCGCCTCACCAATTCATGGGCCACGCTGTATTTTATTGTGGTAAAATACACATAACATAAAATTTACCATCTTAACCTTTTTTTTTTTCCATCTTAACCATTTTTAAGTGTACAGTTCAGTAGTATTAAATATACAGACATTGTACAATTGTCACCACCATCGATCTCCATAACTCTTCTCATCTTGTAAAACTGAAAGCTCTACACCCATTAAACAGTACCTTCCCAACCTCCTCCCAACACCTGGTAACTATGATGTTACTTTCTGTTTTTATAATTTTTGACTACTCTAAGTTCCCTATATAAGTGGTATCATTTTGTGACTGGGTTATTTCACTTAGTATAATGTTCTCAAGGTTCATCCTCATTGTAACATGTCAGAATTTTCTTCCTTTTTAAAGCTGAATAATATGTATGTATAGACCACATTTTGCTTATTCATTTATCCTTCGATAGATACTTGGATTGCTTCCACATTTTACCTGTTGTGAATAATGCTGCTATTAACACAGGTGAACAAATATCACTGCAAGACCCTATTTTCAATTCTTTTGAGTGTATATCCAGAATTCAGGGTCTTAAGGTAGTTCCATTTTTACTTTTTTGAAGCATGCTTCTTTTCATAGCAGCTGCATCATTTTACATTCTTACCAACAATACACAAGGTTCCAATTTCTCTATATCCTTGCCAACACTTAACTATTTTCTGGGTTTTTTGGGGTTTTATTTTGTTTTTAGTTGCTATACTAATGGGTATGAGGTGGTATCTCATTGTAGTTTTGATTTGGATTTCCCTAATGATTGGTGATGTTGAGCATCTTTTCATGTGCTTATTGGTCATTTGTATATCATCTTTGGAGAAATGTCTGTTCAAATCCTTGGCCCATTTCTAAATCAGTTTGTTGTTTTTTTGTTGTTGAGTTTTAGGAGTTCTGTATGTATTCTGTATGTTAATCCCTTATATATACATTTTGCAAATATTTTCTCTTATTTTATGGGTTGACTTCTTACTCTGTTGATAGTGTCTTTTGAGGCACAAAATTTTAAAATTTTCATGAAGTCCAATTTGTCTATTTTTTCTTTTGTTACCTGTGTCTTTCGTGTCCTACCCAAGAAATCATTGCCAAATCCAATGTAGTAAACTTTTTTGTCCTATGTTGTCTTGTAAGAGTTTTATTATTTTAGCTCTTACATTAAGATCTCTGATTCATTTTGAGTTATTTTTTGTGGATGGATGGTATTAGGTAAGGATTCAATATCATTCTTTTGCAGGTGGATACAAGTTTCCCCAGCACCATTTGTTGAAAAGGCTGTCCTTTCCCACTGAATGGTCGTAGCACCCTTGTCAAAAATTATTTACATGCACAGGTTTATTTCCTGGCTCTCTATTCTTTCCCATTGGTCTATATGACTTCAGTATTGAAATCAGGGAGTGTGAGTCCTCTAGTTTTGTTCTTCTTTTTCAAGAGAATTTTGGCTATTTGAAGTAGCTTTAGATTCTATATGAATTTTAGGATGGATTTTCAATTTGTGCAAAAAAAAAAGTCATTGGGGTTTTGATAAGGGTTGTATCTGTGGGGAACCTGTAGATCACTTAACAATATTAAGTCTTCTCATCCATGAAAATGGGATGTGTTTCTACTTATTTATGTCTTCTTTAATTTCTTTCATCAATGTTTTGTAGTTTTCATTATACAGGTCTTTCACCTCCTTGGTTAAATTAATTCCTAAGTATTTTATTATTTTTGATGCTATTGTGAATGGAATTGTTTTTGTTATTTCCTTTTCAGATTGTTTATTGTTTGTGTATAGAAATGCAACTAACTGATTTTTACATGTTAATGTTGTGTGTCCTGCTACTTTGCTGAATTCATTTCTTAGTTCTAAAAAGCCTTTTTGTGTAGTTTTTAGTGTTTTCTTTTTTTTTTTTTTTTTTGTTTTGTTTGTTTGTTCATTTGTTTTTTTGAGGGCAGTGTCACTGGCCCTCACATGTGGGATCCGAACCAGGGCCGTCGGCGTCCCAAACCAGCTCTTAACCACCGCACCACTCGGCCGGCCCTGTTTTTAGTGTTTTCTAAATATAAGACCCTATCATCTGCAAACAAAGGCAATTTTACTTGTCTCTTTCCAATTTGGATGCCTTTTATTTATTTTTCTTGCCTTATTGCTCTGGCTAGAACTTCCAGTACTGTGGTGAAAGCAGGCATCTTTGCCTTGTTCCTGATCTTAATGTGTGATGTTCACAGTGGGTTCAGAACCATTATTTCTATAGACGTATGGACCTTTTTCTTTTAGGTGTACATGGCAGTAACCTCAGGCTTTCACAGGAAACATCTACTCCATAATCCCAACAAATCAAAACTGTTTGTCCTTGTCTCTGGTCCCTTTGGCCCTTATCACTGAGCTGTCTTCACTCAGTCCCTGAGTGGGAATACACTTGTCTGCCTGCTGCCTGTTTGTGGATTGGAGCTCCTAAAGGTTAGGTTTTGGGTACATCCTCAGCCCCCAGACCTCACTCCTTACTTTTTCCTTCATTCTTTCCAGGCCTCAAGCGGCCTTGTCAGAGCTGTGAGTCCTTGCCCCACCCGAAGCAGAACAAGAAGCAGCAGCTAGGTGAGTACCAAGGTAGGGAGGGACGCAGACATAGGGGTTGGATTGCCTTGGGGCCAGGACACAGATCCCAGACTCTGTCCCCTGCTGACAAACCTCCAACGGCCTAGTGACTCTTGTATTCCAAGCTTCCATGAAAGAAGGATTAGAAGTCCTGAGTAGGCAGAGGAGAGGGCTGAGCCTGGCAAGTAGAGGCCTCCCTAACAGGCCACAAGAGGGCTTTTCCAGAGAAAGCTAGATGTATCCCAGTAGGTCGATACTTTATCATCCAGCCTCTTACAGTGACACCCCATGTCCTGAGGGTTAAGGGGGCCCCAGGGAGGTGACCAGCATTACCTCAGGCCTAGGACCTTATTGGTCAGTTTAAGGGTAAGTAGGATACCAGGGAGAAGCCCCCCAGCAAAGGCAGAAGTCTTTAGGGACACAGGGGCTGCTGAAGACCAGCCAGGCCAGGGGGAGTAAAGGAGACAGAACTCGCTTCTCTACCGCTTGTTCAAAACAGTCCTTGCTCTCAACCAGTTGTCCTGCCCCCATGGCCATAGCCGGAGGATTCACAGGCAGTCAAAGGATTCACATTGATATAATATATACCTCTACCTCCGGTCCCAGCAAGGGCTCCCAGTGACCAACAGTGGCCCCAGTCCTTTCCCTGGGCCACCCAAGATCTTCCAATGATCTGGCAATTAAAATATCAGGAGCCCGGGCCGGCCGAGTGGCGCATTGGTTAAGCGCTGGTTTTGGGATGCCAGCGGCCCCGGTTCGGATCCCACATGAGGGCCAGTGACACTGCCCTCTACAGCTTACAACAGCTCCACCTGGAGCTGGAATGTGCGAGCCCCGGCGATGGTGTGGGCTGCAGCCCCTGCTGCAGTGGGCTGCCATAGGCTACAGTGAGTGGCCCGCAGCCAGCGTGAGCTGCTGGCAGCCAGCGTGAGCTGCCAATAGCCGCGGTGAGCGACATCCAGAGGCCGGCGACCGATCTGCCTCATCCGGGAAGAGCGCAATGATGATACCAACAGTGAAGCAACATCCTCCGCAACTAAACTGAAGAACAAAAAGACAGCAACTTGTCTGTTCCCCTTCCCCAATTCCCCAACGCTGTTCCCCTCCGCCAATTCCCCAATAAAATCTTTAAAAAATAAATAAATAAATAAAATAAAATGTCAGGAGCCCAATGCCCACACTTCTGATTAGTCTGTTCCTGGGCCTGCAGGTTGTTAGCGCTCTGGGCGTTACAGAACTGAAATACTAGGGAGGGGCACAGTTTACTCAGATATCACAGTAAGAGATTATTCCCATAAGATGTTGCCAAGGAAGTACTCTTTTTCCTCTCCCTCATCTTACTGGAAACTTTACACCTCCTGTAACACAGAGCCATGACCCACACTCCCACGCTCAGACTGCCCTGTTTGAATGGCTGCCAGAGCTTCTGCTCCTGTGGAGCCAATTCCTTCTGAGGATTTGGGTGGCACCAGAGTCCCTGTGTGCTCTTGCCACTCCCTCATTATATATCCACAGCTGAGGCTACAGGCTTCCCACAGCCAGTACTGGGGTGAGGGAATCTGGGCATGGGGAGGCCTCGTGCCCTCATGCCATCTTCCTACCCACCGCAGAGTTGGCCAAGAGATACCTGCAGCTTCTGAGGACTTCCGCCCAGCAGCGCTATGGCGACAGGCCTTCCGGGCCAGGGCAGCCCCTCGCCTTCCACCAGGCCTACGTTCCCCCAATCCTGCAGTGGGGCCGAGCCACAGCACCCTTCGACACTCAGGAGGGGGCCATTATGGGGGGCTCCAAGGCAGAAGATGGAGCTGACATGAGTATCCGGGACCTCTTCAACACTAGAGCTGACAAGGGCCCACGGGTGATGGTGATCCTGGGGAAAGCTGGCATGGGCAAGACCACCCTGGCCCACCGGCTCTGCCAGAAGTGGGCTGATGGCCAGCTAGACCGCTTCCAGGCCCTGTTCTTTTTTGAATTCCGCCACCTCAACCTGGTTACAGGTCTCTTGACGCTGCCCCAGCTCCTTTTTGACATGTATCTGAGCCCCGAGGCAGGCCCCGATGCTGTCTTCCAGTACCTGGAGGAGAACGCTAATGGTGTCCTGCTCATCTTCGATGGGCTGGAGGAGGCCCTCCACCCCTGTTGCAGCAAGGAGACTGTAGGTCCTGAGGCCCCAGGTCCAGCCCTCGCCCTCTTCTCCGGCCTCTGCCGTGGGACCCTCTTGCCCGGCTGCTGGGTCATGGTCACCTCCCGTCCAGGGAAGCTGCCAGCTTGTCTGCCCACAGAGGCAGCCACAGTCCACATGTGGGGCTTTGATAGGCCACGGGTGGAGAAGTATGTGGGTTCCTTCTTCCATGACCAACAGTCCCAGGAGGCAGCCCTAGCAGAGCTGCGAGCAAACGGACATCTCCGGAGTATGTGTGCGGTGCCTGCCCTGTGCCGAGTCGCCTGCCTCTGCCTTCACCATCTGCTCCCAGGCAGCTCTCCAGGCCAGCCCTCAGCCCTCCTGCCCACTGTGACTCAGAACTATGTGCAGATGGTGCTCGCCCTCAGCCCTCGTGGGTACCTGGATGCTGAGTCCCTGCTCGGCCTCGGTGAGATGGCCCTGAGGGGCTTGGAGACCGGGAAGGTTGTCTTCTCTACACAAGACTTTGCTTCGTCCATGATTTCCTTCGGGGTGTCCCTCGGCCTGCTGACTTCTTTCTGTGTCTGCACAGGCCCTGGACAGCAGGAGGAAGGCTATGCTTTCACCCATCTCACCCTGCAGGAGTTTTTTGCTGCCCTGCACCTGCTGGCCAGCCCCAAGGTGGACCAGGACACACTCACCCGCTATGTCACCCTCAATTCTCGCTGGCTGCTGAGGACCAAAGCTAGACTGGGCCTCTTGGACCACCTCCCCACCTTCCTGGCGGGCCTGGCATCCTGCGCCTGCCATCCCTTCCTCAGCAACCTGACACAGCAGGATCAAGTGTGGGTGGGTGCCAAGCAGGCTGCCGTCATTCAGGCATTGAGGAAGTTGGCCACCCGCAGGCACACGGGGCCAAAGGTTGTAGAGCTGTGTCACTGTGTGGGTGAGACACAAGAACCTGCGCTGGCTGGTCTCGTGGCCCAAAGCCTCCCCTATGAACTGCCCTTCCACAATTTCCTATTGACCTACGCTGACCTGGCTGCCCTAACCAACATCCTGGGGCACAGGAATGCCCCTATCCACCTGGATTTTGAGGGCTGCCCTCTGGGGCCCCACTGCCCTGAGGCCCTGGCAGGCTGTGGGCAGGTGGAGAATCTCAGGTGAGAGGACGGGTAGGGCAGGCCTGGGGAGGACCAGGGAGGGAACTGGGCTCTTGGGAGAGTAGAAGCCAACTCCTGCTGAGGAAGACTGGGTAAGAAATATCAGAACAGAGAGGCCCTTTCAGCACCTTAGTCTGACACGGTTGAGAAAGCTCCCTGCCTCACCAGAACCTCTGGGGTCCAGTCGGTTTCCAGGCTCTCAGTCTCTCTCTCAGTCATGGACTGAAGCCCCTGATCCAGGCTGTGCTGCTAGAGGCTCCTTAACTTCAGGCAGGTTATCTAACCTCTCAGCCTGAGTTTCTTCATCCCTAAAATGAATCAATAATAATAATACCTACTTCAGAGGGTTGTTGCAAGAATAAGATGGGATGATGCCTAAAAAACACTTCTTAGCACAGTTCCTGGCACACAGTAAAGGCTCACTATGTGTAGTAGCTGGAGAAAAGGCTAGACTGCAGTAACAAAGAGCCCCCCACACCTTCAAAAATATAGTGCATTAAATAATTAAATTCCACTCCCATGGAAGACTCAGAGTCCAGTTCAGTGAGGTAGCTCAACTCCATGTGGTCATGCAGCTCCCTTCCATTGTTGTTCCGTCATCTACTTGGGCATCTTGATCAGCATGATCAAAGTTGGGCCATGGGCATGTCTGTGATCTGGCTTGGGGGAAGGGAAAGAGACACCATGGATTAGACACACCAAATGTGTTAAAGTTCGGTCCTAGAAATAGGGTACATCCCTCTACTCATAGTCAGATGGTGAGAAGATAGTCAGATGGCCACACTGAGCTGCAAGGGAGGCTGGGAAATGCCATCTCTGGCTGGGAAAACATGTTTCCAGTTATATAGAGATGTATAAGTAGAGAATGGGTTTAGTGGACACTTAGCAGTCTCTGTCATAATATGTATGTGTTACTTCTATAACCATTACAACAGCAACAACTGTTATTAATACTATTAACATTACCGTATTCAGTTCCATCTGTCTGAGGAGGGGGTGAGTCATGGCCTCTAAGCCCTGCTCAGCATTGATCCTCTGCCATGTTGCCTCTTCCTGTGGCAGCTTTAAGAGCAGGAAGTGTGGGGATGCCTTTGCAGAAGCCCTCTCCAGGAGCTTGCCGACAATGGGGAGCCTGAAGAAGCTTGGGTGAGCCAGGGCTTGGAACCTAGAGGAATCCTCAGCTGGGGATGCCTGGAACTCTCCTCCCTTCCCTCAGCCCTACACAGGGAAGATTCCGGGCGTACCCCCCCCCCATCCCAACTTCTCCCACCATCTTCGTTTACGCTGCAGGTTAGCAGGAAGTAAGATCACTGGCCGAGGCATCAAGCACCTGGTGCAGGCTTTGCCCCTCTGTCCACACCTGGAAGAGGTCAGGTGAGTGATCTCTAGGGGCTCACTGGCTGGTAGAAGAGGTCACTGCACAGGCCTTGCATGTTCTATCAGGATCTGACCAGTAGGTTTTCAGCGAGACTCAGAGGGTCAGCATCAGTCCAAGAGCGGGTGGGGCTGGATCCAAACACAAGGCTCCCAAAGGCCCCAGAGCAGTGCTTCTCTCAACTAATATTCTGGACCATCTTGAAGAAGCTTGAGTTTTGAGGTCCCCTTCCCTCTTTCCAGGACCCTGAGAGAAGGGATGACAGTGTATAGGAGGGTGGCGGGCACTGTGGGTACACATAAGTACATGAAGCACACACAGACCTTTGTATTTGTGTGCATATGTGTGCACACTTGCAATTGTCTGCTCACCTAAGTATGTGTCTCATATACATGCACAATCATAGGTGTGCACTTGTGGAAGACACATGCATGCACACAGATCCACATACACATCTAAGCACATATGCACAAATATACTCCTGTCCTGTGTCTGATGAATGACCTGAGAAGGGTGGGGCCAAGGTGCCTCCTCAGCAGCTCACTGGCAGAACCACTGCTGGCTGGCACCTTTGTGAGATTTAGGAAAGGCACCCCCATCATCCAGGCAGATGCAGCCTGGCACTAGAGTGCACCGCTTGCTGAGTGCAGCATTAGCTGGACCACAGCTCTGCTCTGTCCCTTCTGCCCAGTGTCTTTGTGCATGATCACTCTAGGGGATGGGAGAAAAGATTAAGGCCACTCTTCAATAATCAGGAAAGTAACATAAGTGCCAAGAAGTTCAATATTTCCTAACTTTTTTCCTGACCAGAGTGATCACGTGCAAAGCACCCTAACACTCTTCAGGTCTTCTGTCCCTCCAGCTAGGAACCCAGGAAGGGCTGGGTTATGGACCCCATTGGACAGATGAGGAATGTGAGGTCAGAAAGGGAGGTGCTTGGCCTGGGGCTCTGGGTGAGTCAGGAAACAGCATCTCCTGTATCCTGGTCTAGACTGCTCATCGCCCGGGAGCCAAAAGGTCCTGATCAACTTGGGCCTCAGGCACATTGCCCTGAGAGCAGGATGCTGGGGCTCTTCATGCCACCTCATGAGACCTTCATAGTCCACCACCTGGATCCTTTGGGCGACCAGGCAGGAACTCCCCATAGGGACTAAATAGAAACAGAAATGAGGCCAGCAGAGGGTCTTTCCTCCTAGCTGGGCCTGCTGGATACCATGGAGCAGGTCATCAACTCCTTCTGGGCCCCTGTCTTGTGTCTCCTACATGAGGGTGGCCATGCCTGTCACCTGCCAACTGGGGCTTCTAAGTGCCCCTACCCCAGGGCTGAGGGATTGGGCTTTGGTCTCCCTGCAGCTTTCAGGACAACCAGCTCAAGGACCAGGAAGTGCTGGACATCGTGGAGATCCTCCCTTGCCTGCCACGGCTCCGGAAGCTTGAGTAAGCTGTCTTTTCACCACCCCTGCCCGAGTCACCCTCCTCCCTTGGTAAGCAAAGGTTTAGGGTCCATGGGATAGGGGACTCACTCATGACACCTTTTCCACAATCACGCAGCCTGAGCCGCAACAGTGTCTCCACGTTGAGCCTACTCAGCCTGACAAAGGTGGCAGTCACCTGTCCTACTGTCAGGATGCTGCAAGTCAGGTAAGTAGGCGTGGGAGCCTGGTCTTCAGGGTCTTGAGAAAAGGGGAGAGGATGGGAAAAGGAGAAAGGCTGTGGTCTGTAACATGTATATGCCTGAGTCTGTTTTACTCAAATCAGTATGTCCAGAGAAAGTCTAGCTCACTCCTGGCACCTGGTACTCAATAACTGGTGGGTGGGTGGATGGATGGACAGACGCATGGAGGACGGACGGACGGACTGACAGACGATGAAGGAATGAATCAATTAATCTAAGAAGCACAGGTATCCCTGAAGGATTTAGCCGTTTGTCGCTCTCCGTGGTACTGAAGTAGCATTGCCTCTTTGGATCGCGGGGTAGGTTAAGTGCCATGCGTATAAAATCTCTATAAAATCTCTCAGCGTTCCTAATTTTTATTACCTTTCTTGTAAAAGTTGTTTTCCTGACTTTTTGAAGCACTCAGGATTCATCAAACAATGACGTGGTCACAATTTTACATGTCTGATCTGGAGCCCTTTTACCAGTTCTGTTGTTCCTCTCAATCACAAAATCAGCTTTCTCTGGCTGTTTGGGACAGCCACGGGTACGCACGAAGTGGGTGATAGAGTGGATTCCAGTCCACGGGTTTCATGGCTCTGTGTCTGACCCTGCAGGAAGCCGGACCTCATCTTTCTTCTCTCCCCGCCCGAGGAGACAGCTGCAGAGCTACAAAAGTAAGAAGTTAGGGAGGCGGTGGGTCTGGGCTCATCCTGAGAAGTGATCTGGGCTCAGGCAGTTGTGGGGAAAAGGTAGCCAGCGGAACTTAGGAAGAGCTGGAATATGGGGATTCTTCTTGCTGCTGCTGCCCTGAGAAATGACTTGCTTCTCAGAGTTGGCAGAGGCCTTTGGCTTCCTCTATCTCTGGGCCACACCTGGCTGCTGTGGTAAAGGTGTGTCCCCAGAGGTCTCAGAGTGAGTCAGATCCTTCGGGGGGTGGGGGGTGGGGTATGAAGATACTGTCAGATTGGAATTACAATGCAAGGAAAACTCTTCTAACTGAAAAAAAAAGAAAGGCAATTATGATACCTATATCATAGAGTTGTTCTGAGAATTAAATGAATTAATATATTTAAAGTGCTTAGAACACTGTTGGCATCCAGTTGGCACTTGAATGCTGGCTATTCCGGCCATGCATGAGTTCCAGCTTGGCTAGTCATAGATGGGCAGAGAAAGGGAAGCTGCCTTCCTATGAAAAAGCATTCCAATTGTGCTTCCCCACATACCCACCCTCTCAGCTGAGACTCAGAGACAGATGAAGGTGTATGTCCTTGAGCAAGTCCTTTCCCTGCTCTGAATCTCAGTGTTATTACCCACACAACAATTCTGTAGGACCACTGTCCTGTTTCCCACTGACTGCTTAGAACTGCGGTGCCGAATATAATAGCCACACATGACTATTTAAATTTAATTAAAATCAAGTAAAATGGAGATTTCAGTTCACTGGTCACATTAACCACATTTCAGGTAGTCAATAGCCATGGGAGGCTAGTGGCTTCCAAAGTGGATGGCACAGACACAAAATATTTCCATTGTCTTGCAGTCTGTGAAAACCTAGCTCACGATGTCCCACCTTCTCTGCAGTTCCTAGCCATCCCCTGGCCCAGTGGAAGGGAGCCTGGGGGTGTCCTGGCTTCCCACAGCCTGGACCCACATACAGTCCATGTCCCTGGCTTTCTGAACCATAGATGGCACATCTACAAATGGACACTGTCGCATCATAAATAATAGCTGTTTCTTTTTACTAACCTTCAATTTTGTGCCTGTGGTGGGCCCTTGATCATATATCATCTTATTCCATCCTACATTCACTCTATGTGTTAGACATTATCATTCTATTTTACAAAAGAGAAAATGGAGGTTCAGAGGGGTGGAGCGACTTGCATATGGAATTTGAATAAATATTCCATTTGACCTCAGACCTTTTGTTCCTGCTGCTTGCTGAATACTGCCTTCAGCACCTTTGAATAACCATCTTTGTCACTTATGCACTGTGGGTCTTGCTAACGAGCCTTCAGCCCCTAGAACCCAAGAGAAGAGCCTGGATTTCCGAGCCCAGACCAATGTTGCATTTGCTCTTGTCAGAGCCCCAGAACTACAGGGAAATGCCAGCCAGAGGAAAGAGATTCAGAGCAGAAGCCTAGCACTCAGGTACCTCAGTGGGATCCATTTCCTTAAGAGGAGGGGTATGATATGGGGGGAGGGTACCTTTCCAGAAGAGGTAAAGCAGGGGCAGAGAGGATAAAGGGAAAAGCCAACATGGGGCAGGGAAAGGACATGGATAACCCATCCTGGCCCAAACAAGGAACATCGTGCATAATAACAGCAATAGCTATAATGTAATGGGTACTTGCGATGGGCTGGGCACTATGGTATTTTATATCCATTACCTCATTGTAATTCTTTTGAAAACCCTACAAAGTACACATTATTATTCCCACTTCACATAGGAGGAAACTGAATCTCAGATGGGTTTGGGTTAAGTGCCTTGTCCAAGATTGCCCAGCTACTGAGAAGTAGGGCCAGGATTAAACCCCAGGTCTGTCGGCATTCTGGCTTCCCCAGCTCCCACGCCTGGCAGCAGGGCTAGGACCTAGAGAAGGCATAGTGTGGCTTCTTGCGCTGAGCCGCTCTGTCCCCACCCCAGACTGCAGAAGTGTCAGCTCACAGTCAGTGATGTGGAGATGCTCATAGCCCAGCTCCGGGAAGGCCCCCACCTGGACGAAGTAGAGTGAGTACCATGGGAAGCACTGGGGCAGGAGATGGGGGGAAGGCAGGACAGTGTAGGAAGGGCCTCAGCTTCGGGTGGATGGTGTGGGGAAGGGCATGCTGCCTAAGAATTAGGGGGAATCAAGGCCGGCCGAGTGGCTCAGTTGGTTAAGAGTTGACTTAAGAGCTCAAGCTCTGAGCAACAGGGCCACCGGTTCGATTCCCACATGGGCCAGTGACACTGCGCTGGAGCTGAGTTGTCGCTGAGCTGCCAACAGGTGGCAGGATGGCTCAGCTGGTATAACAATAAGATTGAATGTTCAATGGTTGGCTAGGCCCATCCGCAACTAAGACTGAACTCAGCACCTTGAGCTGAGCTGCTGCCCGGATGGCTCAGTGGATAGAGCGTGCGCTCTTAACAACAAGGCTGCCAGGTTTGACTCCCACATGGGATGGTGGCTACGCCCACCTGCAACTAAGATTGAACACAGCACCTTGAGCTTAGAGGCCATGAGCTGCTGTCAGGAAGCCAGATGGCAACTGGCGCCCTCCACAACAAAGATTGAAGAACAACAACTTGGCTGGTCCCCTTTCCCAATTCCCCAACACTGTTCCCCTCCCCCAATTCCCCAATAAAAAAATCTTTAAAAAATAAAATTAAAAAAATGAGGGGGAATCAGATTATTGTAACAGCAACCACTATTTAGCACTACCCTGTACCAGGTGCATTTTTTTAAATTAGTTACAGATGTACAAAACAATGCAATTGTTATCCTTTTCACCCCTTAAAAAGTGACTCTCCCCTCCCCAATCTCTTGCCCCTCCACCCCTGATATCATACATATCTATTACAATTCCATTGACTCCATCCCCACACTGTACTCCACATCCCATGACTATATATGTGTTAAATTATAGTTAACATCTAATATTATTCAGAGGCAGCTTCAGATGTACAGTGCAGAGGTCAGGCCTCTACACAGTCCATGAAGTGGTCTCCCTAACAAGACATGAGTCCATCTGGTCCCCTAAAAATTATTTACAACATTATTGATTATATTCCCTAAAGTGTCTCTTCTAACCCTGCGGTAGTATTATAGTCACCACTTTATGTTGCCTCGTCTTCTCCCCTTCTCCCTCATGCCCACCCCCGTCCCATCTAGCTCTCATCAGTTTACATATATCCTCTCATTTAATCCTCGCATCTCTGTGAAGTAGGTACTGTTGCTATGCACATTTTATAGAGGAGGAAATGAAGCCACAGAAAGGTGAGTTTGCTCAAGGTCACACAGCTAGGAAGAGTCCAGGCTAGGGTTCAAGTCAAACAGCCTGACTCCCAGCCTTACCTTTATAACCACTGTCATTAAGATCTGCAAAGCAGAAACCTCATTACACCTAGGACTGTCTTCCAAACCACAGCCCTCAGGGTCCCCTCACCCTGTCCTTCTCCCAGAAGGAGTAGAGTAGGATGACCTTCTCTTTTCTGGCTGGAGAAATCCCCACGGTGCCCAGCTCCTGGGTGGAGACTTTGCGAGTAGGGCTTGAGGATTGGTAGAGCCCCTGCCAGGACCATCCCAGGAAATCAAATGGGTGTGAAGGTGGAATGATGGAATGATAGAATGTGTTTTGAGGTGAACGGCCCCATCCCACCCAAAGTGACATGGATGGGGGAGGACTGCTTTGGTGACCAAACCATGAGCCTTGACCTGTTCCACTGGGAGAACCAATACAGGATTAGAAAAGGTGGTTTTTACCAATCTCACGTCCTTCCACCCACCTTGCCACCACTGAGCCTGCTCCTCCTTCAGTACCCTCACCTGCAGTAAGGGCCCCATCACCCAACTGGTTACGCAGACCAGACACCTCTCAGCTCCTTTGCCCACCCACCTTAGCCAGTCCATCCTGAATCGACCTATCTGCTGCATAGCTCTCAAAACCACCCTCTTTTCATCCACTTCCCTAGCCTAAACCACTCTCATTTCTTACCCAGGATGACCCATCAACCTTCTCACTGGGCTCCCTGCTTCCACCCTGGACACCTCCACCTGTCAGAGAGTGAACTGCATTTCTCTCCTGCCAGTCCCCTTGACTCCTTCCCACTGCTCAGAATAAAGCCCAAATCCTCAAACCCCGTGTGATCCAGAACCCTGCTCCCAACCCCCAAGCCCCATCTGACCTGCCCTCTCATCACACTTCATGTTAGATTCAGACATATTGGCTCTCTTTCAGGTCTTCGAATGTTCTATGTCACAGAGCCTTTGAATGTGCTGTTCCCACAACCCCATCTCCCTCCCACCCCTTACTGAACTCCTAGTTTTTCTAGCAAGTAGCTCAAACATCAGGGAAGCTTTCCCTGATCCCCAGACTAGGTCAGATGCCCCTATCATCATGGAGTTTATCACAAAAAGCAATTATGTAGGTTGCAACATAAAGAAAGAGTTGAGGGCAGGGCCTTAAAGTCAGGCTGCCTGGGTTCGAATCCTGGGTCCACCCTTGAGCAAGTTCCCTACCCCCAGTCTACTCATCAGTAGGACGAGGATAACAATAGTGCCTACTTCATAGGGTTGTTAGGAGAATAAACATCCAGTGATTGTAGTAGCACCAGGGACAGTGCCAGGTACCTAGTACGCAGTCTTGCAACGTTCATTACAATTAAGATTCATTTATTGGAGTGATGCTTTGACTAAAGTCAGTGAGGGACTGCATGAGTGCTGAGGGTTGAGGGGGAACCCCACCCAGCAGTACAGGGCATTGGGCCCCTCTGTCTCAGCCTCTCAGGGAACGATCTCGAAGACGAAGGCTGTCGCCTGATGGCAGAGGCTGCACCCCAGCTGCACATCACCAGGAAGCTGGAGTGAGTTGCCCGCCCCATTGTTCGGTAACCGGGAGGGCCCTGGGGAGCCCCAACTGGTTCCTGCCTGATCCCTGTGCCCATAGCCCCGGAAATAGCACTGCTCTGCCACCAGCCTTCCTTCTTCCAACTCCAGTGAAGTTGGGGAGGAGGCTCTGCCACGCCTTGCCTTTGTCTCTGGCGTGAGCCCCTTACTTCCAGTTATGAAAACCCCTTGCACACGTAGAATGCATCCCTTGTACATCAGTGGCCTGTGTTCCAGTGTGTCCTGACCACAGCCCTGGGTGGAGTGGTGTGAGGTGGGGGTGGAGTGCTGCATTGAGGCAGCATTGGGGTATTGGATGGATGGGTGCTGGGGTGTTGGATTGGGATGTTGGAGTGGGAAGGGGTGTGTTAGGGTGGGATACTGTGTTGGGGTGAAGGGGTGGGTTGTTGGGTGGTGAGATGGAAAGAAAGGGTATTAAGCTGTTGGGTGTGCTACAGTGTTGGAGTGGGGTGATGTTGGGTAGGATGTGTTGGGGTCTTAACATCAAGTGTGGGTTGGGGCGGGGAGTGTTGAGGTTGGGTAACAGTGATTGGAGACTTGGCTTTATATTTAAATCCTGGCAGGGGCCGGCCGAATGGCTCAGTTGATTAAGCGCTCACTCAAGAGAAGAGTGCGAGCTGAGCTCTGAGCAACAGCAGTTCGATGCCCAGCCTGAGCTCAGCTGCCTGCTGATGGCTGCCTCCCTCCTTCTCTCCACAGCCTCAGCGACAACAGGCTCTCGGTGGCCGGGATGCACTGCGTGCTGAGGGCCATGAGCACGTGCCAGACCCTGGCAGACCTGCACATCAGGTGAGAGCTCCCCGGGGACCACCATCACCCACGCCCACCTTCAGCCCGGGGCTCCCCGGCTCTCCGATCATTCTCTCTAAGTCCTGGGAATTCTCTTTGGCCCCAGGCCTCTGGGACCTGCAGGTGCTGCTGATGCCCCACCCAGACCCCCTTTGCAGCTGGTACACCTATTCCCAGCTGCTGCGGGTGTTGACCACTCACAGTTTATGCCTCCTCGCCTGATGGCTGACTGATACGTTACACTCCTCCCCAGCCCAGCCCCCAACTAGGAATGGCCGGTGACAGAGGCAGAGGTATAACTCTGCAGCCCCCTTGCCTCAGATGGGACAAGCTTTTGGTGCCATTCACGCTACCAGGCTCCCTGTGGGATCAGGCTGAGGACCTGCCCAATTCTGCTTCCCTCAGTCCCTTACGGGTTTCCCCTGAGAGAGGGCCCTCAGCACATCCCATGCACATGTGACCATGTGACACTTGAGCCCCTGCCCCATTCACAGCCTGAGGCTCTGCTTCTGGGGAACCCAGCCTAAGACAGGGCCCAGCTTATTTCTATAAGTCTCAGTATTCAGTCTAGGGAGCTGTTATCAGTGGTAACTGATATTTGGAAGAGCTTGTGGGTGATTTTTCTTTATTTTCGTTTTACTATATTATATTGTCTAGTTCTCCACAGGGATGAAGCATGTCTTTTTAATGAGAAAAACGCAGGTAACATTCAGTTTGCAAAGGCGAGGTTAGAGGTGCTCCAGTTGTAAGGTATAGCTTCATGTGGACTCTCAATGTCTGTTCTCATCTGGCAGCGACTTCACCCTGCTGGGGTCAGTACCCTCAGCCCAGGGTGCCACCTGAAAGCAGAAAGAGGAGGGTTTCAGCCTGAGAACTGCACCAGAGAGAGGGCAGACTGTCTTTCAAGGACTTGCCAGGAAATGAGGGCTGATACCTTGTGAAATCTCTGTAGTAGAAAGACTTCAGGCCTCCAGAAGCTCAGAGGACAGTCAGAAAAAGTGCCTGCAGCTAGAAGCAGGGGGTGACACCTTGGGGTTCCCTCCAGGCCAGGCTAAAAAAAGTACATGGAGCAGCAGAGACCCCATAAGCCTCTTGACTCCTCCCTCCCTTCTCTCCACAGCCTCAAGCACAAAACTGTGGTCTTCACTTTTGTCCCAAATTTGGAGGAGCAGGAGGGGAACCAGGAGAGGTATGACCCCACCACCGCCCCAGCCCCACTCTCGGCCACAGCCATCGCGTTCCTGACCTCCACAGCTGGGCAGTGCCACTCAACTGCCAGGGACCTTAACAAATTCACGTAGCTCAGGAAGCCAGCAAGTTTGGCAGCAGAAGCAGCCCCAAAGGGGAGGGTCAAAGTACAGCTGCCTTCCCATTTCTCAAGTGGTGCCTAGAGAGAGCCCTGTGATGCAGGATGGAAACTGCTCTGGGGCCGGAGTAGGGTAGCCAGAGAGATCAAGGCCCTTCAGCCCAAACCCAGAGGACTGCCTGGACTGTAGGTCTGCTTTTGGTCAGAACTTCTGGCTCCTTTTGGTCTGAGGGCCCTTTAGAGGATGTTTGCCTCCTCCAGGGTGTCTTCCTGGATTGACATGGGCAGAGACTCAGCTCTCTGCTCCTCAGTGTCCACCTGCAATGTCTTTTGTAGGGTCTGAGCTTTTGAGGGCTTACTTGGAGCTGAGGCTGACATCTCTGAAGGCACTGATGATGATGATGATGATGAGATTAATGATACTAGCAGCCAAGGTTAATTGAGCACTTACTATGATGTCCCACCAAGCACCGAACTAAGGGAATTCACACACATTCTCCCAGTAAAAGACTAAGTGCTTTGTCCCAGGTCACACAGCCAGGAAGCAGAGAAGCCAATTGGAATCAAGGTCTGACCCCGTATAGAGATCGAGTGGTGGGAAGTGAGGTGAGGATGGACTTGGAGACAGTGGATGAGGCACTTGCTCAGCCTGGCCTTGGTGTGTGTCCCTCCAGGGTTCTCGACAGCCTTATGCCCCCGATGTCCCCTAAGCTGCCCCTGCGCTTCTCAAGGATCAGGTACAGTGATGACCTACAGGTCCCCTCCCCGCCTTGCTCTACCAAACCTGTCCCCAGGCCCCTAGCCCCAGGTGCTCCCTGGACAGCCTGACCTGCTATATTCAGGAGCTGTGGCCTGGCTTCCCTGCTTCCCACTTGCCCTGGCCAGCCCACTGCAGGTGGGGTTCATATGGCAGCCCTCACAGTCACTTCCCCCGCTCCCAGGGGCCACCCTCCCCTTAGCTCCCCTGACTTCCAGCAGCTGAGGGGTTGTGGGAACTCTGGACAGAAAGGAAGGGGAACATGCAGCCCCTTCTTTCCTGATCCTGGGGCCTGGGCCTGGGGGCTCAGGTCAGCCCCCCAGGGCTCCCATTACTACCATTCTGGGCCTCTCTCTTACTCTGTGTCCATCTCAGTCTCCTTCCCTGTCTGTCTCTCATTCCTTGTTTCTGTCTTATTTTCTGTTTCTCTTTCTCTCCTATTTTCTGTGGCCCTTTTCTCATTGTCTGTCCTCTTCTGGCACCGTGTGTGTGTGTGTGTGTGTGTGTGTGTGTGTGTGTCCTCTCTCTCTTATTCCTGTGTCTGTCCATCCTGCTCTCCCTCCCTCTCTGTGTCTCTGACTCTCTCTGGGCCTTCTCTGCCTGTGTGCAATGTTTTATCTGTGTTGGTCCATCTTTGTCTGTCTGGGTACCAGTCCGTTTCCCGCAAGCCCGGCTCTCTGCCTGTGTGTCTGGGGGTGGCAGGCCACTCTGTCCTCCGTGCAGTGGGGCAAGGCTGCAGGGCTGTGGTTCTGCTCTCCACAGGCTGACACACTGTGGCTTGCGAGCAGAACACGTAGAACAGCTCTGCACAGCCCTGGGAGGAAACTGCTACCTCAGCCACCTTGAGTAAGTAGTGGCTGCTTGCAAGGCGGGTGGGTGGGGCCCGTCGGTTATTCAGTGTTGGTGTGTTTGGTTTTGTTTTGCTTTTGAAGATTTAGATCATCAGTTCTTTCTTGCTGCAAACAGGAACCCCTTAGAGAGTGTGGTGAAAGTTGTGCCTCTTCCCCCTAAAAGACAAGTGCCCCACATTGGACACCCTGTGAAGCCCATCCCTGACCCCCTCCAGGGGTCACAAACCTTAGGATAAGAACCCTGGGTGAGACCCCAGCTGATTGGCAGCCCAGGGTCATGTCCCGGTTTCAGGAGAAGCTGAGTGACTGAGTGAGGGGGATGGAGAGACAACATGCCTGCCTGTCCCCATCCCCACCCTCCACTAACCTGTTTTCCTCCTGCCCCTGCCAGCCTATCAGGCAATGCACTGGGGGATGAAGGGACAGCCCAGCTGGCTCAGCGGCTCCCTGGACTGGGTGCTCTGCAGTCCTTGAAGTGAGTAGCTTGCTGGGCAAAGTCTCTAAGGCTTGTCCTCATCAGAATGAGGGGATGTGGGAGGGTGGGGGTGGGGAGCTCTTCTCTGTCCCATCTAACGCCCTCCTCGGGTTCTCAGAAAGATTAAATCAGAAAATGCATGTCAATTTCCCAGCCCAGCCTCTGACAAGTGGTAAGTGCTCATCAGTAAAGGGTATGATTCTCATTAAAAAAGAGACTGGCCTCGGTGACTCAATGATCTAGCTTCTGATTTAAGGTTTCACGTCTCAAACCTATCCCTGGGAGTCCCAGGTGAGCTGGGGTAAGGCAGGCATGGTGGGAAGTATTACCCAATGAATGAAATGGCTGGCAGCCATTCTGGCCCTGGGGTGCAGGGAGGGGCTGTTTGATAGGGTGCAAGCTGAAAGGCAGGGAGGGTTTGTACCCCCCAGGACACCCACGCAGCGTACTGGAGGGCCCTGAACACCTGGCAGAGAGGGGAGATGTTCAATTTGGGAGGGAAGCTCTGGGAGAAGGCCAGGAACCCCCAGGCTTTGCCTGTAAGAGACCAGAATTCCTGGGTCCTACAAGGCCCCTGTGTTCTTGATTCCCACAACCCCTGCTTCACCCAAGCTCTTGTAGGCCAGTGAGAGGAGACATGGTTGGCACAGGTCTTAGGTTCCTGGTGTGGCCTTGGGCAAGTTATGTAACCTCCCTGAGCCCCTGGTTCCCATCAGTTAACACATAAACTATAGAGGGGTGTATTTTGTCTACAACCTTAGAATGAGTGCTGGGCTTGAAGGCCCTTCTTGGTCAGACAATCTCACTGGGATGCTAGGAAGGAGAGGAGGTTGCCTCAGTTGTTATCCAGGGCCTATCTCACCACTGCAGGCAAATTATATGCAGATTGGAGCTTACAGGGCAAACCCCGTACTGTGAACACCTGGTATGTATGACTCAGGACCTGTGAGAGTCTGCACTCACCTCCCAGGATCCCTGTCCTGAGAGTGTGACATGAAATGGAAAATAAAACCACCATGACGGATTGACAGACTATAAAAGAAAAGAAATTCTTTGTTCCTACTTTTTGAGCTAGAGGCCGCCCCCCATTTTCATTTTTCACTGGGCACCACCCCTCCTTTATCAAGTGGGGAAACTGAGGCACAACTCTGGCCTATAAGTGGCAAGACTGTGCCACTTTCTGGGTCTCAGTTTCCCCATCTGTACAATGGGAATTTGGGAGAGGCACTCTCTGACAATCCAGGTTTCAGTGAGTTCTGTCGTCTAAGTTCAGGGACAGCCCTCCCCTGCCCTGTGCTCTGATCACAAAGAGGGTGTTTTTGAGTCCTGGGTGAACTCCATCACTGACACTTCTATGATTCTCCAGCCTCAGTGAGAACGGTTTGTCCCTGGACACTGTGATCAGGTTGGCCCAGTGCTTCTCGACAGTGCAGTGGGCTCTCCACCTGGACATCAGGTGAGTGTGCCTCTGGGCCTCTGCCCTGTCCCCTTGTCTGTCAAATTCATAATGTAGCACCCTCAGGGTCTGGGGGATGCAGGGTCAGTGCATGTGTGATGGGTGCCTGCTGAAGGAATGAAGGAACGAATGAATGAATATAGCCCAGGGATACCCAATTGCTCCAAATCCACCATGGGACACAATCCATCGACTCTCCCTTACTTTCTGGATTGTTCTGGGAGACTTTTAAGAAAGCTAGGAGATCCCTGATGACCACTGAGTGCTCAGGGACCTGCTTGAATTGTGGAGACTCTGAAGCCAATGCGACTGTGGAAGGAAAGGCACCCAGCCACGGAGCTCTGGGACATGTGATGCGAGTCATCCATGCTTTCACCGAGGCCTACCCATTCCTCCTCCTCCCCTCCCGAGAGTGGGAGGAGCAAGTTCAAATCCAGGCTCCCTGCTGACCTGCTGTGCAGCTTTGAACAGGTCACTGAGCCTTTCCATACCTGTTCCCTCATCTGTAAAAGGGGGGCAAGCATACTTCCTTATCTCAAAGTTACAGTGTGACAATGAAAGGAGACCATGTTGGTGGTGTGCTGTGCATGTGCCTTAGTAAGTACAGTTGTTGTTAGTATATTTATTATAGTATTTGCTGAGAAGGCGGACCACACTCTGGGCCTCCCTTGGCCCGGCCAGTCTGCTCTCTCGCCCCTGCCTGGGAAATGGGCCCCCTGCCCTTTCTCTGACTGCAGCCTCCTTTCTGCCTGCAGCTTCGAGAGCCAAACCATCATCCTGAGAGGTGACAGACGAGCCAGGTGAGGAGGGAGAGCTCTGAGGGTGGGGTGGGGTGGGCTGCCCTCCCCTCTGGTCCCCATTTCCTACAGGCACCCTCCACCCTAGACCCATGCCGACCACCATCAGCCCTAGCCCACCAGACTGGACCCCTCACCCCAGGGCTGGCAGGTTAGGATTAATCACTCCTTCGTGTCCCCGCACACATCCTGTATACATTTGCGGTAATCAGCCACCTTAAATCTCTCTTGGAAGAAGCTAGTGCAGATGTAGGGAAGGGACAGCCGGTAAAGGCCACAGCGGAGTAGGTGTTAGTGGGTTGCTGCTCTGTGGGAGGGCAGAGGGGAGCATTTGTGTTTTGCAGACCTCAGCAGACTCACAGCCTCAGATGAGTCGTTGTCCTTTCACACTCTGAGAATCAAATTCGAGAAGCCAAGAGCCGTTGGTGCTGTGAAAAAGTTTCCACCTGCTTGCTATAAACAATGAATAATCATTACTTCTCCACAGATGTTAGGGAACCCGGGTGTATGTAGCTTGGGGGTTAGCACAAGGGCCTGCTAATGTGGGCCAGCGGGCTGACGTGGCAGGGGAGAGCATTGGCATTCCACGTGGCTGGCTGATGCCGGGGTCACCCAAAGTCCTGTAGTCTTGCTTTCCAGATGAGGGTCTCCATTTCTGGGGACGCTTTGGGTTCTTGATGCCAAAAGAATGGAGGCACAGGGAGGCAGAAGTCATGTGAAGGCCACGTTTGACCAGAGAGGAGGGACTCTGTCCTGGCCCTCTCGACCAGTCAGGTGCCACCCCCTGGACGGGTGTAACCTCCTGTGTTTCTCACTCTGGCCTCTGTTTCCCTATCTGTACAGTGAGGGGCTTGATTGTCACAAGGGCCCCTTCCGGCCCTGACTGATGATTCTCGCCTTCCAATGTGGATGATCTGAACTTTCCTCTCGAATGTTTTCCCCACTCCAAGGGACCTGTCAGCTGGTGGACCTTTGCCAGAGTTCCCGGCCGGAGCCCAGTTCTCGGGGTTTGGTCAGCACTGCATCCCCAGGAGCTTCTGGTACCATCTTACCCCCTTCTTGTTTGGGGTAACCACAGTGGGGTGAGGTCTCAGGAAGTAAGGCGAGCTGGGGAACAGGAGAGAGAGTTTGAGGCAAGTGGGGGAGAATGAGGGCTGGTGACTGGGGCCGCTGGGCCCAGCCTTCTCCTTAGCGAAAAGATTCCACGTTATTTCTCTGAAGACTTCCTGGCTTTGCCATGAGGGGCTGGGAGACCCTGGCTGGGCCCCTCCTCTCTCTGGTCCTTGATTTCCTCATGTAGGAAGAGAGCAGCCTACGCTGGGGCCTGAACAGGGTTGTCCAGAGGAGGGGAGAGGTAGGGTCCAGACAGGTGAGCCTGCTTGTGTGGAGGCTCAGAGAAGCGAAGGCTTGGTTTTGGGGAAATATTTCAGTGTGACTGAGGATGTACAGGGAGAGTGGAGGCAAGTGAGGCCGTGGAAAAGCTGCTTTGCTTTCAGCCTGAGGATAATGGGGAACCACAGAGGGTTTTCAGTATAGGAGAGGCCTGGTCAGATTTGCACCGTTAAAAGATAAGACACTGGCAGGGCGGAGAAGGAAGGCAGAGAGGCAAGAGGGAAGGCCGGAGGGTATTAAAGTGGTCCAGGTGAGTGGTGATGGTGGCCCAACCTCAGGCGGGACTCAGTGGGGAGGACTTGGGGGCCGGATGAGAGCACTTGGGCACTCGTCTGACTTGGGGGTCAGAGTGATGGGAAATTGGGGCTGTGAGAGACTTAGGGGTGGAGAACATCCCCTGCAGCGTGAAGAGCCTGCTGCCTGCAGCTTGGGGAGGAGGGTTCTTGGAAGGAGGGAAGAGTCCTGGGGCTGGACGTGGGCCCTGAGCCCTCTCTGAACCCCCTGTCCTGCCCACTGCCCCTTTTCAGCCTCAGGAAGTGTCAGCTGGAGCCCCCGAGCCTCACCCTCCTCTGTGAGACTCTGGAGAAGTGCCCAGGGCCTTTGGAAGTCAAGTAAGTAAGGAGGAGACAGCCCCAGAGGGCACAATGCAGGCATCTGCCCAGTGGCCTGAGGCGTCGGGGGGAGTCCTGCTTAGAGGCCCTGTTGGTCTTTCCTGGTTCCTTCCTGCCAGAGCCCAGAGCCCAACCCTATGGGACTTCCCTGACTCATTCCTGGAAGCCTTGTTGCTCCCAGTAGCCCGGATCAGGTATCTCACCCCTCCCACTGAGAGAGGCTGTGCTGGGCGTGGGGCTTCACATTCCCCAGCTGCTCAACTCAGGACACCCAGGAGCCTCAGTCTGCTCTCTGCACCCCCTGGTACCCACCTATCTCTGCCTCCATGGCGGGAGCCTATCACTTCTGAAGACCTCTGCTCAGGGCCTCCTACTCCTTGCCATTGGCATAGCCAGCTTTTACCTATTCGCAGTCACAGACGAGCCGTATTCTACAGTTTTACTTTACATCGCACCATATGTGTTTTTCTACTTTACTAGTCTTTTTTTTCCTGCTTTCCAGCTCCCATCTCAAATGCCCGTCTGGCCCTTGGAACAAGCTTATCCATGTCAATCACCTGTGTGTGTCTTCCATGCCTTCCTCCAAGTGCAAACACACATGGACCCAGAGGGGAGGGGTTTTGACATTGCTAACAGACACAGGATCTTACCACATAAGATTTCTGCCCCGAGCTTTTGTCTCATGACACTACCTCATGGCTTTCCTAGAATATCAAGACATGAAGAACCAACGAATGCTTTTAATAAACCATTTATGCAGAATAGTTTAAAACTTGATTTGCAGAAAAGTGGTAAAGTGAGTCCAGGAAGTCCCTCACTCATTTGTCCCCTGATTGTTCACATCACTCGTTATCATGCTACACTTGTCACAGCTAAGAAACTAAGCTTGGTGCATGACTATAGATTACACTCCAGACTCTATTCAGATTTCACCCGTTTTTCCACGAATGCCTGTTCTCTGATCCAGAATCTAATCGAGGATCCTGCTTTGCATTCCGTCATCATATTCCCTTGCCTTCTCTGATCTATGATATTTTTTCAGCCTTTCTTTATCGTTCATGCATGACCTTGACAGTTTTGAGGAGTGCTGGTCAGATATCCCTCAATTTGGGTTTGATGTTTTTTTCATGGTTAGACTGCGTTATGGATTTGGGCCCAGAATACCACAGAAGTGCAGTGCTCTCCTCATGCCATCTCAGCGGGGCATGCTGTGGGCTCCACTTATGACGGTTGTTGTTGATCTTGATCACCCGGCTGACATAGTGTTTGTCAGATTTCCCCACTATAAAGTTACTTCTTAATTTATAAAAACAAAACAAAACACTTTTATTATGGAAGACTATCAAGCATATATAAAAGCAGAGAGAAGAGTGTAATGGAGCTGAGTTACCCTGTACCTAACTCAATAGTTTGTCACCTCATGACCACAACACACACACACGTGCCCACGCACCCACACATACACGTATCATTTTGAAGCAACACCCAGACACCTCATAATTTCATCTGTAGATATTTCAATATGCATAGCTAAAAGATAAATACTCTTTATTTTTTTAACATAGCCACAAAACCATTATCAGGCCTAAAATATTAATGTTATTTTATGACATATTAAAATCATCAAATAGCCATTAATGTTCAGTTGTCCCTGATTGTGTCTGATGTGTTTTTTACACAATGTATTGTACGTGTGTGCCTTTTAATACTAACCCTCCACGGTTTGGAGGTGCCACAAGTTATTCAACCACGCTTTCTAGAGTTAAGATAGATGTCAGGCTGCTTCCAGTAGTTTTTGTTTTTGTTTTGTTTTCTTGGAACTTTTTTTTCTTCTTCCTCTTCCTCTTCCTTCCCCCCTACCACCCCCCAACACCCGGCCCTGCAAAAAGCACTTTTCTGAGGAAGTCCTACAGCAAAGAAAACTAATTTGGCTTAACCACGTATTTTCCAAACATGTGACCTTCCTTTTCCTCCAACCTTGGTAACTCAAAGACCTGGTGTTCAGAGGGAAGGCTCAGAGGTCAGCCCAGGTTCAGGACCCATCTCCAGAAGGCTCTGGCTGTGCGGCCAGACCCCTAGCTTTGCAGGCTTCCTCATTCAGATGTTTTGTTTCACAGATTGTCCCACGGGGTCCTGAGTGATCAGAGTCTGGACACACTGCTGGGGCATGTGCCCCGGCTCCACCAGCTGAATCTGCTGCAGTAAGACTGGTTCCTGCACTTCCCTGTGTGGTCTGAGGCTCTTGCATTGCAAAGCTGTCCCCTCCCTTTCTCCCCTCCTTACCTGGGGCTGTGTCATCATTTTATCTGGCACCACTGGGAGCTAGGGTCTACTTCCTACTCCCTCACACTGTATCAACCTTGCCCCCTCCAGGCCTCAGTTTCTTCATCTGATAAATGGGATTAATATTCTCCCAGCTCCTCCGGCAGGGATGAGAAGGCCCGTGACAAGTGGGTTAGTGTACTTCTCCCCAACCATGGAAAGGTCACCTGCTCCCAAACAGGGACTTGACAGATGTAGTAGGTCATGTATATGTCACACACCATTTTTTAAAGGTCACCGTCTAACTTTGTAAAAGTGGAATTTAGCAACATCCCCCAAAGTATTTAAAACTCTATTTTCTAATTTCAGCTCAGACTGGTTAGAATTTAAAAAGGATTTACTTTAAACCTTCTTCTCGGGTAGGGGTTGGGGAGCAACTGCAGCTGAGGTGGAGAAATACAACAGGAAATTGAATCGTATCATTAATAACAGCAATATGAGCACTAATTAGGTTCCTGCTCCTCCCTGAGTCCTACTGGGGAGGGAGGGAGCAGGCTGCGACATTCCAGAGGTGGGCAAGTGCGGCGGAGCTCATGTCAACCCCCCATCACCACCCACTCCGGTGCCACCCTGCCAGGAGAGAATGGGTCAGAAAGGGCTCCTTTGGATACAGGAGATGGCAGATTAAAATGAATAGGTGGGAAACTTCGGACCAGAGAGGGGCTTCTCTATGCCCAAGTCACACAGCATCAGCCCCCAACTCCTCATCTGTCTTTTGAATGCAGGGGCCAGCCTGACTAGGACTTACGGTTTATATTACTCGGTCCATAGTGCTTGCGCACTGCTGTGGGCCTGGCACTGTTTGGGGTGCTGGAAATAATACAGCGCGGGGCAGAGATACTACTGGCACCTAGTGAATAGAGGTCTGAGATGCTACTAAGCATCCCACAGGACAACCCCCAACAACAATAAAGTATCCAGCCCCAATCTCAGTAGTGCTGAGGTCGATAAACTAAGGGCTGAAACATCCCACTCCCCGTCAGTAAGACTTGTCTGTTAAGTTTGTGCTTTAGGATAGAAACAATATAATAACAACAACAAGCCTGGGTATCATGCTAGGCAGTGCACACACTTGGTGTAATTAAATCCTGAAGACACCTTGAGAGGAAGGTATACCATGAGTCGTCCTGTTTTCCAGGTGAGGAAACGGAGGCTCAGAGAGCTTAAGTGACTTATCCAAGGACACACAGCCAGTAAGCAGCACTGGACCTCAAACCCAAGTCTGCTTGACCCCAAGCCCCTATGTGTCTCTCTCGAGTCCCTGCCTTCTTCCTTATTGCCATGCTGAGCTGCCAGCCCTCCCCATCCTCTGGTTCCTTCCCTCTAGCCTATGCTGGTTCCTTGCCGACTGATCTTGCTTGGCTCTGACTTGCTGACTTAGAGCCCCTGCCCCTTTCCTTCTCAGGCTGAGTCATATGAGACTGTCGCTAAGGAGCCCCTTCCTGCTAGCTGACCTCTTCAGCCTGTGCCCACGAGTTCAGAAGGTGGATCTCAGGTGGGCATTGCCCTAGGGCAACCAGGGCTGGTCTTGGAGGGTCATGCCTGAAGTCTCGTGGGTGAGGGGAAAGATGGAGGCAATAAGACCCCAGTCAGAGTCTCAGCTTCTGGAAGAGGGGTACCTGCCCCCTGGAGGCTTCCTGAGGCTGTGGCCAAGGGCGGCTGACCCAGGTGCTATCTGCCCCAGGTCCCTGTGTCACGTGACCCTGCACTTCAGGTCTAACGAGAAGCGGGAACGCAGGTGCTATGGGTAAGTCCCCTGGAACTGTGCCCTGGCAGCTAGTGAGTATTGGGGACAAGTAGACCTGCCTCCTGAATAGCCAGAGCAGAGGACAGACAGCAGAGAATGAACACACAGAGTGCCCCCGAAGGCCCTGCAAGGAGGCTTGTTTCCTCCAATATGAAGAAACAGGAGTCCAGAGAAGGCCAGGTTTTGTCAAGGGCAAAAAAGGAGTACACATCAGACTCAGGAACCTGGTCCAAGAAAAAAGACTTCACAACCTACCCACTACGCTTTAAATCCCAGCCGAGGGCTTGGCAGCTCGGGCAAGTTCCTTAACCTCTCCGATTCTCAGCTTCTGCAGCTGGAGAAGGGAGACACCACACTGCAGGGCATTTGCAAAGGTTAAATGAGACAACCTGCAAAGTGTGCATGTCACAGGTACTGACTCCTGGGCCAGTGCTCTGTGGTTACCCGGGTGAGAGGGGGGCAGGTATATTGCACTGGAGGCAGGATGATGGGGTGGGTGGGTGACCTCTGAGTGCAGAGATGACGTTTCTGTTAACTGTTTGATGTCACTGGCTTGCTCAGCGGCCTTGGACCAGACCCTTCTCCTCCCGGTGCCTCAGCATCCTCAGCTGTGAAATAATAAGTAGAAGAGCTAATATTTGTTGAGCATCTGCAGGGCATCAATCTGAGAGCCATATATATATATATATATCACCTCCTATAAACCTCACAGCTGTGGTCACACTTCATGTCACATGTGGTAAGGGGCGCAGCTGGGACTTGAACCCAGGCCATTCTACAGTACTTCTAACCCAGGAGCAGACAGACTTTTTCTGTAAAGGGTTAGATTGTAAATATTCTGGGTTTTGCAGGCTACATGGTTTCTGTCTCAATTACACAATTCTACTGTTTAGCTTGAAAGCAGCACAGACAATACGTAAAGGAGTGCATGTGGCTACGTGCCAGTGAAACTGCATTTGTAGACACTGAGACTTGAATTTCATATAATGTTTGTATCATGAACTGTTATTCTTCTTTTGATTTTTTTCTCAACTGTTTGAAAATGGAAAAATCATCCTTAGTTTACAAGCCATATAAAAACAGGTGGCTTTGGGCCAGCCGAGTGGCTTAGTTGGTTAAGAGCTCGCTCAAGAGTGCGAGCGGAGCTCTGAGCAACAGCAGTTCGATGCCCAGCCCGAGCTGAGTTGCCTCTGAGCTGCCAACAGGTAGCAGGATGGCTCAGCTAAAATAAATAAATAAATAAATAAATAAATAAATAAATAAATAAATAGATAAATAGATAAATAAATAATAAAATAAAAGTCCGGGTGAGATTTTTAAAAATAAAAAATAGGGCCGGCCAAGTGGCGTGGTGGTTAAGCGCTGGCTTGGAAAGCCAGCGGCCCCGGTTCAGGTCCCACATATGAGGGCCAGTGACACTGCCCTCAAAAAAACAAACAAACAATAAAAAATAAAAACAGGTGGTTTTGGCTATAGTTTTTTGACTTCTGTCCTAGCCTGACACTACCCTGAGCTCTAGAACACTGTGGTAGTTTCTAAGTCAGTGGTATCCAAAATGTAGGACACACACCAGGATAGGATGATTTTTAGGAGGCTGGGCAGATGGTAGAACAGTTCAACTTCGTTGAACCCTTAGAGAGGTCATTATTCCCTCTGTCTGATGAAGGCCAAGAGGGAGTCTCAGCTGGATGTTGGCGTGTCTATAACACCTCTCTAACACCTGCTAAGCTCCCTTTTTAAGAAAGAGAGACCTTAGCAGGTGTCAATATCTGGCTCAAATTTAATGGTGATATTTTGCTCTTATTTCATATATTCTTATGCTTATCACCTGTTTGTGGCATGCAATGCCAATTTCCCATTTGAGTGAATGATACAGGGTTTTCTTTTACACTAAATGCATTCAATAAAAAGAATAAGCTGATTTTAAAATAGGAAGTAAGTAATGGTATAAAAGGGAATTTAGGACCCTGGGGAAAAATCAAAAAGGAGAATAACAGTGATACAAATTGGAAATAATGATTTTAGGAACTTTGTGATTTTAAGATTCTTTTTCTTTTTTTTTTTTTTTTTTTTTTTTTTCAGTTGCTGGCTGGTCATAGGCTCTTCCTTTAACTTATTGTATAGTGTCATTTTAGGACTTTCAAAGGCAAATTTACCATTACTTTTCATTTCAGGACCAGTAGCCCTCTACAAAAGCAGGCCTCATCTATTCTCCTCCACCCCACTGCCCATGTCTGTTCATTAAAATGACCCCAAGAGCTACAGTTCTCCAACTTGAGCTTGAGTCAGAGTCAGGCGGAGAGCTTGCCCCTAGAGTTTCTGATTCAGGGGTTCTGGGCTGGGTCTCCAGAATTTACCTCTCAGCAAGTTCCCAGTTTCAGAACCACTTCCCCATAGGGAACTTGTGGGTACCAGGTAGGTTCTGCTGCAGGGGAAGAGAAAGCTGTGGATGCTGATAGTCCAAGCTCGGGCGAGGCCTCACCACGGGATGAGCCAGGGCACAGCGGGTCTGAGGGGCTCAACACCTTAGCCCCGGTTTGTTCCCCCTCCTCCAGCATGTTCACAGGCTGCGGCCTCAGCCAGGGGCATGTGGAGCCACTGTGCAAGTTGCTGAGAAAGTGTGAAGACCTCAGCCGGCTGGAGTAAGTCAGGGGAGGAGGACGATGAAAGGGGGGGCCCGGGAGCATGTGCCTGGGTGTCACCAGAGGGGTGTGTGGTGTGTGTGTGTGTGTGTGCATGCGCATGCGTGCACACACTCTCAACACCTCTCAGGACCAGCTAACGGGATGCCCAGGACTCTGAGTCACATCCATAAGGTTTCCCTGTACCCATTTTATCCATCCCACCCCCTACACCCTCTATGGCGGTACTATTTAAGCATGTGCTCTTGATCTAATTTGGGAAGTCCTTCAAAAAGGGCCACAGGAGCCCCTTGGCCTTGTGCTGATCAAAGCATTGGAGCTCCGCTGGTGGTGATGGGGACTCAAATGAAGGACCCATTGGTTTCTCTGGCGAAGTACTAAATGCCTCAGCCTGAGGGGGTCCCAGAGCCAGCTGGGTGGGGATTCATGGGCTCTCATACAGTTGAAAAGTGGTATCTATGTGGCCTATGTTGAGCGCCCAAATTGTGCAGCCCCCACATGAAAGATAATAATAATAGCTAACACCTATTGAGTACTTTCTACACTGTTCTATGTACTTTAGATATTCTTTTTATCCTCCCAACGGACCTAGATACTATTGTCCCCATTTTATAGTTGAGATTGCTAAGGTCAAAAGAGTTTGCAAACTTGGCCAAAGTCACACAGCCAGCCAGTACAATGCAGAGTCTTTGTTCACAACCGTTAGACATCCAGCTTAGGACCTATAGGAGTTAAAGAGAGCTGTGTACCACAAAAAAAAAAAAAAAAAAAAAAAAAAAAAAAAAAAAATAACTTTTAATTCCTATTGTGATGTGGCCAAGAAGAGAAATGTGGCTGACGAAAATCATGTATCTTAAAGAAAGAGGAATAAGCAATGTGCCTTTGAGTTTTTCTGTGTTTTCATTGTAAAGGGCACTTTTTCTTATTTTAAAGATTATTAAGTGGCTTCATGACACAAACTAATGTTTACAGTTTCTCAGGAAAAGATGAAATAAACCAGCCTCAAAAGTGTCATAATCAGGGACAAAATGAGTTCAAAGATACAGAACCAAAATCAGATACGCCAGGGTACACTGGTCATATTGTCCCTGAAACTAGCTAAAACCATAGAATACCACCATAAAGGGAAATAAGAAAGTATTCAAGTGCAATTTCCGGTATTGCATTCCCAAATTAAAAGAGGAAATCTGTTGGGTAAACACATCCTCCAAACTTTTTTTTTTTTTCCTGAATTTACTCTTATTCAAAAATGGCGGCTCCCATCTGATACAGGCCAAGGGCACAGTAAAAGCTGATTGGTTTTTCTCTAGCTCCTGAAAGCCTGCTGGGGTCCTGAGATCAGCAGATACTGGAGGGGGAGATGAGGACTGGTTAACTGGTGCTGGTGAGGGGAATGGTGATGGAACACAGGAGCTGTTGTGTGGTGGTGGTGGTGGTGATAATTCTAGTGATGATGGAAATGGTGGTGGGTGTGGTGATGGGCATGGTGGTGTCGGGTAGTAATGATGGGATGGAGCCAGTGGTGGTGATGGTGCTGTCGGGATGGAAGCAGTGCTGAGTGGAAGAGGTGATGGTAATAATGGGTGATAATGGGAGTGCTGTGTGGGTAGAGTAGCAGTGATGGTAGCTGAAGATAAGGCATTGGTTGAGGGGACACACCTGACCATCAGCACCTTCCCCTTACCTCTTGCAGCCTCTCAGCCAACCAGCTGGGTAATGACGGGCTCAGGTGCCTCCTAGAATATCTGCCTCAGCTGCCTATCTCCGATTTACTTGAGTAAGTGACTGACCAGTCTCAAGGACAGCAAGGAGGAAGACTCCTCTGAACCAAGAGCATGAATTTTGAGGGATCCCTAGAGAACCCCAGAAGACAAAGGTCGGGAGGGGAAAGGAGTATTCTTCCGTTGACATCCTCCCCTGCCTTGGGTCCTTTCCTCCTTCCCTCACTGCCCACCTTGGGAAAGCCCCCACCAGACACCCAGGACGGGCTACTACTAAAGCTTGGTAACTCAGCTGACTTCAGCTAGAAGCAGCAATTCATCCCTAACCAGCGGCTGTGGGATCTTAGCTGTCCCGGCTCCAGGTCCATCCCGTCCTTGAAGCGCCTCTGGCCAAGGCTACGGGACACGGTTTTAGAGATGTCCCCACAACAGGGAGGGTCCCTAGGAAGTCATCCGTACTCTCACCAATCTCCCCAGCGACCTGGGAGACAGGTCTCCAGAACTAGGATGCAACATTGCTAAGCAACTGAGCCTTGTGCTCTGTGGGGGGCTGCCATGCTAGCCTCATCAGTGCCCTATCCCAGACCATGAGGACAGCAGACACAGGTCGCGAGGACTCAGGGTCTGGTACCTGTCCTGTCCGTGTGGTGACGGTGCCCCTCTGGCCTCTCTCTGGACCTCAGTGTCTCCACCTGGAGAATGGACACTTGGACATTGAGGACTTCCCCAGAGATGACAGCTGGAAGGGAAGAGACAAGGGCAGGGCTCCACTGAGGTGCTGACCCCCATGTCCCCATCCTGAACCTCGTTTCTCTCCTAGTCTGAGTCACAACAACATCTCTCAGGAAAGTGTCCTGTACCTGGTGGAGACTCTCCCCTCCTGCCCACGTATCCGGGAGGCCTCGGTGAAGTAAGGCGATACTGGCGCCACCTCCTGACGGTGGGGGAAGTCTGTGTAACCTGGGGCAGCCTCTGAGTCTCAAGGGCCCACTGAATGTGGGTTCACCACTTCCATCCTCTGCTCCCCTCATGTCATGGGGACCCGGGAGGTCATAGAGTGGGGGAGACCAGGCTTCAGGGACCCCACAGAATGAGTTGGGTCAGCAAGGGCCTCCCCTTCCATGGCTCCCCCACCCCTTGCCCTGCGTCCCAACCCTGTTACCTCCTGTGTCTCCTGGCACCTGGGTCCCGAGGATACTGGACAGCCTGTGGCTTCCTCACAACCCTCTCTCTGCAGCCTGGGCTCCCAGCAGAGCTTCACAATTCACTTCTCCCAACAGGAAGAGGCTGGGAAGACGCTGAGGTAATTCCTGTCAGGGGTGAGGGGAAAGTGGAGGGGAGTGGGGGGAGAGGAGGCTGGCCCTGCGGCAGCTCCATGCCTCCTTTTTCGCTGGGCCTTCTCCTCCTCATACCCTGTTTCATGCTCACTGCCCAGGTTTGCCTCCCCGTCACCTTCTCCCAAACCCCATTCCTCCAGTCCTTGGGCCCAGCCTTCACGTTGTATTTGTGCCTCTTAGCCATGTCTTAACTGTAAATCTGGTTGCTTCTGAGTATCATGGGTAAGAGCTTAGACTCTGGAGCCACCTGGGGGTAAATCCCAATTCTACCATTTACCAGCTGTGTGACTTTGGACAAGTGACTTAACCTCTGTGTGTTTCAGTTCCTCATCTGTTACTGTGAGAATTAAATGAGTTAACATGTATAAAGTGCTTGGAAAGAGTCTAGTTCATTTGAGTGCTATATCAGCTGTTGTTGATTATTATGATGATGATGATGATGATGATGATGATGATGATGATGATGCCGCCTTGGTAGCCTTGGGCTCTGTCTCCCTCCCTCTCAACCTCACCACTACTGTGTCAGGTCAGCTCCTCTACACGTCTTACTTCAGCTGTGATTGTGGCCTCCAAACTGGCTCACTGCCTGTGGCCAGGCCTTCTCCAATCCATTCACCCCACAGCACCCAGAGGGACCTTCTTGACACACTTGACTAGGCCATGGTACCGCTCTAGGCCCTTCAAGATAAAATTCAAATTCTTTAGCCTGTTCTTCTCCCTCACAGTCTGATTTGGCTGTTACCTCTTACCATGTCCTTCCTCACCCCCCCACACACACACACCCCACATCACACCTACATACATCCCACACACAACACACGTGCCAACCACACACACCATACACACACACACACCCAACAGCACACACATGCACACACACCACACGCCTGCCACTCCCCACACACACACACACACACAACGCATACCACATATATTTAGCCACAAGGGACCTTCGCTCCTTGTTCACTGAACACATACTATCTGATAAAGCTTCCCTACCACTCTGAGTGCTCAACCTGACTTCTTCTTCCCTGCCTTTTCTGAGAGGAAATGCTCCCCACAATCCTTTAAGACCCAGCTCAAATGTCAGCCCCTCCTGGAGAACTCCAGGGGCCCCTGTCCGTTAGAATAAACCACGCGTGGTGTTGTGCTGGACCATCTGAGGCAGTGGTCTGAGGCCTGCCTGCTGGCCACACAGGGTCGGACACCTGGAGGGCAGGGCCATAGTGACAATCCTAGGCCCTCCTCCCTCCAAGGGAGCCTGCAGTAAAGTGGTACTAGAGAGTAGGGGGGTGATTATGGGTTTGGAGTCTGGAGCCAGGCTGAGCTGGATTGAAACCCAGCGCTGCCCTTCCCTCCAACCAGCTCCGTGTCCTTGGGTTAGTCAGCTTCTCCGCCCATCAATGACGCTGTTGGATACTGCATGGAGAAGTGAGATACTGCATGTAAGGCAGGCACTCCTGCTTGCTCACCCTGTGTATCCAGAGGCTGGCATAGGGCCTGGCATACCGTCAGGGCTCCATAAGTGACACTTCCAGAGTTCTCTTGGGGGACGGTCTCTCCAAAGAGACAGGAAGCTCCCAGGGCAGGAGCTGCATCTTTGGCTTTTTCTCAGGCCCTGGTCCAGGCCTTTGAACTCCGTGGGCCCCCCCATAGGTCCTGGGGGAAACGGGGAGGAAGCAGGGCACTTGCCTTCGCAGCCTCACCCAGGCTCTGCCCTTTGCCCTCTGCCCTCAGGCTGAGCGAGTGCAGCTTCGGGCCAGAGCATGTGCCCAAACTGGCCACGGGCCTGAGCCAGGCGGGGCAGCTGAAGCAGCTGACGTGAGTAACAGGGTCCTGCCCATGGGGACAGCTGAGGGGTGGGGGCTCACTGCCAGGGCCACTGTGTAACCTACCTCTGTCCCCAGGCTGACTCAGTGCTGCTTGAGCCTGGAAGACCTAACCGTCCTCCTGAGTCTGGTGAGACGGCCAGAGGGGCTGCTCAGTCTCAGGTAGCGTCTTCCTCTGTGCCCCTGGGCAGAGGCCATGGCATGAATGGGGGACAGGGGCGGGCACTGGAGAATGGGTCCCCCAGGATCATGAACCCTGCACCCAGAACCCTGCCACCTAACCCCAGAGCCGACCCTGCCTACATGTCCCAGAGAACCCCTCAGGCACAGAGAAGCCACCCTCTCCAGGGTGGGGCTTATGCTTAGGGACATAAGGGGGAAAAAAACACCAAAGGACACCCAGCTAAGGTAAAAAATAACATATATAACAAATATCATGTTTATTTGTTCACTAAGATCATTTCAAAACTTGCAAAAAAAAAAGAGAAGATACCGAGAAGTAGAATCATTTTGAAAACTCATATTCCCATCACCTGGGTTTGACAATGGTTCACATTTTTCCAAATTTGCTTCACTTTCTTATTTTGGCTGAAGTGTTTACAAGTGAGTTACAGATCTCATAAAGCATCATTCAAATATTTTACTATGAATCTTTATAAGATAAGGACATTTTCTACATATCACAGTTGAATTAGGACACCTACGAAAATCAGTAGCAATTCCTCAGTGTCAGGTATTACCCAATCCAATCTAAAATATCCCATTGTCCCCACATGGAACAGCTGGCTTATTGGATCCAGAATGCAGTCAAGGTCCACATTTGCATGGGCTGGTGACAGCTCTTAGAACTTGTAATCCATGTCACCCCCAACTTTCCTCTTTCATATCAGTGACCTGTAGATTATCCCACTTTCTGGCTCCATCTGGTCTCTTCCTCTTGATGTCACTGAGCTAACCCTCTAATTCCACTAACCCTGGACTTTCCTGCAACTTCAGATTAGATCAAAAGGCACAGTGAGGTTCAGTGACAAAAAAAAACTTACTTTGTGTTCCGTGCTGGTCACTCCTCATCGCAGCCTATGATGAGGCACATAAAGTCTGCTTGTTCCCAAAAATAACACTTTTTTAAAAATTGTGATATAATGCACATAACATTGACTATGTTAAGCATGTTTAAAATGTGCAGTTCAGTAGTGCTAAGTGCATTCATATTGTTGTACAACCACAACTGTTTATTCTTGTGAAACTGAAACTGTCCTCATTAGATAATAACTCCCCCTCCCCCATGCTCCCCCAGCCCCTGATAACCACCACCCTTCTACTTTCTGTCTCTCCGACTTTGACTCCTCTCGGTCCCTCACAGAAGTAGAATCATAAGTATTTGTCTTCGTGTGACTGGCTTATTTCACTCAGCATAATGTCCTCAGGACGTCATGTTGGAGTGTATGTCAGTACTTCATTCCTTTATATGGATGAATAATATTTCATTGTGTGGATGGACCACATTTTGCTTATCCATTTATCTGTCGATGGACAGATACTGGGTTGCTTCCACTTTGGGGTTATCGTGAATAATGCTGTTATGAACATAGATATACATATATCTCTTTGTATCTCTGCTTTCAGTTCTTTTGTTGATGTACTCAGAATTGCTGGATCACTCAACATAACATTTTAAAATAAAACTTTCTTACTCTTAAAATAATATATATTAATTATAGAAACCTGTGGAAAGTCCCTAAGAGCATAAGAAGAAAATAGTACTTCGAAAACAAATCAATATAACTTGAAAAGCAGGCATATTTTAAACAACTCTTTCCTGCTTCTAATTAATGCATGCACGTTGTGGGACGTTCAGAAAATATTGGAAACTAAAGGATAAAAATAAAGTCATTCATGAGAACTCCACCATCTAACCAGCTACCATCAACATTTAATATATTTTCCTCTCTCTCTCCATATGGGTTTTTTCCCTCTCCATATACACTTTTTCTTTTTTTCAAATACAAAATTGGGATCATGTTTTATACAGTTTTATTTCCTTATCTTTGCAATGTAACACTACGTGAACCTTTATTTAATCCAAAAATATTATTTTATTTTAATATTATTTTAAAAGATAACATTTTTCTCTCTAGATTGTTGCAATAACTGGTGGAATAAAAATGTTAATTTCCTGTTTTATGCTTATGCCTAGTTGTATAATTTTATAGTTTTAAAATAAGCAAAACCCGGGCCGGCTGAGTGGCTCAGTTGGTGAAGAGCTCGCTCAAGAGTGCGAGCTGAGCTCTGAGCAACAGCGGTTCGATGCCAGCCTGAGCTGAGTTGCCATTGAGCTGCCAACAGGTGGCAGGATGGCTCAGCTAAAAAAAAAAAAAAAAACCCAAAACAAAACACAAATAAGCAAAACCCAAAAAACCCTCTAGGACCCCCTTGGCACCCTGCCCCTGCTTACCCAGGGAGACTTTCATCTGCATCTGCTTCTGTGACAGGGTGGAGGAGCCGTGGGTGGGCAGAGCTGGGGTGCTCGCCCTGCTAGGACTCTGTGCCCAGGCCTCAGGCAATGTCGCTGAAATAAGGTGAGTCCAGTGTGGAGACTCCCTCAGAGTTCATCTTTTCATGACCATTGGGACCTTTCCTCATCTGAGGGTTTGTGTCTTGTCCTGTGGGCTAATAGCTGTGTCACTAGTGAGTTTTCTGGGTCCCCAGGATGGCAGGAGCTCCCAGGACATAGATGAGGGGCTATACAGGCTTGTTTGAACTAGTGCAGTAGTCCAGCTGCAGTGCCAGAGAAAGGAAGGCAGCCCCAGATTCAAGACAAAGGGCTGTTGAATCCCAGGTGGACGCGACTGGGATTTCACACTGGTTGCCTGGAAGTGGCACATTGTGGCTCTGTGACCAGAGGTGACAGAATGATGTGGAGTAGCTAAGAACAAAGGCTTTGGGGTCCCACTGATCGATATCCAGATCCCTACTGGGTCCGGGAGCTCAGAGTCAGCAGGCCAGGCAGCCTCGATGCCAGTTCAGCCTCGCAGGAAAGCTGCCATGGGCCTCACGCTGGCCCCCACTTCCCCCCTCAGCATCTCTGAGATCCCGAAGCAGTTCTATATCCAGCTGGAATTTCCCCGTCAGGAGAACCCAGAGGCCGTAGCCCTCAGGTGAGACCTAGTACCTGGGACCCCACAGGAATGGCTGGCAATGGATTAGTAAGGGATGGGGGAAGGGGACACTGCTGCTTCTAACCAGTATTTCTCATGCCCCTGCTCAGAGGCCTTTGATGTCCAAAGTCTCTAGATGGCCCATGAGGTCTGGCTCCATCTGCCTCTCCGTGCTGTCCATCCCCACCCTGGGCCCCAGCCTAAGCTCCAGTCCATCCCACCAGCTTTCAGTTCCTCGAATACCACCTTGCTCCCTATGACCTCAGGGCCTTTGCACAGGATCCTCCCTGCTCAGAATGTTTTCTCCTCCCTTCCCTTCTTCTTCCTCCTTCTCCAGGCTAATGCCCCCTCGTCCTTCAGGTCTGAACCCCAGACTTAGTCAAGTCCTCCCATTATCTATTCTTATAGATGCCTAGATCTACAGCACCTCTGATCCATATAGCATGTTTTCAGAATTAAAAATGTCACCCTTTTGGGTGAATGCAATCCTGCAAATATACATTCTAGGGAAGAGACCATAGCTGGATCTCAGCCCACTCCCCTCCTTGGCTATGTTTCCTTGTGCAGAGAACAACTTGTACAGCCATACCAGTCCCCCATTTGGACCTCCCCTTCATAGCTTTGTAGCACTTCCCATAATTGAATAGTAATTGTGGGGCTTTATTTGATTAGCCTTTATATATTCCCTCCAGGTAAACTCCTTGCAGGTAGGAACTGAGTCCCTAATAGTGGGTATTCAGAAACAGCTGCCCCCTCTCCACCTCCAGGTTGGCTCACTGTGACCTTAAGACTCACGACAGCCTTCTTGTCAGGCAGCTGATGGGGACATGTGCCAGGCTGCAGCAGCTCAGGTAGCACTCCGAAACACTGTCTGGGGCCCTGCATCCTCTGGTTCAGCCCAGTGCCTGCTCCAGGCCACATGTGAGAAGCTGGCCAGGTCAGGATAGGGATGAGCAGAGCCTGGGGCTGTACCAGTCCTGGACATTCTTCCTTCCCTGTGCAAGAGACAATCACACTTGGCGTGTGGGGGACAGCTCCGGGGTGGCATAGGGGAGCCCTGCTCCACTGGGAGCTCTTGGGTGGTCCTTTCCCCTTTTTTGGTCTCCCTATCTCTACATGACCGATGATGCCTGAGGTTGCCCATCCTGAAACCCTCTGGAATATGCTTGGCCCTTTTCAGCTTGTCCCAGGTGAACCTCTGCAATGTCAGCTCCTTGCTCCTGCAAAGCCTCCTGCTGGCCCTCTCTGAGCTGAAGAAATTCCGGTAAGCAGGCAAGACAGCCAGTCAGGCCCTTGCAGCTTTGCTCCGCCCTCACACCTCTGTTCCCCGCAGCCTGGGTTCAGAGGAGCTTTGCACAGCGCTGGTGGGCTGGGCCCTGAGATGATGTCTGCGTGTGTAGTCACAGACTTGGCCGCATGGCGAGAAAACAAATCCCTTTGCAATATTCTTTCTTTCTTTTTTTCTTTATTATTTGGAAATAATCCCAAACTAATAGAAAAGTTGCAAGAAGACTGAGAACTCACATACACTATTTTCTCAAATGCGCCCTTTGTCAATATTCTTTTTTACATTTTCTTCCTTCGCTCCCTCACCGCTCCCCTCGCTTCTTCCCCCCACCCCTCTTTCTCTCTTCTTTTGAACCATTTGAAAGTAAGTTGCATAATCATGCCCCTTCACCCCTGAATATTTCAGTGAATTTCCTAACAAGGACATCCTCTCCCATGATCCAGTAAAAACATAACATTCAGGAAATTTAGCGTTGATACACTACTATTATCTACTACAGTTTATATTCCAGTTTTGCCAATTGTCCCAATAATGTTGTGTATGACATTTTTTTCCAGTCCTGGATTCCATCCAGGATCGCACACTGTATTTAGTTGTCATCTCTTTTTAGTCCCCTTCAATTTGGAACAGGTCCTTGGCCCTTCTTTGTCTTTTATGATATTGTCATGACATTTATATGTCAGTTATTTTGTAGTCTGTCCTTCAGCTTGGGTTTGCCTGATATTTCCTCATGCTTAGATTTAAGTTCTGCATCTGGGCAGGAATGTCACAGACGTGCTGTTGTGTTCTTGGTGAGTCACACTGGGAGGCACATGATGTCTGTTTGTCCCCTTACTAGTGATGTTCACTGGTCACCTGGTTAAGGTGGCTTTTGCTGGGTTTCTTCACTTACAAAGCTACTGGTTTTCCCTTTCTAATTAACAAGGATCTTAGATACTTTAAGACTATGTAAACATCCGTTAAGACTATGTAAACATCCTTTAAGACTATGTCAACATCCTGTTCTTCCTTAAATTTTCACCCATGAATTTTAGCATGCATTGATAATTTTTGCCTGAATCCAATATCCCTATGGTGGTTGCAAAATGGAGCTTTTCTATTGGTTCTCTTTTAATCCAACTGATGACATCAAGGAGAAGGTCTCCTTTTGGTGCCAATATATCTTTAATCTCTCTCCAATACCTGCTACATTTTTTGTCATTTAAATAAAGAGGCAGAGCTCGTGGTAAATGACAGTAACTAGCTAGACTTTACAGTGATGCCTGATTATAGCATCAATTGTGAAGTTGCTACCTGAATGATTTTGGCTTTGGAAAATAGTCAACTAGTTCGTGCTCCCACCACTAAGCTGTATCTTGGCTAAGTGATTCCACAGTGGGAGAAATTTATGAAGGGAAGGAGGGCTCCTCCCACTGCCCCCAGCAACTGCTCCCCATCTACCTGCTTGCCCTCTGCCCCCAGTATTCAGGGATCCCAAGACCCAGGACTCCTGCATGAGCTATTGTTCTTTCACCCCCACCAGGCTGGCCTCCAGTCGTGTGAGCCCCGAGGGCTTGGCCCACCTGGCATCTGGTCTGAGCCACTGTCACTACCTGGAGGAGCTGGAGTGAGTCGCAGGGTGGAGGGGTCTGAGAAGAGGTGTCCCATCTGAGGGCAAAGGGTGGAAAGGACAGTGGGGCCTTTGGGAAGGTGGGGAGTGGACTCCTACCCCTGACTTTTCTCTCTGATGAAGCCCAGCAACTCGATGTGGCCTGGAGAAGGCTGAGCGCTGTGTTCTTGGTCCCAACTTTACCACTCACTCAGAGTGACCCAATAACTGTGCCTCTCTAGGCTTGGACTGCTTCATCTGTAAAATGGGCTTATAATCCTTCTCTGCCCATAGTGGCTATGGGTGTCGAGGTACAGAGAGAGCTAAGGGTCAGAAGGGATCATTGCATGTGTGTGTCCTTTCTGCCTGGCTTTCTCCTTTGCAACCCTCATTCAGGGTATCCTTTCTTAGCCGGGTCAGCTGTGACTGCCACGCTCCACTCTTCAGGGACCCCAGAATCCAGCCCTTGGAACCAGGGATGCCCCCATGCAGCCTGGACAGGAGGGGTGGTCTTGGATCGGCTCCTTGAGGGGTTGAGGGGAGCTGACAAGACAGCTCGCCCCAGGGGTTGGGCAGGCCTGTCTAACCCTCACCTCATGCTTCTCCCCTACAGCTTGTCTAACAATCAACTTGGCCAGGAAGACACCCAGGTGTTGATGGGGGCCCTTGAGGGCAAGCGCTGGCTGAGGAGGCTTGAGTAAGCGGTGGTGGTTACTGGGGTGGGGGTGAGGCAGTGGTTGGAAGTATGCCTAGGAACTTTTGCATGTCTCGTGAACATGAACTTTCCAATCCCTGGATGGACCCTGGTGAGCTGAATGCTCTCTGTTTTAGTCCCTTAAATGGCTCTGATTGCTATGAAATGCTTGAGCACAGGAAACTCACTCTAACCCACCTAAGCCAGAATTGTATTGGCTCATGTCACAGATAATTACAAGGCAGCCGACTTCAGGCTCAGCTGGATCCAGGTTCTATTGGGTTGTCGGAAAAGTCATGACGCATTTTTGCACCGAAAAACATAGAAAAAATACATCATGACTTTTCCGACAACCCAGTATAATTGTTCCGCCGCTCCCACATCCCTGCCCCGTCTTTGTCTCTCTCCATCTTGCGTTCATTCTCAAGCAGGCTGTCCCTGCACTTACTTTCTACCAGCTTAGTGGACAGGGAGCACCTTTCTCCCTGTAACTACAACAAAAGGCCCTAGGTTGAGTCTCACTAGACTAGCTCAGGTCACATGCCCAACCAAACCAATCACTGTGACTCTGAGCACACAACATTCTGATTGGCCAGATCTGGGTCATGTGACTACCCAATTATCTGGACTTAGTGGAGGGTGGTATTTCAGGGTGCTATTAACAGAAGGAAGAAAAACAAACTCTGGGCAGGAAAAAATCCATAGATGTCTACTGCCATTTGCTACACACACACACACACACACACACACACACACACACAGACACACACACAACTTTTACTCCCACCTGTTATTTGGAGTCACCAAATTTGTAGAAACACCAGAAACAGCCTCGGTCTAAAGGTCAGGTCCTCATCTTACACAGACTTAACAGCACCTAGATGGAACATTTAACAGCATTTTCTGCTTGCTTTTCATCTCTAAGTTTTTCTAGTCACCAAAAATACACTCTCGTTATAAAAAGTTCCATCATGATAAAAATATGTGACAAAGGACAGTGACACCTCCTGGGAAAACTTCTGTGAAAGAGCTGTTGGTGAACTTTTCCCCAGATTTTTTTCTACATAGGTTTTGAATACAGTTTAAAAGTAATCTTCTGACTTTTTCCTCTCAACAATGACGTTCTCCCCCTTTGTCCCTCTTTGCTTGTCCCAGGGAGTGGGGGGCGGGGATGGCATTAGGGAGACCTGTGGCCTGAGAACCCAACTGCCTTCCCACAAGCTGTTTCTTTGGTCTCCCCCCATGTGACTTGGAACAAATTGTGTAACTCTGAGCCTCAGTGTTCCTCAGCTGTCAAATGGGGTTGATAATAGACCCACTTCTTAAGATGGCCCTGAGCCCAGTGCTTGGCCTGTAGTATGTGCTAGATGTGTGGTTGTTATGATTACTGATCAGTAGTCTGGGTCCAGTGTGATTCAAAAATAGAACCACTGCTTGGATGGCCTAATAATTCGTTCAGAATTCACACAGAATCAGCATTTGCCTTTCCCAGGGCAATTTTGTCCGATATTTCACACTGTGTGGATGAGTGGCTGTCCTGGCAGTCCCTGGACATTGCTAAGCATGGAGGCCTCAAGCAACAGGACTAGTTGGGCCTCGGTCTGCACCTGGGACCCAACCCCAGTGATGCTAAGTCCTCCCCTGGCCTCCTCTCCTCCAGCCTCAGCCACTTCCCGCTGGGCGGCGTCGCCCTGGCTGTGCTCATGCAAAGGCTAGACCACATGGCCCTCCTGCAGAGCCTCTGGTGAGTAAGAGAGGGACCCCATGGGAACGGTTGGGAGGACGCACTACACCACTCTGTTATGTTAGGACGACTTGCCCACGGAAGCACTGGAGCACTCCCTGAGGACTCTCCGTGCTCCCGTCCTCGGGACTTTCCTGTCCCCTACCAGGCTGCTTCCACAGCTCTTGCCTTGTCATGCCACCAGCTTCCCCCTGGCTACAAAAGGGACATGAAGGGCTGAGAACATGTACTACAACAACCCTTAAAGTGCACAAATTCACCCTGTTCTGGTTCACATTTCTGAGTCCAGGGGTTGCCTAGATTCTGCGTCTCTAACGAGCTCCCAGGCAATCCCACTTCCGGGGCCACAGGCCACACTGCGGTCTAGACTCAGATCTGGTGACCTTGATATTCTCCCTGGCAACCCCTGGATACTTTGATAAACAAACATCACACGCTATTTTCATGTGATTTTTCAAAATATAAAATATGGTAACAAAACACAAACCCAAGCATAACACAAAGCATTGCTTTGTTTTTATCCAAGTCCCCCCTCCCCACTCCCACCCCCAGCAGTGTAGAGTGCATAGGAAATGAGGTCAGCGAGTTTGGGGAAGCATATCATACAGGACCAGGTCATTTTACCCAAAATTAATTTACTGAAAGGCAGTTGGCTAAATTTAATTTGCAAAACGAAAAGAAAACAAACAACCCTTGGACAAATATTTAATGTAGGGCTAAATTTGCATCAGCTGTTTTGTTTTATTTTTGACGGAGGCAGGCAAGGTCAAAGTGCAGAAAAGGCAATAGAGTAGGCTTAAGGAAAAACCCACCATGTGTACAGATTAGAACAAAATATGCCTGGAGAAATGATTTGCCTGAACTGTGGAACCCACGTGAAATTGCCATTCAGCCTGGAGATCCCTGACACGGAAGCTGAGGCAAAGCCTGGCCAAAGCAGAACATGTGGCTACCTCTCTCAGGCCGGCAGCCCTGGGCTTGCCTTTCCCCCTTACCTGTGAGTCACAGGGAGTCTTTGGCCAGTCACAGCTCCTCCCTGGGCCTCTGTCTTCTCACCTGGGTATTGAGTTCAGTCATGCCCTTTCCCCATCCTTCTCTCCCCTGAAGTTTTGTGACTGGCATATGAGTTCTTGGATGTGTAAATGCTTTGCAAACCATAGAGTTCTTAGCGCAGCACCTGCAAAAGCCTTACTCCTTTCTGACTAAGGCCTCTTGGCCTGTTCCCTGCTTCTCCAGTCTGAGCAGCAACGACATTGGTGACATGGGCTGCTACCACCTTTCCAAGGCTCTCAGAGCTGCCACCAGCTTGGAGGAGCTGGGGTGAGTTACCTGTCCTTTCCCCACGCCCAAGACAACTTTGGCAGGGGAAGATGACAAAAGCAAGGGGCTCCTTGGAGAAGACATACCTTACTTAGTCTCATCACCTTCACCCACTTCTAAACAACAGAACCCCAGATGTGGAACCTTGGGATAGGAACCCAGAGATAGGATGTGAGTGTTGATTGCAGCAAGACGGGTTTAGGGTAGACATCAGGGTGAATGTCCTAAACACAATATAAGAGTTTGGAGTCCTCGCCCAACATAGGATGACGGGACTTGATCAGTGTGAGCTGAGCCCTTTCTGGAGATTTCAGCCTCCTCCTGTTCTGGGGTGGAGATGTGGACGAGATGAAGTGGGTGGCAGGCTGACGGTTCCAGTTCTTCTGCTGTTCTCTCCCTAAGCTTGAGCTACAACCAGATTGGAGACACCGGTGCCCAGCACTTAGCTGCCATCCTGCCAGGGCTGCCTGAGCTCAGGAAGATAGAGTGAGTGGCCAGCCCTACTGAGAGGGGACCTCAGTGGCCACCCCGTAGTCTGGGGGAGACACTGGCTTCAGGCTCTGGCTGACATTCCTCCCTCAACTTCCGTGTCCAGGCTACCTCCTGGCCCTGCTGACTTTGGGACCTTGAGCCAGCCCAGCCTCTGTCCCTCTTTGGGTCTTTCTGCCCCTTCAGGCTGGAAGGGTGTGTGTCAGTAGTGCTGTCTCTTAGGGCCCCGGTAAATGTGGGTGGCATGGGGGGAGTGGAGGGCCTGAGGGTCTGAGGTCTGCCCCTCCCTCAGCCTCTCAGCAAATGGCATCGGCCCAGCGGGAGGAGTGCGGCTGGCGGAGTCTCTCGCCCTTTGCAAGCACCTGGAGGAGCTGATGTGAGTGTGTGCCCAGGTGGGCTGCCCTCGGCCCCTTGTGTCCCCACAGCCCACCTGGCCTTTATCGCCTTCAGTGGCACAAGGCAGGGCTCTGGCATGGGCCAGCCCAGTACTCAGCTTCATCCTTTCTCTTCTTCCAGGCTTGGCTGCAATGCCCTGGGGGATCCCACAGCCCTGGGGCTGGCCCAGGGGCTGCCCCAGCATCTGAGAGTCCTGCAGTAAGTGTCCCCCTGCCTGTGGTGTGTGCAGAGCTAGCAGGACAGGGTTCCTCCGGGAGTGCTTGGGGGTCAAGTTGAGCTGCCCTGCCTTAGCGCGAACTGTGGCATATACTGGGGCTGGCTGTCCCCCGCTCCCCGCCCAGGCCTCCCCTGCCTCTGGAGTCTGGGCCAGGGAACTCAGGAGCCGCAGCCCAGTCCTGGCTCTGCCACCAGCCCCTGTGTACCTGTGGCCAAGCCCCTCTCCTTCTGAGTTTCAGTTTCCTCATCTGTAAAAGAATTATAACAATCACAGCTCAGTGAGCCTCTGAGGGTAAGCAAAGAAATGTCAGCAAAATGCCAAGCAGCATGGCCCCAGCACTTTACAGTTTATATCCATGGTCTCAGTTGAGCCTCACAGCAGCCCCATGGGGCCTGGATTTCTATTTGCACCATTTTCCAGGCAACAGAACTAAAGATAGAAGAGGTGTGCAGAGTTCACCTTATTAATATATGAAGAAGCCAGGCCTTGAACTTGGAATCTCAAACCCCAAAGCCTTGATACCCACCCAGGTCCTGTATGGGGGGGGGGGCTTAGGATGGCAGTTACCCAGAGACTGTCTAAGGTGGTACAAAGCTGAGGGTGGGGGGGAATCCAGCCGCCCCAGCCTCCATACCTGTCTCCCAGGCTTCCCTCACCCTCTCCCCTTTCCCCAGCCTGAGGTCCAGCCGTCTGGGCCCAGAGGGCGCACTGAGCCTGGGCCAGGCCCTGGATGGATGCCCATATGTGGAAGAGATCAGGTGGGTAGGAGCCATGGAGCCTGGGCAGGGAGACAGGCCGGGGAGGGCCTAGGGGCTCCTCTTACAGATCTCTTTCTGCCCTTCAGCTTGGCAGAGAACAGCCTGGCTGGAGGGGTCCCACATTTCTGTCAGGGGCTCCCACTGCTCAGGCATATAGAGTAAGTAGCCTCCTCTGACTACCTGGGGAGCTGGGGTTGGGGTGAAGGGCAGCCCTTCTCTGGCTCAGCCTGATCTTTGAAGTGAAGGAGGCCTCAGGTTACAGGGGAAGCCTGGGGCAAAAAGGGGCACTTTCCTAAAATTCCTACCCTGCCCTGGACCCTGGCCATGCTGCTCAGACTGCAATTTGGGGAGAGGGGGAATAGCTGGAGGTGTCCTTGCCTGACACCTCCATCTTACCTCTTCTCCTTCCCCAGCCTGGTTTCGTGTGAGATTGACAACCAGACAGCCAAGTCCCTCACTGCCAGCTTCGTGCTTTGCCCGGCCCTGGAAGAAATCCTGTGAGTGCTGGGGAGAACCCTGAGCTGGGAAAAGTGGGCATCTGGGGGCTTGACCCTGGCATGCTGTATGGCCTAGAGTTAGCTTCTTCCTGCCAGAGGTCCTCCCATCTGTAAACAGGTCACTCATGCTCAAACCTCCTCTGGAGGGAATTTTAACACTTGAGCTGGGAGTGATGTGGAGCCAGGCCGTTTAGCTTCTCCTGCCTGTTTCCACTGTGGAGTGGCAGGAGGGGGCGTGGACCACATCGCCCTGACCTTTCCTTTGTGGGGTGGCTGGATAGACCAGCCTGGTGTATGGAGCCTTGATCTATGAACCACCTGTTGGCAGTGAAGAGTACCTGAAGCCAGCAGGCTCCTGACCTGCCCACTGGCCATGTCCACTTCCCCCCTTGACAATCAGAGGCACTCAGACCTTGGAGCCTTGCTGCTGCCTCAGGAGTAAACGAGAATGCCAGGACAAGCCTGGGACTCTGACCACAGCATGGAAAATAATGTTATTTCCCAAAGTACAAGGCACAAGTGATGATCAGATTTCAGGCTTGTATCCTAAAGAGTTTAATGTTCGCCATTGCTTTACACCCAAGAGGAAGTCTGATGAGTATTAACTCATCTTGAACACCTAACACGGATGATTCTCCCTTTTTAGCCAGCAGGGGGCAGGCCACAGGCCCAGCATCTTAGGAAGAACAAAGGTTCCAGCTAGAAGTTAATACTGTAGTTCGCACTGTATTTAACCTTGTACCTTCCTTCTCTTTAGGTTCCTAAACATAGGCTTTCCACTGATAATAGTGATAAATGTTTCCTAAGATTAATTTCTTTTAAAACAAGAGGGAAGGGAGGACAGTGACAAGTCATGATGGAGGCACATGCATGGATCATGACCTGGTTTCCTCAGACCATGTGTTCTGAACTCTCTGGACAGCCAGCTGTCTGGGTTCTTGAGGGGTGTCCAGCTTGGGAATGGGGTTGGGGGAGGAAGGTGCCTCTCCTGCACCTGCACAGCACCACCACCCCCCGTAGGCCCCTAGCCCTCCCCACCTGCCACCTTCTCTTTACCTCTCAAGCTCACTGCTCTCAAGCTCACTGCCGCTGACCTTGGTCACCCTACCCTGCAGGCTGTCCTGGAACCTACTCGGGGACGAGGCAGCTGCTGAGCTGGCCAGGATCCTGCCACGGATGGGCCGGCTGAAGAGAGTGGAGTATGAGGGGAAGCCAGAGGGGGCAGGGAGGGCCAGAGGGGGACCTACATCTTGGGGAAAGCCACAAGGCCACTTGGTCAGGACCCTGCCTCCCAGGAAGGCCTCCTTGACTTACACACTCTGATCAGCTCCAAGGCGCCACCGAGCTTAGCTCTCCCTGGGTCCCAGACTTCAGCCTTCCTTCTGCACTGTTGTCTATTGGGTTCTCTAAGCAGAGAACCCATGTTCCCCCATCTTGGCCCCAGGGAATGGACATAGGGAAGCCTTCTCCCCCCCATCTCATGCCAGTCTCTCTCTTTCCCCTTCCTCTGCTGTCCATTGGAAAGCCTGGAGAAGAATCGGATCACAGCTTATGGAGCCTGGCTCCTGGCTCAAGGGCTGGCGCAGGGGCCTGGCATCCAAGTCATCCGGTAACAAGGGCTTGCAGGGGCAGGATGGTGGGTGGGAGGCCACATCAATCCCTACAATGTCAGGGGAGTCCCTGTAGGAGGAGGCAGAGTGTGGGTTGGGGATTATCAAGGAGACTTGGACCACTCCACCAAGAATTTAGCAGCAACCAGACCTGGGTCAAATCCTAGCCCTGCCATCTGCCAATTGTGTAACTTTGCATCAGTAACTCAACCTCTCTGAATCTCAACTTCCTCATCTATAAAATGGGGATAATGCGAGTATTTACCTTAAAGAGTTGCTGTGAGGATTAAATGATAGTATGAAGCACTGAGCACAATTCACTGAGCACATAGTAAGCACTTAATATGGTACCTATAATCAGAGCTACCACATACATGTACAGTTGTATAGGTTGTGCACTGCACAAAAGCATTGCATCTAAGGGACACCATTCGCATAGTACACATGTTGGATTTCTAGTAGATGGTAGTGAAGTGTCTTGTTCTATAATAAACATATTATGACAATTTCAGACAATGGAAGTAAAGTGTCTTAAATGAGGGGTGTTTTTTCCTTATTAGTAATGTGTCATATGAACAGGGATCTGGCTGGGATCACTAGCTCCCAGGGAAGAAGGTTGAGTGGAAGAAGTCAGGGGGTGGGTGTGAGGAACACCTTCCTAGTATAGCCATGCTGGTCCAATACCTGCCTTGGCCAGGTAACTCTGGGCATAGGACAGAGGGCAGAGACAAGAGGATGCATGCTGAATGTCTATCTCTGTGTCCGGCAGCCTCTGGAATAACCTCATTCCCTCCGACATGGCCCAGCGTCTGCAGAGCCAGGAGCCCAGGTTGGACTTTGCTTTCTTCCATGACCAGCCACAGGCCCCTCGGGGCACTTGATGGCTCCCTCAAGACCCTTTGAATCCAGCCAACTTCCAGCCACCAGGATAGAGGCCTCAGGAAGAGCCTCAGCTGGGTGCCCCTGCATCTTGCCTCAGGAGGGAGGGACACCTTTGACCTGTTACAGTTCAAGGAGGAATTTTTTGGAGGCAGAAGCCTAGTAGGGTCAATCGACTATCCTGCATCGCATGTCATGCATGACCAGTTAGGGACATGTGGCACAATAAGGATGTCATGATGTGATGCATGACACAGAAGGCCACACATGGCAGAGTTCCAGGTGGTATTACACGGAACTTGCAATGTGGCCTGTGGGTCAGTGTCATGGGTCCTAGCACTACACATAGCAGGACACATGATTGGTGGTCCATATATGACAAATGACAAATGTCCATGTCATATGACATTTGGCTGGCCAGATGCCCTCAGGCTGGTCCAAGAGCTAATTTATTGCTTTTTTTTAAACCCAGTATGTATTTATAAATTTTATTTCCAGAGCAGCTAAGCCGGGGAATGTCTTCCGCCCAGAACTGGGAGAGGGAGAGTGTCTAAGCACTGAGCAGCCCAGTGGCCCAAGGGCCAGGGCTCTGGGCCAAGCCGGGGACTCAACCATGAGGCCTCTGGATGAGTTCTCTCCTGCCTCAAGCCTCAGTTTTCCCATCTGTAAATGGGATGACCCCCTCCCTTTAAATGTTGACTTCCAAAGACTTTAGGCCCAGGTCCAGGGAGAGCCAGCCTGACCTGGGGAGTGGATGGGTGGTCTGTCCTGTGTATAGGATAAAGCAGGTCTAAGGATCCAAGGGGTGGGCACTGCCAAGATAATCAGGCAAGGCCCTGGGGTCCAGCTACTACCTCCGTGGGATCTGGGTGAGCTCCCAGGAGCTGCATATGTTATACAGTGTTCTTGTTACTCCTAAGAGGGCACACAGGTGGCCCTGCTACACTCTAAGCCAAGTGTGACCAATAAATATGGATGGTCTCCTAGCCTCCAGTCTGAGTCTGATGTGTCCTACCACCTCGCCAAAGTCAGAAGTGGTTTACCCCCTGCCTCGGGGCCTGGAAAACAGAGCAGACCACAGAGTTGTGTGCTGACAGGAGCATTGGCCTGGGAGTCAGGAGTCATGGGGTCAAGTCCATGCCCTGTCTCTACATGATTGTGGGCAAGTCACCTCTTTCCGGAACTCACCTGCACCCCCAGGGTGTTACTGAGGAGCTTGACGTGTCAGAAATCTTCTTTGTTGGACTTGCATTATATTTAAATCCTTTTCTGAGTTAATTGTCAGTATTTAAAATTGGGAACTTTTACATAAAAATCCAGATTTCCAGCTTCTCTTAGGTGCTGGTGTAATATTACCCCTCAAGAGTAATCTGGGGGATCCATATGACTGTGCCCTTGAAAAGTGGCACATGTCCCTCAGTTTGCCACAGTCCCCACCACTCCCCAATAATCCCCTCTCCCATTTGCTGCTTGCCTGGCCCTTGTGAGAGCCTGGAAACGTCTGGCATAGACAGTTTCCACAGGTGGGTGGTACATTAGGAATATGGCTATAGAAGTTAGAGGAGCATGGAACGAACTGTGACTCCATGCTGCCTGGCCTTGAGGCCAGGAGCTGTTTCTGCACATGAGTTTGTAATAGCTCCCAGCCCCCAGGACTTTTGAAAGGGTCAGGGGAGCAAGGTACGCAAGAGACAAGTACTGATTACATACCTGATAGTTCCCTTCCTCTTTTAGGATTCAATATCATATGAGATGGAGAGATGCTTGAAATGACAGGAGAACAGAACCCCCTCCCAGTCACTTACCTGTGAGCTGAACAAGTTGATCTCAGGGGAGCCTTGCTCCAAAGGTGCACCCCATTGTGAAAAGTGGGCAAAGAAAGTGAAGTGCAGTTACTGCCAAGTACCACTGGAGGGCAGGCTGGCCCACAGGCAATTCCTGAGATCATTTGCTTTGCCATCGGACCCAGAATGAAGTTAGGAGGTGATGCTAGGGGTTTTTCCCACCTGGCCTGGAGCCTGGGATATCCCAACCTGCTAGTGGGTGGCTCAGCCCTGGATGGCTCAGCCCTGACTTTTGCCACCGTCCATATTGTCCCTGGTTCCCTGCCAAGCATGAGAAAAAAAATTCTCTGGCCAAGTGCCAAGCACCCACACCCTATGCAGGGACACACTTATGGGGTCAGGGTCACAGCACACCTGGCACCTAGTAGGCCCATCAGTCTGGTCATGGGGAAGGGGATAGGCAGGTAGAAAATCCAAAAAGTTTACCCAGAAAACTTGAGCCCCAAAATTCTGTCTCTCCTTCCTGGGAAATGATGCCAAGTTGACCTTGGGCCTTCAGTTGTACTGCCTCTGCCCCTTATCCAAGATTCGAGTATGAGTCCCTCAAAGCCTGCAGATACCTTGACTGGGGAAGGAAAACCACCAACCAGAAGCTCCAAGCCAGGTGAATTGTACAGCTGGCAGCACTGAGCTTAGAGACATTCTTTTTTTTTTTTTTTTTTTTGAGGGCAGTGTCACTGGCCCTCATATGTGGGACCTGAACTGAGGCCGCTGGCTTCCCAAGCCAGCGCTTAACCACCGCGCCACTCGGCTGGTCCAAGAGACATTCTTTACATTTGCTGCTTATTCGCTTTACTTTTCCCTTCTCCTTTCCCTTTCAGCTCTGCACAAGTTCTAAGCTTCAAGAAACTGTCAGCAGCTGCCCTGAAATGTCTACAGTATTGTCAGCACGGCAGAGTTGTCTGGGTCCATGACAGGTGGGGGTGCAGTCACCTCATTTGTTTTACTTCCTTTCCGGCCACCTGCCTGCTTGGAGGCCTGGACTATTTTTCTATCCAACAATGATGGGGTCCAGTTTCCCTGCTCCCTTCCTCCCCAAAGTAGGTTCTGTTTAAATATGTACATGAAAATCGATAAAATTCAAAGAGTAGTAAGGCTATGGGTCAGTAAGCAGTGTAGCCAAAATGGTGCTCCCGGCTCAGCACGTGGGTCTTCTCACTAGGAATGTGATCAGGCTAATAAGTAGCCATGTTTATCAGCAAGGCTGCAATAAGCTCATTTTGCTACTTTGTCACTTGGCCTCCGTCCTATGGTTTCACAGGTCGAATATCCACCTCTCTGTTGGGAGTCACAAAATCTCCCTTCCATCTCCACAGACCTCAAATCCTCCAGAAATGCTTCCTCTGCCTTTCCCCAAAAACACATGTCTAAAATCCACAGTCCAGGATGGTACTTCTCAAACTATCACATTGAACTTACAGAAACTATAAGGTGCACTGAATGATCTGGGGGTCTTGTTAACATGCGCATCCTGGTTCCACAGGTCTGGGGCAAGGCCTGGGATTCTGCATTTCTGAGAAGCCCCGGAGTGATGTCTATACAGCTGGACCACATTTAGCGAGACTGTAGACTGGTGAGTGGATCTCAGCCCTGACTGCATATTAGAATCACCCGGGGAGCTTTTTAATATACCTTTAAAAAAATATTTAGAAAGCTCCCCAGGCAAAACCAATGTGCAGCCAGGGTTGGAGACCCACGGCCCCCAGGGAGTGAGTGTGTTGCCTCTCAGGGGGGCTAGGCAAGCCTTTGCGCCCACACACACTCCCCATTTTGTCCTGAGGTTCCTGGTGACCCTCTTTTCAGATGAGGACTCCGAAACCCAGAGATTGTTCCCAACTTGCCCAAAGGCACTAGGAATCGAACCTGGGTCTTCGTGACTTTTTCCCCACTTTTTTGCAGCTTTACTGAGATATAATTGACATACAGCAAGCACGGTATAAGTTTAAGGTGTGCGGCATACTGATTTTACTTACATTTACTGTGAAATGATTACCACAATCAGTTTAACTAACATCCATCATCTCATATAAATACAAAAAAGTGGGGAGGAATGTTTTTTCCCTTGAGATGAGAAGTCTTAGGACCTACTCTCTTATCCATTTTCAAATTTGGGGATTCATAATCCCCCAGGTGTAACCCCAGTTTCCTCATCTGTACAGTGAGGAGATGAACAAAGTGAGACAAGGCACAAGGACCTACTTTCTTTCTTTTTTTTTTTTTTTTTTAAGCTGAGCCATCCTGCCACCTGTTGCAGCTCAATGGCAACTCAGCTCGGGCTGGCCTCGAACAGCTGTTGCACAGAGCTCAACTCGCACTCTTGAGCGAGCTCTTAACCAACTGAGCCACTCGGCCGGCCCACAAGGACCTACTTTCACCAGCTGCAGAGATGTCCTTGTGGTTAAAGTCTGCAGGCCCTCGGGGAGGTTCTGAGTCTGCTGTCTCCTACCTTGCATGGTTTTAGTTCTGGAGCTCCACCATCCATGACCCCCTCTGGACCCAGAGCCACAATCCCAGCAACAGTCGTCCCCCATTTCACAAATGAGAAAACAGACGCCCAGTGAGGGACAAGACTTGCCGAGGTCACACAGTGACTATTTAGTGGAGCTCAGATTCCAACCCTGGAGCAAGAAGGAAAGGAGGATGTTGGGATGGTCCTAGCTGGGGATTTAACTGATTTGTGGGTCTATGCGTTCCTCAGAGGGCAGGGCCCTGGAAAGATGAAAGGGCTGTGGTCCTCCCTGGCCCTACTTCTGCCCCAGCCCCACCCCTGCATGGCCACAACCAGGCCTGAGGGTGGTGGCCCCAGCTAGGACACAACCAGAGCTTCCTGGGAAAGACCTTGCAATGGCTGGTTTAGGTCGGGCTGCTGATGCTCCGGGGACAGCTGGTCTTCCTCCCACCCGGCCAGACTCCGTGTGAAGCACCCCATGTGTCTCAGCCCCCAGAGCTGGTGTCCTCTTTACCCTCAGCCCTTGGAAGCCATACTTCTCTGTTTATCCCACACAAAGCCCCCGCCCTGCCTGGCTGCCCAGAAATCAACTTTTGCCCTGAGTAGGAAGCGATAAAAGAGGAATCTTCACTAGAGAACAAACGCCAACTGGGGTCCCCGACGGAGTCACCTAGGTTAGAAGCATCAGTCTCCTGGGCTGGGACCTTAGTCCTCACCCTCACACATGAATCTCCAGTGCAAGGTTGGGGCTGATGGAGGTGTCTCGGGTTGATTGGAGAGGTTGAGGGTGGGGGCTGGGCATCCTGGCCCTGGAAGGGAGCATCCTTGTTTCGGAGTAACTGAACCCCTAGAACTTAAAAATAGCAATAACAACACACTAGTCCTGGTGTCTAGCCATGCCTGGTGCCATTCTAGCCACATTAGGGTCTCACTGAATTGCCACAATCATCCATGAAGCAAGTACAAAATCTATCCTTCCATCTTACAGAGGAGGAAACTGAGGCCCAGAGGAATGAGTGATCTCACTCCAACAGTGATTGGAGTGGCTGGGATTCAAACCTGGGGCCATGACTCTATGTCTGAGGTTTGGCGCTGATGTCAGCCAAACTTCTAATAGTGAAGCCCTTAAGCAGCTGTCTCCACATCAATCCCCCTGGCAGATGGTGTTTTCCAAAACGGCCACCACAGTGTCTCCCATCCCACATGCTCTTTCTACAATGTGACAGTGACACTCTTCTCACCGAGAGGCGGGGTCTCTGGAGTGGAGACTATAGCAGAAGTGACACTGTGTGGACTTGCAAGCTCGGTCCTTTAAAATATAATAAGGCTTCCACCTCATCCTCTTGGGATGCTTACTCTGGGAACCCAGCTGCCATGTTACATGGATGCTCAGGCCACATGGAATGGTCATGGGTAAGTATTCCAGCTGAGGTCCCAGCTAACGGCCAGCACCAATTGCCAGACATATGTGTGAGAAAGACTTCTAGGTAATTCCAGCCTCTGTCATGGTCTGATGCAACTGTTTGAGAAATCCTGAGCAAGAACTGCCCTAGCTGAGCCCAGCTGGCCCCCAGAACTATGAGAAATTAATAGGTTTGGGGTGATGTGTGTGCTAGGAATGGATCACCCTCTATCCTCTCCTCCTTTACACAACCCTGAGGCCAGTCAGGGCCAGGTATCCAGGCGGTGCTCCTTCAAGTGTCTTTAATTTACGAGCACACTGAAGTGTACAGGCAGCCCTGGTTATTCTGATCTGTTTGTCCAGACAGCCTGGACTGTGCAAATAAACACCCAGATGGCGAGCGCCTTTCTCTCTCTCTCTCTCTCTCTCATATATATATATATATATATATATATATATATATATATATATATATATATATATATATATATATCCATTTAGGAAAATTCAGGCCTCCCGCCAGTGCAGACAGGTCTCTCCCAGGATGAGGAAAGACATTTTGCAGTAGCAGCCTTGTGTCATGTGTGGATTGAGGATTGAGTGTATAATCAACGGTGGAACACTCGACCTTAATCAACTGACCTCTTGGGCTCTCCTTATCCCTGACTTTTTTTTAGGACAGCTTTACTGAGGTGTAATTCACATACTATGACATTCACCCCTTTAAAGTATAACAAGTCAATGGTTTTGAGAATATCTACAGTTTTGTACAACCATCACTATAATAATTGTGGAATATCCTCCCCACCCCACCCCCAAGAAACCCTGTACCAATAGCAATCACTCCCTATTTGCTTCTCCAGCCCCAAGCAAGCACTAATCTGCTTTTGGTCTCGATGGATTTGGCTAGTCTGGGCATTTTACATGGATGGAATCATACAATACATGGTCTTTTGTAACTGGCTTCTTTCACTTAGCAGGATGTCTTAAAAGTTCATCCATATTGTATGTACATCAGCCCTTGCTATAGCTGAATAATATGCCGTTGTATGGATAGACTACATTTTGTTCACCCAGTCATTTGTTGATGGACATTCGGGTTTTCACTTTGGGGCTATTCTGAATCATGCTGCAATGAACACTCCTGCACAAGTTTTTGTGTGAACATGTTTCTTTTACCCTTGGGTAGATACCTATGAGTGGATTGCTGTACACCGTGGCCTTTGTATTCTGTCCCCTTGGCCAGCACTTCTTCCCCTGGGCAGGTCCAACTACCTCATCCTCAGGTCTAGAGGAAGCCTTGCTGACCCCACTAGCTGAGTTGGGACATGGTGCCACCCTGTCTCCAATCTTGCATTTTTCATCCGGTAATATCATTGCCTGGGTCATTGTCTTGCCCCAGGGGAAGGCGAGCAACTTGAGGGGAGGGACTCCTGCTCTGGAGCAAGTTGAGAAGAGGGATTCTGGGGGCCCCATCAATCAGGCACAACTTCCTGAAGGAGGTGGGGCTAGAGCAGGGTCTAAAAATCACCGTAGATTGGCTTGCCCCACAGCTAGGCTGAGGGCTTTGAGGACTTTGGGTAGAAGAAAGATGAAGAGAGTTTGGAAAAAGGAAGGATGGATGGGATACAGTCAGGCAGAGAACAAAGCTCAGAGCTCTGGGGCTTTTTAGTGACCGCCCCAATAAGGCTACAGTGTCTATGACTCAGACTTGGAGGGAGGTTGCCCGCTGCAGAGTGAATCTCCCAGTTAACCCTCACCTGCCTGAAATGGATAACCCACAAGCCAAAGGCTGTGGATGTGGCCTTTGAGATCTTCGGGTCCCCCACAATCTGGTTAAATGAGGCTCGATTGTCTGAAGCACTGAATTGGGGGTGGGGGCACGTGAATACCTTTGAGTGGCCTCCAGCAAGAGGGTCCAGCATAGACGCGTTTCTTTTGAGGACAGTGTCACTGGCCCTCATATGTGGGACCCGAACCGGGGCCGCTGGCTTCCCAAGCCAGCGCTCCACCCCCGCGCCACTCGGCCGGCCCATAGACGCGTTTCTAAACAATTGGTGCCTCTCCTAGGGAAAGGCCTTGGCACAAGGGAAGTTTCAGCGCCAGGGCCTTAAGGACCCGCCTAATTGGCCTCTCACTGACTAGCCCCGGGCACTATTCAAATTGTCTTTATCTTATCGTCTTTGTCAGAGAAATCTGTGTCGTCGTCCCAGTCTCTGGTGACAAGAAAATGCCGAGCGAGCTCTAGTACTATCGGGGAAAAAAAGAGAGAGAGAGAACAGTGCGGCCCTAGTGGGGTCCGATACCGCCCAGAACCAAGCCGGGTGGTGTGTCCCCGAAGGCGCAGCGCCGAGCCACTCAGCCCTTGGAGCGGAGGCCGCGGGCGGCGCCCTGGGGCCCCCAAAGCCCGGGCAGAGCCTTCGCCCTCGGTTCCCGCGTCGGTGGCCCAGAGCGCACCGCCCTAGGAACGCGGAGGTGCCCAAGGGGGCTCCGGCGAAGCCAGCCTGGGAACGGTGGGAACAGAGGCGTTCCGATCGGGTTCCGGCCTCGAACCTGCGGGCGCGCCAGGCGCTGAAAGCGCGGGGTGCCAGGGCGCGCCGGCCGCGGGCGGGACAGCGCCCCGCCCGCGGGGAGCGCTCGCCCCTCCGGGAAGCGCGGCCTCCCTGCTCACTTCCCTCCCCACGCCCGCCACCCCCCTCGGCCGCGGGGAGGAGCCCGCGCCGCCGCCGCCGCCGCCCGCCTGGCCCCGGAGAGGCTGGGAGCGCACGCGAGCTGGCCCTGGCCGCGCCCTGAGCCCGTCCCGCGCCCGCGGCCCCGGCCGAGCAGGGAGAGCCCGGGAATGCGCCGGCGGCTCGGAGCGCCTTGAGGGCGGCGGCGCCCCTGGGACCCGCGGTGAGTGGGGCCCCGGCAGGCCCGGGGCGGGCAGGGGTGCCCTGGCGCGAATGCTCAAGTTCGGCCTTGGGAGGCTCGGCTTCGGGCGGGTTGGGATTAAGCTGGGCTCTGCCCCGGGTGCCCGTGGCGCCCCAAGCCCCCGCCACCCGCGCGCATCCAGGCCCCTGCGTTCGGGGGACTCAGCTCCGACCCGGCCACTCGGGGGCGCTCCGGCTTCACCCGGGCTGCCGAGGGGGGGTAGCGGGCAGGGTGCAGGGGGTGGGTAGCGCCCTCGGGTAATCTGAGGCCAGCTGTTTTAGGGACATTCCTAGCTTCATGAGAAGCCTGGGGGCTTCTGGAAGGTGGAGTCCCTGCCACCATCGCAGCTGCCTAAGGCTTGAGGTCTGACTGGCTCCTGACAGGCGGGGGCCCCTGCTCCCAGCACGACGCCCACCCCACCGCACCCCATCTCAGGGATCTGCTCCCAGCCCCGGAAGGGGGCACGGAGAGAGGGAGAGAAGCCGGGCAGCTTCCCAGAAGTCAGAGTGTGTTTGCAAACTAGTTTTTTCGCCAAAGCTGCCTGGCACCTGTGTGCTGGGGCGGAGGGGGTGGGGGAGCATGGCAAGAGAGAGGAAAAGGCTCTTTCTTCCTTCTTGCCCGCCCCGCCTGCCTTCCTTCGCAGCGCTGCATCTCTGAAAATGTAGGGGTCTTATTCCCCCTTTCTCTTCCCATACCATCCCCGACTCCCCACCTCCCCAGTTCCACAAGCCCTCCTTTGGGGAAGGATGTCCTTCAAAGGGGACTGTGATTTGCCCAGAGTCACCAGTGGCACTGGAACCCAGGGCTCTGGTAGCCACTTGGGGGTTGATCCTGCTGCCTCTGACCCCCAGCCCTGTTATGTACTGGGGGGAGTGACAAGGGCAAGGGATCTGGGAGAATCATCTGAGCCGCCCTTTGTTTTGTCTGCATTTAGTTTTTCCTCACCTAGGGATGTGGGCTGTCACCAAGGGGTGAGTGGGGGCTTTTTCTGTTTCTTGGGGCACCCACAGCTTCAGTAATTGGGACAAGGAGCCTAGTTGTAACCTTGGGTCTGCAGCCTGTCTGTGACCAGCCCTGATAGGGAGCTTTGGGAGATGTTGGTCTGAGCACCCACTCAGCAGTGCCCCCCATCCCTTCCCCACTGAGACCGTCTTCCCTCTGAGCTGTGGTCCTCATCTGTAAAATGGGCCTGTGCACCTGGAGGCTAGGAGCAAACAGAAAGGAGAGGTTTCATTATAATCCCTCTGGCACCAAGCCCAGTGACCCAGTGAGTCCTGGCACTGCCCCAAGCAGGCAGGCGACATAGCTGGCGGGCATGGGAGGAGTCATCCTGGCCGGTTGCTTCATGGAAAGAACCTGGGGCTAAGAATGTGGACGCATGGGGTTTTTCTGACCCTCTGCCACTTCCTGTCTGTGTGCCTGTCATCCCTTGGGCTCGGGAGTTTTTTCCATCTGTAAAATGAAGCGAAGTATGACACAATCCGGTTTACAGAGCTGCCGGGAGGCTGCAACCAGGGGACTGGGTGCAATCAGGTGTTCTGCAAAGTGGGATGCGCTTCGTGAACTGCAAGTATGGGGTCTCTGGAAGTGTTTCAAGAGACCTCCTTCCCAGAGACCATGAGAATGAAGAACTCAGGGACATAAGAAAAGCGTCAGGAGAGAACCTCAGTTTCTATGTCTGTAAAGTAGTGAGAACAATATACCTCTATAATCTTTTAGGGTAATTGTGTATTTCTTTAAAGGTAGTTGTGAGGATTAAATTAGATGACAAAGGGTTCATGGGCACTGTGACTGGTCCATGATAAGTGCTCAGTAACCATTAAAAATCAGTGTCGTTGTTCATGGGAATATTAGTGCCCCTGATGTGGATAACTGCATTTAAGATCCCTTCTGGGATTTTTCTCAGGCCAGCCTGCTCCTCCCTCTCGTGCCTCCTCCCTGGAGAGATGAGCCTTAGAATCCAAATGTCCCAACTTCTGGGCTATTCCAGGAACAGGGTCCTGAGTGGAAAGGTGCTACCAAGCCCAGGAGAACACCATGGGGAATGGTGGATCAGTGGGTGCTCCCATTTGCCCTCCTTGGACTGGCCTCCCGGGGCTCTAAGGAGTGACAGAAAACACGACTGTTCTCTTAAGAATTCCCTCACCTCTGTCTGAGCAGGGAGAGTTGTTGCCTGAGAAACCCCCACTGTCCAGTCTGCCTGAGAGAGGGCTCCCTCCTCTCATCCATACAGGGGCTGCTGAGTCAGGGGCCATCACTTCAGGAGTCCCGGCCCTCCCCTTTGGAGAATGTGGCCCTCCGCTCCTGCCCAGCCCCTTGTAGGACGTAAGATCGGCTCCTTGAGAGCTGGGAGGCTGGGTCACTGGGATCTCGGCAGGCAGCAGCTGCAGAAGACGGCTGTCTTATCCCACCCTCACTGTCCACAAGAGAATATGGGATCCTGACGGGAGGCTTCCTGAGGCCCCACCATTCCTGAGGACCAAACGGGGCTCCCAGCCCAGGGTCCTCTCCCCTCACTGGGCCACCCAGCTTCTGCTCCATGGTGGAGTCAAGCGGACCGTGCTGTTCGTGTCCTGGAGCCTTTTTCCTCTAGCCACATACCTTCTTCCACCAGGGTCTAAGATGACACTAGCCACTAATTCCTCACTTACTATCAAATCGCCTTAGTTAATTTGTCTCCACGCATTAGCCACGCTCTACAATCATCTTATTTATTCACTTACAAGTCAGCTTATTATCTGTCCTCCTCCCCAAAGAGCGTCAGCTCCATGAGCAGGCACAGACAGTGTCCATCACGGTTAGGACTCTTTCCCTGCACTTAATAGGCGTTCCGTAAATGTAAGGTCAATGACTGAATCTGCCCCTCATTGTAGCCTCCTGTCAGATGGGTCTGTGAGGTTGGGTGATGGAGTCATGAGTTTGCCCTTTTGGGTCTTTGGAGGGACCCTTGTCTCACCATGCTGAGTGCTAGAGGACCATCAGAGGGCAGTGGACTCGCCGATGGAGGACGGATAAGTGCTGACCTAGGGGACAGGGAAAGGTGTGTGTCTGGGAGAAGGTGGGATCACCTGGCACTGAAGGACTGGGGGCTGGGGAAGGGGGAGATGGTGGCTGCTGCCCTGGGTGGGGCATCACCTGTTGTCATTGTCTGCCTACCCAGGGAATGGAGGTGTCCTGGGGAGAATCACCCATTCCCCACGTGACCAAGTCTCTTCATTCCTCTGAGCTCAGTTTCTTCATCTAGAAAATGAAGATCTTAAGACCAGCAGCTCCCCACCGCTGCCTTTTTCATGGGGTTCTTAAAGGCAGCTATGAAAGGGCCTGCAAACTGAAGAGGGCTGTGCACCGATGTTGTGATTCCTCTTCCACCTTTGGCTTTGGGTCCCCGCCTGCAGGAAAGCTTCCCTCATCTTGCCACCATCTGTTGGTTACTCAGCAAATGTTAATTGAGCAGCTTCTGTGGGCCAGGGATTGTGCTGAAACTGGGGGTACAACTGCAGAGCTCCAAGTAGAGTGGGGGGACAGAGAGAGGCAAACAAATGAACACAGAGGCAGGAAAACTTCAGATAGTGGAAAATGCCATAAAGAGGATGAAGTGGACTGAAGTGATTGTGATGGGCAGTGCGGTGAGCATCAGGGAGGACTCTTGAGGAGGAGGCAGTGACATTCAAGCTAAGACGGTCTTCTATGGCACTGATATCTCCTTCATGGCTGTATCTCAGCCATGCCCAGCAGGTGCTTAGCAGATATTTTTGAATGAATGAATGAGGGAGGAGTGTCCCAGGCACAGGAATCAGCACATGCTAAGGCCCTGGAGTGGGAACTTGATTAGTGTATTCCAGGACCTGCTTCTCCCCATGACTCAGCCCTGTCTCCTTTGGGGGCTCTTGTGTGTCTCATCAGGAACGAGGGCATCTGTCATGCCCGCTGCGCCCTGGCTGTCCCCTCCCCATGACATAGGAGGAAGTGTGCTCAGCTTCCAGCAGATGATACCGTCCAACCCCTCCCTCCTGTTGGGCCCCAACAATCTTTCTGGGTCACACCCCTATAGCCCCCTGGGAGGGGAGCCATGTACTGGGTAAGAGCATAGTAGATGTGGGAAGCCATACTGCCTGGTGTCAAACCGTGGTTTGCTGTGGACAAGCTGAGTGATGCCAGGCAGTATATTAGTTTTCCAGGGCTGCTGTAACAAAGTACCATAAGCTGGATGGTTTAAAACAATTGAAATGTATTCTCTCACAGTTCTGGAGGCTGGAAGTCCAAATTCAAGGTGTTGGCAGAGTCATGCGCCCTCTAAAGACTCTAGGGAAATGTACGTCCTTGTCTTTTCTAGCTTTTGGGAGCTGCAGGCATCCCTTGCCTGGTGGCAGCAACACTCCAATCTCTGCCTCCTTGTGGTTTCCTTTCTTCCCTCTGTGTCCTCACATGTCCTCTCATAAGGACGTCAGTCATGTTGGATGAAGGGTCTCACCTTACTCCAGTGTGACTTTGGCTTAACTAATTACATCTGCAACCACTCCGTTTCCAAATAGGATCACATTCTGAGGTCCTGGGAGTTAGGCTTCAACATATCTTTGAAGTGGACACAATTCAACCTCTAACAGGCAGGTTACATAACGTCTTTGTGCCTCAGTTTTCTGATCTGTAAAATGGGGTGATACTAAAGGGCCAATCTCCTGGGCTGCAGGGAGGCCTAAATGGCATGATGTAAACCTCAGGATGGGCAGGGTACATAGGAAGCACCCCTGGGTGCTCAGACCAGTAAGGAGCTGAAGAGGAGATGTGATATCCTTGGCCAGAGGGACTTGCCAAGGAGGGCCTGGGTTCCTGGGTGTGGGCTTCTTGCCCGGGGTGCTGAGACTTGAAGAGGCACCTCCCCATTGTCTGGATGAGAGAGGCAGGTGGGCACCTTTTCAGTGTGGCAAGGTGTGGGGTGGGCAGCATCAAACCCACCAAACTGGCAGAAGCCATTAGCAAAAGGCAGGGAGAGGCCGCGTGCAGGGGATGTGAGTAGAGGCTGCCCAGCCACTGTGGGAACCCATGAGGGGCTTCAGGCACAGGGCGAGTCCAGATGAATTTCAGGCCCTATCAGCCCAGAAATTCTGGGTGGGAGTTTGGGGAGGGAGCCCAGAGCAGCCCAGGAAAGACAGGGGCGTTTGTAGACTCCCCAAGGCTGGAAGGAACCCGAGCCCTTGACAGGTAGGAAAAGGAGCACGAAAGGGAAAGGGACCATGCGAGTTCACACGGTTGGGAGCCCGTCTCCTACTCCTTGCCATGGAAGTGCCCTGGGCTGGTGTGGATGCCGTAGCGTAGGCCCCAAGGCTGCCCCACAGCGCCTCTTTGAATGAAGCCAGGTTGGAGCGCCTTTGGCCAGTGAGCACTCACCATGCCTCCATCCTCCATTAGCTTGGTCCACCTTATGAGCCCGACCAGACCCACCCCGAGGTCCCCAAAATATTTTCCGCCTCTCGGAGCACATCCATGCCCATCCCTTTCGTGCTTCCTGGGGGGCAGGAGGGCAGGGCATCACCAGCCCCACTTTGCGGGTGAAGGAGCTGAGGCTAGAAGGCAGGAGGCGGTGGCAGAGGCAGTACTGAACCCAGTGGCTGGTCTCCCTTGGGGATAGGGTGGCGGCCACCTCACAGCCTGTTGGACACACCCTGGGATGATAGCCTGGGGAGACCCCGGGCCAAGCCCTTCTCAACAGGGCTGAGCTGAACCAGGGGCCTGGGGGGTCCCGAGGGAGCCACCTCCCTCAGGAGCAGAACTTAATGATTAGGTGGGGGCTACAGAGAAGAGCCTCCCTCCGGGTGCGGTCTGGCAGAAGCTGGGGACCTCAGGGGGCCTCAGGACCAACCCCTGCTGCAGCCTCCTCTCAGTGCTGTCTGCATCTATATTTATCCCCATAATGGCCTGGCTGCCTGTCGGGAGTGCAGTGTCTTCCAAGCACAGCAGCCGGTGCCTTAGCTAAGGTAGATAAGTGATTTGTGTTGAGATGCCGCCCCCCACCTTGACAAGAGCACCAGCCTGTTCTCTGGGGGCTGTGTGGCGCCTGCCAGAGACAGTGCAGTAATGGCTATGCAAGGACATCCCCAGGGAGGATGAGCAGCTCGGGGCTGGACACCCCTCCGCCCCACAGAGAGCCAGGGCTGTCGGCCGAGGAGGTGATGAGGCCGTGGCCGGGGTTGGTGTGTAGCTGGAAGGTGGGACCAGATAAATATTAAAGCCTTGTAGCTGCAGAGATTCCAAGAACCCGTGATTCCAAAATTCCAGAATTCCCAAATCCTGGAATTCTGTGACTCTGTAGCCCCGAGCTTCTGTAGTCCCCAGATGCCTCAGATCCTTTTCCTTTCACCTCACTCTTCCTCGCTTTCCACAAATGTTTGTCCAGTTCCCATTCTGTGCCTCTCTGTGCTGGGAACAACAGAGGTGACCATAAGATTTGGTTCCATCTTTTAGCTCAAGTGAAGGGGACATTTCCTAAGCCAGCAGTTACAGTATAGTGACAATGGAAGTGCTACACCCTCCAGGGCCAGGAGCTCAGGAGGGGCTTTGTAGAGGAGCCCCGGGGTTGTTTTTAACATTTTATTGAAGGGTAACATACAGAATAGAGCAGACTTCCCATGTGTGCAAAGTAAAGACTAAAATTTCTCCAAGAAGGAATTCAACCTCCAAGACTGCAACACAGAAACCTTGCTTAGTTCCAGGCTGCTTGACCCAATGTGCGGATTTCAGAGTCAAACTGCAGTATCAACTGTCACCCAAAGCTCCAGCCTTCCCTCTTGCCCTATAGATTTCAGACTTGCCAGCCCACCCACCACCACCAAACCCAATCACAGGAGCCAATTCCTTAAAAGAAATCTCTCTGTAGATAGAAAGATAGATAGATAGATAGATAGATAGATAGATAGATAGATAGATAATAGATAGATGATAGAATTGGTTCTGTTTTCCTCTGGAGCACCCTGACTAATACAGTTGCCATTTGCCTTCTTGGATCTCCTTGTCTGGGAAATGAGGTGAAGGAGGCAATGTAGATCTGGGTGCATTTGAGACACTTTCCAACACTGCAGTTTGAGCAAACGCAGCCATCAGCGTCTGTGGGGACCTGGCATCTGGTTAGCCGAGGGTTCTCTGGTTAACAGAGTGTTACCACTTAGGCCAGAGTTGCAAACTCAGAGCTCTGTGGATTTGTGTGTACTTGAACCCACCGCAGACCCACCAGGGGGCTTATTCAAACATGGGCTGGTAGGTGCCACTCCAGCAACTCTGAGTAGGCCTGTGGGGGCTCAGGATGCTGCATTTCTAACAGGATCCGAGGAGAGGCAGAGGCCGCCCAATCTGGGAGCCACACATGGAGTGGTGAGAGCCTAGGGCTGAGTGAGCCTCTGCTCTCAGTGATCAGACCCCACTGAGCAGGCGGGAGAGGACCCCGAGGCCCTGAGGGTCCCAGAGACCATCGCCCCAGAGTGTAGCATCTTAGATGGCGCGTGGGTGAGCCATCTGAGCCCGTTATTCCCTCCCTGGCCCACCATCTATCACCTTGGCCTCCCTGGGGATCCCTGTGCTGTTTTACAGCTGAGAAGGGGAGTCTAGAATCATATTTCTCCACCAGTTTTAACTCCTTGCTCCCTTTACTTAAACCGTAAACTTCACACATCTCCTGAGGTTTTGATCTGCTCTCCTGCCTCATCCATCAGGAATCATTGATAATAGCACAAGCTACACAGTGTCTTCTTTCTAGGTGCTTTGCCTCACTTAATCCTCATAACGCCCCCTCCCCCCACAAGCACTCTTACTGTCCCCACTTTACAGAGGGGATATTTGCCCTAGGTCACACAGCAGGTCGGCAGAGCAGGGAATTCAGACCCTAGCAGTCTGAGTCCGGAGTTTGTGCTCTTAACCGGCAGGTCCCGACCGAGGACCAAGCCCCGTCCTTGTTACTGCCACCAACAAGATTTTGTAGAGCAGTATTTTCTACAGTTGCTCCTGAAAACAGAAATTTTTTTTTTCATTTTTCCAAATACCAAGTCGAACATACTTCTTCAGATGGCACACGATGCCCCCAGTTTGGCTGTGCCGTCCCACTGGCGCACTTGTCCTGGTACTCGCCACCAGTTGAGAATCTGAGGAGTGGAGGCTGCTGCATCTCTGCCCACCTGGGCCCTGCCCTTCACCTTTCCTGTCTCTTCCCCGTCTGAGTCTCCAGGTGTCCACCCCAGCCATCTGCCCCTCTCCCCCGCCCCCCATCATCTGTCTTCCTGTGCCTGCCTGTCCGTGGCTCCCCATCACTGCCCATCTTTGAGTTGGGGGTGCTCCCAGCCACCTCTTCCCCACAGTGGGCCCCCTGTGACTGGGTGGGGTGCACAGCCCAGCTCCTGGGCGCTGAGCTATGCGGGCCAGCGGTGTGCAGGAAAGATGGACTCGGGAGGCGCTGGCTCCTGGCCTCAGACCGTCCTCCCCTGGCTTAGAAACACCACTGCTCCTTCTGGGTCCTGTTTCCACCCCATGAAGTGGGACTCGAACCCTTCCTGCTGGCTTCTTGGAACAGTCATGAGGGTCCAGGGTTTGAGAAATAGCTTTGTGATTTTCTGGGCCTGCAGACTAAAGAGCTTGCCTAGTAGGTTTCCACCTTCCCACGTTCATTTAGCACATATGTATTCAGCACTCACTATGTGCTAGGAAAACAGCGGTCATCCCTCCGTCATGGAACCTGCATTCTAGGGGGACAGAAAGACAACACACTAAGTAAACATGAATGAACATTGGAATGTATGTGAAGAAAACAGCATGGGGCTGAGAATGAGATTCCGTTACCTGGGGTGACCAAGGAAAGCCTCTGAGGAGGTGACATTAAGCTGACAACTAGACCTGTCTTGTGAAGAAAAGCATTTCTGGCAGAAGGAATAACAAGTACAAAGGCCCTGAGGCAGGGCAGAGACTACATGTTTGTGGAACAGAAGGAGGCCCGTGTAACTGGAACAGAGGGAGCGAGCGGGAAGGTGGCATGGACGTGCAATCAGTTCAGATGGGGCTCTGTTGGCCTGGGGAGGATTTGGGGTTTTGTGTGACCTGGAAAGGGAAGCCACTGGAAGACTTCTCATGGAGAGCTGTTGTACCATCTGACTTGCAAGTTTAAAGACTCCCTCTGGCTCTGGTATGGAGAAGAGAGAGTTGGGGCTGGTGTTGCATCAGTGAGATCTGTCATGGGCCCCGGGCACAGCTAGCCAGGAGATGATGGGGGCCTGGCCAGGCCAAGACAGTGGAAGTGGGAGATGGGGACGATGCTACATGCAGCTTGGAGTTGGGATCAGCAGCAGTGGGATCTGGGGAGTGAAGGAAAAAGAGAGGTCAAGGCTGATGGGTTCCTAGGTTTCTGGCTAAAACCAGAATGTTCTAGACCTGTGGTTCAGCACCAGAGTCTTGCTGCTCATTGCAGGGCACTCAGGAATGTTTGTTGAAAGAATGAATGGGAATTCTGAAGCCCCACCTTCTCTTTGCCTCAGTGAATCCATCTGTAAAAGGGACTACTAATTTTGTATCCCTTCCTTCCAGCCCCTTCCCTGGGGGTCCGATTACCCCAGCAGGCCTGTGCCCATCTGGGCCAGGAGTCGGCATCATCTGAGAGAAGGCCCCGGCTCGCCATGCCCCCTCTCCAGCCCGAAACCTCAAATTACCTGTGGGGCGGGTGCTGCACCAAGGAGTATTTTTTCATCTCGCCCAGATGCGCATGGCAGGCCCAACCCCCCCTTAATGACACCTTGCCTGCCTGCCTCTTGCTGGAGTAGGAGGCTAGGGGGCCTGGCCCAGCCTGAGCTGTGGTTTCTTTGTCCATTGCGGCAGGCCTCAGGGTCTGGCCCAGCTGCCCGCTGCTGGGCTGGTACAGAGGGGCTCACTCTGACCCAGCCCGCCCCAACTCCGGACACCATGTGCTCCCCATTTCGGGGATCCAGAGGCTTCCAGCTGGAGGGTGAGTTGGGGATGAAGGACGTGCCCCAAGCTGGGGGAGGAATATGCCTTTCCTGCCACCCATCGCTCACGCTTTCCGGGCCCGCAAGCTGATCCAGATGGAGCCTAACCCAGCCCGAGCCCCCCTGACTTGGCCCTCCTGGCCACACCCTGAGCCAGGCCCCAGCCAGTGAGGGGTAGGAGGACAGTGCAGAAACACAGGCGAGTAATGATGGTGGCCTAGATGGGGAGGGCCAGGGGCAGGGAGAAGTGGCCCCAGAGTGTTCACATGAGCGTGTGCCTTTGCATATGAAAGCCTGGGGACATGTGTACAGTGTGTATATGTGACCATATGTGTGTGTATATGCACAAGGAAGTATATGTACCTGAGTGTGTATACCTGACACTCCTCAGGATGAAAACAGAGCTGAATGACTTGGCAGGAGGGGGCATGGTGGCCCAGGTGGCATCTTGCATGTCATGAAGGAGGCCTATGAGGTGGCGAGGAGGTGGGTGATCCGGAATCTACTCCGTCGGTGGTGATGGGAGATGCCGGCTTGTGGACAGGGTGTCCCTAGAGAAACTGGGGATCTAGGGCGCTCTGGGGCCTCTTAGCCTCAGGCTCCCTTTGACCTGGCTGACTCCCGAGCTGTCCCCACCTGGGTCCTAGTTCCCCACCATGCTCACAGTCACCCCGACACTGGCCAGAAAGCCACCCATTGGTTGGGAGTCTGGAGAACCGGCTTACACCCTGCCTCCGCTGTTTCCTGGCGGTGGCACGTTGAGCAGGTGACTTCCGCTCTTTGGGCCTCAGTTTCCTCATCTGTAAAGTGAGGGATAATGTTGTGCCCCACCCTACCTCTGCGTGGTTGTAAACATACACAGCTGTTCTCTCAGCCACATGGACATTCCTGTCCCCCCACCCTCCTAGCTGGGTCGAGCGAGGATTTCGAGGGTCATCTCACTCCTCCCCCACTTGGCATGGCCGCCCAGCTGCACTCAGCGAGAGTGAATGCAGTGCTTGAGTCCTTCCATGGAAACTAATTTTTACATGACAAGAATAAATCCTGCAGGCAAATTGCAGTGCTGTCCTGACGCTCTGGGCTCGCGTGATTATAATGAGGTTCTAGGGACAGACGGTGGAGGGAGGGGGCCGAGCACAGGCTTTGTCACTGTCCAGATCCCCTCTTTGCCAGAAGCACTGAGTCTGGAGGGGAGAAGGGCTCCTGGCGCCAGCCCCACACTCTCAGGCCTCTTGCAGACTGGGGCCTTCGACTGCCCCAAGAGAGGCTTGCACTCAGGGAGTGGCCAGTGGCTTGGGTCAGAGGGACGGGGAGCAGGCCCAGCACTGCCTCTGTGGCTTGGTCCTTCCTGCCTGGATGCCAGCCACCTCCTCACCAGCCTCCCTGCTGCCTCTGTTTAACCTGACAACCTCTCCTCCACACAGGGACCAGAGTGAGCTTTTAAAAACAGAAATCAGGGCCGGCCAAGTGGCACAGTGGTTAAGCATTGGTTTGGGAAGCCAGCGGCCCTGGTTTGGATCCCACATATGAGGGCCAGTGACACTGCCCTCAAAAAAAAACTAAAAAAAAACCCCAGAAATCAGATCATGTCACCTGTGTGTTTAAAACCCTCCAAGACTTCCATCACTCTCAGAATAGAGCCCCAACTCCCTGTAGAGCGTCCAGCCGGTGGGACCTGGCTGTTGTCCCTACTCAGCAGACTGGAACGTGAAGGCAGAGACTGGACAGTCTTCTTACTGCAGGATCCTGGCCCTGGCATGGCTCTTGCGAGCTAGGAGATGCTCCGTAAACACTCTAGAGTGAATGAATGAGCTTCTGTGCTTCTCTGGAAAATGGGGCCACATTAGCACCTACTAATAAGGATTAGAGACCTTGTGCAGGTGACGTCAGGGCTCGTAAGCTCAGGAAGTTGGATTCAAGTTCCCAGAGGGAATGCTCTCCCTTCACCTTCCTCCTCTGGGGCAGTGCAGGGCCAGTTCCCCACTCCAGTGAGGGGCCGAGATATCAATTAGTCAAGGAGCTGGAACCTTCCCTTTGCTGGTAAGTGTTTGAGGCTGGACTCGTCCACACTGTGATGGGGCCTGTGTTTACTACACATGCACCCGTGGAAATAAGATCTGATCACAGGAGTCTCGTCAAACTGTCATGATGGCTCATAGGCAGATGAGGAAACTTAGGCGACGGAAGCCAGAAGGCTTGTCCGTAGGGCCTGTGTCCTGGAGCTCCCTCTGCTACTGGCGATGGCTTTCTCCACACTTGCTCCAAACGATCTTGCACTTGGAGGAAAGCAAAGCTGCCCGTAATTAGCCTTGACAATGGAAGGGCCCAGTGAATGGAATTTTGGGAAGTCATGTACAAGTGAAAAGGCGGACTATGTGTTGAGGATAAGGACCAACTCAGGCAGGATCTGAGAGAGACGGAGGGTTCTTTTGTTCATTGATTTATACACTCATGCTTTTTTTATTCAGAAATGTACTCCATGTGTCCTCTGTGCCAGTCACAGTGCTTAGGCCAGGGATACAAGATGAACAAGATGACAATGAACAAGGTCAAGTGTTGGATAAGTTACCAGAAGTGAGTTTTCTAGTGGCCAAAGCAAGGAGGGACACTGGAGCAATTACAAGCTCCGCTGAAGCCACAGGATGCCAACATTTTAATTGCTCAGGAGAAGAAGTCCAGGTTTTCCTGGCAAAATGAATGTCTGGGATGCCCTTGTCGACTGTGATTTGTTGCTGATCTGGCAGGGGCCACTTGGACCTGTGTGTATCTCACAGGTAAAGACTGACCAAAGCAGAGGATGACTTAACGGCAAACACATCTGCCAGAGTCTCCTTTTCCTGCATTCTCCATTCTCCGGTCTTCTGCCCATGTTATCCACTCCCCCGACCCACACGCCCCTTTCCTTCCGTATCTTCCCACATACTGACGGTCAGGCGGTGATACCTTCCCAGAGTAGAATGGTGTGGCGGATGTCTGTCCCCTCTCTGACCCCCATTCTTATCCCCTCAGACTGCCAGGAACTGCTGCCACCACCACCACCGCGAACCCCCATGGCCTACATATCAAGTGGGGGTGCCCCAGCATCGGGGGTGGCCCCCATGGGCTCCCAGTATTGCGTGTGCAAGGTCGAGCTGTCAGTGAGTGGCCAGAACCTGCTGGACCGGGACGTCACCTCCAAGTCCGACCCCTTCTGTGTCCTCTTCACAGAGAGCAACGGCAGGTGGACCGAGGTGAGGCCTCTCTGTGTGCACCTGTGGCGGGTGGCAGACGGCCAGGTGGCGGGGAGGGGCTCCCACTGGATCCTGGGGCCTCTGGTCAGGCCCTTGGACGTAACTGGAGTGTGGGCTGGGGATTACTTAGAAAATTGTTACTCTTAAAATTAAATTTTATTTATTACTTGAAATAATTATATTTGTGTTTAAATTATTATAATTCATAGATTTATAATTATATAATTTTATATTCATTATTTATTTATTTATTTATTTATTTTTTTTTTTTTTTTTGAGGGCAGTGTCACTGGCCCTCATAGGTGGGACCGAACCGGGGCCGCTGGCTTCCCAAGCCAGCACTTAACCACTGCACCACTCGGCTGGCCCAATTTTATATTTATTTATATCATAGTATTTTAAATTATTATATAGGTAAAAACCTTACAGTTTTAAAAAATGCTTGCTTCCACTTTTAAATAATTTTTCCCACTTATTCCTAAATGAACGCAGTCAGTGAGGATGAAACAGAGAAATGGGGAACCCAGGCTTTGGTCTCGGAGATGGACCAAGGCCCAGCTCTGTCACTTCTTGCTGTGTGGCCTTGGGCAAGTGGCTGTCCCTCTCTGAGCCTACCTCCTCATCTGTGAAATGAGGATTTTGTTTTTTCTCTGCCTACTTTGGGGAGCCCAGAGCTGGCAATGTTGATGGGGCCACAGCCAAGGGCTTCTGAACTGGACAGCTTTGGCCTGAGATCCGAGGAGACTTGCAACTTAAGGAAGGAGATGGAGAAATCCAAACTGTTAAGACTTTTAACTTTTTTTTTTTAGAGGGCAGTGTCACTGGCCCTCCTATGTGGGATCTGAACCGGGGTTGCTGGCGTCCCAAGCCAGCTCTTAGCCACCGTGCCACTCGGCCGGCCCAAGACTTTTAACTTTTAAAAATGGGTTTGTTCCTATTCCAAAAGGGGTCTATTTTTATTGTAGGAAATTTAGAAAAGCCAGATAGACCTAAAGAAGAAAATCAGAATGGTTGGGAACCTGCCTGTCAGGGAGAACCACTGTGGACAGTTTGGTAACAGACTTCCAGATACGTAGTTTTATATGCATGTAAATTTCCCAAAATGTGGCTCTGTTTGTCATAGTTATTAACTGGGCCATAGTGGACATCCCAGTAAACATACTGTGGTTTACAAAGACTTTCCACAGATATTGGCTCCTTATGATGCCAGGAAAATGGTGCTGAGATTGTTGACCCATATTACAGAGGGGAAACTGGGGCCCAGAGTGGGTAGGGACTTCTGTGTGTCGCCCAGTGTACTGGTGATGCAGCCAGACATGGGAGGTGGGGCGTGGGGTCACCTGAGGACTCTTGCGGGGAGCTCCAGGCCTTAGGCCAGAATGTCTGGAGCATCCTGGCTCCACTCTGCCAGGTCCCGGGAACCCCGCCTGCCCCTCGGGATGGTGTCCTCCCCCACTGCACCCCACCCCTACTCATAACACTCCCCCACCCTCCCTGACAATCTCTCCCACCTAGGCAGGCCACGCTGGCTAAAAATAGCCCAGGGGCAAGACCTCTTTCAGCTGCTCCAGCCCTTGGGACAGGACTGGGTGGGAGGAAACAACACAGCCTGGGCCCCAGAATAGCCCATCACTCAGACTCTGAGGTCTGGAGAGGCCGCGGGCGGGGTTCCTGTCCCAGCCCCACCACTGACCCACATTACAAGGTCCTGTCCTTACCCAGGCCTCGATTCCACAGCAGGAATTGGGGCAGCACAATTCCAGGATTCTATACAGGCACACTCATCTGCGCTTGAGGGAATGGGAAGCCTCCAACCCCATCTCCCACTAAGGACCCCTCCGTTCTGTTCTCTCAGCTTCCATGTAAAATGTGGTGTGAAAAAAAGGGTTCTCCCAAAATAAAAAGGAAGAAAAACACAGTCAAATTTCATTTTACAGAAATGGAAACTGAGGCCCAGGTGGGAAAAAAGGACTTGCCCTTTGTCACTTACCTAGGCAGGGACAGGGCCCAAGCTCTTATCCTGGCACCTGGGTACGGAGTCAGGGCTGAAGAATTAAGAGTGTGGGTGCTTGAGTCAGACCTGGGTTCAAATCTTGGCCCTGCCACCCTAGCTGTTGCGCCTTGGGTAAGTCACTGTGAACTGAGAGTCATGATTGCTTCAGCCATCCAAGTAACTGGCCAAGTGCCTGACAGAGTGGGTGTTCATCGAGTTAGCAGGATGATTTCTGGCAGCTCGAGAAGGGTTGAACCAGCACGGGACTCTGACTCCTATTTCCCTGCCCCTTTGCCAGTACGACAGGACGGAAACTGCAGTCAACAACCTCAACCCTGCTTTCTCCAAGAAGTTTGTCCTGGACTATCACTTCGAGGAGGTGCAGAAGCTCAAGTTCGCCCTGTTCGACCAGGACAAGTCCAGTACGCAACTCGACGAACATGATTTCCTGGGCCAGTTCTCCTGCAGCCTGGGCGTGGTGAGCAAGGCAGCCCCCCGATCTCCAGGCATCACCCGACTCCCAAGGACAGCTCAGTCCCTAGGAGAGAACCCCTCCTGACACCTGCTTTCCCTGGCCCCATTTTCCTGGCTGGCTCCCAAGGTGACATCACAAATTCAGATAAACTTTCGAGCCAGCAGGCAGCAAAAGGGGGAAGCCGTCTGGTAGGTTTATGGCCAGGCGGAAGAACTCCGTACTGGACGACAATGCTGCCACACAGGAACGGGGGCCCCATGTGGCCAGAGCCTCTGATTAGTAGTAATCAGGTGTGGTTTTGACTTCCTGCGGTAGGAGCATCCGAGCGGCAACCAAACACCCATGACACTGACTCAGTGTGACCTTGGGCAACTTCCTTTCCCTCTCTGGGCCACACTTCAGTCCTTGGGGAGTTAATGGAGGCTGGGAGGCTGCAGGGCGAGGATCCCCTGACACAGTTTCCAGTCATCCTTTATGGTGATGTGCCCCACCCCCTTTTGGGCCTCAGTTTCCCCATATTTCACTTGGGGATCATGATGACTGCCCTGCCTATGGGGATGGTGAGGAAATAAAATGAGAGATGCTTTGAGAGGTTCTAATGCAGACTGCAATGCCCTAGGCCTCCCCAGAGATGATCAATGAAAAAAGCAAGAGTCCAACAGTTGTGCAAGAAGTGGGGTGCATCCATCAGGGTCCCCGCTGTGCTGTGTGTCCACATCCTCAGAGGGTAACTGAGGAGAGAGTTTAAGGCTGAGTGGGCAGAGGCCGGGAACAGACAATGGAGGGGAAGCCTACGCAGGCCCTGCCACCACCGAAGGGCCCAATGAAGCCCAGCGAAGCGCTGCCATCCGTAGCCTGGAGGGCGGGGTGGGGCCGGAAGTGGTGTTGTCAGGGCCTGGTGAGAGCTGTGGCCATGGTGGGGAGGCCTCTCTGGACTGCAGCAGAGGCTGATGACAAGCAGCAATGCTTCTGCCAAACCACAGCCCAGCCTTTCTCCCCTGCTGCTCTCCCGGCTCCAACTGGCACCCCTACTGTCTGAACTCCCACAAGCCAGAGGACAGGGGACCCGGGTGCTGCAGTGCACAGTGGCACAGAGCAGGTGGCGAAGGTCAGGGATGAGGACTGGAGAGGAAGACCTGCAAAGGGGGGATGAGAACATGCTCATATCGGCACAAAGAAACACTGCATTTTCCCCCAAGAAGCTGAGAACCGGGGTGGCCCATGAAGGGTGTGGGAATGGGGCGTGTACAGAGATGGTGAAACTTTACAGTGTGGTCCACTTTTCCTTTCTTTGTTGTCTTGATCACTGAACCCTGGTGAATGCAGTTCCTATTAAAACCAATGGAAACATACAGAGACTCAGGGTTTGAGCCTCTCCATCAGAGGAGGGTGGTGTCTGTGGATAGCTGTGGGGAAGGCAGTTAGGGGGCAAAACCCCCTAGAGTTGTCTCCAGAAAGTGAGCCTTTCGAGAGCCTTTTTCTGGGGGGCAGTCAGATCAGTGGGAGTCGGCCTGCTGGGATTCCATCCCCGCTGTTGGGCTTCAGGCGAGTGTCTTAACCTCTCTGAACCTCAGGCTCCTCCTCTGCCCAGTGGGGTTAGCCATGGCTGCTGGCTGCCTCCCGTGATGAGAATCACGCAGGGGGAGGTTTATCCGGCGCCAGGCATAAAACTGTGAGCTGTGAGTGGTGCCTGTTGCGTGTTTTCCCTTCTCTCCAACCCTCACGGAGCTCCTTTCTCTCCTCTCTCCCCCAGATCGTCTCCAGCAAAAAGATCACTCGGCCTCTGCTGCTGATGAATGACAAGCCTGCGGGGAAGGGCTTGATTACGGTACCAGCCCCCCTCGGCACCCCTTCTGCCTCTGCCCGCTGCCCTCCCCCATCAATGGGCCGCTTCCCTGGCAGATAGATAATCACCAGCTTTGTTTGGAGTAAAAAGGCCCAAGTTACAACTTAGCAACAAGTCTCTTAGCAACGGGCTCCTGGCTCCACATGATGCATTGGGGGCCGCCATGCTGAGGGTAGGGGCCAGGGGCAGGGACGCTCCTACTCGTACTTGGAGGCTGCCGGAGCCCTTCCAGCAGCTCCTCCTCGCCCTGGCCCCTGCCTGACCTCCCTTGGGGGTCTTTCAGGAGGTCCTTGCCCATCGGAGCTGGCTTGTGGCTGCAGTGCGCAGTGATTCTGGGACGCGGAATGGTTCTTGGGATGCGCAAGCCCTTTGCTTGAATGAGCTGCTTGGTCCTCCCGGGCTCACAGGAGGCAGAGATGCCCAGAGAGTAACGCCTTGGGGCTGTTCAGCTAGTGAGATTCTCTCCTGCATTGTCCCCCTTCAGGGCCTGGGTGATTCAGAGAACTGGGAGCACTGGAGGGAGGAGGCTCGAACCAGTGTGTGTTCACATGAGTCACTCCCCCGTCTGGAACCTCCCTGGCTCCTAACTGCCGGTGGCACCTTGCAGCAAGGCTGTGAGGGGCCCGGCAGTCCCCACCTTGCTTTCCTGTCTCAGCTGTGTTGGACCCGTTTGGTGTATATGGCCTGGGTTCAAGGCAAACTGAATTCTTAGCATTCCCTGCACGTACCCTAGGTCTTTATCCACGGTTCCTACCACCCGGAATGTCCTGTCCCAACCTCCCTTCACCTCTTCGGGTTCAAAACCTCCCAGTCATCTTGACTTCACAAGGCAGCTCCCCTCCACCTGGAAGCCAACCCAGGTGGACCCACCTAGCCCAGTATGCCATTCCCCCTAGCATTTCTACTGGTCCCACTCTAGGCCTCAGTTCCTTCCTCTGTGAAATGGGTACAATAGGTACAACTACAGGATTGTGAAGCAACCTCAGCTGGAGGACAGGAAGGGGAGATGGGCTTCCAGCCTGGCCACTGTCTGTGGTTCTGAAGGGTTGAATAGCATGTTCAGTGAGGCCATCCTACAGGTGTGAGGGGTGGGGAAGCCCCAGATAGGCAAGGATCCAGCCCACTGTGTGGCTTTCCCTGACACTCTGAGAGGAAGGGGGGACACAGGCCCTGAGAGGGCAGATGGCAGCCCCAGGGCCCCCAGCTCCTCTGTCACTGGCTGGGCTGGGGCCTGAAGGCCATGGCTGACGGGGAAGGCCTGGAGGATGGATGACACTGTGAGCTGACGAGACAGCAGAGGGAGCTCAGATAGTTTCCCTAGCTGCACAATGAAGCTGCTGGCATTCCTGACGCCTTGGTGTTTTGAGGTGGCTGTGCTCTGGATCTGCAGTGAAGACGTGGCGGGGCGGCGGGGGGGCCTGTCAGGTGCTCCCTGGCCCAGACTCCCTCCCCAGGGCTCAGGACCACCTAGATCTCCCCTCACCATTCAGTGGCTCCCTCTCTTGAGCCACATGGAATCACTCCCTAATTCCTTATATCCAGATGGGTTACCTCGCTTTTCAGAAGATAGAAACTGAGGTTTGGGATAGACAAAGACGTGTCCAAGGTTGCCTGGCACCAGCCCTCCCCTCTTTCCCCCCTCTTAGCCCTGAGAATTGACTCCTGGGGCACCCTATGCCCACCGTGCCTGGCAGGAGGCCGGGGGAGTCCGAGGAGCAGGTCCTGACCCCTCACATTCCTCTGGCCTCACAGATTGCTGCCCAGGAGCTGTCGGACAACCGGGTCATCACACTGAGCCTGGCGGGTAGGAGGCTGGACAAGAAGGTGAGGTGACCAGAGGAGGGGGTTCTCCTTTGGGGAGCAGTATCCCTCCCCCAGGTTTGCATAGCTGAGCCCTACAGCTTCTGGCCACCGCTGTCAGCACCCCCGCTTCCCCACCAAGGGACAAGCCCATAGCACAGGGCTTTATTGGCCACCTCAAGTTAGGACCCCTTCACCACTGAGGTAGTGAGTTTCCCATCACTTAGGGGTATTCAACACATGGCTCCTTGTCAAGACCCACACCTTGGGGCTACCTATCACGCTTTGTGTAAATGCTTATAGTAACCTACGGGGCTCCACCTGATGTTTCCACAGCCCCCAAACCCCCTGACCTCATGCCTTCCACTCTCCCCACCTTCATTATGCTTCAGCCAAATCAGCCTCATTGTTGTCCCAAAATTATACCAGGCGCCCTCCTGCCTCAGGACCTTTGCTCTTGCTGTCCCCTCTGCCTGCAATGTTCTTTTCCCTGAATATTCTCACAATGGCCTTTGCACCACCATCTAGCCTTCACTCTTATGTCACCTCCTCAGCAAGGCCTTCCCTGAAATTGTAGTCGGCTCTCATTTCCTACCCTTCCTGCTTTACTTGTCTCCTTAACACGAATTACTGCCTAACATATTATTTACTCTTTTACTGTCTCCCCTCCTTGAATATAGCCCCTTTAGAGTGACACTTTGTTTTTTTAATTTAAATACATGGATTTTTAAAGGACATCCTATCCCTTCTGTAATGTGCTGGGAGAGTTGCCGTTTTTCAGACTCCCACTGAAATAAATTAAAGTCACATCCTGCTGGGGGCCTCCCCCTCCTGGGAACAATCACCCTTTTGGAGTCCTGTCTGGTCTAAGATGCTGCTGCTGGAGCGCTGTAGGTTCCAGGCCTCAGGTTTCTGAGCACAAGCTGTGCTAACCTTCGGATGGGGCGGTTTCTCCTGGGGGAGGCGTTCATCCCAAGGGGCTGCAGCTGCCCTGGGCCCCTTGCTGCGCCCTGTAGAGGCTGAGGGTAGGGCCAGGCTGGCTCTGCCCATAGCTCCCACCCTTGACACTGGGTTGGGGGAGGTAGCTGGGCCACACACCCTCTCCCTTCTGACTCCGGTAGAGTTGTGTCTCCCTCACCGCATCCTCCTGCTTTCTCCAGGACCTGTTTGGGAAGTCAGACCCATTTCTTGAGTTTTATAAGCCAGGAGATGACGGCAAGTGGATGCTGGTCCACAGGACTGAGGTGGGTGCGTGGGGACCCGGGGGTCTCTGAGCCGGTGGGTCTGTAGTCCAGCCACCTCCAATGGCACAGGATGGGGCTGGGCAGTCGCAGCCATGCGGCGTGCAGGGAAACCCATGATGGCACCTGAAGGACCTGTTTCCTCTCTGCCACAGGGGTGCCCACTTCCTTCCATCCCCAGAAGCACGGTTGTGGGTCTCTCCATCTCGATGCTCCCTGTCCCTGTTGGGCTGGCCCAGCCTCAGAGCACTGCTGCCCCGGACCTGAACTCACTTTTGCCCCTCGCTGTCCTCAGGTGATCAAGTACACACTGGATCCTGTGTGGAAACCATTCACTGTGCCATTGGTGTCCCTGTGTGATGGGGACATGGAGAAACCCATCCAGGTGAGGAGGGCTCTGGGAGCCCTGCTCCCCACCCTGCCAGCTTACCCGTCTACCCGCAGCTTCCTGGGGTCGCTCTGGCAAAGCTTTCTGGGGAGGCGCATGAGATCTGGGTCCTCATCTCAGGTCTGCCTGACCCTGTGAGTGGGCTGGGCAGGGCCCCCAGCTCTGTGAGCTCCCTCTTCAAAACCGGAACAGAGTGACTGTCCTGTTGTCCCCAAGGCCTCCGGTGCTGCTAGCTAGGATAACAATTGCAGAAACTCCTTGGAAAGGACCAAGCACTGTCATGATGAGGATGCTGCTTACTAGTCTCTAAAAGCCCTCAGTCTTCAGGGGCCATGCCTGAGAGCGGATCGGGTGAGGGGAGGCAACTAGGTCAGGCTGGGATCCCCAGACAGGGTTCTAGGAAACCAGGATTCTAGTTCTGTGTCTACTGCTGCTGCTGTGAGACTTTGTGCAAGTGCTTCCCTTCCAGGGCCTCGGTTTACCCATCAGTAGAATGGGTATAACTCCTGCCTTCCTCCTAGGAGTGCTGTGTAGTTAGAGAACGTGTAAAGCTAGGAATTTTGTGTGTATGCCCATCTTGGGGGGAAAAGTCTAGGGGGGGCTCCAGGCGACGGCTCATGAAGCCAGGTGGGCCACAGCCCAAGACAGAGAAGGAGCCAAGTGATGGGTGTGTGAGGAGCTTCCTGCACCAGAGAGTACAGCCTCCATTGCTGGGGTGGCACACGTTCTTTTTTCCCCGACAATTTTGGAAGGCTTCCTGTAGGAGGCAGTTTAGGAGCTACTGGCATCATTCCAGGCCAGCTAGGCAGATGCTAGGAGAAGAGGGAGGCACCACCAGAAGAAGACATGGGGTTTGCTCAGGGAGCTGAAGGGGCTGGGGAGGACCTCTTTGTGGGGCAGCCCTGGGGTGACCTCACTGGACCCACCCCAGGTCATGTGCTACGACTACGACAATGATGGGGGCCACGACTTCATCGGCGAGTTCCAGACCTCGGTCTCACAGATGTGTCAGGCTCGTGATGGTGTCCCGGTAAGACGAGCACATTTGCTTGACCAAGACCGAGCCGGGGACGGGGGAGGGGCACAGGTTTTTGAATCAGGCAGACCAGTGCTCAGATTTCGCCTCTCTGGCTGTACGACCTTGAGCAAGACATCCAGTGTCCCTGAGCCTCAGTTTCCCCTTCTGTCAAATGGGGGTAGAGGAGTAGAGGGAATTGAATGAGATAATACAGGTAAAGTGCCTAGCACATAGTGAGCACTCAGGAGCTGTCCATGTAACTCACCCCGAAAAACCGGGCCCTGGGTGACAGTTCTGGGTTCATGAGTGGAATGACATGTGCATGAGTTGTCTGGGGGTAGAGGGCAGTCACAGCTCCTCCTATGGACAAGCACAGTTTGGTGTGAACCCAGGTGGCAGGAACCATTTCTAGGTGTGGACATCTATGCTGCCCCTGGTCAAGGCTGTGGAGGGGGTTCTGGGGCCCAGGGGAGACTCAGTCCCCAGGGAGACCCCAAGGTGAGCTTCCCTTTCTCCTTTTGTGTTGCCCAGCTGGAGTTCGAGTGCATCAACCCCAAGAAGCAAAGGAAGAAGAAGAACTATAAAAACTCGGGTATCATCATCCTGCGTTCCTGCAAGGTGGGCCAGCTGGGGGTGGGGATAGGGCACAGGTGAGGGCCAGCGAGGCCTGGGTTCCAATCCTTGTTGGGTAGCTCGTGGCAGCCCACTGCAGCCCCGCTGCAGCCTACGCCATCGTGGGCCACTCACGGGAGCCCAGCTCCAGGTCGAGCTGTTGTTCACCATCTTAGATGTAGAGGGCGCAGCGTCACTGGCCCATGTGGGATCCGAACCTGGGGCCTTGCTGCTCAGAGCTGGTGTCCCAAGCCAACTCTTAACCAACTGAGCCACTCAGCTGGCCCGATGTTTATTTCTTTTATATTTTATTTCATTTTACTTTGTTTTTCTTTTGCTTAAATACATTTATTTTGAAAGGAACCCTTACAACTACACCAAAATTGGAAGGCCAGTATCCTTTCCCCAAAGGAGGCAAAGTGCATCAAAACAATGTTTAGCAGCTTTATTAATTTACAGTGGAAGGCCTTGAGTCGGAGGCCTGACCCTCTGTTAAAAGTGGAGGTTGGTAAGGGCCAGAGAGAGCTTAGGGGCCAAATTAGCAACAACTTGTGACTTTCTCTGTCATGTAATTGGTAGGTATAATTGCCCTGGGCCCTGGGACCCTGCCTTGCAGTCATCACATGTCTGTGTATCAGTATGTTTGTTCCCCACCCATTGGAAACTGTGGCTCTGAGAGCTTTGTTCCGGAGAGATTTGGGTTTTGTTGTAATCAGATCAGATTCTGTCATCTACCCATTTTTGGGTCTCCTTGACCACCTTATGAAAGTTTCAGGGCGCAGAGCAACAACTCCCCAAAGCTCATCTGTGGCAAGTGTGGCCAAGTGGAGGACCAGCCCTCAGGTGCAGGGTGGGGACCCACTGACTCCCTGATTCCTTTCAGATAACCCGGGACTACTCGTTCCTGGACTACATTTTGGGAGGCTGCCAGCTCATGTTCACAGTAAGGCTGCCCCCACCCCAGTGAGGATCCTCCCTAAGGGCTTGGGCCATGCTGTAGCAGGAGGCACCGGGGTCAGCTTCAGGAAGGACCTCCCCAGGGCAAGGAGTCTGTCTGGCATAGGCGATGGGCCTGAGCCCTGAGTCCAGGCTTAGCTGCGTCCCACCCACTAGACTGCCCTAAATGTGGGGCTTTATTATGAGTCCGCTCCACCCTCAGCACATCACACACAAGTGTCTAGCAGTGGAGCTGGTGCTTGATAAACACTTGCTGAAAGAACGACTTGTCCCTCTGCCTGTGGCCTGGAGTGTACACCCTGCGGACCTCTGTCCTGATCATCTCATCTTTTGTTCCTCACCCCAAGGGAAGCCTCAGGTCCAGGGGGAGAATCTGCGGGGGTCCCATGCTCTGCCCACCTCCCCACTTTGCCTCACCGCCGCTAGATCCAGGAGGACTGGAGGTCATCTGCAGGACAATGTGGGGTCAGGGCATTGGCCTTGTTGACCTCTAACCCCACTGGTCACCACTGCCCACCTCGCCCACAGGGAGGCCAGGCTCTCCTGTTCCCTCTGAGGCATGTGTTCATTCAGCAAATGTATACTGAGCGCCACCGTGTGCCACTCTAGGCTGTGCCCCTGCAGGGTCCCTCAAGGACTGAGACATGCCGCCCTGATCTCAGGGACCTGAGCCACCCCACAGTGACTGAATTCTAAGGTGGCCTTCTCTGCCCTGCGGCCTTCTCCTTTGCTGAACAGTCTTACCCACCCCTATATGCCACCCCTCCAGGGGCTGGGCTGGGGTTCCCTCAGGACTGAGAGCAGGTGGAGCCTGGCTCCCTGCCCACCATCAGCCCCAGTCCCTGTGGGGAACTGACCAGTGCTCTGTGCCCAGCCCTGGGCCTGGCTCCTCGGGGCATGTGTCTTGCCCACAGCAAGCACCTGTCTGGGGAGACTGGCACTGCCCTACCAGGCAGCCCCAGGTCCCTGGGCCCCTTGGTGGTCTGACAGATGATGGGGAGATGTCTGGGGGTGGGATGAGGTGTCTGGGAAGGCTTTGGTGGGGCAGTGGTATCTGAATTGGGCCTGAAAGATGCAGGAGAATTAGATAGGGAGAGAAGATGGCCTGGCTCTTTAGGTAGAAGGCACCTCATGGATAAAGGCCTGGAAATGGGAATAGATGAGTGTGTGGATAGGGAGGGTGGTGGGGGGGTGGAGGGTGGGGAGGGAAATTGAGGCTGTAAGTTGGCCTTGCATCGTATCTGGGCAGTAGACTTTATGCTTAGACCATAGCGAGCCCCAGACAGCATTAGAGCTGAGGAGTAATACAGTCAGACAGTTGCCAGGTTTCAGACCATCATTATGGAAGGAAGGGTGGGTCCGGGCTGGGAGGTGACTGAGCTTTCCATGTCCCATCAGCCTCTCCATTCCCTGTGGGTGAGATAGGGAGCTGGGGCCACACTGGTTGATCTTTTTCTCCCCTGCTCTGCAGGTTGGCATAGACTTCACAGCTTCCAATGGTAATCCCCTTGACCCTTCCTCTTTGCACTATATCAACCCCATGGGCACCAACGAGTACCTGTCGGCCATCTGGGCTGTGGGGCAGATCATTCAGGACTATGACAGGTAAGCTTGGGAAGGGACTCTGAAGATCAGCTCAGTCTCCATCCAACTGGGGAAGCTTGGCTTGTCAGAAAGCCAGAGATCATCAAATCTAGGAATGTCAGGGTGACCAGTTAGCTCAGTTGGTTAGAATGTGATGCTGAGAACACCATCATTGCCGGTTCAATTCTCGCATGGGCCACTGTGAGCTGTGCCCTCCCTAAAAGAGACAATGATGCCATTGTAGCATGAAAGCAATGTGTAACCAATGACATGGCTGTTCCCCAATAACATTTTTTTTTTAAAACCTAGAAATGGCTAGCACAGGCATGCATGCAATTATTGCCCCTTCGTATCCCTGTGGCAGACATTGCTAATCGATTGCTGACCTCTTAGTTACTGAGCCCAGATTCTCTCCACACAGTACACCAAGTAAATAAGTGAGAGCAAGATGGAAGATAACACTCATTTGCTCTTGCTGCAGCCTCCCCTTTCAGAGCTAGGGAAATGGAGGCCTGGGGTTGGGGTGGAGAATTTGTCCAAAGTCACACAGATCAGGTGGACTGGAACCCAGGCATTCTGATTCCTGGGCCTGACACCTGGTTCCTAACAGTCTTATTCCTGCTGGGAGCGTTAGAGGAGCAGCCAGCATGTGTGGGCCCTTCTCCCACAACCATGTTCCATGACGGTCTTTGGGGGTGGGGGAGTGAACAGGATAGGCCAAACGCAAAGTCCAGAGGGCCTCGGGGAATCCAGAAGTCACTTGAGGGTTATGGCTACATTGTCACAGATGGTGCTTATTGGGACTTACAGGTCAGGGGGTGGAATGACCAGGAGGCCAGCCCATGGGGAACAGGGGAGCAGGTGCCAGAGATTTGGCAAGAACAGGCTCAGGAATCCTGTGTGCACTTGGCCTCCTAGAGAGAGGCAGCCTGAGGACCAGCATCTGACTCCCAGGGAGCTCAGGGTCCAAGGGGTGGCTGTGAATCCAGGCCACATTAAGAGAGATACAGCATGCAGAGCAAGGGAGGTGGAAGTCCTCCTCTGCACAGTCCGGCACTGGAGCTTGTTGCCGCTCCAGAGACCAGAGACCCGTGGATCCAGCTGCGGGCTCAGCCCCCTCGCTGAGCCTTCTCAGATGTTCAGACTTAGCAAGGCCCCAGGGAGCACTGGACACCTACCCCAGCCCTGCCCCGTCTGCCGCTTCACCGTCTCCGTGAGAGGCACCACCGCTCACCCAAACCCTTCACTTCCTCCTTTCCCTCATCTTCCCCATCATTCTTTCAGCAAATCCTTTCAAAATAGACTTGAATCTAACCTTTTCTCCCCACCCCCACGGCGACCAGCCTATGTGAGCCATCATCACCTCCTCCCCAGATAATTTCTTTTTTTTACTATATATATATATATATATATATATATATATATATATATATATATATTTTATTGGGGAACAGTGTGTTTTTCCAGGACCCATCAGCTCCAAGTCAAGCAGTTGTTTCAATCTAGTTGTGGAGGGTGCAACTCAGTGGCCCCTGTGGGGATCGACCGGCAGCCTTGGTTAGTGTTATGAACACTGCGCTCTAACCACCTGAGCTAACTGGCCGCCCCTCCCCAGATAATTTCAGTAGCCTCTTCACTGGTCTCCCTGCTTCTGCCCTGGCCCCCAACAGTTTGTTCTCCACAGGAAAGCCAGGGGGATCCTCAATAAATACATGTTGAATGAATGAACACATAAGACATGGTCCCTGCCTTCAGGGAGCTCTTACTGGATGGGGAAAATGGGGCAGAAATTACTGGCATTCCAAAAGTCAGGTAGGAGCTATGGGAGCACCAAAGAGATACCCTGGGTTAACAGGGAAACCCATGGAGAGAAGGGGCCATTTGAATTGGGCCTTAGAGGAAGAGTAGGAGTTTGCCACAAGGAACAGATTGAAGAGAGGTATTTCAGGAGAGGATGCAACGGGATGAAAGTGCCCTGTGTGTTTGGGGACAGAGAGTGGCCAGGACTAGGGGAATAGGATATGAGACAGGGCAGACAAAAGGAGATGAGGCTCTAGGGCTGGATGATGAAGGGCCTTGAATGCCAAGCCAGGAGAATTTTTCCCAGCCATAAAAGGGAAGCTGAGAGACAGCCAGTACATTTCACTTTCATCATGACTGTGACAGAGGTCCCCAGTTTGAGAAGGATCTAGAAGCTATACTCAGGACCCTTGGTTAGATGTACTGTGGTTGATTAACAGTGTCTGTCACAGTTGTAAATGGGGTCAAGCCCCACATTTACCAGAGGTGGTTTTGGCCTCAATAGGTCATTCAAACAGAGCTTTTTCTTTCTGTCTTTGGAGGTGTCCAAGGTAGAGTGGGCCAGCCCTGGGTAGGGAGATCGGAAAGGGAGCGTGCGTGGGTGGGTGGTGGGTGGGGGCCCCTGTCTCACGTTGTCAGGTTATCTCATGGTGTTTTTTTCTCTTCTCTCTTATTAGTGATAAGATGTTTCCAGCTCTGGGGTTTGGGGCCCAGTTACCTCCAGACTGGAAGGTGAGTGAAGCCAGACTGTTGCCTCTTGGCCGAGACGGGATCGGTGTGGGTGGCCTCTCTGAGTTCTGCTGTGGAAAGATCTGGGGTTGGGCCCCAGGTGCCCTGCTTTCCCTGAGTTCCCCCTAAACCCACACTTAACTTTCACCTGAACCTCATGTAAGCATTGGGCCTGTAACAAGGGGCAGGAGTGTATGGTTTCTGCCCCCGGCCTCCCGGCACCAAGTCAGGTGGGGAAGATAAGTAGGATGCCAGATGTAGCAAATAAAAATACAAGAACCCCAGTTAAGATTGAATTTCAGATAAATAAGTTTTAAAAGCATACCTGTCCTAAACATTGTCTGGGACATACTCATACTAAAATACCCATGGTTTATCTGAAATTTAAATTTAACTGGGCGCCCTGTATTCTGTCTGGCAGCCCTAAAGACAGGCCGGGTCATCAGCGCTGAGAAGGGGCAGCACGGGCCTGGAGGAGGAGCCCAGAGGGAGGCCCCGACCCAGCCCGGGAGTATCAGAAAAGATTCCCTGGAAGAGGCAAGGTCCACACCAAGAGGAGAAGGGAAAGAAGGTGTTCACAGAGTGACTGGGGGTGGCAGTGGGGGCAGGGAGAGTGGTAGCACAGCTCGTGCGCAGTCTGGGAGGCACAGAGAGCTGCACCAGTTGGAGGAATGGAAGGAAGGTGGGTGTGATGGCCTCTGGCCGCTGGGTGAGGACTGGCTGGGGTGAGGGTAGGCAGGATGGAGGGATGGAGAGAAGGGACCATGTTGATTTTACAGGTGAAAAAACAGAGACCCAAGTGACCTACCCAAGGTCATTTACAGCAGGGAGCCTGGATTCCAAGTGGGCAGGTGGACTCTATGAAGTTTATTCTCAGAATCTGCTGCCTCTCTGATGAGAAGTCTGGCCATGTGGGCAGAGGGCCCCTAAATCTGCATGTCTGTGTCAGCCAGTGCCCCCTCTTGTCTGCCCTACTGTGCCCCATGCTGTTTCCAGAGTGAGTGTGTCCCTCCCACCCTCCCCGGGAAGGTTGATTTTCACCTAGAATTTCAGGGAGTGGCTCTGCGACCTGCTGGTCATGGGGGTTCACGGGGAGGCAGGTATCCTGCAAGACCAAAGCTGGGCCTCTGGGCAGACACGATGATGGGGCGTAGGGGGCAGAGGGTGGGTGGAGCCGGGCGGGCTGGGGCTGCCCGGCCAGGCCCAGCATGAGCCCATTGCGTTGCTAAGACACCAGCTTTCAAAGAACTCCGGCTCAATGAGATGTTCTCTTGCGCAGAGGCCTCCTTGGAAATGTCACAGGGCCACGCTGGGGAGGCCAAGGCTTGGCCAGGCTGGAGTGCCCGGCAGTGCCCGGAGGGAGGCTGGAACCAGGCAGATAGATGCTCTGTCCCACCTCCCTGCCGGGCCCGGCCCCTCCCGGCCCCTCGCCCTCCCTCCCATCCTAACCCTCCGGGCCTTTGCACGTGGCCTTTCCCGTTCCCGCTGGAGGCACTGGCCTCGCGCTTGGGTCGCCTCTGCATGTGTGGATGGGTGTGTTTAGCGTCTCCCTCTCGCTGTGTCCCTGCTCCTGGCGTGCAGTTGGTGTGCAGTACTTGTTTGTTGACAGTGAATTTAGGGCCCAGAGGCCTGAGCAGACAGATGTGCTGGTTCTCTGAGGGTGAGAAGCTGGAAAGAGCTGGAAGGGCCCTGCCACCTGGCCGCCTGCCCTTGAGGCCTCAGTTCCTTCCTGCCCTGGGCAACGGCTTGAGGGACTCAGAAAGTATTTCCCTGAGGAGACGGCATGAGGGCATGGACCCTCAAAATGAGCCAAAGTCGGTCAGATGAAGAGAGGGATTGGGCAGAAGGTCCGGGGTGGGGACAAGCACAGGTTATGACTCTCCCAACTTTACAGATGGGGAAATGGAGGCTCAGAGAGGACAGTCCCCTTGAGATGCCATCAGCTCCCTCCGAGCCTCTGCCCGAGCCACAGGGAACCGTGTCTTAAGTAACTCACTGACCCGGGGCTGGGCAGGGGCAGGTGGGGTGAACCGAGCCATTGATTGTCACAGACCACAGGGAGTCCCAGGACAAAGACCTGTGGCAGCTGGTCTCCAGGGGCCCCTAATCGGCTTGGCGTGGCCTCCAGGTAGCTTGTCCTGTTTGCTAGCATTTGTCAGGCAAACCAAGGCAACAAGCAAGGGAGGGGGGCTGGGCTGCCACAGGCCACATGGGTACTTGTCCCCCAGATCTGTTCCTGGCTCTGCTGTGGCTCCCTCATGTGACCTAAGTATTCCTTGGCTCTCTCTGAACCTGTTTTGCCACCTGGGAAATGGAACTGCTGAGTAGATGACCTGAGAGGTCTCCCACAGCCCCACCCTTTGACCTTAGGCCAGGCCCTTCCCCAAAGAGGAGAAAGGAGTGGGGAGTGAAGAGGTTGGGTGGCACAGAAAGTAAAATATTAATCCATCCCTATCAGGACAGGGCTTGTCCCCCTTGGTCTCTAAAATCTAAAATCTGATTTTGCAATCGTTGGCCCAACGGAGGCCTGTTTCCCTGGCAACCATTTTCCTCTCTCAGCCCCCCTCCGTCCAAGCCCCCCTCTTAATCTCTATAGAGGCTCATGAAGTTGCCATGGCAACGGGGACCTCTGGCCCCTACACCTGGAGCCCAGACTGGGGACAGGGTGAAGAGGGTCCCTGGGCAGGGGCAGGGCTCAAAAGGGACATCAGGAGACTGGCTCCCTGCCAGGCACGTAGGGCTGGAGGGGAGGAGAACAACCGCCCATTCCCTAGAAGACGGAGGGGTCTCCTCAGGCCAGCTGCCCACCCACAGGGCAGCACAGGGTGAACTGCCCCTAACGAGTCCTTCCTCTCTTGACCCAGGAGGGCTCTCCAAGACCTAGGGTCCAGCTGCCTCTCGAGGCATGAGGGACCTGGGTCTCAGGCCTGTTCTGCTGTGTGGCCTTAGCACCTAGCTTCCCTCTCTCGGCCTCAGTTTGTTTATTTGTGAAATGGGGACGTTGGACTTGCAGCACGCCCATTGTAGTGTCTCAGGGCTAACGTGTCTGTCTGGAACTGTTTGTGCCCAGACAGAAGCTCTCCCTTGGCCTGGATCACTTCACCCTCCTAATTCAAAACTCTTGGGGGAGGAACACCTCTCCAGGTTAGTGGGTTCCGGGAACATGAGCTCAGGAGGCAGCCTGCCCTTGGTTCGTTCTAGTCCCAACTCTGACCTTCAGTAAATGTGACCATGAAACAGTCTAGTCCATTCTGTCTGTTTTGTCATCTGAAAAATGGGGTAAGAACAGGCCTTTCCCCATTGGGTCGTTGTGAGGAAGAAGTGAGGGGATGCTTGGAAAGCATTGAACATGGGGTGTGACACCCAGGGGGCAGGTGGCTGCGTGGGGAGCGTGGCTGTGAGACAGCAGGGAGAGTAGGGAGTCCCCATCTGAGGCCCAGGGTCCTGCAGCCCACCCCAGCCCTACCTGCAGCCTTGAACAGGGTCTAATTATTGGACCCTGTGTGTTCCTGGATTGTCATGGGTCCAGTGGCGCCGTGAGTGTGCAGGTCTGCCGCCTTTGATGATCTGCCTGGGTTGGGGGCTGGGCCCAGAGGAACGGTGACAACGCTCTCTGCCCCTGACCCCTGTGCCTCTGCCCCCATTACGCTTCCTGATCCCCCCAGTCCAGCTCTGAGCAGGTTGTCAGCTAATCCCATTAGGTTTGCTGGCAGAAGGTGGGCTTCTTTCCAAGCTCCTGCCCCTTTAAGATGGGGAAAAGCCCTGGGGCCCAAAGAAGTGGAACTCAAACTACGGCCCCCACCCCCACAGTGAGCGCCAGTTCGAATGGGCATTCCAAGTACTCCTTGACCCGCTGCCCTCAGGGACACCTCTGTCCCACCCAGGGACTCAGGTAGTGGGGTGAGGAGGCACAGGCAGCCCTCGTCCCACAGAAGAGGTTGGGGTGATGTGTAAAGATCTCTGTCTCCTCCCTTATGAACTGAGGTGGTGGGGCCCGTCTGGGGATGGATGTGAGAGTAGGGGATGTGAGAGTTGGGGGTATCACTAGCCCTGACTTGGGATGGGGGATCAGTAAAGAGCCAACTGCCCTCAGAGGGAGGCTGCGCCTGGTAGGAAGGAAGGGGTGCACCTGGCCCTGGCAAGGTGGGTGGCCTGGGCCCAGGTTTGGGGCCAGGAGGCTGCTGGCTCAGCATTTTCTCTGCATTTCAGGTCTCCCATGAATTTGCCATCAACTTCAACCCCACCAACCCCTTCTGCTCAGGTGAGTGTCAAGCCGACTCGCATTTGCCCTGGGTTTACGCCAGGCCATCTCCCTGGGTGGGGGGAGGGTGGAGTAAGGGTTTCGGTTCTTTCTCCCTTTCCCTAACCCTCCTGCTTGCTCAGAATGACAAATGGGGAAAGAGCTAGGAGTTGGAGTCAGGCGGTCCTGGATTCAAGGCCAGCTGCTGCCCTTTCCTGGCTGTGTGACCCTGGAGAGATCATTGCACCTCTCTGAGCCTTTGCCTCCTCACCTGCCTCAGGGAGGTGTGATCCTTGGCTCACCTCACTGTGGTCAGGTAAGAAGGGAAATGTTAACAGGAAGCCACGTGTAGACCAGGAGGAGGTAAGGGTGGCAAATTACACACCTGCTTCTCATCTCCCACCCGTCCACCCTTGCTGGGAGGGCCCAGCCCTGCCTTGCCCTCTGCCTTCCACAGAGAGCCTTGGCACCCAACGATTGCGGGTTGCCTGGGAGAGGGGAGGAAGGAGCAGGGAGTGAATGTGGGCTTATCCCTCGTGCCCCCAGGCCTGAGGGCATTTCTGAGCCTCCCAGGGTCAGTGGAGGAAGTATGGAGGCGGAGAAGGGGCTCCAGGTGGGAATGGAAGAGGGTGGTCCCTGCCATCACGAGACCTTTCAGCCTAGGATTTGGTTTGGGTGCAGCATCTACTTGCCCTGGGGATACCCAAAGCTTTGTGCTTGGAAGGGAAATGCATCATGTTGCTGCCAACTTGGGGATGATGCTGTGACCGTGGAGTCACAGGTCTCTTGGCAAGAAATGTGGCCCTGTATTCCTGCTGGGGTCTGCCTGGTTTGGAGCAGGGCCCTAGGGATGTTTTGTCCACGTTCACGTTGGTCAACCTCATCTCTGGCCAGAAGCCTTCTGGGCAGGACCACAGGGCAGGGGGATATGCTTGGGCTCAGAATGGTGGCTGTTTGCAGAGCACCTGCTATGTGCAGGGGCTGTGCAAGCATCTCAGTCCCAACAACCCTGAACAGAAGCCATGGCGTATCTAGAATGGACCTCCAGCTGGCTTCCCATGGCCCTGAAGTGTCACTGCAGGTTTTGCCAAGCCTGCTGGACCCCCTCCTGCCAACTGCCCCAAAGTGTAGATTATCAGTCTCAGTAACAGACAAGGAAACAGGCTCAGAAAGATTAAACAGCTTGTCCCAAGTCACACACCTAAGAAGTGGTAAAGGCAGAATTCAAACTCAATACCGACTCCACATTCAGAGCTCTTTGCTTTATATTTATTTATGTATGTATGTATGTATTTATTTATTTATTTATTTATTTTTGAGGGCAGTGTCACTGGCCCTCACATGTGGGACCCAAACCAGGGCCGCTGGCTTCCATACCAGCGCTTAACCACCGCACCACTCGGCTGGCCCAGGGCTCTTTGCTTTATACCATCCTGGCCCTGCCCTCTGGGAGCTTCTGGTCTCACAGGGCCCACCCTGGCCATGGCAGGGGCATTTGGGGGGAACATGAAATGACCCTTGGTCAGCAGTTAGGAGGAGAGCGGGTGCAGGGTCAGGGAGGACTGGACTGATCCATACTTTTCTGCCCGCGGCAGGCGTGGATGGCATCGCCCAGGCATACTCGGCTTGCCTGCCCCACATCCGCTTCTACGGTCCCACTAATTTCTCTCCCATCATCAACCACGTGGCCCGGTTTGCGGCCCAGGCCACGCAGCAGACGACAGCCACGGTGAGTAGGCGGCCGCCAGTGCATTCAGGGTAGGGCTGGCATGGGCTGGACCCTCCCTGCCTGTCATAGGGAGGCCAGACAGGTCCATGCTTTCTACCCCCCACCCCGGGCTGTCCAGCTGGATACTCTGCCTTCCCTTGTTCTAAAATCCTCGATGCCTCTGTCTGCACCTCAATTTACCTGCATGTATGGTAAAGGGATTAGACCAAGCGCAATCTGCTTGGCCTTGGTCTCTTGGAGCACAGACCTGAGGACGACGCAGCAGTTCCATCCATGTGTAGTAGGAAGTAGGGCTGTGATCAATGGGAGGTGCCTCCCCAGGGCAGAGGGTACACATGGCAACCAGGAGGCGGTGGTCCCTGCAGCCCTAGAGCTGACCCTCTGGGCCACCTAGTCCCAGTGGAGCAACCCTGCCTCACACTAAGGGCTGCGGAACTGTCTCAGTGAGGGAGTTCGAGCCTGGCCTGGCCCGAGACTGCCAGGGCTGCTGCGTGCACCTGAAATAAATGGCAAATGGCCACATCCCTGGCACCTGTGTCCCCGGTCCCCTCCTGCCCCCAGCCGTAGGCCCGATGCCAGTGTTGGAGGTCTCCAAGGGTCACCTTGTCCGCCTCACCTGCCACCCATCAGGGCCGGCCCTGACCTTATTCTGCAGTGTGAGTTGGGGACTCTCCTCCACCTGCCCCAGGGGCAGTGCCACGAGGAGCACATCCCAGGCCCTACACCCATCAGGCTCGAGCTGAGGCTTGGCAGCCAGCAGCAGCCCTGGGGTGGTGGCAGCTGGACTGGGATTGAGGAGACTGGGTTCTGACGCTCGCCTGCCTGGCACTGCCCCCTGGGACACCTGCACAAACCGCTGCCCCTTCTCCAGCTCTGAAAGGAAAGGGTCACTGCACAAGGGCTGCAAGTCCCTTCTAGACTGTTCTTTTCACTCCCAAAATATGATCTCAAATTTACCCACTTCCTCATTCCCCATTGGACGGTCCTTTCGGCAGCAAATATCAGATCCTGCCCCTCCCCGGCCTCTGGCTTCCTCAGCGGCATCCCCTCCTACCACCAGTCCTTCCTTCACTTACAGCAATTCCACCACTGCCCTCGTTTCTGTCCTCAGACCCACCATGCTTGCTCCTCCCCCAGTCTTTGCCCTACCATCTCCTCTTCCCTGAGGGTTCTTTCCTGACTCTGCCTGGCTGGCTCCGTCCCATCCCTCAGTGTCCCCTCAAATGCCACTCTGCCCCCCAGCTGCCTTCCTTGACGATGTATCTGAAGTCCATCTCCCTCCTGTTTATTCCCGTCTGGACTCTGAGATGGCAGCTACATGTCCTTCCATAATGTGTCACCTCGTCTATTTGATGCCAGCGAGGCAAATGCCCCAAAATGGGGACTCAAACCCTGAGCTAAGAAGCTTCTTTCTTGGCTTCACATAGGAAGGGATTCAAACATGAGCCGATACAGAGTTTAAAGTGAAAACGTTTATTTAGCAGAGTGAGAAAAGAAAGGCCACCCCACGGACAGAGTGGCGATCGCTAAGGGATGAGAGCCCCCCCCCCCCAGTTCCTGGGCTAGGGTTTATGTGTGTTTTCTTGCTTCTATGGACAATTTTTTAGTATGGGGGAGAAAGGAGGAAAGAAGAACAGTGGTTAAGTTTAACTTCTGTATGATGCAAGAATAAGGGCAGGTTTATCTTTAACTTTGGTGAGGCACAGCCTGTGGCTTGTTTGTAGTGGGCTTAACTCTGGGGATGGCTGCAATGGCATCTCTCTGCTTAGTAGCCTTTGGATGGTTTGTTCCCAGCCTCCTGAGTCCTGCGTCTTGGAGCACGTAGGCAGCAGGCTTGGAATCCAACCGCCTCATCTCTTCTTTTGTAAAACTTGCCCTCATGCCCCTCCCCCGTGTTGTGCGTCTTCCCGTTGGACTCGGCCCCACAGGACGGGCTGTGTGGTCAGTCATCCGCCTGTCAGTCTGCAGCAGACATTCATTGTGTTGTAGAATGGATGGATTTAAGGCAGGCCCTGCTGCGGGCTGTACGCTGGGTAAGGAGGTGGGAAGAGGGGACTCAACCAAGGCCTCTCCCAAAAGGAAAGGGACCCGGTCCCATGGGGACAGCCCAGAGGAAGGAGGCACCTACTTGGTCACCAGGGAGATGGATGTTGGTGGTTGGCAGACTGTGGCAAGATAAGACGGGGGAGGTTATGAGAGACAGAAGACAGCAGGGCCATCCTGAGGATGGCAGCACAGCAGGATATGGTCTGGTTATTGGGAGGCAGCAGAGGGTCTGTGGAGAAGTGGACCCGGGGGTCAGGCTGTCAGGGTTGACTCCTGCCACTGCCCCGTCTTCACTGTGATATGGGCAAATCACTTAACTTCTCCAAGCCTCGGTTTCGTCATCTGTACAATGGGAATACTAACAGGACCTACTTGGAGAGGGTGGTGGTTGGATTAAATGTGATAATGCAATACCTGGAACCCAAAGATACCTGAAGGACAGGCAGCAACAAGTTTCTGCAAGAGGCTCCCGACAGAAGAGGCCAGGGACCGCAGGAGGGAGGTCAGCAGGCGAGGATCAGCAGTGAAGGAAGGGTCCTGGTCCCTTCTGTTTTGGAGAACAGGGTTGTCTCTAGTCCCCACCCTGCCGTGCGTGGCAGCTGAGGGTCTAAGACCAGCCCCACCCCAGCTCTGAGCCTATGTCCTTTATGAAATGGGAGAAATCCCAGGGTGCTATGAGGATCTGGGGCAACCTGAATGGGACAGTAACTGGAAAAGGCCTGGGAGTGGCTTTTTATAAAATTCCTGGGGGTGCAGGGCTGGAATTGTTTGGATGCCTGCGGCCAGCCAGGCCACTGTCCCGCCCAGTCTATTATCCGCCTGTGCCAGCCTTCAGATGAATGGAAAAAAGGCCTGCATTCTTGTTTCAGGGGGAAAAAGGTGGGGTGGGAGCAGGCATGGAGCCAGTGTCAGGGGCCCTTGCGCCTGCCATGCTTTGTAGGACTGGGCAGGACATTGGATCGTGGGGAAATGTGGGCCTGTGCCTGCTGGATCCCAGGTCTGCAGGGGGCCTGGGCCCTGGGCAGGCCAGGAAGGTGTCTGTGTTCTAGGAAAGAAGTGCTGAGGACCCCCAGAGGGAAGAACTTGGCCGTTTCTCTGAGCAAGTCTGAATTCTGACCAGTCCTAATCCTCTTGACACCTCAGCCACTTTGTTGTGACTTGGTCCTTCCAAGCTGGGGAGGTGGCTCCTCCTGGCTCCCAGCCTGAGGAGCACTGTCACCCACCCCAGCTATGTGACCTTGGGCCATCTCCAAGCACTTGGGGCTGTAGGAGTGGAGTCAGGGCATCTCTGTTGGCCTCTCCCACGCGATGTCCAAGAACAGATACCTACATGTCTCCACCTCCTGTCTGTATTCTGCTCCAGGTCTCACTGCACTGAAAATAGGGCAGGTGGGGCTGTCTGATGGTTCGGCCTCACGCTCCAGACGCCCATCCACCTGGTTCAAATCCCATTTCTCCTACTTCCTGTGGGGCCCACAGCAGGTTGCTTAAGCTCTCTGAACCTGTTTCCTCACCTGAACAATCAGGATGATGGAACAGTACCTGCCTAATACAAGCATTGTGAGCATTCAGCTAGACAAGCACGGAAATTGCTCAGCTCAGTACCCGACACACAATAAGCACTCAGTGAATGTGGGTCTGGATCTTCTGGGGACACCTCTTGAGCCAGCATTTGGGGATGCTGAGCACACTTGGACCCAAGGCAAAAGAAAATAATTGTTGGATTAACTGATGCTTTTATACAGCCACTTTTGCGGGAATACTTGGTGTGGCTTCACCCTCCCTGTCCCCAGACACAGGCATGCACACCCACGTGCAGGAAATCGGGAGCAGGTGGTAGGAAGCATCTCTCTAGGCAGGGCTGTACTTGCCGTTCATTCAAACACATCTTTACCGAACATATTTCTGCTTGGTACTGAGGGGAGTGTGATGCACAAGACAGGGCCTCTGTCCTCCCAGAGCCTCGAGCCTAGTCGGGAGCCAGGCCAGGAAGCAGCCGCTGTGATGCAAGGCGAGATTCCAGAAGTACAGGTCGGAAGGGTGGCACCTCACCCAGACAGAGGGCTTGGGGAAGGCTTCTTGGAAAAGTGATGTTCAAGCTGAGACTTGGAGGATGCTTCCGATGTAGACCTTGTAAAGGTTGTGTGTGAGTGCGCTTGTGTGTGTATGTCCATCCCAGGCAGAGGGAACCGCATGTGCAAAGGCCTGGAGGCATGGTGTGTGGGCATAACTGAAGGACAGTGTGCTGTGAGAGGGGTGAGTAGGGGGTAGGTGAGATCGAAAAAGGTAAGCCAACTCCCACAGGGTCTTCAAAGCCAGTGAGGAATCTGGATTTTCTCTCGAGGGCAATGGGGAGCCACTGAAGGGTATTAAGAGGTTCTGGTGGGGCTAGGGGACTCCTGTCATGGGACCTTCATTCTTCCTCTGCTCTGGCCCCTAAGTCCTGGGCCCGCTTGTCCTTGGCCCATTCTGGTTGGCCTCCTAAGTGTCTGGTGTCCCAGTGGTGGAGGAACTGGGAAGCAGCCAGGACCCTGGGAATTTCCTCCCTTCCACTCCTGTCCCCCGTCTTCGGTAGCCAACTTCTCAGAAATACATCCGGGAGTACAGCTTTCCCGGACTCTTCTGGAACTACTGTGGTCACGTCAATTTCTTATAAGTCAAACCACACCCTAAATGGATTAGGGCAAGTGGCTGTTTACAGTTCTAGAAACCTGAAGAGCCCCTGCTGAAGGCCAAGGATGTGTTGGGCCTTTGAAATGTGTTGTGTGTTGGAGTTTCGGGTTGGGGTTTGACCTGACAATGATTAGCTTTGTTTCTGGCGCATAGTCAGGGTGCCAGGCCTGTGAGATGAAGAGGGTACAAGAGGCTACCCCAAGGAGCGCTCAGCGTGTGTGTGGGGAGGAGTGTCTGAGGAGCCCTCCCCAGGGGGCAGTGCTGGCCCAGCTCAGGGCCCAGGCCTTCATGTGCTTGGGAGGGAGGGGAGACGCTCAGAGGGGCCTTGGAGCTGTGCCTGGGAAGGGCATGCCAGGCAGGACGTAACCTGGAAAGGCCCACACGGAGGGGGAAAAGCTCGGCGGAGTAGGGTAGACCAGGGCTGTCTGGGGGGACAGCAGAGACCCTTCCCTCCTCCTGCCCAGTTCCAGCCCTCCTCCCACATCCCCCTCCTGACTCCCCTCTAAACTGTACTGGGGTGGGGCCGTGGACTCCTGGGGTTGTAACGGACCTTAGAAACTCCTGGATAACCTTGGCTCTGCCTGGGATGGGCAAGAAGCCCAGGGCTTGTCAGCTGCACGTCCATTGCCAACACGGGCCCAGGCTGCTGACCCCAAACTGAGGCCAGGCACATGGGTGTAGGCATTGTGACTGGCTAGCTGGCACACAGGAGCAAGGGTTAAAGTCCAGAGCCATGGCTCTGAGCCTTGCCTTGGACTGCTATCCTGGACATTCTAGCCTTCTGGCATTGGGGAGCTGGGTGAGACGGTGCAAGCCGCTGACACCAGTCAGCAGCAAGGAGGACATTGTAGGAGAGCCCCCACTTTGGAGTCAGCCAGGCTTGGGTTCGAGTCTAGGCTGTGCCATCCCATCTGGGAGGCCTTGAGCCAATCACTGCACCTCACTCAGCCCAGCCCATCTCTAAAAGGAGCATCGTGGTGTGAGGCTGCCAGGGTCTGTGTGGTCACCGGCACTGTTAGCAGGGACGTCCTCACCCTGTGTGTGCCCACCTCGCTGGGGAAGGCTCTAAGGTTTGGAGAGAGGCCCAGGCCTGTGTGTTCCAAGTCTCCCAGTGTAGCCGTGTGGCTGATGGGAAGGGGAGAGCCGGGAGGGTGGGAGGCCGCCATCTGGGCAGGAAGGCGTTTACAGACCAGTCCCACTCGGTGGTGAGGCCAGCTGACCACGGCCAAGCATTCTTTTCCAGCTTAAGTGCCCCAGAAATATTGCTCTGGACTTTCTGGTGAGATGGAGTGGGGTTAGAGAGCCTCTTAGGGAAGGTGGGTGCTGAGACAATGGTGGGCTATGGGGGAACAAGGGTCTAGATGGGCTCATACCAACCCTAAGGATGGGGGGGGGGGCGCTGGCAGCAGCAGCCCTCCACTGCAGGAATTCAGGCTGCCATCTCCATAGCAACAGGTATCCCTAGCCAAGCGATTGATCTCTTTAAAGGCACAGTGCAGGAGGAACGGGCTTACTGGGGCCAAGAGCTGGGGTTAGGATGGTGGGGTCCATGCATCCACGAGGCTCACCCTCCTCCTTCCACAGTTTGTTTGGGGGCCGGGCAGGAGAATAAAGCATCCTAGGGGGCTGAATTAGTGTCCTCTGTGTTCCCCAGGAACACACAGGTGAGAAGGTGGCCAAGTGCTGACCTGAGGGCTGGCTCTGCCCTGCCCTCCTTAGCTCCATGACCTTGACTAGTCTGGGCCCCAGTTTCCTCTTCTGAGAATCAGCATGGTCAGACTAGAAGGCAAAAATCCTAAACAGAGAATATTAGGGCTGCAAGGGCTTTTCCGTTTATTTTATGGATGGAGATAACCGAGTCCCCCCAAAAGGGGCCCCAGGGTGCTAAGGACAGCCCATGAAAACACGGTCTCAGCCAGCTTGGAATCGCAAGGTCCCCCTCATAGGTCATCCAGGAGCTTTCCTGACCTTCACTCACCCCCCACCTGGCCAGTTGATGCTATAGCCACCTATCACCCACACTGTTCAGTGTTCTTTTACTTAAATAATTTTATAAAGAAACTTTGTAACTCACTATGAGAAGTTAGGGATCACTTGCCATAGAAGAACAACAGAAATAAATACTGGGAGTGCCAATAAAAACATATGCACATGACTTGTATTCATCTTTTAGCAGTATATATATCACAATTTTAATAGTTTTTTTCCTTTCTTAAAATGTGTATATATTTTTTTGGCACCCTCTGCACAAGGGTATTTGAATCTAGCTCGACTGCTGTCCCCTGAAGTTCTGAGCGTCCTGCCTTCTGTTCATAAGGAAGGTTAGCAAATGGCAGAGGCATTAGATACACCAGCACCAAACGGAGACTTTCTCCTGGGTAGTTGGTAGAATTGAAAGATCAACACCCTTCCCACTGTGACTTGGTGTTGTCTGGGGTGTGACCCCAAGTCTGCCTGGTACTGGCTGAGTCCCACAATCCGAAGTGCTGGCCTAGATGACCTGCTGGGCTCTCCGCCTCCCCCCGCCCCCAGCCTGGGCCCACACTCATGTCACCTGGCTCCTGCAAGAGGTGTCTCGGGGGCATCGTGGGCAGGTGGAGTGGGCAGCCTGGGGCCTGACTGCCAAGAATGCATGTGGCAGGCATGTTCTGAGAGGTGCGGCGACGTCCACTTTGCAGAGGAAGAAACTGAGTCCCAGTGTGGGGAGTGGCAGAGCCAGGCCTTGAGTCTCGAGGTGGCGAGTCCAGGATAACACACGGGCAGGACGAGGGCAGTCCGCTCCAGCTGTGACCAGAGGCCTGCAGGGCCCAGGGCGCCGTGGGAGGGGGCTGGGATTTGACCCCATGTGGGGAGGAGCCACCTTCCTCCCAGGGCTCAGAGGGCTTTGGGGGAGGAGGGTTGGGATGGGGGGAGCAGAAGTGGGGCCCTGCTGAGGGCCTGTCGGGTGACCCCTCCTTGCAGCAATACTTCATCCTCCTCATCATCACGGACGGTGTCATCAGCGACATGGAGGAGACGCGGCACGCCGTGGTCCAGGCTGCCAAGCTGCCCATGTCCATCATCATCGTGGGCGTGGGCAACGCCGACTTTGCGGCCATGGAGTTCCTGGATGGGGACAGCCGCACGCTGCGCTCCCACACGGGGGAGGAGGCAGCCCGTGATATCGTGCAGTTCGTGCCCTTTCGAGAGTTCCGCAACGTGAGTGTGGGCCCAGGCTGGGAGGGGGCGGCTACAGGACCCCAAGGCGGCAGTGATGATCAAGGCGGGAGGTCTGCCCAGTCCTAGGCTCCCCTCCCCTCAGCTCCACTGATTGCACACAGCCTGAGGGCCTGCCCCCGGCGAGACTGTAAGAGTGGGAGCACTGCTTCTGCAAGATGATGGAATCCAGATTGGGGCTCCAGGGCGGGGTTTCCTAGAAGACCTGCCCTGACCAGAAGTCAGAGGTATCCATGTGGGGGCAAAGATTTCCATGAGACAGACGGAAGAGGGCAAGGCCTAGAGGTGAGGGAGGCTTTTGCGGTAATCTGCCCCCTTCGCCTCCCACTTCACAGATGGAAAACCAGGCCATCTTACCTCTTTTCCCTAAGGTCCCCCGCAGGGGATACTGGTGACCCCACCTGGCTCCTAGAAGTGCTATTTGCAGGTGACCCCAGGTCTGCCCCCGGGAGGCTGGGTGGCTTCCTGGTCACTGTCCTGGCAACTGGGCCCCTAAGGAGCCCGGGGGAGCACAGCCCCTCAGATGCCATCCCTGTACTGCCAGCCTGGGGCTTAACTGTTATTTGACCAGAGGCACCATGTGGCCTTGGACAAGTCCTGGACTGTTCTGGGCCTCTGTTCTCTCAGCAGCAAGGGCCTCTCCGGGCACTTTGGCTCCGATCCTGGGAACCAGTCCCAGCAAGAACCAACCAGTTTTGGACCCAGTGGTCCTCATGTCTGCAGAGTGCCTCTGGGTTTGCGTGAGGCGGTCTGACTCATTAGCTTCCTGAGGACACATGCTGGGCATCGGCCACCACTCACGCATGGGACGCTGACTAAGCACTGCCTTGTGCGTGACCTGCGGCTGCATGTTCAGCAGTGAACCAGTCGCAGCGGTTTATTCCGGCCAAGAAGGTGCCCAGGAAGTGTGTGCCAGGAGAGCAGGCTGTGCGGCTCGCCTCCACCAGCCTTCCCCGAAAAGCCTCCCTAAAATATTACTCCCGGGCATCTTAAGCGCTCAAGGGAAGTTTCACTTAATGTAAGGAAAGGCCCTGCCAACAGCGGGACTTCAGGCGTGGACAGGGAAGAGGGATGCCCGTTTTAGATCGCCGAGGCGAGCCCTGATTCTGTCCCCCAGGCACACCTGTAGCAGCTCTGGGCATGGTGCCCCTCACCACTTCTGTTTAGTAATCCTTACTCTCTCCTCTCTTCACCCCCCGGACCCCGCAGGCAGCAAAAGAGACCTTGGCCAAAGCTGTGCTGGCGGAGTTGCCTCAACAAGTTGTGCAGTATTTCAAGCATAAAAACCTGCCCCCCACCAACTCGGAGCCCTCCTGAGCCCGCAGCAGCATGCCGGCTGGGCCCCCCCACCCAGGAACCTGCACGCTCACCCTGCTTCCTTGTGGGTGGCCTTTTTTTTTTTTTTAACCGATCCGATCCACATGTTTATTTTTTACAACCGGACCTCCACCCCCAACTTCCACAGCCTGGCTGGGCTTCCTTTGGTGGGGTCAGCTGATGACCCTTCCAGGCCACACCGGCTTCCTCGCCGCCTCTCCCTACCCTTGCCACTCTTAAGTATTGAATGTACTTTGTATAATTTTCGTGGAATTATTGTTATTAAAGAGAATAAAATTTTTACAATCATAACTGGCTTTTTCCAAGTAACGAGCTGCCGACTAGGAGAGGAACGTGAGCCCGGGGCACACCGTCGTAGCCCGCCCGATTCCAGCTGGTTTGTAATACTGTGACCATGTTCTATTTGTTACACTCAGGGTAATAAAGAAGTTCCAGACATCCTGTGTCAGCTCCTGTGTCCCAGGGGGCTCACTGACTTGGGGAATGAACACGAAAACCCCTTTCCTCCAGCAAGCCTGTGAGGTCGAGCTCATTACTTCTACTTGGGGACCTGCGCTCCACGTGAACAGTAATGCTTCCGCGAACCTGGCACAGTGTACGTGCTCAAGATCTGCGCGCACAGAACGCACCGGCCTCTGCACAGCCCCCACGCTGGCCCAGCCAACACACGGTCCCCAGCCCTTCTTCCTCTTGGTCCACTCTGTCCCACGTCCTCCCATCCCCCTTACACACACACACACACTCGGGTCTCCCGGACACTGGGGTCCGCCCTGTGCTCTGCAGTGCGTGAAAGGCCGTTTGGCCTCAGGACGCTGAAAAGGGCTGCTTGTGGCCCTGCTGGCAGAGCCACTGGGTTCTACTGCATGCCTCTCTGGATTCAGGCCCAACTTCACAAAACCAGCCCAGCCAGGCAACAAGGCTCTGAAACCCCAGCCCTCCTCTTGCACACCGCACATCTTTCTCTCTCATCCACCTCCCCCTGGGAGTCTAGGCAGCCCCTCGGCCACAGGCTTGTATATAACCAATAAGAGCTGACATTTATATTAAGCACGGTGTCTCCAGCTCCGTGTTAAATGCTTCACAGGCATAATCTTGATGAACTCTTCCAACAGCCTGTCTAGGACCATTTCAGAGATGAGGGAACAAGCAGAGAAGCGAATCGAACCTGTCAGAGGCACAGCCAGAACTTCAATCCGGTCAGGCCGACTCCAGAGCCCGTCCTTATTCCACTGCACTGTCTTCCCTCGACCCTGCGGGGTCTGCTCAAGCTGCTCGTTAGTCCTTCTCTCCACTGAAACTGGGAAGTCTCTTACCTCGAGCTGCTCTCCCAGGTCATTCCTACTAGTGACCTGCTAGACGTGGGCAGGGCACCAGGCAGGCTCCTCCCTCCGTGCCTGGTCACCCCAGGAACTACTGTTGCTCTGGTGGGAGCGAGTGAAGGATGCCTTCCTCATCTTAGGTTTTCAATGCCTCTGCTGATTCTGTGGCTGAAATACCCTTCAGGGTCACTCTCACTTCTCCAGTGGGCTGCAGGGCGGCATGGAGCCCTGATTCCCCACAAGGGGCTTTGGGGAATCAGCACAATGGCCACAAGGAGGGGGTCCCATGCCTAGCTCTTGCTCAGACCGGCTGGAGACGGGGGTGGGGGGGTGGGGGTGGGGTGGAGACAGCAGCACGGGAATGCTGGCTTACTCTCCTGTGTGGCGGTTGAGGTGAGCCTAACTGGAATGTCACATCCAGGGAAGGTTGTCCCCTCCCTGGCCTGGGACACTCTGTCAAGGTCTGGTTGATGAGAGGCTTCTCCAGGGGAGCAGCCTTCTCGTCTCAGCCCCACATCCTCTCCTTAGCCTTCAGGGGACTGAGTATTGGGGTGACCACTTCTCATGCAGACCTCTCCCTGACACTTCCCCATGCGAGTCATTTACCAGATTAGTGAAACTGGGGAGTCTGACATCTACTTGGTCACGTGAAGGCAGAGCCCCTGCCTTCCACCAGGGTCCACGCCCAGTGTTTCAATTCTATGGACCCACCTACCTCAGGTGCAGTGTCCGCAGCCCCCACTCCCCACTCCACGTAGGAGTCCCAGTCATCTCTGCTTTTTCTTCCCCCTTCTCTGCCCGAGGTTGGCTGGGTCGTCAAGCAAGCCCTCTACTCCCAGCTGGCTTGAGTTCACGGGACACGAATGCACCTGGACTCCCGACCAGGCCAAATCACCACTTAAAAAAAAAAAAAAAGCAAACCGAAATCAGTCAGTCCTGCAGACGTCGCGTACAGCATGGCGCCTACAGTGAATACTGCATTGTATACTTGAAAGTTGCTGAGAGAGTGGATCTTAAAAGCACTTGTTACAAGAAAGAAATGTTTTATAACTGTGTGGTGATCATTTCACAATATATACAAGTACCAACGATGTTGTACATCTCAAACTAATATATGTCAATTCTATCTCAATAAAGACAAATAAACCAAACCTTGCTGCTCCTACTTGGTTCTTGTACATGAATAGGAGGCTGAAACTTGGAAATCTGACTAAAAGACTCCTTCACCCCAGAATCACCTCCACTGAGGCCTGAGAACTGGAATAATTATTTAAAGTTTCCCTGAAACCAAGGAAAGCCAGAGGAAGAGTTAAAGACTCAAAATTCTTGTCACTTAGCTATGTGCCCTCAGGCAAATCATCGAACCACTAGGAATTTCAGTTTCCTCCACAAAATTTGAGCAAGGGTTGCCTCACAGGATTTTTTCAGGGTGAAAGACACTCCAGTCCACAAAAATGGTCCGTATATGTCGCAAACAGTGCCTGGCATATACACAGCAGGCCCTCGGTAGACTGAAGGAAACAAATCAACACAAAGGATAGTGATATGCATGACTCTTAGTATAAGGGAGGAGCCCAGCCGACAGTCTAACGCTCCGAGTGGAGGCTGTGGGTTTTGCTGCCCATCTCTGCGAAGCTCCAATGCTGGAGCCACATTCTGCCTATCCTTGCTGTGACACTCCCTCTCTTTCCAAACCATCGCTCCAGCAGGTAAGGGAGCAAAATGCCAACCCTTGCCAGCATCACTAAAGCGTGAATGTGTGACTAGAAAGTGTTGCCAAGACTTGAGTCTCCCACCAAGCAGAACTTGCAATCCATCCTAAGTGGGCATGCCAGCACATCAAGAAAACAACCAAGTCCATACGATGGTGCATTGCCACTGAGCTCTCCTTTTTGTTTTTCTAGAGGGGCTTAAGATGACAGCTGAGCCACATACCCACGGCTAGGACACCCGAGCCAAGGAACCGGGTGTGCCTGAGCAATTAACATTTAGCTAAGAGAGAAGCACACAGAACAAGCTGGTGGTTGGAGTTCTGACGACCAGATCTGACCCTTCATCCTGTCAGCGTTTCTAACTGCAGCTGAGGAATGCCAGGATGGATAAACCTGCCATAAATCATCACGGAAGCGCTGGGCACCCCACCCAGAAATGGGAGGCTGGTGGTAACAGTACTAACGAGGATAAGGCCACCCCTTACTGAGCAGTGGAGCCAGACCCCACACCAACTACCTAATCTAGATGATCTTTCACCCTTGCAAGGAAGCTTCTGTCATTATTCCTATTCACCAAGGAAGAAACGGAGGCTCAGAGAGGTTAAGGACCTTGCCCAAGCAACCCAGCTACTAAATGCCTGGCTCCAAGCTCATAACCACCATGGTTATATCCATGAAAGGCAGAGAAGTAAGCCGAGTTTCCCGGGAGAAGTGGAAGAGGGGGAAAGTCTTAGGCAAATGAAGTTTCTCTCTTGGGTGGAAAGGAGGCAGCCAGAAGGGAAGAGTGCTTGAAGAGTGAAAGAGATGACGATGCAAAGGACATGCCAGGGTCACCCCTAGTTAGGGGCTCCACTTTGTCTAGAATGCTCCTGAAATTAGCTCAAGTTCCCCCTACCCATCTGAATTTGAGAAGCCAGGTCCTGGGGCCAAGGAAGCCATACATAAACAGGTCACCAGCCACCTCTTTAGGTCGAGTCACATCAGCCTCCCTGCTCTTTTCACATGGAAAGTGAATGCTATAAATTTCATACCCCCTTTCTCCCCACCCAGGTGGGTGACAGGGCCAAAGGTAGATGCCAAGTAGGAAGTGAGTGAGAGCAGAGTGTGACACAAACTGGCAATAGGATTCCTCATAGATGAGCTTTCTCCCTCGCATAGTTCAAGAGTTGTAGGAATATGACCACCCGGGAAAATGTTAAGCAGGTTTAAAGAAACCCACCCCAAACTTGGTTTTTATCTCTTACGGCTTAGTTATAAAACCCCAATTATCTATTAAGGCAAGAGTGCTGTATTTTATGGTTTAAAGCAATGTTTCCTTCCAGCCGTTTTTTCTCTTCTTTGGGTTTGAACCACACGGTTTACACTGGATAAGGCTGCTTCCTCTATTGGACAGGCCAGGCTCTGCTTTGCTATTCCTGGTTCTACAGGACCTGTGTTTCAGTTCCAACCCTCTATACTAACGGGTACAACAGAACAGGATGAAATGATCACAGGTGATTCTCGATCTCGCCTGAGATGCCATTAACAGAAATCTCGGTCTGAGGAGCCTTAATCTTTTCAACACAATCTAGCTGTGGTGGTTGTGGGGCAGGAACTGGGAGCACCTGACTCGGCACAGGAAAAGCCAGAGCTTACGCTCTGACAGGTTTATTAGCTTTCCTATTAAGTATGTTCCAAATTCCTGCAACCCTTTGTCAACTTCTTCCAACATCCACAGAGGCCACAAGGCATTGTAACGGCCTCTTAAAAGTCAAACCACATAAGAAGGGACACTGATTTCTCAGCCTGCCTCCTGAAAGCCTTCGCCATTGCTCTGGGTACTACTGTAATAGTGACAGCATAATCGCAGGGACAATGAAGCAGAGCAGCAGCAGGTGCCTACACAGTTTTACCTAAATGTCTTGTTTGTTAGAATGGAGCTGACGCGCCTGTGCTGACAGTCAGGAACAATTAGCACAGAGTAGTTCTGAAAAGGAGGAAGAATCGCAAGGCATCAGTTATGGGTGAAGGGAAGTCACCATCTGCCAATGGGCCCCAGAATGTCACTGCACTGGAAAGGGAAACGGAGTGGGCTGGATGACATCCAGGGGCCTCTCTGCCCACGTTAAAACTGAGCAGCTTCTCTGCCTGCCAGCTTCACAGTGTCAACACATTCTGTGTGTGTCTCTCTCCGTCTCACACCCAAGGACACAGAAACAACTGATGTAGGAACCCAGGGGAAGAAAGAACCGCACAAGCCCATTCTCCTGAAGCAGGGGGCCGACAGAGTTTTTTAAAACCCATGACTACCTCTGTCCTTGAGGCCTCCAGACCTTGTCTCCCTCCACCCTCCCCTCCCACCTTTTATGAGACACAGAGGTGGAACAGTACCACTAGGTCTTGGCTGCTCACAGCCTCAGAGCTGCTCTGTGTGGGAAGGGGTGAGGGGAGCAGATAAAAAAAAAGGAAAGGACTAGGGCAGCACCTTTAAGCTAGAAATAACTTCTACAGTTAGAAGCTACAACTATAAAACGTATGAAACAGAGAGAGTCCTCAACAGAATGTACAGTACAGTCAGAATATGCAGGTGTGTCCCACTGGTTTGCAATATTAGGATCCCAGGAGCTGCCAACAGTAAGTCATCTCATTCACATACCTACTAGCACCTCTGATTTCTGGCTATGATGAAATAAGTCAGGCCACTCTTTCTCGAAGGTTTACAGTCTTAAATGGGATGAGATGGAAGGAGAAGGAATAAGTTTGCCAAGAGTAAGGAAAAACTTCACAATGAACGATGAGTGTTAAAGTGACACCCCTGGCAGATGCAGTTTTTAATCTTAGTCACACAACATCAAGAATTGGTCAATCCCAGGGGAGTGAGCCATTTCATTACCTGAGTTGGTTCTCTCCCCCGCCACGCTCCACAATGCAGTATAACCAAACACCATGTTCACGTAGGATACAATGTTTAAATAATACCTGTCCAATAATGGACCTTGCTTCTCTGTGCTGCTGGGAAAGGAAAAGAAGAAAAAACCAAGAAAGCAACATAACCCAAACCCTTGGCAAGCCAGCTGATGCCTATCTTCCAAGGGCATTTTTAGTGGCATTTCTGCTGGGCCCTGACACCCTCTTCCCCCACCCCCCATCAGTGAGGAGAGGCAGCAGGACAGGGTTGGGCATCTACGTGGAGTGCAAAGAGAAACCAAACACAAGTCGGGCCACAGGGAGATTCTGGCACATTTTTAGATGAGATTAAAAACGTCACGGTGTGCACAGGAAGCAGGCAAAGGAGTTATGTGAGGGAGGTAATGCCTGCAGGTAGATGGACCATCCGGCCCGCTCTCGGGAGGAGCTCCCTGTGGACAGGCCCGGGAGCTAGGGGGCCTCGAGGAAAGTGTTGGTTCTGAAGATGGAGGAGACAATCTTGCCGGTGGCATTGATGGTGCCTTCGCTGTCTGAGCTGGACTCCGAGTCGCTGCTCCCAGAGTAGGCGCCCAAGCCCGGGAGGATGCCGATACAGACCGCAGCAGAGGGGCAGTGGATGGATGGGCCACTCAGGGGCGTGCTTCCAAGAGACACACAGGATGGGGCTTCTGCAGAGGAGGAGGAAGGCACATTACTTCATCTCCCTTTTCCAAGGTTGATGGTGCACTTTCCACAGTGTTGGGGCTTTACCACAGAATCCTGAAACCCTACGCAGGCAACACGGTCATCCTCACCTGGGAGTTCTGTTCCTATTTGACAATTGAGGAAACTAAGACACAGCCGGAGCACATTTTAAGATCATGCAGAATGTCACCAAGTAGCTGAGGCTCTTTTTGCCCCAGTAAAACCAAAGTTTCATCGCCACATCAGTGACACAAAGCTTCCATCTAGAAAACGCAGGACTTATGTGTTAAAGAAAAAGTTAAGAACTTGACTCCATTCTTGCTTCTCCCTTCCACACGTTTCCACCCTCATTTAACTGCTACAACAACCTGACAGGTAGGTGTTACTCCCCCATTTTACTGATGACCTGTCATGGTTACAGGCCCCTTCAAATAGAAAATGTTAACCTAAATCTGAATTAAAAAATAATGTACTAAAATGATATCTGAGCTCTCACTGCAGAGTTAAGGAGTTCAGACTTCATTGTCTCAGGCTGACAAGCATATTACCTTCTAGGGTTTTGTCTTAACAAAGCCCTAACTAACAGCTCATGTAAATATGAAAAGGATACATGGTTCCAAGTATATAAAATCAGGAGTAAGCAAAAAACATACTGAGAAGCTAAAAGAGATCTCAAATGGCCAGGACACAGAGGTCAGGAGCTCAATATATGTGCTTGTCGTACTGGAAGTTCTAACAAGGCGGGGTGGGGGGAAGCTGCTACAAACAGGCAATGTTAAAACATGGAGAATGAAATGCGAGCTGACAATGAATGCAAAGATGGCAGGAACAATGCCACAAGAAAGTACAGGCAACTATTTGCAACAAATGTCACAAAAGTTAATTTCTTTAAGATAAAAAGAATTCTTCCAATACCCACCAACCAACCAACAATTCAATAGAAGAGTGGACAGAAGACATGAACAGTTCACAGAAAAAGAAGCAGATGAATTTCAAATACAGGAGAATAAACAATATATAAGGAGGGACAGTATGGGGAATAGGCATCTTTATACATTGCTGAGGGGGTACAGGAAACTCAGCAATGTCTTTCCAACTTAAATGATGTTCATATGAGAACACCCACTGCAGCAGTATTGATGGCAGCAAAAAAATTAGAAACGACCAAAATGTCCATTAACAGGGGACCAGTTAAGTAGTGGACTACTATTCAGCCATTAAGAAGAGTAAGGCGAGGGCCAGCCGAGTGGCTCAGCTGGTTAAGAGCTCACTCAAGAGTGTGAGCTGAACTCTGAGCCACTGCAGTTCGATGTCCAGCCCAAGCTGAGCTGCCGCTAAGCTGCCAACAGGTGGCAGGATGGCTCAGCTAAAAAAAAAAAAAAGTGAAAAAAAAAAAAAAAGCAAGAGTAAAGCATCTCTGTATGTAATGACATCAAATGATGTCCAAGATATCATGCCAAATCAAAGAGGCAAAGGTGTGTATCAGTTGTCATTTGGGGGGCAGGGGAACATGCCCATGTATATACATCGTGTCTGAAAAAATACATAAAAAACTGGTAACAGTGGCTGCTGTGGGGAGAGCAACTGACTGGTTGGGGAAAAGGGGAGATTGAACTTTTCACTCCACACTCTTTTGTCCCTTTTGAGTTTTCTACTATGTGCATGTACTACCTACTGAGACAATTTTTTTAAAAAAAGCAAATGCAAAAATTCAAAGAGCATCCTGGACCACTTAAATTAGGGAAGAACAACAAGCCCACATGTCTCGATAACCCAAGGGTATCCTGGTATTACAGGCTGGAAGGCTGCGGCAGATGGACAGTACTAATGACAAGAAGGGTTGCTTGTCTATATCCTCCTCTAACTGTAAGTCTCTAGAGGGCAAGGGCTCTTTCTTCACCACACCATCCCCTGGGCATACAGCACAGGGAGTGAATGGTAGGTACAGAGCAGGCCAGCATCCACAATGCGTGAGAACGCAAGAAAATGTGTTAAAGGCATTTTACAGTTTCAATGCAAATGGCTAAATTGTTTTGGGGGAGTGAAAATTTGGGACATAACATCAAACTGTATGCCATTCATTACTTGCACAGTCATTGTATTATTATGTCACATAGGTAATAATACTTTCGGTACTCTTAGAAAAATTTGGTTGTTAAAAAAAAACAAAACCGGTATCTTATAAAGGTATGAATCAGTTACTTAGAAAAGTAATTTATGTGAAGCTGTTCAGTGAGATAGGTCATTTCATTAAGTACTTCAAAGGTGAATTGAACTTTAGGATTTTTCTTAGAAAAGAAGGGTGTAGTTTAGAGTACCGATGGAGCTGGCCTAAGGGAAGGATGGAAGTCAGCACAAAAATGCAACCAAGAATCTAGACCACTGTGGCACCAGCAGAGTTTAAGCCAAAAACCCAAAACTCCCCATTACATCGGAGGTTTCGAGAAAGAAAAGACTGCAACTCTGACAAATTTCATTCCAAAGCAGTTAACTGTCCAAAGAGAACCAAATGGTGCCCTCTGATTGCACTCATTTGGTGACGTTTCCTGCCAACTTCTGCCATTTGCAAGCCCATGCTGTTTTACGAAATTAACACTGAAAATCACTAACAGGGAACGTTCGTGGATTCAGACAGATGCGTGACTTGAGAGTAGATGGGGTCAACGCGTGTATCCTGGATCTGCTCAGAGCTGTAGTCCAGAGCCTCCAGTGCAGGATGCCTGAATCTTCATTGGGATCATAGAGCTATCTTCTGGGGAATCAAGGGGATAAATGCTTCTATTGCTGAGGACAAGATTCTGAAGCAAGATACAAGAGGCATTCTTCTTGTGCAGCTTTACCTCCTAGCAAAAGAGGATGTTTCTTGCCCATTTTCTGCTGCAAGGATATAGGAAGGAGTAGGAAGAAGGGGTTCAGAATGACAAAAAGATGGCTGTGAAACACAAGTGTCTGACTCAGTTTAAAGACCCCACCTGAGTTTTGCTTTTCAAAGATTCATGCAGAGAGTTCCTACCAGGGGATAAGAACCAATACAGAGCTACTGGTTATCTAGTTAAACTATGTCTAAAATTTCTATGAAGTATTATATGCACGTGTGTGTGTGTGTGTGTGTGTGTGTGTGTATGTGTGTGTACCCTCACAGTGTACACTTACCCTATTTAAGTAGCCACAGTTCAGCAAGGTTCCTATATATTAAAAAGATATCAGGGCTGGCTGAGTGGTGCATTGGTTAAGAGTTGGCTTGGGATGCTGGCTCTGAGCAGCAGGGCCCAGGGTTCCGATCCCACATGAGGGCCAGTGACGCTGCGCCCTCTACAGCTAAGATGGTGAACAATAGCTCAACCTCGAGCTGGGCTGCCATGAGTTGCCAGCGACGGTGTAGCTGCAGTGGGGCTGGCCGACAGCTGCCATGCGTTTTCGTGAGCTGCTATGAGCTGCCGTGAGTGGCTGGTAGCCAGTGTAAGCAGCCAGCAGCAGGCGTGAGCTGCCCTGAGCTACTGTGAGCAGCCGTCCAATGGACGGCGAGTGACTGCCTCACCTGGGGAGAGTGCAACGATAATACCAACATGGGTCAGTGAAGCGACATCCTCCACAACCAGACTGAAGAACAAAAGGACAGCAACTTGTCTGTTCCCCTTCCTTGATTCCCCAATGCTATTCCCCTCCCCCAATTCACCAATAAAATCTTAAAAAAAAAAAAAGATATCAGTGAAATGGAACTCCTACATTACTGATGAGAATGCAAACTGGGATAACTTCTTTGCAGGGCAATTTGGCAATATTTACCTAAATTACAAATATATGTCCTCTCTGACCCAATAATTCTAAGTATTTCACCTGATATCTTCGTGGATATGAAAAATGATGCATGTGTACAGGATTATTTAACATAACATTACAATAAAAAGAATGGAAACAACCTAAATTGTTCATCATAAAAAATGGAAGAAAAAAAATGGTACAACCATACAATGGAATATTACATAGCCTTACAAAGGAATAAAGAAGCTCTTTATGCACAGATATGTAATGGTTCCCAAAGTACAATAACAAGTGAACTAGCAATGAACAATAGAGTATGCTAATTAGAATGATGATAGGAAGTACAAAACAACATAGGAAGTATTCTTACCAAAAAATAAATCTGAATTAAGCTCTAGATCTAAATATTGGGTTGTCTGAAAAGTCATGATGCATTTTTGCAACAAAAACCAGAAAAAATACATCATGACTTTTCCAACAACCCAATTCCATTTTATAGAAAACACAGGGTATCAAGGAACATCTTGGGGATACACAATCAGCAAAATCTAGAGTGACCACAGGACAAAGACACAGTTTCTTCACAAATAAAATATAAAGGAAACAAAAACTAAATTTAAAAAGGAAGATCTATAGGTTAAATGAGGTTTAAAAGATGTAGCAGACTGTTGTTAAGATGTCATAAGATAGCAATATCCCCAAACTAATCTATACAACCAAGCTATCCTTGTCAAAATCCCAGCTACTTTTTTTGGTAGAAATTGACAAATCGATCCCACATGGAAATGCAAGGGACCTTGGAAAAGAACGAAGTTGGGCAACTTGCACTTCCCAATTTCAAACGTTGCTACAAAACTATAGTGATCTAGACTACGGTAATGGCTTAAGGATAGACATACATAAATCAATGGAAGAGAAAAGCAAGTCCAAAAATAAAACCACATGTGGTCAACTGATTTTCAACCAAAGTGCCATGACCATTCAGTGGGGAAATCATAAGTCTTTTTGACAAATGGTGCTGGGCCAGTTGGATATTTGCACAGAATGAAATTGGATCCTTACTTCATACCATATACAAAAATTAACTCAAAATGGATCAATGACCAAAATGGAGGAGCAAAAAAACAGTGTAAAACTCTATAAAACAGAAGAAAACATAGGGGTAAATCTTCAGAGGGTTTCTTAAGATATGACAAGTCAAGTACAAGAAGCCAAAGAAAAAATAAATTAGATGTCATCAAAATTTAAAGATTTTGTGCTCCAAAGATCACTATCAAGAAAGTGAAGGTACAACCCACAGAAAGGGAGAAAATATTTGTAAATCATGTATCTGACAACGTCTAGTATCCAGAATATATAAAGAGCCCTTACAACTCAACAGACAATCCAATTTAAAAAGTCTCAGATTTGAGTGTTTCTCCAAAGAAGATATACAAACACCCAGTTAAGTACATGATACCAACATCATTAGGGAAATGCAAACCAAAAACCACAATGAAATATCACTTCATACCTACAATGGATATAAAAAATAATAAGAAATGTTGATAAGGATGTGAAGAAACTGGAGCCTCATATACTGCTGGTAGAACGTAAAAATGGTACAGGTGATTGGGAAATCGATTTGGCAGTTCTGCAAAAAGTTCAACATAAAGTTACCATTTTACCCAGCAATTCCACTCCTACGCTGTATACCCAAGAGTACTGAAAACAGTGGTTCACACAAAAACCTGTACATGAATATTCATAGCAGCATGATTCATAATTGCCAAACAAGTGGAAAACCACCCAAATGACGATTAACTGATGAATGGACAAACAAAATGTAGTATATCCACACAATGGAATACTATTCAGCTATAAAAAGTACTGGTACATGCTACAACATGGATGAACTTTGAAAACATGTTAAGTGAAAAGAAGCCAGACACAAAAGGCCACATACTTACTGCATGATTTCATTTATGTGAAATGCCCAGAAAAGGCAAATCCATAGAGGCAGATAGATTAGTAGTTGCTAGGGGCTGGGAAGAGAGAAGAATGGGGAGTAACTGCTAATGGGCATGGGGTTTCTTTTTGGGGTGATGAAAATGCTTTGGAATTAGACAGCGGTAATGAATATACATTCTTGTGACTATACTAAAAACTACTGAATTGTATCCTTTAAAAGGGTGAATTTTATGGTATGTGAATTATATCACAATTTTTTTTAAAGCCATACAGCCAAATATAATATCAGATCCTCACTTGGATCTTGACTGTCAAGAAAAAAATTTTATGGGAAAATGAATACTAATTTGATATTTGATAATATTGGGGAATTATTATAATTACTTTAGGTATGATAATAGTATTGCAATCATGTTTTAAAAAAACAGACAAATAAAAAAAGAACCCTTATTTTTTAGGACGACATAGAGAAGAATTATGAAACAATTTGATGTCTTGGATTTGCCTCACAATACTACAATTAGAGAGGTATAAATGAAATAAGATTGGATGTGTTAAAAATTGTTGAAGCTGTATGATGGAGCTCACTGTACTATTATCTCAATGTTTGAATGTTTTATGTTACCTACAAAAAAATCTTTTTTTTAATATATTTCTATTTGCTTGTACATACATAGAATAGCTCTGGATGAATATATAAGAAATGTATGATACTGATTTCCTCTGGGAAGAAGAACTGGATGGAGGAAGACATATAGATAGAAGGGAGACTTTTCACTGAATGTACTTTTTAGAAACAGATTCTATGGCAAAAAGGTATCAGCAACAACTGACCATTACTGGTACTCAGAAGATACATATTAAAACATAACCACTATCTTTTTGAGAGAGAAATAAATGTAAGTCCTGTTTTAGAGATGACCCATTGAGTTTAGCTCAGACTCTCAAACCCACAGAGAATCAGAAGTCGAGTTGAAAACACTCTTGAATTTCTCATTCCTCATCCAGCCTCCAGAATACACTCACCTTCACTTAAAATTGCCACTTAATACAGTGCCAAGTTTGATCACATAAAAGTAACCATCAAAGAAAGTGTACTCCTGAAACTGTATTAAGCTCCAGGCTCAATCCAATCCAACCATCCCAGAAGGCAGCCAGGTATTCTACCTCTCACTGGCAGCAAGCCAGGTGAAATCAAGAAACTTGACATTTGGAGAGAAAAATCCTTTGTGAGCAGAGGTGATATGACCAGGGCTTTGGCTTTGTAAGTACTCCTAGGGAGCACAATTGTCATTTATCAGTTCCATTGGTTTCTAACATATTACTTTGCAGGCAGCTGACATACTCTTGGGTATAAATCCTGTCTGGTATTAAAAGAGTTTGGTAAAGTAAGTGTAGATAGGCTCACTTAGAGATAAGATGCAATGCATTCCAGCCCTTTACTGTGTCACGTGCATTATGGGTAAAGAACGAAATGAGAGCTGCCACCCACCTTGATTCTTGTCATCTGAACCAGGGTCCGATTTCAGTCTTTTCACACTGTTGCCACTCTCTGAGCTGAAACAAAAAACATGGTGATGTGAGCTACGACCAATCTTGAGGATCGAAACTTTGGGAATCAGGAGCTCCAAAAACGATTTATATGGGCTGCAGGCAGCCTCAAGATGAAATGATCTGAAAGGAAAAGTCTCCACTTCAGAGTCTACTTTTGGTTATATTATTAGTTATAAAACCAACTTAATTTTCAAGGGGTAAAGGATTATATCTTCAAGCATCACCTAAACGTCAGATTCTTTGTTGTCCTTATCATTCATCCTGGTTAGAACCATAGATGGATTTCAAGAGTATCTGGACATGTTCATAAATGATAAAAATTTAGTTACTAAAGATTAAAGGAAATATCTTCAGTGACATGCTAGAGATTCTGAAAGTCACCCAAAGACCTCCACTAAAAAGAACATCTAAACAACGTACCTCAATGAGGACTGGAATGATCTCAGAAAGAAGGCCTTAATCCCAGAAGGAAGGGATGGTGAAAAGACACAGGCAAACACAAATATAAATCTAAACAAATGTCTATTTAAAAAAATAACATCTAATTTGTGGTGTTACACATGACCATACTGAAGTCCTAGGCTGTACTGTAAAGTAAGAAAGGAAGAGGGTGATTGTATTTTAGCTAAAAGTTCTAAGGTCGATGCATAATTTCGCAGGGAAGTAAGACAGCTATTTACTTTAGGTTTTGCTAAGTAAGTATGCCTGCTAAGTTGCAAGGTTAGCCACCCAAAGAATAGAAATAGAATACATAAATCCAAACTAGTATAAAGAAAAAAACCTGAATATTTTTCAATATTTTTTTTTTAATTCTTTTATTGTGAAATAAACATTTCTTTTTTTTAAATTAGTTTCAGGTGTACAATGCAGTGCAATAGTTATACTTTTTACCCCTCAAAGTGACAACCCCCCTCTCCCAATTTTTCAATCTTAATTTTTAAAAAACACAAGAAAAAAAATTTAAGTAAAGACAACTATCATTAAGATAGTAAAAACTACATAAAAAGTCTTAAAAAATCCAAATCTACCAGTAAAAAGAGATCTGAATTTTAAATCAGTTATTTAGAGACACAACTAAAAACTTAAAATGAGACAATTACAGGTAGAGTAGCAATCAGAAAAATAAAATACAACGGTAGTGAATGCACTTGAAATAAGACAAACAAGATGAATTCCCAGAAAATATAACCAAATAAAACTGACTTTAAAAAATATGGATAAAATTCAATAGTCCTATAATTATAAATTTAAAAAAGAGCAACCAAAATGATTTTATAGAGGAATCCTACCAAACTTTTACAAAAGAGAACACTACCATCCTATACAAATTCCTCCAGAGAACAGGAAAAAAAAGAACACTCCTTAAAATCACTCTTTGAAGTTAGTTTTAATTGTCATATCAAAATCAGATACGCTGGGGGAAAAAATACAAGCCAACCCTACTCAAGAGCATAGATTCAACAACCAATACAAAATATTAGCAAACCAAGTCAGCAGAGTTAAAAAAAAATAATGATACATCATTGCCAAGTTGGGTTTCTCACGGGGATGCAACATTAGAAAAATCTACAAATTTAGTTTTTTACTGTAACAGAGTAAAGAAAAAATTTATTTCATCAATTCAAAAGCAGAAATAAGTAAGACAAAATTGAACAATTCATCGCTACAAAAAAACCTCTTATCAAGCTAGGAACCGAACATCCTTAACCTATTAAAGGATATCTGTGGGGGAGGAGATAAAATACTATTTTCAGTGGTAAGAAAGTTAAAAACACTATTTAAAATTAATAAATAAGACAAGAACGTGCACAATAACTGTTTCTATCTAACATTTTACTGGTAGTCCTGGCCAATGCAGTAAGATTAAGAACAGGATGGGCCGGCCGAGTGGCGCGGGGTTAAGCGCTGGCTTAGGAAGCCAGCGGTCCCGGTTCGGGTCCCACATAGTGACACTGCCCTCAAAAAAAAAAGATAAAGAATAGGAATTAAAAAGTATAAGGAAGAGAATAAAACTGTCATTACTCACAGATGGTAACTCTCTACATAGACATTTCAAAAGAATCCATTGATAAAATATTAAAGTTAATAAGTTACTAAGGAGTTATTATTATTATTTTTTTTTTTTTTGAGGGCAGTGTCACTGGCCCTTATTTGTGGGACCCGAACCGGGGCCACTGGCTTCCCAAGCCAGTGCTTAACCACCGCGCCACTCAGCAGGCCACTAAGGAGTTATTATTAAAGTTAATAAGAGTCGTGTGGCTGGATGTAAATATTCCATCGCACTTTTACATACTAGCAACAAAAAATATAAAATAATTAGGAATAAATTTAACAAAAGATGTACACAACTTTTTTTGAAAAATAACTATAAAACTTTATAAAATGACATTACCAATAAACGTAGATATATGGCATGGATAAAAAGATTCAAATCCATAAAGATCTGTTTTATTCATTAAGCAATTTAGTAATGTTCCAATAAAAATCCCATTAGAGATTTTTGAAGAGCTTAAACTAAATCTAAAATTTATGTGAACAAAGTGGCCAAGAATAGACAAGATACTCCTGAGAAGAATGTAAGGGGACCTGCCTCATCAGATATCAAGATTTACTATAAAGCTACAATAATTACACAGCGTGGTACTGGTCCAACACCTCCAAGAAACAGAAAAAAAGAACCGTCAAACAAACCCATTATGTGTATAGAAACTTGTTTTAAGACAGAGGTGACACTGCAGATAACTGGGGAAAATAGGCAGAAGTATTTATTTCATTAATGTTGCTAGAAAATTGGCTTTTCATTTGGAGGACAAAAACTGACATGGGATCCTTACTTCATACCATTTACAAAAATCAATTCCAGGTAAAGACTAACATGTGAAAGAGGAAACTCTAAAACTTGGAGAAGAAAAACTATCTTATGACCTCAGGGTAGGAAGAATTTCTTGAACAAAATATAAAACGCTCTTACCATAAAAGAAAATATTGATATATTTGACCACTTTCAAAAGGTACATTCCGGTTATAAAACTAATCAGTCTTGGAGATGCAATGCAAGTATGGTGACTTTAGTTAATAATACTGTATTGCATATTTGCCAATTGCTAGGAGTAGATCTTAGAAATTCTCAGCACAAGAAAAATAACTGTTAACTATGTGTGGAGATGGATGTTAACCAGACTTAATTAGACTCCCAGACCTCACTCCAGACTTAGCAAACCAGCATTAGTGTGAGGCCTAGAAGCCACATTAACAAACTCCCAAGTGATTCTAATAAACCCAGGCTGGCTACATTAGGAACTTCCACCCCAGGACACTAATTTATCACCTTGCTACACAAAACAATAAATGATGTAGTTTCAAAATCTAAAAAGGGTTATAGGCATGTCACCAAACAGGCCCTTTGGAATGGTGCTATGGACTCTAGGGGAGATAGTTTTAATACAAATCCTATTAGCAGCCAGACACTGCTGGGGGTAACTAACTGCCCACCCAGAGAGCCCTTTCTGGGAGCAGTCCAGAAAAACTGCCCAGGTCCAAATCCTGAAAGACACTAGGCCAAGCATGAAAGTGTATGTGAAAACTTGAAAGGAATAATTTATGGCTCAGTAACTGGCCTTTTTCGGGCTACTGATATCCCTCCCCTCTGCGGCTACACCACAATGACATTTTTACGTGTAAGCAGTGTTCCTAGGAAGAGCTGCAGCAATGGATGGTGTGCCAAACCACAAGACTGAATCAACACACTTCCTTTCCAAACATGCGGTTGGCTGACAATATGCCATATTGATTTTTCTAATAGACTGCACTTCAACTTGACATCATTTTGTCCATGGTATGGTTGGTCAAACTGAAATGACCAGATTTAATCACTCTGATGACATTTTAGGACTTGGAAAGGGAGGAGCCAACATAACAAAGAATTTAAAACCTCTAGGCAGTGCTGCCACCCCCGTCAATCAAGCGGACCCCAGACAGGTCTGTAGCCCTGTCACAGCTGCCATGTGCCTACAGGCCACACGCCTTTGCAGCAGCTGTTCCCCTGCCTCTGATGTTCTCCTCCCGCATCTGCCTGTCAAAGCCCTAGTCATCCCACCTAATCCATCTAATGCCTTCCCTGACTTCCCCCACAGGAGCACATACGCTGCCAAGACAGTTAGGCGTTTCCTCCTCCCTGCTACATTATACCCTCTACAAAGCCTTTCCTGGAGCTTGCTACCTCGTTTGCCTAGAAACATAAATGCTCAAATATTGAACTCCACCTCTCCTATTATTTTGTGACCTTGGATAAAGATGCTTAACCTCTCACATTGTTGATCTCCTCATCTGATAACAGGAACTTGTACTTCATAGAACTGTTGAGGAATAAACAAGATCATGCCGACAGCACTTAACATAATGCCTGGTACACAGCAGGTGCCCAATGAAGAGTAGCTATCATGTTGAATGAACAACGAGAGAGACAAGGGTCAAGAGCTAGGGAAGATACCACATTTGGAAGGGGAGAAAGGTAAAGCGACCAAAGAACTTCACTGAGACTTATGCTTAGGTGACCTTCTGCCCTGGCTACCATTACAAAGGGCATTTCAGAGTACATGGTCAGAGGGAGACGGAAGTTGTGCGAGTGCTGGATGGCTGACCTCTTATGCTTCACAGCTCCTGCCAACAGCTTTGCCTGGGAGAACTTATTCTTGGTTTCTATGGGTTTCACAGTCATTTTCTTCTCCACTTCTTTCTTGTTTTCTGCAGAAATTCCAACCTTGTTGAGATTACTGTGAGTTACAGGTTAAGGGTCAAACCAAGCAGAGATGACAGAACAATGGGAACAGGAACATTATATAATCCAGTAGCACTTCAGCTCTGCCATGGGATATTTAGCCTACTTATTAAAAAAAAAAAAAAAAAAAAAAAGTGCTGAGCCTGCCAAGTGGCACAGTGGTTAAGAGCTGGCTTGGGACGCCAGAGGCCCTGGTTCGGATCCCACATATGAGGGCCAGTGACACTGTCCTCAAAAAAAAAAAAAGAATATTTAAAAAATAAAAAAATTAAAAAAATGTGCTCCCCTCCTTATTCTGCCAGTCAAATCCAGCTGATTTAAACAGAAATAAAGGTGACCACAGAGGAAGATAGCAAATCAAGCAAAGGATAATATAGGCAAGCAAATTTTTTCCCGCTGATGCTCAATGACAAACTGAACACAGCCAGGAAACCTATTACCAAAGACATGGTCGATATCATGTTTGCTGGGGAGACAAAAATCCTAAGGAATATAAATACAACAAGAAAAAAAATGTGGATTCCCTGAAAATAGAAAATGTTTGCTCTTTTCCCCCTTATGGGTAAAATCAACTTTTGCAGAATGTCCTATTAATGGCATTCAATCTTAGACATGACGGAGACAAACTCCTACTCAGCTGGTGCAAGGCAACATCAAAATCACTTAAGGCTCATTAAAAAACAGAGCCCCTCCCTGGTCCCAAACCTACTGGATGCTCTCATCCCAGAAGCCCAGGAACCTGCTTTAAACTCACAAGGTGATTTTAATGAGAAACCTCTGTGCATATGCAACACAAGAACCAAAAAGTTGTTTTTTGAAGCATAACAGGTTCACTTGTAACATCACTTTTTTTCATGCCTGATATCAATCTCTGGCTTTCAAGGCATGTCACTTTCTTTTTGTTCTCTCCACCAGCCTCCTCCCCAACTTCCTTTTCATTCTCTTACAACCCGTTATGCAATAGGTAAATATTCCAAAATAGTGCAAATACCTTATTTAAGATGCAATGGTGCCCTCCTGGAACAATAGTGACATCTAGTGCCCAAGAAATCTAAAAAGCATGTATTATCAACCCAAAGAAGTAGGGGTGGAGTATCTGGTCTCAGCTCCTTATTTGTCTTTCAACACTGGAGAAACTGGGTACCAGAAACAAGGAAACTCTAATTCTGATGTCTCTTCTGATCACTAACTCTCTGCTTATGAACACCAGTTACACCTTAAGTATTTGCAATATTCTATGCAGACTACGCTTAACATCAGTACTATTCTGAGTTTCATCAATTTAATGTTTTTCGGGTCATCAGGGAAACATGAGCATATTGTGGTCTTTACCTGCGACTCTATCATTAAGGGATAGAAACTCTCAAAGAAAATGCTTAATAATAAATATTGAAAACTAAAAAATGGAAATAACACAACGAAATCACACATGTATTTATACCAGGACACAGAAAAAAACCCAACAGTTAACTTTTTATTCTTTTAAAGTGAAGAAAAGCATCCAACCTTTCCTTTGGGAGGGGATGGGAGGGGAGATGGGGTAAAGGTGATAATAATATTAATATTATTTTTGATCCATATCCAAAGCTTAAGCAATTTTCCCCCCTGAAGTCCCTCTCCCCCTAAAATGCTTTGAATAAACACACCTCAAAAATCTCAAAGAATTCATTAAATGAGGTATTTTTTAAAATCACATAGTCTTTAATACACATAATATTGCTAACTACCGGTTGCTCCCAAATGAAATAACAGTTCTGTTGTTTATATGGCACAAGCCAGAGCTTATTTGTATTCACAAGCATCACATTATAAAGTGTATCATGTTACAAATCAAACAAAGCCAAGAACCAGCTCCTGGTTTACAGCTTCCACAAACAAGTGTCTAGTTCTTCAATTCCTCTCTCAACATGTCTCTGGCTACACGCATGGTTTGGATTAGCGGTTATACATCAGTGCGCTAGAAGGCCTACTTTTCTTTAGTTCTTCTGAAGATTCAGAACTTTCCAAGTTTCCAATGAAAGCCAATACCCCTAAGGCCTCTTCAGTGTTGTCCTGTCATGTTACCAGGACAGAAAAGTTTCTTTTGCCTCACAGCTGCCCTGTTCATTCTTTCCTTTGAATTGAACACTCATACTACACCAACACTGCTCTCCAGAATGCTGCTTTGGGACACTCTTGCTATCTTATTTGCTAGCCTGCCAAGTTAAGCACATAAAACAGACAGAATTCAAGTAATAAGTATAATTAGTGTATTTCCTTAGAGGACAGAGCCTGATGCCTGAAACAATGCAATACATATATATCCCATCTCTGCAAACATCAATGCACACTATTCTGGGGTCAGCAGGGAAGGGAGCGGGAGAGGGGAGCCTCAGAAAAATCAGTCTCAGTCCTACAGTTGGGATTGAGGTATGATTTTCCATCAACTCCTATCTTAATATTATACTAGGAGAGGGCCGGCCGAGTGGCGCATTGGTTAAGCGCTGGTTTTGGGATGCCAGCGGCCCTGGTTCGGATCCCACATGAGGGCCAGTGACACTGCCCTCTACAGCTAACAACAGCTCCACCTGGAGCTGGGCTGTGCGAGCCCCGGTGATGGTGTGGGCTGCAGCCCTTGCTGCAGTGGGCTGCCATAGGCTACAGTGAGTGGCCTGCAGCCAGCGTGAGCGGCTGGCAGCCAAGCGTGAGCTGCCAATAGCCGCGATGAGCGACATCCAGAGGCCAGCGACCGATCTGCCTCATCCGGGAAGAGCGCAATGACGATACCAACAGTGAAGCAACATCCTCCGCAACTAAACTGAAGAACAAGAAGACGGCAACTTGTCTGTTCCCCTTCCCCGATTCCCCAACGCTGTTCCCCTCCGCCAATTCCCCAATAAAATCTTTAAAAAAAAAAAAAAAAAAAAAAATATTATACTAGGAGATGCCACTAGGAGAGCTGGGACTGGAAGCCAGATCTTTTGCTACTAGTTCGGAGTGGGTTTTGTGGCATCACGCTACCACCTTATCTCAATCAGTGTCAGTGGCCTTGATTTACACCAAATCCCAGGGAATCTACGCACACTTTCTTCCACATAACTCTTTAGTGGAACCTACTGCACACTCCCCCAGAAAAAACTAAACAAACAAAAATAAAAACCAACAGAAAACCAACTACCACATACTCGTACACATAGTGTCTTATCAATCTTAGAGCTGAAGCCTGTTCAATCACACTAGTAAGGTTATTTAACATATAAGCTTGAAATATTCAAACAAGATTTTTCATAGGAGAAAAAAACCAGGGTGGCCTTATTAACCTCTCCTATGAGTCACTCATTAATTCACTCACATATATTCTGAGAATCTACAATATGCCAGGCACTGGGGAAATCAGTGGTGGCCAAGTCATTGTTCTGGTGGAGCTTACCTTACATTCTAGCAGTAAAGAGACAAACCAACCAACACCAAGCAAATGAATTAAGAGTTTTCAGGTAGTGACAAGTACTACTTAAAAATGACATGACAGCCAGCCAAGTGGCGTGGTGGAAGCCAGCAGCCCCGGTTCGAATCCCACATATGAGGGCCAGTGACACTGCCCTCATAAAAAAAATAAAAAAAAATTACATGACAGTGATAGGAGTGGGTGCAATTTTAGGTGAGGGTGCTTAGGGAAAGTCTCTATGAGGAAGGGAGAAGTGAACTGAGACCAGGGGGCCACAAAACGCCAGCCTTGTAAAATCTGAAGGCGGAGCACTCCAGGCCAAGGAAACAGCAAATACAAAGGCCTTGAGATGGAATCACAAAGCTCAGTGAGAGAGGAACATAAAGGCCAGCAGGCTGTAGTGCAGCAAACAACAGGAAGAGTGAGTTCCAGATGCAGCAGGGAGATGAGTTGGCCTAAATAATGTAGAGCCCTGTAGGGCTGGGTAAAGGATGTAGATTTCAGTCTAAATGCAACGGGAAGCCACTAGTGTTTCAAACAGGAAAGTGACATAATCCCATGTATGTTTCCCGAAGTTCCCTTTGACTGTTGTCTGGGAAGGGATGAGAGTTGGGGATGAGAGCATAAGCAGACACTAATTAGATGGTCATAGCAGTCCAGAGAAAAGTCTATGACTACTGCAATGGTAGTAGAGAGAGCAAGAACAGCACAAATTTGCAGTACGTTTTGGAGGTGATTTTTGGCCCAGGGACCTGTGGGTACAGCAGTACCATTATTGGAACTGAGAAGACCAGAAAAAGAAGAGACTGGGGCGAGGGGGTGAGGGTGGGGGATCAGTGTGATGGGGGTGGAGTAGTGAGGTATGAAATTAAGAATTTTGATTTAGGGCCAGCCAAGTGGCATGTTGGTTAAGAGTTGGCTTGGGACACCAGCTCTGAGCAGCAGGGCCCTGATTCAGATCCCACATAGAGAGCCAGTCAGTGACGCTGCACCCTCTACAGCTAAGGATGGTGAACAACAGCTCCACCTGGAGCTGGGCTTCCATGAGTAGCCGGCAAAGGCGTAGGCTGCAGTGGGGCTGGCCAGCAGCTGGCGTGAGCTTTCATGAGCTGCTGGCTGTCCCATGGCCAGCGAGCAACTACCTCACCCGGGAAGAGAACAATGATAATGCCAACATGGGCCAGTGAAGCGACGTTCTCCACAAGACTGAACAACACAAGGACAGCAGCCTATCTGTTCCCCTTCTCCGATTCCCCAACGTTGTTCCCCTCCCCCAATTCCCCAGTAAAATCTTAAAAAAAAAAAGAAAAAGAATTTTGATTTAGCCAGGTTACACCTGGGATGCCTATTAGGGCATTTAAGTGGATGTCAACAAGGCAATGCTGAGCCAAAGCAAAGTCATCTTTGTTGCTTTCTCTACGCCTCTATGGGGACAGACCAGGCTGTTCCTGTAGGGAAGGTTACTAAGGGCATGGGAAGAGTTGCTAAACATTTTCTTTTAAAACTCAGAAGCCAGTTTCTCCTCTGGATGGGGTTTACTGCATCGCCCATCTGTATCAATCTAATCCCACAAGGCAGGAATACCCTGGTAGTGACTGCTGGGATTTTGGCCTTTAGTTAACCCAATAGGATCTGGACTTTTGATTGCAACAGACTCCTGCGTGCAACATTAACTCCATAAATCACTGTCAGTAATTCAGAGTCATAAAAATACCAGTGCTGAAAGGGAACTTAGAGATCACCAAGTAGAAGACCTTCATTCTATTTATCAAGAAACTAAACTCCACAGATGTTGATAGGAAAACAGACACCTTACAGATCGATCTCCGAGTACAAAGGATATTCTGTACTCCTTCAGTTCTTTCAGCTCTTCTTCTCTTCGTTGCTTTTCTATTAATTCTTGCTGCCGAGAAACCTCATCAAGGAAGTTGGTCTCATCTTCATCTAAGCCTCTTACCATGTTTTCTGAGGAAATAATTAAACAAGGAATACTTAGCAGGCTAAAGGGAAAATACAGTCAAACAAGATTTTTCCTTTTCCTTTTTTAATAAACAGCAGATACTTCAGGGGATTAGAAGAAAGAATTTGTAAACACCATGGCTTCTGAATTGATAACATGGCATAAAATCAAGGCATTCCTCCCATGACTAGATATTAGCATAGCATTAAAATGGATATCTTGAGCTCTAAACAAAAATGTTCCATGTGGTCTAGAAAGTAGAAATTTGTCTCTTTTCCACCAAATGACCATTTAGAGACTAAGACCATTTAGAGAAAAAGTGTTACAAGAGGTAAACGTGCATGGAAAGGACCCTGCTGAGTCCCTTGGACTGTCTCCTGGGGCTTACTGAATTTGAACTGCTCCTCGTACTCCTGCTGCTTCCGGTCTTTCTGTTCCTGTAGTCTTTCATATAGAGACCGAGGGTCATACACCTCCTCTGGACATTCTGAAAGGAAGAGGAAGGGCGCCAAAGGTGGGGAGGGGGGGGGTACATACCTTAGAACTCTTTCATATATATTATTTTGGAATCACAAAGGATTTTAAAGATCAAGTCAAATCTCTGCAATGATCTGAGGGCAAGGATAACACAAAGACAGTACAAAGTCCACAGCTCCCATTTAGACTTTAGAGAGGGGCCAGCAGTTCTCAAAGCCAACTATCCATGTCAGTAGGGCCCATGGCCTGAGACAGTCAACCGGATGAGAGGCCAGGCCAAACCCTCCGCGGCAGCTGCATTCTCAGTTGTTCCGATCCTGGACCCACCCGTACAGAAGCAGCAGACTGCCAGGATCGCCTGGAGGACAATGTGGTTGACGATAGGAGTTTGCTGGTTCTGCTCCCAGCTATGGAGGCCTAATGGTGGCTTCCTTCACCGCTCTGAGGCTCAGTTCCTCTACTTTACTGAAGTGAGGACATTAACACCTACTTCGCAAGGCTGGCGTGAGGATTAAGATCATTATGTGGAATGCCCAACTATAAGCCCATATACCTTCTGGATCTTCAGGTTTTCGAACTTTCTCCCATTCTTCTTGCCTCCTTTTGCGTCGTTCATCTAGTTCTGCCTCTGACACAAATCTCTTTTTGATGATAAGGTTACCATCATCTCCTCCATCCATAATGGAACAATCAATCTACTGAAAACAAAACATTTCAAGTGAGAGCTGCAATCAAAATTCTAAAGAGAAACAAGATTTAGCTCTGTCTCACCCAGCAGTAGACTACCTCAAAATTCCCTTTGACCTTGAATTAAAGATATCCTCAAGCAGTATAATGTATAGGTCAATGATGAAAGCACATGATTACATTTTTCCTAAAGTATCAAGTAGTTTTATTAATAATGTTATTTAAAAGCCAGCAAGAGGACCTAGAATAATTCTCATTACATGCTGTTCCATAGTAAATCTTACAATGCATATATTTCTGTCCCTCTAATCTAGACAAATTAGCCTCCTGGGCACCATATATTTCCCCAGTTCTTATCCTCCTTCATTTCTGTAACATCTGACATTGTTCCTTCTTGAAATTCCTGTTTCAGGGACGTTACACTACCTCAATTCACCTGTTCTAGTTTCCGAGTAGATTCAGAATGGAGAAACTCGGGTATTTAGGGAGGTTTGGAGAGCAAGTCTGGTCCGCACGACAGTGAAGCCTTATGCCTAGAGGCACATAAACCATGGTTGGAAAAAGGGAGACTAGAAAAACCCGGTCTCCCAACTTCAGGTTCAGTGAGCTGCGCATTATACTCAACCGACTACTCCTTCCCTCTTTCCTGACCTCCCTCCCTGTAAACTTTGTGTCTATGCTATTTTTCTACCTCCGATCCTTCTCTTTTCTCACTCTCACAATGACCTCAGCCACTTGGTGAGTATCTTGGTGCAAAAGACCCCCAACTCCCAACTAGATACTTCTACCTGAACCTCTCTTTAGGAAGGAGGGAGGAAAGAAAGGTAGAGTGTAGATTACTCCTTTTAAATTAAATGTTTCTACTTTTCTTTGCTGGTGTCTTTCCTTTTAAAGAATTGTGGAATTACCTCTCAGACATGTTATGTGTTATTCAGAGAACTACATCCTAATGAGGAAGCATATATTCTGCACTACTGGCACATCAATTCAATGTCCATTTCAAGACGACACCTAATAACAAAAATAATAAATCTCGACCCCTAATAACAAAAATAATAAATCTCTACTGCTAGCACAAAATATAAGTAGCAACCATTTACTGAGCTCCTACTATGTACTGAATACTTTTTATGTATTATTATTTCATTTACACTCACATTGACCCTATGAGAAATATTTTTTTCTTACAGATGAAGAAATTGAGACCCAGAGAAGTTAGGTCACTGTCTCAGGTGATAAAGGTGATGAATGGCAGAGAATCAAATCCAGGCCTGACATCAAAAATTCATATTCTTACCCACTTTACCATACCTCTCCCCAGGAACCAGGGATCATGGTTGAAAAGAAGCACATGTCAATTTCAGCTTCCTTCCTATATCAAATTCCAGTGCTAAGAATGTTAATGCAACATTTTTCTTTAATAAAGACAGAAATGGAAGCTGAGGAAATAAACCCAAACCTTCAGAACAAGAGAATCTCAGCCTAAAACTTACTGTTGCTGAAGTTTAGTTCAATTTAACAGCAATAAGAAAAATTTGAAATTTACTAGAAAGAAAACCAAAGCAATTGACAGAAAGCATTCCTCCCACCTACAGCCCACAACCTGGGCTCTCCTGACGTAGCATAACTCAATGACTCCTGCCAGAAGCCTATTACAGAAGAGAGCTGCTCGGTCTCTGTGACCATGCCAAACATTCTTTCATTCTGCAGAATGACCACTTATGAAACGAGAGCCAACATTTTCTGAAACGTCCTTGGCAGAGAAAAATGTCAACTATGTAGGACTCTAATGGATAGGGAGATATACTGGACCCTCAGTTTCCCCCCTTCTTATCCTCGATTGGCTCTAGCTCTCATTTCTTGCCCTACATTGGTGGTAGGCTGGTTTCTTCCCCTCGTCCTAGAGTGGGTCGGGTCCTCAGAGCCCCCCTAATATAATTCCCTATCTGGCATCTGGAGATTTTCGAGCAGCCCAAATATTACAACTTTAAGATGGACCACTGCGCTTCCTCCCAGCCAGCAGACTCCCTCCTCCAGCAGATCTGACTGGTAGAGGATAGTTCTTCCTTCAACTGAACTGAAATCTGTCTCCCTATAAATTCCACACTAGGTTCAACCCGCTGGGACTACACAAAAGGAGCCAAACCCCTTTTTCAACATGACAATTGTTCAGCTGTTTGAAGACAACTCCAATGTTCCTCTAATTTGTCTCTTTTCTGGGCCAAACATCTCTAGTTCCTTTAATCTTACAAAATGGAGAAAAATAATAGTGTCTCAAAGCAATGAAGTTCTCAGATTGCGTACAATTTAAAAATTACCTGGGAAATAAATATGAGGATACGGTAATGCCACTGGCATTCCATTAAATGTATCTCACTCTCATTATACATTTTAAAAAAACAATACATATCAATACTGAAAAAATTCTTTCAACAGGCCAAAATAAAACCTAGAATCTTACATGCTTCCTTCTAAGTAAGAATTCAGAGACTCTTAAGATTAATTCTTATAACTTAAAATTAAGAAAGGAAAACCATTTGTTTTAATTTTCATGGCCTGTTGAGTTTTTGGAAAGAGAAGAACCTACCTTCATTTAACTTTAACAAAGATCTCTGAAACTCAGGGACAAAGCCTTTAGGATACATGTAAACAACGGTTTGAATTTGAAATAGAAACCCTGGAGAAGTAAGGCTCTTCCCAACATTTATCAATCACTTTGGGAAAAGACAAATTTATGGGATTCTAAGAAATTCTTACTCTTTTTCATCAATCTTTTTCTCTTACGTGTTAGAATTCATCTACCCCAAGAGTTAAGTTGGCTATTACCCATCCACCTTTCACACACAGGGACAACACCAGGAATCACAGTTTGTTAATGAAAATGAAAGTAAAGCGGAAGTACATTAAAAAAAGGAAATTTAAAGACAATGGCTTTAGAAATTGACAGAGAAACTCTACTTCTCAGTTCTCAAAGGGCTGGTTTCTGGACAACAGTCAGTCAGAACTAATTAACACTTGTAAATCTGCTCATTAAAGGTAGTATAATCCTGACATTCTTTTCATTCTAAAATAAAGCTAGATGGCCACACCTAATTATAGTGAACTTCTAGGGACAAGACTAGAACAGACTGCTTTATCCATCTTGCTTCAACCTTCATTACTTCTGTAGGTCCTCATTCCTTGCCATTTACTGGCGCTCCCTCCTGGCCTTCAATTGCCTTTAGGGGCCCTCTGGCTAATTAATTTGGTCATCTATCTATGTAAGGAGAGGTCAAAGATAGGGACAGAAAATGTCTGTGAACAAGTGGCCATACTCCTGAATATTCTGTTTGTTTGTTTTGAGGGCAGTGTCACTGGCCCTCATATGTGGGACCGAACCGGGGCTGCTGGCTTCCCAAACCAGCACTTAACCACTGCGCCACTCAGCTGGCCCTCTGAATATTCTGGATAATATTCAGAATATTCTTTCCCCAGAAATATGCAGGTCTTTTCAGGATTCAAAACTTCACTGTTAATAAATAGTGCTAAAAAGTAAGCTTAACTTCAGATACTCTTCCTACAACCTAATCTAATTCAACCAATACAAGTACCTTCTATTGCAGTCTCCTTACCAAGAGAGAGTACAGGTGATGATGAAAAAGAGTACAGAAGACTCCGAAATTAAGAGACCCCAATTCAAAACCTGTTTCTGCCACTTACCAGTTGTATGACCCTGGGAAAATCACTTAACTCCTGAGCCTTGGTTTCCTCATCCACAGAATGCAATAACCAATGGGAATTCAAATAGTACTGCACAAAATAAATATGTCGTGAGAATAAACAAGATAATTCATGGAAAGCACTTCACACAGTGTTTAGCAAATGCTTAAAGTGCTTTGAAAGGCATGCCATTACTACAAAGCACTGTGCTAAGCTCTGGGCAGGTTGTAGGAATGAGAGAACTACTGTCTGCCCCCAAGGAGTGGGGAAGATATAAATCAGCGACAAAAACTATCCTGACATTTGAAGTAGGAAAGGGATCACTTCAAACCGAAATTACAAAAAATTTACATGTATATATAATTTGGTGTTTCTATATTTTCCCTTTAGTGTGGTTCTTTATTTTACTATTTTACTTTATTAGTAGTTACTTTAATTTAAATAAACTCAACATTGTGTTGAATGCTTAATTCTTGTGTCCAGCACTGTGCCAAATTCCATGGGTGTATAAAGGAAATAAACTTTAAGAGTTAGTACTCTTTGAACTAGTTAATACCAGATAGTAATATAGAATACAATGAATTAACAAAGTGAGTAGTACAGATAAGAGACGGTAATGAAGGGCATGAATATGGATCAATCCAGTATCCCAGGCTGAAAACCTGGACATTTATATACCCAGACTCCTTTTCCACACTCCCTACATTCCACCGGTCACCAAGCTCTGTTTTTCTATCTTCTAATGACCTCCTTTTATCCACCCTCTCCTTTCTTCTTTTCTTTTCGTGTTTTTCTTTTTTTCTTTCTTTCTTTTTTTTTTTTTTTTTTTAAGAAAAGAGTCCCTTCATTTCTACTCTTCCTTTCAGGGCCGAGTCTTGCATGGACTACTGCAATAGCATCCCATTAGTCTCCCTGTTTCTCCTCTAGCCCCCACTGCAACCATTTATAACTCTACTGTAGCACTTAGACATTGTTTTGTCATTTTTTTAATGTTCCAATAGCTCTTTGTATCCACAGTGCTTATTAGCACAGTGTCTGGCATATATTATGTATATAATAAATATCTATTGAATAAACCAACCATGAAGAGGATTGGAAGAATTTAAGAAGGGAGGTATGATTCCACATTAAGTACTTGCTGAGGTTTCTATGTCCCACAGGGAATTCTATTCAAACACCATACAATTTGTGAAGCAGGAAACACAGGACCAAAACTTAAATTACTTTTCTATATTATATAATTGATGTCTTCTTCAAGAATAACTCTTGCTGCTCTCCTTCACTTTCAACTGACTAAAAAATGCTCTCTTACAGTGAGTAATAAATAGTTCCCACACAAAGCATTTTTCTTGGAAGAGTCCAATATTCATCATCTGTTTATTCTGCACTAGGGAAGTGATGAATACTTGCAACTCATTGCAACTCATTTACCTCCTTTTGGAAATAGAAAAAACAGAAGTTGAAGTGTTTATTTCTAATTTTTACTGGCCTACCTAACTTTCAAAAGTCTCTTACTTTCCCCCTTTGTTTGCTAGAATAATTAAAAACCAAACACAAACAAAAGCCCAGGGGCTGGGGAGCTAACCATCAAGATTCATGTAGGAATGAAGAGAAATCACATTGGGAATACTTATTTTGTCCTTATTGTGTTTAATTTTAGAAAGAATAAATGCTGTCAACTTTCCTTTACTCATATAGCTCTTTTCTTCAAGGTGACCCAAGTTAATTATCAAAAACATAACATTAAGTTATTTTTTTAAAGATTAAAGTTCTTCAAATAGGGAATTCGTAGAAAACCAAAAACATACCAAAATCACTTTGTCCAAACTTAAAAGTTTCAAAGGGATACAAATAAAGAACACAGTTTTCACATTTGATTGACAGCCATAAAAACAAAGTTCTTACATTTCAAGCCAAAATAACTGCTAAATACTGCATTACTGTGTTTGTACTGGAGACTATGGTATTTAATTTCCAGGTTGGGAGGACAAAAGGACTCAGTGTCTTATATAGCGTGTCATACAAATTTTAAGATACAAAACTTACATTGCTACCCCCAAAATAACTGCTATCACTGAATTGAAAAATTATTCCATTTAGCTAGTGCCATGATACAAGCTAATTAGATCTTGTTTCCTATGAAACTGAATTTTGTGATGGCAGACTACTTAAGTGTTTACAGCACTGGCCACCATACCCTCCCAATTCTAACATTAGGTAGACTCTTAAGTGTAAAAATACACCAGGGAGAATCAGGTCTCTGTGTTAGAGTGTTCTAAGGCTTCTCTTTGGGTAGCAAAAACAATAGGCCAATACATTTTCCTTGTGTCAGTATAATTAAGCACTGCTCTTTCTACATTTTACCCTCATGTTCAAGTCACATGGGATTTCAAAATGCAGGATAGCAACTAAGGAATTTTCCATTTGACAAACTTAATTATATTCCAAATAGATTGCTTTCTGTTAAGAAGGCTCTTCCACCAAGCTACAGTAATTTAGAGCAAGTCGATTTTCCCTATATTATAAAATTTCAGAGAATAACAGAGAACACTCTATTAGCATTTATTACTAGACAAAATAATCCTCATTGTTCTAACAATGAGGCTGGTTTAACATACTTCAGGACCAGAGAACACTAAAAGATTTTAAAAATGAGGGTACAGCATAGCAGTTTAATTCATATTTAAAATGTTTACTATGAAGAGCAATTTGTAGTAACATTCTGGTTCTCTAGGCATCTAAAAAAATGTCTGCAAGAAAAAGTTATGCTTTTAAAAAAACCTACATATGCATTTATCTTCCCATAAGATGAGAACAGTCTCATCATATGTGCATTTACCTTGAATTCACATATAGGCACTGGAAGAAAAAAGAGCAAATTTAAAGTACTGGTCCCCTTAGCTTATCCTCAGTTCCCCAGCTCATGTGTGCTTCTCAGGGTATAAACATTTCCCCCGCTATGTATGATTCTAATATTAGTTGTATTGGTTACACATTGTGACTCCTAAATGCAAACCAACTACTTCATCTGGGCTCACAGGAAGAAAAACAGCAGCTGTTCCAAAGCTGGAGGAAAACCTGGTCATGCTGGAATGTTGCTGTGCTGGAGGTATACCTACATCCAACATGGAGCTTCCCTAAAAGATTTTCCAGGGTAGCTTTGATTTGCCATCTGGGCTGGCTTTGGATCCTAACCCACACTAAATCATACTCCCACTCCCCCAGGTTTTATATAACTTCTCTTAAGATCAAATCTTAAAATAAAATAAAGGGCTTGCATCACACAAACTATACATAAGGCCAACTAACTCATTCAGTTGTATTTTTTAAGTAAATCTTTAAGGGGACCTATTATGGGCAAGGCACAATGCCAAGGTACTATCCTAGCACTCTACTTTTCAGCAAGTGAGGAATTTGCCTTCAGTAATAGATAAGATTGGCACATGAGCAATTTAAGAAAAAGCAAAATGAGGTTAAATTCTATAAGAAATCAGAAGCTATGCACTAAGGAGTTCAGAAAAGAAAGACAAGAAAAAAACATCAGGAAAGTTTAATTTTGATAGTGGCTGTGGCACTGGCACAGTGAAAAGTGGTGGAAATTTTAGGTATATGAAGAAAAATAATCTTTAACTCAAGATCGCCTGAAATCACAAATTTCACATTCAAAAATCAAAATAAAAGGGTACTTTCACTTCCAGAAATAGTGGGCTAGGTAATTGAGACCAATCCTCTACCTCTATGATAAAAAAGAACAGGAAGAAAATTTTTTAATAAACCTTAAACAAACAGAAAAGCTAACAAGATAGTAAAGACTGTGGCCAAAAATCCAAGAAAAAGTGAAAACCAGAAATTAAGCTCAATATTCAAACTTGTTTTTCACCCTGAGGGTGTCTCTGACCTTGAAAGCAGCTGTTTTGGTGCCCCTGTAAAGCAACAGAAACAAAAGTAAAAGCTGGGAACGCACATAGATGTGATGATGTCTGATAACCAACTCCTTCTCTTTCTTAATGTGTGTACCCCCAAAGAACTACACTCTTAAGGTAAAGGTGAACTGGGAAGAAAAACAGCAGGAATAATCAGCAACAGAAACAGACGCAAAGGGAATTCAGACAGTGGATTTAAAACATATAGATTATAAAACAACTACACTTACCATGTTTAAAGAAATAAAAAAATGAAGTCTCAAAATTAATAAGAAGTTGTAAAACAGTGGTACAGCACTTTTGAAAAAGAACCAATAGAACTTCAGGAACTAAAAAATGCAATAACTGCATTTAAGATATCAATGGATGAGTTTAACAACACTTTAGAAATAACTGAAGCAAAATTAATGCCGAAGAAATTATCCAGAATGTAGTATGGAAAAATAAAAAAAGAGTGGGAGCAAGAGAATAGAGTAAAAAGTTATGTTAAATCAGTAAAGAAAAAAGAAGATAAACAATGGGGCAGAAGCAACATATGAGTATAAAAATCGCTGAGAATTTTACAGAACTAATGAAAGACACCAATCCAAAAATTCAAGAAGTCTAATAAACACCAAACGAATTTAACGAAAATAAATCCATAGTTGGATACATCATAGTGAAAATACAGAAAACCAAAGATCGAACAGTCTTTAAAACATTCTATAGTAAAGAGTGAGACAGATGATGTTCAAGAATGAAGACAAAGTATGTGCAAAAGTTGATCCTGAAATTGCTTAATTTAGCTGCCACAAAAGCATAATTACACTATGATTGAGCCTATGGTTGAACCATGCACTCAAATTACTTCATTTAACAGACATGCGGTTTTCAATTTCTGAAGCAGAAACTTGACTCTAACCAAACATCAAGATTCTTAGAAGGTGAAAGGAAAAACTGGTAACTAAGTAGATGGTCTTGAGGTAATTCTCCCATTCTCAGCACCACTAAGATTCTCCCCACCGGCCCCACTGGAGTAAAAGACAGGGGCAGCTGAGAAAGATCATTGGGCAGCCTCAACTTTCAGACCCCTACAAATGAACAGCTCATCTCAAGCTCTACTTAAAAGACCATAAAAAACTGCTTCTTATCTCAGCTCAATTCCTTATGTATCAAAAAGGAGTCTACACAGATTCCTTTCAAGGATTTCAGAAGCAGTGCCCACCAAACCATTGTAAGGGGCCCCTCTTAACACATCAATAAACCTAACAACTTAAGAATCAACCAACCTGACCTCACAGCTGGTACCCAGGGAGTCCCTGGTAATTCTGGCCACCAGGCCCACACCTGGCTTCGTGGGCTCCACTCCAAGCCTGCTCAGTCAGACTATCCGGGGGGGAAGGTCCCAGAAACTGCATTTTATTTGTTTGGGGGGGGGGGTTTGTTTGTTTTTTTGAGGGCAGTGTCACTGGCCCTCACATGTGGGGCCCGAACCGGGGCCGCTGGCTTCCCAAGCCAGCGCTTAACCACCGCGCCACTCAGCCGGCCCAGAATCTGCATTTTAAAAGGGCCGCAGAGGATCTCGTTTTCGACTCGTTTTAAGAACCGCTGCTATGAACGAACAGGCCTCCTTTTTCCCCCGTGCGGACTGACATTCACAGGGGCCACCGACTCGCAAACACGATGCCTCAACTCTCGGTCTTCGTGTCCGAAGTTTTCTGCAAAACGAGGTCGCTACGGCAACCGGTCCAAGGCACAGACTCACTGAGTTTCCCGTCTTACCCTTCCTTCCACGTTGGGATTCAACCATTTCCAACCAGGCATCCCCACATCTCCTGAGTAGCCTGGAGCCGTTCCCGGACCTCACTTGGAGGCTCGGTGAGCCCGCCTAGCAAAAAAGGTGGAGGGGGGCTCGCCAGCAGCCCGGAGCCCCCATCCCGAGGGTCGGGGACCCTCCCCCCCACGACGTGGAGACCACCCCGCGGGCCACCTCCGCCCCCCTCAGCCTGGGCCCCGCAATCCTCGGGCTCCAGCGACTCAGCACACTGAGAAGAGGCCTGGCCCCTGAGCCTCACACCAGACGCAGCCCCCATCGTCCCCTTCCTCGGAGAAGCCAAAGCACAGGTCTCGCCGCCTGGCCGCGACCCAGGCCGCACTCACCTGCCGGCGCACAGGAGGCGAGACCCCCTCTCTTTGGTGGCGCCCACCCCAAACCGCCACCGCCAAGGCCGCTCGCTCTTTAGGAAAAAAAAAAGAAAAGGGGGGAAAAAAAAAAAAAAAAGAAGAAAGAAAATAGCCTTTGCTTTTGTATTCCTTTTGACCCTTCCGGGCTTCCTGTTCCTCACCGCTACAACAAAGTCCCGCCCCACTTCCGGCGGCGTCACCCAATCCTCACCTCTCTTCCTCCCCAGGAGTCGGATGGACATCCGGGGCCCGGAAAGCGGGTGGGAGACACTGGATTGGGCCATTCACACCTCCGCGAGGGGGTTGGCCAGCTCGGGCCTGTGGGGCGGGGCGGGTCGAGCGGCCACGTGGCAACGTCTCGGACAGGTGATTGGTCGTCAGGGAGAGGGCTGGCCACTGAGGAAGGGGCGTGTCCTAGGGGACTGAGGGGCCGGGGCGGTACGAAGCGGGGGTGGGCCCAGCGCGTAATGGCAGCGCCGTGGCCTCGCGTCCATCTTTACCGCTCTCTCGGACCTGTCACAAAGGAGTCGCGCCGCCTCCGCAACCCCCTCTGTGGAGCGGGCCTGGGAGCTGGAGAAAGTCAGTGCCGCAGCCCGGCCGCGCCGCTCCGGGGAGCCCCTGGGGACGCGCAGCGGGGGGAAGCCCGAGGGCTGGGGACGTCGGGGAGGGAGGGGAAGAGCCGCCCGCGCCCGCGGCGGGCAGACCGGACTGGGGCCGGAGGGCGCTCCTGGCGGGGCCGGAGGGGCGGGTTGGGGCCGCGCTCGGGAACCGGCCCGGAGGCTCTGCACCGGGGCGCGCGCTGAAGGCGACTGAAGAGGTTCCTGGAAGAGGGGGTCCCCCCTTAGGGGGTTCCCAGCGGAGGAGGCTCTTGGGGGTCGCCGTGCTGAGGAGGCCGCGGCTAACGGGGCGCAGGTGAGAGGCAGGCGGCCCCCGGGACGCCGTCGGGGAGGCCCAGGGCGGGCGCTTCGGGAGGCGCCCCTTGGGTGGAGTTGGAGGTTCCGGCCGCAGGAGTGGGGGGCACGGCCGGGCCTCGGGGTCCCGAGAGGCCTCCGAGACGAGGGCTGGGAGTGCGCGGCTCCCCTGCCCCGGAGGCCCGAGGCGAGAAGGGGGCTGCCGAGAGGCGTCGCAGCGGGAACAGCCGGACCCTCCTCCCGGGAGCCCAGGCGGGGGTCCTCGGCACGGGCGCCCGCCGCTCCTGGGCGCAGTGCGGGCCGCGCGGGTGGAGCCCGGCGACTTGGGGTCGCGCCTGGGTCCCCGCCTGCGGCGCCCGTGCCGCCGAGACCCTGCACTTGCCGAATGAGGTGGCCCTCCCTGCAGCGCACTTTGGACTTCCTCAGGGTTGCGAGTGTCCGTGATGGACGGAGTCCAAGCACCTCACTCACCTGCCATCCACTGGTCTCTGGACAAGTGACTGAGCCCCTTGAGCCTCCCCAGTAACATAGCGCAGTGTGTGGAAGTGCTTCCCAAACGACGCGCTGTGGGTGACAGCCAGGGACTGTGGTTCTGCCGGCCAGCGGGGTCACTGTGCACGGATAAAAGTGAAGGCACTTTCTGAACTCCACGGCAGCGTGTAGATGAAGTGGATTCGCGTGAATGCAGTGGCGTTGACCGCCCGGAGTGCTGGGAGCCAAGCTGTACGGAAAGCTTGGAGATGGACAGCTTTTTATGTCGTGTTATAATCTAAACCCGTGGTTTCAACCCACCCTTGCTTAGATGCGGGTAGAGGGGTTTCCACGGTTTGCTGTCAGTTTTGATTTGCTTTGAACTTCTGATGGCGCTGGCAGGAGGGAGCAATATAATAGAATTTCCTTCAGGAAGTTCCCCACACCCCCCCCACGACTGAAATTGTCCTGCCAAGTAATTTGATCTCAATAATGTAAACTGCCTCCCCTTTGGTCCCCTTTTCACCTCTGTATGTGGATGTCTACAGGTAGTGACATCCTCCCCCCTCAGTTGTGATTTTATAAATGAGACCTTTTTTTTTCTCCATGAATATTGTGCCTTCCTATTAGTAGTCCCAAACTACAAATGTTGAGGCCCATTAGCAATTGATTTTAAATGTCTCTTCCACAAAGATGTCCCTCTTTTTCACTGTATATGGAGCGTGCATTTCCCGAGATTGACGTCTTGCTTTGTAGCTTCCCCTGTGAGGTTATGTTACTCGTGTTCAGACATTTTCCTGGTGTTTCTTTAGCGGCATTTGTAAGAGCTGGTTTTCCAAATATTAGGTAACTTGTGATTTTTGAAGTTTGTTTTGTTCTGTTTTTAACAAAGACTCATTTGTAGTTCCTGTTTTTCTAATCTTATATTCTATGGGTCTCTTAAAAAAAACACCACTGTGGTGATTTTGTGAGCTTTCTGATTTCCCAGGATACGTGTTATCCTGACCTGTTGCTTATTGTCTTTCTGTGACCTGCTTTTTGCTGTTTTCACAAACCCTTCATTATCTCTATACGCCATGATTATTTTTAAATTATTGATTATGGGAAGTGTTCCAGCGTACTCTGCATGGACTTTTTCTGCTTTGTCAGCAAAGTAGATTTTCACTTAGTAAATTGGCCAAGAATCAAGGGGAAATAAAAACTAAGCATTTTGTATAATAGTCTGTTACTCTATAGTAAATAGGGAAAAACCACAACTCTGAAGTATGTTTTGACAAGAGAATAATAAAAAAAAATTGTTGTGTGTTCCTGAAGTGCATTTACAACAGTCTGTTTCAACTCAGGAGCCAGTCTGTCAAGAACTGCCTATACTTTCCCTGTTAATGAAGTACGTAATTTGTTATAAAGAAAGTGAGACGTCACTCTGCATCCTTTAAAATACAAATCTCTTTGGTACTGTAATCGCTACATAGTTTGAGAAATTATTAGGAATTCTTGAGGATGGTGATTACTATTACACTATTTTAATTGGAGGAGATTTTCTGTTCTGTGGTGGGATCTTTGTAAAGTAGGATGTGATAGTCACAGGGTTGCACACAGTTGGAAACCACAGTGGAACCAGTAATCTATTTCAAGAGTTATTTGGGAGTAGTCAACTATCAATTTAGCTTCTCTTCAAACATTTGACGTTTTCAAGTCATTTACCATTGAATTTGGATAGCGTTGTTCCTGGTATTCAAATTAGAAAATTGAAAAACGGAATAGGAAGTAACAAATACCAAAACTTGGGCCACAGTCCTTAGAAGATAACTTTGACAGCGTTTAGGAGTGCAAAAGAATGAATACTTCCGTTTGGTTTAAATATTTAAAAAGTCTGCTTTTGAAATAGTTTTTTTACAAACCTTTATGATTAGAAAAATAAGTATATATTTGTTATATTTTACTCTCAGTGTCGATTCCAAAATGCAATGCTTGCTGGTTAAATATATAAAAGTGTGTTTAGCTGTAGATAACTATGTGATATTTACAAGGCTAAATGAGGTAAAGTAATGGGCTCTTAGAGAATATTCCCCTTTCTCCCTTTCTGAGCATTTGAAAACTAAGAACGCATTGGAAATAGCAAAGAATTGATGCACTCCTTAAGTTAAGGAATGAAGCCTGCTCCTAGATTTCTTACTGCTTGAAATTATAGTTTGCAGGTATAATTTCAGGGGTCCTGTACCCATCAAATAGAAGTTTTGAAATACCTTCCTTGGTAAGTTTATTATTACCTTATAGTTTAATGTTTCAGTGTTAACTTTTTCTTACCCCTTCTACCTTCACAAGAACCGTTTCCTCTCCTGTGCTCCCTTAATGCACTGATTCTCAAAGTGTGACTGACTCCTACCCCGCCCCACCTTGTGGGAAGTGCAGCAACCTTTTCTGTTCTTATTGCTTCATAGTTAGTTAGTTGTTCATACTTACATATGCCTAAAGGCTACTGATTCATAATCTACCAAGTGAATTATTAAGGATTACTAAAACATGGTATTCATAAACCAAAACGAGCATAACATTAGAGTTTACTGTTGTCTGTAACACATTTTTCTCCCAGGAAGGCTGTCCTGGGAAACTTGGCACCAATGTAAAGTTTCTTATGGGGATTCCTGAGTAGTCAGGAAGGGCGCTTATTTGGAATGCATCGTCAGTATTATGTCAAGCTGATCTTGGTTTTCCATTGTGCTTCCTCTTGTGTTTTGGTTTGTTTTGTTTTTCATTAGAATTACTATTAACTTCTTTATCAATTTAATTTATGGGCTTCTGGTTACTCTTTCACTGTGGTTGGGGATATTTGTACCAACAATATTTTGGTTTATATGGGCGAGGGCACTCAGGGTGTTGTCTATTACTGTCCTTCATCCCTTTGCCAAGGGCATGAGGGACCTTTTTTCATCTTCGCTCAGTGCCTGACATATAAGCATTGAATTCATATTTATTGAATGATGTCTTAGTTTTTCAAAGTGATAAATATTTTGGAAACATTTTCTGTTTTTACAGATTTTTGAAGAAATTCACTTAAAATAGTTACTGAATACCTGTTAGATTCAAGGTATCCGGTTGAATGTTTTCAGACACCATTTTAAGTAGCTCTTATTAAGAAAAGTGTTGCTAGTCATGCTGTTTACACATTTTGCTTGCTTTTCTTAATAAAAATGAGTTTTCTATAATAGAAAAATCCTTAGTCTTTAGATTTATGAACCATGTGTTTAAATAACACATCTATATGATTTCATGTTATTGAATCACCTGGAGGGGAAACATCCCAAATAGTATGGAGTGCTACATTTGTTTTCTCCTTAGTACTTCAGCCATCATTAGTGCTTACTTCAGTTCTTCCTTAGTAGCTCCTTTTTGGGTCCAAGGCAGATTTTTCAGTTTTTGAGACCAGGCAGGAATTATTTACTTCTCCATTTTTTAAATTATTATTTGCTTCTTAAAACTCCATACTCTTTCCCAGCCCTACATTTTATTTTTAAATACATTTTTTGAATGCCGCAAGGATTTGTCTTTTTTGTGCTGTTTCAGGTCAGGACTGTAGTCTATCATTTGTTTTGCCATAAGTCTCACCTGACCAGAAACACAACTGTTACAGGGTTAAAAAGCTCTAGGCGTTTTAGAGGAAGCTTTTTCCAGATACGCTTTTTCTAACAGTTTAACAAGAAAAATTATCTGTTTTCCCCCTCAAAGATGTACTTTCTTAAACCAACCTCAGTGTATGAGAGAAATAGCAGAATTATCCAGTGCTTTTCTCAGACAACTTGAAGGTTACAATCCAAGGGATAATAGTACCCTGTGTGACTTAAACTTCAAGTGGCCATTGTCACTGCAGATAATTTTGGACTCCTGGGTGATACGTAAAAATATCAGAGATGCCTTTCCTTTTGGGGGAAAAGTGAAGTTCCATCCAAATACCAGATGCTTTAGAGTCTAGAGACAAAAATACTCTTGTTAAAACGTCTTTAGGTAGTTTCTGTTTCAACTGGCAAGTGTATTCTTGATACACATTTCTTTTTTTTTTTTTCCCTAAAGATTTTATTGGGGAATTGGGGGCAGGGAACAGCATTGGGGAACAGGCAAGTTGCTGTCTTTTTGTTCTTCAGTCTAGTTGTGGAGGACATGGCTTCACTGGCCCATGTTGGTATCGTCATTGCGTTCTTCCCTGGTGAGGCAGATCAGTCGCCGGCCTCTGGACAGCCGCTCACAGCGGCTCTTGGCAGCTCACACCGGCTGCCAGCCACTCACGCTGGCTGCTGCCACTCACTGTAGCCTATGGCAGCCCACTGCAGCGGGGCTGCAGCTATGCCATCCTGGGGACTCACAGCAGCCCAGCTCCAGGTGAAGCTGTTGTTCACCATCTTAGCTGTAGAGGGCAGTGTCACTGGCCCTCATCTGTGAGATCTGAACCGGGGCCACTGGCGACCCAAGCCAGCTCTTAACCAGCATGCAACTCAGCTGGCCCAATACACATTTCTTATTGCACTACCAAATAATCAATCTTGTCTTCCAACTTTTCCCCATTTAAACACAATCTTCAGTAAAAAAAAAAAAAAAAAAAAAAAAAAAAAAAATCTGGTCTTTGCGGTCTCCTGCAGGATATTTTAAAAGCAAATATATTTCTTGGTAAAGTTTCCTGTCTTGATAAGGTCTGAGTTACACAGGTGTATGCATTTGACAAAACTCAGTACATACATGCTTAACACTTGCACATTATGTTATATGTAAATTTAACCTCTAAAAATATATTCAAGTCCAGTTAGTGATATATATGCTGAATTATTTAAGGGGAAGTATACTAATGCCTACAATTTACTTTGAAATGCATGAAAAACTTAGATGGATCAATGATGGGTAGAGACAGATAGATGTGTGATAAAGCAAGTATAGTAAAATGCTAATGGTAGAATCCAGGTGGTGGAGTATATACATGTTTGCGGTAAAATTCAGTTTTGCCATGTGTTTGAAATTTTTGATAATAAAATGGGTGGGCAGTAAATATGACATGAGGAGGTTTAGGAAAAAATCCAAAACATATTCTAATGAGAGAAAATCGTTAAATTTCCAGTCTGTTATATTTTGTTACTATTCATGCTGTATGATTTAGCTTTTGAGGGGTGGGGAATAGATTGGAAAAAATGCCACACCCTTTAAACTATTTAAGAATGATGAGGTGAAGATGACGGCAACAGTATTTTCATGCCCAAAGTTTGGTTTTTCTTTCTGTGCTCATTCATTTAACCAGCTTCTCTTCTCTTGGCAGCATAATCCTGAAGTCTTATTCAGAGAAAAGAAAGTGTTCTTAATGTCACTGAACTGTATTATGATTGAATGCAAGCAAATATTTGAAGAGATGAATCATTGATTCCTGGACCATTTGTTAGAGAGGATTAGACCAGTTGGCCAGATGTCTCTTGTGGTGAGCTGTTTATGATGGTAGAGGTCTGTTTTGAATACCGTACCTCATTGCTTTAACATTAAACTTACTGAGAGCCCAAGTTTGATTTTTTTCCTCTCAGAGCACCTTTAAAAAATATATAAAATGTAAAAATCTAATAAATCATTAATGATATCGAAATGAAAGGAATAGTCTTCTTTTTTTTAAAGGAGTCAAAATTAATAATACCACTCTTCAGAGAAGTAGATTTGCAAAAGTAATGTTATGCTCTTACAGCAAAATAGCTGTGAACAGTATAATGATTTAAAAAGCATTACCATTAAGGTGGTGAGAACTTTTTCTACTAAGCAGTGGCATCCAGTGGTATCATTATCATTAATTCAGTTGATAATTGCCACATCAGTTGTCACAGCCACAGATGTAATAGTTGTGTACATTTAAGTTTTGTGGCTAGCTTTTCTTTGATCTCAAAATTGACGACCATCTAATATTAAGTAGTCTTCAAAGTTAAGGTGAGTATATAGGTATTACAGATTTACATAATCTCTAGTCTGACTCATTTCCCCTTCCATTCAGTCTGTCAACCCTTGGGTGACATTACCCATAAGCAGGTACCATCTTGGTTCACCGTGATGCTTCATAGGGTGGACATGGGAAATATATTCATTGTGTTGCCATGCACTGTACATACTCACTAATGGATGTAATTGTATTCTAATGGTTATTTTGGCTGACTTCTCCAAAAGACTATGCTCAAAGATAGTCTCGATTCATTTTTCTAGAAAGGGAGATTAACTTTTTTGACCCCAGAAGACTCACCCTTTAGTGTTTCTGTTTGTCCATTCAGCCAGTAGTAGGTCCTGCCTACTCTGCCAGGTTCTTTGTTAGGCTCTATAGCACAGTTATTTCCAGACCTGCCCACCATCAGAATCACCTAGGGAGCTTATAAGAAAACACTTGCTTGGACCACATCCTAGAAATTCGGATCCTGGCTATTTGGAATGGAACCAGCCATTTGCATTTTAAGAAGTACCTAAGCGATTCTAATGCCCATCACCTTTCGGATGATTAAGCTACAATCCTTTCCAAGGTTCTTTGTCTAGCAGGATAGATAAGTAAACGTTATTTCAGTATAGGGTAGATGAGTTCTATAAAAGATAAGTTGTTTAGCTGTCTTAGTTCTCTTAAGACAGGTCTCACTCCAGAGTCCTCAGCTGCCAGATTATTTAGTTACCTCTCATTAGCTATGTGCTCACGCTCGTTTTATAATATCTGGCATTTTGGGATCCAGTTTAAATGTTAGGCACTGTACCACATGTTCTACAAGTACTATTTCATTTAATCTCACAGTAGTATTGTGAGGTGTAAGAACTATTATTATCTCCATGTGTTAAAGTGTGTCGATAGGGTCATTAGAATGCGTAGCTGTAAATACCGCAGGGCTGGGACCTGTGCCCAGTCTGACTGCAAAGCCGGTGGCCTGTGCTGTAGGTGGCCTGTGGCATCCTGTACAGGATCTGCAGGCTGAGTATTACTGTCTTAAAACAATGATCCTTGGAAAGTGGGCCATGTAATGCTTTTTGCAATGAGATAAAGCAAAACTATCTGAAGTGTAATTGTTTACCTTCATTACCCAGTCTTTTGCCTAACATATTCACAGTTCGTTCTCTGAGAAAAGTATCCCAAGTGACAGTCATTTCCAGATGAGAAGCTAGGGCTGAATAAATCTGAAAGATCATACACTTTGTTAATTGAAGTGCCCTTCCCTCAAAAGTACTCTTTGCTCGTTTCAGAAATTTTAAAAAGATGACAGCTCTGATTTTTCCTTGTATATTTCACAGTCTTTCCTTTGAAACGCCTCACAGCTTCTTCCACCTAATTAACCTCTTTACATCACTTTACAGCTAGCCTTTAAAAAAGAAAATCTTGATTTTAAAATATTTGAAAACTTTTTATTCTTTTACTCAATTTCCTCCTCTGATAAATTTTGTAGTTGACATCACTTTCTGGGTCATTTAAGGAAAATGACTTGGAAGAAATTGACCCAAGCTACACTTGAGTTCAATTTGGAAATAAGAAAAAAAAAAAAAATCAAACAATTCTTCTCACCTCCAAATTTAGTCAGATTTTTAAAAATACCTGTGTGTATTGGATAGCTTCCATTTACTTTGAAACTGTACTAAATGGAAATCTGCATAGATTAATTATTCTACATTCAATTTATATACACCTGAGTAAAAATTTTGGGGGTAGAATAAAGTTTAAGAATTTGAGATCCAACAAACTTCTTTTTAACCCATTGCTTTCCTCACAAGCAGTCCCAACACTGTTTCTTCTTAATTTTTCAAAATAGCTTTACAAATGTTGATGTTAAACTAACTTTATAGGATCCCCCACTCCTTTTCAAGGCTTGTTTTCTGGGACTTAATTTCACCTTGTCATTCTCAAATCCTTGCTAGCTATTTTTTAGTACCTGATTGGTCTCTCTTCCTCATGTATGTCTTCCCCAATTTAATGTGTCTGGTTGAATGGAATCCACTATTTGCATATCATGAGCACCCCAACTTCCATACCGATTGTGGACAGGCTCAGAGCTTTAGAGGAGCCAGTGGAATTCCCTTCTGCCCTGGTGACAGTGATGCCTCAGAGCAGTTGGGGTGAGAGTGCACTTCCCCACGAGATGAAGCATTCCCATCTGGAGTTCCCTTGTACCGACCCCTGGACCGCTTCCTTCTCTCCCCAAAGAATTATTTGGTTTAGTCACAGATTTTTATAGCAAAGTGGTTAAGAAACACTGATAACCCAGAGTGTGGATTTCTTATACAGCCTTGAATAGGATGAGGTAGTTATACATACTGGGTTAGAAATGTGTCTTAAGGGAATAAAAGCAAATCACAGAACATATTTATGGCATCATTCTAGTTAAGTTTAAAAAACACAAGAAATGGGCTATGAAGAAGGCCATTCAGAAGAGAGCAGAAAAGAAGCTTTTACTTTTCTGTAGACATATGCAGCATTTAGCTCTTAAAATGAACATGTATTTTTTATTTTTAAAAATTAACAGATAAGATTTTTAAATATAAGGCTTTAGGATTTTAAGAAAGTGCTTTTGTGGCAAACCTGCCTGAAAACCTTGGATTCTTTACCTCTCATCTGAATTATGACTTCTCTGTGAACTTTCTATGAGAAGTTCCAGAACATCACTCCTTAAATGTTGCTTTTTGGTCTTTCTCAGAAACCAGCATAATTTATTAGATCAATAGAAATTTATACCAGGGACCCTTTAAAAGAGTTATTTCTGATTTGTCTCCTGCCCTTTTAAGCATTAAAATCTCTTGGTTATTTACCCTCTGAAGGGAATTGTATACTCTGGTCTCTGCAGTAATGAGAATGGTATTACGTCAACTCTTTGCTGGTTTAGAATGTATTCTCTTTTAAAAAGCTATTTCCAACTGAGTCCTTGTATCATGTTTTAAGTACAACTTCCAAGTTTTGAAGGCAACCTGACTGTTTTGGGGAAACCAAGAACATTTGTGGTTTAGTTGGCTCAGCCATTGCTGTCTAGGTGTCTGGTGGGAGATAATGTCTGTTGCCTCTCCTCTCTCCCCGCATTCTATCCCCTCCCCTTCCCTGTCTCTCCCCCTCTCTATATAGGTTAGATTAGATATATGGGAAGACTTTTTATCCCTCTCTCTTTCTTCAGTTTTCCCCCAATGAGCAGTAAACTAGGCACCTGTTTAAAAGAATTTGCTGTACATCTGTCCACAATAATGGAAGTAATTTTTCCTCTTCTAATCCCACTGAATTATACATTTTATTTATGTCTATTCCTGAGCCATTTCTCAATAAAGGAGGATTTAATTGTAAATAGCCAAATGTTGAGTGGAGACTATACACTAGCCTCTATTCCTTATGTGTCATTTGCATCCTTATGGGTTGTAATTTCCAGGTCTCAGCATGATTTTTTACTTTTTGCTACCACCCATGTCAGTCTCCTGCTTCCAAATCTTCACTTCTTTCTAGACCAAACCAGATATTCTCAGCTTAATGAAGAGTTGATTCTATCATTAGGGTTTTTTTTATGATGACTATACTGTATAGATGAGAATGTACATCCACGGATTTTGGAGGGCAGAGACTGCCTTATTCTCCCAGAGCCCTCTGGTGCCTGACAGAAGGTGCTTAGTCAGTATTGTCAGACAAAGATAGTTGGTGTATCCTCACTCTTCACTGTGTAACAAACATGTTGTACAACAAACTGATCATTGTGAAAATGTAAGCTTGTGATATATATTTACCTTTCCCAAAATAGTCTTGCTTACATAACAGAAAAACTTTGTAAGTACTTGTATGAGTTCTGTAAATTCTCAGGAGAGCCTCCAATGGGAAATCTGCAGTTTGGATAATTTAAGTGGAATGCTCTATCCTTTTATTCTTGATATCAAATGGGTACTGTCACATTTGTATCGTAACTTTTTTAACAACAAACATCTGTATTAGGTATTTTATTTGAAACATTACTTTTTCTCACACATGTAAGTTAAGAAAGGAGACTATTCGTTTTTTAATCCACAAGAGGAGCCCTTGAAACAACTGCACACATTCTTTTAATGTATTTCTGCATAGACAGAACCACACATACTTTTTTTTAAGAAATCAATGGTTTGTAAGCATATGGTTTGGCAATCAACTTTATAATATGATATAAAGGAATTATTGATTGTTAATTCTCTTATGCAGAGATATTTCTTTGCCATAAACTTACAAAAATAACCTGATATGATTCTCCATAATGTCTATAAAATGTCTATAAAATCAAAGTAGGGATGTTTGAGTAATTGAGTGGCCAAGACTCTGATTGATTTTCCTTTTTTTTTCTCTTTTTCTTTTAGAACTGCTACTGGATGACCAGGATTCCCTGTAATTGATAATGGTGGAGATCAACTCGGCAGCTTTTTTCAGCATTCATTTGTTAAAAACAAATAGGATGCAAGCTCCCCAACTCCAGATTATGAAAACAGTACTTGGAAAACAGAAAACTATCTAAATGATTGTATTTGGTTGGGCCGTATTCTTAGCAAGCAGAAGCCTTGGCCAGGGTCTGCTGTTGACTCTTGAGGAGCACATAGCCCACTTCCTGGGCACTAGAGGTGCCACTGCTGCCATGGGGAATTCCTGTATCTGCCGAGATGACCGTGGAGCAGAAGACAGTGTGGACGCCCAGCCGCAACAGACTGAGAACAGCACAGTACCCACTGCGGACATGAGGAGCCAACCCCGGGACCCTGTTCGGCCCCCAAGGAGGGGCCGAGGACCACATGAGCCAAGGAGAAAAAAACAAAATGTAGATGGGCTAGTGCTGGACACACTGGCAGTCATACGGACTCTTGTAGATAAGTAAGTATTTGACTCACAGTCACCTGTGTACTGAAAAGTGTTTTGCCAGAAACCATAACTGTTGGATTCCTTCAGTTCGTAGGATTTATTCACCAAACCTTGTTTTTGCTCTTAGGGTAAGGGAGAATATTTTATTTCTTCTCTGACAGCAGAGTAAATTATAAGGTTTGATGTTTTTACTTGCTAACATCTGCTCCTGTCTGGAAATGTCTAAACATTTCCAAGGCAGAAAACACTAATTAAATCTATGGTCTTTATTAGGGACTATAAAGACCATTGAGTGAGTTTGTGTTGCAGGCTACAAATAGGAAATGGCTTCCCGAAGACTCACTCTTATATTGCTTGTCTATGTACTCCACTGGCCAGAGATTCAAGATGAGTTGTTTTACCAAGAGCATGGCTGCAGGCAACTGATGTTGGCAACATGAGAACATCAGGAGGAGGAGCATTTTCATCCTCTCTTTTCTATTGTATCTTCCTTACTTGGCCCTCTTAGATCCATTTGGGAAACTTGTAAATTGAAACTGCAGGACACACCTGTACCTGTTTTGTTTCCCTCCCCCTGCTATATTTAACTTTTAAATACAAAACCCCAGATTGAATAACAGTGAAATTAAAGGGCATTGTTCAAAGTGAAAAAGTATTTTAACGGTATAATTCAGTAGTTAGGAACAAAAGTTTTAGAACCATGATGAACCAAGGTTCAAATTCTGGCCCAGCCCCATAACTACATGACACTAGGTAAGCTACTTCTCTGAGCCTCAGATTCCTCATTTATGAAAGGGAAATAATACCTTTCTTACAGAGATGATCGTATAATATATATAAAGCACCTAGTATAGTGCTTTGCGTGTAACAATTGCTCAACAGATTATAATTTTTTTTATAAGTTATATCTGTGTTCTTTTGCTTCGGGGTCTGCTAGTAAATTTAAGTATCTAAAAATTTGATGATCACATTTATATAAACCCAGTTTTGTTCAGTTCCTCAAAAATTATAGCATAAAGCAATGTATACCTGGGCGTATTATTCTGAGGTGACTTTTTTTCCCTCATAGAAATAAATTTGTTTAGCACATCTTTCTGTCTGCTTTAGAACATGCTGGGGAAAAGTGGTTCTTACAAATATTCTCCATAACCAGTTCAGAAACGCTTCCTAAGTTTATTAAAACCAGCCTTTGAAGTAGTTCTGGTATCTGAATTAATGGAATCTTCATATATTTGTAGGAAATACCTATTGAATATTTATGCCATTCACATCCCCCAAATTCAAGCAGGGGATAGAGCTGTTACATAAAGCTTCTTCATGGTGACATTTAAAATGTACTGTAGGGCCGGCCGAGTGGCGCAGTGGTTAAGAGCTGGTTTGGGGATGCCAGTGGCCCCGGTTCGGATCCCACATATGAGGGCCAGTGACACTGCCCTTCACAGCTAACAACAGCTGCACTTGGAGCTGGGCTGTGCAAGCCCCGGCGACGATGTGGGCTGCAGCCCCTGCTGCAGTGGGCTGCCATAGGCTACAGTGAGTGGCCGGCAGCCAGCGTGAGCGGCCGGCAGTCAGCATGAGCTGCCAATAGCCGCGGTGAGCAACATCCAGAGGCCGGCGACCGATCTGCCTCATCCGGGAAGAGCGCAATGATGATACCAACATGAGCCAGTGAAGCAACATCCTCCGCAACTAGACTGAAGAACAAAAAGACAGCAATTTGTCTGTTCCCCTTCCCCGATTCTCCAACACTGTTCGCCTTCCCCAATTCCCCAATAAAAAAATCTTAAAAATAAATAAATAAATAAATAAAATAAAATGTACTGTAAAATTGTAATGAACAGTTGTCCTTTCTAAATAAGGAAGTACACCACAAACACTATTATTTAACCCTATTGGAAAAACAGGTACCGAACAAACTTTGTCATATTTTTTAAAAAGTTATTCATTGAGTGTGGGAACAAGGTAGAAACTTTATTTCCAAGCTTTAAGAAAATACTACAGATTGCAAGTGAACTTGTTGATAAAGCACATAATTCATTTACATGAGGCAAGTGGTATGCATGTGCATAATGGGATCACTTTTACCTTAAATCTGTTTGTACTGACTGACAGTTATAACTCTTCTGAGAATGGAAAAATAAAGCAGGTGTAGAGCAAATGTGAAGGGACATGGAGAACATAATGGCCACACAGCATTCAGACAGTTTATAAACATAGTTACTTGCTTATTTTTTATTTTATTTTATTTTTTAAAGATTTTATTGGGGAATTCAGGGATGGGAACAGCATTGGGGAATCGGGGAAGGGGAACAGACAAGTTGCTGTCCTTTTGTTCTTCAGTCTAGTTGTGGAGGATGTTGCTTCACTGGCCCATGTTGGTATCGTTGCGCTCTTCCCAGGTGAGGCAGATCGGTCGCCAGCCTCCCTCTGGACGGCCGCTCACAGTGGCTTTTGGCAGCTCATGCTGGCTGCCAGCCTCTCACGCTGGCTGCTGGCCATTCACTGTAGTTTATGGTAGCCCACTGCAGCACGGGCTGCAGCCTACGCTGTTGCTGGCAACTCATGGCAGCCCAACTCCAGGTGGAGCTGTTGTTCACCATCTTAGCTGTAGAGGGCAGTGTCACCAGCCCTCGTGTAGGATCCGAACCAGGGTCCTGCTGCTCAGAGCTGGTGTCCCAAGCCAGCTCTTAACCAACACGCCACTCTGCCGGCCCTTAGCTTACTTTTTAGAAACTACTAAAGGAGAAGAATTTCATTACCTATAAAATATAAGGCTGTTAAAACTAAACATGAAAAATAGACCGACGGGCTTAGTAAGAATATACCTAAAAGGATGTATGCAGTTATAAGATGATCTGTATTTTTTGTTCTCTCTACTTATTAGGAAAGGATGACATTGATCTGATAGGAGAGCATAGTTCCTGATGTCATAGGAAATACACTAATTTTAAAATCCTTTTGAAATTCTATTATTCTAATTTTTGGGTAGTGATTTTTATCCTCAGATTGTTAATGATATTAATGTTAATTACTTTCATGTGCTTTGGAACTTTAATTTGCAGACTCTTATTGAAGGAAGTTGTTTTCCTCACGTGTGTGTGTGTGTTCTCTGTCTCTCTCTGTTTATTTTCTCTCTTCCTATTTGATCTGTCACTGTCACTTTTGTTGTCTCCATCTGGGTCCTAGGAACCTTCATTCTGTGGTTCTGAATTTCCATCCCACTGTAAGAAGCCCAGGTCCTGCATGGCTTTCTCTGCCTATTTCTGTCACTGGAGACTTACAGCTTTATACCAGCTGTAGTTCGGATTATTATTCATAACTGTTTCAATCCTTTGGTAGAGAAGGGAACCCTGTCCAGGCTTTTCCATCCTTGGTCCCAATTGCCTACCTGGCAGGCATAAAGCTATAGTCACCTCTGTCTAGTTCCTGACCCGGAGCCTGGTGGTCCTATGGCTTTAGCTCTTGCCTCCCACCAGAAATCTCTGCTCCATTTCTGTTCAACAAAGAAGTTTATCTTGTTTTTTTCAGTATAGGGATGTGTATGTCCTTTAAGTGCATCTGGGTAGAATTGAGGTGCTTATATTCCTTATTGATTGCTGACCCTGTCATACTTTTTTTTTTCCCCTTCTTCCCTAATTCCATTATCCTCTTTACCACCCACCTCCAAATATCAGTGGGTAAACCATTCTAGTAAATTTAATTTATGTTCTTCCAATCTGTCTGCCATATGTTTGTTTATGTCTGTATAGCAAGTTTATATATAGTGTATTTTGTGATATTTAAAAAATTTACATAACTGACATAGCTATATAAATCTCATTGTTTTTAACTTAGCTCAGCATTATGTTTGAGACCTATATTGCTATATATAAAACTACAACTTCTTCTGACTGCTACAAAGTATTCCTTTGTATGCTTGAAGGTATTGTACTGTATTGTGTTATCCTATAATCTGCTGATGGTCACTTAGGTTACTTCCAAATTTTTGTTTCTACAAATAACACTGCAGCAAATAGCCTCATATGTATCTGTTATCTGTGTCATAGTTTCTCTAGCATTGTTGAGTATATGCATACATCATTTCATTATTGCCAGATTGCTCTCCAGAAATGTTGGTATCTGTCTGTTAAAGCATTTAAAACAATTCTTTTAAATAAGAATTTTCCCTATTATGAAAGGACACAGGATATGAATAACCAGTACCTAATGAGTACCTGAAATGAATTTAGCAATTCCCATATCACAAGGCTATTCTGAGGATTAAATAATTGAAGAAAATAGTTGTTATGGTTTGTTTTCATAATAAAACAGAGAGCCACAATGTGTATGTAAACAGTAAGTGGAGAATATATCCCTTAAGTAATTAGATTTAGCATTGTTTGACGGAAAGTATTTTTAATTATTGAAGTTTTCCTAAAGCACCTAGTATTGCTGGGATCACAGTTTGAAAAACCCACTGAATTAAGGTATATCATGCCCTTTTATAGAACAGTGTCTAGAATATTAAATAGCTCCTTTATTAAGTTTGGCTTCTTTTTCTTATACCATTTTTTAAAGTTTAAGTATAAAGTGTTATTTCTGAGAAGACCACTTAAAAATGAAGATGTTTATGTAGGCCCTTGTTTCTGTAAGTCCTCAGTTGGGATTGTTATCTGTCTTCCTGGCATTCCTTTGAGGTAAGTATGAGGAAGATGATGTTGACCTCCCTGGCTTGTCTCAAATGCATTGGGCCTCTAGTGGTAAAGCTGAAAGGAGGCTCAGATCTCTAGTTGTAGTCCTGTCTTTTTACCTCATGCCACATGGCGGTCGTTTCGTGTGCCCTTCTGCCCATTTTATTTGTGGGCCATCATAGACAATGACCTTGGAACTGAGCACATGTGGTGTGCATTTGTCCTTATAGATTACAGCTCTGGCTGTCTCTTCCATTTCTTTCTCTGCATTCATCTGTGTTCATTTCTTATTTCTCTTTCTATCCCCATAATTTCAGTGTGAACTTTTATTTGAAATTGTCATTTCCTATTCAAGTTTGATGTCTTAAATGTTTGTTTTTCAGTGATCAGGAACCTCCCTATTCAATGATTACATTGCACGAAATGGCAGAAACAGGTATTTTTAAAGTTTTTTTTTTTAACTACTTCCTAATGAATTAATGATTATGAAGAAATGTGGCCACTGTTTTTAAAAATAAAAGTTTCCAAAAGTACTTAACACACAAGACAAAGAAAAAGTCCCTTAGTGTATGGAAATTTTCCTATACAAGGGTAATAATTAATAAGCACTGTATGTTGCATTCTGAATATGTCACTGCACCTCTCAGTAGTAGTTTATATCACTGAAATTATTATAAGACAAATGTTTTGGCATTGACAGATCTTTGACCATAGCTCTTCTAGAATGGGAAAGATAATTTTTTGTCCCTCAATTTCGTAAGTGTCATTTTAAAAATAGAGCTACCTGCCTCAGATACTTCATCTCCTCAGTTAACTCCTATGCCATAAATAAAATGCCGAAAACTATTTTAATCATATTTTGAGAACACAGGACCCTGGCTTGAATTTTCTCCAAATAAAAATGCCCAGAAATCACCAGATTCCTATAAGTTAGGATTCTTTGCCTCTGTCACGATAACTAGCAGTTGACTGTGTCCATGCCAAATATTAGCTGCTTAAAAGCTACAGGATGACGGCCCAAACTGTTTAATGTAAAGTCATCTTGTCTTATAAGTTATGTATTTTCACATTTTTTAAATAGTAGCTCCATCATGTAATCTTCTTGATTGCCCTTAGATGAAGGATGGTTGGATGTTGTCCAGTCTTTAATTAGAGTAATTCCATTGGAAGATCCTTTGGGACCAGCTGTTATAACATTGTTACTAGATGAATGTCCATTGCCCACTAAGGTAAGTTAATACTTAGTCATTTATGAAACTGTTATCTGTGCTTAAACACGGTGAAGGACCACAAAGAACATTTGATATAATGTATTTCTTCTTCATACATTTGGAGTTTGTTTTATTCAATGTTAGTTTAATTATGTAAACTTGTTTTATATTATTAATGAAGTGTTACATCCTCCTATCAATAGCTTCCTATACAGCTTTAGTTTAAAATTTTAAAGTGTTAAAAATGGAAGCATTTATATTTGAAATGCAGTCTTTGTTTGGAAACTAGAAGAGAATGTTCAGTTGTTTGAGCTGATTTTCTTACATTTCTCTAAACGATTTCCTCATAACATAACATTTTAAAACATTTTCTATTAAGAGAAAAAACTATTATACTGAAAGCACTTTTTTTGTTTTTTGTTTTTTTTTTTTAGCTGAGCCATTCTGCCACCAGTTGGCAGCTCAACGGCAACTCAGCTCGGGCTGGCCTCGAACTGCTGTTGCTCAGAGCTCAGCTCACACTCTTGAGCAAGCTCTTAACCAACTGAGCCATTCGGCCAGCCCTTGAAAGCACTTTTGAATCTTAATCAGACATTAAAGATTAGTATAACCTTGATTATCCCTTACATAGAACAAAAGTATCAACCTTTTCATTGCTTTATGGAACATTGCTTTGTGTTTTATGGAATCTGTTTTGTAAAATTTTGAATTCTGGCATCTTTCATTGGTTTAAGGCTCAGACAGTTAGGCTCAGCATGGAAAAACATTGACAGGAGGGAAAACGTCTTTGCCTAGTCACTGATGAATTGAACCTTTGCCTAGGCTTCTAGGAGGTTTCTGTTACAATTTGCCTCAAAACTCTGGTGAGGTTTGTTCTTGCTTGGTTAAAAACATTTTGTACAAGTAACTTTGTACTTCAACATCACTAGGCCCTATTGTTATAAATTATAGTGGCATTTGGGGCTGGCCGAGTGGCATGGTGGTTAAGAGCTGGCTTGGGAAGCCAGCGGCCCCGGTTCAGGTCCCACATGTGACGGCCAGTGACACTGCCCTCAAAAAACAAACAAACAAACAAACAAAAAACAAAAACAAAAAGAGTATAGTGGCATTTGGGTAGATTTAGTCTACCCAAATGATTAATGATTCAAGAGTGTATAGCACATTTTATTTATTTATTTATTTATTTATTTATTTTTTAGCTGAGCCATCCTGCCACCTGTTGGCAGCTCAGCGACTGCTCAGCTCCGGCTGGGCATCGAACTGCTGTTGCTCAGAGCTCAGCTCGCGCTCTTGAGCAAGCGCTTAACCAACTGAGCCACTCGGCCAACCCTGAGAGTGTATAGCACATGTTTGAGACAACTGGTGCATTTTGAATGAAATGGAATCTAGTAATTCATGTACGAAAACTTTCAGGTTGATCAAATAATAGTTTCTATCAATAATGGTGTTATTGGGTACATTATGTCATTTTTGTATGGTTATTTTGAGTTAATTTGACACCTGATTATCTTTTGTCTAAAAGAATTACCTTGGGGAAAAATTTGTGTTTTTATCAAATCCACTTGTTCATTTTTGTTTTTAGGATGCACTCCAGAAATTAACTGAAATTCTCAATTTAAATGGAGAAGTAGCTTGCCAGGATTCAGGTCACCCTGCCAAACACAGGAACACATCTGCTGTCCTAGGCTGCTTGGCCGAGAAACTAGCAGGTAACTGGGAAGCTCCACCAAGGAAGACCTTCAGTTGTTTGACATTAACGGGAAGGTTGCATTGCAGGCCTTAGATCAAACCTGCTGTACCAGAGAAGTGTCTCAAAAAAAGAGGGACAGGAATAACTGGGAAAAAATTACTCAGAGGCTACAGAGGTAATCTAATTTAGCTTTGGGGATTTTTAGAGGGAAATTTAAAAGAAAAGGTTTTACTTATTTGCTTTAAAATTAAGAACAGGAGAAAAGGCTAAACTCAGTATAACAAATAAAGATTATATATGTATGTAATACAATATACAAATGCATTTTATAAAATTTAGCTATGTAATGGTGATACACAAAGTAAGGGAAGAGGAAAAGGAACTTTAAATTGGAGCAATTCCTGAGAAGAGAAGCAGACATTTAACTTGTTTATGAATATTTTAGGAAAATTAACGTCAAAGTGAAGGTGAATAGTTCAGCTAGTTACATGATGTATGGTAGAAGAAACAATGGATTAGAAATCAGAACACGTGGGTACTGGTTCCAACTCCGCCATGTGCTCCCAAGTGCCCTGGAGTAAGTCACTTCATTTGGAGGCTTAGCTACTCAACTGTGAAATGGGGACAGTACTATTCCCTGCCTCAGAGCGGGAGGCTCGAATAAGATGATATGCAGGAGAGTACTTTGTAAAAGAGTTCTACCAAAATAATTTTATTAGTGGTTACTGATTAAAAATAATATGGCATGTTTAATTATATTCAGTGTTGGTTGTATTCGTCTAGGTCCTGCAAGCATAGGTTTACTTAGCCCAGGAATACTGGAATATTTGCTACAGTGTCTGGTAAGTGAGACATCAAAGCTAGTTATTTTTAGTCATCTAGAATTGTGCATATTTCTCATTGCCAGCTTAGCCACTGGCAGGGAGAATGGAATCAGTTCTAAGTTTTATTTGCAGGTGTTTCCTGATTGTTTATTCCCTATGTTAAAAAAAAAAAAATGAGGGTGGGATAGGAATTTATTACAAGCAAAAACAGCTGAGTTGGTCTGGTTTTAAATTTAGTTATAAGATAGCGGCTATGATTGGCTTTTGTGTGTGTGTCTTTAGAGTCTGCCAAATGGTAGTAGGGACCTCCCCAGTGGAAATAAAATTACATGGCATTCCAAGCCAGGAAACCATCAGGTCAGATTCCCATTGTTTATAAATCTTCACTCCGGTTTCCCTCCGCCTTCACTACTGCTCTTAAAACTGTTGTTGAGGATTTGATGTATTGTCTGCAAAGCTTGTGGTTTGCTGCAGCTGTGCTGTCAGATCTCTCACACTGCTGGACTGGTCTGTATTTTGAAAAGTTATTTTTGCAAGCCTAGTGAGCATTGCCTTTTTTCAAAATCTGAAAGATTATTGTTCAGTGCCTGTATGAGACATACTTAAAACACTTAAGAGTATGTTAGGAAGCACCCTGGGGATACAGAAGTAATATAGCAGTCCTTTGACTTCTTTCCTGGTTAGTTGAGGGAACAAAACTACTCCATTTTATGACAGGATGCAATCAAAGGCAAAATCACTTCTTTCACACTAAGTGCCATGAGAGTTCTGAGAAGGCAATTGGGAGGTGGGAAATACGGGTGGTGAGAGATGCAACAGTCTTGGGAGACTGACTTCTGATGAAGGTGGGACTTCATCTGGGTCACACCATATGGTTAGGATTTGATTGTGCTCAGGGGAGGAAAAACGGCTAAGGGCACATTACCAGCAGAAACTCAGAGGTAGACATGACTGTATTCCTGGCATATTACAGAGAGTAGTCTGGTTAGAAGATAGTGAACAGAGATAGGAATACAGGCTGAGTAGCCAGGAAGGGAGTGCTGAGGGCCTGAAAAGCCAGACAGTGGGACTGAGAGTGGACATGGCGGGAAGCAGGGTGCTGAACAGGCTTGCAGGGGAGCATGGTAGTTGTATGAGCTTTGCAGAACCTACTTGGGCACCAGGGAAGTGAGTGGATGTCCTAGAGCCCCTTTACCGGCTCTTAATGTAGCTGTGTGAAAGGATGGCTGTGAGATGTGATGTTAAGCCAATAGGCCTTTCTTTGAGTATACACATGTGGCATGAACTTAAATGTAACTGAAACAGATCACTTGTTGCTCTCTCCCACCTACTGTCAGCATTTGTGGAATTTCTTTCAGAGAACATATTGAAAACTAAGCCATTAGTTGTTAACTTCAGTATTATTTTGGAACATGGGAGTGATGAATTGTTCCTTTTAGGGTTCTGAATAAAAAGTAATTTTTTGCCAGAATTCTAGGTTTCTGTTTGGCTTGCTTAAACAAATGTAACAATCAGCTTTATTATATATTTAACAAAGCCGTAATATAAATGTTAGTTACTAAGTAAAACAATAATGCATTTAACAAGATACTATTGAAATTTCCATATCTATAAGTGAACCCAGTAACCTCAAAAAAAGAACATAAGATTTGAAGAGAGTCTATCTTGGTTCTTCATTACTAACAATATTAGCAAATGGATATTCAAGGGCTTGAATGAGTACAACTTTTCTGACTGCTCCAACAAAAATCTGCCTCATACTGGGTAAGATGAGGAATTTGATAACTTACCGCCTCTGCAGGGGAATGATGCTTTTGTTTTTTGTTTTTTATCTTTTGTTGTCTTTCAGAAGTTACAGTCCCACCCCACAGTCATGCTTTTTGCACTTATCGCACTGGAAAAGTTTGCACAGACAAGTAGGTATAGTGACTTCTTGCACTAATGATCTTATGTATCGGTTGTTAATGATCTTCCTTTTCTTAGTTCCTGGATGATTCTATGCTTTGAAGCCCATCAAACATGTATACATTCTGTGTTTGTCTGTGTAGACACCTCAAAGCCAGTGAGATGTAACAGGGACAAAGGCAAGAGCTTTCTCACCTAAGAATCAAAACTTGGTGACTATGATTTTAGTGATGAGGTTGCTACTTTCTAGAAAATATCAGGCTCTTGGGCTATGTCATTACTTTAGTTTCCAAGTTCTCTGATTGCCTCTCCTCACTCATTTCCCCACTGCTAATTTGCCCAGAAAATCGTCTTACTCTTCCATGGTTAATTCAAGGTTTATGTCTTTCCAAACAGGTGAAAATAAATTAACTATCTCTGAATCCAGTATTAGTGACCGGCTTGTCACATTGGAGTCCTGGGCAGATGATCCTGATTATCTGAAACGTCAAGTTGGTTTCTGTGCCCAGTGGAGCTTAGACAATCTCTGTGAGTAGGAGCTGCCCTTTATTAAATGCCTGTTTCCATTCCCAAACCCATTTCTTATGTAGGTTCACTGGTCTTCAGTTTGTTTTTTGTTTGTTTGTTTGTTTGTTTTAAATTAAAGTTTATTGGGGTGACAATTGTTAGTAAAGTTACATAGATTTCAGATACAGTTCTGTAACACAGCGTCTCTATATCACATCGTGTGTTCCTGGTCTTCAGTTTGTAATAGTGAGTGCGAGTCTTTCCTTACAAGGTCTTCTACTGGCAGGTTGGCTGTTTTCTAGCAGAAAAGCATTGTAGGGACCCCTGAAACAAACTATATGGAATGCTTCTAATTTCAGTACTCTCCTATTCAAAAGCTTTTACTGGTTTCTTATTTCCCGCTGCATCAAGGCTGTTAATCAGATGGCACGGCCTAATCAACTCTTCCCCTTGCAAACTGTGTCCTCACTGTCCTATAAGCAGGTCCCAACCATTCCTACCTCTGGGCCTGGGCCCTTCATTTGAAATTCCCTCTCTCTACTCTTCTCCCTGTTCCAGCTTTGCACTTCAAAACCCAAGTCATGTCTTGCCTACACAGTGAGAGTTGCTCCTGACTTTTCTCTTTTTCTCCTACAAGGACTGCTAGAACTAAAGCTACCCCACTAGATCCTCAGTCCCCATCCAAAGTAAGCACTGTGTGCTAAAGCACAGTTGGGCATGGAACCCCCTACTCCTGCCGCAGCTGGGGCGTGCCTAGTGCACAGCCCGTGGAGTGCCAGGGAAAGAATCATTCCGAAAAAGTACAATTCAGATTTGTTGCATGCAGACCTCTTTTTACTGTGTTTTGCTTTGTTGTGCCTCGCAGATTTTGCCTTTTTTTTTTTTTTTTTAGCGAGTTGAACGTAAGACCCTCTACTAGCAAAAAGATTATGACTCACTGAAAACCCAGATGATGGTTAGGATTTTTTAACAATAAAGTATTTTTTAATTAAAGTATGTACATTGTTTTTTTACACACAATACTATTGTCCACTTAAGAGACTACAGCATAGTGTAAACATAACTTTTAAATGTACTGGAAAAGCCAAAAAAATTCACGTGACTCACTTTATTGCACTATTGGCTTTACTGCGGTGGTCTGCAACCAAACCCTCAGTATTTCTGAGGTGTGCCTGTAATGAATATAGGGATTGAAAGCATAAACATAGTAGCGCTGCCTTGCCTAGTGTTTGTTTGATTAATCTTCATATGGTAGTGGAGCAGAAAGCCAGGGTTATATGTCTACCAATTCTGCCATTTATGAGCACCTCTGCTTCTTGATGAGAATGGCAGCTAGCCATCATACTAGCTTTCTTTCCACAACAGCCTGCCTTAGAAACATGACCACTTTTTCTTTTGCAGTTTTAAAAGAAGGCAGGCAGCTGACCTATGAGAAAGTGGACTTGAATAGCATTAGGGCCATGCTGAACAGCAACGATGTCAGCGAATACCTGAAGATCTCACCTCATGGCTTGGAGGTAAAGCTTCTGCAGATGGACCGTTCCAGGGGAAACTCTTGTTCTCATTTTCATGCCTTGCTTTTGAACAAAAGCTTGCAGAGTCGGTGGAAGTTTATTTTATTCTCAAAGCATGGTTAGAGGTGGGAGAGAGGTTGTTCAGGATATTATCTACTCATTTATATCCCACACAGTGCTGTACATATAGAAAGCTTTATAATATTTATTAACTGTTTGGTTTAAATATGTCTGTTTTTAATCTCTGCCATTTTAGCTAAAGGTACAAAGACTAGTGTTTCTAAAAATAGCCCTTCCTTTTTTTGATCCCTCATAGCCAACTATTCAGTCCAGTGCTCTCCCTTCTCCCTGTATGTTGGGAATGCTGTTGGTTTTGTGGTGCAGGTTGATGAGAGAGCTGCTTATATACAAAGGTACCATAAGGCACCAGACATGTCAAGATCAAAGAGCTGTTTGAAGAATGGCTGCAAATAGCTCTTTGATCTTACATATTGCCAAATGCTTCATGTAGTTTTCTGCTTTCAATTATTTTTACATACTACATCTTATACCCTTCAATATCTTTCTCTCCCTCCACCATAACAAATACAGGGTAAAGCAATGTTTATACGTTTGTAAAAGATTGTACTATGAGACCAAAGTTCTGTAAATAAATATTTAAAAATGAAGCCAGTAGCCTTCGCTAATTCTTACTGCAGCCATCTTTGAAGTCTTCCAATCCTATTAGAACTCCCTGAAGATAAAACTATATAATAGAATGCACTTCATTCAGTGTTGCACTTTCTGTCACTGGGGGTGCACAGAGGAGACAGTAGTCTGCCAGGAGCTTTCAACAAGGAAAAATACAGTCAGTTATCCTTGGTGGTCTTCAGACATTAATGGCAGACTGTCATGCTCTTTGGTTTTGCCAGGCTCGCTGTGATGCCTCCTCTTTTGAAAGTGTGCGTTGCACCTTTTGTGTGGATGCTGGGGTGTGGTACTACGAAGTAACAGTGGTCACTTCTGGTGTCATGCAGATCGGCTGGGCCACACGAGACAGCAAATTTCTGAATCATGTGAGTACTCTGGAGAACGGTGCCAGTGGGGGCAGCAGCAGTTTTTTGGTGAGTGGGTGGAGGATACTTACGTATTTTTCAGATAGGTTTGCACAATAATCAGTTCTTGAGCTGAACCACATGGTGCTAAATCCCTAACAGTGGCTTGCTAAACTGATTCAGAAATAGGAAGACACAAGTGAAGTTAATTGCCCCTCAGCTTTTTTTCCCCTCAGGTTTTAAGTTCACGTTAATTTTCCACCTAGAGGTTGGATGTGTCCTTTGTCTTTGTAGGTTCTACTCTGGCCCTACCTACATTTTTGGCTCAAGTTTTTATATTGGGACCAGTGATAGTTTTCACCTTGCATTTAAGCTTTAAGAACGTTGTAGGAATTTTCTTCCCTTCATTAAATATGAAATGTTGGATTGATTTGTCTTATTTGATTTTACCTTGTAATTAGTAGGCACATTTGTTTTCAATATCTAGTATTTATCTTTTGTTATAGAAAGAAGTAATATAGCAGGGAAGATAAATCCATTAGAGGAAGCAGGATTGGGCTACCACTACCCAAGTGGGAGAGGCTGGAGTTCCCCGCTTTCCTACAGATGTTGATTTCTTGCCACTTTATACCCATCTAATGCCCAGCCCAGTAGGCTTTCTTCTGTTATTCAGATTATAAGCTGTTTGGAATTAATCCAGCTTTTCAGAACTATTTTGTGGACATATGATTTATTTTTCCCTTTAAGCTGGGAAAAGCCCCTTGGAGTATTTCATTAACCTAAATAAGTCTGCCATCCCATATATAAGGTCCTGGAATGGGTTTTATAAGGGATCCAACAAAATCAAACTAAACTTGCCTGCCATAAGCATAGTTTCTAATGAGCCCTTCCAGAAAGGCTGTACAGCATCCCAGAATTGTTCATGGCATTTGGTTAAACTCCTTGCTGAAGAGAGAAATTGCAGGAAGAGAGCCAGTGGAGAGGACAGGTCTGGATTCTTGTCCGTGGTGGAGAACTAGACCCCAGTCTGCCAGTGGCTTCCCTAACATAGGGCTGCCTAGTGAACCAGGCCTCAATTAAAACCTGGAAGCGGGGGTGGATTTGTGGCACTCTGTAGTCAAGAAGTGGGCGGGTCTGGAGAACAATGCTGGTTAGTCCCTTAGTCTCCAACATGGGCCCTGATTTAAAGCAGATGGTATCAGTTACACTGACAGCCTGCCCCAGATGATGTCCTAAAGATAATTTTTTAGGACTTAAGAAAAAAGAATCTCAATTTCTAGAGTACCTTCATTTTAGAGTATGTCATCTGAGTCTCACAAGAATTTTTACTGTCACAATTTCCATTTCACAGATGAGAAAACTGAGATCGAGTATGACATAAAGTAGGACGAGAATTCAGTCCCCTTCCTATCCTCGTTGTTTTCTTTGCATTTGAAAATGGGGAGAATCTCAGAGAATTAATCTAATTTCCTCTTTCCAGAAGAATTGTTCCAGAATTAGAAGAAATATGGATTCCTCTAGGGAGGAAGCTTCAGTGTAGAATTTGTCTCTCCTAATTTGGCAGCAAACATACCATAGATCTAGGTGTAGTGTATCTGAGACTGAATATTGCCAGTATATTTTTTTAAATGACCAGTGAAGCTAGATTATGTTATCGGTGAATGAAGCTCATGTCTGCCATGTAGTTGCAGAAACGTTGGCTTTTTAAATTAAGAGACTTACAGTGCTGTTTTCCTACCCTTCAAAGTGCTTGGTAGGATTGTTAACTTCTTTCTTTAAAAAACACAAGCAAAAAAATTTTCTCTGATCCAGGTATTGGTCGATTCCCTGTTAGAAATTGATAAAGTGTGATATATCTTTTCCCAGATGTAGGATTCTAATGATGTTGTCGTACTTACAACTTTGCTTCAAATGGGCATTGCTCTGTGATTGAGAATCTTTTTGCCTATACAGACAAGGTGTGGTTTTTTAGAATGAGTCATTTCCAGGATACACCAAGTTTCTGAAGTTTGAAGTCTGTCCATAGTGCTTCTTATTTTAACTCTTACTGCTCGGGCCTCAGTTTTGAAAGGATGACCAAAGTGTTAGGCTCAGAGATAGATCATTAAAATGAGAAGCTTGAGGACAGTTCTTGTTCAGGTAACCTACAGAACAGTTTGTTCAGGTAACCTACAGAACAGTTTGTTCAGGTAACCTACAGAACAGTTTGTTCAGGTAACCTACAGAACAGTTTGTTCAGGTAACCTACAGAACAGTTTGTTGTATTGTATATTTTTATGGGGGGTTGGGAGTAGCAAGTCTCTATGGGTGCATCTTGACTTATTTAAAATGTCTCTTGCCTTTTCATGAGCATTTACCGTATGGCAGATCTTTCCCTTATTCATCTCTAATCTTTTTGAGATTTTGGGAAGGTATTATTCTCCCATTTAAAAATGAGGAGAGGGCCAGCCGAGTGGCGCAGTGGTTGGGCGCTGGTTTGGGAGGCCGGCGACCCCAGGTCGAGTCCGACATATGAAGGCCAGTGACACTGCCCTCAAAAAAAAAAGAAAAATGAGAATGAGGTTCAGAGCAATTAATTATAAATTTGCCCAAAGTCACCTACCCTCTGAGTGCTGGAGAGGAGAGCCCATGCTGCTTCGCCTATTGAAGCCTCATGCCTTGGAGAAAATGACTGTTACCTTAAATAGAAGAGGAATGACTGGGAAGTCTTTTGGGGGCTCCCAGTGAGAACTAGACAGGCTCCAAGGCAATGAACGTTCAAGGCTAAGAGACAGGAATGACAACAGCCAGTGTTTTAGGGACCAGAATGCCCACATTTTGCAACGAATCAGTCCTAACTGTTCTTCCACATGGGGTCACTTGCACCACACCAGGTGTCTGATGGGAGAATCCACTTGGCCAAGCCTAGGTCACAGCATACTCCTCTACCTCCGGAGCAGGAGGCAGGACACTGTATCTTCGTTATGTTCCCCATAAAAGGAAGGAGCTGGCATGCTGGACGGCGGAAAACAGGATGGTGTCCATCACGCATGGAAGGATTCAGAATATTCCCCTAATGACAAGCTATGGATAAACTTTCCTTTGTTTGTTGTTAGTAATGTTTCCATTACTAAAATATACGTGACCAGAAGCACGCAGATAAAAATGATCACCCCACGTACCAAGCTAGCTACCCTATTCTCTCATTTATCTATCTCAGCCAATGGAAACCATAGTTAGTCCTGCTGGGAATGTTTTCAGGTTTAAGGAGAGTGTAATACATCTAGATTGCTCTCTGGATATAAACTCAAAGGGATTTTTAGAGTGCATCTCTGCTTAGCATAGGCACTTCTCGGCCTGTAGAAGTTGATCTGTGGTTAAAATTATTAGAGTTCCCCCTTTGTCTCTCAATGCTACTCTTGTGAAATTCAGCCAGGCACAGACGATGACATTGCATGGTAAAGTCTGCTCTTAATAGCTCTCGGTGGCTAGGAACCTTCTAGGAATTTCTTTCAAGTGTTCTGTTGAGGACTTCCTAGCACATTAGAAAGTTAAGATAGGAAAGAAATGCTTGCCTTTTGCCTATACCTCAACACCCATAAAAATTGTTCAGGCTTTGAAGGGGATAAGATAACAAGGTGTTCTTTATAGTAGCCTGGTGAATTTCTTCTCTGCCTAAAGGCAGTTAGATGCACGTTCATTTAACTCTTGAATAGTCTGAATAGTGCATTCAGAACAGCTAATTCAGAAGCCTCACTTTGGAGAACACTCATCTAAAGTCAGTATATTGCAGTCCAAGAATTCAGTACATTATAGTCCAAGTAGTCAAGGAGTATGCGAGAGCGTTTTTCAGTCTGCCTTCTCACTGCATTATCCCATAGAATAAGTAGATCATCACCAGGACCTGAGATCTTACTTGGATTTGACCCGCGTTTTCAATCCCTTCCTCCATTAGAATCTTTCACCCTTGACCCTTAAAGATAGCAGCTGTCTGATTTGTATGCTTCCTCTGTTTTATTTATTATTATTAATTATTTGTTAATTATTCTTTATCATTTTTATTACTTCTATTTTTTATAAGCACTCAAAATAATTTCTAAAGGTGCTATCCACCCTTTTATTTTAACAATAAAATAATTAGGATAATTAAAAGGCAGTCAGTAATCAGCTGTCAAGGACCTGCAGTTGCTCAAATTGAGCTGATCTCAAAATAGCGTTAGCTGATTTTCCAGTTCAACCTTTCTCTTGTCTCCAGTTGTGAAATCTGTGAGCATGTGGGTGTTTTGAAGTCTACTTATATGCAAGAAGACTGTTTGCCCAGCAGCAGTGAAGTGGAAGGCACCATTCTTGGAATCAGAAGATCCAAACATGACTCTTAGTAATGTGTCCTTGGGCAAGTTGGTTGACCTCTGTGAGCCTTTATTTCTTTTATTGGGTTGTTGGAAAAGTTATGACGCATTTTTGCAACGAAAAATAAAAAATACGTCATGATTTTTCCAACATCCCAATAAAATGAAGCATGATGCCACCAGTCTCAAGGTGGTTAATGAGGATTAAATGAAGTAACAAATGTGAAACTTGGTAAATATTTGCTGGCGAAGTCATTGTCTATTCACCTGGAACCAGGCCTCTAGGTCAGAATTTTGATACCTTCCAAGAACCATACGTTCTCCCTTCATCCAGAAAGCTTAGAATTCCAGCCACCAGGTTAATGGTTAAAAAAGACATACTCTCCTTTCCCAGAAAATAGCAGGCCTTGCTAAACTTCTGGGCTCTGTCTCCCTCCAGGAAGGCTATGGCATTGGGGACGATGAATACTCCTGTGCATACGATGGCTGCCGGCAGCTGATCTGGTACAACGCCAGAAGCAAACCTCACCTACACCCGTGCTGGAAAGAAGGTATTCTTCTCCATTATGAATTTATCAACTAGGTGAAGACATTCGGTTAATATGAAGCATCTATTATGTTAGGCCTTAAAATGTTTTAATGGAAGAATATGAAAAGGCTTAGCTTTGGTATCCCCTGCCATGGATGTGAGTGGTGTTCACCTGGTAAGTTCACTTTTAATGGAGCCCTTCTTTCAGCAAAATGTGAATTCTAGTTCCCTCTCTGGGTATATGTTTTGAATCATAGCAGCCATGGAGATATTGAAATACTGCCATTGTAATGCTAGTTAAATGAGGATGTTTTCAGAGACCAGATGGCTGTGGAATAGGCACTATTCAGTATCCACATTCTGGGCACCTCCACAGCAGCTATTAAGGATGACTTGAGTGAGCACATTTGGCCACAAACATGTCTGCCCAGCCTCCATTATCCAGACATCAGATTCAGGATGCTGTAGGGGGCACAGGCTCAATCATGGCTCTAGGAGTTTTTGCAGGAATATATGTTAGCTACAGCATGATCTTCTTCACCCCATTTAATTTTTGTTCCATCCAATTTGCAGTATACAAGGTCTTAGACCCATAAAAATATTTATTAATGAAAGATTCAAGCAGCAAAGTTACAACCATAGAGTTGATTTGTTAAACACTTAGACCAAAGGATTTAAGGCTATTGAGTCTTTTTATCCCCAGCTAACTATGATGAAAACAGGCTTTCCCTGCACAGCACCATTGCATGGAGGGTGGTATTCTCAGGGGCCACGTGGGCTCTTCACCCCCTCATTCTGAAGACATAGGGTCATATTCAGGGGATGGAGCCTTTGAAAGATTTTATTCCCAGCATTGGAGCTAAGTAGGGGATATCGTCCAGCTCCTTCTCCAAGCCTCTCTCTGTTTCCTTCCTGCCCCAGTCAGCATTACAGATAAAAGCTGAATTTTCAGGCATGCTGAGAGAACAAGAATTTGACCACTGCCATGCAGGGACAGCTCCACTTAAGTAACTAAATTGATAGTGTAGGAAAGGAAAAAACCTTAAAAGCCAACATAAGCTTTTATTTAAATGTCTTGCAGGTTTTTAAAGGAACATAAAGCTTAATTGAACAGAGCATAGGATAGAGGCACTGTCTGTAAAATCTCTCTAGTTTGTTTTTTTAAATAGTTTTAAAAACGATTACTGAAGTAATATGTTATAAAAATTTGAAAAATGGGGAAAGCAAAATGAAACTAAAATCTCTTATAATTCCTCCATCCGGAGATTTATTTATTTATTTATTTTTAAGATTTTATTGGGGAATTGGGGGAGGGGAACAATGTTGGGGAATTGGGGAAGGGGACCAGCCAAGTTGTTGTTCTTCAGTCTTTGTTATGGAGGGCGCCAGTCACCACCTGGCTTCTCGTTGGCTGTTCGTGGCCTCTAAACTCAAGGTGCTGTGTTCAATCTTAGTTGTGGGTGGGTATAGCCACCATCCCATGCGGTAGTCGAACCAGCAGCCTTGTTAAGAACGCAAACTCTATCCTCTGAGCCATCTGGGTGACAGCTCCGCTCAAGGTGCTGAGTTCAGTCTTAGTTGCGGGTAGGCATAGCCCACCATCGAACAGGTAATCTTGTTGTTACACCAGCCGAGCCATCCTGCCACCTGTTGGTAGCTCAGTGACAGCGACAGCAACAGCTCAGCTTGGGCTCAGCGTTCACTGGCCCATGTGGGAATCGAACCGGCGGCCCTTGTTGCTCAGAGCTCATGCTCTAAGCCAACTCTTAACCAACTGAGCCATTCGGCCAGCCCCCAGAGATTTTTTTTTTTAAAAAAAGCATTTAAGTGAAACTTCTCGAGCTGGCCAAGTGGCGCGGTGGTTAAGCGCTGGCTTGGGAAGCCAGCGGCCCCGGTTCGGGTCCCACATTGAGGGCCAGTGATACTGCCCTCAAAAAATAAAATAAAAAATAAAAATAAAAAATAAAAATAAAAAAAAGAAGTGAAACTTCTCTAGCAAGGGGGATAAAGAATTTCATTTTTGAAATTCCTTTGCTATATATTACCAGATTTTCCTCCACCAGTAATGAGTGTCCATTTTTCTTGACATCGCTGTGTAATTTCCTGAGTTTATCTTTAATAATTTAAAAAGCAAAAACTTTATGAGAAGCTAAATGCTTTTTTTTTTTAACATGTTTTCGGGCAGTTGTTAGTTTTAAATCTCACCTGAGACAGAGAAGCACATGATTTTGATCTTATACAGTATTTCACTGATCCCAAAATGCACATTTTTAACATCTTACAATGGATGGCTGGTCACAGAGTAATCGGCAGCATTTTCTTCTTAACAGTACACTAAGTTACTGGTGTGGAGGGGGTCAGATCAGTTGCAGAAGAAGCAAGAAAGATGGATATGTTGACTCTTTGGCTACTGATGCAAATTCACTAGTGTCATTAAAACCCTTGGGGCACTTGGCAGAACCACCCTTATCCTAATAGTGTTTTGCTTTATCCTATAGGAGATACAGTAGGATTTCTGTTAGACTTGAATGAAAAGCAGATGATCTTCTTCTTAAATGGCAACCAGCTGCCTCCTGAGAAGCAAGTCTTTTCATCCACTGTGTAAGTAGCTTTTCCCAGACAAAAATTCCAGGAGATGCATGGAATGCACTTTTCTCCAGAAAAAAACTTTGTCCATTTTTGTAGTCACTTGAGATGAGAAATCATTTTATTTCAAGTAATTGGGGACCGATTTGGTCGTACCTAAAGCTATCTCAGAGTTTTCACCTGGGAAGGTAAGAGCAGGAGACAAGTTCACAGTCCTTTCTGGGTTAGTAAACAGTGCCTGTCACCCTTTTTGTCAGCTAGGGTGCGATTCATTCCAATTCTTAAAACCATTTTATGTATGAGCTTTACTTTGTTTATATGAGTTCTCTTGACCTCTGTACTCATTTTTATCTGTAGATCTGGATTCTTTGCTGCAGCTAGTTTCATGTCATATCAACAATGTGAGTTCAATTTTGGAGCAAAACCATTCAAATATCCACCGTCTATGAAATTTAGCACTTTTAACGATTACGCCTTCCTAACAGCTGAAGAGAAAATCATTTTGCCAAGGTAAGGAATCTGTATTGGCAATCTCAGACTTTCACATTCATCTCATGAGAAATTACAACAGTTTCTGAGAGACTTTCTTCAGCTTTATACAAATAATTTTGAAAACCTGAGTAAAGTGGTGACTTCCTAAGAAATATAAATTACTAGAACACATTCCAGAAGAGATACAAACAAAACAATTATTATAAAATTAATTGAAAAAAATTAAGAGCTATGTTCCCAAAAAGCATCAGACCCAGCTCGTTTCCCAGGAGACCTTCACCAACTCTTGAAGTAGCAGATAGCTTCATTGCTGTTTAAAATGTTCCAGAACACAGAAAGAGAGCACTTCCAAGTAATTTTTTTTTTTTTTCTTTAGCTGAGCCTTCCTGCCACCTGTTGGCAGCTCAGCGGCAGCTCATCTCAGGCTGGGCGATGAGCTGCTTTTGCTCAGAGCTCTGTTCGCACTCTTGAGTGAACTCTTAACCAACTGAGCCGCTCAGCCAGCCCCCAAGTAATTTTTATGAACTAAATAAATAACATCAATTTGAAAATCAGACAGTATAACACATGCACATACACCAAAAAAACCCGACAAACTAACTTCACTTGAATGCCAGTGTAAAAATCCTAAATATTAGGAAATCAAATGCATCTTTTAACAGACTTGTGTTTATTGAAACAGGCCTCTCATTGGGTTTTAGCTGCATGGCAAAGACGCCCATACTGTTCTACAACCACTAGGACAGTAAATGCCATCTTGGATAAAATTTCACAGACGTTATTTGCCAAAACTGTGATTGGCATTAATTGTCTCATTGGATGAATGCCACCTTTTCTTCCTTATGAGACGAACATAGTCTGGTCCTTAAGCTGGGAAAGATTCCAGCTGCTTCCTGGTAATTACTTCAAGTTGAAGCTTGTTTCACAATATCAGCCAAAGTGTATCATTTTTTACCAGAGCAGCTGGGCCTGTGTGAGGAAGGAGATTCCTGTTACTAATGCCACATGTGTGTTATCAGTGACAGTCTGTCTCAGCACTGAAGGAGACCATACTGGCCACAGCAGAGCCAGTGTTGGGCCTTTCTGCCCCAAAGGGACTCTGTAACATAACAGCTCCTGTTTTGGCTCAAAAAACTGGTCTGTAAACAGCTCTCTGGACTGTGCTTCACCTTAGACTTAGTGCCTGAAGGCTTAAGAGTAGCTCAGCAGTTTCTGAATGACCTAGAAAATGTGACATAGTGACAGCAGCATTGGCTGCCCCAGCAGAGCTTCCAGAATACCCCAAGAACAGAAGGGCTGCTTACATCCCAATTCAGGGACCTGAGGTTCATTCCTAGAACTTCCTGTTAGTTGTCTTAGTGCCTGACAGAGATCCTTAACTTTAAACTCCTCTTGGTGAAAGTCTGAAGTAACAGCACTCTTCATCTGTCATACCCCATTACTTTTTTATTTAGTCTGTCTTCTTGGATGCAGTGCATAAATAAGCCTGCCTTCTCACATACATCTTGAAATGTATGGCCGATCCATCTAAGAGTTCCCCGGGAGGCTGGCCTAACTTACAACTGCTTTAGCCTTTACTTAACTTCCCCTGCAGAATTAAACTTTTCTGGGCAGCCCCTAGATGCTCCCTTGGTACCACATCAGTTCAGCACCGAAAGTGCAGCCTGCCTTGAGTAAAAACAGCAGAGTTAAAAACTAGAGCAGTCATATGCTGCACTAGACTTTGCCGTCGCTGACAGCAACATCAAGATAGGAGTTGCTGGAGACTAACCGAGTGGCCTCCTTAATGCCAACCTCCTACTAGTGCATTCCAATCACAATTAGTTACAAATTGTGGCATTAAGTGTTAAGGTGTCCAAGACCATTTTCTATGCCTTTAATATTTTCAGCCCGGGTTCTAAAGGCTTATATTTAGGGATACTTTTTTAATCATTGGAATAGTATTCCTTCCCGGCTTCGGGGTAGGAGATCATGGCCATTACTACCTGGGATTTTGTAGGTTGTTCTTTATTGTGTATACCCTCTGACTAATTCTTCTCCTTTCATTCATTCTGTTTTTCTTCTTCTTAACCTTTTTAGTATGGCAAACTTCAAATACACACAAAAGTAAAAAGAATAGTACAGCGAAGCACCATGTACCCACCTCTCTGCTACACTATCATCCACTCATGGCTACCTGCTTCTCCTCCAGTCTTCCTGGAGTCCATCCATTATCATTCCACATTCTCTGGCCATAATCCTAGAGTATCCTTGACACCTTACTTCTGCCATTGCCACATCCGATCCCTCAGCAAATCCTGTGGGCTGTGTCTTCAGATTGTATCCCAAATCCAACTGCTTCTTATCATTCCCACTGCTACCACCATGGTCCAAGCCCCCATAATTTCCCACCTGTATTATTTTTGCCCTGCCCTCTAGTCTCCCTGTTCCTGCCTTAACTCCCTTCAGCCTATTCAACACAGCTTTCAGAATGATTTTGTTACAACTTAAGTCAGATCATGTGCTTCTCTGCTCAGGATACTTAGTGGCTTCCCATTTTACTTAAGGTAAAACCTTAAACCCTCACAGGGACCTCCCATGCCCTACATGATTTGTCCCCTCCTTTCTATTACTTCTTTGTATATCTCCTACCTGCTCCCATTTGTTCATGCTCCTTCTTCAGCCACCCTGGCCTCCTTGCTGCTTGTAGTTTTAAACTTTTAAATATTTAAAACATACCAAGGTCTATTGTAGCTTCAGGGCCTTTCTTTGCACTTGCTGTTCCTGCAGCTAGATGGTTCTATGTGTGTTTTTCAACACCACCAAGCAATAACACAATTCTGACTCTATTTATCTGGAGATAGCATCAGATCCCACAATTTAAGGGCTCAGTCATACAAGACTGCCATGCTCCCCCACTTTAAATGCCAATCAAAAGTCAAGGTTGTAGGGCCGGCCAAGTGGCACGGTGGTTAAGCGCTGGCTTGGGAAGCCAGTGGCCCCGGTTCGGGTCCCACATATGAGGGCCAGTGACACTGCCGTCAAAAAAAAAAAAAAAAAAAAAAGTCAAGGTTGTTACCTGTGCTTCTGACCGACCAGCTATAAATAGGTTCCCAGGACCACCTTCTAGTGATCAATTAATTTGCTAGAGCAGCTTACAGAACTCAGGAAAAGCTTACTTAGTACATTACTGGTTTATTATAAAAAGGATATAACAGGATATAAATAGGATATAACAGGAACAGCAAGGTATGGGAAAAGGGCACAGATTTCCCATGCCCTCATTACATGGGCATGATTGATTAAATCATTGGCTATTGGTGACTGAACTCAATCTCTAACCCCTCTCCCCTTTAGTTGGACGATGGAGCTAAAAGTTTCCAAACTCTTATCACAAGGTTGGTTCCCTAGGCAACCAGCCCCCTTAGCTTACTTAGGGACTTTTCTAAAGTAACCTTAGTAACCTGTAAAAAAAGACCTTTTTCGGGCTGGCCAAGTGGCACGGTGGTTAACTGCTGGCTTGGGAAGCCAGTGGCCCCGGTTCAGGTCCCACATATGAGGGCCAGTGACACTGCCCTCAAAATAAAAAGACCTTTTTCTTAGGACATTTCAAGAGTTTTAGGAACCTTGTGCCAGGAATGCGGATGAAGACCAAATATATATATATATATATATATATATTTATATATATATATATATATATATATATTTCTTTTTTTTAAAAAGATTTTATTGGGGAATTGGGGGAGGGAACAGTAGTGGGGAACCGGGGAAGGGGAAGAGACAAGTTGCTGTCCTTTGGTTCTTCAGTCTAGTTGTGGAGGATGTCGCTTCACTGGCCCATGTTGGTATTGTGATCATTGCACTCTTCCCGGGTGAGGCAGATCGGTCGCCGATCATTGGATGGTGGCTTTTGGCAGCTCACACTGGCTGCCAGCCGCTCAGGGCAGCCCACTACAGCCTCCCTGCAGCCTACACCGTCGCCGGCAACTCACGGTAGCCCGACTCCAGGTGGAGCTGTTGTTCACCATCTTAGCTGTTGAAGGCACAGCATCACTGGCCCTCATATGTGGGATCTGAACTGGCAAGCCCTGCTGCTCAGAACTCTTGCTCCCAAGCCAACTCTTAACCAACAAGCCACTCAGCCGGCCCTATGTTTCCTATTATAAATCATAATATTATATAACCACAACAAAAATTGTGATATATATTAACATTTTAAAAATTAAAGTCATGTTCTTTCGACCTTCATTCAACAAAACACTGTTAGCCTCACATTATGAGGATAATTTAGCAGAAGCAATGGCTTGGAAGAGGGAGGAATTGTAAATAAAAGAAATTAATTCCTAAATAAATAAAATCACACCATCACAAATGATCTCTCTCCAGATATCTGCAAGACTCACTCCCTTACTTTCTTCATGTCTTTATCTACATGTCACCTTAGTGAGACTTTCCCTTGTGGCCATATTTAAAAATATAATTCCGTGCCTCTCACATACATCCTCTTTGTCCTCCGTTTTATTTTTAGTCATGCTACTGCTTATCAGCGTGTAACATTCTGTATATTTCACTTTTTAATCTGGTTTATTGTCTGCCTCCCCCCACTGGAGTGTAAGCTCTCTGAGATACTTTTGTAGTCCTCTCTTCACTGCTGAATCGCCAGGGTTTGGAACAGTGCCTGACACACAGGGAGGTCTTAAGTGCTTGAATGAATGCTTAATGTTTCTTTTGCCCGTGCATCAAGGCTGTACCCTCAGCAGTGTCGTTCTGCCTCTCTAATTTTCCATTCCCAACTGAGTGAAAGTACAAGGAAGGGATTCTAACATGAGGTGCCTGGACTTCCAGGGAGTCTACAGTGGGCTATCATAAGCACCTTGAAATTGTATAAAAACATGTATATGTGCGTTTTTCTTGAGAAAGGCCCTATGCTTTTCATCAAACTTTCAAAGATATGTGACTTAAAAGGTTAAAATTTTGCTAGTAAAGAGCAATGAACTTAGAACTAAAAGATTTGAATTTGATTCATGAATCTGTTTACTGTGTGTGGCCTTATGCATATCATTTCCTTGAACTATTTGTACAGTGGGAATGACCATGCCTCCTGTCATTCCAAATGGAATCCAGTGATTTCAGATCTTTGTAAGAGTGACATGAGATGTCATGTGTGAAAACTACTGAATAAAACTCAAGGAATGGAGTACCCAGTATTCAAGAATGCCCAAGCATATAGAAAGCTTTTATATTAGAGTTTATTTGAGCCAAACTGAGGACAAGCCTGGAAGTAAGATCTCAACAGACTGAGAAAATGCTCCGTACAATGGCAGTTTTGCAGTTCTTTTTATGCATTTAGAATCAAAGATAAGTAATGAAGGTACATGAAATCCACTGGTGGTAGATTTATTAAGGAGGCGGGAATAAGCAAGTGGTGGGGATTTTCTAGGATTGGTGGGTGCAGAATAGTTAACATTATCTTTGACTGTAAATAAAGATGGTATGTGGACAATAAGATAACAATGAGGAGTTTCCAGGTGCTCCACCCAGCGCCTCCCAGGGCTTATGGCTCCCAGGGATTTGGCATTTCAAAAGTAGTTATCCTAGATACCTAAGATCAGTGAACAGGGCTGCTGAAGGTAAAGGAAGCTATGGGCCTGGGACGTGACAACCCGCCATGACCTGTCCAGTTAGGAATTGATCAGACTAGCCTGTGTGGTTACTTTTGTCACTGAGCTTGTCGGGCCTATTGTGTGGTCCCCTGAGCTTGCTGGGTCTGCTGTGTAGTCCCTTTTTCCTTCACAACACATACAGAGCATTTTCAAAGCATTTTCTATGCATCTCTGCTAACAGGCCCCATTTATTGGTTGACAAACTGTTTTCTACTCAGGCACAGGCGTCTTGCTCTGTTGAAGCAAGTCAGTATCCGGGAAAACTGCTGCTCCCTGTGTTGCGATGAGGTAGCAGACACACAATTGAAGCCATGTGGACACAGGTAAGATGGTTTGTTTGATTATTTCCTATTTTGCACGTTATATTAGGGAAGGTTTCATTCTGTTCTTGAATTGCTTTTAGAGCATTACCAGTTCCATAGCTGCATGAGGAATTAGAGTTTGCCAAGTAGCTCAGGGCTGTCTTCCAGAGAGTTCCTGAAATAGAAGAAGCTGCTTGATATGGAATGCCTGTGTTTTTTCAATACTATATTTTTAACACAGTTTTCACATCACAAGATGTAAAAGGATTAATGCTATTTATGAGGTGCTTCAGCAACCCCTCGTAGTCTTAGAGCCTTCTCATATGCTTATTGTTTACAGGCTAACCATTGAGAAATCCGCACCTCCCTGCCATCTAACTAGGTTTCAGTTGTGTGAGATGAACTCAGAGGGCGGCCTAGATCCTGTAGTACAGAGTAGCTAAACAGCAAGACCAGCAAGTAAGCCGGTCCCCAAGAAGGCCATCCCAACTAGGGTTCGAAAGGGGAAAAGGAGTCGGCAGTGCATGGGCCCTGGCCCTGCCCAGGCATGTGTGCTGACTGCATGTGAGCAAGTCTTCTAGCAGTCCAGAGCCTAGAGTGATGGACCCCAGTTTGTTACCCTTGGGCATGGCACAGCCTGGGCCCCTGACTCTGCCTCTGTTTGTTTGCTATCCTTTGCAATGGGTTGTCATCTAATTGGCTGCTAAGGGAAGTGCATGTGGTGTATCATCTGTCACCCTCAGCTGTACCAACCTCTCTTCTGAAAGAAAGCACAATGATTCCACTTGTCGTTTTCCTTGGTATCAACTCTGCAGCCCAGAACTCCTCAGTTTGAGTTCCTTTGGAGATTTTAGTTTTCAGGGCCTCACAGTCAGCTGCAGAGTTTAAAAGCTGGAGCTCTTGATACCCTTCCTGGTCTTTGTCTCTGTAAGAATGTTAAGATCCCAAACAGCAGGACCTGGTCTTATTCATCTGTGTACTCTGGCCCTTCTCAGTGGGTTTTGCACAAAGTAAGGGCTCTTGAATGAAGACTGAAATCCAAAAGCTTAGAACCAGGTATCTTAAGTATAAGGACATTCTTCTTAAGAGACAAATCCAAAACAGGGTTAGAGGAGCAAATTAAAAGACTTATAAGAAAATTTAGCTCAACTTTCAGCAGCAACAACAATTTTAAAAGTGTAAGGGTAAATAAAGAAAGGAAATCTGGACACACAAATGACATGAACAGACCCTGAGAAGAGATTTCCTGTGACCACAGAAGAAACTGAGATGGTTGTCAAAGCTACCTTTGTCTCTTCCCCCTCAAAAGCACTGAGCCCAGATGGTCTCACACGGGAATTCTTTCAGACTTTCAAGGAATAGAGTCTATTAAAACTTCTCCAAACCATAGAGAAAATAGGAAAACCACCATTTTTTTTTTTACAAAACCTACATGATAATCATACCAAAAGCGGATAAAGCAAACACCAAAATAAGAACACTTAGAAATATAAATCTAAAAATCTCAAATATTATCAAGTAGGACTCAGCAACACAACAGGGGGTGGAGTGGGGGCTTATCCCAGGAATACAAGGATGGTACAATGTAGGAAATCTACTTATATAATTTACTCAACTAGGTCAAGGGGAGAGGGCCTGGAAATGAACACTTTCTCCAAAAATGCTGCAATGGCATTTGTTAAAATTCAATATCCATTTGTAACGGATGGAATATTACAAAACAAATGAATGGAGGGAAGAAAACTATAAAATAGGAATGTGTGGATATTTCCTAAACAACACAAAGACATATATGTCTCAATCAAACCCTAGCATCTTTTTAATAGTGATACACTGGAAGCATTCTAAGAGATGGTGGGGACAAGATAAGGATGCCAGCTGTTGGCACCATGATTTGCATTGTATAACCTAAGGCAGTTAGACAAGAGAGAGAAGAGAGGCAGAAAAACTGGAAAGAGGAGCAAAATCATTTGGAGATGATGGATTGTATACCTGGGCACCAGGAGAATTGACCGAAAACCTATTAGCATCAGTGTGACAATTGAACAAGTTAGTTGGTTACAAAACCCAGTAGGTAGCTCTTCTATATATGAACAGCAACCATTTAGATCATATAATTGAAAATTCCTTTTATAATAGTCAAAAAATTAAATTTTTTTAAAAAGCACTGTAAGAATACATACCAAGAAATGTGTGGTACCTATAAGAAGAAAACTTTTAAACGACCAAAGAATATAATAGAAGACTTAAATAAATAGATCTGTTTTTGGATAAGAATACCTCTCAGTATTGTAAAAGTGACAATTTTCCCTAAACCTTAAGTTTAATTTAGTCTATATTAAAAGGGCAACATGATTTTTGTTGTTGTTGTTTTAGAAATAAAAACGCTAATTTAAAAGTACATGTGATGCTAAGACAAGAAAATTCTAAAAAACAAAAGGTATGGAGGGATCCTACCCCACCTATCACATCTTAAAATATATTAAAATAAATGTGTATAGTTTGGTCCCAGGATAGGAAAAGAATGACAGAACAATGAAACAGAATGGAGGCCCAGAAATACAACTAACTACAAATGAAAATATGATAAAAGGTATTTGTCAAACTACAATGAAAGATGGCCTATTCAACAATGATAGTGGGATAAATGGCTAGCTGTCTGGGAAAAAATAGTATTGTATCTCTACATACATATACACATCTACATGTATATATTGTGTACATACAGACTTTCTGGAATATCACGCGTGAACTTTTAACTTAATCCTGAGAAAAGGAAGACTGAGGATTAGAAATGGGAAGGAGACTTACTGTTTATTTGTATATTTACTTCATTTTTCAGCCATTAAGTATTTCCCTTTCCTGTAAAAATCTTGTTAACATTTTTAGATTAAGTCAGCAGTAGTGGTCAGTTTGACCTTTTGAAGCATTAACCTAACTGGCATTTATCTTTCTCCTCAGTGACCTGTGCATGGATTGTGCCTTGCAACTGGAGACCTGCCCATTGTGTCGTAAAGAAATAGTGTCTAGAGTCAGACAAATTTCTCACATTTCATGACACACGTGAAGAGGCATCATGGACTTATTTCTACGCAATTCCAGCCAATGTTGAAAAGAAAACAAAATCTAATCAGTTGTACGCACATTGAAACTTATAGCCATGGCCAGATTTTATGCTAAAAATGGTAGTTTGTCAAAGACAAAATTCTCTTAGAATCTAACCCAATTTGCCAGCCCTGAGAAATTCCTTTTAAGGCCGACGAAAGCTGAATACTCACAAGCTAGGCCTGTGGTACCTCCATGAAAATCAATAGAGGACAGTGCCCTCCTGAGTGCTGAAACCACACTGGAATTCTCCACGTTGGGATCATTTGTTTAACACAGGAGGTTTTGTCTCATGTTCTAAAGTTTTATTTTGGACAGCAGTCATTATGGAGAAGTAAATGACAACATTTCTAGGTTAAGTACAAACTCCCATTGGTCAGATACTGGTGTGTTAAGCGTGGATATTGCACTGCAAGACTTGAATCTATAAAACTAGAATCACACAGGTCAATACTACAAGCAACATGGAGGGCCTGAAAGAAGGTGCACGGACTGTAGGGGGGAAAAAACCCACATTTTTGATATTTCAGTGATTCCAAAGAACATCTAGTTTTTTTTTTTAACTGCAGAAAATTGGTGGTATTTTCACGTTCATGGTGTTTCTATCCAATTTCAGTACCCACATTTTGTGAGGAAAAAATGTTTTAACAATGCAGGAGGAATTCTTAAATTAATTGCAATGTTTGACTAGAGAAAATTTGGTATTTAGGGTATTTTTAAGGTACCATCAAATCAGGTTTTCTGTTTTTTTGTTAAAAAAAATTTTTTTTTTTTTTTAATCAGTATTGTTTTGGGAAGTAATATACCTTGAAACTCTTGAACTAATAGTCTCAAAAACTCTTAGAGGACAGTCTGAGAGCACATATTCCTATTGTTTTAAATAAATACATGTTTTTGAATAGTAAATTCAATCATGGATTGTTGACTATGTCTTCATCAAAAGTGTTAATCCCTCTCAGGGTCTCTGGTGAAGACCTTCAAGAGTTTGGTTTTTTCTCCCAGAAAATTGGAAGGTAGAATTGTAAATTCATAGAACTTATTTTATAATGGTGTACCTCAGCAGCTGCCTTTCAATTTATGCCAAGCCCTTACTGAGTTTATACTTGAATAGTAAATATGTCTTCTGAGTTTTACAGTGTCTTAAACTCAATGCACATATTTTCCTCCTTTCCCACCCTTTCTTGTTTGTAGTTCATTAAACTGTCCTATTACAGAGCTGATCCCCTTCCTGGCCGTACTTGTTGGGGTGCTGGATTTTTTTCCATGTCTTTAGTCTTCCATAAATTCAAAAATATATATATAAATATATATATATATATATATATATATATATATATATATATATATATATATATATCCTCTTTAGCTTGTGGTGAATCAGTAATTTGCATTGAAGAAATAAAACATTTGTTGCCTTTTTTGACTAAGACTTCACAACTTTCATTGGAGCCTGCTGCTAAAGTTCCAAGACCTCACACTCCCAAGTTTAAGGGCTACTTTCTAGCATAGGAGAAAATCAAGTATTAGAATTAAGAAGCGAGGTTAATCACTTATTCACCCAGCAAATCTTTGTTGAGCACCTAATATGTTCTGGGTACTGTGCCTATGTGGTATACGAAACAGATCTATTCATGGAACTTACTTCCATCTGGTAGTAGGGAGAAGACATTTGTGTTTATTGTAACAAATTGTTAGTGCCTTGAGAGAAAAGAATAGGGTGCTATGAGAGAGAATGAGGGAGACTTAATTTAGATGGCAGGGTGGATTGCAGGGAGCAGGACAGAAGAAACCTCACTAAGGAAGTAGTATTAGTAAAAACTCAGAAAGGAAGAATTAGGACATGCCAGTCATTGAGACAGAGAACAAGCTTCTAGGATATGAGCACAACATTGTAGGCAAAGGCCCTAACTCGGGAGGAAAGGAGCGCAGAGGGCTTCAGGATCTGATGGAAGGCCTCTAGCTAACAGGACAGGAATGAGTGGGTAGAATTGTATGCTCCAGTGGTGGAGAGGTCAGGGGACTGGCTCATGAAGCCATGTTAAGGATTTTGTCTTTTATCCAAAGTGCAATAGAAAGCAAAGGAGTTTAAACATAGGAGTGCTTTGATAAATAATTTTTTAAAAGGTGGCTATGAGGCCGGCCGAGTGGCTCAGTTGGTTAAGAGCTCACTCAGGAGTACTAGCTGAGCTCTGAGCAACAGCAGTTCGATGTCCAGCCCGAACTAAGCTGCCAACAGGTGCAGGATGGCTCAGCTAAAAAAAAATAAATAAAAGATGGCTATGGCTTCTATGTGGAGAATGGAAAGCAGGGGGGAGGAGGGCAGGATAGAAGACAAGCAAAAGATGGAAATAGTAAGACCAGCAGGGAGACTGAAGAAATCCAGCAAAGAGGTAGGTGAAGGTGGTCTGAAAAATTCAGTGGAGATAGAGAAAAGTAAATGGAATTAGTAGGTAATGTGTCTCTCTTGGAGCCTGTTGGCCTTCTAGATATCTACCCTTGAACTTTGTTCATAAGATGATCTACTTTTCTAATTGCTATAGACCATAAAACAAGATTTCCATATTAATCATTCAGGATGGAAGCAAAGTTGTAATCTTGGAGCTACTGCAAAGCAAAAGATATTTACTCCACTTAGGGGAAGAACTAGGGGTTAGCAAGCTGTGTGTGGAAGAGCATAATGGTAGATCTATATTATGCAGTGCCTGTAAGCATTTTAAGAGAATCAAAGCTAGGCTTTTTACTGATGATGTATTGCACCAAAGAGAAAAAAATTTATTTTCTCTCAGGATTCCAGCCCCCAAAATACAACCACCAAAACATTTTTAATGACTTGCCACCTTTTTTGAATGATATTGATAAAGCAAGATAAAGTCATGGTGTCATTCACAGAATGCCAGAAAACAATAATTCAGTCACAGAAACCAAAACAATTCCACTACCAAAACAATGACTTTTTGCATAAATTTCAACTATCTTGAACATGTATCTGTGAAAACCAAACTGTCCAACTAAAATCAGCTTTTCCCAAGATAGTCCATTTTTTTCTATTTACTTACTGAAAACAATGGCTAACCTATAAAAGGTTTAAGAAATGGTTATTAATGGAAAACATTTAGTATATTCAAGTAAATTTTTTAGTTCCAGATCCCACTGATACCTAGTTTGTGTCCATTAGAAATGTCAATTCATTCAGGCTGGCCATCTCAGATGAAATCTAAACCATACCTTTAATCCCAGTAGACATGTACTATACATGTGGCCAAAAGGTAAAATGCAAGAAACATAATGCCTAGTGGCCCAATCAAGAGAAATCAGATTCGGGGAATCTTTTTTGCAAAATGTGGCAGTTTTGGAGGGGACTTTTTTTCTGATTGCATTGTTCAAAAGAGTTCTATCCACTTTTTTCTTTTTTTTTTTTTAGCTGAGCCATCCTGCTACCTATTGGCAACTCAGCTCAGGCTGGCATCGAACCGCTGTTGTTCAGAGCTCAGCTCGCACTCTTAAACGAGTTCTTAACCAACTGAGCCACTGGGCCGGCCCTGTTCTGTCCACCTTTATCTCGCATAAGCCAAGAAGCTAGTTACTGCCTAATCTTTATGATGTGAATATTATCTTCTATGATGTAAATTACGAGACTTCTTGCAGTAAGGCTTCCCTTCCACGGGAGGGAGTACCTGCCTTGCAAATCTGACATCTGCATTATCTGATTCAAAAGCTAAGGGACTGGCTTTTAAGAGATTTGCAATTTATAGTGTTCTCCAAACTACTTAGTCTTCAATCTTGTTCACTTGCAAATGAGGAAACTGAGGCTCTTGGCTTGGATTCTTTCCTCCATCAACGGGGGCGACGTAAGGCTTAATCGACGCAGCGTGAGACCGACAGCTACCCCGTCACGCTGACTGAGGCTCAGCTTCCTCCCGCGCCTCTATCCTTGGCCCTCACTTCCGTTCACTATTTTTGCCCCGCCCTGGCGTCGGGCAACGCGCCCCTGTGATTGGTCGTCAGGAGCCACGAGGCGGTGGAAGGGGTGTGATTGGTCGTCAGGAGCCACGAGGCGGTGGGGTTGCGGTAGCCATGGTGACAGGAGACGGGGCGGGGCGCCAGGAGGTCGGTAACCAGCGGCGACCCTACGCCTGCAGCGGCTCCTGCAGCGGCTTGGCGGGCGTGGGGGCCCGGCCGGCGGGTGGCTGCAGCCCGGAGCCTGAAGCCGGGCTGTCGCGCCGCGGTGCTGACCCGGCTGGGCCGTGAGTCGGCCGTCGCCCTGGTGGCCAGGCCTCCCCGATGCCGGCGGGGGCTTTGAGAAGCGGAGCGGAGGCTGGGCCCGGGCCGCGGGCGGGGTAAGAGGCTGGAGGCGGCGGCGGGAGCGATGGACGCCCTCGAGGAGGAGAGCTTCGCGCTGCCCTTGTGAGTGACTCCGCCCGGGAGGCCGGTGCCCGGCCTCGGCCCGGGAAACGCGCGTCCTCGCGGGGTGGGGAGCCGACCAGTGTCCGCGCAGTGCCTGGTGTGGATTCTGCCGCTGCAGCGACCCCCGGATTTGGGCCCGAACCTAAACTGAACCGCAGGAAATCAGAGCACTGGAGCCTCACGGCGTCCCATGCGACGCTTTGCTCCCTGTATTTGTCCCTGTGGTAATAATTCCTCGGTGCATATCAGGTTTTCTGAAAGTGAAGCCGTTAATTACATGTATCTTTGATGTCACAGATGTGTCCAGGGCGTTTTATTCTGTTTGGAATTGCTAGATTAGACCATAATCATTTTAATTGTTGAAGCTGAGTGATAGGAAGTTCACTTTGCTCTTCCTTTTCTTTTGTGCATGTTTGAAAATGGCCCTAAGAAGTGTTTTTATAAACGGCTTCTTTGAAGCAGCACCTTATGCACGCATGTTTTTCAGCTCTTCCGCCTCTGATGCAGAATTTGATGCGGTGGTTGGATATTTAGAGGACATCATCATGGGTAAGCTTCCTTCCCGCAGTCTGATCTGTGCTCTCTTTAGTAAAAATCCTTGCTTTTAAGGAGACGGAGATCCCTTTGCAGAGTTAACTTATAAAAGAGAGAAAACGTCCAGCTGCGTATAATTTTCTAATGTAGCACAATGTAATCAATATTAAGCCTTACTGTGATTTGTCTTAGAGACAGACAGCCCAGTACTCCTTACAGCAATACCCAGAGATTCAGGGGTCAAGACTTAGGTAATCAGGCACCTAGGAGTTATGGGACTCTTGGCAAAACCCCAGGAAATGTGACCTCCTTTCTTGTAGAAACCAGGCAGTTTCGTTTGTTAGTTTTTAGTTGTAACATCTTGGTGACACAAACCACAGCATAATACCATAACCATAGCACAAATGTCCATGACGAAAACAAGGGTGTCATACTTCAGCTGGTTCTGTATTTTCCTGGGGTTCTGAGTTCCTGTTTGTGGGTTCACTTTGGCATCCATAAGTCCTGTTGAGTAATAAGCGGTAACAGACACCACAGGTTTAAGACAGATGTGTGAGAAAAACTTAAATTTGAGAAAATTTTGTCTATGGACCTGAAGATTTTTTTTGGGAATTAGGAAAAGTACAGTTATTTGGTGTTATTAGCTGTTTTTCTTACTCTAGTTTACTCTGAAAATCACTGACCAAGTTTTTGTGCATTCAAATCCTGTCAAAGTTCGTACTATTAACCCTCTTAAATACAGATATGTCACCATTAACCTCTCATCCCTAGGATCTGAGGATTTGGGAGATACTGATGAGTACCTTGAGAGCTATTGCCATTTATGGGTACCCTGTATGCTGTAGGAAAGTGAGCCTTCTGTAAGCCCAGGGTATTTATCCCAAAGTCTAGGTCATTTGTGAAGCTTTTATTTTTAGATATTATATTTGGTTGTTAAAATGCTCTATTTCCCACCATTTAAGTGTTTGCTATGAACTAATCTCGACATGAATTCTCATCTAAATCCCACCTAGCAATCCTGTGTAATCCTCATTTTCCAGTTGAAATTGGGGCGTGCAGAGATTAAGTAACATGTGTCAGGGCACACAGCTCTAAGTGGCTGAACCCAAGCAGCCTAGCCTCTGTCAGAGCCCCTACATTTATTCACTGCACTGCTTCCACTACTACTGCTGAAATTATATTAAAATTAGAGAACCATTTCATTCCTTTGTGGAAAAGTACTGAGAGGGAGCTCCCAAGCCACCCCGTACAGGTGTGTGTAAAATGAACTGGACAATGGTAGTGATGGTTGCACAACAATGTGAAAGCACTTAATGCCACCAAACGATATGCTTAAAAGTGGTTAAAATGGTAAAGTTTATGTTGTGTATATTTCATTACAATTTTAGAAATAGTAGTAAGAATAATACTGGATCAGTCTATTTCAACATTGGTGTCCCATTTAACACTTACTTGAAACACCGTTCCCTCACCTAGAGAGTGACCATTGAGAAACCAGTTCTGACATATAATTCCTGCCTATTTATAAATCAGAATGGCTTTTAGTCTCCATTAAAAAAAAGTAAATTTTCCTATTGTGGTTCAGATGATGAATTCCAGTTATTACAGAGAAATTTCATGGACAAGTACTACCAGGAGTTTGAAGACACAGAAGAGAATAAACTCACCTACACGCCCATTTTTAACGAGTATGTAAGTGGATTTCTATTTCTCTTACCAGAGATTAGGATATCTTTAAGATGTGAATTTAGAATCAAGATGTTGAAATTTGCTTGGGTTTTTTTTGTTGTTGTTGTTGTTGTTGTTGTTTGTGGTTTTTTTTTGAGGGCAATGTCACTGGCCCTCATATGCGGGACCCGAACCGGGGCCGCTGCCTTCCCAAGCCAGCGCTTAACCACCGCGCCACTCGGCCAGCCCATTCTTGAGTTTTAAAATCTCCCACCAGCACCATGCCAGAAACTGGAATGAGAATCTGGTTTAGTTCTCATCTCCTGTTGCTTTCTTCCAGCTTTTGGTCTGTTTTCCAAATGTTGGATGATTTTGTCTACTTCTATTTTAAAATATGTTTGGCTTACCAGAATCCTGCTTTCAGTTGCAATACTTGGGGTCACCATACCTTACATTTATATACTTTCACCTTTTGGCTTACAACTGTTTTCTACTACATAATCCAATCAGGGATGTGTGATGATTAGGTAAAAGTGAAAACCAAGATCACTAGTTGGTGGCAAAACCAAGACTAGAACCCAGGATCCTCAGCTCTTGACCCTGGGTCTTTCCTGTCTGCCAAGGCCCTGGGCAGCCTACTGGAATGATCTCATGTGTCTGAGAATGGGTTTGAGCCTCCAGAACTTTCTTTTCTTAACATACAAGCTTGGCATAGTCAATGCAGTTTTCCTTAAGCCAAGCCGCAGCTTATGAGCACCCTGTGATTGCCTCTAACTAAGCTTTTATGTATGCTTTTTTTTTTTTTTTATAAATTTTATTGGGAACAGTGTGTTTTTGCAGGACCCATCAGCTCCAAGTCAAGTAGTTGTTTCAATCTAATTGTGGAGGGCGCAGTTCAGTGGCCCATGTGGGGTTGAACCAGCAACTTTGGTGTTATGAGCACTGCGCCATAACCAATTGAGCTAACCAGCCACCCCATGTATACTCTTTTTGTACAGATTTCATCTGCCCTGGAAGAAAAGCCCCAGTTCCTTTACTTCCTGCCATGGGGGTGGGAGCACTGCTGCTGTCTCTGCCTACCTTAGAGCATTCATCTTAACAATGTTAATCACCTGCCAGGGTCACTCCCCCTTGGGTCAGGCCCAGGACAGGAGCTTGGTTTGGGTTCTCTTTGGTGTCCGTAGCACTCAATCTGGAGCCTGGCACCTAGAAGAGGCTCTTAGGACAGGCTTTCTGAAAAGAAGTCTGGTTGGTTCCTAAAATGTGGTCTAACAGAGATCCTTTCCCCTGCTGCAGATTTCTCTGGTAGAAAAATACATTGAAGAACAGCTGCTGGAGCGGATTCCTGGGTTTAACATGGCGGCTTTTACAGCAACTTTGCAGTGAGTTGAGCTTTTCTGTTTTTTACCTTCCTCCAGCTTCAAAAAAAAACTTGAACATCAAGGCTGAGCACTTGGTGGTTAAGTCCTGGGTAGGAGGGACTCAAAACCTTTGAATGAAATCTTGAAGACAGAGTCTGTTTCATCATTGGTCATGAAACAGCCATCCCATTCTTTTGCAGGCACCATAAAGATGAAGTGGCTGGTGACATATTTGACATGCTGCTCACGTTTACGGATTTTCTGGCTTTTAAAGAAATGTTTCTGGACTACAGAGCAGTAAGTCACTCTTGCCTGTTTAGTTAGCCACATTGAACCACTTAGAAAGTTCCAGGTAGAACTATTGAGCACAAACCACCTCCCACGCTTCTCCCAGTTAAGACTGGCCAGTAGCAGCTAGAGGGTATCAGAAGAGTGAGCTGCTGTCCTCCAGCGGGGACTCGCGACCCGCCCTTAAATGAGGAATTATATTCTGGTGTTTTGGTGAAATTGGTCCCAGGGACCGCTTGGGGGCCCTAAGTAATCAAAAGGACAAAACCAAAAGGCAGGTCTAATTCTGCCTTGCCTTATAATACAAGCTCGTACGCAGGAAAAGCAGTTTTCAATGAAGAGGGATGGTTTTTTCCAAGAGTGACCAGGGCCAGTGCTGAGCGAAAATGCAAATAATGTCCTCCCCTTGCTGTGCGCTCCGTGGAGGTCCGCTCTCCCACCCTGATGTCTCTTCTTTAGACCAGGGTTCTGAGCGAGGAAGGACTGGATTCTATTCTTTGCCTCTTGAAGTTGTTTTTCCTGTGTAGGAAAAAGAAGGCCGGGGACTGGACCTAAGCAGTGGTTTAGTGGTGACTTCGTTGTGCAAATCCTCCTGCGTGCCAGCTTCCCACAACAACCTGCAGCACTAGGCCCTCCTCCCCGCAGTGAGCTTGCGGTGGGCTGGGGCAGCTAACGATGGAACACATCCTGGGAAGACTGGCTCTGTGCTGCAATCTTCATTAACGTTAAGTATTGATGGGTCTGGAAAACAAATCATCTGACCCTCCTGGCACCTGTCTCCTCTGAAAAACCCTGTGTTCAGTGACCTTAGTACTGCTCCCCAAGTAGAGACTCTCTCAGGGGCTTGAGTTGGGCTCCTTCTGAGGGAGCCCACACCCAGCATTCCACCCAGGGGCCCCTCCCCAGGCTCCCTGTTGGCGTCAGCACCCTCCATCACCAGCCCTTGGACCCAGCAGGCTTTGCATGAATCTTTTTGTGCACTCAGAGCTTTTCACACGTGTCAAAGTTTCAGTCCTTCGGCCTCAGCAGGGTTTTTGACTGTCTGGGAATATTTATCTAGGGTGGCTGCTCAAGCAGCTTCCCGTCTTGAGATTTCTAGAGCTATTGTCACAGGTAGTCTTGTCTGTAGGAATCAACTGAGAGATGTCCTTTATCTAAAAGCTACACGTGAAAACTAGTCTTATATTCGTAGTGCTTGTATCACTGTCTTCTGCTGATGTAGTCCCCGTTTCTAGAACTTTCTTAAGCATTTTTGAAAAAATATTTTTCTAGATGAATACTCAGGCTAACCTAGTGGCTATAATCTTGGAACCTCCAGGATTACCCACATAAAGATCAAAGTATTATATGCTGTGTGCTTTTTAGTTGTTACTGCTCTAAAGCAAAACTGCTATGTTGGCGCTCTCATTGTACGGGGCACCAGTGAAGGTGTGCTTGAGTTGGAGGGAGACTAAAAGCTGTCCCCGTTCTTGTAGCATGTTAAGTGTTTGTACAGGTTTGTTTAAAACCTTTTCTGTATAAATTAGTTTGTTAGGGTTTCTGTTGGAGTACGGGCTCTGCAATTCCTTCTTCCTGTCAGTCTTCCTACCAAGACTGTTTTACTGGTCTGGCTCAGCAGGGGCAGGAGACAGCAAACAGCTTCGTGGGCCATCTGCCTGCTTTGATTAGCACATTGGCTGAGCACAGTGTTTGATAGAACGTTATTGGCCAAAAAACATGGCTGTCGCATCTCTAGAAATAAGAAAAGACATAGTAGTTCTTAGATTTTTATTTTCTTTTTTTAAGTAAAAATAACAATCTGTATTAACTTTTCACTTGGCTGTTCTGGTTTTAAAGGATGAGCTCTAGACTGTGTTTTCTGTACTGATGTGGCGCATATTAAATACTTTTGTACCATGAGTAAAATTGGAGGTGTTTTGCAAGAACCATGATTCTAAACGACTCGTTCCCTTCCTTTACTACAGTTGCTGCCCCGCTTCAGCAGCGTTCATCTTTCGAGCGAAAGGCTTCCCCCTCTTACTCTTTTTATCAGTGGGCTGCGTGCTTCAGGCTGGTTATGTCGGAAAACTTGATGAAGACCTGATGTCAGTCCACTGCCTGGCTGAGCTAAGGCAGGTGGACAAGTCCAGAGACAAAGTTATGAAACAAGAAGAAAGGCAGATGGTTCTTTTCATCTTTTACCATTCAGAGAAAGAAGCAAGCAAGCTTATTGTAGTTTAATATTAGAAGATAGGCTTTCTGATTTCTTTTCAAACAAACTAGAAATCTCTCTCCATCCACATAGGAACTTATGTCATCATGTGACGCCGGGGCCGCGGGCCTGGCCTGCGGTGGAAAAGCCCAGCATTCTGCCCCGCCCACCTGTTGTCCAACCTCCTCACCCATGGGAAGCAATATTCACCGCGACTGCGGGGCCTAAGGATTGGGGAGGCATGGGCCCCGAATCAAACGTTGTAAGCACAATAATGTCTCCACTCAAATAGGCTGTGTATTAAGGTGTCAGAAACCTATAAGACTTGCCTAGCATTTTGTTTTCTCTTAAGCCTTAAAAGAAAATGGGTTGACCCTTAAAACTAAACTCTCTCGTGGCTTAATCCTTGAGTAACTAATTTATTATTCAAACCTGAGACACTTGAGAGAAAATAGGAATGTTGTTCATATTTATACCAGGATAATAGGCATAAACTGGGCCTGTCCCAGGCTAAATTAATCCCCCATTCCTTGATAGTGGAGTAGCTTATCCGCAACTGTTTGAATCAAGTTGCATTTTCATTGTTCCCAGTACCAAGGGTGCCCAGAAAGCCTTGGGCTTATTACTCAGAGTATGTTGCTCTGTGGTGGTAGAAAAAAATAAACTCAGGAAGCACCCCTCCCACTCCACCCCGCTGCTTGTGCCAGCTCCATGCATCAGGCATGGCCACTCACTTTGAAGGTAGGTGACATCACTGCAATCTTAAGTTCAGCAAGATGACCTAACTTTCCTAAAGCTAAGATGACTCAATGATTTATTGTTAAAGAGAGACCCTCTTGAGAATAAAAGGGGGTGCTATTAAATTTATGCCCAGACAACTGCATAAGCTGGGTCTGTCCCAGGCAAAGCAGGCAGGAGGGAGGCTGGCCTGCCTCAGGTCACAGAAGTGGCTGGTTGGTGGTGCCGAGTGACGTCCAGAACTGGCATTGCGCTATCATGGGAATTTGGAACCTTGGTACTGTCTTACCCTGCAGTTTTCTGGAGTTTATAAGCATCCATAAGCATGATTCCCAAACACCTTGTCCAAATAAGTTCTTCCATCTTTATTTTTGTAAAAAAACAAAACAAAAGTCACCACCAAGCGTGTGATAACTCACCAGGCACGGTCTTGATTCCCTCCCTCCTTCATGTCCCATGTGCCTAATCAATAGTGTCAGGGAGGCAGTTGGTACTGACGTTAGCTTTTCCCAAAGGACTATTGCAAACGAGGGCTTGGGAAAGGGAGGGAAGCCCGGACAGGTTTTTCATCGTGGAGAAGTCTCTTCAAACCAGTTCGCTTTAGATAACCGGGACGTATGTTTGAAATGCAGGAAAGGAAGGCCTTGCTGTCTGAAATGTCCCCCAAGCCACATGTTGGCTTGGGGGAGGGTCATGTCAGACTTGTCTTAAGGAATCAGAACGGTGTCTTGAGCTTGCTCTGCAGTCCCGGAACAAAGACTAAGATACAAAGATAAATACTCGTTGCTTGTTAGGCTTATTCTGTGGTGGGTCAGGGGCTGCAGGTCTGGAGTCCTTGTTAGTGTATTTAGTGCTGGTGAGAAGGCTGGGCCCAGCCTTGGACACTGAAGTCTTCTACAGACAAAGCAGAGGCAGTGAGCCCCGTATCCCCCGTCACCTTCTGCTGAATAAGGGGGATGGGGAGGCGGCCTTGGCTGTTGGCCTCTTTCCAACCTGGGCACGTGCCGACTTGGGCCAAACCAGAGGAAGGGTCCTGGTTCCTTAGGAGTGTCGGGGTAAGCCCAAGTCTGATGGTCAAAGAGGAGCCGGTGTCATCTCTTCGGGCTGACTCCACACAGGGCTCAGGCCTCGGGCTCGCGAGGCCGCTCTGCACTGTGGCCCGGCTGCAGCCTTCAGCCCCAAGGCGAGCCAGCCGTGGCACAGGTGGTTTAAGCATAGCCGCCAGCCATCTGACTGGTGGCCGCATTGCTGCCTACTCCTCGCCAGGCCTGGAAGCTGAAATATGCGCTCACTCCATAGGCAATCATCACTAAACACGAAAAGAACTAAAAGACAAGAGAAGATAGCAAAGCTGAGTCGCCTGCAGCATGGCATGGGGGGAAGGGTGGTGCCAGTAATAAAAGCACCAGGTGGCTAGTCTCAGACAGGTAATGAAACCTAGGGCCCCTCAATTCACCGGGACCAGTTGCTCTGGCAGCCACACCAACTCCTACTTAGCCAGACACATTCATTTGACAACTAATTGTTGGAGGGTACCAGGTTCTCAAGGTGCTGACATTACAGTGGGGGAAACCATTGACCACACAGGCAAGGTTTGCCAGAGTGATAAGGGCAACCGGACCATGTGCTACTAAGTGACTGAGGGGTACGTACCAGAGATTTAGTTTTAAAAAGGCAACATTCAAAAGCTACCATAGGAATTTTCTGCAGTCAGCTCCTACACAGGTGTCCTACGGTTGCACCTGTGGTGGCATTCAGAAGCTCCACATCGCCCCAGTGGCTGAGCTCACTGATCTCTAAACCATTCTCACCAGGAAGAGAGAACACCCAAGTTCTGGTCTAGATCCTGCCCGACCCTGGACTTAGTCTAGGGCATGACTTCATCTCTCTGAGCCTCAGTTTCTTTTTCTGTAAAAAGGGACTGGTGGTCCCTGCGCTCCTCATGGGGGGAGTCAGAGCACTCTGTCAGTCTGTGCAGGGCCCTGTGGAGTGTGGGGGACTGCTGTTCACTGGCCACTTGACATGGAGCCCACATTTGGGCTTCATGGGAGAGCCTGTGAATCCCCCCAAAATGGTCTAATGCTCTTTTCAAGGTGGGGTGTGAGGCAATAGTTTTCCCAAGGAGGTAGATGACCCTAAATCAGTGCCACAACTGATTTACAGCAAGGTTCAACCCAAAACTTCCATTCACCACCACAAACTATGTCCCAAGCATTCTGCTTCCTCAAGGTTCTACTGTTAATTATGGAAGACGGCTCCCCTGAGACCTGCTGACACCTACGATGCACTCAGGAGGTGGCGGCCCTGGCCTCACACCAGGGCGCAGTGGAGTCCACGGGCACAGACCTTGGGTTGGGCAGTCCCCTGTAACTGCTGCCGACGCCCCGGGGAACCATACTCACGGAGGCAGCTGCACGCTGGTTATACGGCTGGGTGCCCTTCAGAGACGTCTGGTCCACCGCAGCAGAGCAGGTGATGAAGGCTGTGATGTAGAGAACCGTGGCGGCCACGTTGAATATCATCAACTGCGGGGTGAGGGTGGGTAGAACAGGCTTAAGAATGAGACTTGCAGTTGCTAGAACCTCCTGGTTCCCACTGGCACACCCCTTCGTAGCCACCAAGGGCTGGGGCTTGAGGATGGTCCCTCCCACTAAACGGCATCGGGACAGCGGTGAGCACGTGCTCTGCCCAGAGGCCATCTGAGCAGGGAGCATAAACACTACCCCAGGCTGAGCGGGGGATGACGGGAAGGGAAGAGCTGGAGGGAACTGGTCAGGGCAGACAGCCCTAGCCGGTAACACCGACTCCAGGGGCGAGATCAAACCCAGCCTGTCTGAGTGCACCAGCTAAAGAACTCCGGGCCACTCCATACTGGCTCTCCCTGTCGCCACTGCAGGCCTTGGCTCAGAGGCCGGCTTTGGGAGGGGGCCCCATGTCTCATATCCCTCTTTGCCCGCCCCCAGTGGGAGGAATCTGTGTCTGCCTTCTGTCCACATCCAGGGCTCAAGGCCCCACATCAAATGCCAGGGTCAGGACCCAACAGGACCCTGAACCAGATTGGAAAGAGGGCCCTCAGCTGCCAGCCAAGCCTGGCTGCCGCTTCCCCAACACCTGGCCAGGTAACAGCCGAGACTGCAAACCGGTGGCCCTCAGACATGTCTGGTGCATCCCATAGACTACTTTTGAAATTACCAATATTCTAAAATTATATTCCATATGAAAACCTGAAGATTTAGTTTTAAAAACTTTTAAAATACTGGATTTGACACCAAGGGGCCTGCTTCCCCATTAACACCCGTTGGAGCCGAGTAGAGGCGGTGTCCTGTGGGCAGATGGGTGCTGAGCTCTCCAGAAGCCCCTCTTCACATGCCTTGCCTGCCCTGTAGGGAGCTGGTGGCCCCCATCCCAGAGAAACCCCAACTTGGCAATCCCAGTCTAACCACCTCTAGATGCAGGCAAGCTCCCCCTGCCCTCTCTGCTAAAAGGCCCAGGAGTGTGGCACACTGCCCCGCCGTCACGGCCTGGGAAAGGAGCCACCTGCCATCAACAGGTGGGGCTGGAGCCCCACATCTGTGCCAAGGGACACCTGGGACCCTCCGTCTCCAGAGACAGGGAGCAAGGGCTGGGCCCTAGCCAGGAAATCAGGCCGCCCCATCCTCGCCCCAGGATCTTCCCTCCAAGCCCCTCTAAGTCCAGCACCCGCTGCAAACACCGCCTGGCTCCTGCCAGTGATGTCAAGATCTAACAAACCCGTTCTGTCTTAAGGATGACTCACGTTTCCTCAGTTTAAAAAGTCATTGAATTCCAAACAATGCTGCCTAGTCCCAGCCTTGCTTGTCTTACAATCATGTGCCTCTCTCTCCTCTCTGCTCGCTCAAAGCCTCAGACCCAGCTGCTAGGGTTTTCCGGGTCAGAGAAAAAAAAAACCCAGCACTTTCTATGTCTGGACGGATTACTTCCTATGGATGCTCTCCACCCTGTGTCCTGAGAAGACTGACCTGGGCAAACCTGGGGCGCCACCCTCTCCCGGGCTGCAGGGGCCTCACCCTGGAGGGAGCAGGTGGATGGTCTGCTGCGGCCGAGTCCATCCTGCACACGCCGGGGCCAGCCTGGGCAATTTCTGCCAGCCTTGCCCAGCCCAGCCTCCAGGCCCAGAGCTGCCTGCCTAGGTCCAGCCAGAGTCAGAGACCCTCTGTGCACATCCCCAGAAAGGAAAAGTATTTTCAAGACTCCAAATGGCCTCTGGTCTCTCCATCCAATAGCCCCTCACTTCTACTCCCTTCCCCAGAGAAAGTCAAGCCTGTGTCCTTCCTGGCTCGCGGCTCAGTGCGCAGAAACACTGGGCACCCACGCCATCAGTCCTCTCCCCGCCCCGCCCGGCTCTGCAGGCCAGCTGAGGTCCATCCAGCAAGGACTGCAGCCAACCTCCACCCCGCCACTTCACATTTAGAGAAGGTCACACTGCCATAGCTACTCCCCAAAACACTGGGCTCAGCCTGGCACCACCCCGGGGGCCCCCACCCAGACTCACCACCAGCGTCCAGGGGACCATGTACAACTTCATGTGCAGCTGAAACAGGTAGAGGATGAAGAAGACGATTGTCACCAGCCAGAGGACGACAGCGACGAACATCACCCAGCCGTAGGCCGGGTACAGGTGGTATGGGGTGTCGGCAATCAGGGCCCACACCAGCAGCCCCAGCACCTGGAGGGGCGAGAAGGGGCCAGAGTCCCCCAGAGCCCCCGGCACTCGGCCTGGAGGCCACAGACCAGAGGGCTCAGGGCCTTTGCCATTGAGGTCCCTCGGAAAGACGCATTGCTCATTTAGTCAAATACGTATTTGGCTCCTGCAGACCACTGTATACTAAGCCCTTGCCCGGTAACTTACTCCCTTTTCAGGACGCAGCTGAAATGTTACCTGCTGTAACATTTCACCCTCCCCACTCCTCCGTCTGGGTTCCAGAACCCTCTTCTGAGCTCACATGGCCCCCAGGGACCCACCCCCAGGACGGAATTCTCTTCCCCAGACTGTGAGCTCCCTGAGGGCAGGACAACGACTGTCTCACTCATAGCTGGGTCCCAGCATCCAGGACAGGACTTGGGCCCTGCCAGGGGCTTAGAAAAGTTGTTGAAAGAAAGACAAAGTCACAAGCACAGCCCTGACGGACAGTCAGACTCCAAGAGGAGGGAAAACAAATAGCCCGTGTCCTCTGGGTGCCCAACCGAGCCCTCCCCACCCCACTTTCTCTGATGTTACCACCCCACCTTACAGGTGAAACTGGGCTTCAGAGAAGCCAAGCTGTCACCTGTTCCCACGTGGCAGGGTGGGCCCTAACATCCTGGCAGACAAGTGTGTGTGGGTAAATTTGCAGCCTCTCTCTGCTTTGGTCATCTCCTCTGTCAAATGAGTATAATCACCATACCTACCTCATAGGGCCGCCTTAAGGACCCAGGAATTCTACTTGTGTGTGAGTATGACAGAAGCGTTCACTTTTATTAGTCCCAGCTAGTAACGCTGTGCCACAGGGAATTCGACAGAGCGTGGGTGGGGCTGCCTGGGGGAACAGGGCAGGGTGGGCCCAGCACAGGGTCTACTCTGAGGCAGGGGGCTCAGGGGAGACCCACAAGCAGCACCTCACATCCTGGCCTCCCCAGCTCCCCTACCCCCTTCCCTGCTGGCCTAGATGCCCCAGGCTAGGATGTTCCTTCTCCACAGGGTCATTCTCGGAAGTCCTGGTCAGCTAGGCATGACTCAGGTGTGGCCACTGAGAGGAAGGAGGGCCTATCATGGGGCTTTGGAGAAAGGCCCCATTGTTGAAGACACAGAAGGAGCCTCTTCCCCTGCACAGCATCCAGGTGCGTGGCACCAAGGCTCACAGGGACCCTGCCACCAGCCCAAGATAAAAGCCAACCATCAGGTCACAGCGAAGGACGTCAGGAGCGAGACCCACCTCTGGCTGCCGGTTTTGGGGGACAAAAAGTCCCCCTGGCCGCTCACATTAGTTACTGCCGCGAGCTCTTGGACCAGGCATTGGCGAGCTGGCACTCAGCCAGGGCTCGTGAGCCGGAGGACAGCCAGAGCTGGGTGCCTGCCAGACACGCCACCAAGGCCAAAAAGGTAAGTTTCTCCTATCAATACCCCTACCTGTGGGGTCAGGACAAGAATGACAAGAGCGGCCGGAGAATCCAGCAGCCCCTCTGACAACCTCCCTTTCTCCTCTTCCTGCCCCTTCCCCGCAAAGAGACTGGGAAAGTGTGGCTTCTCTTCCCACTGCCCCACTGGGAAGGGCAGTGGCGGGTGGAGGCGGGGCCTGGATGTCAGGAGCTAGGTTTCAATCCTGCCTGTGCTGTGTGACGCTGGGCAAGCACATTCCCCTCTCTGTGCGGCTCACCTGGGCGGCTCTAACAAGGTCCGCCCACTAGAATGCAGGCCCCATGAGGAATCCTGTTTTGTTAATTGCTGTGTGTCCAATGCCCGGCAGTGCCTAGCACATGTAATAGTATCTGCTCAATAAATATGTGCTCAGGAGCTAACAGGCCTCAATTTCCTTATCTGTGAAATAGGGGCCGGAAACCCACTCCACACAGATGCTGTGTAGTAAAATGGAAGCAGGTGTGAGTCAGTGAATCTACTCTAACCACCACAAACAGGCTGGCGGTGGCCCATGGGGCCCACTTGGCAAGCGAGGAAGGTGGGCCAGGTAGCAGAGCCTTGCGAGCAGTCCCACAAGCTGGGGACAGAGCCCTTATCAACAAGGACCCAGAGCCAGGCTGTCTCAGCACAGGCCGCCCCACACCTTCCACCACCCATCCTAAGGGCACCCTGCCCGAAACAGACACATCAAGGGAGCCAGGAGCCCCCAGAGCTGGGTGAAGTCACTGTTTGTCCCTGGGCATGCCAGGGACAATCGATTCTCTTCACTCAAAGCAGGTCCTTTCAGGCCTCCAGGAACTGTGTTGCCTGATTCTAAGTTAGAAAATGCAGCAAACTGAAAAATCAGGAGATCAATAGGGGTATGTATATTAGGTGTAGACCAGGTTTACACTAATATGCACGTATCAATTATTGGGATTGTTCCTCACAGACTTGGTAGAAACAACCACTTAACACCCCCGAGCTGTGCCAGGCCTCAGGGAAGCTCCCCACACACACACCAGCTCTGACTTCACTGATTCCCCGCTAACCCTCTAATCACTCAGTACTATTCACTTTCTCCCATTTTCCAAACAGAAGCTCAGAGGTAAATGTGCCTGTGGTCACTCATGGTCACCTGTGGCTAAAGGGCAGGGGAGGACTTGAACCCAGATCAGTCCTCTTGAACATGGGCCACTGAGAGTTACTTAGTAATGTGTACAAAATGAGGACACATCAGCCGGCCCCGAGGGCGAGGCACAGCTGGCATCCACGCTCGCCCCTCTTCCCTGCCCTCCAGCCCAGCCCCAGTTTCCCGATGAGCAGTGCAGCCTGTGGGCGATGGAGCTGCTGGATAAGCAGCGGGAATTTCTAGTGTGCCCGGCCCTGCTGCCCTGGCCTTGCGCCCAGAGAACAAGGAAGGTCCATTCCTCCACCTGAACCAGACTGACTGGTTCCTCCCCTCGGCCGTCTCCTCTCTTCTGGCCCCAAGAATCTGAAGGGAGCAATCCCCCAGGGCCCCACAGAGATCTTGCTCAGGACAGAGCACCCCCACATTTGCTGACCCCTCTGCTGGCCTGCGTAGCGCCGCTGGCCCCCCTCCTTCCTGCTATGGACCCACACTCTCGGGGGAGAAGGAACCAGAGCACTTGTCTTATGGTCCAGGATAGAACAGTAAATCCGGCTGTTTAAAGGAAGCGGTCGGGGCGGGAGATAGGTGAGCGAGAACAAGGCGGAAGGCCCTGACTGCCAGCGGCCTCCAGGGCTGCCCCCAGGCCCCTCTGCTCTGCCCAGGGATAGTCTCTGGCAACTCCATCGCCCCCTCTCTCCGGGCTCATTCATTCGACAAATACCTACCGAGCACCTACTGCTGTGTGACTGAAACAAACAAAAAGCCCTGTTCTCACGGGGGGGGGGGGGGGCCTCCCCACTCCAGGGGGCGCCAGCTAAGAACCCAAGGCCTGAAAGTCAAGTGGATTGTAGGGTCAGTCCTATGGGGGAAAAAAAACCAGCGGAGAAGGGCTAAGGGGATAAGCAGTGGGGTCACTTCCAATTTTAAATAAGAGGTCAAGCAAGATCTCACTGGGAAGGTGACATGTGAGCAAGGCTGAGGAGGGTGGGAGAGGTGTAGGGAGGGAGCCTGGTGAGGAAGGGCGGAGCTCGGTGCCTTTACACTGGGACCCTATTTTTCGACATGCTCATCTGTCCTACATACATCTGCATGTCTTAAAGACACACACACAGAGAACCAAGCCTCACCGCCTCACTTCTAAACTCTGAGGCCCCTGCAAAGCCTCCTCAATCCAGCACTACAGATAATCAAAGACAACTGGAAATCTCAAAGGTGCAGGCCCTTAAGAATAACTAAACTGGATAACAGAGATGTTTTTGTTAAAAATCACCTGCAGGACCAGAGAGGAGAGAGATGTGCCACAAATGCCAGACCAAGAGGCGTTCCTCGATTGGGGTGGGCCCTGATCTAGTGACCGGTGTCCTTCTAAGAGGGAAATTGGACACAGAGACACACACACAGGGAGAACGCCATGTAAACACGGAGGCAGAGACTGGAGCGATGTGTCTCCGAACCAAGGAACGCCGAGGATTGCTGGCAACCCCCAGGAGCTGGGAGAGGGGCGTGGAGCAGATCTCTCTCAGAGAGGCCTCCAGGAGGAACCAACCTTGCCAACACCTGGATTTTGGACTTCTAACCTCCAGAACTGCGAGATAATAAATTTCTGTTGTTTTAAGCCACCCAGTTTGTGGTACTTTGTTGTCGCCACCCTAGGAAAAGAACACCTTTCTTAGCTACTCTTTGAATCTGCGGGTAAATGCCATGATCTGGGTTCAATGTGTGGCTGTGACGCTGGCATCAGTTCTGGGTTCCAGCTCTGGCTCTGCCATCTTACTAGCTACGTGACTTTGGGCAAGTTGCTGAGCCTCTCGGTGCCTCAGTGTCCTCACCTTCAAAGTGTGCCTACCTCACAGGGTAGCACTGAGATATAAATGAAGAAATATATATAAGCTACTTAGACCAGCACCCAACATAGACTTAATACTCAGTATATGTTCTATCGTCATTATCTAGCCCATTCTCTCTGCCTGGTTTCCTCAGGTCCTAATAGCACGTGCAGTTCCTAGGAGTGTGAGGTCCGGGTGAGATAATGAATGTATCTAAACCTAAGCACCAGGCACAGTGCCTGGCAGATAAGGGCCCTGGGCCAATGTGGGCCCTACCGTCTTTCCGATAAGGGAGATGAGCTCATCTGAAGGGGGGGCCCTGGAAGTCCAACCAGCCAAGCCCTACGACATCTCCTGCAGCTGCACTTCTGCTCCTCAAAGGCCGAGGGTCCCTGAACAGAACCCACTACCCCCCTTAGACCTCAGTTTTCCCCTCTGTACAGTGGGAGCAGGGCAGTCAAGCTCAATGTTCGCCAAGGCTCCCGGCAATCTGAGACGCACTCCCACCATGATGGTCACCCACGTCTCCTTTTAATCCTCCCCACTTCCTGGGTCAGACCCTTCTAGATCCCCTGTGTGGTGTTGGGGAAGTCACTTAATCTTTCTGGTCCATTTCTTCATCTGACATGTTGAGGAGGTTGGGGAGGGTACGCATATCCTGGTCACCTCACAGGTATGTCGTGCAGGTAAAATGATGTGAAGGGAAAGTTAAAAGCTGTTGCAATCATGAGTTTGCATGAGAGCTGTTAGATAGTTGGAATGTTGTGGGAAGTAATCCCCAGAAGAAGGGATAGCACCACAGAGCCTGGAGGCTGACACTGGTGTTTGAAACTCAGGCAGGCAGGTCACAGGAATGACTAAGATGGGCCAGGTGGATGGAGTCTGTGGAGCTGAGAGCGACCTACCGGTATCTGTGGGAAAGCAGGCCTAAGGCAGCCAGAACTTGTAACTTTTCAAGAGACACTAGAAATCTGAATTTCTATGTAAAATCTTCAGCTTTTTAAACGTTGAAAACAAAATCAAATGTTTTCATTTGAAAAACTGCGAGGGCAGGGCCCATCCATCACACCCAGAACTCCCTTTTTCCCCACTGCACCACTGGGGAAACTGAGGCCCAGTGACGTGAACCCTTCCCGGGTTCCCCCTCGCAGGGACACATCTGGGCAGTTGAGGACACTGAGAACTTGGCCTGGCTGGACCCAGCCTCCACCCCCGCCCTGGCCCTTCTCACTACAGTGAAAGGCACTTTATAGGGACAAAAAGCCACCTATTGTGTCACAGGAGACAAAGGCGCAGGGGACAGAGGCTCCAGGCGCCTGGGCTGGCCACAGCTCCACATACCATCCCTCCCTGCGCAGAGGGGTAGGCTTGGGGGGCAGGCTTCTTGGAGTTCCCACGCCGCACTCACTGAGCATTGGCGCATCCTGGGGGCGCCGGAGCAGACAGAGACCCCTGCCAGAGCTGACTGCCGGGACCGGGGGCATCCTCCAACCTCCCTTTCCTTATCTGAAACGTGGGCGTGGGCGTTACCAAATCAAGCCTTTCGGTCACTGAACAAACTGTGCCAGGCACGGCATGGGGCCGAGCAGCCAGGGTCCCTGTCGCATGCAGCAACCAGCCTAGGCTGTCCCAGGGAGGAGGGTGACCACGGGTCACCTCCAGGGCTTTCCAAATGCGGCCTTTATCACATTACCTGTTACTCCTGATTCCCAAGAACTGAGGCTTTAAAAAAAATCAGAGATGGACGAGGTTCCCGCACACCTAACCAGTGGCCCAGCCACCCCCGAAACAAACCCCTAACGAGGTCCTCCAGCAGAGCCCAGCCTCTGCGTGCCCTCCGCATGCCAAGGGGCCCACTGCCACCACTGTTCCTTTGTGGTCTGCCTCAGGGGTTTAGAGAAACCTGCCCAACACAAAGCTCACACCGCCTCCTGCTTACCTGCCTGCCTGGGTTCCCTTTAGCACTCAGGGCCAGAGACCAAGCCGCTCACCCCTCCCAAGATGTGTGAAGCAGGCGGGGGCCCTTGAGTCACATCCCCAAGTCCTTCCCTGGCACCCAGAGCACGGGGCAACCCTCCTGGGGGAGGTTCCTCACCTGCTCGCTGCCCTCCTCCCACACTGCCCCAGGGGCCGCCTGGCCCACCACAGGAAGCCTAGCCTGCCTCCCAGCACTGAGTCCTCTACAGCCACCCAGAGCCTTCCCAGGAAGGCCTTGGCCCCCTCCCCACTTGCCCTGCCAGGCCCCCACCATTGCTTCACTCCCAGAGCCCAACTCTCTCAGGTAAAGCACTCTCCCCATTTCACAGATGAGGAAACCAAGGTTTCTGAAAGATCTGGACCTGGCCTGAGGCCGTGCACAGTGAGGGGTAGGGCCCAGGGAGTCCTGCAGCCCAGCAGGTGGAGATTCCCCGAGGACAGGCCTCCAAATCCCAGACAGAGAGACACTCCCCTGCAGGCTACTTGGCGGGAGCATCGCTGCCCTAGAGGGCAGAGCAGAGTCGGGCTGAGGCCAACCTGGACCTCTGGACAAAAGTGATGACAGCTTATGTTCTCAGCACCTAGGAAGGTCCCCATCCTGCCAGTGGCCCTCCAGAGAGAGCTGGCTGTTGGGAGCATATGGAACCTCGTTAGCACCATGAGGCTTGGCCTTTGCCTGTTGGGGAACAGGGCGGGGACAGCCTAATGTGAGGGTCTTCTCTATTACCTGGACTTCTTCCAGAGACGCTGGCTCTAGTCCCAACTTTGGCATTAATGTTTTGGGTGACTGTAAGCCCCACCCCATCTTAGCTTCAAGGAGGAACAGGTGACCCATCCGCTAACCTTACACAGGGTGGCAGATCATTTTCTGACACCCCTCTACCCCTCCACTCCTATTAAAGCTGGAATGTCCCAGGACAGGCCCGGGGCCCTGCCTGACCTTCAGCCCTTGCCTTCCATGACCTCTGTGAGACCCTGGGGTGCCACCTTGGCCTCTCTCTGCCTTGGGCAAACAGGAGGGACCAACCCAGCCCAACAGCAAAGGACCTGTTAGTTTCCAGGGCTGGGCTCACTGGGCTGCCAAGAAAAACAGCCCCCACCCCATACTCAGGCTCCAGTTCACCTTGGGGACCAGGGCAGGACCCCCTGCAGCTTCCCAGACCATCTATGAGCAGGACATGGGCTTGGTCTTCACTGAATTCCTCCACAAACAACTGACTAGCTAACAAGGAATGACTAACACCCGGCTCTGCCACATGTACAGAAACTGACCGTCCACCACATGGGGACAGCTTCGCAGCCCATACCTGTCAGCTCCGCCATAGGCCATGTCCACTTACAAGTGGTTAGGAAAACTGTCCAAGGTCACCTAGCCAGTAACACTGAATCCAGGGCTACTGCTTGCTGCTGTGTGATCCTAAGAAAGTGCCTTCCCCTCTCTGGGCCCCAGGGACCTACAGGTGCCACGCTCGTAGCTTTGGCAGTACTCACAAACTACCTGAACTACTTTTTACTCAATATTTTCATTTATTTGAAAGATGTTTTGAGAAGTTATTTATTTTTGACGTAAGTAATATATATGACATGGTAGGTAACAAAATGGTGTTTTTAGCACATCTCCCTTCTCCTGTGTACCCAATAGTCTTCCCCAGGGGCAACCAACAGTGGTTACATGCCTCCCCAGAGACTGTCTACACACACACACACACACACACACACACACACACACACGCATCAGATAGGTGTGCCTGTAAATAGTCTGCGTGTATTTCTGTCTGTCAACAAAGGAGGAGGCCCCTCAAATCACACCACAGCTGCACAATGGAATGCTACAGAAGCCATCACGCCCCAAGCACTGAGACCAAAGGTCGGCCAAGACACATTTTTAAGTCAAAAAGGAAAGGAGCCAGGAGGTGGGCAGACTACATCCCTTGGTAAAAGGGGGAGAGGTAGGAACCTACAGCCGAGTCTGAGTAGTTCCCCTGAAAGAAAATGAAAATGGTCCCTGGGAAACTAGGAAGAGTGGGCCAATGCTAGTCCAAAGGGACAGAGAATTTTCACTGTGCTCCTTCCCACGCCATTTTTATTCCAGAGTGTTGTAAATATATCACCTATTAAAGGAAGTAAGTAAACAAAGGATTGAAAAAAGACACGCAGCGCGATGTGCACTGATATAGAACACCCCAGGTGTAGCGCCAAGGAGAGAAAAGCTTGGCAGGGCACATGCAGTGCTCCCATCTGTGTGTGTGTTTTTAAATGAGGGTTGGGGTTCTATGTAGAACCCCACATCGGCTGGCCCTGGAACACTTCACACATAATGGAGGCTGCCTCACGGGATCCATCAGGGAGAAGACTGTATTTTCATTGATGATCCTTTGTACTGTTTGACTATTTTGCTGTATGTCTATATAATTTTTTCAAATAAAACAATTCTTTTAAACAGGACAATAGAGAAATGGCTAAATGAGCTGTGCTACCATGGCACTATGGGATACCCTGAAAGAGTTAAAAAGGAGGGAGATGGCTGTGTAGGACGGGAGGAGATTGCAGGTGAGGTGCATGGAAGGTGAGAAAACCAGCTTCCTGAACAAAACATTTTTAAATGTATGGGAAAAAGAACTGGAAACACCCCAAAATGGTGATGCTCTTTGGGAGAGGGGTAGGTGGTCCAAGAATAACTTTAGCCTTATCTGCAATAGGTTTTTATGTTTTTAAGGAGAATGTGTTCATATATTTCTTACATATATTATACATTAATTCCAAACAGCCTGTGTCTGACTCCCGCTCGCACAGCCACTGCAGTACCCTGAGCTCCATAGAGAAGGCGCCGGGGCAAGTGCAAGCCGGACAGGCACTGGGCAGCTCTGCTACCTGAGGACAGATAATTAAACACGGGCAAAGCGGACCCTAAGAGGCCGAGAGGCAAACTGTCATCGTACTCATTCTCTGTGCAAACCTGCTGGGAACAGCAAAAGAAGCACCCAGATGCTTCAATCACCTTCTCCGAGTTTTCTAAGTGCTCAAGAAGCGGGAAGACCATGTCTGCTAAAGAGAAAGGAACATTTGAAGAACTGGCAAAGGTGGATGAGACCCGATATGAAAGGAATGAAAACTTACATCCCTCCTAAGGGGGAAACAAAAAAGAAAGATCCAATGTACCCAAGAGGCCTCCTTCGGCTTTTTCCTTGTTTTATTCTGCATGTTGCCCAAAAATCAAAGGACAGCACCATGGCCTATCCACTGGTGATGCTGCAAAGGAACTGGGAGAGATGGGGAGTGACTGCCGCAGACGACACGCAGCCTTATGAGAAGAGGCTGCTGAGCTGAAGGAAAACTACAAAAAGGATATTGCCGCATACCAGGCAAAGGGAAAGCCTGATGTGGCCCAAAAGGGAGTTGTCAAGGCAGAAAAGAGCCAAGAAAAAGAAGGAAGATGATGAAGACGAGGAAGACAAAGAGGATGAGGAAGAGGAAGATGAACATGAACATGAATAAGTTGGTTCTAGCAGGTTGTTTTCTTGTCTATAAAACATTTAACCCTCCTGTACACAACTCACCTTTGAAAGAAAAAAAATTGAAATGTAAGGCCATGTAAGATTTGTTTAAAAAAATAAATAATAATAACAATTAATAAAATTCCAAACACTCACCACCCTCCCTGCCACAAATGAGGGGTGTGGGCGGAGCTAACAATACAAAGCACTGGTTTGCTCTGTGTTGGAGGGAGCCAGTGAGCCGGCAGGGCCTGGAATGCTGCACTCAGGAGACCAAATCCACAAATCTCAGAGCTAAGGAAAGACCTGCCCTAGGAGACCACAATTCAATCTCAATGGGACCAACCTCTGCTCACACCTCTCTGGCCCCAACAACCTCATCTAGGCAGCCTCTGCCTGGAGATCAGAGTGGACCTTCAGGCCCTGCCCTGCCCAGGGGGGCTGGGCTCCCTGCTGGGGCTGAAGCTGGAGTCCGGTTCATCATGAAGAACTTTCAAACACTCCCAAGTGCACCAGGATGGAGCAGGCCACCTTGAGAGGGACTGAGCTCCCAGTCCCTGGAAGCATTCAAGCCCATGTGGAGCATGCACCAAGAGAACTCTGGAAGCAAGCATATGAGCCCTAAGATTCTATGACATGGCGAATCCTAAGTGCCCTCCATTCCAATATACTCCGCACTAAGCCCTTTGCAGGCGATATTATCTTCCATAGTCCTCAAAATCCCACCATCACCACTTTGCAGACAAGGAAACTGAGGCTCAGGGAAATTAGGGAACTTACCCACGATCACACAGCCGGGAAGGGGCAGAGCCAGGATCTGAACCCTAGGCTCTCTGTTTCCAGGCCTGTGCTCCCTCCCACCAGTACTCTCAGCACCACCGGCTGGATCATTGTGATCTAATGGCAGGTGAGGCTTCTGATCTGTTTATTCACCTGCAAGCTGGGGATTGTGGCCACCCCCAACTCAGGAAGTAGGACAAGAGGAAGGGTAGAAGGTGCTGAACACAACTGCCCTATTGCCACAGGGCACTCATATGGCTCCTACATCCTGGGCTTTCAGAAGCTATGGTCTGTGTGCGATCCTCCTTAGACTACCCGCCTTCCAGGTAACCAAACCTTTCAGAGCCCACTTCTGTCAGGAAGCCTTCCCTAGTGGCCTGGTTCCTGATGAGTCTCCCTTCCTGAAGTCCTTTTCCTTCACCTTTAAAGCACTTAGGAATCCCCAGTCTCCCACCAAAATCAAAACAATAAAAACCAGAAGCATAGCTAGAGCCAGGCTTCGAATTCCCAGATTTGAGTGCAAACCCGAGCTCTGCCACTCTACCCCATGACCTTAGGCCAGCTCCTCAAGCTCTCTGAGCCTGTTATCTCATCAGGAAACCCAGGCAAGACCATCTTTCTCCCCAGGACTTGGGGAGGATTTAAAAAATAAGAAACATGTGGGCACGTCACGGTATTTACTTTATACTTATTCTATAAAGGCTTTAGGATCAGCCATGAGCACAAATTAACCACACTGTCCACAATATTCCCCTACGCTCTAGCCACATGAACATCTGCAGTACCAAAGCCTCCAGGTTTTTATAACCAAAAGAGTTGATCAAACTTGCCTGCTTCCTTTTTTAAGATGCTATCTTCATCAATGCATGTTTCCCTTTTGCCTAGGCCGCTAGGAAGCTCAACAAAGAATCAACAGCGTTCAGACACAACTTCCTGGTACAATAATCTTTTAAGCTCTTTTTAGGTCAATCCCCCCAACACACACATATACCACCTTTAAAATATAAATTACTTTAATTCTTCTGTCTTATGTGGCTTAATATAGTATTATATTCCATCTAATATTCCTTCAGGAACTAGATAGGGTGGGTGGAGTCATAAATCAATGATCACTAAGGTTGGTTTTTCAGGACACATTTAATATTAGACATAAAGCCCATCTCAAGAGGTTGGGGCCTTTCTACCTGTCCTGTGTCTGACCACCACAGCCCCTCTTCTTCTCACCATACCTGGACCACTTCACCAAATCCTGGGAAATAGAGGGGTATGATGAAGAATTAGCTTTCATCTTCCCATTTATCACCTCTTCCATGCAGCCTTCCCTGATCTCTCTCCACGGGAAGCACACCCTCTGGGCACCTCCCTCACAGACCAAGAGCTCCTGGAGAGCAGGTGTGGGACCTGGGGTCTCCATCACTCCCTCAACAGCACCAGACCCTGAGACCCATAGAAGCATAGTTGAGTGTGATCATTAAGAGCACAGGGCAGAAAAGTCAGACCACTCGGGGTTTAAATCTTCTGTGGAGGAGGGCTATGAGATCTCAGACAAAAAGACTGACCTCTGAGCCTCGGCTTCCTCACCTGTAAAATGGGGGCAAAAAAGAGGATATAAAGCCCTTAGCAAAGGCCCTGAGCCCAGGGGGTACCTGACTGGTGGGAGCTACTGTTGCTTCCCAGCAGATGGTGGTGCCCATTGAGTGAACCCCCATCTCGGATCCAGTGGAACTGTCCGTTGCCAGAGATACAGCTCAGGAAGCAGCTTCTCCCAGAGGCAGACTGGAGGTTCTAAAAGGCACAGCTCTTCAGAAGTCTGATGGGGGACCCTCATCCTCCCCGCCTCCCCCACAAAAGCACTGCAGGGAAAGCAGAGGAAGGCCACCCCACCCACACCCAGTCCTTGGGAATCTGGAGACCTAAGTGCCAAGCTCGACCACAGGATCCTGGTGAATCCTGCCTTCTACAATACCTAGACCTCAGTGTCCACATCTGTGTGACAAGACCCAAATGCTCAGGACTGGCACACAGGACTGGCACCCTCAAATCAGAGACACAAGCCTCCACCACAGGAAGCTACTAAGATCCTCGCAGGCACAGCAGGATGCTCCTTATTCCAATTCCTCTAATTCCAATTCTCATTGTTGAAATGCAGAAGGAGCAGGATGCTCCTATCTACCGGGAGCTAACCCTAGGGATGCACCCACCCCTCGTCATCTCAGCCCAGGAGAGATCCTTCTGCTGGTCCAAAATCTCCAAAGGTGCCAACGGAACACTGTCACCATCTCTTGCAAAGGTACTCAAGGCCCTCAGCTTCTGGCCACCCCAGAAACAAATGCTTCAAGTCATTTCACCAACTCACTGGCTATTCCCTAAAACTTTCCTTCTACTTTCTCATCCCAGAACCTTGGCTCCCACAGCGCCCTGCCCTTTCAACACCCTTTCCCTACTTTGGCCTCAGATTTCAGTCAAGTCCTTGGCTCACAAGCCACCTCTCCTTCATGAACCTTCCTGGACTCAGAATTGATCTCCTCTCCTCTGCCTTTTCACACCCCTGGGACCCGGATTCCCTTCCTGCTCGCTTTACAACCACCAGGAGCCTAGCACACAGCTCCGGACGGGGTCTGCCTACCTGCATATTTAAACTAGTTCCTGACTGCACCACCACCATCCCCATCCCCATCTCCAAAACAACTGTTGGAAAATTAAAAATATAGATTTCTGGGTTTCACTGCCTGACATTCAAATTCCAATTCCACATTTTTTCCGGGGGTGGAGACCAAGAATCTACATTTTAAAGAAACCCGCCAAGTGAATGTGAGGCTGGGGTGGGGAAGGGGGGCTCACAGAGAGAAAATTTGAGAAATTCGTAAATAGATATGTATCCCTGAGCCCCAAAGCAGGCCCTCACCTGGGGTGGGGAGAGGGCGGAGGAGGGAGGTTTGGTCTCACGGCGACCCAGCCTGGCAGCCTTGCTAGGACACAGCAGTAGGGAGGAAGCTGCAAAGGCCCAAAAGGAAAACGGACCCTGGCCCACTTCCGAGTTCCTCCTAGTCCTCTGAAAATGGACCAGACCCTGGGCTAGGGGAAAGCCTCTCACAGGGGCAGACACCCAGTTTCCTGACTCGCACCAAAGGGTACTAAGGGAAGAAAGCTGACACCCCCAGACCTGTAACGAGTTTGTGGACTTCAGAGGTTCTGAAAGGCATAGGGTCTCACCTCTGGCTTCCCACAAGTCACTCCCCACCCAGCGCTGGGCGCTGTATCTCAGCCCGTGAGGCCAGCCAAACCGGCTGGAACCCAGCAGAAGCCAGAAGGGCCCGGCTCCTGCTCGGGAGCCCACAAAGCAGTGCCTAAGTGTACGCGTTGGAACGGATGTGCCCTCTGCATTGACCAGGAGTGTTCTGGGTGCAGCCAAGCGGAGCCCCTGAGACGGTTAGCCGAGAGTGGACTTTGCCTCAGGCTGGGTCCTCTGGAGAGCTGGGCATTGGTCTTGCAAAGAAGGGTAGTGCGCAGCGACTGTGGCGCCTGTGAGCGCTTTTGTGAGTGGCCCCTAGTGACCACCTGCGGGGCTGGTGGCGCGCAGGAATGGGCACTCTGAACAGGGTGTATGGCGCGTGTGCTCGCAGGGACAGCAACGGGGACTGGAGGTGAGAGGGTTCCAGGGGAATCTCCTGGGGCAACAGTCCTAGAGGCATCCCCAGGGTAGGCTCGGCGCATCGCGTGTGAGCCCGGGTTGGGGCGGATACGACGGAGGACCTCCCCGGCGCTCCCCAACCCCCCAAGCCCCGCGGCCCCGCGCGCTCACCAACTGCAGCAGCATGAGCGCACCGAGGCTGGAGCGCACGAAGCCCAGGTCCGGGCGCAGCGCCGAGACCGAGGCGCCGGCGCCCTGCGCGGGGCTGCTGGTCCGCGTGCTCACTTTAGACGGGAACTCGGCCATCGCCGCTCGCCTCCGGAGGTCGCACCGGCCGCCGTCGCCACCCCTCCCGCGTTGGGTACGGGCTCCTGCGCCGCTCCGCCTGGGGGGCTACGGCTCCCGGTGCTACGCGCAGTGCCGAGCGAGGGAGCCCGGAGGCGCCAGGTGCGACCCAAACCCCGCCCCGCCGCGGGACCCGCCCCTTTAACCCTCCGCTCGCCGCGGCGGGTCCAGCCGCAAGGCACCTGTAGTCGCGTCCACTTTACAGGCGGGAAACTGAGGCCACGGTCAGGGAGATGGCTCCGTCAGAACCAGTCTAGGTAGCTGCGCGTTTCTGCCCTCAGGAAAGCCTCCTCCTAGGAATTTACAACGCTGCTCCGCGCCCTCCTAACCTTTAACTTCTACCGGCTTTCTCCAGGATCTCTAGGGCGCTGGGTGCCCTGGGGCGAGCCCCTGCGCCCATCTGCACTCTCCTGAAAGCAGAATAAACATCCTTGTTTAGCTACTCCTAAGGAGTCCCTGGAAACCGAGTCCCAGGCGGGGAGGGTCTGGATAAACTGTGGATGCACATGACTCAATTGATGTGGTTTGTACCTCTGAATATACTGAGCAGTAACTTAGAAGATCGCTGCGCCTTCGTTTCCTTGTCTGTCATAAACGGTATGAAAGGACTTCGCCTCACTGAGCTGTCAAGCTCCTGGCACGCAGTGGGGGGAGGGCAGCGGGGTCACTCAGAAGACGGAAGGTGATGTTGGAGTTCCAGTTTCCTTGCTCCACCTGCACCCTGAAACACACACACACACACACACACACACACACACACACGCACGCACGCACAACCTCAGGCCATAAAGGCTTGCACTAATCGTTCCTCTTCTTTACCAACCAATGTTTGCTGGATGCCTACTTACTAAAATATATGTCTGGTTCTATCCCAGGTCCTGCCTGGAGATACAGTAGGGAACATGCCAGACAAGGTCTTCTTGGATTCCACTTTCTTGTGTGGTGACAAGTAGTAAACTGGGGAGAAAAAAAAAAAACTTCACATAGTGACAAATGCTGTTACTATAATAAAACAAAGTCCATGAGGCTGGATGGAACTGAACAGTTTGAAGAACAGAAAGAAGATCCTGGTGGCCGGGACAAAGTGAGGGTGAGATGTGACACGTGGCCAGGGACAGGTCACAAAGGGCTATTTAGATGATTGTATTAGTTTCCTGTGACTGCTGGAACAAATTACCGAGAACTTGGTGGCTTAAAAGGACAGAAACTTATTATCTCACAACGCTAGAGTCAGGAAGTCTGAAATCAGTTTCACTGAGCCAAAATCAAGGTGTCAGCGGGACCCCTCTCCCTCTGGAGGCTCTAGGGGAGAATCTGTCCCTGGGTCTTCCAGCTTCTGATGGTGGCTGCTGACATTCGCTGGCTTGTAACCTCAATCACCTCAGTCTCTGCCTCTGTGGTCACATTGCCTCCTCTTCTGTATGTATGGAATCTCTCTTGCAAAGACACTTGTGACTGGATTAAGGACCACCCAGGTAACACAGGATAATCTCCCCATACCAGGAACATGAATTTAATTTGCAAGACCCTTTTTGTTTATAAAGTAAAATTTACAGGTTCCTGGGATAGGGGCTGATATTTTTTGGTGGTCATTCAGCCTACTGAATAATGCAGAGGGTTAACATTTTAGTCTAAGGCCCAGAGGGTTTCAAGCAGGAGAGTGGCAAGATCTGATTTGGAAATATCACTGGTTGATGTTGATGTAACCCTTTAACCACTCAACTGGATGTTCAACCGCTTCCCCCAAACACACCGGAATCCACACCCACAGTAGATACTCAGGAAACAAGGAATGCCTCTTGGTAGCTGCAAAATCATTACCCACAGACCAGCCTCTCTACCTACTATTTGAGCCCAAGGGCAGAACAGAGCTCTTGGGTAAACCCTTAATTTATTATGACACAGAAAACAATAAGGCGATTGTTTCTAGAGGCAGATTCTAAAACAGTAGAGTAGTTTTGTTTTGGTTTTGGTTTGGATTTTGTTTTTTGGTTAATCCCACTTTCATTCCTTTCAAATGGCAGCAGGCAAGACTCAATCACTGTATTGTTTTTTAGACATTTTCTTGGAAATCAACTTCACTCACCCCACCCCCAGTTAGAAAACGTGGGAAGGGACCTATCCCTAGGCAGGGACCAGCCACCCACCCAGTCTTTACTGGGGCCATAAGACCCTTGGGTCCTTGGGATGGGAGGAGGGACAGAGAACCAGGATGAGGAGATGAACCCCTGCTCAGTTCTCAGGGCTGGTCCCCTCCCCCTCGGGGTCTGAGCAGACCATGCCACACAGGACACCTGCAACACTGGTCTTGCCTCAGTTCTAACTTCTGCAAAGGCTCCCTACTGTGTGCTGGGCCCCTACTGTGTGCTGGGCTTGCCCTTCTTTGGGGTGGGCAGGGCATGCTGGGGAGGCAATGGGGATGCAGGCACGGAGCAGATGTTCAGTGCGTACCTTGGATATACCAGGCATTGGTGACATAGCTGTGGGCCATCCAACCAGACCCCAACCTCAGGGAGTCCAATGGGGGAGACAGATAGTCTAAATATACAAAGCCACATATCAATAGATGCATACTTACCAACTGTGTTAAGTTACTACAGGAAAAGAGCTGGAGGCCATGGGAAAAGAATACTAATTGAGGGTTGGGAGTATCATTTAGATAGCTGAGTCAGGGAAAGTTGAAACATTTAAGTAGAGATCTAAAGGATGAATAAGAATCAGTCAGGAAAAGAGCATTCCAGGCAGAGAAAATCACCATAAGTGCAGAGGCCCCAGGCAAGAAAAATTAGGGGATCTTTGAGGAAGGACAGAAGATTATGAATTGAGGGGCCTGGGAAGAGATGAGGTTCCAGGGGCAGCCAAGGACTAGATCACCTGGGGACTAACCCCTTGGTAATGAAATAGATTTTATTATAAAAAACAGATCATTGGAGGACAGTTACACCATCTGACGTACAATTTTTAAAAATTCACAAAGAGGTTCCCCACGGGTTCATCCAACAGTTACCAGAAGCCCACTTCAGGAAGTTGATGATTATAATCAGCAACACTGATTGAGCCCTTTTCCAGCTGCCCCTATGATTGGTGCTGTGGAGCTGGTTAGTTTCAGCTTCTTTATTTTTAATTGCACAATTCATTAATTTATTTCATTGCACATCTCCAAACCTTCACCCTCACCTCTAGTTAGTCACTGAGAAGTGTTTGGAGTATTGTATCAGCTCTTTTCTTTTTCACTACCATCTGTTATGTAGAAATATAGAGACTTGATTTGTATGTAATTTTTTTAGAATTTTACAAAAAAAAAAATGGGAGTATCCTTTGTATATTGAAACTTGACCTTTTCACTTAACATTTATTATGGCTTGTAAATTTTTCTGTGACAGCACATGAAGGCTGGCCTCATTCTTTTTACATGTTGGGTAATATTTGATAGAGTAGTTATTAAATAATTCTTTATCCTTCCTGCCATTGTTGGACACTTACGTGGTGTCCAATATATAGTTCCTCATTACAAGTAATATTATAGAAGAATATTTGTTTAAACATCTTTGCACACACATGTGAGACTATGGATCCAGTTTTCAAGGTAGAACCACTAGATTGAAGGGTATTTACTCTTTTTTAAAAAAATAATGCCAAATTGCTCCAACATATCATGTTAGCTAACATTCCCACTAAGAGTCAGTGAGCTTCACTATTTGCCCACCCACCTGAGTATGTGTGATGAGCATTTTTTAGAAGTCTTATTGTTTCTATTTGCATTTTCTAACACTTAGCTAGTAGGGCCTAACTTAAGCTTATTGGCCATTCATGCTTGCTTTTTTGTGAATTTAGAATTTGATTCATTCTGTAGTAAAGAATTTAAATTTGCCCAAAGAGAGGTCTGGCTTTTGCCCTCAGCTTCTGGAAGGTAATATCTAAACCCATGGAATGTCATGCCTGATAGAAATGTCTTTGTTTAGGGTGGGGTCTGGCCACACCACACAGTCTAACATTGTGGTTTAGGGTGGGGACATATGGTATCAGCTCATTTAGCTCTGCCTGGAGGAGCTGGAAGCTGAGAGCAGCTCCTGGGACAGTCAGCCATGGCTCCATGACGGAGCCCAAAAAAGCTCTGGACACCAAAGCAATGAGCTTACATGGTTGGCAATACTCCATGTGTATTGTCACACATCAGTGCTGGCAAAGTAACTCATGGAGTTCATGACTCCCTAGGGAGAGGACCACAAGCTCCACCTTGGGAGCTTAAAACTCACCCTTTTAAAGATTATACGTCGGGCCGGCCGAGTGGCACTGGCTTGGGAAGCCAGCGGCCCCGGTTCGGGTCCCACATATGAGGGCCAGTGACACTGCCCTCAAAAAAAAATAAAAATAGAATACTACAAATTAAAAATTATACGTCAGTGATTTTTAGTATATTCACTGTGGTGAACCATCACCACTATCTAATTCCAGAACATTTCCATCACCTGTATGTGTACTTCCCTTGGCTGATTTCAATCTGTATCCTTTAGCTGTAATAAGCTGTAACTATGAGTATCCAGTTTGCAGGGCATTCTGTGAGTCCTTGTGGTTACTGAATTAGCGAACCTGAAGGCAGCTTGGGGAATGCCCTGAACTCTGCACTCGTGTCAGAAGTGATGGTAGTCTCGTGGGTTATGTGCTCCCTCTAACACTGTAGCCCTGTCTGCTTTTTTAATTTTACGAACTCCTTTTATATTTTGGATATCCATCTTTTGTCATTTTTATATGTTGCTATTGTTTTCTCCTACTTCATTTCTCCTATTTGGTGGCATTTTTATAAATGTGTATAGTCGTGTCACCACCACCAAAATTAAAATATTGAACTTTTTGACCACCCCAAAAAGTTCCTTTGTGACCTCCACCCTGGCCCCAGGCAATCACCGGTCTGTTTTCTGTCACTGTTGTTTTGCCTTTTCTAGAATGCCATATAAATGGAGTCTTACATTATATCCTTGTGGCTGGCTGAATAATGCCCCCCCTGCCAAGAGCTTCCAATGCAGAATCCCCAGACCCAGTGAATGTTACCTTTTATTGCAAAAGGGATTTTGTAGGTGTGGTTAAGGATTTTGAGATGAGGACATTATCCTGGATTTACTTGGCTGGGCCCTAAATATAATTACAAGTGTCCTTATTAAAGGGAGTCAGAGGGAGATTTGATGACAGTAGAGGAAAAAGCAGTATGAGCACAGAAATAGACTGATATGATGCCCAGGAGCCAAGCAATGCCAGCAGCCTTTTGAAGTGGAAGGGGGCAAGGAACAGATTCTCCCTGGAACCTCCAGAAGCAACCAGCCTTGCTGACACTTTGATTTAGACCCTTAAGTCTCATTTTGGACTCCAGAACGGTAAGAGAATTTGTGTTGCTTTAAGCCACTATGTGTGTGATCATTTGTTATAGTAGCAAGAGGAAACTGTTATAATACAGTAGACTTTTGTGAAAAGTTCTTTCATGTAATATAAAGCTTTTGAAACTCATCTATGTTGCTGAGCTTGCCAGAAGATTGTTTCTTTTTATTGCTGATTGTATTCCATTGTATTGATATACCACAATTCCTTTATCTATTCACTCACTGATAGACATTTAGGTTCTTTCCAGTTTTTTGTTTTTTTTTAAAGATTTTATTGGGGAATTGGGGGAGGGGAACAGCGTTGGGGAATCGGGGAAGGGAAACAGACAAGTTGCTGTCCTTTTGTTCTTCAGTCTAGTTGCAGAGGACGTTGCTTCACTGGCCCATGTTGGTGTTATCATTGCACTCTTCCTGGGTGAGGCAAATCAATAGCCGGCCTCTGGACGGTTGCTCACAGTGGCTATTGGCAGCTCACACTAGCTGCCAGCCACTCACGCTGCCTGCCGGCCACCCACTGTAGCCCATGGCAGCCCACTGCCGCAGGGACTGCAGCCTATACCGTCGCCAGGGCTCACACAGCCCAGCTCCAGGTGGAGCTGTTGTTAGCTGTAGAAGGCAGTGTCACTGGCCCTCAAATGTGGGGTCCGAACCGGGGCCGCTGGCGTTCCAAACCAGCTCTTAACCAATGCACCACTCCGCCGGCCCAGGCTCTTTCCAGTTTGAGTCGCCAGGAATAAAATTGCTATGAACATTAACATGCAGCTTGTTTTTGTGTGTGTGGACACGTTTTCATTTCTCTTGGGTAAGTATCTAGGAGTAGAATTGTTGGATCACATGATAGGTGTATCATTAATTTATGAGACCTTGGAAAACTGTTTTCCAAAGCGGCTGTTCATCACTGGCTTTACAGAGGAGTAAACCAAGACTGGGAAAAGGCAGTGACTTGCTCAGGGTGACCATGAAATTAGAGCATCAGCAGAGCTAGAATCTACATTTACATCTTCTCATCCCCAGCAGGAACCCTGAGAGACAGTCCTGCCTGAGTATCCCCGTCCCATTCCCAGCCAACCTAGCTGCTTCTGTGCCTTTCAACCTCTCTTTCCAGCGCCTGTAGGAGGTAGAAGCCAGAGCATCTTTTAGTCCATTGTGATCCTCACCCCAACCCCAGAATGTAAGGCCAGTGGTGGGAGAGGCTTGGGGAATGGGGATTATTGAGAGAATCCCCTTTAGGACCTGAGGGCCGTGCATCCCCCCAGAGAAGACCATCGTGTGGGATGTGAGATGATTTTTGATGGTCAGGGGGCAGTCGTCAAATACTTCAAATGCTTTATTCGAAGCGCTTTGGTTTTTTAACTTTGTTTTCAATCTGATTATACCAAGGAGAAAGACTCCATTGGTGCTAATATGTGTTTAACATCTAATTCCATTAATCTCTTTTTAGCAAACAAGATTCAGTGGTTTGTTTCCATTGTGTTTATTTTTACTGTGACCTTCCATTTATGTGTAATGATGCAGGCTTTCTATTATAGCCAAGTTATTGATTTCTTTTTAATATGCACTATCACAGTTAAAAATGATTCCACTTAGGGTGGCTGGTTGGCTCAGGTGGTTGGAGTGCGGGCTCATAACACCAAGGTTGCCGGTTTGATTTCCACAAGGGCCAGAGGGCTGCACCCTCCACAACTAGATTGAAAACAACTACTTGCCTTGGAGCTGATGGGTCCTAGAAAAAAACATACTGTTCCCCAATAAAAAATTTTTAAAAAATGAGTCCATATAAAGAAATATTTAGTTTTCTGGGCTGGCCGAGTGGTGCGGTTGTTAAGAGCTGGCTTGGGATGCCAGTGGCCCCGGTTCAGATCCCACATATGAGGGCCAGTGACATTGCCCTCTAAAAAATAAATATTTAGTTTTCAAAAACTACACAAAAACCCTCACATATGTGGTCAAATTATTTTCAACAGAGGTGTCAAGACAACTCAGTGGGGAAAGATAGTCCTTCAACAAATCATATTGGGAAAATTGGATATCCACACACAGAAAATGAAGTTGGACCTCCCCTTACACCATGTATGAAAATTAACTCAAAATGAATATATCAAAGACCTAAACACAACTCCTAAAACTATAAAACTCTTAGACAAAAACATAGGGGAAAAGCTTCATGACATTGGATTTGGCAATGATTTCTAGGATATAACACCAAAAGCAGAAGAAACAAAAGTTAAAATAGATAAAATTTGACTGCATCAAAATTAAAACTTCTGTGCATCAAAGGACATAAATGGAGTGAATAGGTGACCATGGAATAGAAGAAAATATTTGTAAATCATGTCTCTGATAAGAGGTTAACCTTCCATCAGGCACAACTAATCTCACAGATTCATTGCACACAAATTTTCAGATATCTAACAGTTAAGTATCCTGACCCATCGCTACCGCATCTTCCCCTCTACTGTAACCTATCGCCAGTCGTGTTTGTGACTTAGTAAAGACGGATTTCATAGCGGCACCTTTGTGTGCCATGAATCTGTGAGATTAGTTGCACCCAATGGAGGGTTAATATTTGGAATATATAAAGAACCACTATGACCAAAAACAAAAACAAAAACTGCCCATTTTAAAACTGAGCAAAGGACTTGAATAGACATTTCTCCAAAGAAAATATACAAATGGCCAACAAGCATATAAGATGCTCAACATCACTAATGATTAAGGAAATGCCAATCAAAACCACAATGAGATAGCACCTCACATTACAATGGCTGCTATAGAAAGAAAGAAAGAAAGAAAGAAAGAAAGAAAGAAAGAAAGAAAGAAAGAAAGAAAGAAAGAAAGAAAGAAAAAGAAAGAAAGAGAAAGAAAGAAAGAAAATGAAAGAAAGAAAGAAGAAAGGTGTTGGCGAGGATGTGGAGAAATCAGAACCGTTGTGCGTTAATGGTAGGAATGTAAAATGATGCAGGTGTTGTGGAAACCGGTATAGAGGTTTCTCAAAAAATTAAAAATAGAGGAGATTCAAGATGGCAGAGTAGGTAAACACTGTGCCTGCTTACTTCTATGAACACTTTAAAATTACAGATAAATTATAGAACAACCAACCTGAAGAACCATCTGAAGTCTGGCTGAACAGAAAGTTTATAACTAAGGATATAAAGCAGAAGCTATGTCAAGACTGGCAGGAGGGGTGGAGATGTGGAATGGGGTCCAAACCTCCATGTGGCAGTTGAGAACTGGGAGGCATATCTCAGCTGTGGAGGTTCCCCCCAGAGGAGCGACATACCCCAGCTCCACACCAGCCTCCCCAGCCCAGAGTACTGGTGCCAGGAAGAGGAGCTCCCACAACATCTGGCTGTGAAATACAGTGGGGATTCCAACATCCAGGGGAATGAAAGGCTGTGAGAAACCCAGACGTCCCCTTAAATGACCCACGCACAGACTCACTTGCTCGCAAGCACTCACCTTGGGCTCCAGTGGAGGGAAGGTAACTCGGGGGTGTCAAAGGCATACAGGGGTCAGACTGAAGTGTGTGGCTGCAGGCAAAGGCTGGAGGACAGTTGCCATTTTCCCTGTATGAGGTCCTGCTCCTGTGCAGCCTGCAGGTAGGCGCCATCTTTCCTGTTTTGAGCCCGCCCCCTAAGCTTATGGCCAAATCTGAATCTGGTTAGTCTGGTGAGCTCTGCAGCTCTGCCCTGCTGACTCACTGAGACCCTGTCTCACCCAACGCAGGAGGCAGTTTCTCCCCGAGCAGCCAGTCCCGCCCACATTGCACTCTTTCTGGAAAACTATCTGAATCTGCAGGACCCAGGCAGGTGGCAGCTGGGCCCAGTGTGCTCTTAGACTTTTGCTGAGTCACTCCAGGCTCAGTACCAAACCAGAATCTACACTAACCTGGTGACCACAAATATTCCTCCTCTAGTGACTCCCTGAGACCTTGCCTCACCCAACTTGCGTACACACAAGGTTTTATCAGTGGCTCTTCCTTAAGGGAGCTGGCATGGCAGCAGGCTTTGGGATGTCCTCTCTTTTTGTGGAGCTACCCCAGGCCTGGTACTGGTGACAACCATCCTCAGTTGCTCTGCATGGGGAATATAGTCAACAATATTGTGATAGCATAGTATAGTGTCAGATGACTGCTGGACTTCACATGATGATCACTTCTTTAGGTATATAAATATTGAAAATTATGGTGTACACCTAAAACTAATATAATGTTGTATGTTAGCTATATTTTAATTAAAATCTTTAAAAAATAAATAAAAATAGAATTACAGTGTGTATTCCACTTCTGGGTATATATTCAAAGGAATAGAAAACAGAGATATTTGCAACCCGTGCTCATAGCAGCATTAGTCACAATAGCCAAAAGGTAGTAGCAATCCAAGCGTCTACCTATGGATGGACATATAAACAAACTGTGGTATAAATGTTTGGTGGAATATTATTCAACCTGAAAAAGAATGAAATTCTGACACAACTTACAGCATGAACTTTGAAGACATTATCCAAAGTTACATACGCCAGTCACCAGGAAGTAAATACTGTATGATTCCACTTATATGAGGCATCCAGAGTAATCAAATTCATGGAAACAGAAAGTAGAATGGTGGTTGCCAGTAGCTGTGGGAAGGGAAGAATGGAAAGTGAGTGCTTAATGGGGACAGAGTTTCCACTGGGAAGATGAAAAAGCTCTGGAGATAGAATGTGGTGTTGATTGCACAACAATGTGAATGCCATAGAACCACTCATTTAAAAGTGGTAAAGTTTATGTTATATGTATTTTTATCACAATTAAGGAAAAAAATTAAAATGAAAAGAATTTTTAAGTGCTCAAGTGGTACATAGATAGGGAAAGCAAGGAAATAATCACCTGAAATTTGGGAAACAGTGATCTGGTCCAACTCCCCATGATCACTGCTGGGATATCTGTTCATCTTAAAGAGTTGCAGCAGTTAGCTCAAGCTCCACAGTGAGTCCGTGTGATCAGGGTTCAGGTGGCTGTTCTTGCCACTGGGCATCCCCCTTGGAGTGTATCTAAGGAGCAGGTTGGAACTGGGTGTGCATGAAGATCACAGCGGCTTTGGTGGCCTCTATTAATTCCAGGCAGACACCCATTCTACTCACTGCCTCCATGTCTGAGCTTCCTGAGGTAGAGAAAAGATATAAGACCTTGGGGTGGAGGTGCCATTTGAACAGACCCTTGAAAAGAGTAGTTTGAGAAGGGGGCATGCCAGGTGGATCACACAACAGCAAAGCCTGGGGCATCAGGATGCTGAGTAGCACAGGCTAATGGTCTTTGTGATGTCTCTGTGTTGAGAGATGCAGCCATGACATGGATGGCGGGGGCGGGGTGCTGGCATGACCTGCCAACCTCTGGGCCAGTCATTTATTGGTCCAGAGTGAAGCAAAGGTCAGACTTGGGGTTTGGTTGGTTTCTCTGTCTGGTCCCTTCTGCCTTTTGGAACTGGAACAAAAGTTGTCTGGAGTGGGAACTCCAAAGAGAGAGCATTAGAATTAACTAATTTATTCAGGGATCCATGGCTCCAATTTCTGAGAGATGTGGCCAGACCAGTACTTGGTTGCACCCACCTCACCCACCTGCATGAAGAAGTCTGGGGTGGCATTTCCAGGACTTCCTCTTCCTGGCCTAGCCCTATCTTTTTGTCTCATTCATTCATTCATTATTCAACCTACACTAATTTAGCTCCTTCTCCACAATTTTGTGTCTTAGACCCTGGGGATTTAGGGGCAAACAAAACTTGAAACCTCTGCTCTTTTAGAGAGCTTAGTTTGGGGGGCAAGGAAGGGATATACACCTAGACGGGCCTTCCAATCCCGGCGCATTGAGTGGTCAGCTCAGGAACACAGAGGAAGCCAAAAATCTAGTCAAGGGAAAGAAGCACCAGGGAAGGCTTCCTAGAAGAGGCGGCATAAGAGAAACAACCAGGAGAAGAAGGAACTCCTTCAGCCTCCCTTCCAATGGTGCAATCCAGCTCCAGTCATGGGGGTATCAACACTGTTCCTCTCCCAACTCTGGCCCAGGGCCCTGCTGCTGGGAGTTGCCCCCATTTTCCACCCTCCCTTGACTCTTTCCAACCACACTCAAGGTTCCAGGACCCTTCCTGAAACCTCTGCAGGACACCAGGCTTCACCATCTCCATCAATTACCATGTGATCCAGCAATTCTACTTTGGGGTATATATGCAAGAGAATTGAAAGCAGAATTTCAAAGAGATATTTGTACCCCCATGTTCATAGCAGCATTATTTACAATTGTTAAAACGTAGAAGGAACCCAAGCCTCTACTGATGTAAAAATTGTTAAGCAAAATGGAGTATATACAAGCAATGGAACATTCAGCCTTAAAAAGGAAACATGCTATAGCATGGATGAACCTTGAAAGCATTATCCTAAGTAAAATAATTTCTCAAAAAAGGACAAATATTGCATGATTCCATTTATATGAGGTACTTAGTTATTTTTTGATTTAAAAAAAATCAAATTCATAAAGACAGAATGTAGAATGGTGGTTGCCAGGCGTTGGGGGAAGGAGGGTATGGGGAGTTATTGTTTAATGGGTATAGAGTTTTAGTTTTTCAAGATGAAAAGAGTAATGGGGATGGTTGGTGATGATGCCTTCACAACAATATGAATGTACTTAATACCACTGAACTATACATTTAAAAATGCTTAAGATGGTACATTTGACGTTATGTGTATTTTAATAACAAAAATGCTTTAGTTAAAAAAAATGTAAGAAAAACTGATTCAAAGGTGAATATACATATATACTTATCCACACGTGTGCGTGTGCATGTGCGTGTGTGTGCGTGTGTCTGTGTTTATACTTCAAAATCAGAAATGCTGAAGTGAATTTACTAATAGATGCAAAACTGGCTCCTAACACAGGATAGAATCAATTGCATCTTGCCAGACAATATTTATTTGCATTCTTACGAACTGAATTTCAAATAATTTTAATAATTTATTTTATTTAACCCAATATATTAAAAATATTGTCATTTAAATGTAATCATTATAAAAGATTTTAATGAGCTGTTTTGCTTTTTTTTTTTTTTTTTAATATACTGAGGTCTTCAAAATCCATGTGTATTTTACATTTACACCACATCTTGATTCTGACGAGCCACATTTCAAGTGTTTGGTAGACACATGTAGTTAGTGGCTACTGTATTAGCACAGCTGTAGACAACACCTAACATTCCATTGAAAGAATATACAGGAATCTTTTTGCCTTTTTCAAAGGCTTTCCCAATTTTTTCTGACAGTTTTTTAATTAAAACAATTACCCAAGTAATCCATGGTCATTATACAAATATCAACTGCAGGCAATAAATGCCCAGAAATAATCACTGCTGCTGATGTTTCTATAACCTCTGAGACTTTAATACATACTTTTTAAAATATATATCTTAAATAATTTTATTTAGATACAATAAAACATATAAACAATAGTTATATATTTTAAAACATGTGTTTTGGTAATATATAACTATGAAATTGTATTATTTTAAAGAATTTTTAAAAATTTTACAATAGTTTTAGGTTTACGGAATTATTGCAGAGTACAGAGAGCTCACACCCCTTACCCAGTCTCCTCGATTATTAATGTCTTACATTAGTATGTTATATTTGGCACAATTAATGAGCCAATATTGATACATTATTATTAAAGTCCATACTTTATTCAGAATTCTTCAGCTTTTCCCCAGTGTTTTTTTTTCTTTCCATTCCAGGATCCCATCCAGGATAGCACATTTACCAGTGATGTCTCCCCTTAGACTTGGCTGTGACAATTTCTCAGACTTTCCTTAATTCTGATGACCTTGATAGCTTTTGAGGAGCACTGGTCAGATATTTTGTAGAATGCTCAAATGGGATTTGTCTAATGTTTTTCTCATGATCAGACTCAGAGTAATGTGGTTTTGAGAGGAAGACCACAGAGGTCAAAGGCCATTCAAGGGCACATCATATCAAGGATATATCCTATCAATCTGACTTATCACTGTTGATGTTGACCATCAGCTAGTGAAATTGTATTTATTTTTTATTACATAATAAATGCACGTGATATAACAATTTAAACATACAAATTAAATAGTCTCCTTCACGCTTTGCCTCATCCTCCCTGAAATACACACGGGTTGCCTCACCAAAGATAACCATGTCTAACCCCTGGGCCTTGTGAATGTTACTTTACAGGGTTAAAAGGGATTTTCAGGTAGGGCAAAACTAAGGATTTTGAGACGGGGAGATTACTCTGGACATCAGGATGGGCCCAGTATAATCACAAGGATCTTTACAAGAGGTTAGACAGGAGGGACAGAATTAGAAAAAGCCACATGAAGAAGCAGAAATTGGAGTGATGTGAGAGTATGAATCAAGAAATGCGAGTGGTCTCTAGAAAATGGAAAAGGAAAGGAAATGCATCTGCCCTAGAGCCTCCAGAAAGAACACATTTCCGACCTTCAGAACTGTGAGGTAATAAACGGTGTGGTTTTAAGCCACAAAGTTAGTGGTTACTTTTTACAGCAGCGATAAGAAACTAACACAGGGACTCTGGACTCCCTTCCTCAGCTTTTCCACCGAATGACTGTCAAGCCTTGTCTTGAATGCCTCCAGTGATGGGGATATCACTATCTCCATGGGCACCCTGTTTTCTTTCCAGCAAAGCTCTTTCTTCTGGGGAAACCTTCCCCTGTAACTACCCACCCCTGCACGCCCACCTCCAGCCCCAGGGCCTGGAGCAAGGACAGACGGACACTCCCAATTCTTTGTGCACATCAGGCCTTTGTAGACCAATAAATTGTCTCTTCTCCAAAACTTCACAGCCTCCAACTTTTTCCTAGTTCATTTTATTAAGGTATAGAAGCCAACTTTCTCTGGATAAGATTCCAGCTAAACCCTTGTGGAACGGGATCCCATTGCCCGTGGCTTCCCGTCCTGAGAAGCTCGTGGCAAAGTCCATCACGGAGCGCCCCCCACTTCCAAAAAAAATCGTCTAACCCCCCTCTCCACTTCCCCCCAGGGGCCCAACAATGGTCGCAGTCCTTTCCACGGATAGTATTAGTCGTTCAAAACCAGAACTTCAGATGTTCCGAGCTTTGGCAAGTGGCTGGAATATAATAATATAGTGTCATCTCCATTGGTTTTATTTTTATGGTTATTTTCTACTGATGCCAAGAAACTGATTTTCCGTTTCTGCTTAGAGTTGCCATTTAAAATATATAAGTAGTAAAAAGACTGAGCCAGTTTAAGAATGACGCTAAGTCTCAGCAACACCGGTGGTAAGTTGCAGATAACTGGGGGTGCACATAGTCAAATCGAAAGTGTTGCTAATAACCCCGCCACCAGCCAGTTCGTGAACCACGTCGAACTCTACTAGAGAATATATATAGGACCCCACAGAAAAGGTCCCAGCAAGTCAGGATGGCCGAGCGGTCTAAGGCGCTGCGTTCAGGTCGCAGTCTCCCCTGGAGGCGTGGGTTCGAATCCCACTCCTGACATTGAGTGCGTTTTTTTTTTTTTTTTTGCCTTTTTACTCCCCACGCTCTAAAGGAAAGGACCCTAAAAAACGTTCTGCGGTACAGAGCTGGACATGCTTTATACAGTCCAAAGTTAAATAAATGTCATTAGGAAGAAAAAGCCTGTTAAGAAGAAAATTTTTGTTGTGTAAAAAGATTACAAAGAAGAATATCCAAAGGTGTAAAATATTACCTGGGTGATCTGCAGCTATTAGTAAAAGACAACTTGTCAGGAGTGGGATTCGAACCCACGCCTCCAGGGGAGACTGCGACCTGAACGCAGCGCCTTAGACCGCTCGGCCATCCTGACTTGTTGGGTGCCGGCTTCCAAGCAAACCTCTTCAGACTGTGTGCTGTGCGCATGCGTACTGAACGGTGTGAGCCCCATCCTTGTTCTCCGCCCGGCGTTGGGCGGGGCTGGATGCTTGTGCCCGTTCCAAGGGGCGGGTCGAGATGGGACGAGGAGGAGAGCAGCACGTCACCTAGGCGACAGTAGAGGGCGCGCGCAGCGTGCTGGAAACCCTGAAAGGCAAAGGATTGCTTTGCGGTACGTGCCTTCATGCCTCCGACAGGCGTTCATTCTGCATGCATGCATTTACTGTTCACATCAGCTTTGAATGTTGCATATCTGCCAACACCCTTGCATTTCTTCACACACTGTGTGTTTCCTGCACTAAGCAGTCAAGCCTGCACACCTGCACTGGCTTAGAGATCTATGCGCTGGTGCCGCAACCGGGCGAAGCCGGGATGTCACAAGGTCTCACAACAGGGGTCCTGCGTTCTCCCTCCGAACGTTCGTCAAAACTGTAGCTTCACATGTATGTGTCTTTAACCCAACGTAGGCTCCGGGTTAGACTAGAGTTTTGCAGCGGGACAGCCGGATCAGCCCTATTCCTTACCGTGTCCCCCGTGCCCAAACCATGTTTGGCACGCAATAGGCGCTCAGATGATGCTCGCTTCCTTCGCCCCCTCCTTCCTGCATGCTGTCATTTCGTGACTCAGACCTCCTCCCTCGCCCCCCAGCTCTGCGTGACACCGAGCCGACCCCCGCAGCACTTGCTGCTCTCTCCTTCCCTGATCCCAGACCTACCTACGCGCCGGCTCTGTGCAGGGACCAGCAGAGCTCCCGGCCGTGAGGGCGCTTTTCTCCATGGGATTTCCATAAGAGCACCCTCACCCTCCCAGGATTTCATGCGCCCCCATCCCCAGACTCCCCGAAGCCCTGCAGATGGAACTCCTAAGGAAAGGCGGGCAGGATGGCGAGATAGGAGACGAGGTCCTGGTGTGGCTGGGCCACTGAGTTGCTGTGTGACATGGACAGGCGTCTGAAAGAGAGCCACCTGAAACCCACCTCGCTGAGCCGACCCTGGAGTTTAGGGTGTGAGTAGTGGAGTCACATTCAATGACTCTGACTCACCTGAGGGCTTATCAGAGCGGCCTCAGCCAGGGAACACATCCCACCCCCGGAATCAGGTCCCCTTCGAACCCTCGGGGCTTGGGGATGTCAGGGAGTCGTGCAGTCCCTGCATCACCAGGTGCAGAGGCCCTGTCCTGGTTATTTGACAGGTGATGAATCCTCCCCCATTTTCCTTTTCCCAAATGCCACTTCCTCCTCTGCTGTCAGAATTTATTTCTTTAGGCTTAGCAATCACTTCTTTTGTGTCCTCTCCTAAAATACAAATTGCCCTGGACATTAGAAAGGGTGTCACCATTTACTGAGCACTTGCTATGTGCCAGACACTCTTCCAGATGCTGTGTACAAAACCATTTCTGTTCTCAAGAGACATCATGGGGTGAAGGGAGAAAGATAAGAAATAGGGGAATAAATACATTCAGGTGCTTGGTAAGTGCAAGAAGGAGGATGTGTCAGGAACTTGGAAGAGACTTTGAACTAGGCAAAGTAAGATAATAGTGTCCTGGCTGAGGCACCATCCTGGCTATCTGATTCTGTAAGGGCCGCGTCTTTCATTCCTTCTACATGCTAATGACTCTTGTCTGTAGAAAAGCAAGTGGATTTTGTTGGGGTGGAATGCAATTAATTATTGCCAGTGGATAGCGACTATTTTCACATCTATTTATTAATTCACTTCATCGTTCCTGACTGCCAATACATGTGTGTCTTTTACTTCTCCTTTGAAGCAGTTGTCACATCTTACTGGTTCCCCAGTGAAATAATAATGAGTTAAATGAAATCTCTGACTTGTGTTCATTTTATATTTATATGAGAATCATGATTTTTACCTTAAAAAAGTATCATTTAATAATAATCAAGAGTGACTAGGGGGTCTCATAGGAAGGGTGGTCAGGGAGGGCGTCTCTGAGGAGGTGACACTGGGTTTAAAAGGCAGAGACGAGCCAAATCACACAGTTAGGCCAGTGGCATTCTAGATGGGAGGCATAGCCAGTGCAAAGGCAGGGAGGAATGTGGTCTGCAGCCAGGCCCGTGGGGCAGGAGTAAGGGGGTGAGGAGGTGGAAATGCATATCATACAGGGCTGGGATATCAGGGAGAGGAGTTTGTATTTCTTCTGTGTGTGATAGAGTCATTGAAATGTTTTAAGCAGGGGAATGGCATGATCTAGGTGGCCTTTCAGGATGATCCCTTTGGCTGCTACTGTGTGGAAGATGGATGTGAGAGGCCATGAGAAAAATCAGAGTCCAGAGAGAAGGCCATGGCAAGGCAGGGTGAGAGATGATGGTGGCTGGACCAGGGAAGTGGAGATTGCAAAAGGTGGTCAAATTCAAGATTCAAGATATGGTTTTGAGGTAAAAAGGACAAGCCCTGCTGCTGGCCGATGTTTGGGTATGTGTGGGTGTAGTTGTGAGACAAGGGATGCAGGGATCCATCAGAAAGTCACCAAGACCACAGAGGAACCGGGTTACCAGATGCTCCCAGCTTCCCTGTGAGGCAAGTGCTTCTGACAGGGGTGGCTAGCTCCACACTCCTGCCGCATTTTGCAGCCCAGGGAGCTAACATTCAGATAGGCTGAGTGACTTGCTGAGGTCCTCTTTGGGTCAACAATCCTGTGTTCTCTGCCTTAGGAACCTTTCCCCCATGCCTTATACCAACAAACTTTCTGAGTGCGTATCATTTTAGAGATGAGAAAAAAGAGGCAGGGCAGGGCTGAAGCCCAGGCCAGCCCTGCCCTGCCTGTTACCCTCCTTGCCTGTCTGGGAGAAAGTACTCACTTGATGGGGGTCAGTGCTGAGACCCCACTCAGCCCTATCTCCTGGGTTTGGCTGTCCTCCCCCAATGCATTTCAGGTAAGATTCCTAGCCAGGAGGAAGCCTTTCAGGACCCCATTCCAGCCTCAGGACCCCAGGACCAAAGATGGTAAGGGAGAAGGCCACTACTCCTATTTATCACATGTTCCCCCCTCATCAGCAGCATCGACTGATAATGGACCCTCAAGGGACGGTCCTTTCCTGTTCCCCACTCGGGGCATTTGTCCAGCTTGGGAGAGGAAAGTACCCTGAGCTCAGCGTGGAAAGTCTACCAGAGGCTGGGGAAGTCCCAGCCTGGCTCTTCCGGTGCTCAGCATCAATGGGTACAGATGGAGTCCGATTGCCGGGTGGAAACCTGATGCTCAGTCAACCAAGGGGAATAGCATCCCTGTGACCTTGGCACATATTACCATCTGTGTCGGGGAACAGGGTGGCAGGGAGCTGAGTTTTAATGAATGCCTTCTTTACATCCATTGTTTCACTTAATATTCATAATAGCACCACAGGATATCATTGCCCTCATTTTACAGATGAGAAAATAGAGGCTCAGAGAGGCCAAGTAGAACAGCTATCAGTACAGCCTAATTTTTCTGACTCAATACCCCTTCTTGAGAACTACTCTGGCTTAGACCTGTGATAGGTGCTTTCTTTACATTTTCTCCTTTTAAAAAAGAGAGAAAGCAAGCCATAAGGGCTAGCCAACTCAGATGACAGGCTGGACTTTGAGATGTTATTTTTAATCCTGTTTTTACTATTGAAGGGGACTTAAAAGAAAGGGTTGGCTTTTCCCAGAAAACCAGTCCAAGTAGTGTGGCCAAGTTTTTGTGGTTCAGGCTGTTTTCCTTGGCCAAGAGTCAGAAATAGAAGTCATCAGCTGCCAGCAGTAAATTCCCACCAAGGTTCCGGTTTAGGCATCGCGGCCCACTGAGGAGGGAGCCCAGGGGTGAGGTGGGTGAAGGAAGCATAGATCTCTGATGGTATGGAAACTGCTCAGTCCCTCTGGAGCTGTGGCCAAAGACCCCCATGTTGACCCTTGGCATGGAGAGCGATGGGCAGCCCAGTTTCCTGATTGTGAATGGATCTCATGGACAGTGGTTACCAGAATGGACTGCAGACCAGGAGCTCACTTCCAACTTCTCTGGACTGCTTATCATGCTCCCAAAGCCTTTGGTCACCCTAGAAGGAGAGCCCCAGGCAGGAATGGGAGAGATGTAGCTTGCCCCTGTGATGGTAAGCAAGGGACACAGAGCCCATTTTAACTTGAGGCAGCATGGCTGAGTATGTAAGCCATGTGTATTCTGGAACCACCTCCATTCAAATCCTGCTTCTGCCATTTGCTAGCTCTGTGACCAAAACGGAGTTACTTAGCCTCTCTGTTCCTCAGTTTCCCTAGCTGTAAAATGGATTTAGGAATAGTATCTGCCTCAAAGTGTTGTAAAGATTACAGAATTCACACATGCTGAACATTTAGAGTGCCTGGAATAGAATAAATGCTTTATATGTTAGCCTAGACAAATAAAGCAACATACCCTTTCTTGCACCTGGTGAATACTGTGGGGCTAGTTCTCACCTGCCAAACTGACTTTGCAGAAAGAGTGTTTGTAGTACCGTCCCCATAACCACAGCAGATCCTGACTGCCCCATTTGAGCCAGCCTTTCTCACCTCTGAGACCTCATCTCCACTTTTCGCCCCTTGCAGCCTTCATTCTGTTCCTCCAAGACACAAAGCACGTCCCCTTCTCAGGGCCTTTGCACTTGTTTCCTCTGTGTGGAGCCATCTTCCCCCAGCTGACGCAGGGCTGGCTCCTTTCATCATTCCTGTGTCAGCTCAATGTCTCCTCCTCAGCACCTGGGCTGAAGCGGCCCCCTACCCCACCTCCAACTCACTTTCTACCTGGTTCTTTACAGACAGTGTCACTCTACTCATTTGCTGGCTTATTTGCTGATCACGTTTCTCTCCCACTAGACTCTGTGCTCTGTGAAGGCAGGAACCTTGGCCATCTTGTTTGCCAGGTATTCCCAGCAGGTAGCACAGTGCCTGTCACATGTATGGATGAATGGACAAATGGGTGGGTGGATGGATGGATGGATGGATGGATGGATGGATGGATGGACGGACAGATGAGTAAATTCCTCGGTTTCTTCAATTCTGTTTTCTGTCCTCAGGTGGAGCTCAGAAAGCTTCCCCAGGTGACTCTGTGCCTTCCCCTGGATCCTCCACCTCTGACCCACATGCCCAGCCCTTCGCATGGGCACATCAGCTTTTTCACCCATCTGGGCCTCAGGCACCTGCAGACCCTCTCACAGTTCCCACCTGCTCTTTTTCAGCAGAAAGGTTTTTCTGTTCTGCTTAGGGCCCCACCAGCCCAGGGCTTTCTCTCCAGGTGGGTTCAGTGCTTAGTGCCGGGGTGAGGGGAGACGCAGTATCTCAGGTCTAGGCTACTGGACACTCACCTGGTCCGCTCCCTATGGCCATATCTGTGTCACTGGAGTAAACTACTGCATTCCTAGTTGGTAAACAGGATTGCCCTGAGTCCCCACCACCACCCTGGCCCCTCCCAATCCTGATTCCCCACAGTCCACCAACCTCCTGGATGGATGCAGCACAAAGGCTGTTAACCATCTCCATTGGCAGGTGCCATGCTTGTCATTAAATATTTCGAACATTTCCGCAGGATGAGATTATCGCTTTCCTGTTGGACCTGATACTCCAGTGCTCTTTGGGAGCCACCTTTTGATTCAATCCAACCCCTGCCCTGGCCACCACCCACTCCCACCACGCATTGCCCCCTCTCCCCCTCCCCACCCCATCTGGTACCAGCACACTGATTTTTCTTTGGGAAACAAGCCCTCCTCGACTCTCTGTCCCAGCAGGTCAGGTGAGGCTGACTATTCTCCTGCCATGGGGGGGGTGGGGGTGGAGGGGAATGGGCATGTGACTCAGGTCTGACCAATCAGTCAATTCCATTCACCTAGCTACAGAGTGATTCGTTCAGAAATGAGCACATGATTCTATGTTGGTCTAATGTGAGTCTGGCCAGGGAAACTCTTGGAGAAGAGAAGCTGGGTGTGGGGGTCAGGTGGCTAAACTGGTAGAGGAAAGCGTGAAGCTGGCAGTGGCTGCCTTTGCTGTGCTATCCAGAGCCTGCTTGAGAAGAGCTGGAAAACACAGAAAATTGGATCTCTGATGACATTGACCTTATTGGAACACCTGGATCTCACTGTGCCTAAAACCATCTATCTCTGGTCTTTTCAGTTTCATGAGCTAATTAATGCTCTTTTTCACGGAAGCCAGAGTTATGTCTGTCAATGTAGCCCAAAGACTAATAATATAGCCTAGATCTGTGTCGGCCAGAATGGTAGACAGGAGCTGGCTATTGAGCATTTGGAATGTGTTTACACTGAATTAAGATGGGTTGTAAATGTAATATACAAACTGGATTTCAGCCAAAGTATGAAAATCAAAATGTAAATGATTCTATCATTAATTTTTAATACTGATGACATGTCGATGTGATAATACTTTGGTTATGTTGCGTTAACTAAAACTGTACAGTTATTTCATCTGTTTCTATTTACTTTTTCAACTTAGCTACTAGAAAAATTTAGCTGTGTATGTGGCCATGTGATTTCGATTGGATGGTACGGGCGTTGATGGCTTGCCTCTCAAACATCAGAAAGCAAGAGATGAGAGCCTACCCAATTAAATTAGGCAGCCCCACCAGAAAAGAACTCTGAGGATGCTAAGGAAGGGAAGGCTTGCTAGAGACAGTGGGCAGAGAAGGAGACAGGCCTGAGCTGCAGGAGTGGAGAGGAAGGGAAGGCAGTCCAGGCAGGGAGCACAGCTTGAGAGAAGGCCTGGGAGTGGCGCTGAGAGGAGATGGGTCTAAGGAGAATGGAGGGTGGTAGGAGGAGCCTCAAGGGTTAAGATGGGCCATCAATTTGTCCAGTGCAGTACAAAGGACAAATATCCCATTTTCCCTTCAGCCATCACTCATTTTCTGTGTATGTCATGAGGGCCCAGGTACAGCCATGTCCCCAGTGGTCCAGAGTTGGATCTGGCCTCCCAAAATGCAGGAAGCCAGCATCAGAGACTCAGTCCCATGTCATTAAAATGGGGCTCCCAAGGAAGGAGAGAAGGATCTTAATTTTGGAAGGGACAGAAACCAACAAGTGTAGGACGTCCGCGCTAGCACAGAGCCACTGCAAATTTCCTTTAGAAATTATCTCATCCTTAAATAATTTCCGGTTTCTGTTTGACCTTTTGATATGATTTAGCCTCCAGGTTTCTCTAGGCTTGTTTCTTGTAGTTCTTTTTATATGGCTGTTGGGATCTCAATCCTGGGAAATATACCTATGTTTGGGGTCCTGGGTACCTCAACAAAAGACGGGGCCTGGACCAGTCACAGGTGGACTCGTTGAGTCCCAGTAGGTCATCACTGAGTAGTACGAAATCAGGATGTTCTCTTCCCTATCCGGAGATACCCTGGGGACCCAAGTTCACTGCTTTTGCAATACAAAAGAAAAAAAATAGTTATGAAAATCCCTTTTCATTATAAAAAAAAAAAAAGAGCAGCGTTGCTGACACATTCTTTGTTCTCCAAAGGTTTTGGCAGGTGTACAGAGCAAGTGTTTATAAAGCCCTCCATAAAAATGAGACAGAATCTGATGCAATATTTTTTTTGGTCAGGCGGTCTGAAAATGGTTCAGCATTGTTGAGGTAGCTCAAGTCCTTCACCTGGCCCTCGGCTCTCCTCTGGACGTCCCTCCCTGGGGAAGGTGACTTCCCGCCTGGGTCAGCGCCCCTGTCTGCACCAGAATTCTCAACATGGCGTGTGGTTGCATACAACTGCGTGTGTGTGTGTGAATGATTCTCAGGACACATGTGCCCCCAGCAGACTTTACGCTCCATATGGGCATATGCCTGAGCTTTTCATTCCTCACCAAACCCCAGTACGTGGCACTTTGTAGCAACTCTAGAAATTCTTAAGAATTGAGCAAATGAATGGATAACCCCCAAATTCAATGTCTTTCCCCCAGATATTTACAGCACCCCGATAAAGACCTCTGTCCCTATACTCCAATCCTTGAATATACATTTTGGGGGAACATTCCTCTCCTAGTTAACATCTGGCTAAGGAAGCGAAGACCTTTCCTTTCTTCACCTATTCAGTTTCTCAATTGAATGTCCACTCTGTGCCAGCCCTGGGGACCCCAAGTAGGTCTGGGGCAGGAGTGTGAGTTTTCAAGAAGTCCCAGCCACAGTTATGGGAGAGCCTCAGTCAGGCTGAACATGCTGGTTTTCATCCTCTGAAAACGACTGACTTGGAAACATTCCGTGAAGAGGAGAAACTGGAGAAGATCAAGGTCACGAGGGCTGGAGTGAGAGTTAGGCTTCCACCACAGAGTTGTGGTTTTTCTCTTTCAGCCAAGGTCCCCTTTAAGAAGTCTGTGCACATAAACCTCAGGAGGCAGGGGTGGTGGACTGAACTGGTTCTTCACCAAAACTACGTGAGGCACCAGGGCTGTGAGAAGTCTGCTGCCTTAGAATCTTGGCCAGGAGGGGAAAGGCATAAAGATGGGGGACCCCGCTTTGGCTGGGGGACAGGAGGCATCTACTGGCACAATAGCTGGTCTAGAAGACAGCAATTCAATCACACAGAGAGGAGGGCAGAACCTCCGTGGTGACAGCTCCATCAAGAAGCGGATGTGGCCTCTCTGAAGAGTGGGCTCCAAGAGGGCATGAGGGGGGTCTGGTGGGGACGGGGTAGGTGCCAGTGTTTGTGTCTATGGGTGTAAAGAAGCATGTGTCCCCGGGAGTGAGAACGTGTGTGTGTGTGTGTGTGTGTGAAGTGTGTTTATGCACATTGCGCATGTGTGATTAAGTTGTGTACAAGTGTGTATGTTGGTTTAGAGACGGCTGCATGTCTATGGGGGTGAGGGCACCCTGCTGGGCCAGTGTCTCCATGTGTGTGGGGGCATTTTTTTTTAAAGATTTTATTGTGGGAGGAGAACAGCGTCGGGGAATTGGGGGAGGGGAACAGACAAGTTGCTGTCTGTTTGTTCTTCAGTCTAGTTGCGGAGGATGTTGCTTCACTGGCCCATGTTGGTATCGTCGTCATTGCTCTCTTCCTGGGTGAGGCAGATCAGTCGCCGGCCTCTGGATGGTCGCTCACCGCGGCTATTGGCAGCTCATGCTGGCTGCCAGCCGCTCACGCTGGCTGCCGGCCACTCACTGTAGCCTATGGCAGCCCACTGCAGCAGGGGCTGCAGCCTACACAGTCGTTGGGGCTCGCAGCCCAGCTCCAGGTGGAGCTGTTGTGAGCTGTAGAGGGCAATGTCACTGGCCCTCATGTGGGATCCGAACCGGGGCCACTGGCGTCCCAAAACCAGCTCTTAACCACTGCGCCACTCGGCCGGCCCGTGGGGGACGTTTTTGTGTGGCTGGATTAGTCACTATGTGTGAGTGTGATGTTTTGTATATACGTGTGGGCTAAGGGTTGGGGCAAAGAAGCACTATAAACTTAGGATGGAGCTGTTAAGAGCCTGGTAGACTCTTGGAAATAGGTGGACTTGAGGGAAGGTGAGTCAAAGTTCAAATCCCAACTTTGCCACGTTTCAACTCTATGGTCTCCGCAGTCTCTTTCCTTTTCTAAGCCTGTTTCCTCATCTATAGACTGAATATTTTTACCCTGGCTGCCTTCCCAGGCAATTCTGGGAAGATGCCAAGAAACCTGGAAACTCAGCCCCGCTCTCTGTGCTCCTGGAACTCCTTTTCACGAGCATGTAGTACTTTTATAATAAAAACAATGTTAGAAATAGGCACTTGTGCTCTGGAAACCCTTACCACCTTTCTCAGTTGCAGCTGAGGATGTGCTCATGCTTCTGCTGACAGATGACCATGACAGCCAGGGCGTGAGGTTATTGGCTGGGTGACAGGACTGAGGCTGAGCAGGCTCTGGGGGACCTCTGCCTCTCCAGGAGCCAGCTGGGAATGTCACTGCCTGACTTCAAGAGGACGGGATGCTGCCTCCAGGAGGACTCCTGGTTTGCATTCCTGGCCAAAGAGAATCAAGCCCAGTGCAGTGTCCAGAAAAAAGGGACAAGTCACCTGCAGAAACAGCTCCTACCAAGTGTAAGGGTTAAATTAAATGGAAACTTGTCTCTCACTATGCCTGTTCTTTTTTTCCTTCCTTTTATTTTTGTTTTTTTTAGTCCCAGCCCCTTGCCAGTGAATCACAAAAAGCTAGAATCAGAGGTTATCTCTGGGGAGGGAGAAAGGTTCCACTTTCCTTTTTGTACCTTTCATGGTGAGGTTTGAATTTTCTAACCCAATATGTCTTTTCTTCCTCCTTCTGCCACCCCTCTCTTTCACCTGTTGGCACCGGGGAGTCTCTGGTCAGAGATCTTGTTCACTGGGGGTTTTCCCCTTTGAATTTCAGTGTGTTAAAAGGAAATCAAAACTGCAGTCACTGTTATATCATTTTTAAAAATACCAAAATACTGAATTTAATACATGAAAAATTTTTTATATTATACATTAAAATTTTTTTAGCAGGCATTACATTTACATAATTCAACTTTAAAAGGAACAAAACAACAAACAGTGAAATACTTTCCTCCCACCCTGACCCGTTTCCTGCCCCAGAGGTAACCATGTTACCAACGGCTCAGGCAGCCCTGCGGGATATTTTCTGCATATACACGCAGATGCACGCGTACCTCCTCCTAGTGCCCGCATCTTCCATGCACGCTGCTCTGTTCCCCCACCTCCTGTTTAACAATATACCCTAATGTCTGTTTGCAACTAATGCCTGTAGAATCTGTTTATTTTAGAGAAGGGGAAACTGAGGTTCAAACTGAGGTCTGGAACCCAGTCTGGCTTTATGGTCCAGGGCTCACTTCTTAAGACGGAGGGTGAAATTGCAGAGATAAACGTCCCTGCTCAGACATATTGTTTAAAAAAAACAAAACAAATACAACTCTGAATGAAACAGGACTCAGATCAACATTTATTTGTTTACTTTTAAGAGCCCTTGGCTTCTCAGAAGGAGGAGAGGAAATCAGAGCTTCCCCAAGCACACATTGGAAAGCAGCAGCCCCCTTCCCCAGGGGTCATCTTTGAGCCAGTGCCCTCCTTCATCACAGATCATTGCCTTCCAGCCCAAACTGGGGCCAGGACTGTGGAGCCCCTTCCAGCTGTGTGGCATCAAGCGGTTCACCTCCCCTCTCTGGGCCTCCAGGCCCATCTTCTCCAATGACTTCCTCTCTGCCTCACCAGCTGGAATTTATTGCTCCCTCTTCTGGGTTCCTGCAACTCATGATTTACGACCACCCTCCCCCCACTTCCTCCTCTCCCCTTAAATAATCTTTACTCGATCAAGCACATACAACGTTCCAGGTCCGTGCCAACCATTCCTCATGAGTTGAAGTCTCAATACTGAGGGGTAGGGAGAATCTGGACACACTTTACAGATCAGGAAACTGAGGCTCAGTGAGGTCAAAGAACTTCCTTTATGTCACATGGCTAGTTAATGTTGGAGAAGAAATCACACCAGGCCAGCTCTGCTGACTGCAGAATCCCTAATGTGACCTACTGCTCTCTTGGGCCTTGACATTAAAGTATGAGCTTAGACAACTCCACACTAACCCCAAGACACAGAGGCAGGGCTCAGAGAGGGAAAGCTGATTATCTAAAGACACACAGCCTCTGGAGCAGAGCTGAAAGTGGAACATTTCCTTAGGTCTTTTGGATATTTATCATGTGATAGATGCTGGGGACATGGAGCTGAATAGAATACCTGCTTTCTCACAGATCTTCTCATTTATACAATGGTTTAATTCAGGCATTGAGCAATAGCTACGTGCTAGCAACTATGCAGCTTGCAGGAATATTTGTCATAGCAATCCATGAGGAAAGGGACTCTCGTCCCATTTTACAGATGGGGGAACTGAGGCTCAGAAAGGTGAAGGTATGGCATGGCTTGAGCCCATCCCCTTGCTCTCCTGGGTTAGGGATGTATAGCACTGTGAAGGAGGGGTGGTGGTAATATATAATACCTAACAACAATTATTATTATTAATGGGTGTTGTTAGTGGATGACCCTCCTCCTCAGACCTGGGTAGGAAGAGTGAAAATTTAGACAGATTGCTCAGGACCTTTGCTGGCCCTTTATCACCCTTGGCAGAGCAGCCAAACACCTTCCCCGGTTAGGAAGGTGACTCAGACATTCCTCCAGGACAGTCCAAGTCCAGCTTGAGCTCCAAGAACCTTGGGTTTGCCCAGTCAGCAGCTCCTAGCCTCTCTCACTGAGTGGGGTGTGGAGGGAAGGTCCCCAGGGGATTTCCCTAGCAAGGAGAGACAGGGCTTTCAGCAGCTGAGGAACAACCAGAGAAAAATCTCACACCTGGGAACCCCAGGGATGGGGAAACTGAGGCCAGAGAGGGGTCGTGATTTCTCTAAGTCCCACAGGAAGTTGGAGGGTGTGGCACACTCCATCTGGAACAATAAATAGCTCTTGGAGAGATTGGCTGTGTGCTCAAGGCAACACCATGATAGGCAATGTCCAGGGCCTGCTCAGAAATGTTCATGGCTCAGTGTGGAGTGAGGTCATAACTGGGTAAAGACAGCACGGTGGCCCAGAGGATGCTGCCATGGAATTTCTGTCTGGTGGGGGAAGGGGAGCTCCTCAGGGAAGGCACTAGGATGGGCCTGGAAGGATACACATTGTGCCAGGTGGGGAAGGGAGGACGAGCTCTCCAGTGGGAGGGAACAGCATGACCAAAAGCTCAGAGGCGGCGTCATGCTCAGGGACTGTGAGAGGCAGTTGAATGTATGAGTTGAGAGCCTAGATTTTAGAATCAGACTGCTTCGGTTTGAAGCCTGGTTCTTTAATTTACAGCTGTGGACTTTGGCAAGCATTCTAAACTCTTGGTCTGTTTCCTTCCCTGTAACATGAGGAAAATAAGAGTACCATCAAAAGAGGATTTATGTGAACATTAAATGAATTAATCCACATAAAAGAGAGCTAGGCACATAGTTATCAACTGCATTATTCACATCGTAAGTAGGTTCAGGAGAATTTCAGCACGGCCCAGTGCTCTTTCTTCTACACTTGCCTCCACCTTGCTCTTTGGGGCTCTAAGAAACCTTCCCCTACCTCACTCAGTATTCAAGACCCCAGGAGGGTGGCCTGGAAATAGGGAGATTCTGGGAATAGGGCTAGTGGAGCTTTTGGAAAATCCCAGCTGTAATTTTGAGATCCAACCCCAGGAGTTAGGACAAGAGAGAGGAGGGGAAGTGACCCTCTTGCCTAAGGGCTCCGGAATACTCTTGCAGGACAGGTCAGCTGGACAGGGAGGTCACATGGCCCTTTATAACACAAAAGAATTTGCCAGGGACTCCCAAGCAGGGACACTAAGTGGGGGTTGGGAGGACAGAGGAACACTGGGGATTTCTTAAGCAGCTCAGCCCTTAGCTCTGGCTTGGGCAGGCAGGAGGCCACCAAAGTCACCAGCCCACTTTGACCAGTTTGAGGAGTATGGCCCAGAAGAGGCAGCTAGCTTCCCCCCGATAACTCAAGGATCAGTGGAAGAGCCCCATATGAACCGGTGTCTTCGAGGAGCAAGATGTGCTCGTGACTGCTGGGGTGGGGGTATGTTACACACACACACAAGACACAGGACTTGAGAAGAGGGGACTGTCTCTAAGGACCCATTGGGAGACTTCCGCTCTCAGGAACTGCAAGTCCTGCTTCCTGAGCCAGGCGCTATCCAAGCTTTGTGACTCGGCTTCTATTTGGGTTTGCATCTTTTCCTGTGGCTGTTGCTGCTGCAGTCTGCTTAGGTCAGCCGTGGCTCCCACCTCCTCACATCCCTTGTAGTGCATGACTTTTATTCAGGGCTTTCCCTGAGGGGGGTCTTGGCTTCTGTGCCACAGAAATGTATTTCTCAGGCTTGGAAGCTATAAGTCTGAGATCATGGTACCATCATAGTGAGGTTCAGGTGAGGGCCCCCTTCCAGGTTGTAGGCTGCTGACTTCTCCTTATAAGCTCACGTGGGGGAAGGAGGGAGTGAGCTAGCTCTCTGTCACATCTTATAAGGGCACTAATCCCATTCATGAAGCTTCACTCTCAGGACCTAATCACCATCCAGAGACGCCACCTCCAACATCACAGTGGGAATTAGATTTCATAAAGGAAACAATAAAGTAAAAAAAAAAAGAATTTGATAAATTAGACTATGTTTAAGCTAAAATATGTGTTCATCAAAGACACTAGTAAGAGAGTGAAAAGTCAAGTCAAAGAGTGGCATAAAAGAACTCCCACAAAAATCAATAAGAAAACAGAAGACTACTTAAGGGGAAAAAAGAGGCAAATATACTTAAATCAGCATTTCACAAAGAGTGTTTTGAAATGGCCAAAAAGCAAAACAAAGCAAACTTGAAGCCATGTTCAATCGCGTTAGTCATCAGGGATGTGCAAATTAAATCAAAGTGCCACTACACACTCATCAGAATAGCTGAAAAGAAAATGACAGACAATGAATGCTAAGTATCCACAAAGATGTAGAACACTGGAAATTTCATGCACTGCTGATGGAGCTGTAAACTGGTAGAAGAGTTGGGACAATTCTTTAGCAGTATTTACTAAATAGAATGTATGTATGATCCAGAAATTCTACTCTTAGACGTATACCCAAGAGAAATGTGTACATATGTCCACCAAATGACATATACAAGAATATCCATATTAGCAGCCTTTGTAACAGCTCCAAACTGGAAGCTACCCAAATGTCTATCAACAGTAGAATGGATAAATAAATTGTATATTCTTTTCATGTTGTTTTTGTTTTAGCCAGGCCTTTTTATCTTATTTTATTTCTAAGTGTACAATTCAATGATTTTTAGTATAAATGTACAGAGTTGTTCAATTTTTTTTACAATTAAATTTTAGAGCATTCCATTACCCCAGAAAGATCCCTCATGCTCATTTGCAGTTGTTGCCCTTTCCCCATCCCAGCTCTAGTCAACTACTAATCTAATTACTGTCTCTATAGATTTGCCTTTTCTGGACATTTCATATAAATGGAATCGTCCAATATGTGGCCCTTTATATTTGGCTACTTTGACTTACCATAGTGTTTTTTGAGGTTCATCCATGTTTTAGCATGTATCGGTACATTTCTAACTGAATAGTATTCCATTGTGTGTATACTACATTTATGTATTCATTTGTCCATCAATGGGCATTTGGGTTGTTTCCACTTTGGGGCTACTATGAACAATGCTGCTATGAACACTCATACTTAAGTCTCTGTGTAGACATATGTTTTCATTTCTCTGATGAAATATCTGTTCAGTTATTTTGCCTATTTTTAAATTGGATTATTTGTCTTCTTCTTATTGGGTTGTAGGTGTTCTATAAAGTGTTCTGTATCTTTAGATATGTCTTTAAGCAGATACAGAATTTGCAAATATTTTTGTCTAGTGATTAGATTTTCTTTTCTTTCTTTCTTTTTTTTTTTTTTTAAGAAAAGCTTTTATTTCCTTGTTTCACAAATAAATATGGCTGGTTAGATTTTTCTTTTTTTTTTTTTTTTGAGGGCAGTGTTACTGGCCCTCATATGTGGGACCGAACCGGGGCCGCTGGCTTCCCAAGCCAGCGCTTAACCACTGCGCCACTCGGCCGACCCTGGTCAGATTTTTCTTAATGGTGACTTGTAATGTTTTAAATTTTGATGAAATTCAATTTATTAGTTTTTAAATTTTATTTTATGGATGGTGCTTTTGGTATCACATCTAAGAAATCTTTGACTAACTCAAGGTCACAAAGATTTTCTCCCAAGTTTTATAATTTTTAACTTTATATTTTGGTCTTTTATCCATTTTAAGTTAAATTTTTGTGAATGGTGTGATATATGGGGTCCAGCTTTATTCTTTTGCATGTGGGTATCCAGTTGTCCCAGCACCATGTATTGAAAAAAAACTATTCTTTTTTAGCTGAATTGCCTTGACTCCTTTGTTGAAAAATCAATTGACCATAAATGTAAGGCTTTCCTGGGCTCTCAGTTCTGTTTCGTTGATTTACGTGTCTAGCCTTATTCAGTCCCATGCTCTCCTTACTGCTGCAGATTTATGGTAAGTTGGAAATACAGTTATGTTCTCTAACTTTATTATTTTTCAAGATTATTTTTGCTATTCTAAGTCCTTTGCCTTTTAACATAAATTTTAGAAACAGCTAGTCAATTTCTGCAAAAAAAAAAAAAAAAAAAAAAAGAGGGGCCTGCTTGGATTTCAGTAAAGATTGAATTAGATCTATTGATTAAATATAAGAGTATTTCCCTATGGACAATGAGTTTTAAAATCCATAGATTTAGAATGTCTCTCTATTTATTTAAATTTCTTTAATTTCTCTTGGCAAAGACTTTTCACTGTACAAATCTTGCACTGGTTTGTTAAATTTATTCCAAAGTTTTTTATTCTTTTTGATACTGTTGTGAATGAAATTGTTTTCCTAATTTTATTTTTGCATTGTTCAGAGGTAGTATATAAAAATACAATTGAGGGCCAGCCGAGTGGCGCGGTGGTTAAGAGCTGGCTTGGGACGCCAGCAGCCCGGTGTTCAGATCCCCATATGGGGGCCAGTGACACTGCCCTCAAAAAAAAAAAATACAATTGATTTTGTATATTGATCTTTCACCCTGCAATCTTATTCTACTACCATTATTTCTAATAGGGTGGTTTGGGTTTTTTTTGGTAATTCCCTTAGGATTTTCTGTGTATAACATCATGTAATTTGCAAACGGGTATATAAATTACGTCTTTCTTTCAGATCTGGATGCCTTTTATTTCTCTTCATTGTTTAATTTCCTGGCTAGAACCTCCAATAAAATGTTGAATAAAAGGCCAGAGCAGAAATTCTTGTCTTATTCCTGAACTTCGATGCAAACCACTCAGTCTTTCATCACTAACTATGATGTTAGTGGTGGGTTTTTCCTAGATGCCCTTTATCAGATAGAGGAAGTTCCCTTCTATTTTTAGTTTGTTATTTTTTTTTATCATGAAAGGGTGTTGGATTTTGTCAAATTCTTTTTCTGTGTCTATTGTGATGATCATGTGATTTTTGTTTTCTATTCAGTTAATAAGATTTATTACATTGATTACTTTGTGTATGTTAAACCAACCATGTAATCCTGAGATAAATTCCACTTGGTTATGGTTAATCCTTTTTATATTTTGCAGTAAGCACAAGTACCAGACACAAAACGTTATGTCAAGGTGTAGCTTATGAGTTGGATTAGAGATAGTTTACATTTTCTACTTAAAACACCATATACCTAAACAAACGTTTTAGGAGTTGGTTTACTAATTTTTTTTTTTTGAGAATTTTTGCATTTAGATTCATAAGGGATACTGTTTTTAGTTTTAGTTTTGTTTTGTTTTGTTTTTGTGATGTCTTTTTCTGGTTTTGGTGTCAGAATAATACTGACCCCATAGGTTGAGTGGGGAAGTATTCCCTTCTATTTGTGGAAGAATTTGAGAAGGACTGGTGTTAATTCTTCCTTAAATTTTTGTCAGAATTTACCAGAGAAGCCATGGGGGCGTGGCCTCTTCTTTGTGGAAAACATTTTGATTACTAATCCAATCTTTTTACTTGTTATAGCTCTATTCAGATTTTCTATTTCTTCCTTAGTCAGTTTGGTAGTTTAGGTCTTTCTAGGAATTTGTCCTTTTCATCTATGTTATCTAATTTGTTGTAATGTAATTGTTCCTAGTATTTCCTCATAATCCGGGTGGGTAGTAATGTCTCCTCTTTCATTCATGATTTTGTTAATTTGTGTCTTCCCTTTGGTGAGTCTAGCTAAAGGCTTGTCATTGTCATTGATATTTTTTAAAGACCAACGTTTTAAAAAATTTTTAAATTAAAAATATAGCTAACATACAATATTATATTAGTTTCAGGGGTACACCATAGTTATTTAACATTTGTATACCTAAAGAAGTGATCACCATGATAAGTCTAGCAATCGTCTGACACCATACTATGCTATCACAATATTACTGATATTCCCTATGCTGTATATTACATCCCCATGACTTATTTATTTTATACCTGGAAATCTGGAACTCTTATTCTCCTTCAACTTTCCTCCCATTTAAAAAATTTTCAATTACAGTTGACATTCAATATTATTTTATATTAATTTCAGGTGTACAGCATAGTGGCTAGACATTTATATAATTTAAGAAATGATCCCCCTGACTAGTCTAATACCCACCTGGCAGTATACATAGCTATTACCATATCATTGACTATATTCCTTATGATTTACTTGACATCCCCATGCCTATTGTGTAACTACCAATTTGTGCTTCTTAACCCCTTCACATTTTTCAACCTGTCCCCCAACCCCCTCCTATCTATCACCCCAACAAACATACTACCCATCTGACACCATACATTACAATACTATTGACTATATTCCTTATGCTATATCTTACATCCCATAACTACTTTGTAACAACCAATTTGTACTTCTTAATCTCTTCCCCTTTTTCCACCCATACCGCTAAACCCCCTCCCATCTGGCAACCATCAAAATGTTTTCTGTATCTATGAATTTGTTTCTGTTGTTTGTTTATTTTGTACTTCAGATTCCACATATAAGCGAAATCACATTGCATCTGTCTTTCTCTAGCTGACACTCCACTGTTTTTCAAAGCCAAATGTTGTACTTTGGGCTGGGAAGCCTGGTGTGGGGTAGAGGTCTGTCGCTCCTCTGGGGGGAACCTCTGAAGCTGAGATAGTCCTCATGATTCTCAACCGCCACCCGGAGGTTTGGGGCCAGTTCATTTTGTGTCTCTGCCCCTCCTTCTGGTCTCCATATGGCTTCCTCTTTATATATCCTTAGTTATAAGGCATCTATTCAACTAGACTTCAGATCATTCTCCAGGCTGATTGTTTTACACTTCAGTTGTAATTTTAAAGTGTTCACAGAAGGAAGCAGGCACAATGTTTATCTACTCTGCCATCTTGGATCTCTTTCCTCAAAGAAACAGCCTTTGATTTAGTTGATTTTCTCTGCTGCTTTTCTGTTCTCTGTTTTACTTATTTCCGCTTTAACCTAGATTATTTCATTTCTTCAGCTTGCTTTGAGTTTAGTTCGTTCTTTTTTGTTAGTTTCTTATGATGGGAGGCTAGTAGTATTTTCTTTTTTTTAGAAAGATTTTATTGGGGAATTGGGGGAGGGGAACAGTGTTGGGGGTTTGGGGGAGGAGAACAGCCAAGTTGTCTTTCAATCTTAGTTGTGGAGGACTCAGCAAGCTCAGCTCCACGTCCAGTTGCGCCGCTCAGCTCAAGGTGCTGTGTTCAATTAGTTGCGGGTGGGTGTAGCCACCATCCCCTGCGAAAGTCTAACCAGCAGCCAGCCTCGTTGTAGCAGCCTCATTGTTAAGAGGCCATTGGCAGCAGCTCAGCTCAAGGTGCCGAGTTCACTCTTTAGTTGCAGGCTGGCATAGCCCACCATCTCAAACAGGCAACCTTGTTGTTAGGAGCACATGCTCTCACCAGCTGAGCCATTCTGCCACCTCAGCAGCTCAACAGCAGCTCAGCTCCAGCACAGCTCACTGGCCCATGTGGGAATCGAACAGGTGACCCTGTTCTCAGAGCTTGCACTTTTTTTTTTTTGAGGGCAGTGTCACTGGCCCTCATATGTGGGACCAAACCGGGGCCGCTGGCTTCCCAAGCCAGTGCTTAACCACCGCACCACTCGGCCAGCCCCAGAGCTTGCACTTTTGAGCAAGCTCTTAACCAGCTGTACCACTCAGCCGGCCAAAGATGATGATGATGATGATTATTATTTTACATTCCAGGAACTTATTAAACAATTGTATTCAGAAATTATTTCCCAAAGGAAAAAGGAGAAGTTTCATGTTTGAAAGATTTAAAATGATATTGGAAAGAAGAATTCATATCAACAATTAGTATATAAAAATGCTCTACTGAGTGACCTTCGAATTCCGTTCTGTCTTTAGATTATATACTTCTACACGAGAGTTTTCGTTATTAAGAGTTAACTTTCTTTGAATCTATATTTCCAAGTTGACATAGAAAAAATAGAAATGATAAAAACAATTTGAACATTGAATAAGGTGATCTGAACTATTTCATTCCTCGCGAAGGTTTTTCTTTTTTTAAGATAGGCATTTACAGCTGTAAATTTCCCTCTGAGCACTGCTTCAGCTGCATCCCGTAAGTTTTGATGTGTTGTGTTTTTGTTTTCATTCAATTCAAAGTATTTTCTAATTTCCTCTGTGACTTTTTTTACCTACTAGTTATTTATAAATTTGTTGTTTAATTTTAATATATTTCTGAATTTCTAAAATTTCCTTCTGTTATTTCATTCAATTATGATTGTAAAACATACTTTGGATGATTTCATTCCTTTAAAACTTATTGCTTGTTTTATGGCTTAACATGTGGTATATACTGAAGATACACTTGAAAAGAATGTGTGTTCTGCCATTGCTGGGTAGACCATTCTACAGATGTCTGTAACGTCCAGTTGTTTTGGAGTGTTTTTCAAGTCTTCTATTTTCTTATTGATCTTCTATTTATATTAATTACTGAAAGTGGAGCATTGACATCTCTATTGTTGTCAAATTGTCCGTTTAATTCTGTCAATTTTTGATTTGTGTATTTTGGGGGTACTGTTTATAAATGGTTAATAAGTTTATAATGGTTGTGTCTTTCTAGTTGGTTGACCTTTTTATTATAAAATATTCTTATTTGACTTTAGTAACAAATTATGTTTTAAAGTCTATTTTGTGTGATGATAATATAGGTACTTTATTTCTCTTTGGTTACTATTTGCATGGTAGATCTTTTTATCCTTTTACTTTCAACTTCTGTCTTGACTCTCAAGTGTCTCTTGTAGACAGAATATAGTTGTATCACATTTTTTCTTTGTTACTTTGCCTGCCTTATGATTTTTGTTCCTCCTTCTCTGTCACTGGGGTATTTTTTCATGCTTATTTCTTGTTGATTTGTTTCTTTGTTTGGTGACTTGTCTGGACTACTGTTTTTTGAGGTGTATAATGCACATTTTTTTGCCCAAATTTATTAGGGAAAAATAAGGATGCGCATTATACATGACTAGTACTAATTCTGTATCTATATGAATGTTTTTAATTCTTTTATTTATGCTTATGAGTTAAAAGTGTAACTCTAAAAATCAATAATGATATATCCATAAGCAAAATAATACCCTGGAATATGATAATAGGTTTTGTTGAACTTACATTCTTTTTTTTTTTTTTTTTTTTTAGCTGAGCCACGTGTTGGCAGCTCAGCAGCAGCTCAGCTCAGGCTGGGCATTGAACCGCTGTTGCTCAGAGCTCAGCTCACACTCTTGAGCGAGCCCTTAACCAACTGAGCCACTCAGCCAGCCCCTTGTTGAGCTTAGGACAAACTTGCAATGATGAAGAGTTCTTGGTCTTCTATAATGTGTAAATATTGTGAATTTATTACTGGTACATGAAATTCCTTGTACCTTGTAGCTGTTCTTGTGTTTTGTAATTATTTGTTACATAAAATTTCTTTTACCATAATATGGTTTTTAAAATGCTAAAATTCCTTTATAATACAAAAAACCAAGTACCTAAATGTAAACAAATACAAATTTGAATTAAAAAATTAAAACAAAATATTTTTCCCCTGAAAGTATGGGCCCAAAACAGGGGTGCACATTATACACAGGAGTGTATTATACACAGCAAAATACGGTAATTCTGTGGATCCTGTTTACCCCGCAGCATGGGGCAGCTGCTATCTCTTCTTCTTGGTTGCTTTTTATTCTTGTTTTATTTTTAAACATGGTGTCAGAAATTGTGCTTAAATGTGTTGAGCCAGTAAGGCTTCCCCCTTTGGCTGAATGATCTGTTTGGGTTTTGGGGTATGTGTTCAGGGTGCAGCTAGTTTACATGTCCATTTCAGATTTTGATTTCTGTGTTGTTTTCAAATCCACCTATTAAGCTCATGCTGAGCTGAGCAGCTCATTAAGGTCTTCTCTAGTGTCTCCTGAGATCTATGCAGCCTTTTATTTGCACACAGCCTGTAAGACTATCACAGATAAACAGCATCTTCTCGAGGACCACTTTGGCTAGCTCATTCCCCAGACCTCCTTGTTCAATTTTTGGCTGGCCTGTTGGTCAGCTGCTTTTCCCAACCTGTGCTGAGACCTCAGACTACTGTGATATTTGCCTCCCTGATTGTATAACGCTGAGATCACTATTGCTTTTGACAATGCCTCTGGGCATGGAATTTTCTGCATTCTGCTCAAATAGAGGCACCCCTTTCCCATCACTTTGATAGAACTTTTACACCATGAAGCTGAGCAGAGGAGAAAAATGGATGCAGCCTCCAGCTGAACACCACGGACTCACGCTCTTCTTACTACTACATTTCAGTAGATTTTCTTGAGTAAACATTTCTCAATGTCTTGTATGTTGTATTAGTTTTCTATTGCTGCTATAACAAATTATCACAAATTTAGTGGTTTAAAATAGCAAAAAATGTATTACCTTGGAGACTTTTGGGTCAGAAGCTCAAAAAGGTCTCACTGGGCTAAAATCAAGGTGTCAGCAGGCTGCCTTCCTTCTGGAAGCTCTGATCCATCTCTTAGCCTTTTCCAGCTTCTAGAGACTGCCTGCATTCGTTGGCTTGTGGCCATTTCCATCTTCAAAGTTAGCAATGACCAGTCAAATCTTTTTCACGCTGCCTCCTTCTTCTACATTTAAGGGACCTTTGCTGTTACATTGGGTCCACTCACATAACCCAGGATAATCTCTTTATTTTATGGTCAGCCAATTAACCAGGTTAATTCCATCTTGCAACCTTAATTCCCCCTTGCCATGTAACAACATATTCACAGATTCCAGGGATTAGGGCATGAACATCTTTGGGAGGCCACCATTCAATTACATAGGGTTTTGATCAATTTTCAGTTTTCATTTTTTTTAAATCATTTTGCACAAGTTTATCATTGTTTTTGGTGATGGAGGGGTTTCAGAGCTCCACAGTAATTTTGAAAGTCCCACCCTTATATGATGAATTCTTACAATGGAATACTCTATAGGAATGAGAATGAATGAACTAAAAGTAAAAGCAACAACATGGCTGAATCTCACAAACACCATGTTGAATGAAAGAAACCAGACACATATGAATACTTTCTACATGATCCAAACAGAAAAAACTGGTCTAGGTTTTAGGAGCCAGAATGGTGACTCTCCTTGAGGGGGGCAGTGATTGGAAGAGGTCTTCTGGGTGCTGATACTATTCTGGTTTATTTTTTACTTTTTGTTTTGAAATAATTTCAAACTTACAACAACCTTGCAAAAATAGTAAAACTCCTATATTCCCATCCTGATTTATTTTTAACATTTTGTCACTTTAAAAAAAATCATTCTTTCTTGATAAGGGGTCCAGGCCCATATAGCAGATACAGCATCCCTGGAGCTCCAACTTCCTGGAGCTCAGAATAGAAGAATGCAAGGAGAGCATCCCTTTCTTTCAGGGTTGGCCCTGGAGTGTCCTTTCCTCAAGCAGGTGGCTATTGACCTTGAGAGCGGTATGAATCTAGGTCATCCTGTTGCCTGAAGGCTCCTGGGGATTCCACATGCCCGTAGTTCCCCTCTACTTCTCTGTAGTCCTCCTTCTGTTCCCAGATCACCAGGCATCAGGGCAAACACATCACAAGAAAATGAGGGTTAGGAGGCACCATGGGAAGAACCTTGGGCGTGGGGATGGACTTCCATGGGTTATTTTCTTCTCTCCTCCTTCCACACCATTTCTCACCCTTTTTTGCTTCCCTCTTCTGATTCCCTCCCCCTAGGATGTCATCTCCTCTCATACTTTCAGCCAGCTTCTCTTGAATGGGGACTGTGAATTGGGGTTTTCCTGGGCCAGGCATGTGACGTTTCCAGCTCAGATTTTCCCCATCTGTGAAATGAACAATGGCCACCCAGGCCATTTCAACCCCAAAGGGCTGTAGCGAGGACCATTTGGAGCAGAGAATGAGAAAGTCTTTGATTCTCAAACAACCTTGCAGTGGCAAACATTACTAATCCCCATTTCACAGGACTGGAGTCTCAGCCCAGGGACATGAGGCTTTGTAGCCAAGCTCTTGCTGCCAGTTGGAGATAGAGCCATGCCAGAGACCCAATCTCTGAAATTTGGGATATAAGTCACACTCTACAGGCTTTAATGTGCCTCTTACTTTTATGGAACACTGAAACATCAAATTGGAAACCCATGAAACATATCAAATGGCTGAAGAAATAAATGGAATTGGTAGGATTGTTTGTTTTTCTAAGGGATTTCTTCTGGGTAAAAAGCAATTAAGATTTTACAATGGGACTTGCTCTTTGAATCCAGCCATAGCAAGATCCTCATTCAAAATAAGGTGCTGTGGAATGAATCACCTCCTTGCCTGGTCACTCCCTGTTCCTTGGAGGACTCATTATTTGCAAAGACTGGCTGGCTTTTCATCAAGCCTGTTTCCTGTACTGTTTGAACACTCGGTTAGATAATGTTTCCCAGCCTTCCTTGCAGTTAGGTGAAGCTATATGTCTGAATTGGTCAATGGCATGTGAGCAGAGCTGATGCCCCAACTTCCAGACCTGGACCATAAAAGCCTCCCAGGCTCTATGTCCTGTTCTGTTTTCCCTTCCTGGGCTTCAGGTAGATAAGCACAGTGACCTGTTAACAACAGCAGAGCTCCAAATGGAAGGAGTCTGTGTCCCAGAACCACCACTTGAAGAAGAGTTCCTCATTAATCAGGAATACCCATTGTGGACTTTATGGGGTAAGAAATAAACTTTAATCATGTCTGAGCTATTATGTACTTTGGGGCTTGTTTGTTCCAGTATCTGGTGTTACGTTGCCTAATACGTGGTAGTTAACCTGATTCCAAGTGTTTTGTTTTGTTTTGTTTTGTTTTGTTTTGTTTTGTTTTTAACTATAGAAGACATTTTGTATCCTTCACAGGTTTAAGAATTTTTTCTGTCCCACATAAACCAAAAATATTTTCTTACCCCTCTGTCAGTGCCTTTGAATACAATGTGCTCTAGTGTTTCATTTCCTCCTCCCCTCCCCGAAGCGTATCTTCCTGTCATGAACCTATCATCACAGGGACTTCTAAAAGAATCTTTGGAATCAGAATGAGAGTGGAGAGATTAAGGGGAAAGGAACTGGAGACAGCAAGTGTAGACAGTTCTTATGCATTTTACTATAAAGGTACAGCAGCATTGGAGGGAGATGTGTGGTCAAGACACTGTTTTCTTTTTTTTTTTTTTGAGGGCAATGCCACTGGCCCTCATATGTGGGACCGAACCGGGGCCGCTGGCTTCCCACGCCAGCAAGACACTGTTTTCTTAAGATGGGAGAAATAACAGTATGTTGCATACAGATGAGAATGACATGGCAGAGAGGAAGGTGGAGAGGAGAGATGATGCAGGAAAGAAATGAGAGAACTGAGGAGTAATTTCCTTCTGTAGGAGAGATGATTAGTCAGGAGCAAGAAAAAGGCATGTTATGGGTAGATGCAGTGGGTGTAGGTGGTTGTGCTCTTCTGATAACTTCTCTTTTCTCAGGGTCACGAGTGGAGAGCGAGGATCAGGGAGAAGGAGTAGAAGGTTTGAGTAGAGGGAAGAAAGAATGAGACAGTCTAGGAGGGTGGGAGAGCAAATGAACCAGGAGAACGTAGTAGGACTTTTGGGCAGCACAGAAGAACCATGGGAGATTAGTGACCTTGACTTTTCAGTTCACATGACTGGGTGCTTCTCTCCAGGCCTGTTCAGGTGCACTGGTACAGGTTCAGTGAGTGGAGAGTTTCACCTGGGTTATGGTTTTGTCAGGAGGTAGCAAGAAGAATGGGTTGAAGCTATTTGGGCAAGAATGTACAGGATATAGGCAAGCAATGCTTGTAATGAAAGATCATGAAAGTTGAAGTGAATAAGGAGAGAAGTAAGGCCCTGAGTGGGGAGAGAGGGACAGGATCAGTCTGGGTGGGATGGAAGGACTGTTGAAATTGGATACTCAAGATAATGAGCTGGGCAGATGGATGGTGGTGATTGGACAGTGAGGTGTTTGAAACATTATGCAAGTGTAGTTGCTGAGAAAGATGTGCTTAAGAGTGTGACCTTGGGGGTAAGGGTCTGACGTAGGCGGAGGGTAAATCCACTGGGGCAGAGGAGGTCATGGGGCTGAGGTGGTGATCAAAGTCACCATAATTGTGACAATCACGTTGGAGAGAATGACTATGAGCTGGGAGCTAAAACTGTCAACTAGGGAGAGGAGTCCCAGGTGGGGAGTGTAGAAGGCTGCAATGGGTGTGGGTAACAGATGGTAAAGTCTGGTGACACTCATTTCAAAGAACCTGGGGTTTTAGAGAGAAGAGAGGAAGAACACCTGGCTTGGAAGTAGCTTTGAAGAGCAAGGAGGATTCCTATCCCATCCTGGCCCTGTGGTATGATGGCAGTTAGGGAGAGAACAGCCACTTCTATGAAGGTTGTGAGGGAAGCAGGGTCCTCAAGGGAGAACCAAGTTTAGAGCAAAAAGATGAAGGGAACAAGAAGACTCAGACAGGATGTCTGTGCATTACAGAACTCTCAGTAATAGTGAATATCTGGAAACAACCTAAATGTCCACTGCCAGGGGAACGGATAAACAAACAATAGATGAATCCCCAACAGAATTTACTACACACAATAGTGAAAGTGAATGTACTAGATCCATGTGGATCAAGATGGGAAAGAAGCCTACAAACATAAACGTGAGTAAAATCAGCATGTTGTGCAAAGTTACACCTAGTATGATACTGCTTGTGTAAATTGTGAAGACCCACAAAACAATATTATGTTTTATTTATAGGCTATAGAAGAACAATGACATTCTTGAGAAGGACTCCTAGCAGCTTCAGGATGTTTGTTTTGTGGTTACCCGTGAACATGTAGGGAGGGGAAATGGATGAGAGTAAGGATAAGGTAGCTTTTGTTATATCGACAATATTTTACTTCTTAAAGAAAGAGCTGAACCAAAACATTGCAAAATATCGACATTTAAATCTAAGTTGTGAGTCCAAAGATATATTTTACTTTTCTGTATGTTTGAGAGATTCGTTTAAAAGGTTTCATTTGAAAATTTAAAACATAACCTGGGGGGATTATTATAAAATACAGTGATCAAAACAGTGTGGTACTGGTGTAGGATGGACATATATGAGGTGTGACCAAAATATGCTGTGAATGTTTAACTAAAAAAATTCATTACAGTAAAAGACACATTGCCATTAATCCCCATCAAAATACTCACCCTCGCTTTGAACACACTTATCCCATCATTCTTGCCTCTTTCTGAAGCAGTTCTGGAAGTCCTCTTTCATGAGTGTCTTCAGTGGCACTTTCATGGCTGCCTCAATGTCCTGAACTATTTTGACTTCAGGGAAGAGCCAGAAATCACACGATACCAGATTCAGTGAATAAGGTGGATGAGAACACACCATAATGTTTTTATTTGGCAGAAATTGCTGTACCAGAAGCAATGTGTGTGACACAGAGCCTTTCTATTGTGATAAAAAAGAATACAGCGAATGCTGCTGCCGAGTGCCATCCAACAGAAAGGCAGGGATCTTCAATACAGGAAGCGACACATTGAACCTCAGTAACAGTGTGGGACCAGTATCAACTTGTTCAGTGCAGTCAGTCAGGTGTGAGTCATGGTTGAAGAGAAGGAGTGTTTTAAAGTGTGCCACAAATCATCCTCCATCATGACAACACTCTGTGTCACATATCACTTCTGGTATATGGCAATTGCTGTCAAATAAAAACATTACGGTGTGACCTTATCCACCTTATTCACCAGATCTGGCACCATGTGACTTCTGGCTCTTCTCAAAAGTCAAAATGATTCAGGACATCGAGGAAGCCATGACAGCGCAACTAAAGACACTCATGAAAGAGGACTTCCAGAACCGCTTCAGAAAGTGGCAAGAACGATGGGATAAGTGTGTTCAAAGTGAGGGGGAGTATATTGAGGGGGATTAATGGCAATGTGTCTTTTACTGTAATAAACTTTAAAAATTTAAATATTCACTGTATTGTTTGATCACATCTCGTAGATCAATAGAATAAAGTTGGAAGTCCAGGAATGAATTTATACTTTTAGAGGCAATTGGTTTTTGACAAGGTGTTAAGACAATTCATTTGGGAAAGAAGAGTCTTTTCAACAAGTAATGCTGGGACAACTGGATAGCCACATGTAAAAGAATGAAGTTGGACACCCACCTCACATCATATATAAAAATTAACACAAAATGGATTAAAGACTGAAATGTAAGGGCTAGAGCTATAAAACTCTTAGAAGAAAACATAAGGATAAATTTTCATGCCCTTGGATTAGGCAATGGTTTCTTAGATATGACACCTAAAATACTAGTAACCAAAGAAATAATACATAAATTGTACATCATGAAAAAAAAAACACTTTTGGGCTCCAAAGGACACTCTTAATAAAGTGAAGACAAGCCAAAGAATGGAAAAAAAAAATAAGGATCTAAGGTCAAGATACATAAAGAACTGATTCAACTCAACAATAAAAAGACAACCCAATTTAAAAATGGTCAAGGGACATGAATACATATTTTTCCAAAGAAGATATACAATTAGCCAATGTGCACATGATGAGATACTCAACAACATTTGTTATTAGGAAAATGCAAATCAAAACCACAATGACATACCACTTCACACCCACTAGGATGGTTGCAATCAGGAGGAATGACAGTAACCAGGGCTGGTAGGGCAATGGAGAAACTGGAACCCTCACACATTGCTGGTGAGAATGTAAGATGGCAGAGCCTTTTGGGAAGCAATCTGGCAGCTCCTCAAAAAGTTAACACACAGTTACCACATGACCTAGCAATTCTACTACTGCTTATAAATCCCAAAGAGTTGAAAACATATGTTCACACAAAAGCTTGTACATAAATGTTCATAGCAGTATTATTCATAAGAGCCAAAAGGTGGAAAACAATCCATATGTCCATCAGCTGGCGAATGCATAAACAGAATGTGTTATATCCAACAAGGAAATACTATTCAGCCATAAAAAAGAATGAAGTACTGATGTATGTTATAATATTGGTGAACCTTGAAAACTTAAGCTAAGGAGAGAAGCCAGACACAAAATGCCCCATATTACACGGCTCCATTTGTGTGAAATGTCCACAGAAGGCAAACTCCTAGAGACAGAAAGTAGATTTCTAATCCTACAAATAGGGGGAAATGGAGGGTGACTGCTAGTGGATATAGTGTTTCTTTTGGGGGTGGTGAAAATGTTTTGGAAACAGTGGTGATGGTTATACACTTTGTGAATATATTAAAAACCACAGATTATACCCTTTAAAAGTGTGACTTTTATAGCATGTGAATCATATCTCAATTTAAAAACTAAAACCAAAAAAACCTGGGATCAAATCCCAGTGTGGCCCCAGCTTCCATTCTCGGAGCCCCAGTGGCTTCCTTCCCCTGAGCCTTGGTCCCCCACCCCCTGCGCTGTTACTCAGGCTGCCTCTGGCTGGGATGGTCTCCACACGTGGCTTGTGACTCTCACTGGTGCCTCTATTCCTAACCTGACCTTGGCTGCAGGCAGTGAGCTGGTAGAGTGCAGCTGGGCTCGGGCATCAGATCTGAGAGCAAAATTGGGTCCCACCACTTCCTGGCTGTGGCTGTGGACTTTAAGTCTCAATTTCCTTATCCGAGAAATGGGGATAATAATGGTGGCTCCTTCTAAGTGTTGCTTTAGGGAGATGATGAGATAGTGAATGTAAAATACAAAACACAGTAAACCTGGCATTCAGTAAATACAAGTTGGTGTTATTATTGTTATTATAATTATTATTATTATTATTGTGGTGGGGCTAAATAGCCCCAAAGTCTTTTACTTCTTCCTCTCCACCCCTTTCTCCATCCCAGGATTTCCCACTTGCCTCACAGTCTACTTGTCTGGTCCAAGGGGTGGTCTGGACTCAGCTTCAAAGATCTTGCCTCCTGGTCTGGCTCTTGACCAACTCACTTTGCTCACAGCGGCCCAGACTTGCACCTAGAGCCTCAGACAAATTTTCTCATCCTCCGTCTAGCTCCTCCGACAATCTGGAGTGCCGATCCCCGCGCAGCCAAGGAGAGGGATGGCAGGCTGCCCCCAAGCAGGCTTTGGGTAATGCTCGCTGTCGCTCAGAAATCAGGGCCCTGGAGAGGTCCTCGCAGCCTCACGTGGAGCCCTCTCTGGGGGCCCCCTCGCCTTTTCGAAAAAGAGGAAGTTCCAAGGTAGCTGTTCCAGCCGGGGACTTTCTCTTTGCAAAAGCCCAGCCACTCTACTTCTAGGAATTTGTCTACCAGGTGCATTCCCCCTAGGGCGTATGCTCGAGGAAGGTTATTTTGGCATTTTTATGTAACTAAAAAGACTGGAAAAACCCAGAATGTCCATCAGGAGAGAATTGGCTGCATGCATTTTGGTCCATCAATACAGTGGAAAAGCACATGGCCATTGGAAAGAATGAGATGGAGCTAAATGTACTGTAAGGAATGGATTCCAAGGTGCATTTTAGGTGAAAAATCAAGGCACACACAGTATTTTTCTATTAACTGTATGCTGCCTTCCCTCCCTCCCTCCTTTCTTTCCATTTCTTTCAAAACCACCTTTAATGTGTGCTTGCATATGCAAAGACTGTTTCTGAAGGAGGAGTCATTAAGCCCATTTTCTTGTAGGCAGAGAAATTAAACATGGCTGTGGGGGTCAGAGGTGGAGAATTACTTTTCAGTGAACCCCTTTTTGTGCTGCATGGATTTAAATTATTATCATTTTGAATAGTTCAATCATGAACGTGGAAAAAACTTTCAAATCATACCAAAGGATATTTGGTGGAAAGTAAGTCTCTGAGCACCTGCTCCCTGGCGGGTTTCCCTCTTCAGGAACCATTGTGTATCTTTCCAGGTATGCACTGTGCATTTGTGTAAATACACGTTTACATGTAATTATGTATATTTTTATTGTGGTAAGATATACATAACATAAAATTTACCACTTTGCCCATTTCTAACTATAGTTTAGTGGCATTAAGTACATTCACATTGATGAGCAGCCATCACCACCATCCATCTCCAGAACTTTTTCATCTTCCCAAACTGAATTCTGTCCCCATCAAACTGTAACTCTGCATTTCCTCCTCCTCCCCAGCCCCTGGCCATCATCATATTACTTTCTGTCTCTATGAATTTGACTACTCCAGGAACTTTGTGTAGGTTGAATCATACAGTATTTCTCTTTTTGTGACTGGCTTATTTCATTTGGCATTAGGTCCTCAAGGTTCATCCATGTGGTAGCAGGTGTCATGGGTCAGAATTTCCTTCCTTTTTCAGGCCGAATAGTACTCCGCGGTAGGCACAGACCACGTTTTGTTTATCCATCCAGCCATGGACATTTGACTTGTTTCCATTTTTGTGTATTTTGTGTATCACTGACCCTCATATGTGGGACCCGAACTGGGGCTGCTGGCTTCCCAAGCCAGCGCTTAACCACCGCGCCACTCGGCCGGCCCTTGTGTATTTTTTTTAATAAACAAAAATGAATTTAAACAAAAGAAGAAGGAAGTTTGGGGAAAGGGGGATTTGACCTGGGAGGTTTCCATGCCTGGCAGCAAAGACAGACAAATAGGGGCAGCATCAACCACCGCAGGAGGGGAAAAAAACACCATCTTCATCAGTGAGTGCTGGTGATTCCCCACTTTCAGCCTGAGAGGAACTCTCTTTTCCTTTCTTTGAAAGCTGGTCCCCTGCATCCTGTCTGGGAGCTCAGAGCTCCCCTAACGCTGCACCTGCCTCTTCTCCGGCTCCAAGGGAGCCAAGGGCCCTGGGGAAGCAGAGGCCAGCAGAGAGCAGGGACTCACCCCGCTGCCAATCCCCAGGGAAATAGGACAATGGGGTGGCAGAGGCTGAGTCAGCAGGAAGCGCATATTGTTCTTCAAGTCCCTGGGGACACAGGTGTTCTCCAGTGGGGAGCCCCTGAGCCCCCCTCAGGGAGGCCCCTCCGCCCTGGAGGGCCCCACGTAAGAAACCCCCCGAGTTCAGATGAAAGGCCACCTGTTCTCTGTCTCTCACTCACAATCCTCCAGACATGGCCCAGTTTTCACAAGATGGCTTCACATGTAAAAAATATTTCTGCTTTTCTCCCCATGGGTTTATTATAAAATGTTTTAAATGTTCAGGAAAGATGTTAGAATAGTTCAACCATCACCAGCAATATCCACCGTCTGGCGGCAACTTTGTTAACAGTTTTCCATAGTTGCTTTGTCACTCACTTTCTCTCTTTGGGTTATTAATATACACATACATGCACACACACATATGTACACACATGCATCTAAATGCACATATACACATAAGCACACACACATACTGTACACAAATTCATATATGCATACACACGCACATGCTATACACCGACACATATATACCTATGCACATACGTACATACACACATATCTACTCTATATACACAACACGTACACACACATATATATTTCCCCTGAACATGAACTCTTTGAAAGTAAGCTTATCATGGACTTTAGTTTTAAATTCTTTAGTGTACATCTCTTTTTTTTTTTTTTTTAAGATTTTATTGGGGAATTGGGGGAGGGGAACAGCGTTGGGGAATCAGGGAAGGGGAACAGACAAGTTGCTGTCTTTTTGCTCTTCAGTCTAGTTGGGAGGACGTTGCTTCATTGGCCCATGTTGGTATCGTCATTGCGCTCTTCCCAGGTGAGGCAGATCTGTCACCGGCCTCTGGATGGTCGCTCACCGTGGCTATTGGCAGCTCATGCTGGTTGCCGGCCACTCACTGTAGCCTATGGCAGCCCACTGCAGCAGGGGCTGCAGCCTACACCATCTCCGGGGCTCGCAGCCCAGCTCCATGGTGGAGCTGTTGTTAGCTGTAGAGAGCAGTGTCACTGGCCTTCATATGTGGGATCCAAACTGGGGCCGCTGGCGTCCCAAACCAGCTCTTAACCACTGTGCCACTCGGCTGACCCTAGTGTACATCTCTTAAGGACAGACATCCACCTACATACTCTTAAAGTCTTCATTAAACCTAAGACAACCAACAATAAAGTCCTAATGTCCTCTAACATTTAAATTTCTCCATTTGTCCCCGAAAGGTCTTTTTTGCTGTTTTTCAAAACTAGGGTTCAATCAAAGTTCACATATTGTACTTATTTGGCTTTTATGTCTCTTAAATCTCTTTTAATCTTTTATGTCCTTATCTACTTTTTTTTTTTAAACAACATTGACTTTTTGCTGATCTGGGACAGATGTCTTGTGGAAGGTCAGAAAGGTCCCATTCTCTAGAATTGTCTGATTGTTTTCTTGTGGGGTCATTCATTTTCTTTCTCTATACCCCCTATCTCTTATAAACGAAAAGTGAGGACTAGAGACTTGATTAGGTTCTGTGTAATGTCTTTTCTTTTTTTAAAAAAAAAGACTTTTTTTTTTAAAAGGAGTTTTTGGTTCACAGCAAAACTGAGCGGAAGGTGCAGAGACTTCCTGTGTGCTCCCTGCACCCACCCATGCACGGTCACCCCCATTATCAACAGACCCACCAGAGTGGTATATTTGTTGCAGTTAGTGAACCTACATGACACATCATAATCCCCCAAAGCCCATAGTTTCATTAGGGCTCACTGTTGGTGTTGTACATTCTTTGGGTTTTAGCAAAAATATAATGACATGTATCCATCACTATGGTATCATACAGAGTATTTTCACTGCCCTAAAAATACTCTGTGCTCCACCTGTTCATCCCTCCCTTTCTTCCAACGCTTAGCATCCACTGATATTTTTACTGTCTCCACAGTCTTGCCTTTTCCAGAATATCATATAGTTGGAATCATACAGTATATATAGCTTTTTCAGACTGGCTTCTTTCACTCAGTAATATGCACTTAAGTTTCCTCCATGTCTTTTCATGGCTTGAGAGCTCATTTGTTTTTATTATAGCACTGAATAATAATAATATTCCATTGTCTGGACACAACATAGTTTATTTATCCATTCACCTCCTGAAGGACATCTTGGTTGCTTCCAACTTTTGGCAATTATGAATAAAACTGCTATCATGTAGGTTTTTGTGTGAGCATAAATTTTCAACTCCTTTGGGTAAATACCAAACAGTGTGATCACTTAATTGTATGGTAAGAGTTGTTTAATTTTATGAGAGAGCCAAATGGCCTTACTAAGTGGCTGCACATTTTACATTCTCACCGGCGATGAGTGAGAGTTCCTGTGGTGCCACATCCTCACCAGCATTTGGTGTTGTCAGTGTTCCGGATTTTGGCCATTTTAATAGGAATGTAGCAGTAACTCATCTGCATTTCCCTGATGATATATGATGTGGAACATCTTTTCATATGCTCTTGTTTTCTTTTTTATTGGTAAAATAACAGATATGACATAAAATTTACCATTTTAACCATTCTTAAGTGGACAGTTTAGTAGCATTAAACACCTTCCCATTGTTGTAATACCACCATCACCATTCATCTTCAGAGCTTTCATCTTCCCAAACTGAAACTCTCCACCCCTCCATCACTAACTCCCTATTACCTCCCCACTCCAGGCCTGGGCAACCACCATTCTACTTTCTGTCTCTAGGAATTTGACTACTCTAGGAACCTCAAAGAAGTGGACTCATACAGTGTTTGTCCTGCTGTGATTGGCTTTGGGTAACACCTTTGAGGAGAGGTCTTCCCAGGTGATGCTGTGTCCTTCCTCTGCATATGCATCGGAGGCCAGCAGGAATCCTGCACCATCCTGCCTGCTTGCCTGCCCATCTCTCCCCACCGGGCTGCCCCCTTCTCTCCCACCTACTCTGCCCCAGCTGCTCAGCAATTTCACCTTGTCAGGGCCTTGCACTTACCCTTTCCTCCCTGAGATACTTCTCAGTCTCTTTTGATTTCAACTTCAATGTCACCCCCTCATAGAGGCTTTCCTGGCTACCTACAAGTGTATACTTCCCTAAAGCCACTGTCTGTTTTCCTCTGTTTTCATTTTCTTCATGACACCTATCACAACCTGACATGACCATGTTTGGTATGTGTTTGCCTGCTAATTGTCTGTCTCCAAGGTAAACTCCATGAGAGCAGAGACCTGTTCACTGCTGTGTCCCCAGATCCTGGCAGCATACCTGGCACATAGCAGGTACTTGTGTCAGTTTCCTCTTGCTGTTGTAACAAATGACCACAAACTTAGTGGCTTAAAAACAACACAATGGGCCGGCCAAGTGGCGCGGTGGTTCAGCACTGGCTTGGGAGGCCAGCGGCCCCAGTTCGGGTCCCACATGTGAGGGCCAGTGACACTGCCCTCAAAAAAAAACAAAAAAAAACAAAAAAACCCCCACAAATTTCTTGTCTTATGGTTCAGGAGGTCAGCAGTCCTACATCAGCCTCAGTGGGCTAAGATCTAAGTGTCAGCATGCTTGCGTTCCTTCTGGAAGCTTTAGGGAAGAATCTGTTTCCTTGTCTTTTCAGCTCCAGAGGCTGCCTGCTCTCCAGGGCTCATAGTCTCGCATCACTTGGACTTCTGCGTCTGTCACCCCATTTCCTGTCTGTGTCTGACCCATTGCTCTCCTCTTCTAATGTAATCGCAGGGTGATTACACTGGATCCATCCAGGTAATCCAGAGAACTCTATTTTAACTTAACTTAAACAGAGCTGCCAAGTACTTTTTATTTTTATTTTTATTTATTTATTTATTTATTTTTGAGGGCAGTGTCACTGGCCCTCATATGTAGGACCCAAACTGGGGCCACTGGCTTCCCAACCCAGCGCTTAACCACCACGCCATTCGGCCGGCCCCCAAGTACTTTTTAAATGTAAGGTCACATATTCACAGGTTTCAGGAATTGGGACGTGAACATTTTTGAGGGGCCATTATTCTGTCTACTAAATGATTCAATAAGTATTTGTTGAATGATAAATGAATGGATGGGTCCCTTTACAAATCGAGTGCTGAGTCCTGAATTCCAGGCCTGGCTCAGCAGTTTCCTGGCTGTGAGACCTTGGGCAAGTCCCCCTCTTTCTCTGAGCTTCAGTTTCCTCTTCATTAGATGTGTTCTGAGCACCTACCATATACTCCCCTCTTGGTAGGCACTGGAATGCCATGACAAATAAAAGGAGACCGCTGCCCTCCAAGAACTTAGAGTTTGGCTTCTGGGAAGGGGCCTGAGAAAGAGAACCCCTGACATAGTTCGCACAGGTTCACATTCTAGGTCACCCCATTTGAAGTCCTAAGGGGACGTTCCTACTTAGAAGGTGACATTTCAAATGGCTTTTGACACATGGGTAGGAGTTTATGCAGTAGAGAAGTGGAAAGGGCACTCACTGCCTGGGACAGGTCACAGGCCTCTTTGAGGAACTGTGAGGCATGTGGTTGGAGACTAGTGGGGGCAGCAGGGAACATGTCTGGAAAGGAGGCCTTGGAGGCCATGATCAAGAGCTTGGGCTGTGCCCTCAGGTCATGGGGCCGCAGCAGGGTTTGAGAGTTACATGCAGCTTTGCATCTGTGCTCCTCTCTCTGGCTGCTGTCAGGTACAGGAGGGAATGAGGGGCCCCTGTCTGAGCCTGAGGCTGTGGTGGCCTGGGCTGGGCAGGGACAATGGGGATGGAGAAAAGGGGACAGATCTGAGAGAGATTTGGGAAGTAGGCTCAGTGTGACATGGTGATAGATTGAGAAGGGGCTGGGTGAGAAGAGCTCGGGGCAGCTGGGAAAGAAGAACAAGCAAGATGGAAATGTGTGTGGAAGTTCTTTGCGACTGCTGAGTAAACCCTGAAGTGGCCCCCATTGTGACTTTGTAAGAAACCCTAGGAGAGGCTGGTCATGGAGCCAAGAAACCAACCCAGTGGATTCATAGGCCTCTCTCCTTGAAGAGAGCACACTCATGATCACCAAGGGTAGAAAATGGACCTCGGTTCCGGATGAGGGCTTGGGACCATTTACCTCCTATCCACGTTGTCACTTGATTTACAAACAAACACTGAGGTTCAATAGATAGGGTTGTGAGACCATCTTCCCCATTTCCACATGCGAGCAGATCCTGGGAAATGCAGGCCTCCAAGGGGCCCAGCTTAAGGGGGATTTTACAAGTCTCTTGAGACCCAGAGGGAAGGAGGTCGGGGGTCCCCTCGATGGCTCCTGGCCACAGAGAATTTCCTCCAGTTTGGAGGAAGTGGGAGTTCTTTTTTCACAATATGAATGTCAGAGATTCTGGGCTCACTGGTGACTAAGACTGTTGGAGGCTTGTGGGTATAGCAAGTGCTTAAATAAGAGACCTTCTTATCTTTAGGCCATTGTAGACACCTGGGCTGGGACACATAACACAGGAGCATGGCCAGCCTGCAGACCCCACTCCTGGCTGCCTTCATCCTCCTTGCTATGGTACTTCAAGTAACTGAGGCAGGTAAGGCTGGGGGGCGGGGAGGGCTCACTGTAGCAGCCAGGGTCAGACCCTGGGGTATCTTTCTCATACAGTGGAAACAACACTGGACTGAGCAGATACCCTGAGTCTGTCACTGGTTCTTAAGCTAGTCCCATTGCTTCTCTGGGTCTCAGTTTACACATCTGTTAAATGGGTAGTCTTAAAAGTCTGGAGTCTAGGATCTGTCTCAGCTGGGTTGGGGGTTGGGGTCGGCATAGTCCAGGGTCCTATACTCTAGAGAACTGGAACATAGGGTCCTTAGAGTGGGGGGGAAGGCAGGAGCCAGGGTAAGGAATATTCTCTTGGAAAGCTGGTCCTACCCTCCCACCAACCCATTTTTGCTCCAGAACCTGCCCACAACACTGGGGTCCTGACTTCCCTTCTCCATCCCAATGTAAACTCTCCTACCCCATGTTGGGTAGGGAAGGGAACCCTGGACTGGGAGTCAGGCAGCTAGGACCAATACTTGCTCAGTTATTGAGGTCTTCTGTGCTTTCCTTGCGTTCAGTCTCCACAGAGTCAGTATTATTATTATCCCCTTGGTCAGAGGAGGAAAATGAGCCTCAGAGATGTTAAATGATTTGCCTCCACTGGCTGCATGACTCAGGGCAGAGTGAGATTTGAACCTGGGTCTGAGTGACTGGACTTGGCTTGAGCCCGTGTCCTGACTCTGCGGAGTCACACTGCATGGCTCTGGGCAAGTCCTCCCGCCTCTGGACCTCAGCCTCGCCATTTATTCCACGAAGGGGGTTAATTTGGCTGGGTGCTGAAGCAGGCTTCTGAATTACCTGTGGATCGCCTCACAATGCCCACCTGTTTCAGGAGTGCTGGAGCTGGGCACCGAGCATTCCCAGCAGCCTCTAGGTGATGCTGATGGTGCTGGTCCGTGGACCTCACCTCGAAAAGCAAGGCTCTCGGGCTTCTTTCTGTTCAGGGTCTCTGGGTCCCAACTAGAAGTTTAGGGCATCGTGGATGCATATTCTGAATCCCTCTCTCTTGAGCTGACCCACCCAGAGTGTAGATATTGGGTCCTTAGTGGCTTCTCAGAGATCCCAAGAGGGAGACTTTGAGGGCCCAGAATCCTCTGGATACCAACCTTACACACGAAGAAAAAAAGCTGGGTCAGAGGTTGGGGCCAAGGGAGGCTCTCTGTGCCCAGCCTGCAACTCCTCTGGGCATCCCTCTCCCCCAGGTCCTTATGGAACCAACATGGAGGACAGCGTCTGCTGCCAGGACTACATCCGTTACCCACTGCCTCAGCGGGTGGTGAAATATTACTACTGGACCTCGCACTCTTGCCGGAGGCCTGGCGTCGTGTAAGTAGGGCACTGGGAGAGCCTGATGGGTACAGCCCAGAAGGGCCCAGGTGCAGGTGGTTGTGGGCACTCAGGCATCGAAGGAGTGCAGCTGGGCCTCTGGGTGCCAACGAGAGCGCTTGGGTAGAATAGGCTTGGATGTACCAGGGGGAAAAAATCACGTGATCTTTTAAGAAATATTATCGGGCACTTACTATGTGCCAGGTAGCATGCCAGGTTGTGAGAATGCAGAACTCAATGAACAGGGTGTCCCCCACATGGGCATGGCAATGTAGGCAGTATAGAGCTACAGTGTGGCAGTATGCTCAGTGCCACTGAGACAGCAGGGGTACTCCCATCAGAGGCACCTTGGAGCCTCCCCACAGCTTGGGAGTTATTTGAGGCTGCTGTTCTTAGCATATGAAGAGCTAACACTTGCAGAGTGCTTAGTCCGGGGTAAGCACTGTTCTGAGTATTACCATGCTGACTCATTAACCCTCAGGACAATCCTACCAGGAGGGGTAGTTATTTCCATTTTATAGGTGGAGAAACAGACGCAGGGAGAGGAAGTGACTTGCTCAACATGGTCCAGGCTGGAACCAGGACTCCCGGGTCTTTGTTCAGGGTTTTCTTCTTTGCGTCCTCTCCCCTGGCCTGGAGCCTGTGCCATCACCTGATCCTGGCTGGGTGACTGGGCCTGTCCTTTCTGGGGCAGTCTCTTCAACTGCTATGCAGGCTCTGAGGAGCCTGTTGCCACACCACACATTGCGGGTGAGGAGGTTGGACTTGGGGCCTCATGACTCCCTTTGGGGTTCTGTCATCGTCTTCTCATCTTCTTCCTCCTCACTCATCTTCATCCCTCAGAGGGGTCTGCAAGTGAACAACAAAGAAGGCTGAAGTGGAAGCCCTCTCAGGGTTCTTGTCACTTCAACTCTGAGCCTCAGTTTTCCCATCAGTATGACGGGAGTCATCACCTTCATTTATTTTTATTTGGAAACATGTAGAGAGTGCTAGGCTCTATTATAAACACTTTATAAATATTAATTCATTTAATTCTTGAAGCAACTCTATGTAGTAGGTACTGTTATGATCCCCTTTTTACAAGTGAGGAAGTGGGCACAGAGAAGTTACGGCATTTCCCGAGCATCACAGGGCACAGTAATAGTAAGTAGAAGGTGTAATGCTTAACGCCTAGCATATAATACATGCTGAATAAAAGACAACACATGTGTGATTATTGGATTTTGAGTCAGAAGGGACTCTAGAAGGAATATGGTTTGAAAATGGGGACATTGAGGCTCAGAGAAGGGTTGAGCCTTGCCCAGTGTCACATGGAGGCCAGGGCAGGCTGCCCACATGGCCAAGGTCAACATTGCTGCTTTCTTTGTTCTTTTTGTTCATTGGCCTTTTGTGGGGTGGGGGCAGGTCAGGGAAGTAAGGGGGGCCAGGAGCTTCTATGCCCCAAGGGTAGGCTCTTGGGAGGCAGGAAATCTGGGGATGGGAGAGGTCCAGCCAACAATGCCTGGACAGAGAGCCCCAAGGGCCAGGCCCTTGTCACTTGGGCAAGGGTGGGAGCCTCAGCCCATAATTGCTGTGTGATCTTGGGACAGGGCTCACCTCTCCTCTCCATGCTTTGGGCCTCTCAGAGGGGCCTGAATGGTGACACTCTCCAAAGACACCAGCCCCTGAGAGTCCAGTTCACAGCAAACCTGGTGAGTCAGATCTTATCAGCTCTGGCATTCAGACAAGTTGCTTTACCTCTTTGGGCCTCATTTGCCTCCACTATGAAATGGATATAATAATAGGATCTCATAGGGTTGTCGTAAGGACTTACGAAGAAAATCAATGTGAAGAGTTTAGGCCAGTTCCTAGCACAATAATATAGCACCTACTATTTTCTCTGCACTGCTCTGAGCACTTCAGTTTGTATTAAGTCATCAAATCTCATCAAAACCTAATGAGGTTAGACTATGATTATCACCCCCATTTTACAGATATGGAAACTGAGGTTCAGAGAAGCTAAGGGACTTACTAACAAGTGGCAGAACTAGAATGTTACCCCAGAAAAGCTGGCTTCAAAGTTCATGGTCTAGGCCACTACCTAATACTCTTTCACCCAAGGCAATGACAGTGATGATTATGGGACTCTGCGGCATTCGATTCCCTGGCTTAACCTAGCACTCAAGGCCTGGGCTGAGGGGCTGAGGGTCTTGGAAGTCCTACTGCTCATCTCCCCCTCTTAAGAAACGTGTTTGCAAACAGCAAATAGCTCATAAATGCTAAGCCACTCTTTATAGCAGGCATCTCTGCATACAGTAGGTGGCTTATAAATACCAAGCTTTCTGGGCAGGATGAAGCATCCTGGCTGCACGCTAATGCTGCCTCATTGTCTCCCTTCTTCCAGCTTTCAAACCTTCAGGGGCTGGGAGATCTGTGCTGACCCCAGTCTGTTCTGGGTGAAGAGGATTGTCCAGATGCTGGGCTAATGAGGAAGAGCCCTGCCCTGACAACCGTGGTCTTTGGCTCCTTCAGGAAGGCTCACAGAGACCTACTTCCCTGTTATTACAGCTGCTCTCCAGCACAAGCCTGTGCCAACAACTCTGTCTGCAGTCGTGATCTCTATCCCTGCAGCTGTCACCCTCCACATTGTCTTACCCCTCCAACCCATCCTCTGCCCCACCATAGCCAGAGGGTCCACGATCCTGGTCGGTCACTCCCCTGCTCAAAATCCTTCCATGGCTCCCCATTGGCCTAGGCTGAGGTCAGAGCTCCTGAGCCTGGCATCCTGGCCTTTCGGAAAGGAGTCCCATCCCTGTCTCCAGCCCTGCCTCATTTCCCTTAATGCACTTTGGACTCCAGCTCCCTGTTCTTCAAACCCATACATTTCTGTTTCTGGATCTTTGCCCAGGCTGCTCCTGACACCCAGAATGTCTCCCCATCACTTGTACATGCCCAACCCCATCAGCCTTCCAAGGCATTTGCTCAACCTGAGAAGCCAGTAACTGAGTTTCATTTTTTAGAATTCCCCTGGTCCTCTGCCCCTTCTCAACAGTCTGCCCAGAATTCTCGGTCTGCCCAGAATTCGTGGGGCTTGGGGGCTTATCCTCCAGCCTCAATGGTTGGACCAAGGTCCACACCTGCGTTACTTTTGGTTGTTGGCCTCCAGCACAGAGCACAGGGCCTGGCACAGAATCAGGGCTCAGCAAGTGGCTGCAGACTGAATCCATAAAAGGAGGGTCTCTTTCCCACCCCCAAAGGCCCTCATGCTTCAATATAGAGACTCAAGGTCGTCTAGGGAAAAGCCAGCTGGATCAATTGTGAAACCTCAAATTTGCCCAGATTCACCTTTCTTCCCCATTTTACCTACATGTTGGGCCTCTACCCTTCCTGCTTCCCACGGATATTTACTGTTCCTCCAACCCAGGCCTATACTCTTCAGAGTGCCCCTTCCTCCTTCCACAAATAGCTGACAGCCTAATTCAGGCTATGGTGTGAATGACTACCCTTGGCTTGGTAGTACAGTCTCTAGTTATATTTGTATATGAAAAGAAGGCAAATGCTTAAGAGGCCAGATGGATGAATGGAACAACTTTAGGAGCTATGTGGGAGGGAGGCAAGACGGAGTTTTCCTGGCCCTGGGAGTGAGTTTGTGGGGTATAGTTAAGTGAAAGAGCCTTGGGTGGATGTTGTTCTCAGATGGTTGAGGCCAGGCTAAGGACTGGGACTTATCTGCCCCTCCTTGGGAACAGTAGGTTCCCCAGGTCAAGGAAATAAGCTTTACATGTGCCTGGCTCAGGGGGGTGGTTGTTGCTGTGTGACACTGAGGAGACCATCTAACTTCTCTGAGCCTCACTTGATAATGAGAAAACCCACTTAATAGGGTTGCTGTGGAACTCAGGTCCAAGGCATGGGGAATCACTTTGCTGGACATAAAACTCAGTGTCTTCCAAAACCTGTGTCCTCCCTGGAGCCCAGGGTCATCTGCCTGCCCTGGGCACTGGAAGTGTTAACCTGCCTGCTACCCCTGGACAAAACCCTCAAATATCCTTGGATCTTCTTCCCCTTGTCCTGCCCTTGCTCCTCAGGCCTTCTAGAAAATAAATCCTCTACAACTGTGTCTGCTTTGTTCCTTGCCATTTGCTGTCCCTGTGAGGTGGGGTAGTGGGCACCATGGCTGCTCTCTCCCAGTGGGGTAGCCCTTGACTTTGACATGTGAGCTGGCTTGTCCAAGGTCACCCTGTGAGAGTGTGGGGAGCCAGGACTAGACATAAGGACCTGGGAAGTAGCTGTGTAGGTGCCAGTAGGGAAGCCCAAACATTTTTCTACCAGGCCTGACCCACCCTGGGACCACTTATCAGGAGGATCTGAGGAAATCCCTCATTCAGTCCCCTTTCCATCATCAGCAGATGGGAAAGGAGAGCAGAGGCTTGTGCAGGGACTTTTTGAGCCAAGTCAGGAAGAAGGGCTCATCATTTCTTCCCACCTGTTACTGGCTGAACTCGGTCACATGGCGATTCTGACTGCAAGGGATGCTGGGAAGTACAGCCAAGTTGTGTGTCCAGGAGGAAAACAGAGTGGGATTGGGGAGCACCTAGTTAATCTTGTGCTGAGCTCTCCTGGGCCCTCAACTGGGCCCACTTTCCTGGAGTTCCTGGACACAGCTCACTTTGCCAAAACAACAAAAAATAACTCCTCTTCCCTTGGGGCATTGTCATTATTTCCTCGTGTAAAAACCTTTCCATGGACATCTTGGCACAAATGGCCTTACTCCCCTTCAGATCTGGCTCTCACAGCAGGATTTCCAGGGTGGCAGCTCCAGACACCCAGAGCACCCAGGGCACAGGGAGAAGCATCAGGAAGGACACATGACACAGATTCAGTGGCTGGGTGTCTGCAACAAGTGGCTTTGTCCCTTTGACCCTCAGTTTCTACCTCTGTGAACAGGGAGCATAAACGCAGATGTCAGTGGGTGTGGCTGTGAGAATCCAATCAGATAAGAAGGTACAGATAGCCCAAAAACAAAACGGGCAAAGTCTCGAATAGACATTTCTTTTTATTTTTTAAGATTTTTTTTAAATTGGGGAATTGGGGGAGGGGAACAGCATTGGGGAACCGGGGAAGGGGAACAGACAAGTTGTTGTCCTTTTGTTCCTCTGCCTAGTTGCGCAGGACTTTGCTTCACTGGCCCATGTTGGTATCGTCATTGCGCTCTTCCCAGGTGAGGCAGACCAGTCGCTCGCCTCTGGACAGCCGCACACCACGGCTCTTGGCAACTCACACCAGCTGGCTGTGGACCGCTCACGCTGGCTGCCGGCCACTCACTGTAGCCTATGGCAGCCCACTGCAGCAGGGGCTGCAGCCTACACCGTCGCCGGGGCTCGCACAGCCCAGCTCCAGGTGGAGCTGTTGTTAGCTGTAAAGGGCAGTGTCACTGGCCCTCAAATGTGGGGTCCGAACCGGGGCCACTGGCATCCTAAGCCAGCTCTTAACCAACGCGCCACTCGGCCGGCCCTGAATAGACATTTCTTTAAAGGAGATATTCAAATAGTCAATAAACACGTGAAAATATGCTCAACATCACTAATCATTAGGGAAATGCAAATAAAACCATGATACTACTTCACACCCATTAGGATGGCTATTATAAAAAATAAAAAAAAACAAGGTTGGTGAGGGTGTAGAGAAATTGGAACCCTTGTGGTTTGGTGGTGGGAATGTAAAATGGTGCAATCGCTGTGGAAAACAGCATGGTGGTGTCTCAAAAAAAAAAATTAAACGTAGAATTACTCATGATCCAGTAATGCCACTTCTGGGTATACACACAAAAGAATTGAAAGCAGGGACTTGAACAGATTGTCATTGCAGCATTCCCCACAATAGCCAAAAGGAGGAAAACAACCCGAGTAACCATCAATGGATGAATAAGCAAAATGTGCTATATCCATATGAGGCAATAGTATTCAGCTGTGAAAAGGAAGCAAATTCTGACATCTGCTACAACATGGATTATGACAGTATGTTATGACATTATGAAATAAGCCAGTCACAAAGGACAAATACTGTGTGATTCCTAGAGTTGTTAAATTCACAGAGACAGAAAGTATTCATAGTAGAATGGTGATTTCCAGGGCTCCGGGCAGGAAGGAATGGGAGTTATTTAATGGGCCTGAAATTTCAGTTTCACAAGATGAAAAAGTTCTAGAGATGGGTGTGGTGATGGTTGTATAACAATGTGAATGTACTTAATGCCACTGGACTGTAATCTTTGAAATGGTTAAAATGGTAAATATTGCTATGTTTATTTGATCAAAATAAAAAGAGGATGTGACCAGAGGCTAACTGAGCCTACAGATTGCACTCCCAGTTTACAGGAAACACATAGACTAGGGAACAAATAGATGACATCATAAAAATGTACTTAGATAAATTAAGAATGAGAATGGTGTGTAAGACAATGGTCTTGACTCTTCAGAGAGTCAATGTCTTTAAAAATGTGCAGGGGGTCTATTGTAGACTAAAAAGAAATAACCATATGCAATGCATGAATATAGATTGAATCTGGGTTCAAAAAAATAAAAGAGAGAAAGCAAGAAAGGAGGAGGAGATGAAGGGGAGGAGGGAGGAGGGGAAAAAAATTAAAGAGGAAGGAAGAAGAAACTATGAAATATATTTTTGGGACAATTGGAGAAATTTGAATATTGAGTGAGTATTACGTGACGTAGGAATTACTATTAACTTTTTTAGGTGGGATAATGGTATCATATTTATGTAAGACAATGTCTTTACACTGTGAAGATGCGTGCTAATATATTTTGGGGCAAAATATCATGCATCCATAATTTACCTTGAAATTGCTTGGGGAAAAAAATGAAGCAAATATGGAAAAATGCTAATTATTGAATTTAGGTGGTAGAAATATGAAAGTTCTTTGTACCCTTCTTCTTTATTGTTTAAACATTTTTCAGGGCCGGCAGGAGGTGCATTGGTTGGGAGTTGGCTTGGGATGCCAGCTCTGAGTGGCAGGGCCCCAATTCGGATATCACATGAGCGCCAGTGACACTGCCCTCTATAGCTAAGATGGTGAACAACAGCTCCACCTGGAACTGGGCTGCTGTGAGTCGCCGGTGATGGCGTAAGCTGCAGTGGGGCTGCCATAACCTACTGTGAGTGGCCGGCAGCAGGCGTGAGCTGCCTTGAGCCGCTGTGAGCAGCTGTCCAATGGCCGGCGAGCAACTGCCTCACTGGGGAAGAGCACAATGACGATACCAACATGGGCCAGTGAAGCAGCATCCTCCACAACTAGACTGAAGAACAAAAAGACAGCAACTTGTCTGTTCCCCTTCCTCGATTCCCCAACGCTGTTCCCCTCCCCCAATTCCCCAATAAAATCTTTTAAAAAAAAAAAATCAAAACGATAATATAAAAGAAACAAAGCAAAATTCTGTCTATCTTCTGATTGAAATCTCTCTCTCTCTCCCACTCCTTCTTTGATTCCTGGACCAGAATGAAGGCCTCTCTCCCTCCCCCAGACCCACAGCCTTAGAATTTCTGGTAGGACTTGCATTTTTCTCCCTCCTGCTGAGCTGGGGCTCCTGGAGGCAAGGACTTTGGCTTATGGATTTACCTTTGGGTCCCCCTTCCTACCTCAGGGCCAGGCAAACACCAGGGCTCAATAACAAACACTAGTGACTTTTGTATGCCAGGCACTGTAAAAGCCCTTAGTTTTATTGACTCCCCAGTGATTGATTTGGTGAAGAAGCTATTAGTATCCCACTTTATAGATGGGGAAACTGAGAGCTGGAGAGGTTAAATCACTTGCCCAAAGCAATACCCCTCATAGTGGTGGAGTCTTCTTTGGCTCCAGGTATGGCCTAAAAGCCTGGTTACTGCGTCTGAACTGAATCTAAACTCAGGTAGTCCTCAATGTCCCGATGAAGTTGGTAGGGGTGACCATTCCAAATTTATAAGAGGACAAACTGGGCCAGAAGAGGGCAAGAAACATCCCCATGCTGAACAAAAGAAAGTAGTGCCATTCTCTATGGTTTGGCACCTGTTCTGTGTCAGGCTCTGAACCAGCACCTTATGGGTGAATATTCACTTAATCCTCACAGCAGTCCTCACAGTGGGGGTGGAGGGAGGTGGGTAGCTTTGTGGTCATGAGCTCAGACCCCAGAGCCAGTTGACTGGGGCAAATCTAGGCTGCCCTACTTCTTGTCTGGTGATCCTCAGAAAATTTCTTAACTTCTTCATGACTCAGTTTTCCAACCCATAAAATGGGCCAATGCAGTGGTATTTGGCTTATACTCTGGGTTTGTTGTCATCATCATGTGATTTAATCAGGCGAATCACTTAAAGCAGTGGACATTGGCCCTTGCTGGGGGTGTTCCTCTGCAGTAAGCAGTGTCCAGCCTCTGAGCTCCAGTGAGAGAGGTCCCCTGGCCTTGGGAATTGTGACCCCCTCTGCCCAGTGCAGCCTAGACCAGCTGGTTCCATACCTGGGACAGCAGCTCACAGACAGACTGGTTTCCCTCTGGCTGGCAGCCCAGAGACAGCCAGGAGGAGTGGGTTCACAGTTCACTCGCCGCCCCAGTCTGGGCCACTGCCTTCCGGAAGCTGCCATTGAAATAGCTGTGCTGTACCCAACATCTGCAGACACTTAACACCAGTTTGGTAGGAGCTACTGACTGGTCATCCCTGGTCCTGTTGTCACCACCTCTAAAGGAGAGAGAACCTGGAAAGTCAGTTTTGAATCTCATTTCTCGGTGCAGGGGTTAGTCCAACTCCCTCCTTGTACAGATGGACAACTGAGGCCCCAAGAGAGGCAGGACTTCTCTAGGACACACTACCGAGTTACGGATGAGCCAAGAGGCACTGAGTTGCCTGGGTGAGGTGGGTAGTTGTGTTGTTCACAGGGGTCCCAGAGCTGGAGATGGGAGTTGGTGCAAAGTAGGAACGGAGAGGTAGGGGGACTGGAGGCAGCGGGGCTGGGCTCTTTTCTGTGTCCTGAGCTGTCCATGCCCCTGCTAATGCCTCGTCATCTTCTCGGTGGCAGTTCTCTACCCTGATGCTCTCTGTGACCTGGGGTGATTCTGCCCCTCTCGGGGCCTCAGTTTCCCCATCTGCCTCTATAAATTTGGACTGAATCATTCTTTCAGCAAACATTTACTGTACCAAGCCCCTGTTTAACAAGGTCCCCAAGGAGCTGGGTCTTTAAGAGGTAAAGGCTGGGGCTCCTTCATGGTGTGGGAGAGATACCTCCTCAGAGCAGATGAGACTTTGTTAGACCCAGACTGGCAGGGCCCTGATTTTCCCTGGTTTGCTGGCAGGCAGCATTCTCTATTCCTAGGACCCCCTGTCCTGTATTTATTGCCTGCTGAGGAGCTAGGGCCCCCGGCCAGACCGAAGGGCATGTACCAGCTCCCAGTAGGCCTATGGGAGAAGAGGACATTCTTTGAGCCCTGGCAGTCCTGGTCAGCCTCCTTGGCAGGTCCCGGTTTGAGGAGCTGCGGGGAGCAGCCAGCCCAGTTCTCCACCCCCACTGAAGGCCCTCACTCAGAGCTCTGACTCGGTTCCTTGGCAACATTCTGAGGAATCCAGTGGCTGGCTGCACTCTGGTCCTTTCCTTTCCCCTCCCACTCTGCCTGCAGCGGGGCCGGGAGGCGGAGGCAGAGGCAGCGATCTTCGTTATAAAAGGCGCAGAGCTCCGGGCAGAGCTCAGGCGGCAGGCGAGGGGATAGCACTGGGCTTGGGCGCTGGCCCTGGCCACCTTCCTTGGCCTTCCCTGACTCCCCACCCGGGTTCCCGCCCCTCGTCTCCGCCATGGCTCCTCCACCTCTCTCCTGGCAGCTCCGCTTGTCTGCCCTCTGCCATCTGACCATGCTGCTGGCCGGTGAGTGGGCTGGATGTGGGCATGAGCAAAGTAGGGGAGCCCCCAGTCCCACTTCGGCCCCTGGGACTTGACATCAGGGCCCCAGACCCTGCCTGGGTTTGTGCAATCCACTCCTGAGGGATGTGCCGGGGGTGGGGGGAAGGGGAGGAATGTGGAGCTGTTTCCCCTGCAGGAAACATCCCTCAGCTCCGAAACTGCCCCTGCTTGGCCCAGTGAGCAAGGCAGCTACTGCACGGGGGTGCCAGATGTGGGGGTGCCAGGAGGGTGGGCCTGGGAGCAGACAGAGGAAGCTCCTTGCGGGCACCAGGGTAGGAGCCCTGACTCACAGTGGGCTGGTCCTGCCTACCAGGGTTAATATGTAATCTGCAGTCCAGACTCCTGAGTCTCAGCCTAGCCCTGGGCTAGGATACAGTTGGGACTTTCTCCTGACCTGATTTCAAGGCCACCCCAGGAGCAGAGGGCCCAAGACCAGTGGAGGTCAAGGTCATTTTTGCTCTGGTCTTTAGACCCAATCTCTCTGCCTGTGTCTTCCCCATGACACTGTCTTCCTCCTTCAAGCATAGCTTAGAACATATTTGCATCTCCAGTCACTTGTTTTCTGGAGCTGGGGACATGGTAGGACATGTGTATCTCTCCCACCTGCCATGAGTAAGATGGAAGGAGGCCCAAAGAGGTTAGAACCTGGCCAGAGGATGCACAGCCAGCAAGTAGGGCAGGAGAGGGTGGGGTTGGATGCAGGAGGGCGCTTGGATATGTGCTCACCACCTCTGTGGGCCACACGACCTCCAAGAACCCTCTGAGTCAGCCCCATTCTCAGGGAGTGCACAGGCCATCTGGCAGGTTGAGGCTCAGAGAGGGTGGCAGCCTGACTTAGGGCACACAGCGAGTCCAGGAGAATGAGAATCAGTCTCCAGCTTCCAGAACACCTCCATGAAGCAGACTGTCTTCTGAGTCCTTCTGTGTGGGAAAAACCCACCAGTGCGGCAGGGAACAGACGGGTGGGGGTGGCGGAGATGGCAGAGGCCAAGTGCTGCTGTCTTCCTGCTTCCTGGGCTGGAACCCTGACGCCTGAGGTGTTTGGGGATAGTGGGCACTGAAAGAGGGGCGTCAGATAAAGGTTGCTTTGCCATAGCCCTGACCCTGAGTAGGGTCATGGTTTTTTTGGGTCCCAGCTATTGTACCTTTAAATATTGCTAATTGTCTCCTATGCCATGAGGGTCCAATGTCTCAAAGGACATTTTGGAAGTGGGAGGAGGAGGATTATTTATACTAAACTGGGGTTGGGGAGTCCTTTGCTAGGAGGGAAAGGGGATCCTGGGGGGACCAGGGCTCGAGGAAGCAGCCTGAGACTTCAGGACCGTCCGGTTCTTACCCTAATCTTGGTCACTCATTTTGCTGGGAAATACATTATTTCAACCTTCCTACGCCTCCGTTTCTCCTCCCGTAAAACTGGGCATTTGGCCGGGCCCACCTTGGAGGTCCTCACCCACGCTGACATTTGTGGCTCTGAGAGATCTCCTGGGGAGCCCCTGCAGGACTAAGGGGTGGTCCGCAAGTCAGAGAGGCTCTGAGGGGGCTGAGGGCTGCATGGCTGCTGCCCTGGCTGCTGCAAGGCAACTGCGTCAGTTCCCAAATGTGGGTTTGCGGGGCTGTGTTAGGCAGGAGGCTCCCCTGCTTTATATAACAAGCCTGCAGATACAAGTCAGGACAGATAATTTTTCTCCCCAAGCACACTGACACATTCACTCCCACTCAAGCCCCAGCAAGAAAGAGAGGAAAAAAAACAACCAAAAAACCTGTTTTAAGCTGCTGTTGTCTGCTCCGGATTAGTGGTGGGGGTGGGTGGGGAAGGCCAGAGAGGATGAATTCAGGGTATCAGAGCCTGACAAATTTACATAGAAATTTCTTTATTTCTCTATTGGTTAAGATTTTCTATGTCAGAAAGTATTTGTGTACATTTTGGTGATGCATTCAACAGATATTTATTGGGCATTACTGTGCCAGGCAGGCACTGTTCTTGGTGCTGGGGCCGCCACATCAGTGAATAAAAAACTGCCAAAGACCCCAGTTCTCGGTTGCTGGACGTTGACTGGAGAAGACAGACAGCATACAAAATAAATCAGTAAGCAATTTGGTCTGCTAGAAGAAAAAAATGTTGTGATAGAAAAAAATATGGGGAGGGCAGGAGGTGTTGAAATTTCAAGTAAAGGGTCAGGGCAGCCTGCCTGAGAAGGGGCCCTGAGGGAGGCCGGTGAGGGGGCTACATGGCTACCTCCAGGACAGTGGCCCTCAGTGGGGGACATTTGGCAATTTCTGGTGACAAATTGTCCCATCGTTCTGGGTTGGGGGTTGCTCAGGCACCTGAGGGGCCAGAGATGCTGCCAAACATCCTATAGTACACAGGACAGCCCTCATGACAAAGAACTATCCGGTCCAAAATGTCAGTGGTGTTTGCTGTTGAGGAAACCCTCCTCTCAGGGTCCAGATATTTAAAAATCTTTATTCTCACAACCACCTTGTAAGGCAGGTATTATGTCCATTTTAAAGGGAAGGGAATCGAGGCTTAGAAAGCCTAAGTGATTCATCCAGGACACACAGCTAGCACTGGCTCAAGTCCTTTCTCTATCACCTCATCCAGAGACCCAGAACATGCCTATGGCTTCCTGTCTGTAAGCTCGTCTTTGAGATCCAGCCTAAAGGGTACCCCGCTCTGAGAAGCTTCCCTTGATCACTTGTAATTGGAAGTGATCTCTCCCTCATGTAAACCCCATTGGGTTATGCTCTGAAACATGGTGTTTCTGCCTAGGAAAGTGGGATGGATAGGGGCTGGGAGAAAAACCAGAGCTGCCACTAAGCAGCTGTGTGGCCTTGGGTAAGTCATTTAACCTCATTGATCCTCAGCTTCTGCATCTGTAAAATGGGGATAACAACACTCCCTTTGCAGCAATATTGGGAATTAATGAGAGCAGATGCGCTCGCGTTGAGCACAGGCTCCAGTACATAATAGGTGCTCAACTAAGAAAAGCTCTGCTACTTTGTGGGCGTGTCTTAGCTGCCCATCAAGCTGGGAGGCTTCTGAGGGCAGAGATGGGTCTTATTCATCTCACTATGCCTCACAGGTCCTGGCAAGATGGAGGGTCAGCATTTGTTGGCTGACTGAGTAATCTGATAGCATTGATGGGAACTGAGGTGCTCTCTCCAAACTCAGCACCAGCACCTGCGGGAGAGAGGGTTCAGGGTTAAGGACAAGAGGGCCTGGGTCTTCATAGATACTCAAAAATAATTCCAAGTATTGACTAAATCAGGATGCGGATGGATGGATGGATGGATGGATGGATGGGGTCCTTGCCCTCCTGAAACTCACATGTGACTAATAATAAATGACCAGCTGGATGGAGGCGCGGTCTCCAATTATAGGAAAGAAAACTTCAGTTTCCAAAAAGAAAAGCTCCCATAGATTAGTTATACAACCTTCCCCAAGCAGGACCAAGAACAGAGTCAGTCTGGTCAAGGGCATTCAGGCATTGATAGAGGGTGGAGACTTTAAGGAAACGTTGATTTGGTGGCTCTTTAAAGCCCCAGAGGTGGGCAGTGGCCTTCCCCATCCTGGAAGCAGAGTCTGGAGAGCAAAGTGACTTTACCTAGTTTATTCCTCCCACCCACTGGGCAGCCTCCTCCTGACTCCAGGTCACCAGGGGCACCATTTCTCTGGAACCTCAGGAAGACACCTACCAGACCAGTTCAAGGGAATGCTTCCAGCCTCTACTCAACGGGGCTTGGGGAGGCTGCAGCTCAGGCATTCCCAGGTCCGCTCTGGGAGAAACAGGGGGTCTTTCACATCCTGGTTCCTAAGAGAGAAAGGCAGCCTGTGACTCAGGGACCAGCTGCTGGGCGGCCCCCTCCCATGCATCTGCCCATCCTGGGAGGTACATGTTTGCATGTCCATATACATGTAAATATTCGTGCATGAGCAGTGCATGTTTTGGTGATGCCTGGGGATCAGCTGGGGCCTCTCAGGCCCCACAGAGCTTGATAAGATCAGTTTGCTCTCTTGACTCCACTGCCCTGAAGTACTGGCCTCTAGATGTTTGCTTCTGGGGTCTAGCTTTTGCTGCATATGACCTTGACTCGGAACTGAAACTCAGCCTTTTCCTCATTTTTTACATACCCTTCCCCAGCTTACACCAAGTGGAGTAAATTATGCTGGAGATTTTAGGGGAAGGGAGTAAGTGGAAATGCAATGCAAATAACTTCAAATGTTTATATAAAATATTTGGATTCTCAACTGTCTGTTGAATCACCCTCATCTTGTCCTGGGGTTTCTCTCTGGCTCCATGTGGTAGCCAGCCATCTGCGGGCCCCTGCCTACCCTGCTCTGCCCCAACCCATGCATGCCTCCCGTCTCATCCCCACTCCTTACTCCTGCTCCCCCCGAGCTTGCCCAGGGAACTCCAAATGGCCAATTCAGTTAGCTCTTCTCAGCAACTTCTCCCAAACTCACCCTGGCTCCTAATGGCAACACAAAGGATGGTCTACTCAGTACATCTCTCCCTTACCACTTTCTTTAGAAGGTGGTTATATTTACATTTTTAAACATTTTTATTATCTGCTATATGTGCCTGTTTGTATGTATGCCTTTATGTGTGTGTATATATATATATATATATATATATATATATGGCATTGTTTTTGTTGCTGTGTGTGTGCATGTGTACGTTGCACAGGTGGGTACATGAGATATGGATGGAGAGAGGTCTGGGTATGTCTCAGAGGTCCTGGAAATCCATGAATATGGACCAGCTTGAGAGGGAGGGATGGGGTGTATATGTGGGGGTGGGGGGGTGATAGTTGAGCAGGCGACTTACTGAGGGAGGGGAAAGGGGATAGGCAGCGCCACAGGCCCAGAAGCGAGGCTTGGTAAGAGAGCCTGTTCTATCATTTGCTGGCTGTGTGACCTCTGGCAGATCCCTGTCACTCTCAGACTTATCTTCGCTGTTTGCAACAGACCAACTACAGCGACTTAATTTTTTAAATTGACACTTAGTACATGCTAGGCACTAAGAGCTTTGTAAGTAAGAATTCGTTTTCATGAATCCTTACAACAACTCTATGAGGTAGAGACCATTATTGTCCCTATTTCACAGGCGGGAAACTGAGGCATAGAGAGGTTTGGCCGGAGACTGGGTCGGGGAAGAAGGGAGGAGAGGAGGTGAGGTCAAGGGCCTTGAAGGTCAGGTGGGCAGGGCATTGGTTCTGGCTTGGATGGTGCAGCTGAGACAAACTGGCATGGGGCTGGGAGATGCCCACTGACAGTCCTACTGACCGGGCGCCTCTGTGGGCTCAGGACAGCACTCTGGTGTGAAGAAATGCACCACCGTATGCGACGTGATGCACCCCAAGATCCCCCTGGAGCGTCTAATCAGCTATCAACAAAGTCAACCATCTTGCAGCAAACAAGCCATCATGTAGGTACTGCTCTCTCGGCCTCTGCATTCCTGTTAGGCCCTGTGAATGGTCCCAGGCCTCTGCTAATCCATGTCCTCATCCCCCCAACCCCACCCCGGGCTCCTGGCCAAGGGCCTCAGCAAATGCTCCTCCTGCTACTGGCCTGCTGGCCTCTTGCTGGCCTCAAGATCTGGCAAAAGTGAGGTGTGGCTTCCTGAATGGCATGAGGCCTGGAGCAGCCACTGAGGGAGGTAATTTCTCTCGGGCCAAAATTGTTCTATGCACCACTCAAACCTGCTGGGTTTCATGGGGAGGCAAAGTATGGTGGTCTCAAAGTGCAGGTTCCAGAATCCAACAGAAGTAGTGCAATCCTGGCTACACACTTACAGGCTGGGTGACCCTAGTCACATTGCCTGCCCTCTGTGCCTTCGTTTCCTTATTTGTAAAATGGGCAGTTGGGAGGATGAAAAGAGATCATATAAATAACATACTTGCCAGGGTTCCTGGAAGCTGCTGACAATAGGAAAGGCAGAGATTATCTCCGTTTGATAGACGAGGAAACAGGACCCCTATGAGACTTCGGGTAGGGTTCAAGCCGAGCCAGCTCTGCCCTTGGCTGTGGGGATCTCTGGCCAATTTGACTGCTTGCTCCTTTAGGGATACTGCCCAATCGCTCAGCCCTGAGGCCTTTCTCCAGGACTGAACTTTGGGCACTATAGCAGCTGCAGCCAGACCTGGAACCCTGGCAGCAGGATACTGCCAGTGAGCCTTTTAAATATAGGCCTATTATCTAAAGGAAATCGTGTACTTCCCATGAATGCACGATGGTGAAGTTACTGAAAGGGGCAAGCGTGCTGCTCCCTGACCTCTCTGCTCATCCATCCAGGCTCGCTTCCTCCAGGCTCCCCCACAGAATTGCTTCTGTTTTCTTGGTGAAGGCGAAGTGGGAAGCACCAGGGAGGGGATCTCAGCCCTGGGGCCACCTTAGTGCCTGCGGGTCACACTTGCTTCCTGAACTTCTTCTCAGCACACTGGAGCCCGACACATTACCTTTCTGAGCCTCAGTTTTCTCATCTGCAAAGTCAGGACGAGTGTGGTAGCCACCTTCCAGGATGGGTGTGAAGTTTAAATAGGCAAAATGCTTAGCACAGGCCATGGCATGGAGCAAGGGCCCCAGTCAGCTCTGAGCTGTGGTCTCAGCAGTGAACCAGCCACACACAGCTTCACAGGAACCTCAAGATTTGGGTGGGCTCGGTGTCCCAAGGAAGTCACCATATGTAGAGCTGTAGCTCAGTAGGTGACCTTTCAACCTGAGAACGCACACTAGGGGAGAAGGGGAGAGGGAAGCCTGCAGGAGGGAAGGAAGAGGGCACTGTGACACGGGGTCCTTTCCAGAGTGAGGGGGCCCCTTCAGGGAGTTGTCAGCCAAACACCTGGTGGCAAAAACCACCTGTAACTTCTCCCAGTCAGAAGACTCACAACCCAGAGCCCCTGCCTTGATGGTACTGACAATATTATTAACATTGTTATTGTTGTCAGCCATTACTGATCTCCTACTCTGAGCCAGGTGCTTTACATAGTTTTTGTGTTTTACACAGATATAGGGTGACCAACTAACTTGTCCCGCTTTGCTGGCACTTCCATGAAAAGTCCTGTATCTTGAGAACCCCCTCAGTCCCAGTTTTTCCGGGACAGTTAGTCACCCTATAGAAGTAGGTATCTTATCTCCACTTCTAAGGTGAGGACATAGCATTTCCAGAGGTCAAGTTGCCCCAAGTAAGCTCCCAATTCACAGCTAGTAAGTGGTGGGGACAGGATTTCCAGCTGGGTCTGTTCACCTGCTGAACATTTGCGTGGTGCCCCTACTCCATATGGCATCTGGGTATCACTGGGTCCCTGTCTCCCTTTCTTGTAGCTTCAAGACCATCAAGAACAGATTGGTCTGCACTGACCCAAACGAAGAATGGGTCCAGAAAGCCATGAAGCAACTAGACCGCAAGGCTGATGGCATACCTGAGAAGCTAACCGACAGGAGGCGGCCCAGGATCCCCCTGGATGCCCCCGGAATGAACAGCTCTGCGGTCTCAGAGCCCAAAGCTGCAAGGGAAAACAGTAGCCAGGAGACACTCACGGCCTTGGGCACTTCCCCAGAGCTGCCAACAACATTGGCTGGCTCCTGGAGGCCCACATTCCTGGATGGACAGCCTCCAACTGGGCCTGAGACAACCAAGCTTTACAACTCGGTTGCTGTCACCACCACCACATCTTGGCAGAGTTCTGCTGCCTCCCAACCTGGGTGGGTCCTCTGGACTGAGAGAAAGACCTCTGAGGTCACTCCCACCCAGGCCCCCTCCACCCAAACCCTCCCCACCCAGACCCGCCCCACCCAGACCCCCACCACCCAGGCCCCCTCCACCCAGACCCTCTCCACCCAGGCCCCCTCCACCCAGACCCACCCCACCCAGGCCCTCTCCACCCAGGCCCCCTCCCCCCCGGCCCCCTCCCCCCAGCCCCTCCCCCCCCCGGCCCCCTCCACCCAGACCCCCTCCACCCAGACCCTCCCCACCCAGGCCCCCATCATTTCACACACAGCCCCAGAGGACAGTACTGATGACCAAAATGTGACCAGAAGACAGACTCCCATGACAGAGTACTACTCTCTAAAGCCCCGGGAAACTGATCCCACTTCAGCTTACAGTTTACAGCTTACAGCTGTCTCCTCTGAAGGGGCTCTAAGTACGGAGCCAGTGACCTCAGGCAACTGTGCCTCCAACTCTCCGAGGCTGGATGACCCCCAGCCCCGGAGGCAGGCGGTAGGCCTATTGGCCTTCCTTGGCCTCCTCTTTGGCCTGGGGGTAGCCATGTTTGCCTACCAGAGCCTGCAGTCCTGCAATTTTGCAGGGGACATGGTGGAAGGGCTTCGCTATGTCCCCCGGAGCTGTGGCAGTAACTCGTATGTCCTGGTGCCAGTGTGAGCTACCCATGTGCCTGTTTCCAAATGTTCTACTCAACAGCTGCCTGGGGTCCCCCATCCTCACTCCCACCCTCACCCAAGGGCCTGGCCTGAGCTGGGATGATCGAAGCAGAGAAGCAGGCGCCTCCAGGTGGGCATACTCCTTTGACCATCCTTGACCTACAGGAGACAGAAAGGGTGGCCTCCGCAACTCACTTCAGTCTCCCTAAGTCAAAAAACTCTCTTTTGCTGCTTTGGCATGGTCAGAGGTTCCCTTTGACACGGTCCTAGGCCCAGTAAATAATTATTTATTGAAAGCCCAGCCTCTCTGGCCCATGTCCCCATATGGTACCTCAGTCATCCCTTCTCACAAATGAGCCTCAGGCCAGGTCTTTTCTGCCCACACCCTCCAACCTCATCGTATCTCTTGGTCCCACTGCAGTTGCCAGTCACCCCGGCCACCTGCGGTGCTATCTCCCCTGCCCCCTGTACAGAACCCATGCCCCAGCCGGGGACCTGTCTTTCCTTGCATGAGGCTAGTGTGGTGTTTCCTGGCACTGCTCCCAACAAAGGTTCTGACCTCAGTTAGGCATCATGGGAAGGGGAGATGAAGTTACCCAGTGACTTTGATCGTTTTCCCTCCTTGTGTTGTGCAATGAAGGAACATAGACTCTGAGCATGAAGGCTGGGGTTCTAGTCCCAGGTTCGCTACCAACCTGACAAAGCATTCATATCTCTGGTTTCCCATCTGTGAAAGATAAGAGGGACGGCAAATATGTGGCAATAACCTACACCCCGGATGGGCATCACCAGGTGGCCCAGAGACCCCTTTCCCCAGTCCCTGGGTGCAGCCTCAAAGCCTTTATCAGCAGAGCATCTTAGAGGAGTCTCGATTAATGGATGACACTCGCACATCCGTGGGTCCTGTGACCTGGAGGGCCTGCAAGGGAGAGATCTGATAGCCCAGTCCTGCCCTGTCGGAGGAAGTCACTATGGGCCCCTGTAGTGGGGGCAGGGCTGGAGTACTTTCGGAACAAAGACCAATTTCGGAGGTCCTCCCGACCCTCTTCTTCCCCCCTCCCGACTTTGAGAACAGCCCCTTCCTGTGTCCACCAGGCTTACAGAGACACTGAGACAGCCAGGCGTCATGTGACAAGCTGAAGGAGGGGTGGCCTGCGGGCAGCAGTCACACTCTGCATTAGGGGATTGGGTCCAGCATTTGCTCTTTATTTTCTGTGGGCTGGGTTCCCCATCCACCTCTCTGGCTCCCAGAAAACACTGTTCTCTGCACTACAAGATCTTCACCCTCCTCTTCACCCCAGCTGCAGGCAGAACCAGGTGAGATCACAATCCAGCAATGATGTTCCTCTGTTTATTTCTGAAAGGGACTCGGTGCTGGGGGGAGGGACCCGTGGGACAAGGGAAGCTGTGAGCGTGAAGTCAGGGGTTCCTTTTGGCCCCTGGGTGGGGCTGGAGGCTCACTGGGCTGCAGTGTCCCATAGTCAGAGCTAAATCTGCAAGCCTCACCCCTCAGGGCTCCTGGTGGCAGCTCCCCACCTCCCTCTGATTGTACCCAAGGGTGACCCTTGCCCTCCACCTGAGATGCTTCCAATGTCCAGGACTTCCTCCTGGTAGAAGCAAACACAGCTCTGGTCCACAGAGAGAGGACTGGGGTTTCCTGCACCCTCCTGCTGGGCATGACACCCCTGTTTGGGTCTGGCTTGAGTGACAGCTCAGAGAGAGGGATAGTAGATCTGAATGCACTTTTTTGGGCTCCTGTCACCTGGGAGCCTTCAAGTAGAGGAGCACCCGTGATGGGGCTCCCCTTCTTTGTTAAAAAATCAGCGGGGGCAGCTGGTCCCCTCATGGACTTTGTTAGTTCTTCCAAGCAGGACATGGACAAGGACAATTTGGGGAGGACTTTAGAAGGAGTTGATCGATCCTTTGGCTTTCCCAACCCTATCACCATTGTCTGTGCCATTTTGTATTTTACTAATAAAATTGAAAAGTCTTGTGATTCAAGTAAAGGTGCTTTTTCCAGGGCTGGCTTAGAGTCTCAGAAGCAGATGGAACAATGGAGGGAACAAGACTCCCTGCGTCAACCCTGGAGACCCGTGTCTCGGTTCCTATGGGGCAGCGTGGCAGGAACTTTTATAGTCAGCTGGGGACAGGGCTGGGGAGGGTTGAGCCCCTGGCCTGGCTCTGCTCCCACACATTGGGCCACGTTTCCCTCTTTGCTGCCTTGACTCTTCCCTGGTCAAGGATAAAGATCAAAGATAAAGATCAAAGAGGGACTGCTTCTCAAGGGACTTGGGGATTCATAGATATGAATCCCTAAGTATAAACATACTGTTGGCCCCTAAGCCCTCCAGTGTCCCGGGATGACATCATAAGAGCCGCTATGTTCAATTGCGTAGGTTGGGAACTGCCCAAGTCGCCACAGGCCAAGTCCAGCCTCTTGATATATAGTATTTCTTGGATTCTGAGATGTGCATTTTTTTCCACATTGTGACATCTTTGGAATTAGGATTAGTCTTACAATCAACGGCTTGTCAGAGTTTCATTAACAGGTCTCTTTCTCTTTATTCGTTCATGAAATATCAGAATGTCTTATAATCAATGGCATCTTAGATCCTATGTCTATTGGTGTTTTAAAAAGTTAGAGGCACCATATAAAAAAAATCAGGAAATTACATACAAAACCCCACTTTTCTCTGTTCTCTGAGGTGACTCAGAAGGTCTGATCCAACTGGGTGGCATCACCCCCAGGATGACAGGATGACAGTGGGTGGGGCCTGAGCAGGAGCTGCCCCTTGAGGCCCCCCCTTCTTTACCATCCCTTCTACCGCTTGGTACTCCTGGACGCTGTGGCATGTCAGTGGCTATATATCATCACTCTTCTCTTGATTTCTTATAGGAAGGATAGTTTTCTCTGAGCCCAAGTCTCCATCAGAAGTGGCGCAAGGAAGGACAGACCATGATGGGCACGTGATTTCCCATGTACCCTACTAGCTTCCCCCATTTTACTACCTGCCGATCCCCCTAGACATTTGGGTTGAGGCTCCTGCAGGAATCTGAGTTTGCTGCCTCTGTGTAAGCTGCAGATTCTAGCACGTCCCTCAGCAGGGACCTGCTCCCAGAGCCATTCCCCTCTGCCCACTCCCACCCCCACGAAGGGGCTCTGCCGGAGGCAAGGTCACAGCCCCCCAACCTCTCCCATTCCAGCAACGTGAAACACACTGACAGAGGCTTTGAAATGAAAATATTTGTCCCTGTCTTTTTTTTTTTTTAATCACATTCTTAAGGTCTAAACTCCTCCTCCTCAGGATGGGGATGGAGAACGGGAGAAAATTGTGTCCGGCTCAGTCCGGAGCTGTTCCCCAGGGGCCCTGGGGTGTTTGTGTTTTAATTTCTTTTTCCGTTACAGAGCTAAACTTTAGTTGATGGGATTCCACAATGAATGCGGAATTTGATGGAGACTTGGACGCCTCTTAAATCTGATAAAACTATCAGGGTTCTAGAGATGATGATGATGATGATGGTGATGATGATGATTATAGTAATAATAGCCATTGTTTATTTAATGGTTACCATGTGCCAGGCAATGTGCTAAATTCTTTGTGTACCAGGGTCCCCATCTTACCAATGATTAAAGTAAGGTTCTCAAAGGATACATGAGTGGTCCATGATCACTTGGCCTGTAGCAGCACAGCTGGGATTTGACTTGAAGTCTTTTTCCAGCACTTGAATCTTAACCATTGTTTCTAAAAGTGTGAGCCACAGATTCTTAAAACTACAGTCCCCTGAGCCCCACTTCAGACCTACTTAGTTCAGACTCCAGGGGTGGGAGGGCTGGGAATTTGCACCATCAAATCTTTGCCCCCTTCCCCACCTCCTTCCTCTCCTCTAAACTCCTCATACCTCCCTGTCCTGCACTATCCTCCAAATTAGAGGATTTGGCCTCTAGCCAACTTTTTAGAGCCCCACCCTGCACCAGGTCACCCCACTCATGCCCACCCAAAACTTGCAACGTCCTTTGGGCAGTAGCTACCTGCAGTCTTCTCACTCTCTGCCCTTTGCCGTTAGTTCCTCTTCCCTGCCCCCTGTCCTCTGTACATTCCCCAAAAGGGTGAGGTCAGGCAGAAAAACACAGAATTGAATGGCTGGGAATTTCCAACATGAGGCTAAATAATGGACACCTGAGAGCCACAGTGTGTGTGTGTGTGTGTGTGTGTGTGTGTGTGTGCGCGCGCGCGCCTTGCTGTGCCTGTGTGGACAAGAATGAAGGAGACTGACTACCCATGCCCCATTCACTTCTGCTTAATCACGTGCTTTTCTGGATAAATCATGTTTCACCTGCTGAGATTTAAGAAAAGATCTAGTGTCAGGCTGGCTTTCCGGGGCTGATGGCAAACTTCAGGGGCTGGACCCATGTGGGATCACCTTAATCTCACCAAACTGGGGGAGGGGGATGGTGCCTGTGAACACAGAAGAATTCCAGAGCGGTGCATGTTTTGGAAGAGACACCCCTCTCTCACCTTCAAGGGATCTGTTGCCCCCAGAGGCAGCTGATGCCTCCTGCATTTTAGCAATACAGGAGCGTAATATAACATGGGGATCTCTGGCTGTGTGACTTTGGGAAAGTTGCTTAACCTCTCTGGGCCTCAGTTTTCTCCTCTGTAGTGTGGTTGAAGATGTCATGAGATAATCCCTGTTCAGAAAAATGGCACACACATAGTGAGCTCTGGGTAAACAGAACCTATGATTATGAAATAGATTTTTCCAGAGGGTTTGAAACATCCTATTTCTACTGGCTTTTGTTATTGGATACCCAAACAAAACTATGGAATTATAGGATCTCTATAAAGTAACACAGTCTTCTTAGTTTTCAGTAAAGTAGGGTGAAGAAGTGTCATGGTGTCATTAAACAGATAAGAATAATTTGTATATTCCCCCCACCAAGCTAAAAGATGCTGTTCAAGTCAATGTAACTTTTCTCCTCTAAATTGCTTTTGAACTTGGCAAGGTCAAAACTCATGAAGCCCAGCTGATTAAAAGCAGACTAGCAAGGGCTGGCCGAGTGGCGCATTGGTTAAGAGCTGGTTTTGGGGGCCGGCTGAGTGGTGCGGTGGTTAAGTGCTGGCTTTGGAGGCCAGCGACCCGGTTCGGGTCCCACATATGAGGGCCAGTGACACTGCCCTCATTTAAAAAAAAAAAAAAGAGCTGGTTTTGGGACGCCAGCGGCCCCGGTTCAGATCCCACATAGGAGGGCCAGTGACACTGCCCTCTACAGCTAACAACAGCTCCACCTGGAGCTGGGCTGCGAGCCCCGGAGATGGTGTAGGCTGCAGCCCCTGCTGCTGTGGGCTGCCATAGGCTACAGTGAGTGGCTGGCAGCCAGCGTGAGCTGCCGATAGCCGTGGTGAGTGACCATCCAGAGGCCGGCGACCGATCTGCCTCATCAGGGAAGAGCGCAATGACGATACCAACATGGGCCAGTGAAGCAACATCCTCCACAACTAGACTGAAGAACAAAAAGACAGCAACTTGTCTGTTCCCCTTCCCCAATTCCCCAATGCTGTTCCCCTCCCCCAATTCCCCAATAAAATCTTTAAAGAAAAAAAAGCAGACTAGCAAGATGTCTGAATCTTAGTCTTGGACAGGAAGGCAAGTTTCTTCATTTTCAAGTCCTTGGAGACCTCGGTAGTCAGTCTCCCTGAATAGTTCGGGCTTCCTGTCCCCTTGGGGTTAGTGGAGCCAAATGACCAGTTTTGGCTAGTGAGCTGGAAGTGGAAGTGATGAATGCCACAAGATTCAAACATTTAATTGTTGGTGAGAAAACTTAATTCCTCTAGCCCAGCCCCTGGCCACATATCAGAAAATGATGGCATCGTTATCTTGGGTTCCAGAGAAAGGATGAGTCAGAGCCTCCAGCTGTGGAAAGAGCCCCAGCTAATCTACATGGAAGCACCTTGTGGTTTTAAGCCACTGAGAGTTTGAGGTTAGTTATTGTAGCATAACCTTACCTATCCTGACTGATAGAGCAATCAGGAAGAAAAAAGTACTTTGTTCCTTGGACTCAGTAGGAATGACTTGTCAATAACCTGCATGATACTGTCAAAAGGCTTGAAAACACTCCTTAACTGGGATGGGACTAATAGGCTTTCATTGTGTAGCTTGGTCTCTTGATTAGCTCTCTTTGCAAACAGCGTGAAGGTCAACATTAGCTTGGCTAGCTATTTGTTTGGAATTCTCACTGAATGGGGTTGGAAAGAAGGGTTTTATAGTTTCCCTGAAATACGTTGGTGTTCGGGAGTTCTAATGGCTCAGATAGCTGCCAATCACTTCAGTAACCAAGGAAGTAAATAGGGAGAAGAATATTAACATTGCTGAGCACAAGCTGTTTTCCAGACGATCTGGGTCAACCAGTCTTTCATGTATCTCCTAAGACCAGAAGCCTGTCGGCACAGAAATGGGTGTTTTTACATTTTCTAGGAGCTGACACATGCACTTTCTGTCTCTTCATTTTCCTAGAGGATTTCAATTGGTCTGCTGGCTCCAGCCTCATCTCTCCTATGCTGGTTCCCTAGTTCTTACTCCCCACCCGCAGCAACACCTTTGGCCCCACATTTTCTCATATTCTCAAGTCAGTCTTCTCTCTCAGTCTTCTGAGTCATTGCACTAGCTTTTCTCCTGCTGGAGTAACTTCTCCCTTTACTGTTACCCTGGCTAACTCTTACTCATCCATTGGTCTCAGTTTAGGTGTTGCCTCCTCCAGGAGGCCTTCTCTGACTTCTTAGCTTAATGAAGGTTCTCTGCTATGGGGACTCACCCCACCTGTGTCCATCACAACCCTCAGGTGACTCGCCTATACCTGCTTGTTTCACTGCTTCTGTAAGATCTGTGAGGCCAGGCATGGGTGTGTCTTGGTTCCCTTTGTGCCCCAGTGACTGCCACAGATCCTGGAAGGAGTGAAAAGGGGAAGAGCCATCTGCGCCCATTGGCATGAACTGACCTGGTGCCTGTGCCGTACTGCTTTTCTGATTTATGGAAAGCCTGCCTGCTCAGGTGGGGAGCTGCATTTCAAGGCATTTCCTGGCGAAAAATATTTAATTGCCTCAAAGGGATGTCAGAGTCTGAAAGTGGCCATCTGTGAAGATATGTCCAAGTCACTCAGGAACCCCTCTGTCACTCCACCATCACATCCTGGTCAGGAAATTGCTCTTGAGGCCCAGCTAGGATCCCCAGGAATCCTGGACTGGGTCAAGGTTCTAATCATCCCCCAAACTCCCCAGAAGAATGAGCAGGCAGAGGGGCAATCTAGCAGCCCTGGGACAGTGGCCCTATTCTTGTGAAGTTCACTGTCCCTGTCACACACCACTGTGAACCTTTGAATTAATTTTCTCATTTAATCCCAGTTCCAGCTCTAAGGTAGGTCCTAGTAATACAAGCCCTGTTTTCCAGATTGACATGCCGAGACAGAGAGAGATTAAGGAATTTACCCTGTTACATAGCTAGTGAGTGACTAAGCCTGCGGGCAGTCCAGCTCCAGGGACTCCACTCTTTTTGTTGTTGTTGTAAATTGTGGTCTAGTTTTATATATATATATTTACATATTATATAAATATATTATTAGAACGATACACTAAACAGTTTTTGTATGGAATAGCTTACAACAGTGAAAAGAAAGAAATACATTGGCACCTATTGACACACATAACTTTCAAGTACAGCATTGCAAGATGTGGAAGTACAGACACAATACGATGGTATTAACATAAAGCTTAAAAACATGTATAAACACTGCTCTATGTTTAAGGACGTACATGCATTCGTTAGTAAACTTTGAATACATTCACGGGACTCAAGCATGCCCAATTCAGTTTCCTTTAGTCCATAGAGGGATGGACTACAAGAGGCAGTGGGGCCTCCGTGGGTGGTAATATTGCCCTCTTAACCTGGTGAGGGCACCTGGGTGTCATTAACAACGCTGCTGCCCCTCAGCTGCTCTCATCCCTTACTCTCACTCTGGAGCCCTGTTGGGCAAGTGGAAGCTGCCCTCCTGGGACTTTGCCTGAGGTCACACCTTTGCTAGGCTTCTGTCCCTTTTTTGCACCTCGTGCCCCCACTCTATACCCATCTGCCCTGGAAGCACACCCATGATGAACCCAACCTGTGACAATGGAGAGCCAATTGCCCCAGCCCCAGCCTGCAGCCCAGAGGGAGGGCAGGCAGGAGGAGGCGCTGGCGGGCGAGGAGCTGGATGGGCCAAAGGGTTTCAAGGAGCAGATGGGAAACAGAGAGGAAGGAAAACCAGCTCCCTACGTACATCTACACATTCAAAAGCCTTGAATAGTTTTTTTTGTTTTTTTTTGAGGGCAGTGTCACTGGCCCTCACATGTGGGACCCGAACCGGGGCCGCTGGCTTCCCAAGCCAGCGCTTAACCACCGCGCCACTCGGCCGGCCCTATACATTCAATGTGATCCCAATAAATACACCAAATTATTTTTGGAGCTAGATTAGATAGTTTTAGATTCATTTAAAAAAATAAAAGCAATGAGTACGGAGAGCTAAAGGAGCCCAGGCAAGGCAGAAGGAGGGAGGACCCTATGGTAAAACAAGTGGGCTTGAGGAGAAAGCCCCCGAGTGTGGAAGGACAAACCACAGTCCGTCTGGCTCTGGGCCCAGAGGCTGCTGAAGTGCCGGCTTCTCTCTGGAAAGGGAAGGGCTTCGGCCTCCTCTGGGGGCTCATGGCCCCAGCTCTGGACCCTGTTCAGAAGCAGGCACCCCCCCTCTGCCTCCGGGGAGAGCCATGACCCTGGTAGGACTGCACCACCTGTCAAATCGCCAAATGCTGCCTGCTTTTTTGTAGTGGCTGGGGTAGGACAGGAATGCTGGGAGATCCCCAAGCCTTTCAAAGGGGCCAGATCCGCAGGCTTAGAAAGGGTGCCATGTTCTTTCCAGAGGCCAGGCTCTTAGCGCTGACCCTGGTGCTGAACAAACCCCTGGGAGAAGAGGCTCCACTTTGACAAGAAGGATCCCCCCAGGCCGGCTACAGCAGATTTCTGACTTCTAAAGGAAGGGTCTGTCATTGCACCCTGAGGGGTGAACCTTGAATTGGTCACTTGGCACTGCAGCCCTGAGTTATCCCAGGGCCATTGGGAGGCCAAAGACCTGCCCGTGAAATAACTTGAAGCGAACACTCCCTGGTAAGAGGGAGTTGGGTTGTAGCAGTGGATTCAAGGAATTGATTTATAGGGCTGGCGTGGGAGTCCAGATGATGTCCTGAAGTCCAGGCATGAGAGAGGTGGAGACAAGTCCATGGATAAGCGTGAGACTCAGTGAGAAGTGTTTACAGACTCGGCTTCAGGAACTATATTAGCCACTGATTCATCTACTCACTGAATTCAACAAGTAAGGATGGGGGGCCTACCACGTGCCAGGGAATATACTTCATTGAAAAAAAAGAGACAAAGGCCTCTGTCCCATGGACTTATAGTCCTGTTGGGGTGGTGGTTGGGGGGATACAAGAGGGAGATGAGCAACAAGCAGCAGTCTAATAAGTAAGTGTATCAGAGGGTGGTAAGTATTACAGCAAAAAAGGAAAAGAAAAACTAGAGCAGAGGAAGAGGTGGGGGTGGGTTGCAATCTTTAAATAGGGTAAGTTTCATTGAAAAGTGACATTTAAACAAAGATTTGAAGGAGATGAAAGAGTGAGTCATGCAGGTATCTAGGGAAAGAACATTCCAGGCTGAAAGGACAGTCTGTGCAAACACCCAAAGGAGAAAGAGTACCTGGCATGGTTGAGGCACAGCAAGGGGGCCAGCGTGGTTGGGGCAGAGTAAGCAATGGGGTGGGGGGCGCAAAGCACACACGGCCTCATTGCTGCTGTAGGGTCTTTGGCTTTTCCTTTGAGTAGGATGGAGAGGCACAGGGACATTCTGAACAGAGGAGACCTCCATTCCCTGTGGCTACTGTGGCTACTGTGCTGAGAAGAGATTGTGGGGGACGAGGATGGAAGTAAGGAGACACCAGGAGACAGCGTAGGAATCCAGGGGAGAGATGATGAGCTCTGGGTGAATTCTAAAGACAGAGCCCAGAGATCGCCTGACAGATGGGAAGTGGGGATGAGAGAAAGAGGCGTCAAGGATGGCACCCTGGTTTCTGGCTCGAGTAACCGGAAGGAAGGGGATGGCAAAGAACGGGGGAGGAGCCCACTTTGTGGGAGTGGGAGGGAATCAGGACTCAGCCTGGGACTTGGTGGGTGTGAGACACCTGCTTAACATGTTGAGTAGGCAGCTGGCATACACGTCTGGAGCTGGGGAGAGAAATCTGGGAGTCATTGGCATTAGATGATATTTAAAGTCAGAAACACATACTATTTGCGAAATATAGGCACTAAGGCAGTTGCCATGAACCAAACAAAGCCTTCTAATGTAGTTACGATTATTATTTTCATTTTGCAGATGTGGAAACTGAGGTTCAGAGTGAAGTGACTTGCTCAAAGCCTCACAACTCGTTCATAGCAGAGCTGAATTCACAGCCAGTCACCCAATTGACGGGCTGCTTCTGAGTCCTTGGCTCCACGGTGACCGCCTTGCCTAATTTTTCATGGCATGTCATATATGAGACACAGATAGAATTTGGTTTGAGGGGTGGGTAATCCAGAAAAGAAGAGGACAGGAGCAACAAACCAAGTCACACAGTGAGGGAACACCCTGATCCTCGCGGAAGTTGAACTTCGGGAGCTGCAAGATGAGACTGGTTAGGGAGGGATGGACCATTAGACTTAAATATTGGCCTGAAGAGTTTCCAGTGGAGGGGGAAGGGAGCAGGGGGCCATTCACACCTCATGAGGAGGAGGAGGGCCGTATATAGTGAGAACAGCCCTTGCGAGAGACCCATCAGACAAGGGCATGCAGGCTAGAAGGGGTCAGGAGGGCCCAGAGACGGGGAGATGGGCCTGGAAGTTATTGATACTGTCTGGGTGTGAAGGATTTGGGTTGAGTCAGTGGGAATGAGGAGGAAGTGGGGAAGCTGAGTGTCACCTGAAGACGTTGCTGAGTAGATGCTGGGCCTGATGTGCCGTGGGGGCTGGAGGCAAAGAATGAGTCAAAGACAGAGATCCAGACCAGGGGGGCAGATGAGGAGGTGGGGAGTGACGCTGGTCTGAACAGAAAAAAGGGAAGTTGGTCAAGAGGAAACTCGGTCCCGACTTTCTTGTTTTGGGGCTGAGTGAACCACAAGGGAACAGATTTCTGCTTCTCAGGAGGCCACGGTTCAGTGTGGGTGACAGCTCTGCACAGAGCCAGCTGGACAGCAAGGCAGAGAGAGCTAAGGCATCTGACAGTGCAGGTGAGAAATGGACAGAGGACAAGCCAGGGCCCAGGTGGTGTGTTTGATCAGTCACTAGTTGGAGCTGGGAGCAGATTTAGGAAGCTTCCATCTCGAGGTCAAAAGCCTGAGTGGATGAAGGCAGGGAGGGAGACAGGGTTGCTTGAGGTGAAAACAAACCCTAGGTCAGAGCCCCGGGCATGCTTCTGCCACTTATTAGTTCTGTGTGTCCTTGAACCAGTTTTTTAACCACTGTGATTGGCCCCCGACTTCCTCATCTGTAAAATGTGGATAATAGTTCTTACCTCCTAGGGCTGTTGTGAGGACAATGTAGACTCATAGATATAACTGCTGAGAACCCTGCCCAGCCCGTGATGAGAGCTTAGGGATGTTGCTGAGAAGAGAAACACACAGAACACTCACTTGGAGAAGAACCACATCCCGAATCCCTGGGGGAGAAATGACAAGAAAGGAAATGGTCTCAGTGGTGACCGGGAGATTCGCTAAACCAGCTGGAGACCAGGGATTTTATAGACATCGTCTTAGTTATTTCTCCCAGCAACACCATGAGGGGGCATCTATCAACATGCCCATTTTACACATGAAGACAGAGGTGCATAGGCTGATCCTTAGCCACACAACCAGGAACAGGCAGGAGAGGGACGGGATCAGGGCTGTAGATAACGCTCCCAGAACAAACGCTGCTCACCACTGCCCCATCGTGCTTTTCGTGACGGGATGGCAAGTTCGGGGAGTGGTGGCAGGGTTTGAGAGGCCCAGAGAGAGTCTGTCCCTAGAGTGTCAGGGCCAGAAACCACTCTCCTAAAAGTCAAATTACAAGTGGGCAAAGAGGAAATAGAAATCGGAGAAGTTCGGTCATGAATGAAAGGAGAAATCGGAAGTTGGCATGTTGGGCGTTAGGAGGGAGGGGTATTGAGGTCAAAAAGAGGTTTTAAGAGAGCAGAGAGGTAGGATCATGTCATTAGCAGAAGGGAAGGGGACCACGGGATGGGAGGGCATGAGGAGCCAGGTGGTGGGAGCATAACTGAGCAGTGGAGGCCTCTTGGGGATGAAGAAGGAATGAGATCAAAGCCACAGTTGAAGCAATTTAGGTTTGGCAGAAGGCAGGAATGGCCACAGCCCACAAGGAGGTTGTACACTAGATGGAAAAGGAGTTAAAGAGTACTTTGGTTCTTCTGCCTCATTCATAACAGGAGAATTCAGGTGTGCCTCGTGAACTGGTGGGACACACTGGATCAAAAACAACTTGTTTTTGAGTGAAGGAGTCCCAATGCAAGCTGGACCCATGTTGTAGTTCAGAAATTTGTGTGTCCACACATGCATCCATCATTCATTAACCCATTCAGTTATCCTTCCATTCACCTATCCTTCCATCCATCTTTCCATCTATCCATCCATCCATCCATCCATCCATCCATCCATCCATCCACCATTCACTCATCCTTCCATCCATCCATTCATCCATTCAACCATCCACCCATTCACGCCATCACCCACCTCTTCATCCATTCAATAAACATATTTTATGAGCGCCTACTGAGTGCTAAGTCCTGGAGGTACAAGTTGGAACACAAAACAGATCCTATTTTCAAGGAGTGCGCAGCCATAAACCAACAATCACAATGTAATGTGAAGAGAGTATGATGGGGAAGTTAGTGACCTGTGAGGTCACAGAGGCAAGTGGGGGCGGAAGGAAGGAAGTGAGAGTTTAAGCTGCGATCTGAAAAAGGGTAGGAGTGAAAGGAAGTGGGGTGTGAGGGAGCAAGGAGAGAGCGTTCCAGACAGGAGGATCAGTTTGTACAAAGGCTTGGGTGTGACTGAGAGCCCGGCATTTTCCAGGAACCATAAGAAGGTTGACATGGCTGGAACAAAGTGATGTGGTCAGTGGTGGGGATGGGGGCAAAAGTTGAGGCTTGAGAAGTCGGCAGAAATCTGGACTTTATTCTCAGAGCAATGGGGATGCACCGAAAGGTTTTGAGAGGGAGGAGCCTTGCTCAGATGTGTGTTTGGGGAAGATCCCTGAGCTTTAGAGAGGAGGACCAACTAAGGGGACAAGCCAGGAATCTGGGAGATGAGTGTAGGGCTGTGGTCCAGCAGAGAGATGAAGGGAGTGGCCACGTAGATGGTGAGAGGACGATGGATTCAAAACACATCTAGGTGGTCGATGCAACAGGTTTTGCTGATTGAATGAGGGAGGTGAGGGATGATCCTTGTGTATCTGACCTGAGGAGTCAAGGAGACTGAAGGCCTGTCAGGAACGACTGACTCATCAGTGAGCACGGCAGGCCCTTGGAACGGGGGAATGGAATATTTTCAGACGAGGGGATGAAGGTAACATTTGGGACCTTCACTTCAGCCCCCAAGGGGAGGGCAGGATGAATCTAGCTTTAACTGTCAGAGGATGGAGCTGAGTGAATGAAGACTAGATGCTCTGCGAGAATCTGGGCAAGCCAATCCACCTCCTGGAGACTCAGCTGACACGGGTGTGACCTGGGGTGACAACTTTTGCCACCCCAGTGACAAATGTCATATGCAGTTTGAAGATTATAAACAGCCTCCATCCCATCAACCTGTCCCCTGCTCTGAGTTCTTGGCCGTTGTGACAGCAGCGTCCCTGGTCCCACCCCAGCCCACAGTAGCGCCAGGGGTAGGGCAGGAATCCTTCTACCCTTCCTTTCAGGCCGAAGGACCCGGGATCCAGCTGGTTCAACCCTTCAGGCTAAAGCGGGGTGGGGCGGTGGGGGTGTTGCACCCCTCCAGCTGGTTTTACCCCTGTGGCAGCAGTCTTGGGGCTGGGCAGGAGTGGCAGGTGCACAGGCAGTGTGTCTGGCCGGTTTGAGTCAGAGGCCTTGAGACAGGGAGTCGTCGCCGCGTCCTCCCACTCAGACCCAATTCCTCTTTGACTCTGATCTCCTAACTGGTCCATGTCTGCCCTCCTTCTCAGCCTGTGCCCCTGCCTTTTCTGCAGCAGGAGTGCCCTGTCCCCTGCCACCCCTTTGTAGAGGTCTGCCTCACTGCCGCCTCCTCCAGGGAGCATTCCTGATTCATCTGACGGACCTCCGAGTCTTAGAGTCCTCACAGCACCATAAAGGTCTCTTGAGGCCCTTATCACAGGTCTGGACTCCAGGACATTCCATCTGGAAGATCCCTTGGACTCTATTTCATAGCTGGAAGAGCCAAAGAGGAATAAGTCAGTTAATCTTTGGTGAGGAAACCACCTCAAAAATGTCCCTGGTCTCTGTGGCCTCCCAAGTAAGGCCAAAGGTGTGCTCAGCTCCCCACAGTTTCTTCCAGGCACCGGCTTGGTCTCACTCCTCGCCCTTTGGTCCTGTATTCACTCAGTCAAGCCTCCTGGAAAGCCCTCTGTGTGCCAGGCGCTGTGCTTGGCGCTGTGTGATGCACATGGTGCTGGCAAAGCAGACATGCTCCTGTCATGGAGCTTGCGGTCTCGGTGTCACCTTTGGGCCATTTTGCCCATGACAGTTCCCTTATCCATCTCTGCACATTCCCTCCTCTGCACCTTACTAAGCACTTCCCTCCTGTGGAATGCCTGCCCCTCCTCTTCCCACCCACAAGGCCCAGCTCACTGGCCTCCTCTTCCATGCAGCCTTTCCAGTTGGCCCAGAACCTCTCCCTGCCCTGGGCCCTGTGGCCCTTCAGCTCACCTGCACATTCCCATGTGGACCCAGGGTTTGTTCTTCCATCCCCACCAGCTTCCAACTCCCCTTGGGGCAGGGGCTGCATCTGGCCTCTGCCTGTCCCACAGTCCGTGGCACAGCTAGGCACACGAGAGGTGCTCACTGGCTGCTTTGTTCCCCCTCCCTCCGCTGCCAGGCAGCCGGCACCAGCCCACAGCTAGTGTAGCCCCTCTGCTCCTGTTGTTTTCACCCGTTCCCTAGAAGGGACAGGGGAATTTGGGTCCTTCCAGAGAAACGTTCTGAGTCTGCAGCAGAACAAGGGGGACTAACAACCAACTCAGGGAGTTTCCCCAGCAGTGGGGGCTGGGCCTCACCGTTAACAAACTGCTACTCATCAGAACGGTCCCCTGTTGTCTGGCACAGAGCATTTGGTGGGGGGTGGAGGGGGCAATGGCTGTGGCAGGTGGAGAAGCCACAACGCAGTGGGCAGCAGCTACTGGGCAGAGGCCATGGAGAACACAGGGGGTCAGGAGACACCTCGCCTGAGAGGGGAGGCATCGGCACAGACACACTCCCTCCCTCTCCTCCTAGGACCTCAGCCTTCCCCACGGACCTCTGGGCTTCGGTGTTTCCTCCAGGCCCAAGGATCTGTCTCTAGGCCAGAGCTTCCCTCTCCCCAGCTAGGGTCACCAGGGCACCAGCACCCCTTCTCCAGCCCAGCCCAGCCCAGCCTCCTCTGATTCATTAAGTTGGGGACTACTGGGTGCTCCAACTGTTGGAGGTGGAGGTTGTCCCCCCACTTCTGCAGGAAGTTGGAGTCAAACATGAGCACAAACAGGAAGACCCCCCCTCCGCTCCCCTCCACTGAACAGGCAAATGGAAGCCTGCTCTGGGGACAGGATGGATGGGGGGACAAAGAACCAGGCCTTGGCTTGAGGAGTGGGCAGAGTTAGGGGTCCCTGGGCAGGTGATGTGATCCTAAGAGAAGCAGAGAAATGTTCATGTGAGGTCCTCCAGAAAGGACTCCGTCTTTCTCAGGTTTACCCTGCGACAGTCCCAATGTCCCTCTACAAGTGATGAAACAGGCTCAGAGAGGGTCTGTGAGCTGCCTGAGGTCACACAGCGAGACAATGACAGAGGATCCTGCTCACAGGGAGGTTCTGCCATGGATAGGGGGACTCCTCACCCCCAGGAACTGAAGCAGCCTTAGCCTCCCAAGGTGGCCCTGGGGGAGGAGGAGAAGTGCCTGGCCTTTCCTTCTTATGGTCTAGTCCCGTGTCACGGTTTCCTCTAGCAGGTTCTCCTGATGAGGACAGATGAGGCTCCTGTCTGAGCAGTGTTCCAGGTAGTCAGGTATCACCAACTACCGCCTGCTATCGCTATCATCACTGGTAATGCAAATTTTTTTTTTTTTAAGATTTTTATTGGGGAATTAGGCGAGGGGAACAGCATTGGGGAACTGGGGAAAGGGGACAGACAAGTTGCTGTCTTTTTGTTCCTCAGTCTAGTTGTGGAGGACATTGCTTTACTGTCCCATCTTGGTATCATCATTGTGCTCTTCCCGGGTGAGGCAGATCAATCACCAGCCTCTGGACGGCCACTCACAGCGGTTCTTGGCAGCTCACTCCAGCTGCTGGCCGCTCACGCTGGCTGCCGGCCACTCACTGTAGCCTATGGCAGCCCACTGCAGCAGGGGCTGCAGCTATGCTGTCCCGGGGATTCACAGCAACCCAGCTCCAGGTGGAGCTGTTGTTCACCATCCCAGCTGTAGAGGGCAGTGTCACTGGCCCTCTACGTGGGATCCGAACTGGGGCTGCTGGCGTCCCAAGCCAGCTCCTAACCAATGTGCCACTCGGCCAGCCCTGGTAATGCAAATTTAATAATGCCTCGATGATTAACACAGAGCTGACTGTGAGAGGGCAAATGCATTTGACACCATGTTGCAAAGGCAGTGTCGTTCCAAGCTGCCCCAAATAACTCAGGGACATGGTGGAACCAGGCCTAGGTCCCACATGTCAGAATCAAAGCCCAGGGCTGTGGCCTCACAGCAGCCTCGCCGGTTGCCTCCCTGCATTCGCCCATAACAGCAGGGCCTCACGGGGACAGGATTTTCACTATGTTTATGGCAAAACCCCATGGGACCCTAAGAGAGAGGGCAGGTCAGCCAATGACAGGCAAGACCCTATATAAAATATGCACATTAGGGTGGCCTAAGCCAGGCGCAGTTCTTGGGTACCCTGGGAGGAATCAAGGAGGTGAAGCATGTGGGGCCTAAGGGCCTGTGAACCCTTATCTGCAGAGCTAACAGCCTACCAAAGAAGAGAGAAATCTTCCTAAGAAGATAACAGCAGTCCTCCTCGCATTCTTGCCTCTAAGTCTCACAGTGAACCATTATCTGTTCCCGTAGGAGGCAAGGCTGCATTGAACAAAGGGTCTTTCGGCTGAGGTGGTCTGTGAGGCATAGGGAGATTTGGCTAAATTCTTGGGTGACACGTGACTTACAGAACTCGGAAAGAACAAAGCCCCTACCCTGTTTGTACTCAATAGAAGCTGCGAGCTGACCAGATTCTGGGCTCCTATCCATCAGACAGAGTCCCCTGGCATTGCTTTTAAAGTATACTTTGTCTCTTGTTCTTTATTTCTGTTTCTGAGTCCCCGCCGGTCCTCTCGAGGAAGCTAGACCCAGCTGCGCAGAGAAGCGACACGGGGCCACCCTGCTAGATGCTGCTCTGGACTTTCACTGAGTTAAGGGACTCTCATCCTCTGGTCCAGCGGAGCTCAAAGCAGATGATTGGCCATTTTCTCTGGTGGCCAGAGGGCTGACCGAGGCAATGAGGCTGTGGCTCATGGGTTCCTGCAAGTCTGCGCAGGGCCTGGCTCGGGCTGGACCTTGAGCATGGGTCTGATGCAGACTTGGCTCTGCTGGGAGCTAGAGGCATCACCACTCACGGATCCTTTCCTTCGGTTCTTCCACCTAGAATGAGATGCTGCATTTGTGGGAAAGTGGCTTCCCAATCTATACAAGTGCAAATTTGGACTAACTGGTGATTTAAACCTTTCTGCTTCTGGCCGTCTGTGGTTCAGCGAAAGACCATGAACTTGAATTTGGGGAAAGACCCACAACCAAAGTTGTCTGAGCTTCAGGGCTTTCTCAGAATGAGGTGGAACTGTGACCCTCCCTGCAGAGAGGCACCTGTGTGCCAGTGCAGCCGCCACCTCTGGGGGGGGCCTTTCTGCACCCTGAACCCCTCCTGGCCAGACTCAGCAGCCTCTCTTGGCCCCTGCCTGGCTGTCCTCCCCACCCTCTAGGGCATTGTGCACAAAGGAGGCTCCCCAGGCTCTGAGCAGGGATGAACCCAATTTAAGATGGAGGCTTTTCTGTTATGGTAATTGAGGAACCAAGAAATGTCCCCTACAAAAGGAGAAGTGTGTTGTTGCTGGGCCCCTGGACACCCATACCCCACATCTGTCCCCAGATGAATGCCCATTCTCTGGAAAGCCACAAACATTCCTAGCTTGGACTTCTATTGAATCATCTCGAATTCTTTGAACTTTACTAGTCTAGGGAAGGATGTGGGGGTGGGGGAGGAGATAGGAGGCGGGGCAAGATCCCCAAAGAGGTTAAATAGGTGACCTCCATACTTGGCTCTCATCCTTCTCTTCCCTGAGCAGAGGAACCCACATTCTCCTGGGCTCCCCGCACCATGACCCCACTGAAGATGCTGCTCCTGGTTACCCTTCTCCTGGGGGCTTCTCTGCAGGACACCCACGCAGGTGAGTGGGGGGCGGGCGCTGGGACCACAGCCGCAACACACACATATTTGTGTATTATTTGCACCCCACTTATTCTTACAAAGCTGTGAGAGGCCGGCAGCCATAGGATTTTTTTTTTTTTTTTTTTTTTTTTTAAGATTTTATTGGGGAATTGGTGGAGGGGAACAGCGTTGGGGAATCGGGGAAGGGGAACAGACAAGTTGCCGTCTTCTTGTTCTTCAGTTTAGTTGCGGAGGATGTTGCTTCACTGTTGGTATCGTCATTGCGCTCTTCCCGGATGAGGCAGATCTGTCGCTGGCCTCTGGATGTCGCTCATCGCGGCTATTGGCAGCTCACGCTTGGCTGCCAGCCGCTCACGCTGGCTGCGGGCCACTCACTGCAGCCTTTGGCAGCCCACTGCAGCAGGGGCTGCAGCCCACACCATCACCGGGGCTCACACAGCCCAGCTCCAGGTGGAGCTGTTGTTAGCTGTAGAGGGCAGTGTCACTGGCCCTCATGTGGGATCCGAACCGGGGCCGCTGGCATCCCAAAACCAGCGCTTAACCAATGCGCCACTCGGCCGGCCCCAGCCATAGGATTTTGAGGGAGGCATTGAGAGGAAAATAATGATGAAGATGAGGAGGAGGAGGAGGAGAAGGAGGACAAGGATGCCGCAGGGCTTGGTGAGGAAGAAGGCGTGCGTGCATCTCACACTGCAATGGTTGCGAGGCAGCGGCTATCGTTGTTTTGACGGTGGAACGTGAGCAATTCTCAAAAGCATTGGTTCATATCTGTTTTATGAATGGGTCTTGCATGCCATGAGGGAATCAGCATACAAGCAGAATTGGTTCCCAGAGGATGTGAAAAGAAGAGGTTTTTCCATTCAGTTGGGAAAGGAAGGCTGAAATCAGGCACCAGGTCAGTGAGTGCCCTGCTTGGCGACAGAACCGCAGTCTCTGAGGTGACCTTCTCAGTGGGGCCGCTCAGCTCTGAGAGTGTCAGACCAGGTTACAGCCCAGAGATGGGCAGAGGGCAGTTGGTGCTTCTTAGAAAACAGCTAGCGTGGTATTTTCTAAAACCCCAGGTCACCAGTTTGCCTATTGGCAAGTGTTGGATATTTGTCGTCATGCAGAGACAAGGAAACTGGGCCCCAGGAAAGGCCTGGACACATCAGGCCTCCGTTTTATCATCTGTAAATTGGGGTAGTGATAGCACCTGTCTCCAAGTGTGTTATGAGGACTGAGTGAGCTGTTGCCAGGTAAGGTTCAGCCCACAGTAAACATGTGCTGCTTCAGGTGTGCACACACAGACGCACACAGCGGTACACAGAAATATAATGCATAAAAGCATGCACAACTCCCCCAAACACATAGACACACACACACCCCTCATACACACAGATACACACACACCACAGATACACACACATATACCACCCCTCACACACACACCCCTCACACACTCCCCCCTCACACACACACACACACCCCTCACACACACACAGATACACACACACACACAGACATATGAAGACACAGATTCACAACAGACATATACACAAACCCTCCTAGACACACACAGATACATGCACATACATACAGACCAATACACAGGGCTTCCCAAAGTCCACACAGAGACCGCATGCACACAAATGTGCACACATCGACACTCAGACATATGAGCAGGCCCGTCACATACTCCACATAGGAACATACAGCCCTCCCATAACAAGGCCCCAAACAATACACAGACATGCACACAACCCCTCCCCCGCAAACACGGACCCACCCCTGTACCACACAGATGGACATGCACATGGGGACTCCCTTCCACAGATACGTAAGCGTACACAGACCCACCACAGACCCTCCCCACAGCCACAGACACAGCCAGGTCCCCATGCAGATCCTTACAGACACACCTGCTCCTGGCTGTGTCTCTGTAGCTCGAGGTACCAATGTGGGCCGGGAGTGCTGCCTGGAGTACTTCCAAGGAGCCATTCCTGTCAGAAGGCTGGTGAAGTGGTACAAGACCTCAGCAGAATGTCCCAAGAGCGCCATCGTGTAAGTCTGCCCCCAAACGCCTGCTCCTGGGAGCTGCGTGTGGGAGGAGGAGGACCCCGGAGCTCCCAGAAGGCCCCCTAGGGAGAGGCGAGGAGAGAGCGGGGTCTTTGTTGTCCCCTTCATCATCCTGGCCCTGCTCCTTAGGGCAGGTCCAGGCCACCCTCTTCATTGATTTATGGGGACATCGAGGCCCTGAGAGAAATGGGACAGCCCCTGTCACACAGGCAGTTGCAGCCCACGTAGTCACTGCTCCTGGCCTGGGCCTGGGCCAGCCTGAGGAGAGCTCTAAGCTCCAGGCACCCCCAAGATGAGGTTGGGGCCACAAGGTCCTGCAGCCCTGGCTCTCTGGGAGGGACAAGAATCACTGAGGACAGAGCCCCACGGGGCCCCAAAGTTCCCACTAACCCCGTGTGACTTCAGCAAGTGCAGAGGGAGGCCGGTCCCAGGGCTCTAGAGGGCCTTCTTGCCCGGACCCCTTTGATGGTTTTCTCTCTCCGTGTAGGTTTGTCACTGTTCAGGGCAGGTCCATCTGTACACACCCCAAGAACACGAAGGTGAAGAAGGCAATCAAATACTTGAAAAACATCACGAAGCCACATGATTAGGTGTCCTGATTTCTCCCCGGACCATTTGGAAACTTCTGGAGGCCTCAGTGTTTGCTACGCCAAACCCCAGCTGCTTGGGTCCAGTGAAGGCCCTACGAGGACAAAGAGGACCCTAGGTCTCCTTTTCTGAACTGGAACCATGGCATGAAAGGGCTCCGATTAAAGTCTCTCCCTCAGTCTGGGTCTGCGTGTTCTCTCTATCCGTGATGTCACACTGAAAAGGCCATCAGAAAATATCTGGTCTGCCCTGTCCAGGTCAGAAAGGGAACTGAGATTTAGAGGGGGGACATGACTGCAGGCCACTTGAGTGAGGGGGTGCCTGGTGAGAAAGGCCCCGGCAGAGCTGGGGCTGACGGGGTCTGTGGGACAAGCAGGGCAGGGGTGGACAAGAGGATCAGCAGACCCTTCTTTTTGCCTTGCACTGGCAGGGGTTCTGGAAAGGGTCATCTGGGTTCTCGCCTGTCTTGTCCGTCCCTGAAGTTCTCTTCCCAGACTAACCCTTGTGCGAGGAACTGAGGACACACTTCCCCTTGAGCATTTGACCCCATTCCACAAATGTGGCCCCTTCCTTATAGAGTTTCCGCCGAGTGCTGGGGAGCTCCCTGGCCTGGGGGTTCTTGCAGCCCCCTCCCCATATTGCCCACCTCCCACACACTGCAGTCCATCCAGCCCAGGGCACCTTTGCAAGACCCATTTCCTTGTCCCAGCTCAAACCCCAGGCTGGCTTCCAGGGCCCACGGCCTCTGCCTGCTTCCAGGCTGTCTGAGGTCTGAGCTAGCTTCACTTCCCATTGCGCTCAGCCCTCATCTCAGGCTCCAGTCAGCCTACCTCACCCTCCCAGCACAGACATCCCATCCAGCCTCAGCGGAGCCCGCCTCCAGGAAGCCTTCCCATGCCTCCAGCTTTCGGGAACTGTAGGGCAGCCTGTCCTGTGACAATCCCTTCTCCCATTGACTCCTGTGTGGGTCTGTCAGTACTGACTCCTCCAATAGGTTGGGAGCTCTGTGAGCCACCCTGGGAACCCCACAGCCCACATGCTCACAAGGATGGGGATGGGGAGGTTGTGGATCATCACCCCCCCCCCCCCCGGGCCCCTCTGTCCAGGCCCAGCTCAGGGCTGCAGGCCTAGTGTGCAGGGGCAGTCAGTCTTCAGATTCTAGCGCTGCCTCACTCTCCTGACCGGCTGTGGCCTCGTGGCTACTCTCTGGGATGCAGTCTGGAGGCAGAGGCGTGGGTCCTTCACTTCCTAGGATTCTGCGACCTGCATTGTTTCTGGGACCAGCAGTTATTTTCAGGCAGTTTTTGCCTCCTGCTGCCCCCTTGTGGCCAGTTGTCTTATAGCAGGCCAGATGGCTGACTGAAGCCCACTTCGCAGTAGGGGCAGGAATAAAACAACAGTAAGGATAATAATAGGGCTGCTGCTGCTGAACTGGCTTCTCTGTGACCCCAGGGGCCCCTCTGCCACAGTTGGGCTCTTCTCCTGTTCAGATTCCAAGAAATATCCCTCAAACAACTGCCTCGGACCCAGAGTCCTGGGGGCAGCCCTGTCTGAGTTCTTTGTGGAAAAATGTTGTCTTGATCCACTGGGGTGGATCAAGGGGTGGAGGAAGGATGGTCTCAAAAGTGGAGGTGGGAGAAGGAGCCCCTGCCACAGCACAGGAGAGCAAGGGCTGGGGCGCAGATGCTTCACCCTGCAGGCCAGGGCTGGGGAGGCGCTCAGAACATGCATTTCATCCAGTGCACTGCAAAATTGTCTTAAAAGCAGCAAAACCTTTTCATCCCAGTGAGATCGCCCTCAGAAGCCCATACTGTAAACGCCGGTAAGCAGAGCTGCTGTGAGGACCAGAGGCGGCGGGGGTGCTGGGGTGGGAGATGCAGGTGATGGGACCAGCCACCAGGCTCAGCCAGGGAGGCTCCGCTCGGCTCCCGGCTCGCTAGCGGGCATTTTCCTTGTGTGGGGATTTTTCTAGTTTTTAAAATGATATGTCTTATAAAAACAAAATACACGATGCATATGTACGAAATACAAACCGGTAATAAAATAAACACCTGTATACACACCATCCAGCCTTCCTGCGGCTCTGTCCCATTTCCCACTCCCTATTGTCATCCTCCCATCAACCTCCAGGGACAACTATGTTCCTGAGTTTCATTTACCATTCTCCTTGATTGCCTTTAGTTTGTCACGTGTGTACATACATTATATATGTATGAATATATATGAACGTTTGATGTTTTTAAACTTTTGAACTTCATGTAGAAAACAGATTTCACACACACACTCTTCTGTGACTTGCTTTCGTGGCTCCAGGTTCTGCAAGGTTCTTCCATATTGGTGTGCACACCTACAGCCCATCATTTTTCACCATATCTCAACACGACTCATTTACCCATCCTCTTGTAAATGGCCACGTGGTTTATTGCCAGGTTCTTGCTATTACAAATCGTGCTGCTTTGACATTTTTAGCTTGTCGTCTGGTTCATATGTAAAAGAATTTCTCTAGGGCAATGTTTTTCAACAGTGGACGCACTTTAGAATTACCTGGGAAAGCTTTGCAAAATAATGACACCCTAAGCTCAATTCCAAAAGATGGGCTTACCTGGTCTTTGGAGAGGAAGGGTCCCAGGCATTGGTGTTTTTGTTTTTTCGGAAACCACCAGGTGATTCTAATATACAGAGTTGAAACTGACACTAGAGGGTGTAACTGTCCAAACCAATCCTCCCAACACTGTGGAAGAGTTCCCCCTGGTAATGGTTCCCTGCGTCGCCTCCCCTGCCCCCACCAGACAGCTGGCTGGTGGATGGACTGAAAGCAGCCTCTTCTCCTGCCCTCTAACAGGAGTGCTTCCTGCACACGAGGCGTCTGTGAGGCTTCCTTCAGCCTCACTCCCTGCCTGTGCACTCAGAACCTGATATAATGGGGTGGGGGCATGATTTTGCAACTCAAGGGGAGCCCTCAGCCTGGAGCAGGTGTGACCTCACTTGTCCTCCCTCCTCTCCCTCCTCCCACACTCCAAAGCCCGTGCCTTCAGCCCCCTTCCAACCATGCTGTGGCTCTGATTCCTCAAGGAAGGTGTGGTTTCCGTTGCCGACACCCACTTACTGCCTTGGAGCGATTTCAGGGAGAAGAGGCAAGTCCCTACTGCCAGGCTGAAAGCAGGACTGTATTTCACCAAAAGACTGATTTTCCCAGCCCCACCTCAGGCCTACTGACTCGGAACATCCGGGCACCGGTACCTTTAGAGGTCCTCAGGTGATGGACGGCAGCCTCAGTCTCACCCAGTGCTCTCAAATGTATTGAGTTGTCGGAAAAGTCATGACACATTTTTGCAACGAAAAACAGAAAAAATACATCCTGACTTTTCCGACAACCCACTAGTATCTGAGACTGTCTCTGCTCGCAAACCTCCCTTCAGAACTAGTCTTCAAAGTGACAGGGTGTGAGGACTGGCAGTCCCCTCCCACGTGTATTGGGCTCCCAGGCCAGCTGTGTGTGCTGACAGGCCAGGCCTCTTTCCAGCTGACTGGCCTCCTTCTGAGCCTTCCTGTGGAGTGACCAGCAGCTGCCCACATGGGACCGTTAACCACACCAGTGTAGTGGGCAAGAGGGAATGTTATCCTTTTGTAAGTAGTGGTGGGGGCCCGGGACAAGGATCAGGCCAGCAAGGGCAGGTGGCGTTTGCCCAGTGCTCCATTAAACCCCTCCCAGGAGGCTCTTTGGCTCAGCGTTTTCTGTCCTCAACCTGCAGGTAGAGATTTTTGCCCTTCACCTTGGCAACTGCAGGAGGAACTCATAGCAGCCCTGCCAGGCAGCTCGATAAATACCTATTAACATTAAACCTAGTCTGGGGTTGTCATAGTTTCCTACTGCTGTCCAACAAGTGACCACAAACGTAGAGGCTTAAAACCAGACATTTATCCTCTCGGGCCCTGAGGGCTGGAGTCCAGGCACAGCAGAGCCGGGCCTTCACACAGTCTCAGCGGGCCAGGCTCTCTCCTGGAACTCGGGTCCTGCTCTGAGCTTGTGTGGTAGTTCAGTTCAGATTTCTGTTCTCGTGGTGCAGGGCTGAGGGCCCGTTTCTCCGTGCCAGTCAGCGGAGTCTGCTCTCAGCTCTGGGAGGTTGCTGGCGGTTCCTTGCCCGTGGACACCTCACAACACGGCAACCAGAGAAGGCAGCAAGAGAAACTCGGTTCTCCAGTTCTCTTAAAGGACCAAATCTCAGGTCAGGCCCACTCAGGATAATCTCCCCTTTCACAGAAGGTCCCCTCACTTTTGCCACATAACCTAACCTAATCACAGTAGTGATGGCATCATGCTCACAGGTCCTACAGGGAGTTGCACAAGGGCGTGGGGCACTGGGGGTCATCTCAGAACTGCTGACCACAGGGGCCGTGCAGTCAAACTAAAATCTACAGATTCATCGTGGGTTTGGATTTCTGTCCTGTGCCCTCTCAATTCTCATCAACATGGAATCCTCTACAGAGATGGGGAGGCCCCGGTCCCTAAGTGTCGGACTGGCCCCATCTGTGTGTGACACTAAATCTCTCCAGAATAGAAAGTTCTGTGGTCCACGCTGAGCTTGGATGGCTGAGTCAGACATCACACACACCCCCTCTTCACACTGGCATGTGCAAGTACACAAGTTTAATACTGTAGATTAACAGAAATAACAACAGAACACAGATGTAATACACTAAAACGGGGGTAAGGTGGGGGTGAAAGGGGGTGAAGGGACACTGGCTGCGATCACAGCAACCAATGAGTGATTCCTTTGGTGCCCTGAGGTCATGCAACACTTGACTCATGTCACCAGGAACTGCATGTTGAGTACCACCAACTCTGGAGGACAAGTAGTGGCACTACTGCTGAGCTTTGAAGAGCGGCAGGGGCCCCCTTTGTCAAGTGTTAATACTCAAGGATGTCTGAGCTCGGAGACTGTTGTGGTCAGCATGATGACACCGGGAGAGGAGCCTCTCCAGGGCGCTCCACTCCCCTCACACGGGGTGAAGAAACAGGGTAACCGGGCCCCAGATGCCTTGGCCTTTAATCCACAGCAGCACTACTCACCACTGCCCCACAGACAGCTGCGCTCCATCTACTAAGCAGCCTCCCGCAAACGGATTTCCAACAGAGAGGGAGGAATTCCAGAGATGGGAGGAACCACAACGGTGAGATCGGAGGGACAGGAGTCAGCCGGAGGGGCAGGTATGTCCCGTGCTGCGTCCTTCCTAGGCATCGCTGAGATTGTTACTGCTCAGGAGCACCTGCTCCCCAGGTTTGAAGGCTGGCATCCCGAGGTAGGGGCAGCTGGCACAGCGGAAAGCATCGCCTAGGTAGCACTGTGGAGAGGAGAGACAATCATACTGGGAAGCGAGTATCGTCTTATCCAGAGATACAGGCCAGAAGAATGGGATCGCTCACCATAACATGGCCACAGCGGCCTGAAGGAAAGGGCTAGGGGTGTTTGTAGGTCCAACTGGGACTCAAACACTAAGAGTTTTTAAGATCTCTGGTTTCATGAACACCATGGTCTAGAGAAGCTCTTTACGAGGCTATTATTTCTGTATTCTCCATAGTTCAAATCATAACCAACACAGCCAAATGGCTGAGTAGCCTCAGGCTCACTATGAAGTAGGAAAAAAAGGGGCAAAAATAAGCAACCAGAGCCCCCACTCTGGGCAGGAGCATGGTAACCCACTCTCAGGAGATAACCGCACTCCCCCATTATGACCTACATGCACATTCTCACATATTCGCCTATGATTAAAATATTGGGGCAGTAAATTCCTTGCAGCTGGAGCTAGTCTGTGTGTAGTTTTAGGATGATGCCTGATGCCACTGGGGTTTTGTGAATGTTGAGTAATGATCCAGATATTTACGTTTCCACAAGCCGACTTGGGTTGGGAGCTCATCTGGTCCCTTGATTTCTCTTTTTCCAGTTCTTCGGCAAGGCCACAAGTGCTGGGGGAAAACCAGTAACTAATGAGTGAGATTTGCCACCACCCAGAAACTCCAAATCCTTGACAGTGCCGAAATGCACTCTAAGACGCTTCTCTTTATACCAGGATGTCTTTAACGCAATGCCTATGGAGCTAGGCGGATAAGATAACTGGGTGAGGCTGTTTAGGGGGACAGTAAGAGTGGTGGAGAATGGGGGGCCCAGAGGGGAGATGCCCTGCCTACAAAGGGCAACCACTACCCAGCATTCAACTCTCCCCAGCACACCCTGACAATGAGCCGAGGGTGCTCAGTCCACCGAGCGGAGTGTCCTGCTTTGGTCTGCTCTGAGGACAGCTTCGGCTACAGTGAGCTGAGAGCAGAACAGAGAGCAGCCCCCGCCCCCCGCCGACCACATTCCTGCTGGCCATCTGGGCGCTGCGTCACGTTACAGCCGCCAGGTGTTCTAACTGTGGCACGTCCCGGGTTTCCTAGAACTCACTCATGACTCTTCCTGTTGACTTTCCCGGAAGGCGCTCTTGTAGATTTTCTAAGAAGCCAGACCAGAAGGCCCAGCTGATCTTACTTCTCTCTCCCTGGGCACCTTCACAGACACAAAATACTGACCTTTCCATGCCTCCTCAGGTCTGGGCTTGCTACTCAGTTCTTCACAACTAAATAGTGCGCTGTTTAGAGATTCACACGTGGGTGGTAAATTATGACAAAAGCCAGGAATGATTAACACAAACTTAGGAGAATGGTAACCTCTTGTGGGGAAGAGGGAGCAAGGTGCAGGAAGCACGCAGAGGTGACTTCTAAGGTGCCAGGAATGTTCCCGATTCTTAACCTGGGTGATCTGGACATGGGTGTTCATGCTATTCCTCTTTAACACATGCCCGTTTAATGCACTCCTCTGTATGTCTCCGTCACAGCGGAGTATACGACTCCTTGACAACCAGGGGCCCCCGGAGGCAGCACGACAGGCTCTGCTCAGGCCGGCACTCACCAGTTCTTGCAGGCCTTCTTCTTCTTCCCTTCTCCACACGACGGAGCCCGCAGGGAAGCTGGATCTGGCTTCTTCAAATCTTCTGGGTCTAGCAGCTCATCTGAGTCAATGAGGTCCTGGAGAGTGTTTGACGAGTTAATGACACGGTCATGGTCTCTGCTAATGAAAAGCTGAGGTGGTCGCAGGTTTACACCGCCCATGTACGGAGACACCCGCCATCCTACTTCCGGACGATCGCCAGCTCAAGCCGACCACCACAGGGAAGCAGTGTGCGCACTGCAGATGAATTAGGTTAGGAGGGGCTGGGAACTGATTTACAATGTAGCGAATACAAATGCATGTGTGTGGGGGGTGCGGTGGGGGGAGCAGGAAGAACAAAGAGGGAAGCGTTATAGTCATGTGAATATATGAAGGGACGTCAGGTAAAAGACAAGAATAAAGTATTTTCTACATAATTTCAGAGAAAACGGTCAATAATATACAATTTGTGTAATTCTTTGATCAACATGTGAACAATTAATCTATGAGCTCTGTGAGGGCACAAACCATAACCTAATTTGCTTGCCACTATAACTTCAGTGGTTGAGAAAGAACTTTATTATGGACAGCACTGTTCAAAGATGAAAAAGTACTACTTTTAAGACAGTGAGTGTTCAGTGATTTGTCCAGAGGAGCCAATAAAAATATTTTAGCTGACAAACTCTTTTCAGGTTTACACATGCCCACAAGAGTCTTAAATACATCACATGAAGTGAGAACAAAATAATCTGTGGGGAAAAAGGGATGCTGAAAAGAAATTTAAGTGAATGTGGAGTTTCCTTCTAATTCAAAACTGCTGGTGACAGGCATGGCCACAATACTGGGCTTTAAATACTTTCATACCGACAAGTCCAAAGAGGCCACTCCAAGCTATGACCATTTACACCAGCGGTAGGGCTGAAAAGAAAGCAACCACCTGAACACAGGGCCGACTCACCATGCCGTCATCATCCATGTCATTGGCTGAAAGGGTCCAGAGCTTGGCAGCTGCAGGGTCCACAGCAGGTTTCACTGGGTCCAATCAACGAAAGGAAAAGAGCTCTAGAAAGCAGCCGGAAACAAACTACAGGCAAACCTAAGTGCTTCCTATGGAGACACTGCATAGAGAATACACTGGACTAGGAGTCAGAAGCTTAGGTTCGAGGCCCAGCTCTACCACTTATAAAAGGCATGACTTGGACCAATCACGTTTAGAAGCCACCATTTGTTAAGCACTCCATTTGTTAAGCACTGGATTTGTACCAGACTTTACATGAAATATTTTACATACATCATCTAATTTAATCCTGCTAACAACCACATGAGGTATTTGTCGTCCTAATTTTCTAGATGGGGAAACAGGTAGATACTTATGCCAGTTACACAGAGCCTCAAATACAAGTCTGTCTAATGCTTTTAACTTCCGCTCCACATTGATTTCTCCATCTTATCTTAGTTTACATCCCTTGAACATGGGGATAATGGTACTCCCTGCACCCACTGCAGGTGATTTGATGATTAAATGAGAGAGTGGGTCAAAAAGCATCATGAATAGCAAAGCTTTAGCCTCACACAAACCCGTTACATACAAGAAAAAAAGCTGATGGTTGCAGCGTAACACCAGTCAAGGGCAGATACAAACCTTGCCCCTCCTGCATCTCCGTCCAGACCAGGAGGATGGCGGGAAAGGGCTGAGACCGAATTCAAGTTTGGGGCCCCCTGTCCTCAATGGGAGCTCGGGGGTAAGAGCACCCCCTAGTGATCAGTCACAACTGCATGCGCAGACCTCCCCCAGCACAAACTGTTCATCTAAGCTGTTCCTACCCAATCTGGGACTATGAATCCAAAGTTAGGTAGGGTTCCTACCTGTCAGGCTGGACAGTCAAAACAGAGCAGTGTGAAGCTACCTACACATTTTTGCATACCTCACAGCTGGGACAATTTTCTCAATTCAGGCATTAAAAAATGATAGGAAGGGTGAAGTGGAGGCCAAGAGAAGGGGAATGCAATTTTCTGAGAAGTATCTTTACAAGTGTCTTAGGATCCTCAAAGTAAGAAGAACTGACTTGATCGGCATAGAAGTAAAGGACACATGGGAAGCGGAGCAGGCACTCTTATCCACCATTCCCACCACCAGGAGGTCTTCTGAGGAAAATGTCAAAACCTGGGACCTGGAAAGACTTCATTAACTAAACGATGTGACTCAGGCCTCTGGAATCCAGAGGGCTCTGTCCTCTTTGTAGAAAGGGCTGAACTGGATAATACCTACGCATTACTTCAGTTTGGGATCTGAAAATACCCAGGACAATAGTATATTAAGCATTCTTCCGACTGGAAATGATAGAAATCCTCTAAAAATATCACTATGCCATTCAGATTTGGCTCAATTTCTAATCTGTCCTTCCAGGCCCAGTCAGGCAAAAGAATGTCCAGTCTTACCTGAAGGAGAAGACTTCTTGGCAATAGAAAGCTTAAGTTGACTAGAAGAACCCACTTCAAAGTTGGGTTTTTTGCCTGTGATTTGCACAGAAAGCAAGCTGTCACTATGGTAGCCCAGGTGTTCTTGGACAGACTGTATCTCCTCGGGGCTCAAGGACTCCTGCTGTAGCTGGAATTCAAGACAACAGAAGGATCATGCCACACTCCTACAAAATGATGTTTCCACTCCGCTCACCTCCAGAGGCATCAGGTACTGATTTCTGTGAATTAAGTACACAGACTGGCAGGATCTTATAAAACCCAGTATAACCGCGGGAGGTAATGCATCACATCATGCCTCACATCAGTTTCTTACTAAGCACAACCCTGGGGTGCGAATTTGGCTACATGTGTACTTGAGCCTACCCTTGGGAAGGTTTAAAGTATTTATTAAATATCTGTCTATTAGGTATCTGTCTATTAGAAAGCACTGAGAGTCACTGTGGGGGGTTGTGATGATTATGATTATAAAGACCAATCAGACATGGCCTTGTTGAATAGGATCCAAGCCTACAGCAGGGAAGCAGGCCCACCATAAAAAGAGTGAAATTTATACCCTAACAGGAAAAGAACCACGGGGGAGGAAAATGCTTCCTATGTTCCTGGGGAAGTAGCAGCAGCCAGTAAAAGTAGGAAAAAAGATGGAGATGCTACCTCTGGTCTAACAATTATAGAATGGTTACATAAATCATAGCCCATCTATAGCACGGAATATAATATTATTAATATTAAATCATTAATAAGAATGAGGGGCAACACACTGAGACCGATAAATGTCTGGAAAGCTAGTGACTGAACAATTCATACAAATGACCTTATCTACATTAAAAAGTGTGTGTGTGTGTGTGTGTGTGTACTTGTAAATACATTAAAAGGTCTGAATGGCCATACAATATATATATTGGTAGCTTCCTCTGGGGAGGGAAGTATGAGCAAGGATTGCGATGTCACTTTATATTCTCCAGTATTAATTGAATTTTTATGAGCGTCCCTCATTTTAGAATAAAAAAAGGAAAACCTTAAACTACAAAGGCAAATAAGAAAGGGTGAGCATGAAGAAACTAAGACCCATGGCTGTGTAGCCAATCAGTGCTGTAACCGCTCTCATGGTCTAACACTTACCTCTCACACAAGAAAATTTCAACATCAGAGAAGAATGTAGAAATGTAAACACCTCTATTTAATTCTATTGAATTGTCAGAAATGGGATTGTCCCCTCCAAACGCCTCCAGCCTCCCCTCAAACATCTGAGGATGATCTGGGCACTGCCTTTCACTTGGGCCTAGGACTCGCGTCCATTAAGAGATCTACGTCCCACTGTCCCTGCCACTAAACCAGTACTGAGGCCAGAATATGCCCAACTCACATGTGGGCCCCGGCTGAATCTCTTCAAAGGTTTATTCCAGAGGTTTTGTATTTGAGGCATCATGCATCTCACATGCAAAAGAATTTAACTTATTTCCTAGTCTAGGTGACACTGATCACCTCACCTTCAGGGCTACTATTTCCTGACTCCCTTTGTATCATCTGACAAAGAGATACTGGGTTTAGTGACCCAAGGTTTAAATTCCCAGCACAGAAGGTTGTATAACAACATACCTCTTTCACTTCCACAAGACCGGAAAGAGTCAGGGCTGAACACAGCTTAGAGGCCGTCTTCACTTTGCTATTGTTAACTGCCAAGAGGAAAACCCCAATCAACAGCTTTATAGGTCAAAGCAGGAAAAACAATTAAGGTTCTATCCTATTTGGGTCAGCAGGCATTAAAACAATAATAACCTACTCTGTTTAATGTATATATAATTTAGTGATATTTTCATTTAACTTGGTTCTTCAAAATTCTCTTATGAATTTTAAGTGTTACATAGTAATTCCATTATTATTGTTTCTTATCATTATCACTTTCTGCTTCTTGGAAATATCTAACCTTGCACAGGTCGCTGGATAATGATTGAGAAAGAGGCTTAGAAACTCTAAAGTATACAAGCACTGATTCCTCTCTTTATAGTCCTGAGAAAGGATGCTGTTTAATCACTCGAGGTTTACATTCCCAGCAAAGAACTCTGATATCTTCTACATATATCAAAGTTGTATTTCCACATAAACACCTTCATACATTTCAAAATACTTTCACTTCTAGTATCTTATTTGATGAAATAAGTCATCACATTTTGATGCAAATTTTAGTTAAAAAGCCTAAAAATTCAGAATTTAATTACTCTGACAATTCACCACATGATCAAAAGAATGTTTTTATTTCTTGCATTCTATCCTTAGTTTCACATGAATCAATAATCACCTTACCCCTCCCAGACTTCCAGTCACCATTTTTAAAGCATAACTATGGATAACGGGAAGTTAAAAAAAAAATTCAGGGAGGATACACAACTAGAGTGCAGTATGAAGACCAGGAAATTGACATTGATAGTCCATAGAGCTTATCCAGAATTCACCAGTTTTACATACACACGCGCGTGTGTGTGTGTGTGTGTTTCTATGCCACCTTAGTACACATGTAGATTCGTATCACCACTACCACACTCAGGATACAGACTGTTACACCACCACCAGAAACCTCTACTACTCTTTCGCTCCCTCCCACTCCTAACCCCTGGCAACCACCAATCTGTTCTTCACCACTATAACTTTGTTATTTCACGAATGTTACGTGAATGGAATCATATAGCATGTAACCCTTTGAGACTGGCTTTTTCACTCAGCATGATTCCCTCGAGATTCATCCAAGTTGTTGCACATATCAATAGTGTGTTCCTTTTTACTGCTGCATAGTTTTCCATGGTATAAATGTACCACAGTTTAACATTCACCTGTTGAAGGACCCAGCCATTTTCACATTTCCTTCTAGTTTACTACCTAATGGGTCAAAGATCACAATTTGTTCAGATGTGTTGCTTCAGTTTTTTACAATAATTTATTCCTAAGAAGAAGGTTCGGCTGTAGGAATATTGATCTCTAAACGATACCTGCTGCTCAGAGAGATGCAACAAACATACCTAAAGATTCAACTCTCTTAAACTCTAGTCTTTCAAATGAAGATTTTCTTACCTGCAGCAGTCTCTACTGGCTCTCTCAGAAAAAGGCATCCACCAGGCCGAAGGATCCGCGCCATCTCAGCCAGGATCTCAGCGCTGTGCAGAACGGTGCTTCCAGGAATTACGCCCGACAAAATAATGTCAAAGTTGGATTCTTTGTGGGCAGCTGAAAAGAAGGAAGACGCCAATCAGCAATCCCCTGGACCCCAGAAGCAATCCCCCAAGCCCTCCCAAGCCCCGACAAAGGCTACAGGCCTGGCCCTTGTAGAATGCATGCCCAGCAAATGCTATTATACCACCGTTATCAGCAAGAGGGATGAGAACACTGCTGCCCTGCTCTCCCCCAGTCTAATTTCATATCCTTTCATGTGCTGAGAGAAAAGAGTAAAAAAGGAAGCTAGATGAAGAATAAGCTTTTTTTTTTTTTTTTTGAGGGCAGTGTCACTGGCCCTCATATGTGGGACCCAAACTGGGGCCGCTGGCTTCCCAAGCCAGTGCTTAACCACCGTGCCACTCGGCCGGCCCAAGAGTAAGCTTTTTAAAAAAATAATGTGGAATATCTAATAAGAAACAAGAACATGCTTAAAGAAATCATTGACTACACTCCTAAGCCCTCTACATCTCAACTGAAAAGCAGGGTGACCGCCCACTACTATCATGTGCCACCCAAAACAAAAACTCAGTTATCAAGGAACAACAGAAATGCAGCACTCCCATCAAAACCGACCCCCCCCCCCACACACACATCCGGTTAAGACAACCTGGGTAGGGACTTACACTGCAACAGCTGGTTGATGTTTTCCACAGACACTCGGCCCTCACTGCCGGTTACTGCCTGAAGCTTATCCACCAGATCCTTCAGGGCCTCCACCGGGCAGGACTTATCCCAGACCACAGCCACAAACTGGCCAGCTGAGATCCCAAAGTCTGCCATGCCTGCAGTGCTGCGGACCTAAACGCAATGGGCCACAGGAGAGTTAAGACTGAGCAGAGAAAAGAGTGTAATTTAATCCACACACCACCATCAAATATGATTAGAATCACAACCTAATTCTGTCCTGCCACCAGGAAAAGCTGATCACAGAGAAAATCTTACTGTTCATACCAGAGTCTGACTAAATGAATCCATTATCCCAAGGTTTCATAACCCCAACATACCCAAACAAAGGAACATGTTCGCTTCCTTGGTGAGAATCCTGACTTGGCAAAAAGATTATTTCCTCTTTGATGTGAGACAACTGAGCTTGACCAGAGCATGAAACACATCATTAATTAGGCAGAAGTATGACTCAGCAAGGAAGGCAAACAAATTGGCAGATATAACCCAACCACAAGCTTTATGTTTTTAAAGAGACAACTTATTAAATTTAGCAAATTGAATATTTTCCCTTTCATCAAAATATGATCTTTGTATCAGTTATCAATAGTATCTACTATGTCTTTCTTGAACATTTAATATTAGCCAGACTGTTCAAAGCACTTTACATACATTATCTCATTTGAACCTCAGAATAACCTTATACAAGATATTATTCCTGTTTTACAGCCAGGAAACTAAGGCTGTTGACTTTACCCAGGTCACACAACTAATGAGTGTTGTGTGGATCAAGAGCTGAGGTTTAAAGCCAAGCCCATATGACTTGACTGTAAAGCCCATGCTTTTAACCTTCGGAAATTTCCCACCATGGGTCAACTTTCTCTTCCACTTGATACTCAGATGAGTATACAATGTGCTTACAATGAAATTAGGTCAGGAGATAGCACTCTACTCAGTTCCTCCTTTCTTTCTTAAACATTAATGCCACAAAGTTTCCAACTTAAAATAGCTCTAATAAATGACACAAAGTCAGAAGTTGTGGTGGGCCCATCAAGCATGGATCAGCCTTAATGCTGAGCATGCTTCTGCAGAGGTGGCTAACTAGTGACCATTATTCCACCACAGACACTCTGAACCCGAATTTAAACCATGTCTCCTACACTCTTCCTTCTTTGAAAATGTTCGCTTCAAATGACTTGCTCCGATGCCTAAGATATTATAGCACTTTGATTTTTTGCTAATTTGCTAAAGAAGTTACTAAAATTTTCTTTTCTAGAGCAAAATCAAAACTCCCCAGTCTTCTGGATTCAAGTCTTCCATAATTTGGCTCCACCTGTATCTCACACTTCTCCAAAGTGAATCCCTCCTCGTTCTATGAAAAATATTTGCATTTTCACTCTCTCGTGCCTTTTATCTAGTTCCTTCCATGTGGTATGCACACTATTATCCTGACCTGACTTCAAGTCCCAGTAAAAGGTTACCAAGTGTTGTCAGGCAAGAAGGATTCCTGAGTCATTGAATTATGATTTTCAAATCCCTAAAAAGCACACAATCACGAACTGAAAATTTTAAGCTTTTAACTGTCACATGATGTTAATAAGCCTTGCAAATCTTTAAAGTGAGAGACTTGGGATCAATCTCACATTTACGAATCAGTCAGGGACGTTAGGAATATGGATTGCTGGACACGAAGTTATAATGCTGGACATTCTGTTTCCAGAATGACATTGGAACAGGTTCTCTCTTAGGACAATAGAAAGAGATGACAAGCTCCCTGCCCACCAATGACTAATACACCCTTGCACTGTACTCACAGAAAAATCCTCATGAAAGAACCAAGGGGCCAAAGGTTACTTCTTAGCTAGAGAAAAAGCGAGATGTCTGGACCTTTTCAGCAACCTTTATGGAGGCAACCTGTACAGAGCACAGGTTTTGAATATAGATGAACAGATCTACCTACCACTAGATCTTCTAGTTATTAGCTACATGACATGGGTGTGTTATTAGCCTTTTTTCTCATCAATAAATGAGGGATAATTTCATCTTTTGCAAAGCTGATGTAAGTCGTGAGAAGATAAAAATATGTAAAGCCCTCAGCAGAGCCTGACACACAGAGCTCAATAAAATGCTCTAAAAGAAATGAGTTTCCACGTCTTGGTGGCCAGTTTACTTGCCTTTGTTTCAAATAGTCCTATGAAACCTTGTTCTTCCTCCTCAGCCATGCCTGCTGGGAGGATGTGAAGCTTCTTTTTCATTGTTAGAATTACACAGTGTAAGAGCTACGCTTTATGACATCTACAGTATTCTAGTGGGATTGTGTCTGTAACCTAGAAGAATGTAAAGTGCTTTGCGTTCCATATCCCCCCAAAATAATCTTCTATGGCAAGAGGGAGCTCGTAAAATACATTTATTAAACATTAACCCTCAAAAACAGACACAGCCACCACTTGGCGTCAGCATTTTCCAAATAAAATGGGAGAGAATGTTCTTTTCAATATCTATAATAAAAGCCAAAGTGTGCTGCTTTTTTCATCATCAGAATTCTGTGTTATCAATCTGTCTTAAAAAAAAAAAACCTAAGGAAAAAATGCGTGGCACTTAAATCAACATACTTAGAAGTATGACTCAGAGCCCAGTTTCATAACTACAGAGAGGTAGATGACAGTAAGTCGTGGTCACGTCACTTGACTCATTAAGCGTCGCTTCCACGCTGCGGCACGTACCTGCCCGGGGCCCTTCTAAAACGCACTGGCAGGCAGTGACGGCAGAGGTCTAAGAATAACTTCAGGAGGTGCACTTGTTTATTTTTAAGGTGCCCGGTAAACATCAAATCATGAGGCATTTGGCATCTCTTGAGGATGAAGGGGGCCCAAGGCAAAAGTTAAGATTGAAGTTTCGGTATCAGTTCAAACCAAAAATTCAAACTCCTAAGTGAGGTGCAGAAACAAATCTGAGAATACTGACAGTTATCAGAAAATTGTGATTCAAATGAACTGACTAAAGCTCTCTCTCTCTCTTATACACACACACAGAAAAAAAGGTAATCATCAGCAAGGAAACAAGAAACTCCAAGGAAAATGGAAGGCTGTCTCCAGGCAACTGGGTGTGTGTCAAAGAGTGGAGGGCTTCAGAACGGTTATCCAAATGCTCGAATTTCCCCAGGAAAGACGCACTGGAAGTGGACAGAATGCAGATAAAAAACAAAACGCTTTACGGAGAGATCGGTAGCGCTTCACCAAAATCCAGAGAGATGGATATGAAAGGGTAACATGTGGGGAGTAGTTTTGGCGTAGAGCGCTTTCTCCACACATGCTTTTTAAAAATGGTTTTAAAAGACTAGGGCTGGGAAGGGGCGCACAAAACAGATACAAGGGCTTAGCTGCCAACACAACATTTACAGAACGACAAGCACTAATCCCTCACCGCAAAGCCCTTTGCTGCTTCCAGCTCAGAGGAAGCCTCCCCGGCGGTCGGTATTCCAGCGAGGCGCCCTGCACTTGCATTTGTTTAGAGACGAGTGCACGGCCTCCCCGGGTCGCCCAGCGCTTGGCACTCGACGTCTGAATGCCACCGGCCTTTCCCAAACCCGCGCATCCTGCAAATCACCTGGGAGCAGCTGCTAAACACTAAGTTCCTAGACACCACCCAACTCTCCCGGAGAGAGACCTGGGTATCCGATTGATTAGCAAGCCTCCTAAGTGGTTCTTTCCATCTAGCAAGCTGGGGAAGTATTTAATTATACCAACTCAAAAATCACAACCCGGGGGATTGCCCCCCAAGATCAGAACCAGCTCCCCCAAGGTTTGCGGGGCTGAGGCCCAAGGTCCCAGCAGAAGCGACTGGCAGGCGCGGGTCTCCGACGTCGATCTCGGGAGCCCCGCGCTCACTCGTCGGCGCGCTTCCCCGGGGGCTCAGACCCGAGACCGCCGTGCAGGACGCGAGGCAGCCCGGGGCGGGCAGAGGCCGCGGCGCCGGGAGCCAGGGACGGGCAGAGGCGGCCCGGCCCCTCGCACTGGGTCCCCTGGGGGGGGAGCCCGCCCTCGGCCTCAGGCAGGCGGCCCTGGCTCCGTCCCCGCAGGACTGGGGCGAGGAAATGAGACCATCTGGGGACATGGGGACACGGGAGGGCTGGGAGGGGGCCGCCGGGGGAGGTCGGGCTCTCCAGCCACCAGGACAGCGCTCACCTGCCACCCGGGACTCGATCCCCCACGTCTCCGCGGCCGCCGGCTCCGCAACACGCGCCTCTCGCGAGAAGGGGGCGGCTCCCGCGGCGCTGGAGGGCGGACGTGGCTGCGACGCGCTCTCGGAGCTGCGGGCGGAAGTGGCTGCGACGCGCTCTCGCAGCTGCGCCCGCCTCGTCGCCGTCGGCTGCGTGCCCGCTTCCAAGATGGCGGCGGCGGTGTCTGGCGCGTTCGGCCGAGCCGGGTGGCGGTTCCTACAGCTGCGGTGCCTGCCGGGTGAGGGGGCGACCGAGCCGGGGAGCGGGGAGCGAGCGCGAGGACGGCTTGGGCTAGGGGCAGGGCGGATAAGGCCGTCGTGGCGGCCCGCGAGCAAGGTGAGGTGAAGGGCACGGGCGCCGAGCCGCCGGCGTCCCGGGCTGGAACGTGACGGACCATCTGGCTGGTGTCTGCCCCCGGCCTCCCGCGGTGAGGGGCCGGAGCCGCGGAGCCGGGCCTTTCACTCCCATTTAATGAAGTTAACGGAGCCCCAAAGAGGGATGTGGGTGCCCAAGGTCACGCAGCTCGTCGTTTGCAGGACTGGCCGACTCGGACCATTGCCAAGGCCCTGGGCCAGGACCACAGAGAGCGCATAGTCAGTCCGCAGTTTCCTTAGTCAGCCCTTTCCGCCCCGCCCCCACCTCAAGAATTCGGATATCCTTGTGCCACTTTATAGTCAGTATTTTTGTTTATACATTTGAGTTCTTAAAAATATAGACGTTTTGGGCCGGCCGAGTGGCGCGGTGGTTAAGCGCTGGCCTGGGAAGCCAGCGGCCCCGGTTCGGGTCCCACATATGAGGGCCAGTGACACTGCCCTCAAAAAAAAAAAAAATATATATATATATATATATATATATATATACACACACACATACATACACACACACACACACACACACACACACACAGGCGTTTACTTTAAAAGAGAGACTTTAGATCACTACCATAAGTGGAAAACCGGTGTCACTTTCCATAAATAGGATGTATGCATTAACACATTAACATAAATAGATGACTAATGAAACATTGACCTACATTTCCCCCGGAATCTTCTTGTGAGCAGCAGTGGTTCCTCAATGTTTCTTTAAACTTTTCAAACTTTTATGAATAATTGCTCCATCTTTTCCATACATATACTAAAATATTGATATTTTTACTCATACTGACTCTGCTGTGTTTCTTTTCGAAGCCAGCGCTTAACCAGCGGGCCACCCCGCCGGCCTGTGTTTCTTTTCAAATCATTGTTCCCTGAGTTGGTCCATAGATTTTTTTTAAAAAGGAGTTGTTTTTATATGAAACTCCAAACTAAATATGTTAAGTAAAAGAAATGCTTGTGACCCAGCAAATCTACTCCTAGGTATTTACCCAGGAGAAATGAAAACATATGTTCATGAAAAGGTTTGTACAAGTATATTCATAGCCACCTTAACTTATATTAGCACTGGAACAGCTTAGGTGGCCATCAACAGAATAGTGTTTCCTAATGGAATACTATTCAGCAATAAAAACTAACAATCTACTGATATACACAAAAACATGAATCATTCTAAAAAATACACTAAACAAAAGTTTTAACACCAAAAGGACATACTTTATGATACTATGTAGATGAAATTCTAGGACAGGCAAAACTAGAGTGAAAAATTAAACAGTGTGAGTAGGGAGTGACTGGGAAGGAACATGACGGAACTCTCTGGGGTGATGATAATCCCAAGATAGGAGTTCAGGTTATGCAAGTGTATATATTTGTCAGAGCTCAAAATTAGCACATTTAAGACTTATGCATTTCATTGTCTATAAATGTCACCTCAATAAAAACAGTAAATATTGAATGACATGCATGCTGAAATGTTTAGAGATGGAGAATACTGAGGTTTGTCACGAATGCATCAAAAAAATAAGATGGATTGATGAATGAAGAGTGTGATGGCTAAATATAGAAAACCTAAGTGGTGGATATACAGGTATTCGTGCCACCGTTATTTCAACTTGAAAATTTTTGTAATACAGTGTTGGGAAAGAAAAAAGTAGCATGAGCTCATGCTTAGGAAACAACTACTCTGTTTTCCAAAAGTCCTTCCCTAACGTAAATGGGGTGTTCCGATATTGCGGATGAGAAAGCAGCTAGATGCCATATAAACACTAGGGAATCAGCGTTCAGACTTAATTTCTAGTCCAGTACTCTTGCCTCCATATATAAATATGTAACATTTTGAAGTCACTTTTCACTTTTTGTTTCAGCCTCATTCCCATAGAGCAAGTAGACATTATCACTCTTAATTTGCATATTTTGAAGCCATGCTCATTGGAATGAAATGGTTTGCCCTGCACCACACAGCTAAGAAATGATAGAAACAGGCCTAGAAGCCAGGCCTTCTGGTTCCCCCGCGTCATGCTTTACCTCCACGTTATGTCTGAAGGTTGCCAATTTACCCAAGATTTTGTCTGAGATCCAACACTTGGATAAATAGTTCTGGAGTAGACTCTGCCCTGCTTTTCCTTTTTCCCATCCCTTATACTGCTCTGGATCTCAAAGGATCTTCTCTGGTAAGTGTCCCTGACTGACCAGCCCAGTTTCTGTTTCAGTGTCCCGCTGCCTATCAGCCCCGGTGCCACGTGCCTTCCATGCTTCAGCCCTGCAGCTAAGATCTTCAGATGAGCAGAAGCAGCAGCCTCCCCCCTCTTTTTCTCAGCAACATTCTGAGACACAGGGGGCAGAAGAACCCAATCCAGAGTCTTCTCGTGCACCCCCCAGGTAGGCACCAGCACCCAGTCCTCCCATTTCTGGCCACTTTGCATGCTGGGTATATCTGTTCTCCTTCCTCTTTCCTCTCTATCGTCTTTCTCACCTTTTATAATTTTTAAGACTCTTTGAAAGGAACCTATTGTTTTTTTTTAATGAAAATGGTGTGTGTACATTCTAAAACATCTGAACAATACAAAGAAGTTCACAAAAATAAAGCAGAAATTACAAGAATTCACAAACCCAGAAATAACTCTGCTAACATTTTTGTGAATACCCTTCTGGACTTTTTCTAAGCATATTTCATATATAAACTTACGCATGTAATAATGATTAATTACACTGTATGCTATACATACTGTTCTGGAACCTGTTTTTTTCCACTTAATAGCACATTTTTAATGTATTTTGACAGTCTATATTATTTTAATGATTGCATAGTATACCAGCAAATGGCGATCCCAAAGTTTACTTAACCTAATTTTTATTGATGAATATTTATATTTCCTTCACTGGTATAAAAAATAATGGGATAAAGTATGTCATTCTCTCAGCAATGGAAGCACTGAGTCAATGGATATTCATATGTAACATTTTGTTACATGTGTGGGGTCAGATTGCCCTCCAGAAAGGTAATAATAATTTCCATTTCCATTAGATTTTTTTTTCCTTAATCCTGCCACTGAGAAGTTTCTCTAGCTCTGAAATTTGAATGCTCCCAGTCATTTTTCTCATCTCCTGATTAAACTACTTTTCACTGCAGTTCAGCAAATATTTTTTGAGGACCTACTTTGTGTCAGGCCCTGTGAATAATATAACCATTGTCTTCATGGAGTACAGTCTTGTGCAAATACAGATATAGAAACTGCGTTAAGGGCTATAAACGGAAATCCAGGGTGCTGCGAGCATGGGGCTTCCACTGCACCACCTCCTTGCTCGCTGCTTCTCTTCTCTTTGACCATGTGGGAGCGGAAGGATGATATCATTTTTACTGTGTTGGCATTGTAACACGACTACTGACACAAAAGTAAATGTCCTCTCCACATGTGTCTAGAGGAGGCACAGAGCCTGTGATGTCTGGTCAGGCTCCCTTGGTGTGCCAGGCAGGAGGCAGTAAGATGAGGTGTGCTAGGCTCTGTCCCCATGTCTCCTTTGGATTTGGGTCTCAGGTACACAGACCAGGGCGGTGAGGAGGAGGAGGGCCATGAGAGTGAGGAGCAGCTGCAGCACCGCATCCTGACGGCAGCCCTGGAATTCGTGCCGGCCCATGGGTGGACAGCAGAGGCCATTGCAGAAGGAGCCCAGGTGTGTATAGGTGAGGGCGGGGCCCGCTGGACCAAGATCAGCCAGGAGGGGGCGACAGCAGCCAAAGCAGAAGGCCTCGCATCTGCCAGCCTGGCTTGGAACCCTCCCTGCTGCAGGACTTTCTAGAGAGTGTGTGTGTGTGTGTGCACGCGCGCACTCCCAATAAGATGAAAATAGCTTCCTTTTTTAATATAAAAAGAATATTTGATGGAGTTGGTTCTTGGGAATTAGGTTCTAAAGGCAGCCCATTAGACAAGGATTGCCTATGATCAAAAAAAAAAACTACTGTATTTCATCGACTCTTAAGATGTTTTCGATTGTAAGGAGCACCATTATTTTGTGTATCACTAAAAAAGAAAAACGTTGCCTGTAAACTAGATTGCATTGTCAGTTGTACAATTTACACTGATTGTTTAAAATGAAAAAATATGTGCATCTTAGAATTGATGAAACAGGATGTTTGAAAACTCCCAAGAAGTCACCACTTTGGAGACCAACATACCTTATTTTTCTCAATAAGCCTAACAATGAGCATTTAATCCTGCATTGTTAAGCAGTTGGCTTATGTTTAGGCCATGTTGTACACAATCATCAAGCATAGCCATATACCCTACGAGAAATCTATAAGAACAGAAACTGGTGGAATTACAGACTCATATCTCCCATCCCAAGCCTGCTGCAGGACATCTGCTCATGAAATGGGACAATGGGCAACTTGGCTACTTGACTTAAATTTACCGGTTATTTCTCTTGTCTCTCACTCTCTTCCAAGAGCACATATGGTAACAGAAGTCATATAAGTGAAATGATGTACTACATGACTCTACTATGCTCATTGTGAAAACTTTGAACAATACAGATTTAGAAAAGAATGAAGAAAATCATCTATGATATATATACCCAAGATCCTGTTATCAACATTTTAATGCCTATTTCAAATTTCAAAAAAAGTTTCACGTATTAATCATTTACTCTTTAAATAAATTTTATTGAGCAGATGATGTGCACTAGGCACTGTGCCAGGTCCTAGGGACAGCAGAACGGTCAAGATGGACGCAGTTTTGCTCATGTTGAACTTCTAGTCTAGTGACATTAAACAAATATGTACAAATACATAGTTATAAAATGTGATAAGGGCTCTCAGGAAAAGGTGCTCTTGAGACATATGATGGTGGCACCTGATCTAATGTGGGGTCAGGAAAGGCTTTTGAACCAAGAGCTATGGAATGAGTTAGGTTTTACGTGGTTTGGTGGGGTTGAGGAATGGACAAGTCCAGACAGAGAAACAGCATGTGGAAAGTGGAGAAAAGCCGCCATATAGGAAGAACAAAGAAAACCATCATGTAGAGAGTGAAGGGAGAAAGACTTGAGCTGAATGAGGAGAGGTTGAGGCCAAATCAGTCAAGGTCCTAAAGGTCATGTTAAGTAGTTATGCTTTTATTCAAAGAATAAGTGAAGATACAGGATTAAATTTGACATTTCAAAACTACCATTTGGCTGTTGGGTGAAAAATGGATTAGAGGCGGAGAGTCATTGGGGGCTGTTGCCAGTCACCCAGGAGAGAGGAGGGTTTTCTGGCCTAAAGCAATGGCAGTGAACATGGGGACAGTTGGGTAGACTTGATGATAGAATGACATAGGTAATGACAAGATAGCACCAGAGTTCTAGTTAGCATGTGTGGGTACATGTTGGTGCCGTTATCTGAGATTAGGGCCACTGCAAGAGTTCCAGGTTTGGGGAGGGATCATGTAAGGAATTTGTTAAGTATGCAGGATCTTCGAGTCAACCAACAGAGCACCTCAAGCATACAGGTCTGAAATGAGATATCTGCACTAGACTATATGAGTATGTTTGGGTATCTTGAAAATATATATGTGGTAATTAAACCATGCAAGTGAATGAGATTGCCTAGGGTAATGTGGGTGTCCCTAGAGTATAATGTGAAAAGAGAGGAGTTGAGCCCTCAAGGAACTGACATTTAAGGGTGGAGTGGAACAGGGTGAGCTCGCAAAGAAGACTCAGGCAGAGTAGCCTGATGTTGGAGGCAAAGCAGGAGAATGTGGATTAAGCAACTAGACATTGGTTACCATAGCAGCAGCTGTCTGTGGGGAGCATCCAGTCAGAAGTAATTGGAGGGAGTCGAGTGAGTGGAAGGTAAGGAAATGGAGAGGTGTTTGGCTGCGAAGGGTAGAAGAAAGCGTGTGTGTACTAAGCAGGGGAAATGGGCTGGAAGTTTGAGCATGTTTGAATACTGATGGGAGATGCAGAAATGACGGCGAGGTGAAGAAACGAGAAAGTGGCAAAAGCATGCAGTTCCTTGAAGGCAGGAATTAGGAAACCCTGAAGACAGGTGGGAGGGCTGGCCCTAGATGGCAAGATTGGAGAAGACAGACTCAGGTTTAGCTTCTAGAAGAACATTAAGGAAGTTCCCAGGGGGTGGCTTCCGAGTTCCCTGTGAAGGGGGTGTGCTTGTCTCATGAACCTGAAGTTAGGAAAGAGTGGGAGGAGACCAAGGTTCAAGGTTTGGAGGAAGCAGAGAGGTTTGAAAGAATCACTACAAAAAGTTGTGGAATTAGTACAGGACAGAAATGTAAGAAGATTGTTTGGAAAAATCTGATTTGCTGAATATTCTGTGGTTAATTGGCTTTTTTCGCTCTGTGTATGTCCATTCATGGTGGCTGCATAGTACCTATTGTATTCATTTGAACTCGGTAAACATTTGGGTTGTTTCCAGTTTTGTGGTAGTATGAACCTCTTTGTGCAACATGAATTTAAGCACATTTCTGGTTGCTTTCTTTAGGACAAATTCGGGGAAGTTGCTTTCAGGGAGTGTATGAGTCAGGAGACAGAAACCACACCACGTATCTGTATTAAACAGAATGTCATACAAAGAACTGTGAACTCAGTGTAAAGCAGGTGAGCAGGTAACTGAAAGGGTAGAAAGCACACTAAGATACTATGGAGGTAGCAACCGCGGGGATGCAGCTCCCATCCCTAGGGCTAGGAAACAAAGGGAGGAGTTGGAATTATTAAAACTAGGAGCTTGCCGGAGAGTCCCTGTGGAGGTGACACTCAGACCCCTGAGGAATGGCTGTTACTCAGCTGGTGCTGGGTTCTAAGTTTGGAGGAAGGGTCCCTCGGGGTGGTGGGCGTGGTGGAGGGCTTGGGAGGGCAGGGAGAGGACGGTGGCTTGGTGAACTATTGGGTTGTCAGAAAAGTCATGACATTTTTTCTATGTTTTTTGTTGCAAAAATGTGTCATGACTTTTCCGACAACCCAATAGTTCTGCGAGTGTTGGGAAACATGCAAACTGGATGCAGCGGCTGCCACAGGGTGGAGAAGCATCACTGGGATGATGCTCCCACACACCACTAGCAGACGAAGTCATCAGAAAGGCGCAAGTCCCTTCTTCCTCCTCCAGCCTTGCAGTCTCCCTCCGTGCACCCTCTAGACCCTTCCATGGAGCTAGAAGTGTGGTTTGCAGAGCTGAGGATGGAAGGGCAGCTTTGGAGCTGAGACAACAATTCAGCCACTGTCCCAGAGAGAGTGTGTATTTTTGAGGTTCTTGTTACATTCGTATTAGAGGCAGGATTGCCTGATGGCTAAGAACTCGAAGCCTCAGTTTCCTCATCTGTAAAATGTGGGTGATGATGATACCCATCTGCTGGAGGTGCTGTGAGGCTGCCGTGAGGTTGTGTATGAAATGTGCTTACAGGGTGCCTGGCACGTGGTCAGGCGCAGCGCTGTCAATATTGGGGCTCAGCTCTGATGTTGATGTGAAAGTCAGCTAATTGCCCTCCAAAGGGCTGTGTACTTCCACCAAAAGAAAGGCACTTTCCCTGCTCCCAATGGTGGCGATTTAGAGTTAAATGTTTTTTGTTTCTTCCCTGCCCTCTGCCCCTGCTGCTGTCAGGGTTCTGCCTTCAGTGATTGCCGTGTATCAGGGATTGCGTAGGATCCTTGTTAGCTCCTTGAGAGCTCATTAAGAAAAGCTTTGGGGTGTGTTTGTGTGTACAACTGAAGCATAATTTCTAAGAGATTCAGGTTAAGTGAATTGGTGAGGGAGAGAGTTCTAAGTCCTCTTCCTGAACACCTTTTTAGATTAGTTAGGACTCTAGGTTACAACTGTCAGAGCTCAACTCTAACTGGCTCAAGCAAGAAGGGAAATGTTTTAGCTCATTTAATAATAGAAAAGTCTGGAAGTAGGTCTGGCACAGTGTTCTTAGATTGTGCTGCTTGGAATTCTCTCTCCAGCATATCCTTTCAGACACAGACAAGAATGAAGAGTGGGGTGGCCTGCTGTAAATCAAGCTGCTGCTACCAGCAGAAGACGCATCAGTGATGAACAGGCACCACATGTCTACTACAGGTCCTGCCACCTGTCTCTTTTCCCTCTCTCCCCCTGTAGTCTCTGGGTCTCTCCAGTGCGGCAGCCAGCATGTTTGGGAATGATGGCAGTGAGCTGATCCTGCACTTTGTGACCCAGTGCAATGCTCAGCTCACCCAAGTGCTGGAAGAGGAGCAGAAGCTGGTACAGCTGGGCCAGGCAGAGTAAGTCCTATGACATTATCACTCAGGGTGGCAGCCAAGGATGGAGGAACTCAGTCCCCACCAGTGATCCCCAGGAAGCCAGTCCAAGCAGGCCCAAAAGAGAGCAGCATTGAGCAGTCCTGCTGCTCTGATGGGAGTGACAGGCAGCCGCCTGGCTCTGACAGCTGTAGTCAGGCCAACATCTGGAGTTGGCGAGACCCTCTTCCCTAGGCTGAGTGAACAGTGTAGCACTGAGCCCGTGCCTTTGACCCAGGGACACACTGTTTTTTTTTCCCCTCTTCCAGGAAGAGGAAGACAGACCAGTTCCTGAGGGACGCAGTGGAAACCAGACTGAGAATGCTGATCCCGTACATTGAGCACTGGCCCCGGGTACAGAGTCCATGTGCAGGCTCCAGGGCAACAACATACTCAGATTTATAATTGTCAGCACCTTTCACTTGGAGGACCTTGTACACTGTGCAGAAGTTAGTTCACTGATCTCCACAAACCCAGGGATTCTCTGCACTTGGAAGAGCTAGGTTTCAAATTTGGGGGTGCCACAGAGAGTAACTCGGAGCCACCTGTGTCTCAGTCCCTGGAGATGTGAGTAGCCTGGGTACTAGAGCACATCGTGGGTGCGGTCTTAGTGGCCTGAGTGTGCCAACAGGTCTTCAGTGAGAAGGAGTCCGTGAAGGAGATTAGAAAAGAGAGCAGATTTTATTGGCCATTGTCATTAACAGGCCTGTCGTGTTCTAGATCTCAGCGGACTGCTTTTCAAATTGTCAGTGTGATGCTTGAGATTTGGAATATTCATTTAAGGGCTTTTCTCCCCTTTTCTGAAGCTTCCTTTTTCTTGTTTCAAAGCATGTCACAGTGTGGGCCATTCTCTCAGTTAAGAAAGTCAAGTCAAAGCACATCAGAAATGAGAGGGACACAGAGATCATCGAGTGTCCTCCATCCAGCTGGGTCACGGCTGAGCATGTAATTTCAGTCAGTTGATGGACAGACATTTGAACACCTGCAGTGTGCCTAACCCCAGGCTGGGTGTGAAAGGAGTACAGCCGAGAGTAGAGTCCTGCTCCCTGCCTGTTTGCCACGCTTGATTTTCATACCTGTGGCCTTGCCTCATTCCACCTCATAGTTAAAGTGATGGAAATGAGTGTATTAGGCCCTGACTGCTTCCTGATTCAGCGTGTTTCCTTCTGGGCTTCTTCACTAAGGGAAAACCAGCCAATCGAGGACCTCTCTGACCAGCTGCCACAGGCCACAGCCAGTGGATGTTAGAGTTGGTAAAGTGGCAAGACCTTGTACTGTCGGGAATTGATGTCTGCCAATGGAGGTATCTCTGGGTTGTGCCATTGCTTGTATTAGTTGAAGGATTTTGATTTCAGGTAACAGAAACTAACTTGAGTTAAACAAACACAAAAAAACAATGGAGGAGTTTATTGAGGCTGCAGTGGGGCATTAAAGGCAGGAATGGCTTAGAATTTGGACCTAGAAACCACCCCCAGAGTCTCCTCTTATCTCTGCTTCTTCATGTTGCAGAATGGGTGGCTGCCCCCATCCTTGCTCTCAGTACTCAGAGACCAGGCCAGACTCCTAGCAATCCACATACTAGGGATTGAGAATCTGATTGGGCCAGCTGAGAATAGGACCTGCCCCTGGTTCCCATCAGCTGTCATCAGGGTTGTTAGCTGCCAGGAGGGATGGAGATGGTGGGTCCCAGAGTGAGAGCCGGGCAGGCCTCCTTACATACCTCAGTGGAGAGGTGAGGTATCAGCCACCTGTGTGCAATGCCTGTCCCTCTGTCTTTCTCTCCTCAGGCCCTCAGCATCCTCATGCTCCCTCACAACATCCCTCCCAGCCTGAATCTGCTCACCAGCATGGTAGACGACATGTGGCATTATGCTGGGGACGAGTCCACTGACGTGAGTGCTTTCTGCAGGCCCCCAGGGAACGGCTTGGGTTAAGCATTTCTTCAAGAAGTTGATGAAATTCCTTTGATCACAACCCCTTCAGAGGGCCTGCAGTGTCACTCCCACCTTGGTAAGAAGAGACCAAGGCGTGAGGAAGGCCCTCAACAAGCCACAGGATCTAGGTTGTCTTTATTCAGGGACCAGCACTCTGGCCACAAACCAGTGATTATTCCTTCCAACCTATGGTGGTGACACAGGACATCAGAGGGCCTTGTGGTTGGGCTGCCATTTTATAATCACTTCCCCCTCCATCTCCTCTAAGATTTAGACTTTGCAGCAGAATTTCTCTCTGTGTCTTTCATGAGACTGATTTTTTTTTTTTATTGTCATGGAGACACACATTGTTTTAAAAATAACTCCCACCCCCCAGCCCTTCTTGGCCTAAAGCACTGAGATCAGTGAGCCTTTAAACAGGCACCAGGAATCTGACTTGTTAATGCTGTCATATTTCTGTTAGGAAATTAAAAAACAAAGCATATCTTCATAAAGAGAAATTAATAATGATGGTATTTTATGGAATCCAGGATGGGGAAGCAAAGAGATGCTCCCACCACAGTTCTAACAAAGTGCTTTAATAAACTTCCCTGCTGTGGGAATACACCACCAACAGAGATGGCAGGAAAATGAAATTAGAAAGCAAGGAAATTAAAGGAATAAAACATGAAGCAGCTGAGCTAGTGCTCTGAAGAGTAGTTTGCCAGGACAGTCAGAAGTGGCTGAAGGACTTGAACTCTTAGCCCTTCCTAGGTGTTCTAACCCATCCATGATCCTGTCTCAGCGCTTACTTTCCTAATTAACACACCAAGATTTGGTCATAGCTGGCTGACCGCAGAGCTTCCCCGGAACTCAGATGTCCTAAGACATAGTCTTTTCATCTGCAGTTCCATAAAGGACTGCATGTAGCAAAATCACCTGGGATGCTTCGTAAACATTCAGATTCCTGGCATTTACTTCATACCCACTGACTCTAAACGCTAAGAGTCATTGGCCCAGGAGCTTACATTTGGGAACAGTAGTGTTGCCCAAAGGAACGTGTGTATCTGTGAGGGAAAGAAGAAATCGGGAGGGAGCCCATGAGTGCCTGTGGCTTTGGGTAGAAATTACCCCCGACTTCCCCTAACCCGCAGCAATAGTGGTGACCCACCTGCCTGGGTGGGTTTCTCTGCAGTTCAACTGGTACACTCGCCGAGCTGTGCTGGCCGGCATCTACAACACGACAGAGTTGGTGATGATGCAGGACTCCTCCCCGGACTTTGAGGACACCTGGCGCTTCTTGGAAAACCGGATTAGTGACGCAATGAACATGGGCCACACTGCCAAGCAGGTAGTGGGGGCTAGCCGTTTGGGAGGCCTCCTCGAGCCACAGCTGGGCACCTCTCTGTGTTCTTGCTTCCCTCTGGCTTCAACTGGCAGTCCTGAGGGCCCCCCCAGGGAACCTGGCTGGTTCTTCCTCATACCAGCCCTTCCCAAAGAGCCACATGTGCCTCATTTGGCCCATTTGTGGTTATGTTGTCCGTAGGTTCTTTCCCCAGTACACAGGGCCTTCTTAATTCTACCTGTAGGGTAGTTATAGGCCTGCTGGTTTGTCCTACCTGTCTCACCTTTGGGCTTGTGATGGGGGCTTCAGAGAACCTGATTCTGACTCCTCCTAGGTAAAGTCCACTGGAGAGGCACTGGTGCAAGGACTCATGGGTGCAGCAGTGACGGTGAGCTTGTCCCTACCCTCCCCCACCCCACTCCAGCCCTGTGCTTCTCATTTCATATATCAGTGATCCCCAAGTAATTTTATCGCCTTAAACTGGAAAGTAATGAGACTGACCGTGATTCAGTCCAAGTCTCTTGATTCCAGTTATCCTACCTCTTTGTTTTTTACTGGCATCAAGAAACGTGGCTGACTCCTGGGACCTTGATACGTCAGATCTCTGTATTATAGCCGCTGTACATGCTGCCTTGAAAATCCTGATCTTTCGTTGGAGTCCTAGAGGGAGAGCAAGGCCTCATCTCTCTCTCTTTGTTTCCATCCCTTTGTCAGCTCAAGAACTTGACAGGTCTAAACCAGCGCCGGTGAGCAAGAAGGGGTGTAATGTAAGCTAGAATGCCCAGAAGAAAACCTGTGGATAAATTTAAAGGGCATTGAAAAGTAGGAACTGCCATTCACGGAACAGGGTGTTAATGAGAAAACATTCGAGGACTCCTACATCACCACCATAGCCACCTGGAAACTACAGGGCACTTGATGATCCAGTGAGCCTGAGATTGGGCCACTTCTTCAGTTCCTAATATGAGGCCTGGTCTTTCTGCATTGCAGCTGTGTGATTGAAAACTGAGGCTCTCATCCAAGCATTCAGTCCACAGAAACCCAGCACGTCCCTGTCATGGTCTCACAGGCACCTTGGTCATATCTTAACCTTCCTAGAAATGCTGTCTGGGGCTCCTAAGTCAGAGTCAGGGTCTGAAGCCATCGCAGGTGACAGCTCATCCACAGCACAGGCGCTTGCACCCAGAGGCATTCCTAGCAGCCCTTTCCCTCTCCGGCATCCTGCGATACTGCACCTGGGAACGTCCTCAGAAAGCTGCCTTACCTGAGACAGGTGCCTGCTGGACAGTGGTGCACAGCCTAGCCAGAAGTGTGATCCCAGGCTTTGTGTCACACTACACCAGCATGCATTGCAGGATTACTAGTGAACTTAGAGTCTGTAAAATTATAATAAATATGTTTGAATCAGTTTCCTGTTGTGTAGTTAGTTTTCATACAGACCGTGTCAGGTATCCAAAACCGCAGAGGGAGACAGTGTTGTGAAAGAAGCTTGAGTCTAGCAGCCAGGAGACCTGAGTTCTGGCCCTGGTGCTGCCTGATACTGCTGGGCAATATGATACCTCTGCATCTCTGGACCCAGGCTTCCCATCAGGAAAATGTGATGGGCCTTCACCCTCACAGGTAGCTTCTTTGGTGTCTGTTGCTAACCATTTCAGTGATACATTCTTTAGCTTTAATAATTTTCTTAGCCTCTACACTGGCTGGGCTCCCTTTGCAAATCTGGTTAACTCTTGTATTAGTCTGCCCAGGCTGCTATAACAATATATGGTAAAACCTTGGATTGTGAGTAACATGGTTTGTGAGTGTTCTATAAGATGAGCAAAAATTTCTAATACATTTTAACATGGTAAACGAGCAATGTCTTGCAATACGAGTAGTTTGTTTCCCAAATTTTCCTCACAAACCAAGGTATTACTGGACCACAGACTGGGGGGCTTAACAGACATTTATTTCTCACAGTTCTGGAAGCTGAGAAGTCTATTCCAGGTGCTGGCCAATTTGGTTCCTGGTAAGGGCTTTCTTCCTGACTTACAGATGGCTGCCTTCTCCCTATGTTCCAATGTGTCAGAGAATGTGCTGGTGTCTCTTCCTATTCTTATAAGGGCATTTAGTCCTCATGAACTCCCAAAGACCCCCATCTCCAGATACCATTACATTAGGAGTTAGGGCTTCAACATTTTCGGGGGACATTAGTCCATAGCATCTGTCTTCTGCTTTACTGTCTTCTACTCAACTGATTATTGATGGGGGAAGTCTCAAGCTAGCAGGAATTGCCAGTCTCTTCTTATGGGCCTTGCATTGGTCCCTTTCGGCACCTCTCTAATTCTTCATCTCAATACCGTCTCAGGTTCTCGGCAGTAGCTAATCCAAATTTCATTCCATTCTCTGTCCTTCACAGCATCCCTTTCTCATTCAGCAGACAACCTTAATTCGTAATTTACAGAGATGACACAGGCTGTGGGCAAGGGCCCCCTCAAAGCCCTTCCTGTTTGTCTCAGGTGCCACTCCTTGCTAAGGCAAACTCCTCTTTATCTGCTCTGATTACTCTTCTGCCCACTAAATGTAGCCCCCACCTCCAGTTCTATTTTAAGGCCTCTTTTTCTCTGGGAGCAGCTGCCAACTTTTCCAGGCCTGTTCAAACCCCTCTCCTGGCTGTTGAGGGGAATTCGGTTCGTTCTTTATTGAGCATTCACCCAGTGAGACGAACACTGGCAGGCACTGGGGATGCAGAGATGAAGAGGCACCCACCCACCGCAGCTGTGCACATCTGTAGATGATGCATTGAAGTAAAGAGCATTGTGTCTTCCTACAGGTTCACAAGTGCATGATCCAGGCTTGAGGGTAGAAGGGAAACGGTACATACCTACCATTCAAGTATACTTCTGTTTTTCCATAAATGTACAAACTTTATTCTTTTTTAAGACGCATGTCACAGTATTCCTATGTTTGTATATTTCACCAGGTTTCTGTCAATGGACAGAAACTGTTTAAACTGCTGCAGTGATCGTCCCTGTACATGTATCTTTGCTACAAATGCAAGTATTTCTGCAGTCTGAATTCCTGGAAGTGTTCTTGTTGAGTCAAGGGCGTATGCATGTTTTTGCCAAATCGCCTTCCCAAATGGTTGAACCTGGTGCATTCAAACCAGGTGGTGGGTAGAAACCGGCGGGCCCGGAGCAGTCCCGGCCTCCGAGCAGCAGGTGGCGCTGTGAGTGCGTCTCCGCGGAGTCGGCGCCGACTGACTTCCGGTGGCTTCCGGTGCGGCGGCGCGCGGAGGGGCTGACGCTGGGCACCAGCCGGGCGGCGGGGAGCGATGCCGTACGCCAACCAGCCCACCGTGCGGATCACGGAGCTCACCGACGAGAATGTCAAGTTTATCATCGAGAATACGGACCTGGCGTGAGTCGGCCGAGGGACGCTGGCGGCTGGAGCCCGCGCGGGGCGGGGGTCGCGTCTGCTGGCCCCCGCTCCGGGGCGGCGCGCGGGTCGCGGGACCGGCCTTGCGAGCCCGCGGGGACCTCACGCCGCTTGCTTTCATCCCCCAGGGTGGCCAATTCCATTCGGAGGGTCTTCATCGCCGAGGTGCCCATAATCGGTAAGCGACCCCCGCCTCCTCGTTGCCAGGGCCAACAGCCCCCCCAACACCCCCCCGTGGGGCTCCTGGTTCCAGCCCTTGGTCTGGGCCGGGAGAGGGGCGTGCAGAGAACAGCATTGGCCCCCAACACCCCCCGCCCCCCCCCCGCGGGGCTCCTGCTTCCAGCCCTTGGTTTGGGCCGGGGGAGGGGCGTGCAGAGAACAGCAGTTCTGGGGACTAGTCGGACCCTGTGCCCCGAGCCCGCGGCCACTTCGGACCACTCAGGTTCGTTTGCTGCTTCGTTTGCGTTGGCGAAGGGTACGGGGTCAGGAGTCTGCGAACATGGGTCAGAATAATGTTTTCACTTACTGTCTCCGTGAAACGGACAAGTTATTAAACTGTGAGCTGCAGTTTTTCTCTGTGACATTTGGACGCTAATGTTGAATAGTACGTGTCTCGGGCGATACCAAGGGTTGAGTGAGGTTGTCTCTGTGAAGTGCCTCGCGTTTAGTGTATGTGTAGTGCTGTAGATAGATGTCTTTTTATGACTCTGTTCCTTCAGCTGCGTTTATGGCACATACATGCCAGGCGGCGGTGCTGGGCACTGGGACTGCAAGGCTGTGGAGTAGAGTTCTTGCCCTGCTGGACCCTGTGGTGAAGTAGCAGGGGAGAGATGAACCCACAGGCGACAGTAGTGCAAGGTAGCAGTGGGGCAGTGGCGCAGGAGAAGTGAGAAGCAGAGCTTCAGTGCTACTGGTGCTTAGAGGGCGAGGGAGATGGTGTTTCCGCGGTGGTGCAGAGCTGCTGCATCCAGTGTGCAGACTCCTAAGGAGACAAGCAGGCAAATCATTGCCAAACAAGAGGACATGGTGGTTTATCCACCACGACCACCCGCAGTCCCTTCCACTCAGAGCTCGGCGTATTGGTCCTCCGTCTGCCTGATCAGAAATGAGGGAGTTGTACTTTATGGTGCAGCCCAGGCATTCCGAGTCTAAATACCACTTTTCCCACAAATTCAGTTCTGCAAATAATAATTGAGAACACTGCTACGTTTTGGGTCACAGCTAGGAGTACAAAAGTTAAGACACCTGAAGACTCTGCTCCAAAGAATCTTCAAAGCTTGACGTAGAGAGAACACGTACACAAGTATAGCACAAGGCACAGTATGACAAGTGTCTTAAGAGAAATTTGGGCGGAATGTTGTGAGAGGGGAGCTGACAGGGAGTGATCGTATCTGTATCATGGAAGAAAAGCAAAGCTTGGTTTATAGGACGCTCAGAGGATTTTATTATTATTTTTTTTGGTTTTTGTTTTTTTTTGAGGGCAGTGTCACTGGTCCTCATATGTGGGACCGAACCAGGGCCGCTGGCTTCCCAAGCCAGCGCTTAACCACCGCGCCACTCGGCCGGCCCGAGCTCAGAGGATTTTAATCTGCACAGGAGTGGGTAAAGGCACGCCAGGGGCAGGGGCCGGAGGAGTAAAGGGGCAGAGGCAGAGAAGCTTGGCTCATGGCTCTTATTTGACTTGGGTGAGGGAAGCAGTAGGAAGCATAGATCTGCCCCGGGGTGTGCACACATCATGGGTTCAGCCGTTATTGGCCCCTCAGCCAGGACATAAAGGAAAGGGCCTTCCTAACTCAGTCTGCACCAAAACTGTATGTTCTTACACACTGGACCTTCACAGTGGACCAGGATCTTACCTCTCTGGCTTGCTGTTGGAGTCGTTCGGAGCCTGTGACTCATCCTCATCCATGGCCTAGAGTCAAACCCAGGTCAGCACAGGGTTGGGGCCTGGCTTTGTCCAGTCCTCTTCTGACCTCTGTTTCTCATGTCAGTCAGCAGTTGGGCTCCAATGCCGTTTGCTTAATGAATTTGTTTACATGCAGATGTTTATGAATGAATGAATGTGTGTTTAAGGCAAGTGTGTATGAGCACAGTGCCCCTGCCCTCCTATTAGCTCATTGCTGGTAGGGATTTCTACTGAGTATGCCTTGCCCATTAAAGGAATTCTGTAGACATTAGTTGACTGACTGATAATAAAGTGTTAAATTGGGTATTCTGGTCATTATATCATAAAATGAAATATGGACCAGAACAGAAGTCTGTGTTACCTATGTGAGGTTTTCCCTAACTTTGAAGTACCCAGATAGTTTGTGTTCTTGGATTTGGTGTCGACATGAATAGCAAAGTGCTTCTCATGGAAATATTCAGCTCGGAAAACTCAGCTCTAAGTCTGTTTTTCTGTGTGGTAGAGGGCACCCCCTTCATTAAACCCGCCTGAGTAGGGAAGCAGGTATGTGGTGTGTGTGGGTCTTGCCAATATGCAAATTCCTGGGCCCCCTCTAGAGCTGTGTGAAAGTGTCTGGCAGCCTGGCCCAGGCCCCTGTAATTTTGTAAGCACCCAGTGATTCCTAAATCTTGAGAGCCACTGCTATGAGTCTTTAGGTGAATTTGGTGGCTAAGCTGCATGCCTGCTGCCTTCATTTTTTTTAGCCATTGACTGGGTTCAGATTGATGCCAATTCTTCAGTCCTTCATGACGAGTTCATCGCACACAGGCTTGGTGAGTGCTGGGCTTTGGAAGGTGAAAGGGAGGGGGCTGTGCCTGGTGTCAGAGAGCAAGCCTCCTCACTCTCAAGGGGACTTCTAGGGTCTCCTTTTGGCTTGGCCACTTGGCCCTCTTCAAAGTGCATTTCTGTGTCTTGCAGGGTTAATCCCCCTCACTAGTGACGACATCGTGGATAAGCTGCAGTACTCCCGGGTATGCGGGGTGATTGGGTGGAGTGTGGACAGGGGAGGCTGGGGGCCTTCGGTTCTCAGAAGGATTTTCCTGACATCTTGCTTCTAGCCTTTAGAAAGACAATATGGAGGTGTTGTCCAGCGCCCAGGGCAGTCATTAGTCCTTGGTTCTGATGAGCCTTAGATTGATTAGGCTCACAGGGCATCAGAGAGTCTCTTTAGCCCCGTCACACAAGAAGGGGTATACAGCAGAATGCCCATTTATACTGAACAGGGGTGAGGAGGGATTGTTTCTTTTCAGAGTCTGATCTGTTCAAACCCTGCTTTCCAGAGCACCTCTTCCCAGTGACGGGCCTAGGAGGCTAAAGGGAGTCAACAGGAGGTTGGGGTGCAGGGGCAGGGACGAGGAGAAGGGGTGGGAACTGTCCCACAGAGCAGCACCCGAGGGACTGGAGTTCTGGTGTCTGCCCAATTTGTAAAACATAGCTCCTTTCCTCTGGGGCCGCATTTCCTCTCTAATATTCGTCAACTGGCCTAGGACTGGGGAGAGAACGCGACAGAATTAGGTTACCTGCATCCCTTCACCGGGATCCTGAATCAGCCCGTCTTCTAATTCCCAAGGACATGTCATTTTTGTGGTAGCTAATTTGATATGTCTTATAAATATATATGTATTTTTTTAAAGAAATACTTTAAGCACACAACGAAGTGTGGAGCTAATATAACAGATACTTGTGCTCCCACCAAACAACTTGTTACATTTTAACATTTGCCATATGTGCTTCACATCTACAGAGTTTTGTTTTTAAGAAATAAAATACAGATGTTGGTGGGGACAGGTATACAACCAATTGAAGAGCAGTTTGGCAATATCTTGTATAAAGATACATGTGTCCTATTACCTAGTAATCCCTTCATTAAATTTTTTTCTAGTATTATATTTACTGAGAGATGGTATGGTCCTTCTTTTCTCTTTTCTGAAAATCTACAGAAAAGTTGAAATAGAATAATAAATACCCATTTATTTTTCACCTTTAGTTACCAGTTGTTAATATTTTGGTACATTTGCTTTATTTTTGATATATGTTATTATTTTTGCTGAACCATTTGAAAGAATAACGATATTTTCCTACATAACCACATTATCACGCCTAAGAAAATTAGCATTAATTTCTAATATCTATGTACAGTTCATATTCAGATTTTCCTAGTTGTCCCCCAAATGTCCTTTATCGTTTTTTGTTTGTGATCCAGCCAAGATTTATATATTGCATTTGGTTGTTATACCTCTTGAGTCTCTTTTAATTTCAAGCAGACTCCTCCTTCCATTATACCTTTTTTTTGAGGTACCTAAGTAGTTACCTTTTCATATTTTTATCTTCCATTACATTTCAATTCTTCCATTTCAAATTTCTAAGAGTGATTCAGTCTTGCAGGTCTAGGTGGCCTCCCTGCTTCACCTGGCCAGATGTGGCCTGTAGTTCTCCCTTATCATCTCAAAAACATCAAAAGTAGGTTGGATTTTCCTCACCGGTGTGACGAGAGAACACTTTGCTTGATTATAATCTAGAAACTGTCTTCTTGGCTGAAGCTAAACTAGCAGATAGTCCTTAACAGCAAATGGGTTGTTTCAAGAATCAGTTGCTTAAACGATGGCAAACTTAATAATTGTTGAAGCTATGAGATGGTTACACGGTGGCCGTCTATTATACTCTTCTCAGCTTTGGTGAGGGGATGAAATTTTCCATGGAAGTGTTGGTTGTTATAGACAAGGTCAATGGCCTAAAACTTGAAAAGGACTTTTCTTCTGTTGTCCCCTGGATCATTTTATTTTAAATGGTTACATTCCCTAGCTAGTCCACTTAGTTCATGGGCAAGCTGAACTAGCGTATGAAAGCACCGTCTTGTCACTGCTGTGGTTCCCTGAGGAAGAGTGCTCGGAGGGCCAGGCTGAGGTGGTAGCAGTGCGTCTCCCCGTGGGGGCCTGGCAGCTGGTGGGCATGGGAAGGAAGCTGGGTGTTGGCCTGTACTGGTTGTCTCTAAACTAGGAAGGACCTGCCTTTGAGTAGCCCATGAGAAGGTGTACCAGATTGCCACAAGAGCCTGGAGACTGGCCAGCCCTTCTATAGATGCAGAGACTTGAGGAACTGGGTGTTAGAAGCAGGGAGCACAGGATCCGCCATCTCTCCGGAGACTCACTCCTGCCTCTCTGCCCGCCTCAGGACTGCACGTGTGAAGAGTTCTGCCCCGAGTGCTCGGTGGAGTTCACTCTGGACGTGCGGTGCAACGAAGACCAAACTCGTCATGTCACGTCTCGAGACCTCATCTCCAACAGCCCCCGTGTCATTCCAGTCAGTGTCTGAGAACACCACCGTCCCTGCCCAGCACCTTTGCTCTTCACCTTCTGGCCCAAGCGGTTATAAGACACCGACCTTCCCCATGCCACCCTCTGCCTTACCCTGAACCTGGTACCTAGACATGCTCAGGTGGGCAGAAGCGTTGTTGGTGCCAGGTGCCCTGTCACCCCAGGACACCTGTAAAGGCCATGGTACTGTTTTGGCTGAGAAGGCTGTCACAAAGCTGTGAAGTAGGGGTTGGAGTAGTCACCAGCACTGACTGGGCCCTAGTGGGCACTTCTACCATCTCATTCCCGGGCGCTCCGTCCCTGGTTGGCAGGAGGCAATCCAGAAGTGCTGGAAGGTACTTGCCAGAGGAGTGACTAGGAAGATGAACAGCTAACAAATGTCTCTGTTTGGGCTCCTGCAGGTGACATCCCGGAACCGAGATAATGACCCCAATGATTATGTGGAACAGGATGGTAAGGAGCTGGAGCGAGTGTGCACATGGCTACCCAACCTGCAGCTTTGCGGGCCAGCAGGGAGGCAGAGAGGTGACGCAGCCTCTTGTGCTGCTTGGGCTCCTTGTCAATTGGCCTTTGACCCATTTTCCAGATGTGTATGGTCTTACAGTGGCACTCTAGGTCAAAGTGTGGAGGCCCGTGTCTCTCCTGGCCCTTGACTGACTCCCGCCTCTCCCCGCAGACATCCTCATTGTCAAGCTGAGAAAGGGCCAGGAGCTGAGACTCCGAGCCTATGCCAAAAAGGGCTTTGGCAAGGAGCATGCCAAGTGGAACCCGACTGCGGGGGTGGCCTTTGAATACGATCCTGACAATGCCCTGAGGCACACAGTGTACCCCAAGCCAGAGGAATGGTAGGTCGCAGCTGGGAGTGAAGGCAGGTTGTGAGGGTGGACATGACTCCTAGTGATCGGGGGGTGGGTGGGCAGGCTCAGTGTGGACACAGGTGTCCTGGAAGCAGCATAGAATACTGTGCTGACCTATGTTTGATTCTAGGCCAAAGAGTGAGTACTCAGAGCTGGATGAGGATGAGTCACAGGCTCCCTATGACCCCAATGGCAAGCCAGAGAGGTAAGACCCTGGTCCAGTGTGAAGGTCAAGTGTGTGAGAACATATAGTTTGGTGCAGAGTCTTGAGTTGGGGAGGCCCTTCACGTCCTAGCTGAGGGGCCGATAACTGCTGAACCCATGTGTGCACATCCCGGGGCAGACCCCTCTTTTAGTCACCGAAAAAGAGGGGTCTCCAGTATCCAAGCTGTTCCTGTTCTGGTTTCCGACCTCCAAAGAAGGCGTCAAACTAGGGCCAGAAACTGATCAGTTTCTAGTGATGAGCATGAAGATGGTGGGGTGTGTGGCCCTGCCTGCTTGATTTTCCACATCCTTACAGAAGTGTTTTGAGGTTTTCACAATATCTTTGAGGTGACTGTCGCCTCCTTGAGGTCCTGTAAAGCGCATGGGGACCACTGTTGGTAAGAGGTTGGAGGTCAGCCCTGAGGCAGGGTTGAGTTCCCGGTGGGAAAGGAGTGAAGACTCACGGCGGGGAGGGTGGCCATGGCCACAGCTCCTTGGGGAGGGCTCTCACCAGACTCGTGCTTCTCAGGTTTTACTATAATGTGGAGTCCTGTGGCTCTCTGCGCCCTGAAACCATCGTCCTCTCGGCGCTCTCTGGATTGAAGAAGAAGCTGAGTGACTTACAGACCCAGCTAAGCCACGAGATCCAGAGTGACGTCCTCACCATAAACTAGCCGCCCGCCTGCGCCAGCCGAAGGAGCATCCGAGCCAGCAGCGGGCTATCAGGTCTCTCCCGAGACTCTTCTGGCTTCTGGGGTCTGGACAGTTGTTGTTGCTCCAGCTCCTTGGCAAGCCATCAGTACCGACTAGAAAGGTAGCAGCGGGGAAGGGGAGGCCCATCCCAGCTTTGCTCGGTCATAGATAGGTCATCAGGGGTGCCAGTGGTATTTGAGGCCAGGCAGTCTTTTACTGGACATGTAGCACCCCAGCCCTGCCTTCTAATTGCGAGTCGCACGCCCCAGGACATCCCTTCCTTCGTGTCCTAATCTGCCTGTAGGGGCCTTAATGCTTTCCCTGGTGAGCATCACCGAGCTGGACTCGCCTCTCTTGGTCATTTCACCTCTTTACTTTCTGTCCAAAAGTTGGAATTTTCAGTTATATCCTAGGCTTATGGTGTTGGGATTGAGTGCTAGGACCCTCATTCAGGCTGCCTACAAACCTAGTCCCTGCCCAGGGCCAGCCTACTGACACTTGACTCAAATTCCCAAGTGTCCCTAATTAGAGAACAGAGTTAGACCCTGGTTGCTCCCCTGCAATAAACCCTTTCCTTCTTTACCCATCAGTATGACTTCCTGCCAGTGGCTCAAATACTGAGTTTGTGGTGGGAAGGGGAGGGAAGCGGGTACGCCAGGGCCTTACTGAGGGTCTGGCCTTGACCCCTGAGTCCTGAAGATAGGAACATACCCAAGGCAGTTAATCAGGCAGCCTGGCAGGAAGGGCTTGGAGACAACCAGAGATCCAGTACAGAAAGGAAGGGATATTTATTGATTAACAGTAGTTGTCTTTTTAAAAGTTTTTATTTTTGGCAATAAAGAGCACAACATAATCTCCTTCATGCGTCATCGTGCCACTAGCTGAGCCAGCCAGCTCCGCCTGCTCTCCAAGACCTTGGGCTAGGCTTTTCTTCAGGCTAGCGTATTCCTGTAGGTGGTTATTCCCTGGGTCAGGTGCAGAGCTGAGCCGGCTGTGGCCACCTCCCTGGCTCCAGGGCTCTGCTGGAGGGGCCTCTTTATTATCCTCCTGCCACAACTTGAATAGTGGTTATTTACAACAAGGTAACAAGGTCTGTTCCCACAAATTAGAACCCTAATGTATTAAAAAAACAAAAACATAAACCACACACACAACCAAAGGTTTGATGTGAATAGAAAGATAGCCCTTCTGCCCAGTAGTCAATAAATACCAGCACTAGAAAATCAATTGCTTTAATTGCATTTCAGCAGGAGCCTCAGCACCATGTCTGGAGGAGGAAATGGGAAAGGCTCGGTTTCTGAGTGCTTTTGGTTGGGAGGCCAGACACAGGGAGAGGGGCCTCCCCGCAGAGGGGGTATTGCTCATCCCAGGTCAGTCAGGGGCAGCAGGGGTGCTCCCCACAGCAGTCCTGCCGCGGCCTTCCCTCCTGGCCTGGCCTTGGGTCAGGAAAGAGCTCGGGACTGGCCATCCTCGCATCATCCTCTGCCTGAGGTTACCAGCACCCCTATCCCCAGGGTAACTTCTCAGCCTACTAAGCAGGAAGGAATGTGGGCAGAAATGTCCTTTTTCAAACTAGATTTTCACGTGAGGTGTCAACCAGGTGTCACCTCTGCTGAAAACTCCAAGTACAAGGCTGCCAAGTGGCACAGTGTAAGTTCGGATCCTTCCTGTGCCACTCCAGGCCCAGAGGAGTTGGAAAGCCACCTGCTGTGTGAGCCCAGGGGCTGCCTGGGAAGGCCAGCTGTCGGCGCCAGCCTTGGGTTCCGGTTCTCTCCCTCTGGCAGCTCAAGCAGATCCTGGCAGCAGGAGGGCTGCACCATGGAGGACAGGCACATTCAGAACCAGCCTTGACTGTGGCCTGGTCATGGGGTTAAAAAATGTGTATGTGGTGGCAGGGAGGGATGGGGAAATTCATTAATATAGAATATGTCATAAGCCGTATATATTAAAATCATTAACAGTATATAGTCCCATGGTAGCTCCAGCCCCTCACACATGCTCGGGTGGTGTGGCCAGCCCTTTGCCTTGGTCCAGCCTCACTCTTGGGGGCAAAGGGACAGCTTGCTCCCTTTCTCCAGGCTCTTGGCCAACAGCCCCTTGGGCTGTCCACAGTACGCTGCAGTCCAGCCCCACAGCAGGCAGCCCCTGCAGTCACCAGTGCACACTAGCCCTGCCGTCACTGGGCTGGGGTCTTGGCCTCGCTGCTGTCCCCCTGGCTGGGCTTTGGCTTTAGCAGGATGAATCTGTTGAGGAGGTCCGTTTCTGAGCTGGCCTGGGCTGCCCCATACCCCTCACCTGTGGACACAGAGGTAGGCTCAGGACGCAAGTCCAGGTCAAAAGACCTCTGCCCCGAAGGCCTTGTCTTCCACAGAGCCTCATGGCGGGTGAGTGTGGGGCACTGCGGCGACTCACCGGCATAGCTGGAGGCCTCGGCAATGTTCTGGGAGCCCGTGATGTGGTGCCAGTAGGCACTGCGGGGCAGCATGGTAGTGGGCGTGCAGGGGTAGGAGTAATGTTCTGTGCCCTTGTTCAGCAGCTGTGGGCAGAGAATGGGGGCCCTCCCATTAGCCCTGGGGGCAGTGGCTTGTCCCCAAGCAGCCAGCCCAAGACCCTGCCTGCCTCTACTGTGTGTACACTAAGGGGAGACCCCTGGCGCACCCTCCCTCCCCCGCCCCGGCTTCCCCTGTACCCTGGACTGAGACACCCACTGCCTCACCCTCACATTCTTCTCCATTTCTAGCAGGACCCGCTTGTGTTGCTCAGCGATGGCCAGGGTGGCACTGTGGACCCGCTGGTAAATCTGTTCCCCTTCCTGTGTCTGGAAGGTGTAGAGCCCTTCTCCGGCATCACACATCCTGGGGACAGAAGTGGCATGAAGGGCAAGGTGGCGGGGACCCCAGCACACACATGCATGTACCCCAGGCCCTCTTGGGAACAGGCAGGGCCGCCCTGCCGGGAGTCTGACCACACAGCTCAAACATGCTGGGCATTTTCAATGTGTCACGTGCTGATCCAAATGCTTTACAAGAATTAACCCATTCAGTTTTCTCCACCCGCCTCTGGTCTGTGCACTATTACAGCTTCCTCATTATTAGTTTTCTCAAACCACTTTACAGATGAGGAAACAGGCATTCCGAAGGTAAGTAGCTTCAAGATTATGCAGAGGATTATATGGAATTTAAGTGCCGGCAAGCTGGCTCCAGAGTTCATTCAGTCTTCACCATGGTTGATTCAATCTTCACCATCATTCCGTGGGGTTAGGTTCATTTCTTAGCCCCTATGTAACACATGAGGAAACAGAGACTCGGGCCCACGATCCCAGAGCTAGTAAGTACCAGGGCCAGCATTTGATTGGAGCCCAAGTAGTTTGACTTTTGGTAAACAGCTTCACTTCACCTGCCTTCCGTAAGCCTCAACTTCGTCATCTGTAAAATGGGAATATGACCTTCCCTTTCGGATTGCTATGCCGATAACTTAAGCTCCCAGCACAGTGCCTGACACAGAGTGAACAGCAGCCACCATGATGACCATGGTGGGACAGGGCGAGGAAGCAAGAGCGTCCTACCGGCCAGCCTCGAAGGTAAAGCGTGTGGCGTCCCGGCCATAGCGACGCAATGAGCAGAGGGGCCACGAGACGAGCTTCACGCGGGGGTTGTGTGTGTCCCAGAGGTAGATGTTCTCGTGGGTGATCTGCAGCTTGCACTCGCCATACACATCCAGGTTGGGGCAGGGCAGCAGGAAGACGTTGAAGCGATCTGGAGTGGGAGACGAGCGGGCCTGGAGCTTCCCATGGGGACACCTCCTGCCCTCTGTCAACCTCTCCTGCTCCCCAGACTGCCCCCTCCCCAGTGCCAGTGCCAGGCCTCACCTGTCTGCTCACACTGCACCCCTGGGGCCAGGAGGTCCGGCTCTCCCAGACTGATGTCGTTCAGCCGCGACCCCAGACACTCCACGGACAGTGTCTTGTACCACTCCTCTGCCTCCAGCTCTGGAGAAAAGGGTACCTCATCATGCTGCCAGCTCAGGGTTCCCCAACAGCCCATCCCACCTTCCTCAGCCTGAGGACCCCACCATGCAAGGCAGGGAGGGCAAGGCCAGTGGATTCTGCTTGCCTGCCCCCCGCTTCATCCTGGGGGCCTGCTGCCTCAAAGGCACCCCCCACCCTCACCCTCACCCATCATACCAGCCAGGGCTGGCTGTGCTCTGCCTCCTGACTGGACCACTGGACCACAACAGGCCCGGGGGAGGCTGGATGGAGGTCTGCAGCCCCAGCTCACCTGAGTCGCAGGTGAAGGTACGGGCGGAGTCATCAGTGAATATGATGGCCACTGCCTGCCTCTTGGTCTCCTTGGGGAGCCTCGTGACACACTTAACATTGCTGATCTCGGTCACCTGGGACAGCATCCACAAGAGATTCAGCCAGGCCGGGGCACCGCCCTCTGCATCCCCCACAGTTCCGCCACCCCCGGGAGGTACTCTTGAACCTCTGGACTCAAATTATCATTGCTTACAGGTTAGGGGAGCTAGGGCCCAGGCCCCCTAACCTTGGGGCAGCCTCGGAGGCACACTGACTTCTCATCCGGATATTTCTCCAGCCGCTGGGGCCCCTTGCTAGAGGACTTCCGGAACACCAGCCAGCACCTGCGGTAGATCTGGGGGGCAAGATGACAAGGGAGTCAGACTTCTCAGGACCATTCCCACCCAATGTGACCCTGCAGTTACCGCGGCCCACCGCGGGGGGGCGGTGCCACACAGCATTCCAGGGAGCCCCAGCTCAGGAGAAAACCCTGGGGACAGCTGAGAACAGCATGACACGCCCCTGGGGGTGAGACCCCCTCCCCAAATTGAAAAGGCAGTGATTTCTTGGCTGGCTCTGAAAAGCTGTTCCACAAAGGGCACGCTTCTGAGTCACCCTCAGCTCTGAGCATCCAGTTGACCCTTAAACAACACAGTTGGAACTACGCGGATTTTTTTCAGTAAATACACAGTTGACCGTCCGTATCCCCAGGTTTCACAGGATTTCTGATCTGTGGTCGGGAATCTGTGGTTGTGGAGGCCCGACTGTAGGCACTGTTCTAAGCCATTTCATATAAGGGACTTGGGCACCCGTGGATTTTGGTATCTGTGGGAATCCTGGATCCACTCTCCTGCAGATACTGAGGGACACCTGGGGAGTCAGTTACACACTGATTTTCTGTGGGGATGGGTGTTTGCTCCCCTAACCCCCATATTGTTCAAGGGTCAACTGTAGTATAAGTAGCCAACATTTACTGAGTGCTTCTTATTTGTCCTTTTTGTTAGCACTCTATACAGTGAGTCACTCGAGGTTGGTTCTATTATCTCGACTTTATAGATAAGGAAACTGAGGCACCAAAAAGTCAAGTAACAGCTAACAAATGGTAAGAACTGGTATTTAAGCTGTCTAGGGCCAGCCGAGTGGCGCAGTGGTTAAGCGCTGGCTTGTGAAGCCAGTGGCCCCGGTTCGGGTCCCACATAGGAGGGCCAGTGACACTGCCCTCAAAAATAAATAAATAAATAAATAAATAAATAAATAAATAAATAAAATAAGCTGTCTAGATCCAGAGCCAATGTGCAGAGCCCACTGCACAGACATCCTGCCCAAGGCCCCGGGGCACAGTCACGACAGCAGGAGTGTCCTAGGGACAGGATGAGACCCTTGCCAGCCCCGGCCTGCACATCACCACGGCCCTTGTTTTCAGAGCTGGGGGAGGGCTTGATGTGGGCAGCACCTCTTCTTGTCTCCAGGAGCTGTCACTCACCCACTCTCTTCATTCTTAACCAATGCTGGGGTGTAGGAGGCCCGGGTTAGTTCCCTGTTCCAATTGGGAAACCAGAGGTTCTCAGAGAGAAAGGGGCAGAGCTAAGAATTTGGGATTCTTGGGATTCCCTGGAGCACAGTATCTTCCCCGGCAAGGTTCTCTCCTGGTCCAACCACCGACAACGACCTTGCGCCTAAAACCACACAGATTCTCTGTAGCTTCTTGGACTCCTCCCAAGGGTCCAGGAGCCAAGGAGGGGGGAACAGACCATTTTCTAGGGCTACAAGGAGCAAACTGGCTGGTCAGACTACCTGGAGGGCTGGACCCAGGCACTTGCCTGGGCTGCTCACTCTTCCTCGGCCCCTCCCCATGCCTCTGGCTCTCTTCCAGCCCAGAGTCTGGCTGGGATGTGCCTACTCCTTCAGTGGGCACTCTGGAAGCCAGTGGACCCCGCTCTCCAGGAATCTTTGGTGCTCCTCTCACGGACAAACAGGGGGACTGATGGGTGGCCCAGAGCAGAAGACGCGAGGGGCCCTCTGGGCCATAGCCCCAAGCCCCTGCCTCCACTCCAGCCCTGTTCTGCCATGCGAGCACCAGGTCCTCAGCAGGCCGAGTCCCAGGGTACAGGGCACCTAGGCAGCCCCCATCCCAAAAAGCCAGAGCCGTGCCGTTTCTGGCTCCTGTCTAGAACCCTAGGAGGCATGTCTGCCCCTGCACCCATGATCCTGGCTCAGCCCCTGGTCTATCCACCTGTACCATAGCAAGCCTCTGCTTTCCCGGGGAGCTCCTTTAGGGCAAAGACTACTTTATTCTCAGAATCCTTACTCACATCCTGGTGGCCTTATTAACAGAGCTCTGAATGACCAAATGAAGAGACAGTGAATGAATGGATGCATGCATGACCCAGATATGCCCTGCCACATTGGGCTCCATGCAGCCTGCAGCGTCAGGGGCAAAAGGCATGGGGGCCTGAGCACCCTGGTTGCCTGGTTACAGGGATACATGCATGCATGCACACACACACACACACACACACACACACACACACACACACACACACACACACAGAGCCCCAGGGAGCCACTGTGCTCAAGAGCCCTCCTTCCTCACTTCTCACAGGTCTTTGATCAAGCTTCAGAAACACTCTGCCACAGCTCTGCCTCAGGAAGAAGGCCCTGGCAGGTGGGAGGGTGGGCTCCTGGTCTCTTTCAGCCCCTCCCCCCTCACCTCTCTGGGCTGAGACAAGAATGTCTGGCTTCCCTGGGGGTGACCACAGCCCCTCACATCAGGTCTGCATGGGGAAACTGAATTCCAAGTGGAGGGGCATTCCAGAACGTGCCTGGCCACGCCCCAGCTCCCAACCCCTCCCCCCGCTGTGCCCAGGTTGGGTTCCAGTCTCCTGGAACACGGCTGATACTGAGCCCAGTGGCTGCCCCAAGTGGCTTGCCTTCGGTAACTTTGTCCTGGTCAGGGCCTCAGCCCAGCTGGTCCCTGGGGACCTGCTAGGTCGGGGGCCACAGGAATGAGGAGCCACACTAGAAGCTGGGTCGCTACCCATTCGGCCTCTCCACCTCAGCCTCAGCCTGTCTCCTCATTCTGTGCTCCAAATGGGCTCCATTCCTCTGAGTGGCTATAGACAGAGTGACGAATAGCCACCAGGGCCCAGTCACCTGGGCTGGGACCCAAGCTGGGACACAAATCCAAATTCAGGTAAGACCGCAGACATGCCCACCTGCTCAGCTGCTGCCTCCTGCTGGAAAGACATACCCTAACAGGCTGTCAGGCAGGAGGGGTAGCCTCTATCCAAAGCTAGCGCTGCTCTGTCCCCTGCTCTGTCCTGTTCTGTCCAGTACCCAGGCAGGGGAGCTGGTATGGAGCCCTGCTCCTCCCCCATCCCACTCCGTCAGAGAGCCAGGAAGCCTTGAGCAGTCTGATCCCATCCCCACCCCCATCAAGGCCACGGGGGAGACCCGAGATCAGGGTAAAACACTAGGCTTGGGCCACCTCAGTCACCGGGATTGCCTTCCTACTGGGGAAGGGGCAGCTGCCAGGCTCCTCACGGAAGGTGGGGAGGGTCAGCAGAGAAATAGGGACAGCTCCTGGACAACCATTAAGTTGGTCCCTGGGGTCCCTGCTCATGCCTTCTGGGGGGGGGGTGTCTTCACCAGTAGGGAGTGGGGGGGGTACACACCCAGGTGTATCTGAGACTTCATCTCCATGGACCCTCCAAGCCCCAGCTCCAGGCCAAGCACTGAGCACAGGTACCAACTTGGAGGAAAGTGGCCCACCCCAGAGCCATGGGCCCCAAGTTCTCAATCAGAAACCACATCAACATCAGCCTCTACACCTCTCCTGCCGTTGCCAGCCCCCACAACCAGACACTCTCCTTTTCAAACACTTCTTTATCGGTAAAGGCAACCAAAGATAAATAAATCCATAAATACCTGCACACAGAAAGCAATAGGAAGCAGGGGCAGAGGAGGTACTTAAAAGAAAAGCAGAAAAGCGGCCAGATGCGGGGAGGGGAGAAACAGGGAGGCGAGAGGGGAAGTGAGAAGCTGGTCTCAGCTCAGACACAGCCCGGCATTTCCAGTGCTCCTGGCCCCTGCGGCTGCCCTGGTGACAACTTCAACAATAGCTGGAGAGCTGCCTGCCCATCGGCTGCCACCGCTGGCCCAGCCACTGGGATGCCAGCCAGTCCTGCTAGGGCGGGGGCTGCAGCAGGCAGTGGGGCCCAGGCACATGCTGGGTAGCCCGCTGGCCAGAAGCCTCCAGCCCACAAACGCACGGTGCGGAGCCCGGGCAGGCAGTTGTACGCCCGCCCCGCCAGGTTCCAGACCAAGTTCTCCGAGCCTGTCCCTGGGCAGGGCCCTGGCGGACGGCTCACCCCCAGCTTCCTGCTCTTCATCTTCACGTAGCCTTGCTTGACGATGTCGTTGAAATTGGTCGCCATGGTTTCCCCACCTTCTCTTGGGTGCCGGGTCTGGCCAAGGCGAGGGGAGGGATGCCCAGGTGGCCTTAGTTTCCGGCACGGCACCTCCGATCACCTGTTCGAGACACTCCTTCTGGGTTTCCGCACGCCGCACGCAGCCCGGCTGCTCCTCACCTCGCCTGCCTCAGCATTGTTCTAGCAGCTCCTTTGCCCGGCGCCTGCTGGAAATAAAAATGACAGGGAGATTAGACAGTGACATCTTTCTCTTCCCCTGGCTGTCTCGCTCTTTTTTCCTTCCTCTTCCCACACTCCTCCCTCCCGCCCTCCCTCCTCCCCGCCTTTCTTCCTTCCCTTCGCTCCCCACCCCTGGACGACAGAACCATTCAGGAAAACCGAGGTGGAGGCAGCGAGGAGGAAAATGGCCCAGCCCAGTTCCCTCCCTCACGGCTGGGGCTAGCAGTTAACCCCTTCCTGGGAGGACTGGCGCGGGCTCTGGGGTGGAGGCGGGGAGCTGCTGTCCTGCCCTGTCTACTGGCACAACTTCGGGGCAGACTTAGGGCAACTTGTCCCCTCCAAGTGCAGGAGCGCCATGGGACAGCACTCCCCAGAGATGGAGGGGTTTCCCAGGAAATGGCACAGAGTCTGAGCGAACTCTATTTTCCCTGAGGTGAAGGAGGATGTGCCTCCTGTCTCAGCAGACCCCCAAGTCCCTCTGCCCCACCCCATCCTATACCCGGTTCTCTCCAGCCCCAGGTAGGAAGCTGAGAGTCATCACCTGCAGCCTGCTCAGGCCCTGCTCCCAACCCTGGGACTCTTCAGCATTTCCTCTGAGTGTTGTTTCCTAGGTGGGAGGGCAGAGTCCAGTAGGGTGGGCCCCCAGATAAGCCTGAGGAATGTGCTGGGCCACCTGGAGGTGGCTACCGTGGAAGCAGAACCCTCACCCGGGGGCCTGGTGCTGGGAAGACTGGTCTGGTCCGTGAGGGTGCTGGCTCTGGCCACCCATGCCATGCTCCCATGTCCTGAGTACAGGCAGAAGTTAATTACAGGGAGGACTAGCAGAGGACACAGCGAGATGACAGCGAGAAGCACCAAGGGGAAGTCAATATGGGGCAGGAAATGGGGATGCCAGCAGGGGCCACTCAAAATCAGATAAAAATTTTGTGGGTGTCAGATGGTCCCATGTCTTGTTAGGGAGACCACTTCATGGATGGAGTAGAGGCTTGATCACTGCACTGTACACCTGAAGCTGATGTTGTGTAATATTGTATGCCAACTGCAACTGAATATGTGGATGGTCACGGGATGTGGAGTATACTGTGGAGGGGAGTCAGGGGAGTTGTGATGGATATGTATGATATGGGGGGGAGTGGGGTGGCGAACTGGGCGAGGGGGGTTTTCACTTTGGGGGGTAAAGAGTATAACTATTGCATTGTGTTGTACACCTGAAACTAATAAAAAAAAAAGGAAAAAAAAAGAGAATAAAGAGAAAGGTAGGAATAAAAAAAAAAATCAGATACCACTTGGGGGGGGTGTCTCAGTGATGACTCAGTCCAACACCCATTTTACAGATGGGAAACAAAAGTTGCCCAGGGAGGATAAGTGGCATGGGTATGGTCACACAACAATTCCAGGGCATAGCCAGGGACAAATGAGACGTTCTGGGGTAGGTGATGGATGCAAGCCTGGGGGTGGTGTCCTGCAGCCATCTTTGGCTGCCTGCCACCATCTAAGCCCTTTCTACCATCCAGGCTCACGGGCAGGGCTATGCCAGCAACATGGCCCCCCATGTCTCCAGGGTCACTGGGTGGGAATGGAGCAGCATTTCTGGGGTCAGCTGGGCATCTGTGCTGCCAGGACAGAGCCCCGAGGCAGGCATGCTGTTGAATCTGCCAGCAGCTTGGCATTAATTAATCTCATGGAAGCCTGCGTGTTGAATCCCTAACAAGGAACAGATGGGACTGCCCCAGTGGGCACATGCAAACAAGGAGAGGCAGAGAGGGTAATGCTCCCCTATCCCACTTGTGCCCTGAAGGCCTCTTCACCACCCCCTCAGTTGCCTCCCTGCCCATTCACTCCCTCTATCCCAGCTCCCTGGAATCCAAGTGGGACACACAAGTGGTCTCCTTTCCTTCTGTAAAGTCTGGGGTCCCCTCAATAAGCTAGCGACCCCTGGGCTCTGGCAGTCAGAGACAGGTCATTTTTCCCAGCTCTGTCTCTACTGCCTGTCCCTGGGGCTGCTTGCCTTCACAGCAAGGCCTAGCTCCAGAAAACTCTCTTCCCAGATGACAGCAGGGTGGTCACCGGCTGTGGGTCCACAGCATGAAAGCCCCTCTCAGAATTCACCTACAAGAAAACATGAGGCCTCAGGGTTCATTCAAGGCAGCCCAGGGGGAGGCACAGCTCGGAATGTGAATTCAGCTGGCCAGGTGTTTTGGATAAGTCATTTAACAGCTCTGTGCCTCAGTTTCCTCATCAGTAAAAAAAAAAAAAAAAGATGGGTAAATTCACCTACTTTGAATGAGGAAATAAATCCATGAGGCAACCTGCCTGCCCACTTTGGAACCAGAGCGTCTGACTCAAAAACAAGGGCTGTTTTTATTTCAAGAGCTGCTACCCAGCCTAGGGCTGTGAAACCACCATAATGCAACCATAGTCCACCCGCCCAACGCAGCAGCCTCTCTTTCCTGTGTCCATCAGTTACCTTCCCAGTGGCATACCCCAGTGACTGGCCATGAAGCTCTCAGGAGCACTCTTGCCATGTCTGTCCATAGGCCCTCACCCCGTCCCATCCCTCAGACCCTAAACCAGCCCCACAGAAATAAACCAGCAGAAGAGCAGCCTTCCATGAGAAGCCTGGCTGGCAGCTTACTCTGGCCTGATGTCACAGGAGGCCCTGGCCACACTCAGCCCCTTATGAAGTTTAGAAGACCAAGACCCAACTTGGGGGCCCAAAATGGAATGGCAAAGGGGAGTTGGGGAGATAGGGAGGGAGGGGAAAGGGCCAATGGACAGACCACAAATTTGACTGGCAATGGGATCAGGTGTTTGGGGGAAGGGGGCCCCCAGAAGGACTGCACTGTGTTAAGATAAGAGAGGTGGCCCCAGGCTGAGCCTGGGTGAGCCCAACGGGGCATAGATGGTTCAGCAGGCCAGAAACTGGGCTGAGGCAGCCCCAGCTCTTCCATCCACAGGGGCCACTTCCGCGCGGTTCCTGAGCCAACACCAGCTCTGCTTCTCAGGAGCCTGCAGCAGGGAAGACGCCCCACTAATTCAAGGGGACCTGATCTCAGCTCTGAACACCCCGAGAAACCAAGCAGGGTGCCCAGCAGCCCTCTCAACACTGCAAGGAAGAGCAAGGGCCCCCCATTTTTCCTCCCAACGTGGCATCCACTCAGCTGGCTGCTCAGCCAGAGACAGTACCAGCCCTGAGCCAGGCCACTGTGAACTCCTTCACAGAGAGATCAGGGCTGAAGTGCTCTGCTCCCCAGGAGGGGCAGGTGTCCTGTGGGGAGGGGGCTCCCTGGTGCCTCATAGAGGGTAGGGGTGGAACCCACCTGCCCCATGGGGCAGCCACCCTAAGCACTCCCTCCCTGCACCTGGATTCTGCCTGGAGGCTTGGCTCCAGAACAAACGCTACTTGCTGCTGTTGGCAACCAATGACTGAGCAGGAGAGGCTGCCTGCCCGGCTGGGCCTCCCTACCCCATGACAGATCGGATCTTATCAGGGCTTCAGGGACAGCCCTACCTGGACACTGGCTCCCTGTTGTCTCACTGTCTCCACCCCATACAGAAGATCCTATCAGCAGGATCCTAGCCAACACCAGGGACGTTTCCTGTCACCTGTGGTCTGGCCCCTCTTTCCCCTAGCTTGATTGCTATCAGGACCAGGAGGGGGTCCTCACCACCTCCAGCCTCCCACTCCCACCTTCCCCCAAGCAAATCCCCATATGGAGCCACACCCTGAAACACTGCAGGTCTCATCCAAGGTGGGTGGCAAAGAGATCAAATACCAAACTGGGCAGAGAGGAAAGGTGGGAGGAGGGGACATCTGAACAGCCCCAGTATCCTGGGCCCTTAAGTCAGGGAAGTGGTGCTGTGCCATCACACCCCTGCCACTCTGCTCTCTCCTGGTGCCCACCCAGCCCTCTGGCCTTGTCTCCCCCTGCTCAGCATGGCCTTTCTTCTTTCGCCTAACTCCTTCCCACACTGGATCACTGCTGTGGTGACCCACCTACAACTCTGTTGCCTCAGGTGGTCCCAAGGTTCATTCTGCTGCTTCATTCAGGTCTCAGCTCGAAGGTCACCTCCTCAAAGAAGCTCTCCCTGACCACCCTGGCCAAAGAGCCCCTCCAGTCAGCCTCTATCAGATCGTTCCACTGTCTTCATCACAGGCATCACTATAGGATTTTCTCGTTCCTGCATCACTTCATCTGCTGCTTGGCTGCTCGCTGTCTCCTAGAATGCCTTAGAATATCAGCTCCCTGATGCTACTAGGCCTTGTCTGTCTAGCTAACAGCTCCATCCCCACACCTAGAATGGTACAGAATGGGTGGGTGATTGAAAACTTATTTTCTCCAGGATTTGTCCTCATCCTTTCTCCCACCACCACCAATATCCACCTGGCCAGACCCAGCTCAGCTTCCAGAGGTGTGTGAGCAGTGGCGGGCTCCCACCTCCTTGGGTCCCAGGACTATCCTGGTGCTATCTGTCATGGCAGACAAACTGTTGTTCCTGGAGAACCAGCCAGGCACCAGACCCACAGTTTGGTTTGAAGCTGCCTGGAGGGAGGGAGCAATGCTTACACTGTGTCCAGGCCTGGCTGGGTGGCTCCACCTTCACCAGGGTTGTTGGGTGAGGTGATGCCCAGCCCTGTTGCCCTGCCCAGGAAGAAAGGGCTAGAAGTAGCCAGCTTCCAGGAACAGAGAGGCAAACAAGGAGGCAAGAGGGGGACACAACTCCTGGGACCCATCCCGGGTGGGGTATAGGAACGGCCTGCACTGGAGCCACATCCTTCTGAAAGGAGCAAGAAAAGAATATTCACTAAACCCAGAATATGCACAAGCCCAGCCTTGAATGGGCGGCTGTGATCGTGCGACGCCCCTCACTGCCCTTGATTTTTAGACTCCTCCACCCCAAACCCTCCATCCAAGTGTCCTGGCAACTGCTGTTCACCTGCGGTTTGGGACAGGCAGGCTGCACAGAGGCCCTGCTCTGCCCCACATCACCCAGGTTTCCAGACTCCTCGGCGGTGACAGGAAGCATTTAACTGGAGGCAGGCCTTTGGGGGCTCTGGGGGGAGATGGTGGACAGGACCCCAGGGCCAGGGGAGAAAGGTTCAAGGACAGGAGGCAGCTGGCTGTGAGTTTCAGTTGTGGGGTGGGAACCATTTGCAGGTGGGGTTGGGCAGTGGGGGCAGCTGGGGTCGAGAAAACAGTCTCTTGGAAACTGGGAGAGCTGAGAGCAGGAAAATGGGGGCTGCGATGGGCTGGGTTAGGTCCCTTCGGGATGGCAGGCCCGGGGTCGGGAAGGGCCTGGGCTTCTCTGCTGGGTATGTGCAGGGTAGGAGTGAGGTCAGGCCCCGGAGCAGGGCTCCCCTGCAGGGGACACGGGGTACATGGAGCTCAGAGGAGTTTCAGGGGCCTGGGCCGGCTTTGCGAGGCTGGTCCCTGGGCCGCCCCCACCCCCGCGGGCTCGGGGAGCGCTCAGGTCGGAGTGGCCGAGCGAGGGTCTCGCGGGCCCGGCCTAGGCCCCCTCCCCACCCGCGCCCCTAGTTACCTGGGCGCCGCGGCCCAGGCCGGGGACGCCGGCTGGGCCAGGCTCATGTCCGCGGCGCGGCCGGCGGGGGTGGAGGGACGGCGGCGGCGGCGGCGCCGAGCTCGGGCGGGGACGGCGAGGGAGGCGCGGCTGCCCGGCTCCGGCTCCGGCTCCGGCAGGGGCTGGGGTGCGCGCCCCTTTGCAGCCCGCCCCGCCCGCGCGCCTCCGGCCGGCCGGCCCCCGCCGTATTCCTCCGAGCCGCGGGACACGCGCCTTCGGGTTCCCTGGCTCCGCCCCACCGCCCGCCCCTGGGCCCCAAATCCCAATCTCACCTCGCCTCTCCGCCCCTGAAAGTTGAACCCCACATCACCTTCTCAACCCTCCGACTTCTTTAGGAAACACACACACACACACACACACACACACACACACACACCCGCTGCCCTATCCCCTACAGCACTGCCTAGGATCTGTACAGAACAGCCCAGCCTCCCCAGGGACTGCTTTAGCACCCCCATACACACACACACACACACACACACACACACACACACACACACACACACACACACACACACACACACACTGTGGTCGTGCATCAGTGCCTCGATTCCAGAGGTCAGCTCCCCTAGCAGTCTGCTACCCTTTCCTTCCCTCCCCTAGTCTCCCTATCCTCAAAACACCCCAGCTGCCATTCTGTGTTCCTCTGAGGCTGCCTTCAAGTCCAAACCCCATTCCCCTTGGTCACTCCCAGCACACTGTCACCTCCCTGTCCCTCAGGCCCCTGCAGTTGCTGGGTCGCTGCCCTGCCGGAATGGCACACCTCAGCTGTGCCAGGCAGCGATGGGGAAGTCCCCTAGGGCCTCCCCTGGGGAGGGACTGCCTCACCCCTCTGACACCAGTGGTTCTCAAAGTGTGGTCCCTGGGCCAGAGGCATCAGCATCACCTTGGAATTTGTTAGAAATGCAAACTCTCTGCCCTACCCCAGACCTATGAAATCAGACTCTCGGAGTAGTGCCTAGAAATGTTTTAACAAGCCCCCAGGTGATTCTGATGCCCACTAACCACTGCTTTAGACTAAATATATGGGGGGAAAAAACCCATTGTCCAGGTTTCTCAGAGGGACAGGCCTGATGCATCAAGGGTCCAAGAACCTCAGCATTCGCCCATGGAGTCCAGGCCCCTGCTTCCAAGACCCTGAGCTGTGGCCTTGCCCAGAGAACTTCTTAGGAAGCTGCTTCTCTTCCTCTGAAAATGACCCTGGATGTCACTGTGTGTGACCACCAAGGGAGCCCCAGAGACTCCCAGGGACCTCCTGCCCTGGGCCTCAGCTAACCAGCCCCAGACTGCCAGGGGAGGAGGTAGGCGCCCCAGTCCCTGCCGGCCAAGCTGGCCTGGGCCTCGACCTCCTGACCTCCCCATGCATCTTCTAAACTTGACTCCACCTGCTTTGCTTCAAACCACAGCCCATAAAGCCCCCAGCACTTGATCCATCACAGCAAACTGTTTTCACCACCAGAAACCTCTGGAGGAGGTTTCTCAATACAAACTAATCTTCCCTAGAGTGAGGTTTCCCAAGCTTCTTCATTCTTTCATCCTCATATTATTACCCAATCCACTCTCCATCTGTGTTATAGTCACCTAAATATTTTTTTTAAATGAAACTTTTTGTTTTGAGGTATTTGTAGATTCCCATGCAGTTATAAGACATAATGGATTTCGTGTCCCTTTTCCAGTTCCTCCAATGGTAACCTCTTGCAAAACTAGAATACAGTATCCCAGCCCAGATAGCGACATTGGAACAGACAAGATATTGAACATTTCCATCACCACAAAGATCCCTTCTGTTGCCCTTTTATACCTATACCCTCTTCCCTCCCACTCTCACCCCTCCTTAACCTCTGGCAACCACTAATCAGTTCTCCATTTTTATACTTCGGTCATTTATAACATTTATTTGGTCATTGATAACATTTTCCAGAATGTTGTGAAATTGAAATCATAAGTATGTAATCTTTGAGGTTTGGCTTTTTTTTTTTCACTCAGCATAATTCTTTGGAGGTTCATCTGAGTTGTTGCATGTATCAGTAGCTCATTCCTTTGTTGACAAGTAGTATTCCATGGTATGGATGTACCACAGTTTGTTTATTTGGATACCTGGGTTGTTTCCAGTTTGGGGCTGTTATGAGTAAAACTGCTATAAACATTCATGTACAGGTTTTTATATGAACATAAGTCTTGATTGCTCTGGGATAAATGCCTAGGAGTACAATTATTGGGTTGTATGGTAATTGCATGTTTAGTTAAAAAACTGCCAAACTATTTTCCAGAGTGGCTGTACCTTTTTACATTCCTACCAGCAATGTATGAGTGATCCAGTTTCTTCACGTTCTCGCCAGTAATTGTTGTTGTCACTATTTTTTTTTTTTTTTGGCCATTTTGATAAGGATGTAGTGATATTTTATAGTGGTTTCAATTTGTAGTTCCCTAATGGCTAATGTTGTTGAACACCTTTTCATGTTCTACTTTGCCATCTGTGTGTCTTCGTCAGGGAAATGTTTCTTTATTTCTTTTGCCCATGTCCTAATTTGATTATTTGCTTTTTAACTGTGGAATATTGAGAGTTCTTTATATATTCTAGATACTAGTCCTTTTTCAGCTATGTGGTTTACAAATATTTTTTCCCAGTCTATAGCTTGTCTTTTCATCCACCTAACAAGTTCTTTCACAAAGCAAAAGTTTTTCATTTCAATGAAGTCCAAATTATCAATTTTATGGATTATGCTTTCAGTGCCAAGTGTAAGAGTTCTCTGCCTAGCCCTGTATGCTAAAGATGTTTTATTCTAAAAGTTCTATAGTTTTATGCTTTCCATTGACGTCTGTGATCCATTTTGAGTTAAATTTTGTGGGAAGTGCGGGATGTGAGACTTAGGTTGATGTTGTGTTTTGTTTTGCCTATGGATGCCCCATTGTTCCAGCACCATTTGTTGAAAGACTCTCTTCTTCCATTGAATTGCTTTTACAACCTAGTCAAAAATCGGTTGGACCTATGTTAGGTATTCTGTTCTGTTCCATTGATCTATGATTGTCTGCTAATAGCACACAACCTTGATTACTGTAGCTATATATAAATCATGAAATCGGGCAAATGGATCCCTCCCACCTTATTCTTTTTCAAAGTTGTTTTAGCTATTTTAGTTCCTTTGCCTTTCAATATAAATTTGAGAACAATCTTATCTATATCTACAGAAAATCTTGCTAGGATTCTGATAGAAATTGCATTAAACCTGTTTATCAATTGGGGAGAACTGACATTTTTAGTATGGTGAGTCTTTCAACCCAACAACACAGTATGTCTCTCCCTTCACTTGGATCTTTGATTTCTTCCACTAGCTTTATGTAGTTTCATGTGAGTCCTAAACATGTTTTGTTAGATTTATACCTGAGTATTTTATTTAATTATTTTTGGCAATTTAAAATGCTATTATATTTTTAATTTTGCTATGACTGTGTTCATAGTTAGTACATAGAAATAAAATTTTTGTATGTTTATCTTGTACTTTGCAACCTTGCTGAACTCACTTGTTAGTTCTACAAGGTTGGATTTTAGGGGGTAGATTCTTTGAGATTTTCTATGTAGATAATCATGTCATCATACATAGATACAGTTTTATTTCTTCCTTTCCTATCTGTATATTTTTCATTTCCTTTTCTTGCCTTATTGCACTGGCTAGAACTTTCAACATGTGTTAAATAAGAGTAGTGAGAACTGACATACTTGCCTTGTTCTTGATCATAGGGGGAAAGCATTCAATTTCTTGAGTGGAGTATTCTATAAATATCAGTTAGACCCTGTTGATTGATGGAGTTGTTGAGTTCTTCTGTATGATTGTCTATCTAGTTGTTCTATCAATAGTTGAGAGAAGGGTGTTGATGTCTTCAGCCATTATTGGTTATTTGTTCATTTCTTCTTTCAGTTCTATCAGTTTTTGTTTCACATATTTTGTAGTTCTGCTGTTTGGTGCATATGTATTTAGGATTGCTATGTCTTCTTGGTAGATTGACATTTTTATTATTATATAACGTCCCTCTCTGTCTCTGTAATTTTCTTTCCTCTGAAGTATTGTCACTCCTGCTCTCCTTTGATTAGTGCTTGCATGATATATCTTTTTCCATTCTTTAATTTTTCAACCTGTCTATATCATTATATCTGAAGTGAGTCTTTTGGAGATAGCATATAGTTTCTCATCTCCTGTTTTTAATCCAGTCTGTCAATATCTGTCTTTTAATTGGTGTATTTAGACAATTTGTATTTAATATAATTATTGATATGATAGAGCTTTAATCTGCCATTTTATTTTTTCCTTTTAGTTCACTCTGTTTTTCATTTCTGTATTTTCTTTGTCCTGCCTGCCTGTGAGTTACTTAAACATTTCTTAGAATTTCATTTTGAATTACCTATTGTTTTATTTTTTGTTTTTTTTTTAAGATTTTATTGGGGAATTGGGGGCGGGGGAAACAGTGTTGGGGAACCAGGAAGGGGAACAGACAAGTTGTTGTCCTTTTGTTCTTCATCTAGTTGTGGAGGACGTTTGCTTCACTGGCCCATGTTGGTATCGTCATTGCGCTCTTCCTGGGTGAGGCAGATGGGTCGCCAGCCTCTGGATGGCCACTCACAACAGCTCTTGGCAGCTCACACCAGCTGCCAGCCGCTCACGCTGGCTGCCTGCCACTCACTGTAGCCTATGGCAGCCCACTGCAGCAGGGGCTGCAGCTATGCCATTCCCTGGGACTCACAGCAGCCCAGCTCCAGGTGGAGCTGTTGTTAGCTGTGGAGGGCAGTGTCACTGGCCCTCACATGTGGGATCCGAACTGGGCCGCTGGCATCCCCAAACCAGCTCGGCCACTCGGCCGGCCCTTGATTGACATTTTTTAAAATTTGGTTTGTGATCTTTCTGGTTCTTGATATGACTGATGTTTCAAAACCTGGGCATTTACATATCGTGAGAGTCCAGATCCTGTTTAAGCCCTCTGTTTTAGCTGGTGTTCTCTGGTACTGCTCCAGCAGGGGAAGTGGGGGCACCACCTGATTATAGCCAGGTGGAGAGAGAAGACCAGGTTCTCTACTTGGCCTTTGTTGACACACAGTTGGGGCAGTGCTCTTCATTCCTGTTGGGCAGGGGTGTTTTCTACTGACTTCACAATGGGGTGGCCTCACTACCGCTGGGTGATGATGAAAGTCCTTGTCTCCAGTAGACCTCCTCTGACACCCACGCTATAACAGTTTTTCTCAGGCCCCCGCCACTTCACGATTTTTGCCAGATTCAAGCATCTCCTGTACCATTATTTGCTCAGTGTCTTTCTTTAAATCACCTCACATTTTTCTGTTGGGTCTTTGGGAAAGTCATGACATATTTTTCTATGTTTTTCATTGCAAAAATGCGTCACGACTTTCCCAATGACCCAATATTTGCCTCAAGAATAATAAACTACATAGAGCTGGCCAAGTGGCACGGTGGTTGGGCGCTGGCTTGGGAGGCCAGCGGCCCCAGTTTGGGTCCCGCATGTGAGGCCCAGTGACACTACCCTCAAAAAAATAAAATAAAATAAAATAAAATAAAATAAAATAAAATAAAATAAAATAAAGTATAGATTAAGAAAAAAAAAACCTACATGAATAAAATACCTTGAAAATAAAACAAGTGCATTACATATGTGCTGGCTAGTACTGCCTGCCTAAAAAGCTCTAAGACTTTTGTTAAAAAAGAGTACAGCAAGTGTTAGAGAGGTGCTAAGCTCACACTACCACCTGAGACTCTCTGCTTGACAATGGTCAGAGGGTAAAAAGAAAAATAAGGAGGGAATCACTTTCTCAGTGTGCTCTGTGACCTTTAGGACTGTCTTGTGGCATGTAACCCACATCCATGCTGTTGACCATACTGGTGTGAGTCCACACTTGGGGAAACACCATTCTAGCCTATTGAATCTTACAGCAGCAATCTAGAGTGGATATCACAATCCCCATTTTACGGATATAAAAAGTGAGGCCAATAACAAGAAGAAACTGTCCATGATGATGCAGCCATGCCAGGGCTTGAAGAGGAGACTGCGGAGGTTCTGTTTGGGGTCTTGACATAATCTAGAAGGATGGGGATCCTCATCTATGTCCGTCCCCCAGGAGGATTTCTGTGAGGTCCTCACGCCCTCCTCCTCCCCGCCGTCTGCTCTTGGGAAAAGGGAAGGCTGACCAAGTCAGAGCCAGAAGAGTTCCCAGAATCCTGGGTAGCCATCAGATTGGTGAATTCTTTTCAATTGTTGGTGAAAGGCTGGCATTTGTGAGAGCCCGGGCATCTCCACCACAGAGCAGCACTGAAATCTAGGCCAGTTCACCAGCTAAGATGAGACTCTGAACTGTCTTCCTCCCTCAGCTCAACAGTGACACAAACCAGCCTCCCCAGGAAATTTCACATCAAAGGAACTGACCCTGAAGGGGATGGAGAGGAAGGAGATGGGGCCCTCTTGCTCCCTCTGCTTCCTCCAAAGGATGTGGGAAAGGGGAGATTTCCAATGGAGGCAGAGAGCAGCTCTCAGGAAGAAGGCAACATTCTAGCCCCACCTCCCAGCACCTGGTTCTCTCCAGGCACTTCTTTCTGGGCTGCTGTACCGAGTACACGTGTGATATGCTAATAGCAGACCTGGCAAGTATTCCCTGGATAGGCATGCCAGCCAGCAGTGAAGGAAGGCCCAGTGCTTGGGCCGGCCTTCCCTCCCTCACTGATTCATTGATTCATTCAATGAACATCTGAGCATCACTCTGTGCCAGGTGCTGGGCACCAGGGACGCAGTGGTCGACAAGAGCAGCCTGTGAGCCTTGAGGAGTTCATGGTCTAGTAAGAGTGACGGGCATTGATCTAATTCTAAGGCATTGATCCACAGTTGAAGGTGCAACTGTGAGAAGGGCAGAGAGGGACAGAAAGGGGCTACAAGGTGCTAGAAGAGATACAGGGAGACCTGACCTACCTGGGAAGGTGTACTGAGGAAGTGATTCTTAAAAGTGAAAGCAAAAGGGTGAGTTATCCAAGTGAAGAGGGGAGGGAGTGTTCTGAGTTGGGGGAACCACATGTGCAAAGGCCCTGTGGCAGAAGAGATGGGGTTGCTCTGTCTAAGAGCATGGGAGGAGGCCAGATTGGCTAGGATGAAGAGGGAAGCGGGGAAGCAAGGTGCTCGGTGAGCCTGCCCACGGAGAATCTTGAAGGCCAGTTTACGGGTTTGGTCTCCATCTTAAGAGTAATGGGGAGCTAATCAAGGGTTTTAAACAGGAAAGGGAATAGGATACAATTAGTATTTTGAAAAAAATCCCTCTGACTATTCTTAGAGAATAAACAGAGGGCCTCAATGGAATTGTGGGGAGCAAGACAGGAAGTGAAGGCAAATCTTGCAGTTGAGAGGTCGTGTGGCTTGGGTAGCGAGACGGGTGGTAGCAGGAGACAGATCTGAAAGATCCTCAGAAAGACAAGTGTCCCTGACTCCTTGGTGACTGGCCACCAGGAGCCAGGAGAGTTGGAGACACGAAAGAAGAAAAACAATGACCCTGAGACTAACATTGTGGCATCGACTTTTCCACATGTATAGAGAGAGAGCCAAGCCCACGCTGTACACTATATTCAAATCTGAATTTTCACTCTCCTTCTGTAAGAAGGTCGATTTTGCTGACTCTCCTGTATCCCCCTGGAGAAATGCGCTGTCATTGATTTAACCAGCCCCAACTGCTGCCCATTTAGCTGTCTCTATTTTTGCTTTTGTAAACAATGCCACAATGAGCACTTGTGTGGCTAAATATTTGCACCCACACTTATACGTTACGTGTGCTTACAGGCTTCCTTAGGACAGCTTTCTAAGAGTAACCTCTCTGTTTTGGCTGCATTCTGCCAGGGTGCCCTGAGGGGGTTTCTACCCCTCTGCCATAAGAGGATGGATGAAACCTTTCCAATACCCATAAGGTCAAAGCAGTTGTACCTTTAATATCCGTTGTCTAAGAAAACACTGTTGACCAAAGGCTGTCATGAATTCCACAGATCGTTTAAATGAATTTGTACCTCATCTGCTCTGCGGCCTCTATGCTTCCACTTGATGTGAGTTGTGCCTGGCTGGGGGAAACATATGGATTTGAGGACCTCCTTGCCTGCCTCTGAGCCCCTTCCCAGGGTCTGAGACATAGAAATGCCTGGAAAAGTCACCCCCCACTAATCTGGGGCCCCTGCATCTGAGAGATGAGAGCCATGATGGCTTCTGAGCTGGGAGGACCTGGGGAGGGTGGGGAGGGGCAGATGTGGAGATAAGGCCAGGCTTCTTGGACTGACGATGGCTAAAGGCAGGGGCGCCATCCTGGGGACCCATCCTGCTGCCATTTCCTGAAGTAGGTCTGTCTGTCCCTTGACAGCAAAACTGGCTGCATAATTTATGGGACCTGATGCAAAATGAAAATGTGGGATACCCTTTAAAAATTATTAATAAATTTCAAGAGAGCAACCACAGAATATTACACCAAGTGTGGAGCCCTTTGAAGTGCAGGCCCCTGTGTGACTGCACAGGCCCCAAGCCCAGGAAGCCAGCCCTGCCTGGCCAGTCTCTCCCTTCCAGAAAAGAGGTGTCAGGAGCATGCGGTGGCAGAGAGAAAGTGAGGGGGGCCAGCTCATGGGCAAGGCGGTTACAAAAGGGCCAGGGGCCAGCCAGTCTAGCCTTAGCCCATTGCCAGGGACGCTCTGGGGCCTCGTTGAGGCTGCCTGTCAGGCTGATGGAGTGGATGGATGGGGTAGGGGAGAAGCAGATGCAGCCAGAGGGCTGGCAGACAGGTAGACGCAGAACACCTCCACGGCCACAAGCCTAGCCGCAGGGCGTGAAGCCTGATTCAGAGCCATCCCAGAGGGAGAAGAAAGGTCACCTGGGGGTGGGGGCATAGATTTGAGGGCTGCCCAAAGAGCCAGGAGAAAGGTGATGAGATTAATAATAGCGAGAGCAACAACGGCCCTTCCTGGCTCTGCATTCGGTCCTCAAAGCCACCCCTCAAGACTGGTGCCAGTGTCACCCCAACTGGACTGATGAGGAAACAGAAGCCCAGAGAGGGGAAGTGTCCTAGAGGTCCTGACTTCCACTCACCTGCTTTCCCTTGTCTACCTCTTCCCCTACCCTTCAAGGGACAGATGGGGAACAGAGGCCTGGAGCAGTGCAGACTGGCCTCTAGTAGCAAGGGGGGTACCCAGGGGTCCCAACTCTCAGAGTGGGGCTCTCCCTTGAAGCAATTGCCCACCCCCTCGTGGAGCCCTCACCTCCTGCTCCTCCAAACTTCACAAAGGCTGTCCATTGGTGCAGGGGCAGGTGTGTGTGTGTGTGAGTGTGTGTGTGTGTGTGTGTGTGTGTGTGTGTGTGTGTGTGTCTGGGACACGCAAGGTCTCAGAGCCAAGGCCAGCTCCATGGCCATGTCACCTCTCCTGTTTGACACCCAGGTTTGTCCCCGGTGCCTTGGTTACTGTTTTTGAAGCAGCCATGCGGCAGCCCTTCCACTCTATACGAGTTTGATTGTCCATAAAAAAATTAATGGTCCCTGTGAATAAAGAAGCATAACAACAGAGGAAGGCTTTTTAGACAATCAATTAAAAGCCTAGGAGAGGGATTATCTCATTGAAATATCAATTTTTAATAGCACTGCATCTTTGAGTTTCCTCTCAAAAAAACTTTGCAGTCCATTTGCCTGCCTTGGTTTATAACTTCATCTCTTGTTGCCTTTGACGGACCTGAACCTCTGGGACTGGCCTTAGGGTGCCCAGGGCAGGAGCCTGAGAGGGAGCATGGAAGGTCCTTCATTCATTTGTTCATCCATTCACTCATACATTTATCCAATGAATGTTTAGAATGTCCTGCTCTGTGGTAGCCAGAGGTGCTGGGGGCACCAAGGTGACAAAAAAAGGACCAAATTCTAGCCTTCAGGGAACTCACAGGCTAGCAAGGGAGTGGAAAGTCAGCATCAGCAAGGTGAATAAATCGGTAATTACAAAAGGAGAAGCCATCTGGAAAAATCAATGTCAAGGGACTGAGATGGAGGCTAACGGGCGTGTGTTACATTCAGAGTACAGGAACCACAAGTGCAGTGGTTACCAGCATCTGCTCTGAAACGCAGTGGCCCCGGTTCAAATCCTGCTCCTTAGTTGCTATGAAACTTCAGGATGCTGTTGAGGGTTTCAACCTTGGTTTTCTCACCTGTGAGGTGGGATCGTAATTATGGTCACCTCACTGGCTGTCATAGTCAGCAAAAGAAATAACAAAGGCAGGCTGCTTGGCGTGGCACTTCTTTTTTTCTCTCTGATCCTACTCCTGCCTTTAGCTTGGCAGCTTCCTCAGTTTACCCCTCAGGGGCTGGGCAATCAGATAAACTTTATCTGATAAGGGATTGTCAGCCAAATTCCCAAGGGATTTTGTTACAGACTTAGCTCCAGTTTATCAGCCAGTGGGGTGAGTTGGTGGGGAGGGGGTGGTGATCCAGGAATAGACCAACATGCTTTTGCTTTCCCAGTGTTATCTCAAAACCCCATTCCATCCTGGAATTAAGATACCTGGACAGCTGGGTTAGTGATCAGGTGGAGGTTTCTGAGACTGGACTGAGGGCAGGGAGAGCTGAGTGTGGCTGAATAGAGTGGTCCATGCAGGTAGAGTTAGATCCTGGACAAAATAATCGCCACCCTGGTATGGACAGTGCACTTTTCCTGCCTGAACAACTGGTCTCCCACACAGACGTGATGGGTGAATTTGAACAAAGGTGGATAAGCAACAGTACTGCTGGGTGTTGAACCCCATGCTGGGAGCTTGACAAATATCCTTTCTAATCCCCACAGCACCCCATGTTACACATATGGAAACTGAGGCTCCAAGAGACAGAGCTTCTTGCCTGGTTAGGGGTGCAGGTGTATTCACATCTGTTTGGCTGCTCTCTCTCGAGTAGTCATAATGGAGGTCAAAGGAGTGAAGGATTAAGACCTTCTGTAAAGGATCTGGAGGCTCCCAGGACACGGTTGCTGGGTGCCCTTGGATGACCAACTTGGCTCTCTGGACCTCAGTGTATTCATCATCTAGGTAATGAGGTTCCCAACTCCGACTTGCCCAAGTTAGAGAGAGCGCCAAGCGGGGCACAGGATAAAAGGGCCTTGCAGAGTGATCTGAAGAGAGGAGGGCTTGGTGACAATGGCTCTGTCCATCATTAGCTCATTCTTTCCTCCCTCGCTCCCATGAACATTTGTGGAGTGCCTGCTCGGAGCCAGGTCAGACCTGGGCTGAGGGCTGTAGCTGAGAACCCAGGGCCATTGGAGTGGCCCAGATTTCAATCTTGGCATTTACTGGCCAGTCCCTTCCCTCTCTGGGTCTTGGCCTCATCTTGCCATTGTCCAACTCCCGAAATGTTGTGAAGATTTCGATTAAATGGCAGCATGGAGGAGGAGTGTGAGCTCTGAAGGACACAGTCCCTTTCCGGGGAGATCCGGATTCCCAGAGGCAAGACCCCTGCTCTCAGAGCTTGAAGTTCAGGTGTGAGCCAACGAGGCACAACCCTCATCCAGTCGGACTGGGCCACTGGTGCTCCGGCCAAGGGCAGATACAAGCCATTGCAGGGAAAGCCAGTCCCAGCCAGTCGGGGAGGGAGAGGCGCCATAGCAAGGGGCCTGCCTGCACTTTATCCTAGAACAACAGGGGCCTGGTACCAAGACCACTTGGGGAATGTGTTTAAGGGTGAGTCTGGGGCACTCCATGGGCCAGGATGTGGAGCGAGGCTTTATTTGTCCAGCAGCAGGAGGCCTGAGTGGGGGAGGGGAGACCAGGATGCTCCTCTGACGTGGGGGAAGCCTGGGAAATGGGAAAGCCAGGAGAAAGGCTTCATGTTTACACCTTTTCTGGCTCCCACCCTGGCAGCCCTGGTGGGGTGGGGGGAGTGTAAGCACCATGGAGAGCACCTCCCCCCCAGCGCAACGGGGTCTGTGGGGCTGGAGGGTGACTGGGAGGCTTTCCAGGGAGCCCCTGCTCCACTGGAAGGTGCCCGCCTGGGGCTTGGGAGGCAGCTGGCATCTTTGCAACCCTGCAATTAGAAGGCAGAGGAGGCTGGGTGGTAGTGTGTGTGTGTGGTGGGAGGGAGAGTGCAGGCTGAAAGCTGCAGCTGGTTTTGCCTCTGCCTTCAACACCCCACCCCACTCCCCCAGGGGGATGCCCAGGGTGGCTGGTGGGCCCCCAAGGAGACAGGGCACTGGGGTCTTGGGAAGGGATGCAGAGCATAAGGCAGGCCAGAAAAAGTCTACTATTAATAAAATATTACTGGATGTGGGTTTGGACAACTCAGTCGCTATTGTCTCCTTTATAGATCAGGAAACAAAAGCTGAGAGAGGACAGGAGCTTGCCAGGAGACACACAGCCAATCAGAAAGCAGCTGGGTCTAGTGGCCAGGCTTGTCTGGAGGGCTGAGTTTCCAGGGGCTCATTTTGGGGCATGGATTTCAAGGCAGGGGACCCCAGGGGCTGCTTGGTCGTCAGACTGGGCAAAAAACGACCTCAGCTGGAGGGTGAGGGGAGGCCAAGCCTTCAGAGGACAGACTCCGTGCCCCGAGCCTCAAGCTGCAGGGGGAGGAGGGGCTGGGTGGGGCAGTGTCTGGCTCGGCCGGTTCTGCAGCCTGTCTGGGCACTGGGAGGAGGCCCGGGCATTGCTGCCCCTGGGCTGCTGTGGCTTTCTTGAAAGACTTCTTAGCTGACCAGCAGAAACACTTGGCCAGGGCCAGTCCTGCAGGTACTGCAGTGGAACTGGAGCGGGGTGGTGAGGTAGGGGTGGTTCTGGCTTTAGCCGTCTACCATTTCCTTCCTTCCTTCCTTCCTTCCTCCCTCCCTTCCTCCATCCCTCCTTTCCTCCCTGCCATCCATCTACCCACCCCATCCATCCTTCCTCCATCCATCTACCATTCTTTCCCTCCTGTAAGGATGACCCCTAGGCCCAGGGCACAGTGCTGGCTGCTGAAAGGATTTTCTGCCCTTCAGGAGCATCTGGTTGGGTGGGAGAAACTGATTTCTCCAACTAACCCACTACATATGGACCAACTCACAGTCAAATCCACTAACAACGCACTGACACTCTAAGTATGAACCAAATAGGCTGAGCTTTGAAGGGCTGGTGGGACCCTGATGGGGAGGGGCAATTCTTGGTGGCAATAGGGAATTCAACATGGCTCGAGTGGCAGGGTCTGTGAAGGGGACGGGGTGGGGCTGCAGAGGAGGGCAGGGTCGCACCATATGGGGCCTTGCCTTGGAGGGGCATCAGAATCCGGAGGATGGGTCTGGCCTGGGACTACCTGACCTGGAAGGTCGGTGTCACCAACCAGCTGTGTGGCCTTGGGATAGTTATGTGCTCCCTCTGAGCTTCTTCATCGTCAGTGTCAAGTGAGATGGTGGTAATGCCTGCCTCACAGGGTGGTGAACAGGGACTGGGCTAGATCAGAGGAAAAACACATGCCTCCAGGGGCCAGGCAGTAATATAAATGAGGTGGGTACAGGGTAAAGACGGCAGCTCTCTGGGGTATATCTGTGCCCCATTCTAGGCAGTAGCGGCCTCAACGCAGCAGCTGTGGCCATGTGGGAGTGTGAACTCAGCGTGGTTCAAGGTGATTTCTTGAGAAGGAAATGTATTTTTTTATATAAGAAAACCCCATTACTAACATTAGCAATGCATTAAACATAGTTTTTAAAGCATCATGTGAGCCAAAGCTGATACTTCTTTTGGCAGATGTTGCCACCACGACCACTGGGTTAGAAGGGCTGTGAGCAGGGAGGCAGCCTGCCTTCCAGGAGCAGACAATCCTCCAGCCCTGTGTCTGCGGCTGTGCCTCCCCTCCTGACTTCAGTTTTCCCTTGTATTATGGAGGTGGGAGGCTGGACCCTCTCCTCACTGACATTCCCAGGAGTGGCCCCGCCCACAGACAGGGCTGTAATGGGGCCCCTGCTCAACACTATCTCGCTGGAGGTGCCAGGGAGTCTGGGGGGAGCCTGCAGATGGGTCTGCTCTGTGTCTAGGAATGGCAGGTCCACCCAGGGGCCTGGGGAGGCGGCTCTCAGGGCTGCTGTCAGTGAGGGCCTGGCTCCTGGTTCCTGGGGGTCAAAGGAGAGCATTTTCAGCCTCTTCTGGGCCTTCCTGTTTGGGAGAGAAAACAGAGAGACCCTGGCAAGAAAAGGCCTTCCTGCAGTCCCTTTTCGGCTGGCCTTGGCTTGTGGGGAAAGACCCACAGTGGGGAGGATCCCCATGGCTGAGTCTCCCCCACTCCATCCTTCCCTCTGGGAGCCCAGGAGGGGACACGGGCCCCTTTACCATGACAGCAAACTCCACCTCACCAGTATCATTAGTTTAGGTGTGGCAACAGGGCAAATGTTCAGCGCCCATATTTATTACCCTCAGATGGGCTCCTAGGCCTGCCTCTCCTCTCAGCCTCCATGGCTCATGGCATCCCCTGGGTTCCCAGCACTGCGGTCCCAGAGGTCCCTCAGACTGGGCCATAATAAGAAAGTCCTTGAGTGCTGCAGCCCACTCCTGGCAGGGAGCCCCTTTATAAACTGAATTTAACTCTTTTTTTGTTGTGAGCCCCTGCTCAGGGTCCCAGCCTGTACTTGCACACCTCTGAATATGGGGAACTCATCACCTTCAACATGTTAGCACAATTCTGACAGTGCCTCCTGCAGAAAGCAGGCCCTGGTGCCGAGAATTCATATAAGGTTCTCATCCAGGGCAGGTGTCTTGAATGCTACTGCGACTTGCAAAGATTAAAAAATGTATGCCACTGTGTTTTTAATAACCTTTCCCACCAGATTTAGTATACATCTGCTGGCCAGTGATACTGCCCTCAAAAAAAAAACAAACAAAAAACAAACTTAAAATTACCTGTTATTTCACTACCTAGAACAGGGTTAGGGGAAAGATAAAAGGATTTATTTATTGTGTTTGCCTCTACCTCTGGGTAAGGTACTCATTGCCTGAACTTCATCCCTGGGGTAGAACCCAGCTGGCAAATCCCTCCTCCCCAGGGCATACCTTCAAGTAGTTCAATAGTAAATAATCTTTACTGAGCTCCAGATGAACTCATCTAATTCTCAGGATGGCTCTGTGAGACATCTAATTCATAGGTGGAGAAACTGAAGCTCAGAGAGAGCAAGTAACTTCCCCAAAGTTGCAGAGCCAGTAAGGGACAGAACTGAACCCATCTGGTGCCAGAACTGAAGTCCTCTTCTGCAGATCAGATATGTACCCTGTTTTCTCCTTCCCTTTACAGAGCTGGATTCCAGACCAGTCGGCAGCTCAGGTGTTCATTTATTCATTCTTTCTCACATCATTCATTCATTAACTCACTTGATGTTTTTGAGCTCAGGTGTGGGGCCAGTTGGAGGCTGATGCTGTCTCCCACCCCACTTGCCCAGATGTGTCACACTCTCAGGACTCCACCCTTAGAACCTTAATTCCCTTTATTACAAAAGACCGGGTTTATCACATTGGACTACGAACAGCTTCTGTTCAATCCCCAAGGCTCAGCGAGGCCGCCTGGGTCACGGGCCTAACAGGCCTCTCTTGACATCCTCTTCCCCGCTGCATGAAGGTCCTGGGTGGGTGGGATCATCCAGACCAGGCCTCGGAGCGGTTTTGTGTTTCTAAAACCAAATGGGTCTGAGGACCCCGGGCATATATATAAAAATATACATATATATATAAAACATAGGCCATGGCTTTCCTTCTATGGGGCGCTGGTGGGGTGGTGTCACTGACATCCACCCTGGGAAGGAAGTTGTCCGTGGCAGGGAGCAGGGTTGTTCCCAGAGTGAGCACAGGCAGCAGTCTGACTGGCTGGTCGGCCTGGGGACCCAGGGCTCTGCGGCCGAGGGCCAGTCCTGCCAGCCCCGGGAGCGCTAGGCCACCTGGATCTGCAGGTCCTCATCCTCATCCAGGTCACTAGCTCCATCCCCGGCCTCCTCAGTGCCGAAGCGAGCACTGCGAAGCTTCCCGAAGAGGGGGGCGTTCTGTTGCTGCCTGCGGAGCCTGTGGGGTAGGGCGGACAGCAGGGTCCCGTCAGCTGGTGCTGACAGTCGGGAAGCCTTCCCTAGCATGTCCCCACTGCCAGGCACCAGGCTGAGCCTTTTACATACACATTCTCCTCCCAGAAGCCTCTGAAATGACCGAGGTGCTATTGTCACGTCCATTTTACAGACAAGGAAACCAATGCACAAAGCAGCCAAATAATTTCCCTTCAGTCCCACAGACAGTAGGGAGTGGGGCTGGGCCTGAACTGAAGCGACTGGCTTCAGAGAGGGCGAGAGCGGGCCAGGGGCTTGGAGAGGTGGGCGGCTGCTCAAGGTCACGCTGCAGGGATTCGAACCCAAGCCAGGTTCCAAAGACCACAGGGAGAGAGTCTAGGGGATGGGGTGGGGGGGCCTGAGTCCCCTCCATCCCCAGTGTCAGTGAGAAAGTGCTACGCCCTAGTTCTTCCCCACATTCACGTTCCTAGAGCCAAAATGTGGGAGGCAAACTTGGACCCTGAGAAGAGCAGTGGGGATTTCAAGATGCCCATCCCCCAGCAGAGTGGCAGCCTGGCTGCATCTTACTGGAAGGCATGAATTATTAACACAGCAGGGAGGGGCGCAGGCGGCGGCCTTCATTACTGTGCTGATTTAGTGTGCTGTCCCCGGAACATTAAAGCACAAAGAGTTGGAAAAGAAAAGGAGGCAGCAGTCCTGGGCAGCCGCGCCCTACTCGATGGAAGCACTTGAGAGACTGGGCAGAGCCCGCCTGTCCATTTTGGGAGTTTATGGCTCCCCAAGAATGTGGCCAAGACGGCGGGAAAGCCCTAGGGCTAGGCAGCCTTTTATGGGGTATGTGCTGTGGGGAGGTGGAGTGGGTCGAGTTGGCCAGACACAGTCTGACTTGGACTCGTGCCTGGGCCACTTTATAGGCCACAACCCAGGCAGATGGGGAAACTGAGGCTCAGCTGGCCATGTCACCTGGCTGTGAGGGCTGGCTCCATAGCCTATACTCTTCACAGCAACTCAGCACACAGCAGCACATAGTATGTGCTTATTAAATAAGGGCTCAGATGACAGATGGCTGGGGAGCGATCTGGCCTGACCATCCATCAGCTGTGTGGCTGTGAAGGACTTACCTTCTTGTGCCTTAGTTTCCCTATCTGCAGCCCCCTAGAAAAAAATATCTTTCCCTTCCCTTCTCGCACGGGAGCATGAATCTTGTAGCATAATATTGGACCCAGCTATAAGCGCCCCCAAACCCAGGGGATAGTTGTAATAGCAGCAGCAGGAGCAGCTGCCAGTTACAATGTGCCAGGTACTTTTATAAACACATGTCAGCTCACTTAATTATCACAACAACCAAAAGGTAGGAACTGTTATCATCCCCATTTTACGGATGAGGAAGCTGACAAGAGATGTTAATTAAGTAAGTGGCTCAAGACCACACAGCTACAAAGCACAGAGCCAGGATTCCCACCACCCGGGCAATCTGGCTGCAGAGCCTAGGCTCCCTCTATTTCCATGAAATAAGAGGATGCAAATAAGGGCCTGGCCCAGGAAGAGCAAGCCAGGGCTGTGGTTATGACGCCTCTCAGGTGGTGGGGCTTGTGAAATGGGGAGGGGTTTAGACTTGATGTGCTCTGACATCTGACAACTTTAGGGGGAGTCAGGGAGAGGGTGCGATTCACAGGATGTTGGGATGGGGAGGGGGGCAGGGGAGACATGCAGCGTCTGGTGGATCCCCCAGAGACCCTGTGGTCTTCCCTCACTGAGGCTGATGGGTCCTGTCTGCAGCTGAGGGGGTAGGCCTGCCACTGGGGCCTGCGCTCGGCTCCTCTAGTACCTCTGATCACAGCTGGCCTGCGATCAGCCCAACCCAGGGACCCTAGTGGCTGCTAGTTCTTACCAATGACCCCCAAGCCTGTGGGCTGTACCCGTTGCCCCACCTTGGCCCTGACCTCTTTGGCCACCGTTCCTGCTCTCTGGTCACAGGAGACGATTCCAGGTTCCCAGGTGGCCTTACTTCCTGCACGCCCCTTGCCTGGTTTCCTGGCCTGGCCTTTCCTGCCTGGAGGGGACAGGATTCTGGCAGGGCCCGGCCTCTTCCTTCTCTGTCTTCCCCTCTAGCCTGGGCGCCAACCCTGCCTGGACCCTCAGCTGCAAGCCTCTCGGCCCTGTTTCTGTGCCCTGGCCAGGGTTCCTGTCCCCACTGGAGCTCTGACCACCCCCTACGCAGGGTGCACCCTGGGGCCCACCTGGACTGCAGATGCTCCAGCTGCACTTGCAGGTTCTCGCTCTGCTCTGTCTGCTCGTCCAGCGACCGCTGCAGCTTACGTGCCTGGTTGTGGGCCTCATCCAGCTAGGGGGCGAGAGGGGCCAACAGCTTGGGCTGGGCCAGCCTGGCCTGCCATCTGCCTAGGACCAGCCACTCCCGCCATTCCTCTGTGGCAACGTCCTTCCCAGAGAGAGTCCCTGCTCTCCTCTGAGGCTTAGACCAAAGCCCACTTTCTCCGTGGATGTGTCCCTTTTGCTCTTCTCCATCCCTGTGGCCCCTCGCTTCTAAATCTACCCATCCTCCAATGCCCCAAGCTACTGATCCATCCACCCACCCACCCACCTCCCCATCTCTCCCTATCATTCTGTCCATCTGACCATTCATCCATGGAAATCCATCTGCTCATGGAGATGCCCACCTACCCACTCACCCTTCATTAATCTATTCAGCCACCCATTCAACCTGTCGGTCCACGTGTCCTTCCTCCTTCCACTCTCCCAGACACACCTCTCTTCCCATCTATCCGTCCTTCCATCCTTTCCCTGTCCATTCGTTCTTCCACCCACTGATCCAGTCAGTTGTCTATTCATCTTTCCACTGTTCCGTCATCCATCTTTCCACATATCCATATACTCATCCATCCACCCAATCACTCATCAGACATCTGATGTTACCTCTCTTCCATCCATCCATCTTCTCTCCCTTCCTCTCCCATCTGTCCACTCATTCCCTCATCCATCTGTTCATCCATCCAGAGTTACCCTTCTGTCCTTCCATTTAACCGCCTACACATCTACTCACTCGTCTATGCATTACCCTAGCCACCCATTCATGTTCCTTATCTGTCCAATTTCCTCCCACCCTGTTACCCACACACCTGTCTATCGTCCATCCGTTGCCCGCCCTCCCACCCACTCTACTGTGGGCACCTTCTGGAAGTCAGGTACTGGGGAGCGACACCGGAGGGCCCTGCAGCACCACTCCCATACCTGCCGGGGTCTTCGGGCCCCAGCGGCTGCTCACCTCATCCTCAGCCTGGGCCAGCTCCTTCTTGAGCTCCTCCACCCGCAGCCGCAGCTTCTTCACCTCAGCCTCGTGCTGCTCCACCCGCCGGCTGGCGTGTGTCAACTCCGCCACCTTCTCCTGGAACTGTTTCTTCAGCTTGCCGTGCACATGCTTCAGGTCCGCCAGCTCCTGCAGCGGGGCAGGAATGGGGAGGGCTCAGTGTCAGAGGGCAGCATGCCAGGGACTCCCAGGGCGTCAGGCAGCTCTAGGGATGTCGGTGTCCCATCTCTCCACCTGCTGTCTGAAATAGCAGCACCAGAGGTTTGGCTGAGTGGCTAGAGGCTAGATGTGCCATCTAGTGAGATGAGAAGGCTAGGGGAGCAGTGAGGGGAGAGGACTGGGTGGGTGAAATCAGGGGCTCTATTTTTTTTTTTTTTTTTGAGGGCAGTGTCACTGGCCCTCATATGTGGGACCTGAACCGGGGCCGCTGGCTTCCTAAGCCAGCGCTTAACCACCGCGCCACTTGGCCGGCCCTCAGGGGCTCTATTTTGGATGTGTAACTTTGAGGTACCTGTTGGATATGACATGGAGATATCCAGCAGGCTACTGGAGCTGAGTCAGGTTTTGGGGGTGGGGGTGGGGGGAGATCATCCCCGGGTCTGGGGATGAGCTAAGCTGAGAGTAGATGTCTGAATAAAAGAGGTCAGAAGCCAGAGTGGCCTGGAAGAGGATGAGCAGCCAGGAAAGTAGACACTGAGCAATGTGATTTCTCTGAGCCTTAGTTTTCACATCTGTAAAATGGAGCTAGGCGCTGCCTAAAGGTCTCTTGAATCCATCCTCTTGTTCCATCTCCACCAACCTCAGCCTGGTCCAGGCCTCCATCACCTCTTGCTGCCCCAGGGAAGAGCGACAGTACCCTCAGCCTTGCCACAGGCTGACTTTCCCATCTGCCTTCCACACAGCAGCCAGTGGGGGCTCAGAACTGCAGCCTGTTCACAGCCACCTTACTCTCTGAAGGGGGCCCATAGCTCCTGCCTCATCTCCCGCCACATCCCCCTTGCTCACTCTCCTCCAGCCACTCTAGCGCACTTGTTCCTCCAAAGCTCAACGTCCTTCTCACCCTGGGATCTTTGTTTATGTTATTCCCAAATTCTCTCCTTTAATCAGGTTGCCACCAGTTAGTGTCGGCTTTTCCTTGAGATCTCGGCTCAAACGTCACTGGTCACTGCCGCAGGGAAGAGTTCCCAGGACGCTGGGCCTAAGCCAGGTCCCTTTTGTATTCCCTCTCCCTGCTGGCAGCCATGGCGCTGTGGATCAGTGTGAGTGTGTGAGGGAGAAGCAATGTCTGCACCCCTGAGCCATCAGCTTCACGAGAGGAGGCCACGTGATCCCGCCTGTTCACTGCTGCGTCCCCAGCACCCAGAACAAGGCCTACACATAGCCGGTGCTCCATAAATATTTGTTAGATAACTAAAAGGGCTGTTGAGTGGATTAAGTGATATAACTGACAAAATGCACTGGCACAGGGTCCGGCCCACAGTAGGCGGTTCCATCAATGCAGCTGCTGTAATTATCACCAGGTCTGGCCCGGTGCGTGCCAGGAGGGCCAGCTTCTGGCGCAATCATCACCTCTGTCCCTAGTTGTTACTTTAGGAGTCCCCGGGCCCCCGGCTGGAGTCGGACGTACAGCAGGTGCTCTGCCCTGGACAGGGAGGTGGGGCCGCCCCAGTCCTGGCCGTGCCACCAACTGCCCACCTTGTTCTTCTCGAAGAGCGCGGCCTGACTGGCCCGCAGATCACAGTCCAGGGCGCTCGCTGTCTGTCGCCGCCGCCGGGCCAGGGCCTCCTCCAGGTCCCCAACCTGCGCCCGGAGCTTCTTGTTCTCTCGCTCCAGGCCCAGCTTCTCCGTCTCCAGCCGCTCCCGGCGGCCCCACTCGGCGGCATTCTCTGCCTGCAGCCGCTCCATCTGCAACAGGACAGGACAGGGGGAGGGCTCCCAGGGGAGGAGGGCACGACGGCCTGAGCTGGATGCTCCCCCCGCCCCACCTCCTCCTATAGCCGTTTTTGGCTCCAGGAAGCAGGTCCAGCTGCAGTGGCTATAATTAACCTGGGCTTATTTGACAGTATACAGGATGTGAGGGTGTTTCTGAGTCCTATGTGGGAGAGAAGAGGCTGCCCCCTGCAGATTGGGGCACCTCCCAGGGTGTGGCTGGTGCCCCCTCAGAGCACAGGCCTGGTTTCTGCCCTCTTTCAAATGACCAGCTGACGAGGCAGGCCGTGCGGCCCCAAGCCCCAGGCCTCCCAGGTCTGGCCAGCAGCCTCACCTCGCCCCTTAGCTCAGCCATCTTCCTGTCCATGCTGGACCGCGCACCCAGCTCATCCTCCAGGTCTTCAGACATGCGGCCCAGCTCGTCCTGGTGGGCCTCCTTCAGGATGTTGAGCTGCAGGATAGAGCCCAGCCTGTTATGTGAGGACCACATGGCTACATCTCAGAAGCAGCTCTCGGGGGTGGGCGCTGGCACAGGAGTGCTCAGCAAGGAGATGGTGCCCACATGGGCCACCGGGGGTCCGGAACTGATGCTGAATCTGACCACTTGTGCCGTTTCCAACATCTCTCACCTCCTACCTCATTACCATTTAGCCTCCCAGTGTCCACTCGTGGTTCCCCTGTCAACCCATTTTCCACAATAGTAGCCCAGAGCAAGCTTTAAAAAAGATAAATCCAATTTGCCTCCATCCTGGGTTCTTGGGGTAAAGACCAACTCTTCCCTATGATCTTACAAAGTCTTGCCACCTCTCTCCCCTTAGTTCGCTGTGCAGCCTCTTTTCTAGTCCTCAAATATACCAAGTTCCTGTTCACCCCAGGGCCTTTGCACAGGTAGCACCCTCTGCCTGTTACACTCTTCCCGAGGTATTCTGCAGGATTGATTCTTCTCATTCTCAGGCTTTGGCCTAAATAGCCCCTCTTCAGGGAGGCCTCTCTGTTCTCCCTGCCTGAAGGGGGTGCTTCTTCTACTCTGCATCCCATCCCCACGAGAGTGTGAGCTCAGATGGACAGAGAGCTACTCTGTCTACCTTTGTATCCCTGTATGGCCTTAGCACAGAGTAGCCCTCAATGTATATTGCTGAATGCAACAAGTGGATCTGAGCCCAGTCTGCACGTGGGGGCGGGGCTGGCCACATCAGAATTGCCTAGAATGCTTTTAACATAGAGTCCCTGTTGACAGCAGGGAAAACTGACAAACTACCGCTCCATGCAATGACAGGGTTGAGCCTAAAATACATAATGCTGAGGGAAAGAAGTCAGATACAAAAGAGAATCTTTATAATGATCTGTGAAACTGCACATTCATGTTTTATTCACTTTTCTGCAAAGGATTATACTTCACAATTTGAAAAGGTTAAAAAGACAGCTTCCTGAACCCAGGACCCAAAGGTGATAACTCAGGATGGGGAGTGCGATCTGGGAATACATTTTAGGGGATTCCCTAAGACCAGTGTCAGTCCTTTCCAGGGCAGTTTTCAGGCTCTGAGGTCTGTGGTCCTCCCACCTTCTGGAAAAGCAGCTTTCTCTGGGTGGCTGCGCCCTCTGGTGGCCATGGGAGTCTGCACAGGAGGCAGTAAAAGCAGTCTAGCCTGAGGAATGCTACATCCAGACTCCTCCCCTTTGTCTTGGTCTACAAAGCTCCTCTTGCGACCTCATCTTTCACTTACCACCTTCCAACCACACTGGCCCGTTTTCTGTACACCTTAGGCTTGTTCTGGCCTCAGGACCTTTGCATTTGTTGTGCCTTCTGCCAAGAACTTTGCCCATATCTTCTCAAGGATGGCTTTAGACCTTGTCTCAAAGATTCCTTTAGATCTTGCCTCAAATGTCACCTTCTTAAGACAGGCTTTTCCAGACCCACCACCCCATCGCTCTTATTCTGTTTTGACTCCTTCACAGCTTATGAATGTATCTGCCTGGTTCCTGTAGGTCTTCCCTGCTTTGCCCCTGAAGTGAGCTTACTGCCTGCCCCAAAACGCCAAACAATGCATGGCACATGGCCAGCGCTTGACAATGAATGCATTTCCTTCTTTCTTCCATTCCCACTGCTGAAATTTGGCAGCATAATGCTGCTTCCTCCAGAAAGTCCCCGCTGGTCTTCAAGACTCACTTGCTTGAGCATCTCCTGCTTGGTCTTGCTCAGCTCCTCGTACTTAATCTTCCACTGGCTGAGCTCCCCCTCCAGCTTCTCAATGTTCCTGCTCAGTGCCAATTTATCCCTGCGGAGAAGAGAGGGAAAGGCAGACATGGGGGTGAGTCCACTGGGGCCCTCTGCTCTGAGTCTTCCCATGCAGCCTGCACCTGTAAAACCCATGGCCGAAGGACCTGGCACCCCACATTGTGGTAGGCACCCCAGTTTTGCATTTCTTCTGGAGCTGTACTCTCCGCACAACTGCAGGTGCTCAGCTCACGATGTGGGGAGGTGACCAGGCCGCCAGGGCACTGGCGACCCATGGGCAGGTGCCTCGTTCTCTCTGAGCCCCAGACTCCCTTGCCAAATATGACCCCTGTTCCTGTTTCATGCACTGTGGGATTTCCATGGTCTCCCCATGTCCCCCACCCTGCACATGAATGAGGTACAATGGGTAACAAGCACGGTGCCTGGTCCAGCACATAGTAGGTGCTCAACCAACAGCTGTACTTATCATTCCACTCCAGCATGCTGCGCTTCCCGGCCCCACACCATGCTGGTCTCCCTTTCTGAGGGTCTAACATTTCACATCTCTAACACGGGGTTCTCAAAGGAGACAATGCCAGCCTTCAGGAGGTATGTTAGAAATCTGTGGGGGAGTTTCTGATGATCACTATGACAAGGTTCATTTAGTGGGTGGGGACCTTTAATGCCCAGTATACCTGCCCATCCAGGAATTACCCTGCATCCTGGGTAACATGTGCACGTCCCTGGGGATGAAAATGACCTGAGCCCAGAACCTCGCTCTGATTTACACACACGTGGGGAGTACCTTGTGCACTAACAGAATTTTCCAGGAATGGAATCGCTGTATAAACGGAGCAAAGAATGCACTTTGCTTTGTTCAGGACTTTACCAAAGGCTGTTCACTGCTCAGGGAATCTTGTCACCACAGCGACACCACTCGTGTTTGAGTTGCCAACCCCGCACACCTGCACCTGCTGCTTTTCTAGCTGTCCTGGGAGGTGACATAAATAGCAAAGCTTCAGCACAGTACCTGACTTGGAGCACGTGCTATGTAAGTATTTGCTCTCATGGTCATTATCACTATCATTCCATATACAGGCACCAGGTTCTCACCACCTTATTTTTTTCTCCTAGTGGAGTTGTGTCCAAGCTTCCATATCATAATACGGTTGACCCTTGAACAACACAGGTTTGAGCTGTGTAGGTCCACTGATATGCAAATTTTTTTCCGTAAACATACAGTCGGCCCTCCGTATCCCTGGGTTTCACAGTATTTTTTTTTTTTTTAAAAGGGCAGTGTCACTGGCCCCTCATGTGGGATCCGAACCGGGGCCACTGGCATCCCAAGGCAGCTCTTAACCACTGCGCCACTCGGCCGGCCCTGGGTTTCACAGTATTTTTGATTAGCAGTTAGGAATCTGGATGCGGAGGGCCAACTATATGCATCGTCTATGCTATTTTATATAAAGGACTTTGGCATCCGTGGATTTGGGTGTCTGCTGGGGGTCCTGGAACCAATCCTGCACACATACCAAGGGAAGACCATAGTTAAGTTTTCAGGGAGTCAAAAATCTTCGACGGCATGGGGGTTGATACCCCTAATTCCTATGTTGCTCAAGGATCAACTGTACATATATTTTATTACAAATTCCTTTCCTTTCTGCTTTATATTTCAGTTAGTACATTAGTTTGACTTGTTTAAGCAGAAATTTATTGTCTCATAGTTCTGGAGGTTTGAAGTCCAAGATCAAGGTGTCCGTGGGGTTGGTTCCATCAGAGGGCTGTGAGTGAGAATCTGTCCCATGCCTGCGCCTAGCTTCTGGTGGCCCGCCGGCCATCTTTGGTGTTCCTTGGCTTGTAGAAGCATCAGCCCAATGTCTGCCTTCATATTCACTGGCATTATGTTGATTTTTAAAAAATTATTAGCAGCTGGGCTACACTAGCTATGTAGTTCATTTCTGGACAGAAAAGGGGGTATTACAAAATATTATAATCAGGCTTGTGCTCTGATCAAGATCACTAGCGACCTCCACATGTAAATCTACTGTGCTCAGGCTTCTGCTTACTTGACCGGTTGATCACTCCCTTCTCTTAAAACAGTACCTTCTGATTTCCCTACCCTTCACCGGTCCCCTTTCTCCTGTCTCCTTTGCTGCTTTTCTCTTCCTCTGATCTCTAAACTTGGTCAGCCCAGGACTCTATCCTCTGACCTCCTCCCTATCCACTCTCACCCGGGCTCATGGTTTTTCATTATCATTTATTTGCTGATGACTCTCGCATGTTTACCTCCAGCCCAGACCTATCTCACTAACTCCAGACTCATTCATGTACCCATCAGCATCCCTGCCATCTCACACTCAACACATCCAAAACCGAATTCGCAGCTGTAGCCCCCCAACCTCCTGGTCCCTGCTTCTATTTTTGCCCATCGTACTCTCTCTCTACCAGAAAGTAAGCTCTGCAAAGCCAGGGATTCCTGGTCTTATAGTTGTATCTTCACTGCCAAGCACCCAGAGCAGATGCCTAATACATATTATTTGAATTAATAATAATAAAAAAACTTCATTGGGTCCTTGGGTAGAGCACCACCACTTTGAAGTCCCAAGTCTGGAGCCCAGGTAGTACCATTCTCCTTAGCGAGTCTCACGCTCTGTGACACTGATCTTCATTCTGTGATTCTGAGGGTGCCTGGCCCATCCCCCTGGTCCCTGCCTGCCTCCCGGGACTCACTCTCGCTCCTTGAGCAGCACCTTCTGGGACTCATCCAGTCGCAGTCGCAGGGCGGTCAACTTGGAGGCATCTTCCTCGATGGTGGCTGTGTCCTCCCAGGGCAGCCGGCTGCGCTCCTGGCGGCCTGAGCTGCCCCGTGGGCCTCCGGACCCCATGCTGCGTGCCTCCCAGCAGCCCTCGGCCTCTTCGGGTCTGCCCTTCAGCAGGCTCTCCACGAGCTCCAGCTCCTGCAGGGACCAAGGTGGAGGCTAGACCTGTGGCTCCTGGGCCCTCACCCTCCTGGCCTTCCTTGTGTGAGGCCCTGGGTCTGGGATCAGCTTGGTGGCTGTCCTTGGGCAATTCATCCAGTTCTTTGGGCCCCCATTTCCTCTTCTGTCGCCTGCCCCTCCATCCTAAAAACAAGGGACACGGCCTCCTCTGAGCCTCCCCCTTCACTTCCTGGAATCACACAGAGTCAGCCACGAAGATTCCCTGTATCTTGGAAGATTTCCCAGGAGAAGTGGAATATATAAACGTATGGTAGGACACTGCTGTGAATGAATGCAGAAGCAGAGATTTCTACAACAGATAAGAACTAGATTCCTCTCAAAAGGAGTTCCAGTTCTAAGATCCTATTTTTTAGGTGCAAACACTAAGGCACCGGGAGGTAAGTGACATGGTCACAGATGCACAGTAAGGTGGCCCCTGTGAGCAAAACCAGCTCCCAGACAGGGAGCCGTGAGGGATTATTAACCCCAGGCCAAGCCCCTTTCTCTCCTTCCCCCTGCTGCTCTGGCCTGCCCCGGCCACCCCCAAGGCCTGCCTTGACCACAAACCCCAGATGCCCATGGCCTCTGTTCCAGCCTGACTTCCCAGGTAAGTCTGGGCCAGGCCCGTCCGTGTCTGGTCCGCAGTTGCCCTATATGGATTTGGACAGTGAGGGGCCCTGAGGATTCCCTGAGACATGAGCTTCTACCTTTTGGGTAAGGGCCTCGGATCTACCTCGCCCAAAGCCCTGTTTCACAAATGGGGAAACAGAGAAGGGAGGGACTTGGTCTGCGTCACAGAGAGAGCAGAAGCCGCTGGGCTGGAGAGCAAACTCAGACTGTAACCCCAGGGCTTCTGCTGCTGTACTTGTCACCTCCCTGACTGACAACCAGAATAAGGATAGGACAGGAACAGCGCCATGAGGCTGGCTGACAGGTGCTGTCATCATCTGTCCCAAAGAACAACAATGAAGGCCACCTGCAAACATCAGGCAAGCCTGGGGGCTTCAGCCACCAGGAGGTGGCAGCACCTACAATATGGAGGGGTCTGGGCAGGGAAGGGGAAGGGAGGAGAGGGGACTTGGCAGGGGAAGAAGGGGCAGCCCAGAATCTTCGCTGAGAATGGAGCTGGGAGTACCCTGAGCTTGGACTCTACCCCTAGATGGCTTTCTGGTGACAGGCCTTCCAGCTCAGGGGAGGCTACCCACCATTAAAGCTCCTGTCATACTGATTATTACTATGGACTCTGGAGTTCACCTGGGTTCAACTCCCCAGCAACTCCAGTCACCAGCTGGGAGACACTGGTACTTAACCTTTCTATGCCTCAGTGTCCTCCTCCGGAAAGCAAACACCTCCTGGGGTTGCTGTGAGAATGAAAGAGCTAATGGACACGCAGAGCTCAGCACTCTGTAGGTGCGCACTGGATGACAGGGGCTGTTGTTAGTGCCACTTCCCAAACTCACCAGGTGCTCTCTGCCCCTGGGCTTTTTGCACAGGCTCTTTCCATGCCTGGAATGCCTTCCTGCACTTTTTGCAGCTAATTCCTCTGCATCCTCCTATTCTCAGGTTAAATGGGACTTCTTTCAGGAAAGCTGCTGTGAAGCTTCTTCCCAAAGCCTCCATCAGGGACTTCCTCTGTGCTCTTAGGGCCTTGACAGGCCCCGCCCCTCAACTTTGATTGATGTTTCTTAGAAACGTTTCTCTCTCCCCCATAATTCAAGTTGAACCAATGAATGGATTCAGCTCTGCTACTAACTGATGCCTTCCAGGCAAGTTCTTAGATCCTGCTCCTGCTCAAAGGGGATGATTCTGAGGTTCTGTTGACTATTCTAGTGGGACCACTAGAACCCAGGACTCTCTGCCCTAGGGTTCTCCAGAAGGCAGGTGACCTGGGGCTGTGTGGGGCACAGCCCAACTCCCAGTAGCGAAACCTCCCTGGGGATCAGGCCCTTACCATTCCCTTTCGGAGCCCTGCAGCCCGGCTTCTACCCGTCAATCATCCTCCCTCCAGCTTCTGGACCCAAGCGCAACGGCCCTGCCCAGCAGCCCCGCCTCCTCCACGCACCTGGCTGCCCTGGGGCCTCTCAGACCCGACATCGCGCACCGGCTCCTGCTCCCGCTCCAACTCGGTCTCAGGTCCATCTGAAGTAGGATCGGCGGCTCCCCGGGCGCCCCGCAGCCGTGCCAGCTCGCGGCCCCGGGCCTCGCACTCGCCCTGCACCTCCTGGCGCTCGCGCCGCGCGCCCGCCAGCTCCTTGGTGAGCGTGTCCAGCCGCTGGCGCAGCTGGCGCACCTCCTCGCGCGCGCGGTTGCGCTCGGCGCGCACCTTGCTCCATTTCTCGCGCCAGTTGGCCGTGCAGTCCGACCACCAGCGCATGGTTTTCTCCATCTGTGCAGCCCGCGCGCGCGCCTCTTCCAGCTCCCGCAGCCGCAGCTCTTCTCGGCTCTCCCAGTCCCCGTCGGCCAGCAGTGCGGGCGCTGGCGGCAGAGGCAGCGCCGGAGGCGGCCCTGGAGAGGGCGTGCCGCTGGGCGGCGTGGGTGGCAGTGAGTCCGAGGGCCCCATGCGCTCTGGCGACGGGCTCCCCAGGATGGTTAGGAGGCTGCCCTTGGACAGTTGCGGGGACTCGGCCAGCCGGGGGCTCGGCCCGTGGCTCATGGTGTGAGTAGACTCGCGGGCCCTGGGTTTGAACTTGTGTTCAGACTCAGGGGCCACGCGGGGTACACGTGGCGGATGCCATACCACTGTGCATGATGACTACTGCTACTCACAGCTCTCCCTGCCACTGGGTGGGGGATGCCTCCTTGGACCTGTGGGAGAACACACCATTATTAGGCTGTGACCACCATCTGTCCATATCCATAAGATCAGCCATGGGAAGGGTATAACCATCAGAGGGAACAGCATGAGCAAAGGTGGAAAAGAGAAAATGGTTTGCTTCAGGAGAGCCCCAGTGAGGCTGGAATGGTGAGGAAGGGCCTGCAGCTGCTTCCTCACTGGCCTCCAGACTCTCCGCTTTAGTCCTTTTATTTTGCGGCAGCGGATCTGCCACCTTGATCTGCCATCCTTGACCGGCAGGTCCCATCTCACACACTGTAGCAAAGCTTTTTTTTTTTTTTTTTTTGAGGGCAGTGTCCCTGGCCCTCATATGTGGGACCCGAACCGGGGCCGCTGGCTTCCCAAGACCAGTGCTTAACCACCGCGCCACTCGGCCGGCCCGGCCCCCATCTCACACACTGAATGGCTTGTACTACTCCCCCCATCTCCACCCTTTCTGCAGCATGGGGGTGGGGTGAGGGAGATCAGTGCTTCTTTGTCAAGGGGTCCTTCAGGTTCACCTGGACACTTGCTTTAAATGCAGTCTCTGCATGCTACCCCTACCTCCAGAGAGTCAAATTCAGTAGGTTTGGGGCTGGGAATTGTATTTTAATAGTCCAAGTTTGGGACGTTTGAGTATTTGGTGATGCCGTATCATCACCCGCAGTTCCAATACATACAAACATGTCTGTCTCAACCCTAATAACATCTGCATAAAGTTATATCCAGACACAGCCATACAGATCTAGGTTCCAGTTCCCAGTACACCACTGACTCCCAGAGGGACCTCTGGCAGACTGAGTGCTCTCTCTGTTACTTACTCTACCTGTGCAATGAGGTAGCTGGCCTTGATTCCATGTACACTCAGACATTTGTGCACATCCAGGCACATCTGCCGACACACATGCCATCCTGTACATATAAACACGACAGAGACACATGCATACTCAGAGATGGACACATATGCACACACAACTATACCAACGCACAGAGAGATGCTCACCTGCAGAGTCCAAACACACCTGAAGACATATACAGGCCAACACACAAATGGATACATACAGAGACATGCAAAGATACTCATTGCTAAGACACGCAGATGCACACACTCATACATATACACAAATAAGCATACGGACACTCACTCCTCCTCTTCCCATTTTCCTGGCCTAACTCCACATGGAGAAGCTCTTGGAAAAGAAAAACAATGTGAGAGCCTGCGGGGGAGGGGGAAAGAGGCAGGAAATCCGAGTGCCAGCCCCAGCCCCAGTAGCCTGGGCTGTGCTGGGGGGGGGGGGATAGGGAGGGGAGGTGGGGAGGAGGACCTAAGGCCCCGGTCCTGTCTACTGGGCCCTTCCTGCAGTCCCTAAACTGAGAAAGTGGCAGGGAGGGGGCCACTGCCACATCCTTTCTGCCTCTGGGAGCTGCCAGGCCTGGCATGGGCTCTAAAGGGAGGGGGTGGCCTGCTCCTTCCAGGAATCCCAAGCCTGTCAGCCTGTCGCGCAGGGGAAGGCAGGCGCCACCCAGGTCCCTCCCTAATGGCTTCCAGGCGCCCACACTAAAGGCAGGGGTGGGCTCCAGACTCAGTTTCTGTTTCCCTTCTCAGCAGCCCAGCTTGCCCCTTCCAGGGGGCTGGGGAAGGAAGATGGAAAGCAGTGGGGCAGATGGGCTCTGCACAGCCCTCCTGCTTTTCTTGCTACAGGCCCAGGGTTCCCTGGAGGGTGTGTATACACACTTGTGGGAAGAAGAGGGGGTGGGGGTCCCAAGGTTGGTTTTCTGCAGAAGCCCATTCCCGCAGCACACCAGGAACCCTGATACCCACTTAGACTCAGCCAGACCCTGCCAGGCAATGCAAGCCTCCCCTCATCCCCCTCCCATAACACAGCCTGGAGGACACTCACACACAGCCCTGGTAACATATACACTCACCAGGAGTTAGATGCACACAGAGGCCCAGCTTGCAGTCATAGAGACAGGCTCCATCTACCCTGCCCTGCTGGCCCCTTACCCACCAGCCTCGAAGACTTCTTCCTGTCAGGTGTGCCTATATATGTGCAGGGTGGCCTCCTGATCCCCCCAGGGTGTGTCACCCCCCCCCAAGGAGCAAGTTCAGGAGGGACCAGCCACCACAGGCCCCAGGGAGCCTTCCTCACCCCACCCTCCCCTCTCCTGCCTCCCAGCAAGACAGGTCTATTCCTGCTCTAACTCTCAGGGTTTCTGCTCAAGCTGCCACCCCCCCCCCCCGCCACACACACACACACACTCAGAATGCTGCCCCCAACACTCCCACCTATTCTTCAAGTTTGGTTCCACTACCTTCAGGAAATGCCTTGATCTCCCCAGTCTCAACCCCTACCCAGGAAGCACAACCTTCCATCGCCAGGTCTGGCCAGCTGTCCTCTCTTCCTGCAGCACAGGCTTCTACCCACCCAGATGGGACATTTGTGCCACCCAGAGCTTCTAGGACAGGCTCTGCATAGAAGATTTGCTTAAAGTTGGCTGGCAGGCTGGAGAGCAGAGGCTGAACTGTGACTCTCTTAGCTCCAGGCAGCCTCTGGCCCACTCTAGGACATAAACAAGAATGTTTTGATATGATACTTGCCTCAGGCTAGGCCCTCATCAGCGTGGTCCACAGAAAGTGACCAGTGGTTCCTACTGCTTGTGGACCTGTCTCTCCCTTCTTTCTCCATCAGCAAACTCCTACACATCCTTCAAGACCCACTTTCAGTTTCCCTTCCTCTGGGAAGCCTTCCCTGACCTCATACACAGAGTTTGTTAGTGCTCCCAAAGCTCTGGCACCTCCCTGTTCTTCAGTAATGGCCACACTGTGAAGTCCACAAGGGCACTTGGTCTTATTGTCAGCACGGGGCCCAGCATACAGCAGATGCTTTATAAATGCTTCCCAGGCTGACAGAAGATGGACAGTTAGGGGTCTCCTTGTGACCAGGGATGGTTGAGCTATCTTAAGGATCAGGAGTTACTCTGTGGCTAGGCTCTGAGACGGAAGTTTCTGAGCTTGTCTGTGGCCAAGGCCAGAGTCAGAGATCATCTAATGTCCAGGTCACGGGTCCAGCCTCTTACCAGAGGAAGCCTAACTGGCCCATAGGGGAACAACTTTGTGTTTTGTCCTTAGCATATTTAGATGACTCTTAATACCCAGTAAGAGGAGTGAGCAATGCTGAGTGACGCCTGGATGGGAGCCAGTTGAGGGGATTGGGGGTGTGCCTGGGGGGCCAATTCTCCTCCAGCTCAGAAACCCCCTATGTCCTCCCAGAACCTTTCAGGTGGGGCTCTGGGGCTGGCCGATGGCCACAGGCCTGGCTGTGGGCAGGGAGCAGAGCCCAGCAGGAAACCACAGAGGACAGCCTGATTGGATAAGTGCAGGGTCCAAGGCTGGTCAGCCCGCAAACTGCGGGCACCTGTCTCTCTGACCTGCTGCCAGTGCTCCAGCCACTCAGGGCTCCTTAGTCCAGGAGAGGACTGAGAGGGAGGGAGGGAAGCATGATGGGCCTGCAGGCTGGACCCGAGCCTTGGGGTAGGAACCATGGCCTGTTCCGGGTACCCCAATCTCAGTAGGAGGAGCCACAAAGATAGCCGGCATCACAATTAGAACTCCTTTCTTTACAAATGGTCCAACTGAGGCCGATGGGAGCAGCTCCTTGCCCACATCCACACAGAGGACTAGCAGCAAAATGGGCGGGGGGAGTGCTGGGGTGCTAGGATTGGTTGCTTCCCCTCCTGGGTCATGTCTAACTCAGCGGCACCTACACAATGGGGTCCTCAGGCATCAGGCCAAATGGTCAAACATAGATGCATGCCATCTATGGGGCAGGGTGGGGGCTCTTCTTGGGGGCCAGATCCCAGCCCCAGGCCTCTCAGCAACTCCTTGGACTATTCACTCTTTTAGAGCAGGCACCCCACTAGTCCCAGCTCTGTCACTGATAAGCTGTGTGATATGTGCAAGTAGCTGCCCTCTCTGGGCCTGTTTCCTTAACTGTACAGCCGGGAGAGGCACTAAAAAGAGATTCCTAAAAGCTCTGTGCAACAAGTGGGCAGGCCTTGTGCTAATCTGAACCAATCCAACCCCACCGCCCTGGACAACCTCCACTTAAGACAGAAAACCTGAAGCGCTGGGTGGGGAGCAGGTTTGTCAGATATCACCCATGGGCACCATCAGAAAGGGGGGACCACTGAGGCCCACTAGTTTCTCCCCACACCGAACCGTCGCTCCACCTGCCCCGCTCCTTCCAGAAATTCGCTTTCGGCCCTCCCACGGCCGGAGTCGCCTTCGTCCCCACTTTCTCACCCCCTCCCCAGGCGCCCCCGCCCGGCGATCGAACCCGCCCCCCGCAGCGGCGGGCGGAGGGTGGCGGGGACTCCCGGCCCCGCGCGGCGCGGTCCCGCCCACCCGACCCCGCGGTCCCCATTGGCAGCCTCGAGTGCCGGGGGCCGCGACGCCGCGCTCCGATTGGCTCCCGCGGCCCGTCCATCCCGCATTCGCCATGGTGACCACGTTGGGTCCCCCGGGAGAGTTCCCCATCCCGCCCCCGCCCGCCGCCCCCCTCCCGGCCGGCCCGGCCGGCGGCATTCCGGAGGCGGCCCCGTACCCCACCCCAGGCCCCGCGGGCCCCCAGAGCCAAGACCCCCGGCCCCAGAAAGTGAGGGAGCCCGGGGAGAGGGCTGGGAAGTCCTGCCCAGAGTTTGGGGGCCCCCGCGGCTTCCCTCTCCAGCGCGTCCCATGTTAACGCCTTGCCTCCCGCCGGGGGCTGGCGGCCTGGGGGGGGTTCCCGGGACGCGGCGGCTTCGCGCCCCCTGCCCTGCCGCCCCGCTCACCTCGGCCGGGGACCCCCGGGCTCCGGACGTCCGACCCGTAGCGGCTGGGCGGGGCGGGCACGGGGCTGACGGCGGCGGCGGCCGGGAGGGCCCGGGAGTCTCCTCCCTCCGGGGGGGAGGGCGGGGGGAGGGGAGGGAGGCCCCCGGCCAGCTGCGGCTGGGCTGCCACCCCCGCCAGTTGGGATGTGGGGGCGGAGGCACCCGCCTACCTTTGGGACAAGGGGCGCAGGCCGGAGCGGCGGGCTCTGCTACGGAGCCGGCGGGACCCGGACGGAGGCGCCACCCCCGCGGGGGGCCGAGGTGGGGGGGCGGGAGGCAGGGACTGGGGGCCCCGCTGGGCTCCGCTTTCCTGCCTCAGGTTTCCCGAGCGCCAGTGACTCGCCAGGCGCCCCTCCGGAGAAGTGGGCACGGCCTGGCCCGGGCTTTTCAAGTGTCCACGTGTGTTAACTGCGTTCTGTCTAGGTCTGCCATGAGTGGACGTGGAGCAGCAAGTCCCTGCGCTTCACCTGTCCTCAGGTTCCGGATTCTACAACAAAAGAGTGGACTAAAGTCACCTCACGGGTGTCCAGAAAAGTGGTGCCGCAGGGCGGAGATTTTTTCCGATGGGCAATGGTGCCTCCTGCCCTTGCCAGGGCCCGAGCCCATGGCCAGGCCAGAGGGTCCCGGGGCGATTATGGTAAGGCGCCTGAACACTTTGGGGCTTGCACCCTAACACTTTGGGGCTTCCTCCCTTGGGAATAGGGTGTCTGCGGTTTTGGTGGGAGGGGGTGGGGTAGATTCTGGGGAGGGGGGCTGTCCTCATCACATCCTGTACCCTGGAAGGCTGCCTGAGGTGAATCCATCAAGAAAGAGAACTTGAGGGCCGGCAGAGTGGCGCAGTGGTTAAGAGCTCGTTTTGGGATGCCAGCGGCCCCGGTTCGGATCCCACATGAGGGCCAGTGACACTGCCCTCTACAGCTAACAACAGCTCCACCTGGAGCTGGGCTGAGCAAGCCCCGGCGAAGGTGTAGGCTGCAGCCCCTGCTGCAGTGGGCTGCCATAGGCTACAGTGAGTGGCCGGCAGCCAGAGTGAGATGCCAATAGCTGCGGTGAGCGACCGTCCAGAGGCCGGCGACTGATCTGCCTTATTTGGGAAGAGCGCAATAACGATACCAACGTGGGCCAGGGAAGCAAGATCCTCCGCAACTAGACTGAAGAACAAAAAGACAGCAACTTGTCTGTTCCCCTCCCCCAATTTCCCAATTTTTTTAAAAAAAGGTAAAAGAAAGAGAACTTGACAGAGATAGTAAAGGGAACCACGCCAGATTAGGACTTTACCACCCAAAATGATGAAGATAAATTAGATTTTACCCACGATTAACAATGTTTAGATTGTAATTGCAACTATGCACGCATTGGAATGATCGAAGAATCCACTTTGGGATATGAGGGTCATTTTTGCAAAAATATTTGAGGGTTTCAAACCCAGGGGTCACTGAATCCTTTGATGGTCAAACAGCTCTCCCTGGAAGGCCTCCGTCCTTTCTCTTACAGAAGTTCTCTTCCTCTGTGGTTAGCTCCTGCTCCATTTTTATGGCATGACTTCCATCAACTTCATGAAATCCCACACTTTTTGCAAGATCTGCAGTTTCACTTGCTTTGTATTTGCACGGTTAAACCTTGATAGCCTCTGACAATCAGCTAGAGATAGGTTTCAGTGGGGGTATGTGGTGTAACTGTTACAGATTACCTTGGAGCTGCGAGATTCAGCTATAGAGCACTCAGAGGACGGGGATATTTCCATTTTAAAGCTGGGGAAGTGCTCAGGGAGGCAGTTGGCTCAGACATACCCAAAGGCCCACAGCCACTAAGAACAGCCATGGACCAAGAGCTCAGAGTTCCTTCCGAGGGTTTCCAGAGGTGGATTAGGGATGCAGGATGTGGAGAAGGCTGAGCTGATGACAGAACCTAAGCACCAATTATAACATCATCACAGCTGAGTCCTCTCTCTTAAGAGAGGAAGCAAAAAATACTGTCCTTGGGGTGTGTCTCTTGCAGGGGTGGGATGGAAGGGAGCTACCTACTCTTGGAACTAGATGGCTTTTGACCATAGGCTTGGCAGTTCACTTGAATTAATTGTTTTACACCAATCCTGTGAGCTGGGTGTTGTTACACCATCGCATGGTGAGAAGAGCGAGGAGGATCGAAAGTCAAGTGGCAGGTCCAGGGTCACACAGCTGGGAGAGCTCAGAGCCCAGATCTGACTCTTTCAATTTTACCATTGTCACTCCTATTCCTAAAACCACACCTCCGGTCAGCCCTCTGGATGAAGTGCCAAGCTGGTGTCAGCCTCCCTTTGGTTCCCAAGGGGTTTCTCTCCCCATCTCAGCACAGCGGGGTTTTTGACTGAAGCTTGTGTCAGTATTTCTCACACTCAACAATTCTCTGTTCTATGTCTCTGTTACCACTTTTTGCCATCCACACATAGCTCTTGTGCCATTGTCTACTTAACATTTTTCTTTAAATCATTTTACTTTTTAGAATGTGCATATATTTTAGGAATAGGAAATCTGTATCAGTTGGCATAAATAGAAGAAAATCATCAAAATAAATGTTATGTAAATAATATCGATATAGCTAGAAACGTTCTCTTTGTTAAAAAGGGACTTAATATGTACACCCATGTTCATAGCAGCATTACTCACAGTGATCAAAATTCACAACTATCAAACGGCAGAAGCAGCCCATGTCTGTTGGTAGACAAATTGGCTAAATGAAATGTGGTCAGTACATTCAAAGGAATATTATTCAGCCTTAGAAAGGAAGGAAACTCTGACACCTGCCGCAACATGGATGAATCTTGAAGACATTGTACTACATGAAATAAGCCAGTCATGAAAGGATAGAGATTGTATGATTATATGAGGTGGCTAGAGTAGTCAAAATCCATAGAGACAGAAAGTGGAATGGTGGTTTCTGGGGGCTGGGGGAGGAGAAATGGGGAGTTAGTGTTTAATGGGGTCAGAGTTTCAGTTTGGGATGATAGAAAAGTTCTGGAGATAGATGGTGGCGATGGCTGCACATCATTGTGAATGTACATGCCACTGAGCTGTACACTTCAAAAGGTCAAAATGGTAAACTTTATGTTATGTATATTTTGCCACAATACAAAAATCATTAAAAATAAGATGTCTTGTTTTCTATGTCCAATAAAAGGTTGAAGAATGAAAAAAAAAGGACATAAGGCAGTGATGGAGAGGGGTTAGAGACAATTTAGCTCTAAACAGAGGCTTCTGTATGTAAGCAGAATTGAGAAAAGTCAATGACTATTACAAGGCGTGACTCAGTTTATCTAATGTCCTGTCAGAGATCACCAGTGTGAGTAGCCCCCACGTGGAGAGACACTTCACTAGGGGTGGCATGTGACTCTCCCAGGGTGAGGAGTGGGAGGTGGTTTGCCCTTTTCTAGCCCAGGGGACTGAACAAGGGACTGGCATGCTTCCCAAAGCTAAAGCGTCTGGGTTTTTATGGGGGAGCTGGAGTCCGGGAAGCCTTCTCAGAGGACGCAGGAGCCTTGAGGGATGGAGAGAGGCTGGATTGCTGCCCAGGCACATCTGTGTGTCATAGCTGGGACAGAGCAGGGGTGAGGGTCTGAATATGGCAAGCACATCCAGAACTGGATGAAAGTAGAGGTTAGATGGGGCTAGACCAGGGGTTGGCAAACTGTGGCTCGTGAGCCACATGCAACTCTTTGGGTACGTACGTGTGGCTCTGAAGTAAAATTGAAAATAAAACTATCATAGTTTTATTTATAAAATTTTTAATGGATATTATTCACATAATAGTGATTATATAAAAATATATTTATGGCTCTCGAATTCTTTTTAAGTTGTGAGGGACAGGATTGGCTCTTCCAGGGGTCAGCAAACTTTTGAGACAGAACGTACCCAAAGAGCCACACGTGGCTTGCGAGCCGCAGTTTGCGCACCCCTGGCTAGACCATGACAGCAGGAGGGAGCCACCGGCTTTTGAGCTGGGTGCATCTTGGCAGAGAGTTCCAGGATCCAGACTGTGAGAAGAGCTGCCTGGGCTCATAGACAGACTGGGGAGGAAGGCTGTTGGTGTTGCAGTCCTAGCGGTGGCCAAGAGACCTCAGAAAGGAAGGACCTCCAGGTCAAGGTCTGGGTGATGGTCACAGAAAACAAACATGGAGAGAAGGACAAGGACTTACCCAAGTCACCCAGCGGGAGTGTGGCTAAGGAATCAGGACACAGGTGCATAGGGGGCCCTGCAAAGCCTTTGCACTGCAGCTGGGATGGGAGGGGCCTGTGCTCCCCTGAAATCGCCCTGTCTGCCAAGAAGCAGCTCCCCTCCCCTTTCCTAAACAGGCCACTTCAGCTACCTGTGGGCTGTGAAAACTGATGCTGGAAGGTCCCTGGGGTGGGGACAGAGAAGAGACCGTGTTGGGACCCGCCTGCCTTCTTATTGCTGCACCCCCATTCCACCCCCAGGGTAGCAGAGCACATTCCTGAGTCAGAATTTTCCCAAGGAGCCTGGATGGGGCCTGGACAAGAGAGAGCACCCTGTCTCCCACCAACACACACGGACACCTCCCTCTGTTCCTTAGGGTTCTGTGGAGGAAGTGGCTGGCGTAGCACAGGCTTGTGCAGACCCCTGGCTCCAGGAGAAGCTGGCGAGCCTCCCGGTCAGTCCCACTGCTCTGGCCACATTTTCTGAGCTCTGCTCCCAGTGAGTCCCTTAACCCTTGGCCAGGCCCTTTTCCTCTCCAGAACTCAGGCCCCCAAGCTGTGAAATATGAGGGCTTTACACATCGCTTCCAGGGACTTGGCAGCATTGCCTTTTATGAGCCCCTCACTACCCCAGTGAGGTGGTGCTGTCATCTCCATTGTACAGAGGGTAAACAGGCTTTGATTTTAATCACTTGCCCCAAGTCACCCAGCTCATAAGTGGATGGCCTGGTATTTGAACCCAGGCAGTCTGATCCAACCCTTGCCTGAGGACCTTGCCAGGCAGATATCATTCTCCCTTTCCTACAGATGGGGAAACTGAAGCCCAGAGAGGTGACATCTCTTGCCTGAGGGTGCAGAGCTGAGATGGGTCTTGAACCCAGCAGGGTGCCATTTTGGCGAGCTCTCTCCCTCTCCTCACTGACGCCAAGCACCTCTGCCTGCTACAGGCCCTGGGTTGAGATCAAGGATGTGAGCTGGGTGTGGCTAACAGTTCAGAGGAAGCAAAAAGGCTGCTGTAGGTCAAAAAAGAAGTGAAATGAGTGTGGTGTGCGGCGTGTGGCGTGTGGAGCAGAGGCTACTATAGCACTGAGGTTCCCGACTTCCCCTTCCTCCTGCAGATGGTAGCAGGACGGCAGCCAGACAGCAGCTGCTAAACAGGTCAGCGCCTCTGGGCCTCTCTATTCCCCACTCCCCCAGCTCTCTGTCCTTCTCTGCAGGTTCCCCAGCAGGCACTGGGCATGTCTACGCCCAGGCGGGTACTGACTGCGCTTGGGACATCCCACTAGCAGCAACCTGGGGAACCTACCTTCATTCCATTCATCAGTTTCTGGGTTCCTAGTGGCAACTTCAAATCTTGGGGAATGTAGAGATCTATGTTTTTGAAAAAAGGCAATTTAAATGAAGGGATGATTAGGGGCTAGGTTCAGATCATAGCTCCCCGGCATGTGCCCTGGGGCAAGTTGCTGGACCTCTGTTTCCTGGACTTCAGCTTTCTGACCTGTGAAATGGGGCTAGTCAAGTAAGCTGCACCTCAGGTGACAGGGGTGAGTGCCTGGTACAGAGTTTGTGCTGGGCAAACTGGAGCAGGTGTAGTTCCTCTCAGTGACATGAATTGGATCCTGGGGACAGTGTATCTCAGGGAAATGACTCATGTGCTGGCTTGCTCTCAGACACCCTGTTGGGCTTTCATGTGAAATGGGCTAATAATAGCACCTGTCAGGGATTCCTGCACAGACCACAGGGTCAGTCCCTGACCCAGGTCAGGGTGAGGCCAGATGCGGGGCTCCAGCTTGTGTTTGGCAGGGGCAGTGGGGCCACATACAGGAGCGTGGCTAGCTCAGCAGGCCCTGGTACGACTGTGGGAGAAGGTGGGCTGAAGGGGTGTACGGGCAAGGGTTCCCAAGTCTGGAGCTCAGATGTGTTCCTGGCCGAGGATTTCAGGATAGGCCCTGATCCCCGGGGGTGTGGGTCATGGAAATGTTTGTTTGAGTATCTCTGCCTGGCAAATTGGTCTCCTTAGCCTCATTTTAGAGATGGGGAAACCTGAAGCACAGAGTGGTCACGATTCTTGCACAGTATCACAGCCCAGGCACTGAATACTGGAAGTGGTTATCAAATTTGCATCTCCCAAAGGCTCTATTCTGTGCTCTGAATGTCTCCTCATCTCTACTGGCTGAAGTATGGTCTTACTCGTCCAACCAGCAGCTCAGCCACCCAGCCACCTTTGGGAGGCTGCCACCCAGCAGGGAGAACATCTGACTAGGAACCTAGAGCCCTGGCCTTGAGTTCCAGCTTAACCACTGGGTTGCTGTAGAACCCTTGGTACACTCTTGTGTGGTATTTAGTTGGGAATCATTTTGGAAGTCAGGTCAGGGAGTCCTGTTTCCCAAGGGCCTTACATCATGAGTTGCAGGGTGATGGGATGATGGAGATGGCTAAGGATATGGGGTAACAATGGGTGGTGGCCTCTTGAGGGATGGGGACAGGGATGTTGGAGGCTGCAAGCAGAAGTGAAGATGGTGGTTTGCGCCTGGGAAAGGGAGTGAGAACCATAGCCTCTATATGGAGTGCCTGGAGAGGTATCACTTCTGCATTGGCCTGATTTTCTCAGCTGGATGGTGTGGTTGGACTTTTCCCTTCTGTGTCTGCCTGGGACCCGGCCTTAGGGTCTAGGCCCTGGAGGTAAAATACATACCACTGTCTGGGCCGCAGTTTCCCCATTCATACTGTGAGAGGGTGGACAAGATGGCCCAAGGTCTTTTTCTGTGCTGCCAGGTCACCAGTTTTCTCACTGGAAGCATTTCAAGTGGTTCTATTCAGTGGTTTCCTTTCAAACTTTTTCCTCATCTCTTCTCTGAGATTCAGGGAGGGTAAAGGAATTGCCCAACGTAGCACAGTCAAATAAATAACAGAGTAGCCACGTAAATAAGATTGCAGCACTCCATGACTCCAAAGTCTCCATTCTCTTTTAAAATAAATGCATGTATTAATAAATAGCATGAAGACAAATGGATGAAAAGAATTTTAATCCATGTCTCACACACTGTCTCCAGGGTCAATGCAAATGGACTGGAGATTCCGATGTAAAAAAATGAAACCTTAAAAGTACTAGAAGAAACTTAGGAGAGAATCCCTTTGTAATGTTGGAGTAGGGAAGGCTTGCTAACTATGACTCAAAACCCGGAAGCCAAAAGAGAAAATACTGGCAATTTTTATTACATAAAAATTATATATATTTCCATATAGCAGAAAGACCACTTGTGATGTCAAAAGGCAAATGACAAACAAGGAAAAACATTTACAAGTCAAAGAATGGATGGGGAACTAATTTTCCTATAGGTAAAGTGTTTCTAAAAGTTGATAGGGGAAAGTCTAACCTAGTCTAAAAACAGAAAGATGATGAACTTGGACATAAGGGAAAGGGTGCAAGTACAGCTGCACTGTTTGTAAGAGCGAAAGACTGGAATGAACACAAATGGTTCTTCACAAGGATCTGGTTAAATAAATTATGGCTTATCCCTACAATTACACTATGCACTTGTTAAAAAAAAAAAAGTGGAAGCTTTAGGTACTATTATGGAAAGCTCTCCAAAGTGTATTTTTAAGTGAAAAAAGCAAAGTACAGAACAGTATATAGAATATGCTACTTAAAAAAAAATAATAAAACGGGGGAAGCCATACCTACTTATATCTGTATAAACAAATTCAGGAAGATACACAACACACTAATAGCAGTGGCTACCTGGGAGTGACTAACTGGGAACTGAGTAGCTGGGTGACACAGGAGGCACAGAAGCTTGGCATTTTATACCTTTTGTATTGATTTATTGTTTATACTTAGAAGATATAAATCTCTCAACTATCTGCAGAGTAAATAAAAATTGAGAAATGTATGGGGTAAGACTAGAAAATACAGACCAGCAAAACAAATGAGCCCATAATCTCACCCCCAGTGACCACTGCTCATGCCTTGATATGCATTGTCCAAATTTTGTGTCTATAAAACTGATTTTTTATGAGCTTTGGATTACATTGTTTTGCAACATGCTTTTTGTTTTTTGAAGTAATATGTCATTATTATTTTTTCCATAATGATAAATTCTCATTTGGAGCATTAAAAAAATCCTAAGAATGAACATTTTTTTGTTTTTCTGTTGTGAAGGTAATACTCATACATATTTGTTGTAGAAAATGCAAACAATACAGAAAACATAAAAAAGAAAGTGAAAAAAAACTCTCTCCCCAAATGACATTATTAACATTTTGGCAACCACCCTTTTAGATATCCTCATAGGCTGAAACATGCATATACACATAATTTTTCCAGAAATGTGATTACATTATGTGTGTTATTTTCAGCCTGTTCTTTCCACCCCATGATATGCTGTTCTTCTCTTTTATGTGGATAGCTACATCATAATTTTTAAGAGTGAAATGGGAATCCATTGTACTGTATATATATATATATATATATATATATTTTTTTTTTTTGTTTTTTTTTTTTTTTTTTTGAGGGCAGTGTCACTGGCCCTCATATGTGGGACCAGAACCGGGGCCGCTGGCTTCCCAAGCCAGCGCTTAACCACCGCGCCACTCGGCTGGCCTTGTACTGTATATTTTTAACGTTTAATTTTGAAAAAAAAAAAAAAAGATAAATTTACAGGAGTTTGCAAAAAGCAGTGTAGAAAGGTTTTGTGTAAGCTTTACCCAATTTTCTCCAATGATATCTTGAATACGTATAGTACACTACCAAAACTAAGAGATTGACTTGAGTACAATTTACAGACTTTATTCAGATTTCATCGATTTTATATACACTCCTGTGTGTGTGTGTGTGTGTGTGTGTGTGTGTGTTTGTGTGTGTGTGTTTGGTTCTATGCAATTTTATGATGTATAATTCTTGTAACCAAACCCACCATCAAGGTACAGAACTGTCCCCTCACTACAAGACTCCCTCATGCTGCCCCTTTTACAGACACACACCTTTCCTCCCTTGGTGACCACTGGTCTGTTATCCATGTCTGTAATTTTGTTATTTCAAGAATGTATCTAAATTGAAACAAACAATATGTAACGTTTGAGACTATTTATTTTTTTGGTTTGTTTTGGTCAGTGTAATTCTCTGGAGACCCATCCAAGTTGTATGTATCAATAGTTTTTTTTTCAACTGCTCACTTATATTGTATGGCATGAATGTACCCCAGTTTGTTTAACCATTTACCCATTGAACAGACATTGGGATCATTTCTATTGTGGGGCTATAGTGAACAACGCTGCTATGAAATTCGTGTATGGGTGTTTGTGTGAACATGAGTTTTAATTTCTCTAGGATAAATACCTGAAAGTGCCACAGCTAGGTCATATGGTAGATGCATACTTAGTTTTATAAGAAACCCCAAACTGTTTTCCACAGTGGCATTGAACTGTAATTTATTTAACTATTCCTCTATTGATAGACATTTATATAGTTTTCCATTTTTCTTTATGATTAATGATGGTATTATAAATATCTATTTATATATTCCTGGCTTGCCTTATTATTTCCATAGGATAAATTCATAAAAATGGGTTTCCTGGGTGAGAGGATATTCAGAACAAAAAGTCTGTACATATCGCCATCCAATTCCCTTGGAAAAGCTAGACTCTTGACACACCCACAGGGAGGGAGGCGTGCCTGTTTTTCACTGGGTGCTATCATATTTCAGATCTTTGCAAATCCAACGGTGGAAAAATTAAAGCCTATGATCTTAACTACTTCTGTCTGCCACCACCATCAAATAGGTGTTTTGAGTTTTGTGGTTCTCCCTCCTTGAAGCTCTGTGACTTTTTTGTGACTTTGTCCCTCACAGGAGGAGGAAGATTAGCTCTCCTGTCCACACCAACCCCCTTCCCTTTTCTTCTCCATCCTCTCAGTCTATTTTTGTTTTAATTTTCTTTTGTTTGTTTGTTTTTTGTTTGTTTATAATTGGTGGATTGGGGGAGGGGAACAGTGTTGGGGAATTAGAGAAAGGGACCAGCCAAGTTATTGTTCTTCTATCTTCGTTGTGGAGGGCGCCAGTTGCCATCTGGCTGCCCTTTGGCAGCTCGTGCGTGGGCTCTAAGCTCAAGGTGCTGTGTTCAATCTTAGTTGCAGGTGGGCGTAGCCACTATACCATGCGGGAGTTGACAGCCATGTTGTTAAGAGCGCACGCCCTATCCACTGAGCCATCCGGTGGCAGCTCAGCTCAAGGGGCTGAGTTCAGTCTTAGTTGTGGGTGGGCTTAGCCCACCATCGAACAGGCAATCTTTTTGTTACACCAGCTAAGCCATCTGCCACCTGTTGGCAGCTCAGCAGCAGCTCAGCTCGGGCACAGTGTCACTGGCCCATGTGGAAATTGAACTGGCGGCCCTGTGGCTCACAGCTTGCTCTCATAAGCTGACTTTTAACCAACTGAGCCACTCAGGCAACCCTGTTTTGATTTTCTAAACTCCTGTTTATAGAGGTATACTTTACATACAACAAAACTCATCCTTTTGGAGAGTAGTTTAATGAGTTTTGACAAATGTATATAGTCATGTATATTCGTACATGTGTATCAAAATCAATATATAGAATGTTTTTATCACCCTGAAAAGTTGCCTTGTGTCTTTTTGTAGTCAGTATCTTTTCCCTACCCACTGGCAACTACTAACCTGTTTTCTATTTTTTAAATTTTTTTAGCTGAGCCATCCTGCCACCTATTGGCCTCAGCTCAGGCTGGGCATTGAACTGCTGTTGCTCAGAGCTCAGCTCGCACTCTTCAGCGAGCTCTTAACCAACTGAGCACTAGGCTGGCCCTCTAACCTGTTTTCTAACACTATAGTTTTGACTTTCTGGAAGATCATATAAGTGGAATCATTTGGTCCTTTGTGTCTGAGTTCTTTCCCTTAGAATGATTTTGAGATTCGTCTATGTGTTGCCTGTATCAGCAGCTTATTCTTTTTCCCTCTGACCACCTTCAAGATTTCCTCTTAGTCTTTGGTTTTGTAGCAGCTTGACTATGGTATGTCTAGATGTTTTTTCTTTGTATTTATCCCACTGAGTTTTGCTGAGTTTCTTGGCTCTGTGGCTTGTTGCTTTTCATCAATTTTGGAAAAATTTTGGCCATTATTTCTTCAAATATTTCTTCTTCTCTGTTCTTTTTCTTCCACCTGAGACTCCAATTACATGTATATTAAACCATTTGCTCTTGTGTCACAGTTCTTGGGTATTCATTTTTTAAAAATTCTCACTCTTCTTACTCTTTGTGTTCCAATTTGGATAATTTATATTGCTCTGTATTCAGGTTCACTGATTACTTTGCTATGTCTGGGTTGATGATTAATCCATTGAAGAAATTCTTTATCACTGATATTGAGTTTTTCATTTCTACTTGATTCTTCTTAGTTTCTATTGCTCTCTTGAAATTTCCCATCTGTTCTTGGAAGTCCACCTTTTCCACTACATCCTTTAACATATTCATCATAGTTATCTTAAAGTCTCTATCTGATAGTTCCAACATTTTGGCCTTCTCATGTCTGGTTCTGTTTCCTTTTTTTTTTTTTTAAAGATTTTATTGGGGAATTGGGGGAGGGGAACAGCGTTGGGGAATCCGGGAAGGGGAACAGACAAGTTGCTGTCTTTTAGTTCTTCAGTCTAGTTGCGGAGGACGTTGCTTCACTGGCCCATGTTGGTATCGTCATTGCGTTCTTCCCTTATGAGGCAGATAGGTCACCGGCCTCTGGATGGTTGCTCACCGCGGCTAATGGCAGCTCACACTGGCTGCCAGCTGCTCACGCTGGCTGCCAGCCACTCACTGTAGCCTATGGCAGCCCACTGCAGCAGGGGCTGCAGCCCACACCATCGCCGGGGCTCGCACAGCCCAGCTCCAAGTGGAGTGTTGTTAGCTGTAGAGGGCAGTGTCATTGGCCCTCATATGTGGGATCCGAACCGGGGCCGCTGGCATCCCAAAACCAGCTCTTAACCAATGTGCCACTCAGCCGGCCCATGTTTCCTTTTTTTAATCTCTTTACAATGAGTCTTGGTTTCTTTCTTGATGTGTGTGTGTGTGTGTGTGTGTGTGTGTGTGTGTGTGTGTATGTGAGAGAGAGAGAGAGAGAGAGAGAGAGAGAGAGAGAGAGAGAAAAAATCTTTGATTGAAGAGTGGGCATTGTGCATAAAAGAACGGTAGTAAATGAGGTAAATGATATTTATAACTAGAAATGGTCATATTTCTTATGTTAATGGCAAGGGGTCGGCAAACTGCGGCTTGCGAGCCACATGCGGCTCTTTGGGTACATTCCGTCTCAAAAGTTTGCCGTACCCTGGAAGAGCCAATCCTGTCCCTTATAACAATTTAAAAATTATTCAAGAGCCATAAAACAAATGAAATCACCATTATGTGAATAATGTCCTTTAAACATTTTATAAATGGAACTATGATAATTTTATTTTCATTTTCAATTTTACCCCAGAGCCACATGTACTTACCCAAAAAGCCACATGTGGCTTGCAAGCTGCAGTTTGCTGACTCCTGGCAGCTCTTCCATCTCAAAAGTTTGCCGACCCCTGGTATAGGCCATTGAGTCATCTAGTCTTTGTTGATTTGAGTTTAGGTTTTGTTGTTGCCATCGTTACCTTCTCTGCACCACAGGCTTTACGTTTCTCCAGTGGTGGGCTGCCACTACTTCGTGCTTACTGTGAGGCCTTGAGTCCCTCAGGCACTTTCTCAGTATTGCTGTCCACTCTTAGCTTTGTGTGTGTGTAACACAGAGGGAATCTCATTTTGTGTCCTAGCCCCTCTTCCAGTAGTAGATTGCTGTTACTTGTTATTTGGTGAAAATTTTGTGGATTCTTGGTTCTCTTTCTCTAGTCTCAGTCTTAGAAAGCCTTGTATCTGAGCTCCAGGAGTGGGGCTTTTTTAGCTGTTTTGATTCTTCTCCATTGACAACCTCTGCCTCTCATTTGGAGCAGGTGCTAGAGTGCAGGCAGACTTCCTGTCTTCACCCCCATGGGAGTCAAATTCTGTCTTGTATTGATGTGTGTGTGTGTGTGTGTGTGTGTGTGGTCTTGGGTGTGAGTGAGGTTCCTGTCTTTTCTGCAGAAGCAGCAGCAGTATCAGCTCTCTGCTTTACATCAGTGCAAAATCCTGGGCACTAGTGGGTTTCCTGTTGCTTGCCAGTGGCAGATGGCTTTTGCCTAGTAGGTGGGTTTTTCATTTTCTGTATACAATGGGTTTCTCCATCAGAGGTGGCAGACCTTTGCCTGGTAGCAGGTCAGGGGCCTGTGGGATGAGGATGTCATATCAGAGGAAGGCCAGGGTGCAGATGTCTGTCTCTAGCAGCAGCCAATCACCACTTTGTAGTCATGCATGGCCCAGAGCTCAGATGGCTTCTCCTGGTACCCCTGCTCTACTCTCAAACCTTGGCAGGTCCTGCCTGTCTATGTCAGCTTGGGGGCTCTCTCAGGTCTCTGCTCTACCCTAGTCATTCTCATGAGCACCCAACAGAAAAATGTGGGAAGAAACATACTCCCCTTATACCTGGGGCTCCCAGGGGTTCTAAATTGTCACTCTAGTTCACACACAGCCTGTAAGAAGTCATTAAGATATCAGTTTTCTTTTCTCCTGCTTTTGTGGCAATTACCTCTTCCTCCTGTGTTTGTAAAAGGTGAAACTGTTTGTCCTTGAAAGGCTTATTGGCTGTTGGAAATCAGTTTACTTGGTTACCTTGTGACTTCAGCTCTCTAAAGGGCTCAAAAATCAATTTTTTACATTATTTTGCTTTTTCCATTGCCAAGATGGGAGTGGTGTTCTCTTGTGGCTCTCTACATTGTAAATGAAAGTTGAAATCATTCTAATTGGCTTTTACAAAATTAAAAAAATAAACCTCCTCTTCAATGTTTTTGTTATGACCATATAAATTTTATCCCCTATTAAGTCAATTCGTGTAGCAAGATTACTTTTTCTTTCCTGTACAACTTAGTTTTTCTGAAATTAATTGCTTATTTTTATTGTTCATTTGCAAGGTTTTTTTTTGTTTGTTTTTTTTTTTGAGGGCAGTGTCACTGGCCCTCACACGTGGGACCTGAACTGGGACCGCTGGCTTCCCAAGCCAGCACTAAACCACTGCGCCACTTAGCTGGCCCCATTTGCAAGTTTTTTATAAGGGGATTTCTCAAAAGAATTTTTTTAGATGTTCAATCTTGCCAGATAGTCTGTGTATTCTCTTCCTTCTTTTATTCTTCAAGACCTCCTTCCTGGATACTCACAACCAATAATCCCCTGTTTTCAGCCTCACCCTCCTGGATTTCAGGGGTTCCTGCATGCCTCTAGTTCTCAAGTGCTTTCAAGGTTGCGAGGCTTGAACTAGCTGACTTCTCCCTGTTTCCTTTCTCCCAACTTCTCCATATCTCTCCCCACGGTATCCCTTTGGTTCAACGTTTTAGGGTCTGCCAAATCTATCACAAGGTGGCCACCTGCTTGGAAGCTCCGAAGTTTTGCTGACATCACTCATCTGCTGTTACCTTCTTTCCCATTGTTCTGTCTTTGTGGTTTGGTGTCTATTTTTATTCACTCACTCTCATTTAGTGCAGTTTCAGGGAGTAAACGTAAGTTTGCTGTCATTAAGCAGAAGTTTATTAGTTCATTTTAAAACCAAGGAAAATGAGGGCAGAGAGGGTCAGATCCTTACCCAAAGTCACATGGCAGGTTAACGAAAGGTTGCACAGGGTTACATGTTGCTTGTTCCCAAGCAACTTTCCTCTAGGTGAGGTCAGGGCCCTGGGGAAGCCCCCCAGAGAGACTCCTTTTTGGGAGGGTGGCAGAGCTGCTAATGGCAGGTGTTACTAAATGGTCAAGGATTTTGGAGTCACAGAGACCTGGCTTCAGGCATCCTCAAGCAAAGCACACCCTCTTTCTCTCTGAGCCTCAGTTTCCCATCTGTGAAATGCAGGAGTAATGAGGATCAACTAATGTGCTCTATGTCCTACCCTTGGAACATTCCAGACACCTAGAAGTTAGATCACTTTTTGACCATGATGATGACAACATTCACTTTTTCCAGGGCTGCACTTGGTTCTTGGAGGAGACCTGACATAGACATGGATTTCTGTGCAACCCTTTTTCTCTGTCTGTGTCTTGTGTCTTCTCAGAGTGGGACAGCAGGTAAGAGGGCTCCTTTGAGTTGCAGGGACAATCCTAGCTCAGACCCCTGGTTGTGATATGAAAAGGGGAGGCCTCAAACCAAGGGCTATTGAAATGGGGCACCTTGGGCCGGCCGAGTGGCGCGGTGGGTAAGTGCTGGCTTGGGAAGTCATCGGCCCCGGTTTGGGTCCCACATATGAAGGCCAGTGACACTGCCCTCAAAAAAAAAAAAAAAAGAAATGGGGCACCTAGGCCTCTGGGTCAGCAGCAAGGTGAATTAGTAGTCCCCGGGAGGAGTGGGTGGCCCAGAGGCCATGGGGCTGGGGGACAGCTGCAGACAGAGGCTGAGGTGGGATCTGACTCGCTCCCCACAGAGGCATCCCAAGACGTCCTGCACTGGCTGAAGATAATGGAGATGGTGCCCAAGGGACGGACCTCGACCCCCTTTACCCAGTGAGTTGCATGTCCCTCTTGGCCTGACTGGTGTCAGCTGTGTCCCCACCCCCCTCCAGATTGCACATGGAATCAGTGGTCCAGGTTTGGTCTAGTGTAGACCAGTAATTCATTTGTTCAACATGCATTTACTGAGTACCTACTGTGTGCCTGACACTAGCCTCTGGAAATGCAGGAGAGGCACGTCTCTCTGCTGTCATGGAGTTTACTGTCTGGTTTGGGACTCTTAACCATGGATGCCATCAAACTAGGTGCAGAATCATGAATCTCTGCATTTTTTTTTTTTTGGAAGGGGCTCCAAAACTCAGGTTGGGCTCCCTAGGGTTTGTGACCCAAAGGCCAAGCAGCTCTGAATGAGAGGTAAATGCTGGCTAGGGATTAGTTAGGGAAGCCAGGGACTATGGGGGTACTTCACTCAGTCAGCAGGGAACAGCCAAGGAAGACTTCCTGGAGGAGGTGTCAACAAACTGGGACCTGAACAAGAATTAATCAGGAGAATGGGATGAGTGGAGTGGGGAGATAAAAGTGTGCCAGCAACACTGTGTGTGCAAAGGTACAGAGGTGGGAGTGACAGGGTGAAGGCATGGGGGAGGGCCTGCCTTCCCAGGCTGTCAGGAGCCCTTCCGGCCCCACCCCCACTCTGGGCTATGGTCATTTCTCTTGCCCTCAGGTACATCCATGGTCTGGAGTGCAGGCTGCTGAATGCCACCTTTGAGGGCGACAACCTCACCTTGCAGACATCCACCATTCAGACGCTGGTCTTCAAACTGGGCTGTGACTTTGCTGGCCTCTCGCTGAACAGTGGGGCCCTGGAGCCCATCCCTCAGGTCAGAGGAGACCAGGGGATGGGGGGAATGGGAGGAATGGGAGGGTGGCCAGTGCCTCCACCCCAGAAATCCTCTAGGGGTTTAAGGCCTGAGCTTTCCCCAGGCTCCACTGCCCTCCCTGCTCCACACCCCCTTCCCAAACCCGGATTTTATCCTACGAGTGAGTTGCCTTTCCTGTAAAATGGAGCTGATGTTCCTCATGTGAATGAGAAAAATGGGAGTGCTTTGTGGCTCCTGTAGGTCAGCGTCCTCTTCCTGCTTTTGCAGGCCCATGGCGGGGAGGAGGTGGCAGCAGTGGGAGAGGCCAGGGAATCTGGGCTGCTTTGAGGAGTCTGGTGTGATTCCTGCTGAATGCCTGGGTGCTGGGGGCTGAGACACTCTATACTCCTGGGGCCAAGTTGGGTGGGTAAATAACCCAGATTCAATGCTGGAGCAGCTGGAGAGAAGGCCTGGATCTCGAGAAGTCTGGGAGGAGGTAAGGCCTGGGAGGGGGGTTCTGTAGGGTGCAGGCCCTAAGGGGAGGAAAGAAATGCCAGAGTGAGTCAGAAGGGCTTCCTGGGACCTGGGGGCCAGGGAAGGCGCTGGGGCGGGTCTGGGGCCCTCGGACGCCAGGCTCAGCCTGTCTCTGGCCCTCTGCAGGCCCGGGCCCAGCATGCCATGCAGCTCCCGGCTGAGCTGACCCGGGAGACCTGTAGGACCCACCCCAGGGACCTGCGTCTCATCTGTATCTACTTCTTCACTGACCGCTATTTCCAGGTCAGCACCATGGTGGGCCCAGGAGGGCGGGCACTGGTCCCTTCCTGGGGGTGATGCAAGTATCCATGCCATTGCCTGGACTCTGGGTGGGGACCAGTCCACTGTGCAACCGGAGCCAGCCAGTGCCTCTCTCTGGGTTTCAGTGTTAGCAGAATGGTGGGACGTGCAATTACAACGTGCGAATGAGACTTAGGGGAACCTACCATGTATGTGCATGACCCTATGGGCGAGACAGACAAGAAGGTCACAGGATCCCTGTCTTCAGAGAACTCTCTATCTTGACAATTGGACTAGGACCTTAGACACTTAATTTTAGCTCTAGGTTGATTATAACCGTAGCGATACAAAGTGATGTATGAGTCAGCCTGGGGTTGGGGTTGTTCCCGATGAGCAGTCCAGGAGGGTTTCTGGAGAAAGTGCGTTTCAACCTTGGCTTTGAAAGCGAGTTAGGATAGTGGTGAAGTGGAGGGTACAAGGCTGGAATCCATTAAACAGATGGGAGGTGGAGTGGGGGGCGGCGACAGTGGTGAGAGAACAGCTTTCCAGGTGGGACCACATTATCCACATGAAGTCATTCCTGCTGCTGGTTCTCATCCAGGGAGGAGGGGCTGGAGAAGGGGGTTCTGGGACCTTGTCCAGGGTCTCCTTGTGTCCTCTCCGGTCAGCTCCTCTTCTTCTGTTGCCTTTCCAGACGGACGACAACTCATCTCTGCTCAATAACTATGTCCTGGGGGCCCAACTGGGCCATGGACATGTGAACAACCTCACGGAGATGATCAACATCAGCTTCTGGCACAACCAAAGCCTGGTACTATGGGGGCACCTCTATTCCCACCCCACCCCTGCCCCCTTGTGGCTGTCCTGTTGAAGAACATTGGTTTGACCAAACCCAAACCTGTGGAACCATCTTGGAAACAAACTGTTTGAAATCCATCATATTTTGAAAATTCCTGCCAAAGAAATAAGAAAGAGAAGCATTTACTCACTACATTAGTTAGGCATCTTTATGTTGCAAATGATAGAAAACCAGCTCCAGCCAACTTAAGCACAAAAGGGAATTTATTGGCTCAGGTGAATGAAATGCCTAGGGCTCTTTCAGCTTCAGGCATGGCTGGATCCAGGGGCTGATATGACACCATGGTGGCTCAGTCTCACTCCATCTCTCAGCAGTGGTTTCCTGCCTTGGCTCTCTGCTCTGTGGCAAGATGACAGCTGAAACCCTGGACTGTCTTCCTGTCTTCTCAGCAGTCTCTTTCTCGCCAGTGCAAACCAGGGCTCCAGAATGGACTCCTAAGTGTCCAGCTGGGTCACGTGTCCATCCCTGAACCATCACTGTGCCCAGGGAGATGGCATGTGTGGGTTGGCCAGGCCTGGGTTGCATGGCCCGGGGTCCAGGCAGGCTTCATCTGACCTGCCACTGGGGGAGGGATGGGTCCTCAAGGGAAGTGCAGATGCTGATACTGCAAGAAGGGAAAAGGGTTGTGGGGTGGGCACAAGCCCTGATGCCTCTGCTCTTCTGTCTGGCCCTCTTGAAAAGTCCACAGTCTCTATGCTCTGGCCTAATCTCATCAGCCTTTCCACTACACTCTCAATTTCACCATCATCCTTCCCTTTCATTCCTCTGCGCCTTTGCCCCTGCAGTTACCTTCACCTGGAATGTGTTTGCTCCACTTCTGTTGAAATCCAACATGTCCTCTGAGGTCTCGGTGCCCTAATTGTCCCTTCCCTCCTCAGGACTCCCCTTCCCCTTCCTTCGTGGCTTTCCATGGCACTGCCTGTGTTGTATCCCCTACCCCTCCACCCACATGGCTTAGTGTCAGGGTTGTCTGTGGTTGAATCTCTCTCTTCTGCACTGGGAGTAGGGAGAAGGGACAGCTGATTGCAGAGAACATACTGTATAGGCGGGAGCTGGGCACTCAAGATTCCTCATTACCTTTTATTTTTCCACCATCCTTATGAGTTGGTATGAATGATCCCATTTTGCAGGTGAATCAAATGAGACTCAGAGAAGCTTTGTGACTTGCCCAAGTCACTCTCAGAGTCCGTGTAAAGGTGGGACTAGAATTTGGGTGTGAATTTGCCTGATGGCAAAGCCCAGCCAGTGTTGGGGTGCTGAAATGTTGACAGGGGTGCAGTGAGTCACCTTTGGCCCCCACAGTTTCCAGACCCTGATCCACAGCCCTCCTCTGTACCCCTTGGATGCATCCAACTCCAGCATCTCCCCTTAGGAAGGCTACTCAGTGACCTGTGTCTTCTGGAAGGAGGGAGCCAGCAAGCACCACTGGGGGCTCTGGAGCCCCGAGGGCTGTCGCACAGAGCTGCCCTCACCTTCCCAGGTGCTCTGCCGCTGCAACCACTTGAGCTACTTTGCTGTTCTCATGGTATGTGTACCTTCAGCCTGGGTGAGGGTGGGCAGAGCCGCAGAAGTCTTCTGCTCAGGACAGAGGAAGAAGGCAAAGGCTGGTGCCAGAGACAGAAAATCCAACTCAAATAGGTTTAGGGGAGAAAAAAAAGAAAAGAAACATATGGGCTTATGTTCCTGAAAAGGCTGGGTTAGACTTCGGGCAGAGCTTAATCCAGGGGCTCAGTCAGTATCAGATAAAGAAAGGACTTGATCTCTGTCTCTCAATTGTGTCGGCTTTGTGCTGGCTTAGCCCTCAGACAGGCTCTCCCAATGGGATCATAATATGGCTGCCAGCAGTTCCAGGCTCACCTCCTACTAGCTTTTAGGCCAGTAGAATGAGAGCGTCTCTTTCCCAATTTTGCCAACCAAAATCTTGCGACTGAGTCCCTCCCACCAGGCTTAACCAATCTCCGTGGGCAGGAGGAGGGAGGGCTCTGGCTGGCCAGGCCTGGTGCACCTGTCCACTCACAGTGAGAGAAGTGTTGAGTAGCTCATGTGCGCAGAGGGTGAGGGAAGGGAGGTTCTCACAGAGGAAGGGGAGGTCCCATAGAGAAAGGGGAGTTGGGAGTTGGGAGGGGGGAAGCTACTGTGTCCACCATGGCTTTTATCAAGCCAAGATCATGGTGAGGACTGTGGGATGGTGATGGAGGTGGTGGTGGTGGTGGATGTGGGGAGCTTGGAGCTGAGGTCTTGGCACATTTCTCCAATGGATCCTGGGTGGGAGGCATTTCCATGCTTCCAGCCTCCAGCCACCCTTCCATCCCACAGCAAAACTCCCCAGCCCCTGTCCCGGCAGAGCTGCTGGCGCCTCTCACATACATCTCCATTGTGGGATGCAGTGTCTCCATCATGGCCTCCTTGCTCACTCTCCTGCTGCACTTCCTTGCCAGGTATTCCCCTGCCCCACTGCCAGGCCTGCCCACCCACTGCTGCACAGCACCCTTGCTTCTTTCCCACTTGGTCCCCCAAAGTGGGGTGGGCTTCTCTGGGGGGCGGAGGCCAGGAGGCAGGGGACAAGCCTCACTATGAGGCTGCTATTGGGTCCCTCCCCCCTACGCCCACATGTCCTGTCATTGTGTGTCTATGAGCCCAGGGGTTGGTGCTGCTTGTGTGATGCCTCTAGGCCACAGAGAGCCGTGCTCCCACCCGCAGGAAGCAGAATGACTCCATAACACACATCCACATGAACTTGCACACCTCCGTGCTTCTCCTGAATGTCACCTTCCTGCTGAGCCCCACACTGGCCATGCCCAGCGTGCCTGGGTTAGCATGCACGGCGCTGGCTGCCATCCTGCACTATGCGCTGCTCAGCTGCTTCACCTGGATGGCCATTGAAGGCTTCAACCTCTACCTTCTCCTCGGGCGTGTCTACAACATTTATATCCGAAGATACATGCTCAAGCTCTGTGCAGTGGGCTGGGGTAAGCACAGCTTCCCACCCCTCTAATTTCCTGAGACTTCCAGCTGGACAGGGTATCTGCCCCACCAACCCTCTCTTTCTCTTCTGCTTTCTCTGCTTGTGCCTGGCATGGCACTGCCAGCCCTCAAACCCTCTTCGTCAGAGAAGAGAGTTCTCTGGGAGCTGGGACAGCCCAGGAACCAGGCTTAGCATGTGCAGGGGGAGGGTAGGAGGAGAGGCAGCAGTGACCACTGCCGTGACCAGGGGTCATCATTCCTGCCAACACCCACCACCACTTTTTACATTACTATTCTTATCACATCTACCTCCAGTGCCACCATCACGTCCACCACCTCTACCTCCAACACCACCATCACCTCCACTATCACCTCCACCACCTCTACCTCCAACACCACCATCACCTCCACTATCACCTCCACCACCTCTACCTCCAACACCATCACCTCCACTGTCACCTGCACCACCTTTACCTCCAACACCACCATCACCTCCACTATCACCTCCACCACCTCTACCTCCAATACCATCACCTCCACTATCACCTCCACCACCTCTACCTCCAATACCATCACCTCCGCTGTCACCTGCACCACCTTTACCTCCAACACCACCATCACCTTCACTATCATCTCCACCACCTCTACCTCCAACACCATCACCTCCACTATCACCTGCACCACCTTTACCTCCAACACCACCATCACCTCCACTATCACCTGCACCACCTTTACCTCCAACACCACCATCACCTCCACTATCACCTGCACCACCTCTACCTCCAACACCATCACCTCCACTATCACCTGCACCACCTTTACCTCCAACACCACCATCACCTCCACTATCACCTCCACCACCTCTACCTCCAACACCATCACCTCCACTATCACTTTCACTACATCCCCACCACCGCTTCCATCATCACTACCATCTTCGCCCTCGTCTTCACTGCTATCTCTGGCCCCACAATCATTGTTCTCTCTACCACCATCCTAGCCCCTCTCTTTATTACCTGTCTCCTCATCAGTTCCCCAACCCTGTCTCCCGTTAGCTCCCAGTCACCACTTCCTTAGTGTGACAACTACTGCTGCCACTACTGTCCACATCACTTTGGAGAGCAACCTTCTCTAAGACCACTAGGGTAATTGCTCACAGGAGCTGGGGACTCAGAGTAGTCTCTTTCCCTACCCCGCCTTGTCCAGTGGAATTCCATTTCAGCAACCCCAGGGACCCACGTCCAGCCTGTTCCTGGGGTCTCCTGCCAGATGCTGAGCATCTGTCCCACTCCTCAGGGGTCCCGGCCTTCCTGGTGCTGCTCCTCCTTGCCATCAAGAGCTCAGTCTACGGCCGCCATGCAATCCCGGTCTTCGACAGCCAGGAAAATGGCACGGGCTTCCAGAACATGTCCATGTGAGTGCATGCGGGGCTGCGGCAGGCTCCCTGGCTCTGGCAGAAGGGACACATGGCCCTGGAGCTCTGAATAGGATGCCCTGTCAGCAGGGCACTGGCTGTGGTGCAGGGAGCTGGCTACTGCTTAGACGGGGGACAGTTTCCAGAGGGCTTTGCCACACCCATTCTGCTGGATCCCCATGGTCTCCTGTGGAACAGGCTGGAGTTCTAGGCTGGTTAACTCTAGGAAGCTGTGGCGTGGACTCCAGCACCCGCTCACAGGCCTCCAAGGCCTGCGTCTCCTGGCAATGTACAGCTGCCAGCCCAGCCCCGCTTTAGCTCTCAGACCCTGCTGTGGCGCTCAGCCTGAGCCTGGGGTGTCCTCTATTCCCAGCCATCTTGTTTCATTCATTCAGGCTCCAGTTCTTCCTGATTGCACCTGGCATGGCACTGCCAGCCCTCGATCCTTCCTTGGCAGAGAAGAGAGTTCTCTGGGGGCAGGGACAGCCCAGGGACTGGGCTCAGCATGTGCAGGGGGAGGGTACAAAGAGAGGCAGCAGAGGGGTCTGGGGGACAGACAGACTCTGCAGCCTCTTCCTGTGCCCTAGGACATTAATTTTTTTCTTGTTATGAAAAGTCTCTAATAGCCAACACAGAGAGAACAGTTACATAAACCTCTGTGGATCCATCACCAGCAGTTGGCCATCTGGCCTCTTTTACTTGCTTGGCTGAACAAGCTCAAGACCACTGAGGTCTGACTCTGTGGCGGCTTTGTGTATTGGCCTGTTCAATCCTCACGACAAGAAGTAGGTCCTGGGCCGGCCGAGTGGCGCAGTGGTTAAGAGCTGGCTTGGGATGCCAGTGGCCCGGGTTCGGATCCCACATATGAGGGCCAGTGACACTGCCCTCTAAAAGAAAAAAAATGTAAGAAGTAGGTCCTACTGTTGGCCCTTGTTTAGTTAGGGAAACTGAGGCACAGACAGCTTAAGACCTCTGCCCAAGGAGACCCAGCTGGTTAATGGCAAAGCTGGGACTTGATCACAGGCAGGCTGGCTCCAGAGCCTGACCCCCAAGCACTGTCCCTCTTGGCCTCTTGGAAATGAGGGCTCTGGGCACAGAGTGGGTTCAAAATGGGGATAATTCTTCTCACTGTGAGGGTCAGCTTAGTTTCTTAGAGAACATATGACTTAGGACTCTTTAAACATGAATTTTATTGTATAATAAGCAATGTGGATAAAAGAACTGAAGAGAACTTCCATGGGACAGGAAGAGCTCCCACCCTAAAAACTAACTTCTCTTGAGTCTTCTTTATCTCTCTCTCCCCTCTCAAGTATATACCACATGCACCATCCATTCATTCATCGACACCTAAGTTGCTTCCATATCTTGGCTATTGTAAAGAATGCTGCAGTGAACATGGAGGTGCATATGCCTTTGCCAGTTAGTGTTTTCGGTTTTTTATTTTATTTTTTATTTTTTTTAATAAATACCCAGACGTGGAATTGCTGGATTATATGATGGTTCTGTTTTTACATTTTTGAGGACGCTCCATACTGTTTCCTTACTGGCTGCACCTATTTATATTCCCACCAACGGTGCACAAGGGTTCTTTTTTCTCCACATCCTGGCTAACACTTATTATTTCTTGTCTTTTTGATAACACTCATTCCGACAGGTGTGAGGTGACACATATATGTTTTCTTAAACACAAATAGCAATTTAAAAAAACCCTCGAACATAACTCCAATGGCCACTGACAGGACACTGCATTAATCGGTGTGGTAGAGCCATCTCTGCTAGACAATGGTCTGGCAGTGAACAGGAATGGTGCACGGCCACACTCATGAACTCGGATGAAGCCCCAAAATGATGTTCAAGGACCCTTGTGACTCTAGTGGCAGAAGCCCGAACAGGGGCACAGGCTCCGGGCTCAGACTACAGGGCTTCAAGTCCCACCTTTGCCTCTTACTAGTGTGTATTCTTAAGTCAGAGCCTCAGTTTCCTCATCTGTAGGTTGGGGATAATTATATACTTGCCTCAGAGGGTCATCGTGAGAATCGAATGGGCTAATCCACAGAAAGCATGTGACATGGTATCTGGCTGGGTAAAAGGTGACACCTATCCTGAAGGTATCTTGGGGAAACAAAGGGCTGGAAAGGAGGCATGCAGGGGCTGCAGACAGGGGCGGAGGTGGAAGGCTGGTTGTATTATGGCGGTCTGGCTGGTAAGCCAGGCCTAGGACTTCACCACGTGTGCAGTCAGACAAGAAACAGCAGGTCTGAGCCAGGTCACCAAACTGGGTTCAAGAGGCCGTCCAGAGCGCGGCTTCCCCTGGCCTTGGGAGCCACGCCAGCCCTGGTGCTTTGCCCCTCCCCTGCAGATGCTGGGTGCGGAGCCCTGAGGCGCACAGCATCCTGGTCATGGGCTACGGTGGCCTCACGTCCCTTTTCAACCTGGTGGTGCTGGCCTGGGTGCTGCGGACACTGCATGGGCTGAAGGCGCGGGAGAAGGCGCCAGGCACCCGGGCCTGTCGGGATACCGTCACCGTGCTGGGCCTCACCGTGCTGTTGGGCACCACCTGGGCCTTGGCCTTTTTCTCCTTTGGGGTCTTCCTGCTGCCCCAGCTCTTCCTCTTCACCATCTTCAACTCGCTCTACGGTGGGTCCTGTGGGTGGGTGGCCTGGAGGAAGCCCCCGGGGGGGGGGGGTTGTGCACAGCTGGTAGACATTTGCTGCTCAAGGGCTTCCGGTCCAGGGGGCGACTTGGGGGCTGAAATCTAGCCCTCTGACAAGCTGGTTAGGGGCCACATCCTCCCAGAGGAAGGGGTGCTGCCTTGTGGTCTGCACAAAGGCACCCTCTGGGATAGCAGTGGCCAGGTCCTCCTACTCCTTCGCGCTGCCCCGCTGGCCTCTAACAGTAAGGGATGCTGAAAATTACTCCTGGGCTTCAGGGAGTTCCAACTCACCCCATCCAAAGAGGTCCCTGTTTTCTGGAAGAGGCCCCGTGCTGCTCCTGTGATGTTCCCACTGACCAGCCTTTTGCTTGCAGGTTTCTTCCTCTTTCTGTGGTTCTGTTCCCAGAGGTGCCGCTCAGAGGCAGAGGTGGAGGCAAAGATGGAGGCATTCAGCTCCTCCCAGATGATGCAGTAGTCTGAAGCTCCTGGCCCAGAACCCCCAGCTTCTCTGGCTGCCTGCCAACGAGGTGCTGGCTTCCATCAGAGAAGGTGGCAGGCCACTGCTGGATACCAGAGGCCACTGTGCCTTCCCAGGAGGCTTTCCACCTTCATGGGTTCTCTGGGCTCAGAGAAGAGCGTTTTGCTTGGCTTCCCCTGGCATTCTGCTCTGGGCAGGCCCAACTCCACGAGGGGGGTGGCAAACTTCACTCGGTAGCTGGCCAGCCAGGCCTATGCGCAGAGCACTGGTCTGGGAGTCAGGAGACCACGTTTCAAGGGCTGGCTCTGAGTCCTACTGTCTGACCTTGGCCTGTCATTTCTCAGTGACCCTCACAGTTTTCACATAGGCCAGATGGCTCTGGTCCTACCTAGCCCAGGAGCTTTGTGAAGCTTGAATAAGACCAGGGAGGAGGAGAGTTAATACCTATTAACTCTCCATGAACTCCACCAGCCTGCTGGGCCCTGCCACCTTCTTCCTGGTCACATCCTGGCCCAGTGCTTAGAGACCCACCCAATGTTTGAGACCTTACCAGCCTATGCCTGAGTCCTCTTTTCTTTTGGCAACTCCCCACCACAAAATTATGATGACTCCAACTCCAAGGCCGCCCTGTGTGAAGATCCGGAGGTCCATTCCTTCCCAGAGGCTCCTCCTTCCTCCAGTGCTCTCAAGGCTCCTTAGGTCATTTAGACCAGCGGCCGGGGCCATAGGGCTTCCAGGGGTAGAAGGGAGCACCTCTTTTTCCTCCATTTGAGCCAGTTGAGTGTCAGTGACCCAGCTATTTGATACTGTGTAGGATTGAATTTTCCTTGGTAGGAGTGAAGGTGCGGGTTCTAGACCCAAGCTCAGGCCACAGCTGCAGAGAATCACCATTGCCCTTGCTTGACCTGTTAGACCAAGAGGGAGACTCATGAAGCCAGAGCCTTTCCCAGAATGCACACCAGGGGGCGCTGTTGGTCTGTGCTCAGGGGCTCTTGACTCCAAAACCGTGACTGGAAATGCTGTGGCCACTGGTCTGTAGACATGATGGAGAGGCCCTGCCTCCAGGACTGCGCCTGCTGAGTGACCAGCAGGAGGAATGCCAGCACTGTTTCTACGGCCATTTCTTTTTTTCCAACATAGCTGCCTGCCCTGACGCTTCGGGCCTTGGGCTCTGGGCATACCTGGCACTAGTGCAGCGGGCTGGAATAGGCTCTTAGCGCCCTGCTCCAGGCCATCAGACAGATTTCAATGACTTTGAATGGTACAGAGAGGATATTGGAGCCGGGTTCTTTTTGTTATGCACTCTGTTCACTTCTTGATGCAAATAGCCCTTCACTAGGTGACAAGTGGTACAGGTTCTGGAGCCAGAGTGCCTGGGCTCCAATGCCAGCTCTGCCACTTGCTAGCTATGTGACTGTGGACAAGTCACTCAACCTCTCTGTGCCTTAGTTTTCCCATCTGTAAATAGGGGTAATAGTAATACTTATTTTGAAGGTAAAACAAAATAATCCATATAAAGAGGTTTAGCACAGTAAGTGCTCAATCAATGGTTATTATTGTTATCATTAGTATCTTTGCTATTATTAATAACTGTGTCAGCTGAATTTCAGGGGCCTATTCATCTAAGCCCCAGGCCCAGGTCTGCTCAACATCACAAACCCAGTTCCTCCCTGGGCCCATCCTGCTGCCTCTCAACTTGGCCACCTTCTCTCCCACTTTTCCCAGAGTGACCTCTGCTCCAGCCTCGCTGGACTTTTGCCACTTTAAGAATATTCCCTACACAGTTCAGCCTCCATGCTGTTGCCATATGTCCCCCTTCTATCAGTTCCCCAGTCCTCTGAGCTATTTCAATTCCTGATAGCTCACTGATCACCCCTTCCATGAAATCTCACCAACTGCCCCACAGAGAAAGTGTCTTTCCCACTCCAACTCCAGGCAGAGTGTCCCCCCACCACTATCAAGGTGATGTGAGCCCCTAGCCAATCCCCTTGGTTCACCCCAGCCTTGACTCATACCAGGCTCTCCAAGCCTTGGGTGGGCCCTCATGCTAATGAGGGTGCTAAGGGATCATGGAAATCTCTAGCCTCTGTCCTGGGTGGCTCCGGGGAGTGACGACTCAGGATGGGTCAGCAGCCCAGTGAAGCAGAGCCTTGCCTGGGACCTCTTTTCTCACCCCTCCGAGGCCTCTTAGACCTTATCAAGCCCAGGGCTACCCAAGGGAGGATGTGGCCATGGTGACACGGAATGGGTCTGATGGTTCCAAGAAACAGTCCCAGGTATGTAGCGTTAAGCCCCATTGGGGTCCAGGCTCTGGGCTGGGACAATTTCCTGGAGATACCCCACCCTGATGTGGAGGCTGGGCCTCCCTGCCCTCCCCTCACTTCCAGCAGTCCTGGCCTAGCCCCAGCTCTCAGGGGGGCTTCCACACTAGTGGGAAGATGGAGTGGTGGTATCTGCGAGCCCCTGCTCAGGACCAGGGACTCCAAGGAGGTGCTTGCTGAAGGATGACAAGTAGAAACCAGAGGGAACACACACTAGAAGCTCCTATGATGTGTTTTTTTTTTGTTGTTGTTGTTTTTTTGAGGGCAGTGTTACTGGCCCTGATATGTGGGACCGAACCAGGGCCGCTGGCTTCCCAAGCCAGTGCTTAACCACCGTGCCACTCGGCCGGCCCTCCTATGATGTTTTGTTGCTATTATTTCAGAAAGGCAAAGTCACCACCAGCACTCCTAAGGGGTCTGCCTTGTGGTGCTCTTCATCCGTTATTCTGGCCCGGACCCAGCCTCCATCCCCTGCAGAGCCTCCTCACGGGCCTTGCTGCCTCCCCACTCCCAGTCCAAGCTTCATTCAGATGCCAGAGGGGATTTTCCATCCTGCATGAGCAGGTCCTGCTCTGCGAAAGCCCTTCCACGTCCTCCCCTCCCCATGGCTGAATTCCCCGCAGGAGCTCCAAAGGCCCTGGGGGGTCCGGCCTGTGTCCACTTCTGCAGCCCATCTCCCACCACACCTCCCTCATCCTCCTTGATCCTGCCACACTGAACTACTTTCAGTTCCCTGAACAGGTTTTTTCTCACCTCCAGGCCTTGGCATAAGGTGTAATCTTTGTCTGGAACACTGTTCTTCAGCCCTTTAATTTGTGGAAAGGTGACAACACAACCTGAAGATCTCAGCTTTGCACCCTCCACTGTGCCCCAGCCCCCGCCCTGCCCCACTGTGCCTGGATTGGAAAGCTGCCCCTGACCTCCAAAATCTAGGGTGGAGTCTACCCTTCCCACATGACTGTAGTGATTTCTCTGTATTATGACAGTCTGCATCCTTGTCCGTCTCAGGCTGAGAGCATTTTGGGGCAGGTACTCCTTTGCCTCCTTTGTTCATTCATTCATTTATCCATCACATAAGCACTCATCATATTCCAGGAACTGCCCTAATTGTTGAGGATATGTAAGTGAACAAGTCATCTTATTTTGGTGTGGGGAGGGTGTCATACAAGCAATTTAACAAATAAATATGATATGATGGGTGGTGACATGTACTATGAGACAAATAGAGGAGGATGAGGGGATAAAGTGGTCAGCAGAGGAGAACTGGAGAAGAACCCAGGGGTGCTGGAATTGGCGGAGCAGGAGCGTGTCACAGGGCTGGCCTGGACAAGCGGCTGCCTGGAGGGAGGGCTGGTCCCAAGGCCAGGGTCCCATAGAGATTTTGCCATGCGGTGATAGTGATCTCTGGGAGAGCTAGGAGCAGGGAAGATGGAAAGTTGTGCCTGTTCTGAGAAAAACTCTTGAGGGAGCTGAGGTACAGGAGCACAAGTAAACTCAATGAGGAGGGAAACTTTCCTATGTTAGGCCAGGAGGACCCTCACAGAGTAAGATCGACTGATGCGCTTAAATACAAAACTTACCACGGCCAAGAATGCAAGTTACCATGAGTTAGAGCAGAAAAAAGAAGCAATAGGTTTATACCTCCAGGGGATATGACACCAAGGTACAGGTAACAAAAGGAAAAATAGACAAATGGGACTTCATGAAACTTAAAAAGTTTTGAGCATCAAAAGACAGTGCCCACAGAGCAAAACGGCAACCCACAGAATGGGAGAAAATATTTGTAAATCATATGTCTGAAAAAGAATCAATATCCAGAATATATAGAGAACTCAGAAAACCCAACAACAAAAAAATCAGACAACCCGATTCAAAAATGGGCAAAGAACTTGAATAGATATTTTTCCAAAGAAAATATACGAATGGCCAATAAGCACATGAAAAGATGCTCAGCATTGCTAATCTTTAGGGAAATGCAAATAGAAACTATTGTATAATGAGATAGCATCTTACACCCATTAGGATGGTTACTATAAAAAAAATAATAAAAATAGAGCAAGTGCTGGCGAGGATGGGAGGAATGGGAGTTTGTGCGTTGTTGGGATTGTAAAATGGTGCAGCTGCTGTGAAAAACAGTACAGAGATTCCTAAAAAAAATTAAAAATAGGGCTACCATATGACCCAGCAATTCCACTTCTGGGTATTTATTCAAAGAAATCCAAAACACTAATTCGAAAAGACACCCTTATGTTCACTGCAGTGTTATTTACAACAGCCAAGATATGGAAGCAACCTAAGTTGATGGGCAACTGGAGATTTTTTTTTTTTTTTTTTTTTTTTGAGGACAGTGTCATTGGCCCTCATATGTGGGATCCAAACCGGGGCCGCTGGCTTCCCAAGCCAGCACTTAACCACCGCGCCACTCAGCTGGCCCAAGATTTTTAAGATGATGAAAATATTATATATTTTGAGAATGGTAATGATTACATAAATGTATTTATCAAAACTCATAGAATAGCTCATTTAAAAAGTGACTTTTATCATGTATAAATTTACTTCAACAAAACTAACTTTTAAAAATGGATAGAGGGCCGGCCGAGTGGCGCATTGGTTAAGCGCTGGTTTTGGGATGCCAGCGGCCCCGGTTCGGATCCCACATGAGGGCCAGTGACACTGCCCTCTACAGCTAACAACAGCTCCACCTGGAGCTGGGCTGTGCGAGCCCCGGTGACGGTGTGGGCTGCAGCCCCTGCTGCAGTGGGCTGCCATAGGCTACAGTGAGTGGCCCGCAGCCAGCGTGAGCGGCTGGCAGCCAAGCGTGAGCTGCCAATAGCCGCGGTGAGCGACATCCAGAGGCCAGCAACCGATCTGCCTCATCCGGGAAGAGCGCAATGACGATACCAACAGTGAAGCAACATCCTCCGCAACTAGACTGAAGAACAAAAAGACAGCAACTTGTCTGTGCCCCTTCCCCGATTCCCCAACGCTGTTCCCCTCCGCCAATTCCCCAATAAAATCTTTAAAAAAAAAAAAATGGATAGAATAGGGGAGGGTGAAAAAAATAAAATAAAAAATAAAAATGGATAGAATAAAGAGAAACTGACAAATCCACCATCAGCATGGCATATTTCAAATGCGTCTCCTGATTATTGATTAGCAAAGCTGAAAAACTCGGCCAAGATATAGACGATTTGAACAACATGAGTACAAAGCTTGATCTAATGGGCATTGATTGACTTCTGCCTCCTGCAGCCAGATTCTTCTTAAGCACTTATGGACCATTTTCAGAAATTGATTGCACACTGGTTTGGAAAGCAAGCTCCAAAAAACTCCCAAGAATAGATATTATACAGAGCACATTTTTTGACTTTAGACAGTAATAACAGAAACATAACTTTAAAAAAGAATCCCCATATATTTGGAAATTTGTTCCAGGGATAAACAGATTGACCAATGGAACAGAAAAGAGAGCCCAGAAATAGGAAAAGCATTATATGGAACTCTGATATCTGACAGTGGAAGCTTGAAGACCAGCGGGCAAGAGGGGACTATTTGATACATACAGCAGGTAAAATGGGTCAAGAGTGAGGGGAAAAAAAAGTAATTGGGTCGCTGCAGTACAGAGTACTCAGGAATCAGTTCTAGATAGAGTAAGGACTTACATGTCTAAAGCACAACTTTAATACTGTTTGAAGAAAATATAAATTATAATCTTTCTCACTCCAGGGTGGGGTAAGAATTCTTAAATAAAACACACAAAGAAAGTGTTAGCCATGATGAAAAGATTGATACAATTTACCACATTAAAAATTTTTTTTTGTTCTCCAAAAGACACCTTAAAGAAAGTGAAAAGATGAGCCATACCTGGGAGGAGATATAGACACATATAATTGACTCTGGGTTGGTGTCAAGAGCCCCTATGGATCTGTAAGAAAAGGAAAAACAGCTCTAGAGAAAAATGGTCAAAAAGCATGAACCGGAATTTCACATAAGATGAAACAGCTATGGCCAGAAAACCTGAAGAGATGCTTCGTAAGCTCACTGCTGATCAGGGACATGGACATGAAGACCACAATGAGACATTATTTTCTACCCATTTGATTGGTACAGAGTACAATATCTGACACCATTAAATGCTGGAGAGGATGTGGATTGACAGGAACTCTCAGAATTCCTGGTTGAAGTGTCAGTTGGTCCCAGCACCATGGAAAAGCAGTCTGGCATTTCTTTGTGATGTGTCCTGCTCATTCCAGTCTCAGGGTTATATCTGAGAGGCAGCCTTGTGGGTATATACCTAGAGACATGCCTGAGAACATTCCGAATAGCACTGCTTACGATGGTAGAAATGCTGGAATTAACATGGATGAATCTAAGACAGAGGGTGCTGAGGGAAAAAAACAAGTCCTCGAGACTACATATAGTTTGATGTTCTTTATATAAGTGAAAATGAAGCAAAACAAAATAATATCTAAGCAGGTATACCATACTAAGTTGTATAGACAGGGCAAGTGAATGATACCCACAAAACTCAGGATACCTCTGGGGTAGGGGAGGGTAGGAGGGGAAAGAGGCAGGAGGCTCCAGAATTTGGATTTTATTTGAAGGCAAAGGCTTGTTTCAAGAAGAGTAATATGATTCCACTGTGTTTTTGAAAAATGATGAAAGCAAGTGTGGAGTTAGGAACTTGCCACACCTGTGATTGTTGGGCTTTTCCTTCTTTGAGACCCATTTTTCTCCCTAATAATGGTGGGAGGAAATCATTGTATTGGATGCTTTTTACGTATATTAGCTTATTTAATTTTCACAACAACCTGTGAGGTAAGCTTGATTATTGTCATACTTGTCACACTCATGAGGAAACTGAAGGTCAGAAAGGTTAAATGACTTGCTCAAGGTTACACAGCTGCTCTGTGCTGGAGGCGAGATTCAAACCAGCCTCTGCTTCCTTATCCGAACAGTGAGGAGATGGGAGTGACCCCATGGGCAGCGAGTTCTACAGTGGCAGGGACTGCATGTGTGTGTTCACTCTGGGGTCCCCCCTGGGATACTCAGAAAGTCAACCACAATTACTGTCTCAGCAGGGCCTGTCATGGATGCTGGGAGTGAGGATGGGGGAAAACCCAGTCAGCCTTAGTTCAAATCCTGGCCCTGCCCCTCACTCACCATGGACTTTGTCAAGTTCCTTGGCCTTTGTGAGATTTAATTTTTTCACTTGTGCAATGAGAATTGCCCTCGTTGGTAATTCCAGGGCTGATGTGAAGGATAAGGGAGAAAAAAGTGGGAGTGGCCTGGCCCACTGCCCAGCATGATAAGCCATGCTTAAATGTAAGCTGTTATTTGTCACCTGTCCATGGGTGTCCTCAGCAGCTCTCTCTAGGCAACCTCTAACAGGACTTGGCCCAGAGTAGGCCCTCCTAGGATGAGTGTATGCCTGTTCAGGTGCCAGGCACCACAGGTGCTCTCAGCTGTGTCTAAGAACTTTTCGATGGTAACCTCAGCCGAGGTGCCCAGAGCTCAGTGTCTGTGGTGAGAGTGAAGGTGGGCTCCTCAGCTGGCCAGAGCAGCCAGACCAGGCTCCGGGGTGGTCATTCCTATGGTGACCATCAGGGGCCGTGGTTGGACATGTCTGCCTTCCTCCTTCGTCCCAGCACCCATGGGCAGCCTGCAGAGGGCAGCAGGGACACCCACTATCCTGCCAACTGTGAGGTGGGACACTTCCAGCAAGAGTGTGTTTGAAGCCCTGACTTGGCTTTCTCACCTCCATTAAAGAAGAAAATTGGTAAATCTGTCCATCCATCTGTGGGGCTGTCTACTGTTCTTACATCTACCCATTTGTTTGTCCTTTTACTTATTCAGCCATCTATTCATTCATTCATCTTTCTGTCTGTCTATTCATGCATTATTCCTTTATCTTCCATTTGTTCATCTATCTTTTTATCTATCTCTTCATCCAGTCATCCATCTGACCATCGACATCCATCCTTCACCTCTTCATCTGTCTTGTCTACCTGTTCATTCTAGTGTCTGTCTATCCACCTGTCCATCATACTTTTATCCATCCATCCATCCATCCATCCACCCAGCCACCCATCCAATATCTGTCCTCTGTCTATTCCACATGCACTGAGACCCTCTGTTGAGCCGGGCCTTGCTCCGCTTGATGAACCCATGAAGGCTGGAGGGTGCAGTTCCTACTGCCACCAGCTCTCCTCCCCAAGTCTACCATCTACTGGGACAGAAGATGTACCAGGCAGCGAAAACACAGTGTGATGTGCATGGACAAACTTGGGGGTCCAAAAATGTCACATAGCATTATTAATTTTAACATCACATTTAAACTTTAACTCCCCTCCCCTGCTTGAGCAGGAAATTCGGTTTGTCATGTGTGGAGAGGGCCCTTGAGTAAAACGAAAATTTGGGAGGATTTTGTTGCTCCTGGCAGGAAACTGGGGAAAGGGCCTCTGGTTGAACTTTAGCCCCTCGTGTTCTTGAATTTGATGTCCTTGAATTTGAGCTCCTGGAGTCTCACACTGGCTCCCTCCCTGCCGCTCTCCAGGCTTTCTGGTCCAGGATGGGGGGAAGCTTTGCTGATGTGAGAAGCTGTCTCTCAGATGCACCCTAGATCTCCAGCAGTGGGAACCCTTGGTCTCAGGCAGGTCCTGGCTTCATTCCCTACCCCAGGTGCCCTGGCTGCAGGGACACAAACCTCCCTAGAGTGGGGAGCCTGGCGCCTGTGGGCTGGCTGCTTCCTTAAGTGGGGGTGTTAGGGCAGGGTGATGGGGTGTAACCCAGCCTGGCAGGAAGGTTTCTTATGAGAGGGACTTCTAGCTGGGGCCTCAATGTTGACAAGGGTGGGACAGGGGAAGGAGGAAGGGGAAGTGAGTTGGGCAGAGGCTTGGGGTTGGGGCGTGAAGAGGGAGTGCAGGCAAGTTGGTGGGCAGGGTGGCTGCAGGAGGGGAAAGAGAAACCACAGGGGCAAGGAGGGATGGAGGGAGGGGTGAGACTGAGGGTGTCAGGAGGAGGAACTCACAGGGTGGAATGCCAGGCTGGACGTTGGGTTGGGGTGGGGAGTCATCAAAGCTGATACCTTGGGGTCCTGGGTAACTGGGGTAGCCTGTCTGTAACTGGGCTGAGGACCCAGGATCGGGGAACAAATGACATGTGTGCATGGCAGTTTTCTTGATTTAATTATTTATTTTTAAACATGAAAAAAGTTGTGAACTATATAGAGAATACACAGGATATACATTCAATTTAATAAAAACTATAAAGCAAATCCCTGTGTCACCTCCCCTCTCCCCCATTTCTCCTTTCCACATGTCCCTGCAGTGGAAAGGGAACGTCCCAACATTTACAAGAACCGCTTTGTCACTTTCATTGATAGTTTTACCACCTGTGTCTGTACCGCTACACAATAGAGTTTTGGTTTTGCCTGTTTAGGAAGTTTGTGTAAACAGAATCCGCATTCCTTCAACTCACCACGGTGTCTGTAGGAGCCATCCATGTTGTTGTGTGTGGATACAGTGTATTCGTGTCCACTGCTGTGTGCTCTTCCAGTGTGGGGACCACACCATGAGCTGTGGGCCCATTCTCCTGTTGATGGACGTCTGTGATGTGTGCAGGTTGGCTGTGGTAAGCAATGCTCCTGTGGTCATTCTCATATCTAAGTCATGGTGCTTATAATATACAGTTTTCTCCAAGCTGTACATCTGGGAGCAGAATTTCTGGGCTACAGGACATATGTATCTTCAACTGTACTCGACGATGCCAGTTTTCTGAAGTGGTTGAGCAAATTTAGCGTCCCACCCAGCCCGGGTGAGTGTTTCCATTGCTCTGTCTGGTGTCACACTTGGTATTGCTGTATTCTGGCCATCTGCCGAGGGTGTAGTGGTATCTCATTGTTATTTCCAAGGCAGTCAATGAGATAGGGCACCTCTTCATGTATTTATGGGCTGGTTGGATTTCCTGGGTTTTTTTGGAAGTGTCGATTCAAATCCTTTGCCTGTTTTCTATTAGGTTGTTTGTCTTTGTAGCAGGTGTCTCTGGTGCCAGTGTCACTTGGATTTTGGCCACTGTGTGGTGGAGAAACCTTCCACTGTCAGAAAACCAGTCGTTTCATAGTCCATCCCAGGGTCTTCTCCGACATCGCGGAAAAGACTGGAATGGGGGGAATGATAGCTGATGAAGAAAGAGGTGCTCCAGTCCCTCGACCTTCTTAAAAATGACCCTGGAGCTCCTCAGAGGTCATGGAGGCCCCACTGCCTTCAGCAGTGACCTTGATAATACGCTTATATTGGGGTGTCTGCCTACTTGTCACTCCCTCCTCACCCCTCACTCCTGCCTCTGGCAGTTTCTTCTAGACACACTGCCGTACCCACACTTTTGTCTCAGACTCACTTCTCACCTTGTTGATTTGTAGGATATATTTACCTATTCCGGATACTACTCCTTTATTATATGATTGCAAATATGTTCTCCCACTCAGTGATTTGTCTTTTCACTTTTTTTCCCTGTAGTGTTTTGATGAACAGAAGTTCTTAACTTTAATATAGTCTTAATTGATTGAACTCTTTCTTTGTGGTTAGTACTTTTGAGTTTAAGAAACTCTTCCTGCTTCAAAGTCTGGGAGACATCTTACTATGTTATTGACCAGAAGTTTTACAACTTTTCACCGTCAGGTCTAGAATTTACTTGCAATTGATTTTCGTGACTGGTGTGTGCTAGGGTTGAACTTTGTTTTTCCCATATGGATACCCAATTGTTCTAGCACCATTTATTGAAAAGTCAGCTCTTTTCTCAATGCTTAGAGACGCCGCCTCTGTCATAAACCAGGCAGCCACATGCGTGTGGGACTGTTGGTGAGTGTTTATTTCTGCATATCCCAGTTAAGTTTTAGGATTTGATCTGAGTTTTGCACATTTCTGGTTAGATGCTTGATGTAATTTGAAGTATTATCAATGGTGGTTATATTAGTCATCTATTGACCTGTAACAAATTATCCCCAAACTTAGTAGCTAAAACAACAGCCATTTTTGTGGGTCAGGCACCTGGCTGGGGGTTGGGGGATCTGGCTTAAGGTCTTTTATCAGGTTGCAGTCAAGTTGATGAGTAGGGCTGTGGTTTCACCTGAAGGCTTGACTTGTGGAGGGGATCTACAGGGCTGCCTCATGACATCGCAGCTGGGGCTCCCCCTAGAGCAGGAGATCTGAGGGAGAGGGAAAGAAAGAACCCAAGATGGAAGCCACAGTCTTTTAATGACCTAATATCAGAAGTGACATCTCATGATTTCTGCCATAGTCTATTACGTGAGTTACTAAATACTGCCCACACGAGGGGAGGGGATTACATAAAGGTATTATATAAAAGTGGGGATCATTTGGGGCTATTTTAGAGTGAATAGGGTCGATTACAGTGGTTTAAAAAGTTTTTATTTTTCTATTTGTGACATTATGTAGTATTACATAATGATGTTTTAGTATTGATATTTGTATCCAACATTACTAAGCTCTAATTGTATTTTTTTTATATGTACTCGTCATATCATCTATGAATGATGAAGTTTGCTTTTTCTTGACAATCCTTGTGTGTTTTATTTTTTTTTCTTTCCTTACTGCACAAGCTAGGTCTTACATAACAATATCTAACAGCTATAGTAATAGTGGGCTTCCTTATCTTGCTACTGATCTCAAAGGGAAAGTTTTCGACAGTTTCACCTTAAAGTATAATATTTGCTGTAGGTTTTTTGTTTGTTTGTTTGTTTTGTTTTGTTTTGTTTTGTTTTGTTTTGTTTTTTGAGGGCAGAGTCACTGGCCCTCACATGTGGGACCCGAACCAGCGCTCAACCACCGCGCCACTTGGCCGGTCCTGCTGTAGGTTTTAAAAATATACATATGTACCCTGTATCAGATTTAGGAAGTTCCTTTCCGTTTCTAGTTTGCTAAGGTTTTTCTTCTCTTTTTAAATCATGAATCGATATTGAATTTTGTCAAGCATCTCTTTTGCATATATTGTGATCATTAGAATCTTCACTGTTGATCTATTAATGTTGTGAATTACATTAGTCTTCCTTCCTTCCTTCCTTCCTTCCTTCCTTCCTTCCTTCCTTCCTTCCTTCCTTCCTTCCTTCCTTTCTTCCTTCCTTCCTTCCTTCCTTCCTTCCTTCCTTCCTTCCTTCCTTCCTTCTTTCCTTCCTTTCTTCCTTCCTTCCTTCCTTCTTTCTTCTTTTATTATTGGGGAACAGTGTGTTTTTTCTAGGACCCATCAGCTCCAAGTCAAGTAGTTGTTTCAACCTAGTTGTGGAGGGCGCAGCTCAGTGGCCCATGTGAGGACTGAGCAGGCAACCTTGGTGTTATGAGCACTGCACTCTAACCAACTGAGCTAACCAGCAGCCCCTACTTTAGTTTTTCTAATGTTAAACCTACGTTGCATTGGTTAAACCTAACTTGATCTTAATACTCCCCTTCATATGCTACCAGGTTTAGTTTGCTAATATTTTGTTTAGAAGTTTTGCATCTATGTTCTTGAGAGAGAGAATAGCCTGTAATTTTTCCTGCTCATACTGCCTTGTTGGGTTTTGGTGATAAGGTTATGTTAGCCTCACAAAATGAATCTGAATCTTCATAAGGGTTTGGGCCAACTTGTAAATATTATTTCTTCCCAAAATGTTTTGTACAATTTGCCAAGGAAGCCATCTAGTCATATGTTTCCATTGTGTGAAGACTTTTGACTATAGATACAAGTTATTTAACGTACAGTGTCATTCAGAATTTCTATTTCCATTTACATCAGTTTAAGTAAGCAATGCTTTTCTAGGACTTTTGTGATATTTAAATTTATTGGCATAAAGTTATTCATAATATTCTCTTTTATATGATTGTTGTTACAGTAAAATGATTTTCCCCTTTTCCAACCTAACATAGGCTATTTTTTTTCTCTCAGTTCTCCAGAGGTTTGTCAATTTGTTAGTCTTTCCAAGAATCAATTTTGAGTTTTGTTGATTTTCTTAATTGTATGTTTGTTTTCTATTTTATTAACTTGTACTTTTATATTTATTGTTTTATTGCCTTATAATTTTTTAGATTTAATTTATTCTTTTTCTAACTCTTTGAGATGGATGCTTACCTAATTAAGGTTAAGCCTTCATTCTTTTCTAATACATGTTATATATTTCCTTATAAGTATTACTTTAGAAAAATTTGCTATAGGATTTGACATATGATATTTTTGTTGCTGCTGAGTTAGAAATATTTTTATTTTTTAATTGTGATTTCTTCTTTGACCTATAGCTATAAAGAAATGTGTCTTTAAATTTTTCAAATATATCAGGATTTCCTAGTTATTTATTTTTATTGATTTCTAGCTTAATTACATTGCGGCCAGAGAAACATTATTTGAGTGATTTAACTCCCTTGAAGTTTATTGAGATTTGCTTTATGGCCCAGAATATGAATCATGTTTATAAATGTTTTAGATAGGCTTAAAATGTGTATTTTACAATTCTTATGTGAGGTATTCTGTTTATGTTAAATCTAGTTTATTAACTGAATTCTTCAAATCTTCTGTATCTTTGTCTCCTTTCTTTATGAAATTGAAAAAGGTGTCTTAAAATCTCCTGTTATGATTGTTGATTTATCTATTTTACATGTAGTCCTAGTAAGTTTTGCTTTATATATTTTCAGCTTATGTTATTGGGTACATACAAATTTAATATTATGGCCTCCTAGTGAAATTAACTTTTATTATTATCTTTACCTCTGGCAGTGCTTCTTTGCCTGTTAGGAGTATAGCTACATCAGCTTTCTTTTTACTGCTATTTTAACCTTATTCCTTTAAACCTTTCTCTATTCTTATATTTTAGATGTGTCTGTTCATTTTTAAGCAGTGTGATTCCCCTACACACACATCTGAAATTCTTTATCTTTTAACGAGAGCATTGAGTCCATTTATAATTAGTGTAAATACATATGTATAGGTAAATTAAATGTAATGTGTATCTATTGCAAATATTTAGAATTAATGAAATCTACCATCTCATTTTATGCTACTTATCTTACTCACCCTATTATTTTTCTCTTCTTTTGGGGATTTAAAAAATTGTCTGTATACATTTTATCCTTTCATTTTATTTCCTTAACTAGTTTGAAATGATATATTCTGTTTCTATTCCTTTAATTCAGAGGTCAACAACACTTTTCTGTAAAGGGCCAGAGAGTAAATATTTTAGGCTTTGTGCAAAACAGTCTGTCACACATTCTTCTTTGTTTGGATTTTTATAACCTTTTTAACATGTAGAAACCATTCTTAGCTTGCAGGTCATGCAAAAACAGATTGCAAGCTGGATTTGGTCCATGGGCATAGTTTCCTGACATTTGTTTTAGTGCTTACCTTAAAAATTATAACATGTGCACTTCGTTTTTCAAAGCATAAAATTAATCAAAATCTTGTCCTTGGGTAACATGTTGATATTAGAACAGTTTGATTCCATTTAGTTTCCACTTCCAATTTATATATTATGTTGCCTGATATAGTCATTTTATTTTAAATTCCACTAGAGTTTATTATTATACAGTGAATATTTTATACAGTGAATGTTTTATATTTGTCCACATATTTACCATTTTCTCAATTCTCTATTTTTTTTCTGTACCTCTAATCTTCCAACTATGTCGTTTTTCTTTTGTTTCATGTACATGTTTTAGAAGTTTCTTTAGTGAAGGTTTGCTGGTGATGAGCTCAATTTTTGTTTGCCAGAACATGTCTTTATTTTGCCTTCATTCTTGAAAGAATTTTAGTTGACTATAGGTTATAGGTTGGCAGTTATTTTGTTTCATGACATTAGAGATTTTATTCTCTTGTTCTCTGGTTTCCATCCTTACTGCTGAGAATGATCTATAAATCTAATTGCCATTCCTTTGAAAGTAAATTGTCTTTTCCCTCTGGCTGGTTTTAACATTTTTCTCGTTGCTTTTGTCTTTCCATTAAATAGCAATTTTTTTGTGTATGTTCTTCTGGGGATTTTTCTGGGCCACTTGAGTCTGAGAATGGATGTCTTGCATCAATTCTGGAAAATACTCAAAACATTCAGCCACTGTCTCTTCAGATATTTCCTCTGACCCAGTCATTCTCTTTCCTTGGGATTCTAATTAAATTTATGTTAAATTTTTCTCTCACTATATTCTCCATGCTGCCTACATTCTCATCAGTCTTTCCTATCTTTTTGTCTTTATGGAGTGTATTCCGGGTAATGTATTATGATCTATCTTCAAGTTTGCTAATTCTCCCTTTTACCACCATGTCTAATCTGCAACTAAATCTGTGCATTTCATTTCTACTTTTTTTTGAGGACAGTGTCACTGGCCCTCATATGTGGGACCCGAACCAGGATTGCTGGCTTCCTAAGCCAGTGCTTAACCACTGTGCCACTCGGCTGGCCCCATTTCCACTTTAATTGACAATTTTTTTTTAATTTCTAAAAGTTTCCTTTGGTTCTTTTTAAAATATACCACATCACTTTCTTTCTTTTTCTTTTTCTTTTTTTTGTTTTTTTAGCTGAGCCATCCTGCCACCTGTTGGCAGCTCAGCGGCAGCTCAGCTCGGGCTGGGCATCGAACCGCCATTGCTCAGAGCTCAGCTCGCACTCTTGAGAGAGCTCTTAACCAACTGAGCCACTCGGCCGGCCCCCACATCACTTTATATAGTTTACTATTCCCTACAGACTTTTTTAGCTTGTTGCTCACTTTGAAAAACATAGTAAGAGTAGTTATTTTACCTCTTTATCTGATCATTACAATATTTGCCATAACCATGGATCTATTTCTGCTGGTTCTGGCTTACATTCCTTCTTGTCTTTGTGTACTTTGTCATCTTTGACTTTGTTATGGTCACTGGCTTTCAAAAATCTTTATGGGGCTTCCCCCAAGGCCTGGAATGGATATGGTCCCCGCTAGCCTTGCATTTGTTTCTGGCAGGCAGTTGGGACACTTCCAGGTAGAAGCATCTCAGGCCAAGTTCAAAGCCTAAGGCTCTTCCTCCGCTTCAGGCTGGTGTACTCCGAGTGGCAAAGTGCCTAAGTATCAGTCTGTGTCTGCCAGTTCTCGGAATGGGCTTCTTCCTCTTCTCCTTTGCTCCCGCACTTCCCAGTCCCGAGTCATTTTATGGAGCCAGGATGAAGGGCATGATTTAACTCTGGTTTACCCTTTTCCTGAGGTGACGGTCCTGATCTACATGCAGAGGCTTTGCTTTAAGACTCCCCTCCCTTGACTGGTCCTTGGCCTTCACATCCATCCTGCTCACGCTGAAAGCCCCAAACCTAAGCCCAAGTCTGTGGCATTTGCAGATACCCATAATACAGAAGTGGCTTTAATGGTTCTGTTACTTCACTTATCGCTCTGGTTTTATATTTTCTTCTCTAATTTAGCCTGCTGTTTCCCCATGATCTTTTTAGCTCTTTAACACTAAAATATTTTACTCAGCATTTTAAACTGTGTTCAGTGGAAAAAAGAAGGCTGCCATCACTGGCAATGGAAATCTTAAGATCATTTTTAGATTCTCTGAGTTTAAGGGTATAAGGGGACACATTTGTCAAGAGGTTATTTCATGTTGAGTTGATAAAATAGATGATTCTTTTTATATTGTTGGTCTCTATACATGTCCAACCTACAACTTGTCACCATTTTGGTGTCACCATTGCCAAAATCTGTGTCCTCTGATATGCTGTGAGCAGAAGTGAGTTAGATATGGCAGGCAGAACTCTGGGAAGATCAGGTGACTCCCCTTCTTTGGGGAGGCAGGAAAGTGGACCCCAACTCCCCAACTACTGGCACACCTATCAGTGACCTCTCCTTTGTCTACCCATCCCCAAACAGTTGCCCTGTGAACCTCATTCCTCCTCCTTCATGGATGGTTTATGAAATGGGGCAGTGTGGTGGGCTGGTTAAGAGCATGGACTCTGAAGCCAGGCTGGCTGGGTGGAAATCCCAGCTCCCTCATATAGTTATTATGCGACACCAGGGAAGTTACCTAACCTCTCCAGGCCTTAGTTTCCACTTTGGGGATGATCATAGTAGTAATTAACTCATAGAGTTGATAGGAGAGTGGTGTTAATAATTAGAATGTTCTTAAGAGAGCACACAGTATATAAATAAAATCTGTTCTAAAAACTGGATGATATCGAAACTAATATAAAATAGTGTTGAATGTCAACTGTAATTAAAAGAAATAAATCAAATAATCATTTGGAAAGAAAATAAAAACTGGGATGATAAAAACTGTCTCACACACCTTTCCAAATCAACTGAAATAATGGACATGGTGTGGCTGTTGAGCTTGCTCTTTGGATCTAGTGCAACCCTTTCATTTTATAGATGAGAAACAGACTCAGGAGAGCAGGGACTCAGTCCACTGGCTCCCTGATCTGGAAAACAGCACTCCCGAGTCTAGTCCCAGCTCTGCCACCATTGACTGGTTGTGTGATGGTGGCCCGGTATGTTTCCACTCTGGGCCTCGGTTTCCTCATTTGATGAACCAAGGGGAAGTTGCCAGTCATCCCTCCGCTGGCCTCCAGCTCCATCTGCCCTTCGGGGATGGGGTGTTATGACCAAGTGCTAAGGTCTGTATTGAGACGTTTGGTGGTCACAGTTGCTGAGGTGGACTCAAGACCCCAAAAGGGCCGGAGAATGTGCAATAGAATGATAAATTGAATCCACAAACTTGAGAATTGTGAAACCTCAAACCAACTGCTGACACCCTATAGCTCTAAAAAAAAGGTGTCACTCAACAGCTGAGCTGAGTGAGCAGCTTCTCACGGAGGAGAGGTGGGGGACAGCTCCTGGTGAGAATGTGCTGTAGCCTCCTGGCTGGGTGGGCCTTAGGCAGGCCAGCCTTCTTCTCTGAGCCTCGGAGCCCTACACACTCTTGCCTTCCCTGAGCTGAGGAATGAATGTTCTGGCCTCTAACTCTGTGCTTTAAGCCAGTTCCTGCCCCATTCTGATCCTCAGCCCCCATCAATAAAACGGGCTGGGGGACAGTGTAGATAAATCTCAAGGGCCACACATCTGCCCATCAGGCAAATGTGTGGCTATCCCTCCTTGTGCATAGCTCTGATCTCCGCCTGCCACCACTGCAGGGAAAAGGCAGCACTGAGGTTGAGTGCGAGGACCTGGCCCCAACCACCCCATTCTTTGCCCTCTGTAAGCCTCAGCCCACCTCCGTCCCCCTGCCCTATGCATGGAGAGGGTAGCAGCACCCACGTGGCAGGGCTAGTAGGATTATACGAGATAATTTGCTCAGGGCCTGACACAGTGTAAGTGCTCAGTAATGTAAAAAGTAATTCCCACCCACCACAGCTTCCTCCCCGCCCCTGCCAGGCTTCTGGGGCTGGAGCCAGCTTCCAGGCCCTGCCTGGCCCCAGGCCTCTACCCCCCAGAGGGAGCCACAACCAGAGGCCTTAGCTATGGTGGTTCCAGAGCAGGTGCACAGTCCCTCTTCTGTGGCCAGGGCTTCCACACATCCAAATCCTGCCCTGAGCCAACCCCCAAGTTAGTTATCATTTAGTTAGGGTCACCAGTCTACAGGCAATTAATTGCTCTTATTAGCAAAACAAAAAGACGTTAGTGAATAATTAATTAATTAATTAATAATTAATTAATAAAGTTGGTGACTGACAGAGCCCCTTCTTTTAGCATATTGTTAACTACTCTGTCACTCAAACAAAGGCTGATATCTGTAGTTTGCATCCTCCAAGATCCTAGGGGAAATAAAAGGTAACTGGCTATCATTTACACAGAGCCAAGACTATGTCAAGCAGTATGGTTTACAAACCCCATGCCATTCAGTCCTTACAATAAGGTATTCTTATTATACCCATTTTACAGGTGAAGAAGTTGAGGCTCAGAAAGGTTCTTCTCTTCCCCAAGGATCCACAACTAAGTACAAATGGGTTGCAGTCTGTCTGCCTCCAAAGGTGTTTTCCCCTTGAGTGGTTCCTCAGATACTCCTGTTTCCTTTTATGGATTGAAGGCCCCAGAAGCTGTGAACTAATATGTAGACTCTGGTCTGTTTCCAAAACAACTCCACTGCTTTAGTGATGAAGGAAGCCCTCAGGTCATCAGACACGCTGAGGCTGGCTTGTCCCCTGCAGTTGCTTTCCTGTCCCTCAAGCCACAAGCCTCCATCTTCAAGTTCTAGAGCTTTCCTCAGCTGCTCAGTTATCTCTTCCATGTCTGTCTTTTTCCCTATGAGGCAATATCAGTGTGAGTTTAGATGGCACTGGGAGATTAATTTTTAATTTTAGTCTCATGCATAGCCTTTCATTAATTATGGCATGTGACCCTGGTTATTTAACACAGGGATATTGTGTGTTTTTTAAAAAAGCAATCATTTTGCATTTCATTTTTAAAGATTCATAGATCTAAAAGAACATATTAAGTAAACATTTGGCAGACTTGATTTGTAGACCTGGAAAGAAATGTGACAATGAATTTGCCTGCCTGAAGTTGCAGGGACCTGGTCTGGATTACCCCCCACCCCCCCATCCCTTTAACCAAAGAGGTCCAGGGAGGTGTTTGTCAGCCCCAAAGGAGAAGTCCGTCCCTGGAGGGGAAGTGCTCAGCCAACAGACTCATGCTGCAGCTGTTATTTATTCTTCTGCAAATGCTATCTATGTTCTACATGCACACAGTTTAGAAAGAATCATGGTTGCCTGGGGATGGGAGTGGAAGGGGTGTTGACAGCAAAGGGGCACAAAGAAACTTTCTTGGAAGATGAAAATGTTCTATATCTTGATTGGAGTGTTTGTTACACAAGTGTACACATTTGCGAAGTCATTGACTTGTAGTTTACAATGTGGAAATTCTGGTGTAGGTATACAAGTCAAAACCAAAACAAATACTCATATTCACTTATGTCAGGAGCTACTCATATTCGTTGTCAGTTCTGAGGCCTGTGCTTTGCTGCACGATAGTCTATGCTAGTTTCCACTTAGCTGTCATTTCAGCTGCCCCCAAAGCCAACATTTACAGTTCTGTCATGTGCCAGTCACAACAAGAGTGCTTAAAATGTCAGAGATTATACTTTCCAAAGAGGTATCACAAGTGATCCAGGAAAGGATGAATTAATCAGTAAATTTTGTTGGGACAATTGGCTCTCCGTTTAGGAAGAAATAAAATTAGATCCCTACCTCACAACGTATACAAAAACATGAACACTCCTGATGGATTAACGATGGGTGGATTAAATATTAAACGAAAACTATGGAAGTGTTAAAAGAAAATATCAGAGAAGTTTTTTCTAAAATTCCAACCAGATGAAGCTAAGACATGAAAGGCAAAATTCATAAAGGAATGTTACATTTCACTATATTATAATGTAAAACTTTCTTTTACCAAAGACACCAAGAAGTTAGCTAAAAGGCATTAGCAGACCACTGGAAAATACTGCCTCATATGTATTAAAAAATTTAGGGTTTTAATATGAAAAGAGGTCCTATAAATCAGTAAGAAAATGAGTAAATCAGTGACAAAAAGCCTACTTGAAAATGGGTCAAGGATCTAAACATTTTTTTCATACAAGAAGACATACAAATGGCTAATGAAGTTATGAAAGGCTGTTCAGTCTCCTTCACAATTATATGACATGGGCACATTAAAACCATGACATCACCCTTCCGTAAATTAGCAAGAGTTAAAAATCACTGGTATGAGAAAATGGACACCTTCGTACAATATTGGTGGGAATCTAAATTGGTACCATTTTTTAAGAGGGCAATTTAGCAGTATCTATAAAAGTTTTAATTGTGTAAACTCTGACCCAGAAATCTCCCTCTTAGGAATCTATCCTTCAGAAATAGCCACACGTGTGCCCCAAGACATATGTTAATTGCTATGAAGTATATCATACTTAAAATTGGAAACTGCCTAAATTTCCTTCAATAGGATGTTGTAGATGAATAAATTTTACATTCTGTGTAATGGAATTCTTGCATCAATTAGAAAGAATAAAACAGAACTCTATGTACTTCTCAGGGACAATAGTCATTATATCTGGCAAGAAAAAAGAAAGCTAGTTGCACAAACTATGTACAGCCAAATAACCCTACTTTTATAAGGTAATTGCACGTATGAGTAACAGGTATGCTCATAATTATACATGTCAGCACCATGGAACTATTATTATTCCTATTCTATAGATGAGGAAACCGAGGCACAGAGTGGTTAAGTAACTTGCCCAGGGTGGCACAGCTAGTCAGTTGCAGAGCAAGGATTTGAACCTCAGCAGCCTGACTCCGCAGCTTGAGCGCTTGACCTAATTTTGGCCTCATAGGCCAAAAATACTTCTTTGAATAGTGGTGACCTCACAAAACAACACTGGAGAGGCAGAATCACTTTTTAAAAAAGATATATTTTAAAAACATGAACCGGTAAAAAGGACTTATCGAGAAGCCCAGTTTCCTGCAAACGCCCACCTCAGAGGCAACCACTCCAACAGTGTTAGTTCATATCTCCAGAGCAATAAATAACACACTTATGCTGCTATTTCCTGATTTATTAACCTTGGACATTCTCTATTGACTTCTGTAAGCTCTAGAAAAAAAGAAACATCATCTTGGCTTTCTTTCTTTTCCTGTTTTGGTGGTGTTTGCTGCTCTGACTCTAGGCTGGTCCCTGGGCAGGGCACTTTACCATGTTGTTTCCAAGACTAGGACCCTTAGGCTCAGAGTTGAAAAGGGACTTGCCCAAGGTCACTGTGAGTCAGTGATGGCGTGGGGACCCGACCCCTGGTCTACACGTCTTCAGGGTCTGGGACAGCCATGTGGGGGCCACATAGACTGTTTCTGTGACAGCCTGTGGCCCACCTCTCTCACGCTGGCAGAGGGGTGGCGTGACCCTGGCTGAGTGCCCACGGGAGGCCAAGCTGAGGCCTCCTGCTGCTTGGAGACAGTGCCAGCTGTTTGCTGAGCTGCAGGTGCAGTCTCGTGGTGTTGGGCCAGCCAGGGGTTTCATTCTCCACTGCTTACAGGCCCAGACTTTGACCCTTTGGGGCCCCTGCCTTCCAGATCACTGCTCCTATGTACCCTACACCTCCAGGGGAAAGGCTGAGCCACTGATTGAGGCTGGTGGAGAGTTGGGTGCCTGACTACCGTCCACACTCCCTGACCCTGGAATCGCCTAATGGGAGAAGCTGGAAAACAATGATCAAAGCTGGGCACAATCCCAAACCAATTAAAGCAGCAAGTGTGTTGGAATGTAGAGCCCATATTAAATTAAAGCAGAATCTAGATGGAGAGGAGCCCAGAGAGGGCAGTAATTTGCTGGAGGTCACATAGCAACCATGGGATGAGTACATAGGAGTCTGGGCCTGGAGGCCTCTTCAGCTGGGTGGGGCAATGAGGAAATGCAGGGCTGCGACAGCTTCATGTCTGTGGAAACAGAGCAAAAGGGGCAGCCCAGCTGAGGGGACAGCATGTGCTGTGGCCCTGGTCTGTGGGTTGTGGGGATGGATTTCCTAGCAGGGCCTCGCACAACAAAGTCGGGGGTGGGGCAGGGACAACCATTCAGGGGGCCACATGGCCTGTGCTCCCGCTGAGCCCTGCCCCCCCATCACTTAATCCTCAGAAACAGCCATGTGTGGGTGGTGGCTGGTGGGGCCTGTACCCTTTCAGGGATGGTGGGGGGGCTTCTACTGGGTTCTCAGAAAAGTCACGATGTTTTTTTCTATGTTTTTCATTGCAAAAATGAGTCATGACTTTTCCGACAACCCAATACATGGCAGGGTGAAGAGTCAGGGGTGCAGGTGGTGGGGTGGGGAAATGTGGCCGCACAGCCCTCCCCTGAACCAGAGATTGAGCAGGCTCAGCATCCCAACCCTGACCCAGGGTGGCACTAGGGACCCTGCCTCTGATCACAACAGATGGGGCATCACGTGAGCAAACCTGGCAGCTGGGGAGACCAGGACCCCAGGAAACAGGCAGATGGCAAGTGGGGGGCAGGGCAGAGCTGGCACAAAGGGGTCTCTCAAACAGGGTGGAATAGGGCCCTGGCTGGGCTCAGCCTCCGCAGGCTGGCTCTCTGCCTGCCTGGTCCTCGCACCCTATCAGGAGTTCCTGAGGCCCTCTGGAGTCCCACAGATTGTGGGGTCAGGTCTGGGCTGCTGGGGAGAGGGGACATGGTTGCGGGGAGGAGCTTGGGACACATTTTCTGACCCCCTACTCAGTGCCAGGCTGCCCTGGCTCAGGTGGGCTGAGGCCCCTCCCAGGCCCCTGAAGCCCTCAGCTCTCCTGTTCGCTGGTGGCTCAGCCTGGAGCAATCCGGGACCTTCCCTGCCCTCAGACCCTGCCGCGCCTGGGCTCAGCACTTTGCAGGCACCTTCATTCCCGTGAGGCAGGTGTTCACGCTGAGCCCCCTGACAGGTGAGGAGCCTGAGGTGCAGGAGGCTTACCTGTGAGTGACCTCTCATGTTTGGGGCTCCGGAGTCTGCGCTCTTGTCCACCGAGCTTTCCTGTCGCCTTGGTGGGGAGAGGACTCCTCGGCCAGGCCAGGCTCTGTGCTGGGTGCCCTTGTCTCCAACCCCACCCATGCTGATCCTCTAGGACCCCAGAGACAGCAAGGCCGCTTGCCTGCAGAGAACCCTGGCTTTGTCCTCTCTGGTTGTGTGAATGTGGGCATCTGCCTCAGTTTCCTCATCTGGAAAAGTGGATAACAATAGTATATAAATGCAAGGAGAGGGGAGCTGCTGTGAGGATTAAGGGGTTCCTGCAGTAAGGTGTTTAGAACAGTGCCGGGCCTGTACAAATGCTAGTCTTATCATGATCTCCCATTGGACAGATGGGTGCACTTGATCATGTGGCCTCACTTAGCTGCAAAGGAAATCAGGGAATGATGTCTTTATTCTGGGGCCTATAAGTCCAGATAAGAGCCTCAGGTTCTATTGAACAACTGAAGGTCAGGCCTTACTGGGCCCAAATCCCCTCAAGTGACAGTTGGCTGGAGGTGGGCAGTGCTCTCCAAGATGGCCCGTCCTCTCCAGTTAACCCCAGGATGCCCCACTCCCTATCGCTTCCCATCCACCCTCAGACCCTTCCTGCTCTCACTGGCGCGGCCTGCCTGGCCCCAGTGAGCACTGCAGTTTGTAACTCCTGCTCTAGTCTAGCTATCAGCTTCTACAGACAAGGAAACTGAGGCACAGAGAAAAGAAGGGGCTTGCCCAAGGTAGCCCAGTGAGCGTGCACCAGAGTTGGGACCCCAGCTGGAGCCTGCAAACTCAGCTTCAGTGAGCTTTCTGCCACGCTGGTCACCTGAGGGTCAGCCAGGTGCTCATGTGCCTGGGGAGGAGGGGCCCAGCGGTTAAGCCAGTAGGTGCTGGAGCTTACTGGACCTGGGTTCTGGGTTCTGCTACTTTCCAGGGCAGGTATGTCTGTTCTCTGAACCTTGTGTTTTGTTTTGTTTTGACCATGAGATGGGGTAATAACAGAGAGCCTGCCTCCTAGAGTCATAGGAGGATTAAAGGGAGTTACAGGGTTGTTGGTACCAGACAGTGAACACCTTCTTAAATTTTGCACCTCCCTCGACCCACCCTGCACAAAACATACTTATTATTGGGACAGGAGCTCAGAGACAAGTGGCAAAGCCGATTGGGAGGGCGTGGCTGCCCCTTCCGTGGGAGAGGCCGACTTTCTTCCCTTGGGGCTGTGGCAAGGGAGGGCAAGTGCTGAGGGGAACAGAATCTGTGTCAGCTGGAGAGCTGGGCCTGAGTTGTGCCTGTGCCGGGCTGCACTGGAAACACAGACACCCTCTCTGACTCAGCAGTTGTGCCCACCTGCCTCCTAGGTCCTCTGCTGGAGTTCCTTCTTAGGTTTTAGTTATGACATGAGTTGGCATAACCTCAGAGACGCGCCTGCTCCATCTCCTGTCAGCTGTTCTAAAGATACATGTCCACGGATGGCATGCCTCAGGGCCAGCCACAGCGTCTGGGGAGCAGCCTCTCATTGCACCGCCACCATTTGGCTCTATTTATACACATCATGCACATAGATACTTAGGACTTTTCTTTTGTTTTTATTGCACAAACGACATTAGACAGTCATAATGAAAATAATAACAATTCTAAAATGGAAAGAAATAATCCACAATCCTACCAGCTGGCTTTGCTCTCTTAAGTGCTTAAGTGCTTGCTACACAAAGCCAGGCGCCGTGCTTTCTGGGGGTTGATTGCACTGAATCTGCACAACCCCCCAACAAGGAAGGAATGGGTTACAAATGGGGAAACTGAGGTACAGAGCTGTCAGGTCACCTCCTCAAGGTCACACAGCTAGTGGATGGTAGAGTCAGGACTTGAACCGGCTCCAGTGTCCCACGCTTACTCCCCAGGGTTGCCTCTCCTGTCCCCATATCCCTGTCACTTGGATGACCCAGAGACATCAAGCCTACAGCATCGTTCATGCTATGCAGGGCATTTCTGAGTAGCCCCTGGATACCAGCCCAGCCTCAGAGCAGAGAAACAAGCCCTGGTGAGACGTAGAGACGTCACCTTTGTTCCCTGCTTATTTTCACTGAATTTAGTATTTATATATATTTTTAAAAAAATCATGACTGTATGACTATGAGGTGCATGTGGCCAACTGTCCCAATTTGCCAGGGCCTGAGGTACTTCCTGGGTCCCACTTCCTGGGACAGTCCTGGGCAAATAGAGATGGCTGGTCACCCTAGGCGGGCAGAGCTGGGCTGTGCTTTCTGTGTCGTTTCCTGGTGCTGGGATCTTGGGCTGTTTCCAGCCGGGCAGGCTGAGCAGACCTGTGACCACAGGTTGTCACTGAAGCATCCTTTTCTCAAGAGCCAGGTAGGAGACCAAACTTTCAGGGTTTCACAGAGAAGATGTATAGAACTCAAACCCAGATTTCCTGACCTGCCCCTCATCTCAGCTGGCAAGTTCAGCCAGGGCCTGGGACAGCTGAGGGGGGAGAGGGCATTGTGTGTTGGAGTCTACTGTATTGGCTCAGAAGGGCTGGTTATGGATTGTTAAACAGAGCCATGCGTTGCACTGTGCTTTAAGAGTAAAATCACATACGCTTAAAGTTAAATTAGATTAAAAATGGTAATACATACTCTAAATTCATCACTTTCTAATTATTATACCACATGTTGCTATTATCTATTGTTAGGGGTTGAATTGTGCCTACCCCCAAATTCATGTGTTGGACTCCTAACCCCCAGTACCTCAAATTTGACTTTATTTGGAGATGGGGTCTTTACAGAGGTAATCAAGTTAAGATGAGGTCATTAGGGTGGGCCCTGATCCGATATGACTGGGGTCCTTATAAAACATAGACACATGCAGGGAGAATGTCATGTAAAGAGAAAAGTAGAGATCAGGGTGATCAAGGCAAGGAACACCAAAGACGGCCAGCAAGCCACCAGAAGCTAGGAGAGAGCATGGGACAGATTCTCTCTCACAGCCCTCAGCAGGAGCCAATCCTACCGAGACCTTGATCTTGGACTTCCAACCTCCAGAACTGTGAGACAATAAATTTCTGTTGCTTAAGCCACCTCGTCTGCGATACTTAGTTACAGCATTCCTAACAAACCAATCATCTATGCTCTTGGGGTTATTAGGATCTATTGTATTAATGTAGTAGAAATATTAGGATGGTGAGCTGGGGTACACATTTTCCCAATTCCATGTTCAATGCTTGCATCTTGAAATTGGCCATAATGAGAGTACTTACACCATGGAAATCTGCAAATGCTACATGTCAGGCCTTGATTTTCACTGTTTTGTTGATTGCCTACATATAGCATGTAAGAAATCAGTGGAGAAAATGTTAAGAAGGCACATTCAATCCAGTGTGTCATGTCTGTGGTTGTTATATCATGAATAGTCCAAAAACTGAAAACTATTGTTCCATTCAGCAATGTATTCAAAAGCTATTATCTGAATCAGGAAGGATTCCGGTAAATTTGAAGGCTATTATCCAGTTCCTCAAAAGATCGCCCACGTCATTGATGAGCAAGAGAAGTTCAAATATGTCTTCACCCTTTTACTTTCATCTTGCTTGTCAATGTAAATGAAAGTATCAATCAATATTCATGTCCCCACAGTACCTAGAGAGCCCATTTTTGTCATTAGCAGCTCACCACTGGTGAAGGGCAGGGGAGGCCAGCTCTGGCCCATGCAGGACTGAGGGTCTCTAGGCTGCAGAGGACTGACAGGTGGATGGACAGACAGACTGCTTGACAGATGGATAGATGCCTGCCTTCTTGCTCCATAGGAACCAGCTACCGTGGGAGGACTAGAGTCAGTGTCTCCCCACTGGAGGGGCTGGGAGGCAGGCCCACTCTCTGCCCCGGGAGGCTTCTCAAGGGCTCCTGCTTACTTCTGTCTATGAGGAGTCTGTGGTGTTAACAGCTGAATTTGTGGCCAGGCCTGGCCTGGGATCCAGGAGAGGCAGCTTGATCCAGCCTTGGCCAATTGTCTTGACCTGGTCAGCTACTTTCCTTGAAATGTAAATCGATCCCCTCACCCCCTGCTTATACCCACTCATGGCTTCCCACTGCCCTGGAACTAAGACTGTACCTCCATTCCTGTCTCTATAGCCCTGCTCTTCGGCCTTCTCTCTCTTGCCCCGTTGGTCCATTTAAGGACCGACACTCCTAGCTCATTCCCCTCTCTGAGAACTTCGTACATGCTCTTCCTTCTGTTGGGTATGTTGTGCCCCAGCGTGAGGCCTGGCACTTGGAAAATGTGTGTTGAATGATTCATCAGTGAAATACATTTACCGAGAAGCTGCATGACAAGGAGATAAATCGTGGTCCTAAAGAGATGCGTGTTCAAATCCTGGCCCTGGCACTTATTGGCGATGCACTCTGGGGTAGGTTGCTGAATCTCTTTGGGCTTCAGTCTCCTCATCTGTAATAATAGCACCCCTTCATAGGTTTGTTATAGGGGTTAAATGAATCAATCCATGTAGAGGTTAAGGAAGGGGCCTGTTACACAAGGAGGCGCTCAGCAGACTTGGGTGTTAGTATCATTGTAGGTAAAGTGCTGCAGGACTTTTGAGGTTCAGAGACTGACTTCCTATAGGGGAGGATGCAATAATTCCAAGAGGGTTACTTGGAAGTGGGGGCATTTGAACTGGGCTAAAAGAAGGTGGGTAGACGTTTTCTAGGCAGAGAAGAGGAGGGGGCCCATGTGGTCCCAGTGAGACCTGTGGGCGGGCCAGGCCTCCACCACAGTCACAGCACAATGCTCTCAGTGTTTCTCCTGTTCTAGGCTCTCAGCCTCCTGTTCCCGCGGTCTTGACAATTGGTTTGCACCAATTTCCTGTGTCTGTGTTTTGCTGCTAAATAGTGAGTGCTGACTCGAGGTAAAATGGGAAGGCACAATCCGCTGAAAATGAGGTGACTCAGTTGCCCCATTCTCAACGCTGGTAAAACTCAGTCAACTTGACACAAAGCAAACCTGGAGAGGGCCCCTGGGGACTGCACAAGGCCAGCTCCTGCAGTGTCACGGAATGCCAAGGATGTGGCCTGCTGGCACTGACTCATGTGGGCTTGGGCGAGTTGCTGTGACTCTCTGGGTTGCCCTCCTCATCTGTAAAATGGGACAGACACGCCTGTGAGTTGCTGGGATGGTGAAATGAGTCCTTTGGTTGGCACAGTGCATTTCAGAGTGGTTCCATGATTCTAGTCTCCTCACGTGGTTCATCTGAAAACACGGCAGGAAGGGTCCTCATATTATCCCCATTTCTCAGAAGGGAAACTCTAGGGCTCAGAGAAGGGCCCTGACCTGCTCAGGACCACACAGACCCAGGACTGGAAGCAGGTATCCTGACCCCCAGACAGGATGCAGATGGATGACCGGGTACAGACAGAACCTAGAAGGTAATGTGACCGAGGAAGCAGAGGGTGGAGAGTGAACCGATGTGGGGAGCAGGGTAATGCTGTTCTTTTCTGAAGAGGGGAAGCCCATCCCAGCACAGTGAGGATGGGAGGCTGATCTTAGGGCTGGCGCCGGAGCCGTGGCCTGGAACACCTCATCTGGACATGGAGGTCACCTTCTGCCAGAGGTGGTCAAGGTGGAGGAAAGTTTTCCTATTGTTCTAATGGAAGGAGCAAAGGCCCATTCAACAAACCGGCAACGCCCTGAAGACCAGAGGAGCTTTAAAGTCAGCGCTTGAACCCCCTTCTGCATTTGCATATGGCGAACATTTACTGAGTCCTTGCTGCGTGCCAACCACCATTGGAAGCACTTTAGCGTGTTCTCATTTAACCTTATAGAAACGTCATGGATAGATATACTATCACCCCCATTTTCAGATAAACAAACCCAGGCTAAGGAAGGTAAACTGGCAAGTAGCGCTGGGATCCCTAGCCATAGCTCTGCTGCCAGCCCTGTGGGCAGTGTATTTTCTAAAACATAAGGTCCTGGGACCTAGCAGTTGTTCTACAAATATCAGTTTAGTGAATCAATACATGAATTGGTAAAAAATGGCCTATGTGGGCCGGCCGAGTGGCGCGGTGGTTAAGCGCTGGCTTGGGAAGCCAGTGGCCCCGGTTCGGGTCCCATATATAGGGGCCAGTGACACTGCCCTCAAAAAAAAAAACAAAAAAAGGCCTATGTGAACTAACCTGAGAGTAGAAAATGATTTTCCAGACCATTTAGACCTCCCCATGGATATGGCAGGTGTCTTCTCTGCAACACCCTAGATGAGTACCCCTTTGGCTTCCCCTAGAAACAGGGAGCTCACGCACTGACTTTGTTCCCTTTTGTAGCTTTCAAAGGGAACATGGGGACTGAGCCTGAGGTCCTGCTAGAGTTTGAGATATCACAGTTGGGGGCCCTCCATGCCCCTCCACACTTCCCTCATACTCAAATAAGGAAGCAGTCTGCATTTCCTGAGGTACCCTCACTGAGTGGGGCTGGAGGTGAGCAGAGGGAGGCTAGGCTTACCCATGGTGAGATAAAGGGCCCTGAGTCCTGGATCAGACTGTTTGAGTATGACTTCAAATGGGTTGCTTAACTCCCCACCCCTCTCATCCCCCACCTTTATCTGTAAAACCTGCATTAAAATGTCTCACAGGGTGTATTGAAGAGTCCATGGGATAATCCACTGCTCTTGGATCGGGGAGACCTAGAGACCAAGCTCCAAAATATGCTTCTCAGATGCCTGGCACTTTCCTGACCCCATCCCTATTCCCCCACTTTGCCTCTGAAAGGCAAGCAGGGCAAAGGCATGTGGTTTTCAATTTAGATGACCTGAGGCACAGAGAGGTTAAGCAACCATCCAAATGCACCCAGTGAATGAGGGCTTGAGCCCAGGGTTCCAGCCACCAGCCCCTGCTGCTCGCTTGGCAGGGCTTGGTGATTACATCACATGCCTGAGGACCTGAGGGTAGAGTGGGGTGGGGTGGGCGGAGGATGGAGTGTGGGTGTCAGGAGTTGGGGAGTCAACTATGGGTCACTGGGACTGCCCTGGTGTCCTTATCGGGGTGGGTGGCATCTCCAGGGCGTGAGTGCAGCTCTCAGGGCCCTGGGGAAACTCCGGGGCTTTGGGAGATGGGCAGTCTTCCTGCAGGCCCCTTTGCTCTCAGACACTCTCTCTCCTGGTGCCCCCTCATCTGTGCTCAGCCTGTGGGGGTGGGGGACACAGCTTCCTGCTGAGAGTAGTCACACATACCCACAGGCAGGCAGAGATAGTATCAGCTGTCGGAAATTTGCCAGGAGGAAGAGGGGTGCGGGGATGATGTGGGGACCAGAGGGCCCCAGTGGATCTGGATTAGCCTCCAGGAACAGGTCTGAGCTGTGGCCAACCCCTCCCTCAGGATCAGAGCTTTCCAGCACTTCACCAGACCTGGATCTACCTTTGCTTCTATCTGTCCATCTGTCCATCCATCCTTCCTTCACCTCCCTGGTCTCATCTCTGCCTTGACTCCTTTATTCACGTGTGCCCACCTCCTCCTTATTCCTGAAACACACCAAGCACCCAACCACCACGGGACCTTTGCCTGTACCATTCCTGATACCTGGAATGCTCTCACTCTGGACATTGCAAGTCTGCCTCCCTCGACACCTTCAGTCTGTGCTCAAGTGCCACCTTTCAGAGAGAATCTGAACCACCCTCCATCCTCTATCACTCTTTCCCTCCTCTTGCTTTATTTTGCTCTTATCCCTGAATATATTTCATATTTATTTGCTTATTAATTTATTATCCGTCTCATAGCTCTAAGAGGGAAGAGATGTTTGTGTTTCATTCACTGCTGTGTCCCCAGTGCCTAGAACAGTGCCAGGCACACAGTTTACCCTCAATAAACACTTGCTAAATGTATGGTTGAAGTCATCTACTTGTCCATCGTCCGTCCATCCATCCATCCATCCATCCATCCATCCATCCATCCATCCATCCATCCATCCATCCATCCATCCATCTTCATTCTCATGCCCCACATTTCCTCCTTCACCCACCAGTCACCCAGAATTCTTCTGCACGAGGCCCTGAGCAGGGCACTCAGACAAGGAAGAAATAACACTTACACTGGGAGAGGGGCCCCAGGTGAGGGGAACCTGGGGACTTCTGGAGACACATGGGGTGGTGGGAGGTGAGGGAAGGCTCCCAGGACACAAGGACACTCAGTGCCTTGCTGGGGGCCGGCCCCTGACACAGGCTTTGTTGAATGAATCAGCGGCTTCTTGGATGAAGTGGTGCCTCAGTTCTCAGTGTTGGGGTGCAGGGGGTGGGGGTGGGAATCAGAAGCCACCTCGGGGAGTGAGCGCCCAGGTGTGAGAGCTCACAAAAGCTGCCTCTGGAGAAGTGCTGGTCTGAGGTGAGGCCTGAGCAGGTGCTGGCCAGGCAGGGCTGGGTGGGTGAGGGGTCCAGGATGAGGCTGAGAGGGTTGTGCCCAGCACTTCAGTGGGGCCCTCTTGGGTGGGGCAGAACCTGCCTGGCCCACTCCCCTCAGAACCCTCTGCCCCCAATCCCTCCCTTGAAGACACTGTGTCCCTGCCCCACCCTTTGTCTGTCTCGGTTCCTGGTTTGTATCCTGCAGGAGGTTGGCTATTCTGAAAGCAGGGACCATGTCCCCCCCATTCTCTACTTCCCTGCAATCTACGCCTCCTGCCTCCAGCCAGCTGTGGGCTGTGGACTTGTTTTTATTGCAGGCAGGTGAGACTGGGCCCAGGCTTCAGGTGGGGCCTGAGCTCAGGGAGGAGGTAGGAAAGAACTCGCAGAATTGGTAATTACATATGGGGGCAGCACCCCCCAACTGCCCAGGGGGTGCTACTGAGGCTCGGAGACATTCAATGACTCCCCCAGGCTCATCTAGCGGCCATGGATGGGCCCATAGCCCATGTGTCCTTGGGTAGAGGTGTCAAAAGCCTGTGAAGAGCGGAGGCAAGGGGTACAGGCCACTCAGCACCCATGGGGCCAGGTCAGCTCCTGCAGAGAAACCTAGGAACAAGAGGGGGAGGTGACAACCACGACTGTGGGGCTAGCCGGAAATTGGGCAAGACGGCAGGCGGAGCCTCACCTGGAGACACCTGCCCAGGCAAGCTCGGGACTGGGTGCCTGTGAGCCCTGGGAGGCGGTGGAAGGGGAGGAGGTGGCAAGGGAGGAGGCAGCTTCTGCAGAGTGCAGCCAGGGGCCTGCCTGAACACAGAGGTAAGAAGCTACTGTGCGGGGTGGGAGACGGGAGGGGAAAGGTCAGCAAGGTGTGACTTCCCAGCCTGGCCCACTTGACCTTGGCTGTCCCACAGGCGTAGTTCAATGCCCTGAAGGCATGTGTGAGGCCTGCCCTTAGCCTGCTCAGGGTTCTGGGCTGATTTGGGGGCGCTGGCTCTCCTGGGGTCACGCCTTGCTGTTCCGAGAGTGTGTGCTGGGCGTGATCATGCGATCGTCCTGGCATAGGGAAGCTGGCAGGGTGTGGGGTGAGCTCCTAGTGCCCAGATGAGGAGACTGCAGACAGGTGAGGGCCAGGGTGAAGCTGTGCACCCTGGTGCTTGGATGGGGAGGCAGGAGGCCTGCACTAGTGCCCAGAGCCTGTTTCCTGCTGGGATCCCATGGTAAACCGGTTTGGGAGCAGGTTGGCCTAGGTTGTTGACTTTTGACAAGGAGGAAGAAGGCAGCCTCCCTGGTGAGCTGAGTGGAAGGCCCAGGGTCCTTCCGCCTCTCCCCAGCCCCCTCACCCAGCAACACAGCCCTTCCTGCCCTGGCTGACAGAGACGAGAGGAGAAAGTCAAACGGCTTCCGACTAGCCTCCAGCCCTCTGGGCCAGGCCTCTGTGATGAGGAAACATCAGGACTGGAGAGCAATCATTATCATGGAGGAAAAGGCCCGGACCTGCCCAGTGCCTCCTGTGGGGCCTGGGCAAGGCCTTCTCCCTGCTCTGGGCTGATTCCCCATTTACCACGAGGGAGGCGGGCAGGGGCAGTTGTCTGACAAACAGAGACGGGAGCAGCAGTCCCTCCCAACCTCAGCGCCAGCCTCCTGCCGCTGCCCCCACCTCTGCAAACCCAGCCTCCTGCCCCACATATCAGCCAGACAGAGGTGGGTGGCTGGGGTAGGGGGGCTCTGACACCCGACCAGCTCTACCTTCACAATGTGGCTCCCTGGGGGTATATGGGCAGCAAAATGGGTCCTCCCACATTCCCTCTGTTAATTAGGCCATCGTGGCTAATAAGCAGCTGTCATCCTCGGTGCATTACACCTTCTGAACCAGCTGCACCCCAGCACTTAGCAGGAGATCCCGGGGGCTCCCTGGCTGCTGGAACAGAGGCATATGCCGAAGGCAGTGCTCCTGGGTGGCGTTAGGGGGTGTTTCCCAAGGCGAGGCTGGGCTGGGCATTCTATGGGCTTTCTGCAAAGTACTCACAACTTTAGCTTTTTATTTACCAAAAGAGAAGTGGTGGAAGCCCTGCTTTTTAGGTGAGGAAACTGAGGCACACTCTTTATGATTCCCCAGGTGGGTCTCATGGAGACTACACCTTAACACAGTTATTTACTGGGCACCAATTTGTGTGTGTGTGTGTGTGTGTGTGTGTGTGTGTGTGTGTGTATGTGTGGGGGGGGGCGGAGTAAGGGTGGAGCATACGGGGAGGTCAAAGTCAAGATTCTAGGCCCTGGACACCCCATGGCCATCAAGTGGGATGGTACATTGTCACCCTCAAGATGAAGCAAACCCTGCCATTTCTGCACACACCTGTGCTGCCTGTGGGTAGTCACTAAACCTCTCTGGGCCTCATTTGCTCCCTTGGCATGGAAGTGGCAATGCCTCACTGCTCAACCAAAGACACCTGGCTCAAGTCTTGGGCATCTGAGCAGCTGCCCCAAACCTCATAGACCAGGGTGGAGGGAGCCACTGACAAAAGCATCACAACTGCAGAGACCCCAGCAGCAGGTGGGATGGCCTGTTGTTCAGAAAGGGAGGCTCCGATGGAGAAGCCTCTTTTGCTTCCTGCATTGGGGGTGGGCATTTGCGTTTAAAAGAGAGCCTAGGATAGTGGCAGCATCTCAGCCTGGCTGTCTCCATTTTATACCTGTGGACACTGAGCACAGGCAGCTCGGATCTGGACGGTTTGATGCCAGGTCCCATGCTGTGCTATTTTAAGGGCTTTGGGGCAATGCTGGGAGGAGTCTAGGCCGGGCAGTTTGGAGCCTCCCAATCACTGGGTCTCCCCCCAGGCCTGAGCAAGGCACTAAGGGGTCCCCTTGGGAAGAGCAGTCCTGCCAGTTGTCACACCCCAAGGAGGGGCCGCATTTCTGGCTCCAGAGGCCAAGTAGGAAAACACCACCTAGTTCACCTGCCTCTAATTCCCTGAGCTGCAAAAGGGGACCTGACATGTACAGAAGGCCAGGGCCTCGCCTGAGGAACCCAGGCCTCTGGATGCACAGCTCCACCTGCTTCTCACGGCAGGAGAAGCCCAGGCTGGCCAGCATGGGAATGGGGGTGGGGAGAGGGCTTGTGGCTCCTCTTTGGTGGGCCTGTCCTTGCCCTGGGCTAAGGGACTTCGGAAACTTGGGAAGCAGGAATGTGGCCACAGTAACCTTCCAGGCCTGTTCTGGCTGGATCCAACCCCCATGCTAAGTGCACGCAGGGGCCTGGCCCGAGGTCAGACATTCCGTCATGCCTAGGAAGAGGGGGCGGCTGCCCTGTCTACCTTCTATTTCAGGCAGCTGGGCACCCAGGCATGCCTGCCTCCTGGGGAGGTCAGTAGGGGTGGCACTTGGAGGCGCAGCTTAATCTGAACTCTAAGGGCCTATATCGCGTAGTGCCTCCTTCCCAGCAGGATAGGAACAGGGTGACCGCTGCGGGGGTGATGTCTGTCTGCCTGACTGTCTGGGCCGGGCCCAAGGTCAGCTCTTGTTGGCAAGTGGTCAAGATGCCACTAGAACCAGGAAAGAGGTACTGGGGAGGAAACCAGCCTTGAAGTCAGATCCTGGCTCAAATCCTTTGTGAACCTGGGCTGGCTGTGCTCCCTCTCCGAATCTCAGTCTCCTCCTCCAGCAAACGGGGCAAGGCTCCCTTGGCAAGGTGTAGGAGAAGATGCAAGCCGTTTGCTCTGGACAGAGTCAGTGCATAATAGGGGCACATGAGCTTTGGGTCTGAAACCTTCAGGGGAAAAGATAGGGAGAGGCCCATGCTGGGGACAGGTGTGAACACAGGAACACAGCTGGCATCAGGGACTGTCTTCTTCCTAACCACAAGCCCCAGTGTTTTGCAACCTGATCCAGGTAAATGTGAGTGGGACCTCTGCCAGGGCCTCATCCCTAAGGGAGCCAATGGGGTTGAGTCTGTCTTTGGAGCTCCAAATAAGGTCTCAGAAGACAGGCTTGGACCTGAGCAGTCTGCTCTCCTTTTTGCCTGGCCTTTCATTCCATCCTCTGAACTTCATCAACCTCATACTCCAAGCCTGGGCTTGAATCTCCATTAAACTTGTCCCATTTTAATGGCCTCCAATCCCTCTAGCGGTCCCCACATCTTGGATATGTCAGGCTCCCTTCTCTTCTCCAGCTGGGGGGTGAGCGGTGGGTGGGGGAGGCTGGCCTAGGGCACAGGGCACACAGCTCCCATTGTGACTATGGCTGAGTCATATGGGCAACGCCATCTTCCTGGGCCCTGGGGCTGGTGTGACAGGAGATGGCGTTATCATGGGGCTGTGGCTGTCCCCCGCCCCCACCCCCCCATCCCCCCATCCTGGTGCCTGTGGTTTTGGAGGCTTTCCCACGGGAATGAATAGGGAGGTGGCTGGGAGCACAGGCTGCAAAGCATGTGGTCTGTATCTCAGGACCTGGGTTCGAGTGCTGACTCTGCTAATGATGTGCTGTGAAGCTTGGGAAAGTTTCTGTCTCTGAGCCTCAGTTTCCATCTCTGTTAAATGGGAATAATCATCACCATTTTGTAGAAGAGATCCTCGACATGAAGGGCATTGCAAACTGTAGAGTGCTGGGCTTTGTGTTGACTTTATGATAATCATAATGACATTGGCCAACATTTGTTGAGTACCTACTGTGTGCCAGGTGTGGTGCTCAATGATTTACAAGGCCACTCAGCTCACAAGGAGAGAATCCTGGACTTGAGCTGCTCTTGTCCAATAAAAACTCACCTCCAAGAGGCAGTGGTGCCTGTGAGTGACCCTTCCCACAGGTGGCACAGCTCTGCGTTGTTTGTAAGGCTGGCTCACACCGCCCTGGCTGGAGGCTTAGAGATGGAGAAGGATAAGCCCTCTAGGAACAAAGCTGTATCCTCCCACTTGCCCAGGCCTCTGTCCCAGTGGGCACCGTGGGTCTCCCGCTCTCTTATCCCTGTCCTGGGGTCCACCGGGTCTCCCAGATCTCCTCCCAGCTCCCTGGCAGCACCCCCACCCCTCTGTCTCCTTTATATGCTGCTCTGAACAGTAAAGCCCTCACAGATACACCAGGGGTGCTCATTCATGCCTCGGCTGTGAGCTTTACATACGTGGCCTCCTTGTTTATTATTACTGGTGGTGCTATTATTGTCCCAACTTGACAGGTGAGAAGGTGGATGGCTAGAGAGATGCTGCCTGAGTCACCTGGCTGGCAGAGCCAGGAGTAGAAGCCAGCTGACTTCAGTTCAGAGTCTGGGCTTCTACCCTCTCAGAAGCAGCATGGCCCCCTCACCTCCATCCTTTAAAATAAATGCCTTTCTGTACCCCCTGCTCTGTCTCTGGCCACTGTCACCAGCCAGGAATGCTCACGACCTTCTCTGGGCCTGGGGGACCCCAGCCCTTCACCCCTGAGCCCCAGCAATGCGTTTCAACTGCCTGTTGGAAGGCTCCCCCACATGTCACAGGCGCACCCCCATTTCATTGTGCCTAAGGGCAGCCTCTTCCCTGCTTCCTAGATCGGCACCCTATCCTGTGCCTCTCCCCCATGCCTCAGGGCGCTTTTTGACTTCTTTTCCCCTCACCTGCACATTTGGGTGGAGGACCTAGCCCTCCTCCGGGCCAAAGTCTCCTCCTCAGCCCCTCTCTCTGCCTCTAACTTCCCCAGCGCCCTGGCTGGACCCTCCACCTGCCCACCCCACCACTGCTGATACAACCCCTGGAGTCTAGCCCAGGGCATCTCCTATTTTTACCAATGCTGGAATCTCCTAGGCATCTCGTTCAAAACATATTCAGATTCAGTAGGTCAGGGGCACACCTGAGATCTGTATTTCCAACAAGTTCTTGGGCCATGCGGGTCTGTGGACCACATTTTGTGTGCTGATCACACCCCTCTCTATCAAACACCTTCCCTGGCTTCCTACTGCTCTGGACGAAACTCCATCAAAAGCAAACTCCATGCTGTCAAAGTCTTCCAGAATCTTCCCCTATCCCCCTAATTAGATCCCACTTCCTTCTAAGAATGGCTTCCATGTACCACCTCTCCACCTCGGCTGATGCTGTTCCCTCCGCCTCGAATGCCCTTCCCGCTGATCTCTTTATCGAAACCCCTCCTTCAAGATCTAGCCAGGGCTCTGGGGCCAACACACTTGGTTCAAATCCTGGTTCTGTCCCTGGAAGGTGTGGGCAAGCCCCTCACCCTCTCTGTGCCCCTATCCCTCTTCTGTAACGTAGGGATAGCAGCTGTTGTGAGAACCAGAGGAGGTGATGAATATGCAGAAGGTTGAAGGACCTGGCACCTAGTAGGTGCTGGTCAGAGGTGGTCCACATATCAGGAGGCCCAGCCACAGACCAGCTGTGTGGCCTTGGCTGTGTTGTTTTGTGTCTCTCACATACCAGCAGGGCCCTGCCCACAGGGTTGGGAGGGTGAATCAAGAATGACCCATGTAAAGCAGAGTAGCTTACACAGTGAACCCTACAGACACAGCAGCTATTCTCAGTCCTGTTAGTAGTATTAATGGTAGGCAGTATTGTGATTAATAATAGTTTATTTGGATTCTCTCCTTTGACTCCCAGAGCCCTCTGAGGGCTCTAGAATGCCAGCAAGACTCCCTGGTATCACCCCAATGTGAGCTAGACTCGGAGCTGGGGCCTGCTCCCGAACCCTGCCCCAAAGCCTGGCACAGTACTCAACAGATAGTAGGTCTCTGAGAAGCCCAGTGGTGAAAGGGCAGCCGGAGCTTGGCAAGCCAACGCCTGTCCTGGCCAGGCCGTCCCATAAGGCCTTTCCCATGTGGCCAGAGTGGCAGCTGGCTCCAGGTTTCTGTGTTCCTCGCTTGGGCATCCAGCTCGCTAGGACCCTGCCACGTGCAGAGTGGTGCCTCCAGCTCTCCCCCTGTGCCCTGCTGGCCAGCACCCTCTGTGGTGTGTGCGGATGGAGGGTGGAGGGGATTGCTTCACCGCTGGCCTAAACCCTGGGGGACAGTTGCATCTGGCCCAGCTAGCAGGTGGCCCAGCCCCGGACAGACCTTGGGGAAACTGAGGCTTAGAGATGGTGACTTGCCTGGGGACATGGCATGTAAGGGACTCCCCATCCTTTCCTGAATCACTCTTTCACTCCCAGTTTCCTGGCTCCCCAGTGTGGGCTGCCCCGCCTGCCCTGCTAATGAGGGAGTGCCCACTGCAGCCCTGGAAGGGAGCAGCAGGCCAAGTGCTCACAGTGCCTGCCCACCCGCCCGAGGCTTCAGCCAGTCTGGACAGCGGGGACTGACTGCTTGGAGAGCACTGCTTTCTGGAAGTGTGGGCCTGGGGGCCTCCCCTCAACCCACCGGGTAGCTTTACTGTTCTCCCTCCTTGCGGCTTGATTTTGCAGGCAGGTGAGGAGTATCCTTCACCTGCCGAAACCATCAACCTCTTAGGCTGCCAAAAAGTTTCCATTCCTGCTGCATCAGGTGACTTTTCCAGGTCCCCTCTTTCAGAGAAGGGACCTACTGTGCCCTGAGCACCTGTTGTCTGCAGGTCTGGGGAGGCTGAACTCATGAGCCAGTGTGGAGCCAGACCGCCCGGGCTCCTGTAGCGACTCCATCACTTCTAGCTGTGTGACCTTAGGCAAGTTAATTCCTTTCTCTGAGCTTCATTTCTCTGCCTTGTGCTCCCCCTTTCTCATCACCACATTCACAATGCATATTTCTTGAGGGCTCATCAAGTGCCAGGCGCTGGTCTGAGCAAGCCTTTCCCCACCAGCCTCCCCCTACCACTGACCAAGGCAGAGTCCGGAATGCAGTCAGTGGTCAGTAAGTGTAATCATTATTGTTACTGTTATTGTTGATGCTGTCATCACTCACGCTCATTATGTTGTGAAATCTTTGCAGCTCCTGTGACCTGGCAATCATTTATCCACAGTGTAGGGATGAGGGAAGACAAGGAGGCCACGAGCCACCCCGGAGCCTCCTGACTCCCAGAACCCAGCAGTGGGAGCAAGCAGCTGACAGGCCAGTGACCAAAAAGGGGATGGGGGCATCGGTCCATTTCCAAATTTCTCTCTCTGAGCTTTTGGAGCCACCAGGAATGGTTCTTCACCTGGGCTTCAGTTTCCCCTTTGGGCCAGCAAACGGACGAAAGGAGTTCATTTCCAGAAGCCCCGGGGATCTCAGAATCCAAAACTTGAGACTTGGAATATTAAAACTGTGCATGCTTGTGGGGCATTGAGCTGGGTCCCTTTGCTGGGAGGACTGAGGCTCAGGGAGGAATTAAGTTCAGGTGGCCAGTTGTGTGTGGACTGGCTGGCCGCCTGCCAGGCACTGGACACCCCCTTCCCCCAGCGTGCCTTCCGTGCCTTCCGCCCTGCCGGTCAGCGCACGGCTCCTGACTGCTGCCAAGGAGGCCGGACTCTCTATCAGGAAGGGGCAGTTGTCGCCTGGGCCTGGGGGTGGGGGCAGCATCAAAGCGGCCTGTTGCTGTAGCAACCATGGCCTCTGTGGGAACTTTGGGGAAAACAGCCCTGGAGATACGTCAGATGGAGCACGAATGGCAGTTATCCCCTGCCTGGAGTCTGTCTGTGAAGCCTGGCACCTGTCTGCCTGGATGGTGTGGGGGACGAGTCTGAGGTGCCCCTTTGCCCAGTGCTGAGTCATGGGCATCCCCCGGGTCGCTGCCTCAGCTCTTAGCCCTCCCCACTCCCAGCCTCCCTCTGAGAAATCAGTGACTCACGTATGGTCCCATCATCCCCAGCAGAGCTAGAGCTAGGAAGGAGGGAGGAGTCCATCTGGGGCAGGAGGGGGGGGATCCCCCACCAAACACACCCCAGCGCCTCCCCCTGGCTCTACACTGGCTGCCCGCCCTTCCCTGCGCTGGAGAGGGGCTGGGAGCCACACACACACACACACACACACACACACACACACACACACACACGCCGGCTCCCTAGGCAGCAGGACCACGCTGGCACTTCAAGCCTTGGAAGTGCACCCTGGAAAGGGCTGCCTGGCCCTCCGAGGGGCCGTCCGCCTGGCATCAGGTACCAGATCAAGGAGGGAAGAGGGATGGGTGTGCGTGTGGCAAAGGGTGGGGTGGCAGACCAGGGAATTGGGAAGCCTGGCATCTCGGTGGGAGCTAGCCCAGATGAGCAATGCTGTGGGAGTCTCTAGAGTTGGGGGTGGATGGCCAGGGAAGTGCCTGGGAAGGGGATGGGCCCAAGAGGATGAAACCTCTCAGAACCACTAGTCATTTGTTAGCTGGGGAGACTGAGGCTCAGAAGGAATAGTCACTGGGCACAGTAAGCTGGGGTCTGCTCCCTGGGTGGCGAGATTACTTTTCAGTCCTGTACAGATGGGGGAACAAAGGCTCTGAGAGGGCAGGTGGCTTACCTGAGGTCACATAACAAGTCTGGTGATGGAGAGCCTTGGGGAGGAGAGCCTACGGCAGGGGCTGGGCACCGGGATTTGGGGGGCAGCTTCTCTTGCAGCTGCCCTGGGACTGAGTCCAGAGCCCTCAAGTGAGCCAGGACAGTCTCATTCTTTATCCACAGGCCACCTTTGGGTGGAGATGGTCTCATCTGGGGGGCCTGAACACGGTGGTGGCGGGAAGGTTCTTGGGGTGACACGATGTCTTGGGAACCAGGATGGGGAAGCAGAGGCTGAGGGCTGGAGAGCGCCCTGCCCGCTAACCACCAGACCTCAGGGCTCCTGTCTGCTTGGCGCTGATAGAGCCTTCTTACCTGGGGGCTGCTGCAGTGCCTACCCTGTTCCAGTCGGGGAGGGTGTGGGGGAAATTGCTAGTTCCTGTCCTCCCCTCCTCCCCAACCAACCTCCTCACTGTGGTGCTGAACTGGGGGTCTCCTAGGGACCCATGGGAGGGAGCTGGTGATCGTTTTACTACGGAGGGTTGGGGGACATGAGTCCAGGCAGGGCCCCTCTGACCCGGGCCCCCTGCCCCACTCCGAGAAGCTCTGGCCTGGGGGAGGTGGGGTGGGTAGAAATTGCCTTTGTGGCTCCAGAGGGCCAAGACAGTTACACATATAAACATTTATTGAATGCCTACTCTGTGCCTGGTACTGTCCTAAGGATGGGGAACACATCAGTGAACGCGACAAATAAGGTATCTTAGAGCCAGTGGGTCATCCCAACCCAGAGCCAAGCCCCCTGTCCCCTTCCCTGTGGGTACCCTGAAGGCAGAGGGTTGGTTCCTTGAGGTTGGAAACTGAGTGGGAAGAAATATCTCCAGTCAGTGAGAGCCGCAGGCTGCGAAGTTGGCCAGGGTCCCTGCCGGAGAGGGGCTGGGAGTCTAGGGAGGAGACGAGCTCTGGTGGCCAGACCTGATCCCGCTTTGCTGCAGGGACTCTAAGGCCTCTCTCTCTCTGGGCCTTAGGTGTTCCTGCTATTGGTGTGTGGGAGTGATAATCACAGCCCTGCCTCCACGGTCCTGGGGCCTGGCTCTGGGTGTCAGGTCATGAAGGACACTATGCCAGGTGTGGTCTGTGAGGAAGAGGCTGTGCTAGGCAGCCTGTACTGTTTTTTCTGGCTCCAGTGCCCTGGGCAGGGGCTGGTCAACCTGGCTGGGATACCCCCATCTTGTCAGGGACACAAACAAGGCGGTTAGGATCTGAGGCTGAGGAGCGAGAGAAGCTTAGAACTTTTGACCTAGGGCTGGGAAGCAGCAGAGGACACCTAGTCTGGACTTGAGGACTGGAAAAGAGGGAGAGAAGCGTTTGAAATGTGTGTATGAGGATGGGTGGGGGGTGGGGAGGGCCTGGCAGAGGGAACTGCATGGGAAAAGGTTTGAGAATGGTGAGCGCCTGAGGGCATGGGGCAGGGGATAGCACTGGAGACCTGGCACAGGTCATTTTATGGGGCCTGGCGTGCCAGGCTGGCAGGTTCTAATCTGCTCTGTGGGGGAAGGGATGTGGGGAGGACTTGGGCAACACTGTAGCCGGCGGCCAGGCTGTGGCCTGAGCAGGATGGGGAGGGCAGGGTTTACGGTGTGGGGCTGGTCTGGCTGCCCCGGATCTGAGCTGGAGGGCACAAGGCTCATGCTTGGAGGGGAGGATGTGGCTGGTGGGGCCTGTGCCCTGTCAGGGATGTGGGGGGCTTCTACACGGCAGGGTGAAGAGTCAGGGGTGCAGGTGGTGGGGTGGGGGAAATGTGGCCGCACAGCCCTCCCCTGAACCAGAGATTGAGCAGGCTCAGCACCCCAACCCTGACCCAGGGTGGCACTAGGGACCCTGCCTCTGATCACAACAGATGGGGCATCACGTGAGCAAACCTGGCAGCTGGGGAGACCAGGACCCCAGGAAACAGGCAGATGGCAAGTGGGGGGCAGGGCAGAGCTGGCACAAAGGGGTCTCTCAAACAGGGTGGAATAGGGCCCTGGCTGGGCTCAGCCTCCGCAGGCTGGCTCTCTGCCTGCCTGGTCCTCGCACCCCATCAGGAGTTCCTGAGGCCCTCTGGAGTCCCACAGATTGTGGGGTCAGGTCTGGGCTGCTGGGGAGAGGGGACATGGTTGCGGGGAGGAGCTTGGGACACATTTTCTGACCCCTACTCAGTGCCAGGCTGCCCTGGCTCAGGTGGGCTGAGGCCCCTCCCAGGCCCCTGAAGCCCTCAGCTCTCCTGTCCGCTGGTGGCTCAGCCTGGAGCAATCCGGGACCTTCCCTGCCCTCAGACCCTGCCGCGCCTGGGCTCAGCGCTTTGCAGGCACCTTCATTCCCGTGAGGCAGGTGTTCACGCTGAGCCCCCTGACAGGTGAGGAGCCTGAGGTGCAGGAGGCTTACCTGTGAGTGACCTCTCATGTTTGGGGCTCCGGAGTCTGCACTCTTGTCCACCGAGCTTTCCTGTCGCCTTGGTGGGGAGAGGACTCCTCGGCCAGGCCAGGCTCTGTGCTGGGTGCCCTTGTCTCCAACCCCACCCATGCTGATCCTCTAGGACCCCAGAGACAGCAAGGCCGCTTGCCTGCAGAGAACCCTGGCTTTGTCCTCTCTGGTTGTGTGAACGTGGGCATCTGCCTCAGTTTCCTCATCTGGGAAAGTGGATAACAATAGTATCTATAGGCAGGGGGAGGGGGGTCTATTGTGAGGATTAAGGGGTTCCTGCAATAAAATGTTTAGAAAAGTCCCTGGCCTATATAAATGTTAGTCTTATCATGATCTCTCATAGGGCAAATGGGTGCACTGAGGTCCAAGGATATCTTGTAATACCTTGGGGGACTTAGTTCTGTCCCTCCCCTGGGAGAGCTGGGGCCACCTGGGCTCCATTGGGACCCCCCCAGCCTGACTTGTGCTTGGCAGGGGGGACCAGTGGGGTAGGCATCAGGCTCCTGGGCTGGCACCAGCTGAGGCTCAGGCGGTTTGTGGTGCGCTTGGCAGTTCCAGGCAGGCAAAGATAAAAGCTTGAGACTTGCAGGAGCTGGCAGAGCTGCCAGGAACTGATGGACAGGCCTCTGCATTAGAGGGAGATGACCTGGGAGTGGGGGCCTCACTGTCCGGGAGCCAGATGAGCTCCGGTCCCCCGAAAGGCAGGAGGCTCTGCAGCTAATGGCTCCAGTGTGGCTCTCCAGGCTCAGGGCCACTTAATGGAACTCCTAATGAGCAACAGTGAGAGACTAGAGCTCCCTCTGCCTCCCCTCGCACCCCTCCCTCCTGTCCTCAGCCAGAGCTCTGCCTTCTTTCTCCCAGAAGCCCTGGCCTTGTGTTTCTAGGCCCACCAGGGGAAGCAGGGACTTTTGGGACTTGTAGCCTGCTGGCCAAGGTCACAACCTCCTGGACTGCAGTATCCTTACCTACACACGGAGATGACAGTACCAACCCTGGCAGGGTTGTTGCTGGAATTGGGGATAATAAACGGCTGCAAAGTGTATACTTAGCACACTATGTACCTTTGAGAGGTCTTCCCTAAACCTCAGCTGAAGATTTTGTCGTCAGGGCTATGCAGTGGTTGAATTAGAACTAAGGTTAAGTCCTTGAAAAGTGACTTTGAGCTGGCAACTTAATTTCTCTAGGCCTCATTACTTAGGCTTTAAAATGGGGTGAAGAGACCTGAATCTCTGATGTCTAAATGAGACCCTGTGCGGGTTAACTGAGACAGCCACATACTGTAGGGCCCCTGGGTAGGAGAGTGTCCCCCACCCTCCTGGACATTTGCTCCTCCAGTGCCCCTGCGAGAGGCAACACGAGGCGGGCAGCTCTGAGGTTGCTCGGTTCTGCGCCAATTCCACCAGCTGTATGAACTTGGACAGTTGCATTAGACCCTCTGTGCCCTGCTTTCCTCAACTTTAAAATCAGGATGATGATGACATTTGCAAGCGTTAAGTGCTAAGTACAGTGCCTGGCACACCGTAAGTGCTGTTGTCATTGCCACTGCTCTGGGTCACCCCCAAGCCCTCCCCTTGAGAGCAGCAGTGAATTTATTCCCGAGCAATGGCCCTTTCCCATGACACCACTGGGAAAGGCACCAGCGAGCCTGCCCCATGGACACTCCCCATCCAATGGGGTCTTGATCTGCTGCCCTGCGTAGTCCAAGTCTGGGGCATCCTTTCTGCTCCTTGAGACCCAAGGCCTGACTGGGTTGGCTGCTGTCCTGGGCCTGCAGGGGAGGCCTGAGTTCAAAGTGGGCTGGTTTCCTGGGGCAACATTCTGTCGTCACTTCTCTGCTGGGCTGAGTTCCCTTGGCCCTTGGGCGCTATGTTGATCAGCTGACCCCTTGTGGGCCCCTGGCCAACTCTGGCCCTCAGGGTGTGGCTCCTTGGCTGGCACCCTGGGTCTCTGACCATGTGGCAGCGGGGACAACTGCCCAGACCCACCTGCCTTGATGGTGACAAATGCAAGGGATGTACCCCAGGGACTGGCTGGGGCAGTTGAGTCATGCTTGGCCTGGCGTCCTCTACCCACTGTTTCTCTGGTTGTGTCACCATCTAAGTGTGTGTCAAACCCTTGAGGCAACTCATAATCCAGCTCCCCACCCCTGCCTGGTATATACTGCTTCACTGCCTACAGAGGCCCTCGTCCAGTCAGGGGCTGGTGGTCCTCAGAGATTTAAGTTTTGACTTGTTTACTTGTTTCACAGATAAGAAAGCAGGTCGAACACCCCCAGGCCAGTCACGGGTACTGGGGGCCTGAATCGGGACCTCCTGCCTTCGAGCCTGGACCTTTCCCCATGGCACCACAGATAGAGTTCTCAATTGACGTAGTGAGTTCATCGTCCCTGCAGGTGTTTAAGTTTGGCAGGGAAGCTGTAGAAGGAGCTTGGCCATCGTGTGGGGATCTTCGTGGTCCCGTCCAGCCCTGAGCTTTTCGGGTCGTGGGGGAGAGAGCTGCCCAATTCCCACGTTCTTCCCAGGCATTGAGTCCCTGGCAGCACATTGTTTATTCTAGAGGCATCAGGTGATGTGGGCAGGTGGTATCTCCATTAGAAACTCTCTCTGTAGCCTTGCCTGTCACCCTGCCTGGACTTCCACCATCAGTGTCACCTGATTGCAATCCCAGGGGCTCCTACTAGCCTGCTAATTGCTAGGGAGGCACAGAGGGAGAGAGGGCCCCAGGGGAACCGGACCAGTGGACCAGCGTGTGGCAGGAAAGTCTGAGGGAGGAGTCAGGAAAGGGGAACGTGCCCCCCCCACCCCAGAATTATCAGGGAGCTGATGCTGCCCCATGGTCTCCCGGATGCACAGGCCTGCACCTGGGTACGAGTGTCCCTGATCACGTGGCACGTCCCCTTCTGCACACCTGCATGTGACATCACCTTTTAGGAGCTGCGGCAGTGGGCAGGGCCGGAAAGACTCCTCACGTGGTTTTCCCAAAGCTGTACTTATCCTCTGTCTGTGACTATGTCTGCTACACCCTGTTGGGTTCTGCCGCCTCTGTGCACACCCCACACCAGAGGAGTAGAGCCTGCTCTCCAGCTCCTGGCTGGGAGTCAAGCGTGCCCAGGTCCGGTGCCTGGACTGGGGGAGGGGAGCCAGGCCCGGGTGCAGCACCTGTCGCCAGCTGTGGTGGGGGGTGGGGACAGCCAGCGGGTGGGGTGGACAGAGGCCCTGCAGCAGGTGCCAGCATGCCTGGGAGTCCCACCTCTGTTTTCCCACCTCTGTTTGGGGAACCAGAGTCGGAAGCTGCAGTCGCTACTGTCCAGGCAGGATGGGTGCGGAGGTGTGAGGAGGCCGGGCCCCTGTTGCTGGGCTGTGAGCCTCTTGCACCTGCCTGCCCACCTGCCTGAGGGTAGAAAGAAGGCCGCCACAATGGAGTTGGTGAATGCACTGGTGGGTGGGGTGGCAGAGGTGAGGGAATGGAGTGGGGCCACTAGCCTGTTATGTGGCAGTCATGCTGCTCCCTGAGCCCTAGTTACCTGACATATAAAATGGGCTCATCATCTTGTCCCTCACCTCCATTCTGGTCAGCAGTGTCGGGGGTATTAAGTGAGGATTGTCAGTCTAGCAGAGACTTGGCTTCGGGCAGCAATGAGCTATGAGCTATTGTAGGTATTTTTATTATTGCAAGTGCTTAGCGACTGTGGGTGGGACCGAGGATGCTGTGCCCCTTTCTCTGCCTGTCAGTGCAGTTAGTGGGCACCAAGTGTGTGTAAAAGGCCAGGGCTGCCCCATCTGTGCCCACCTCTGGCTCCCTGGAGCCGCAGCCCCCTGCCAGTTCCTTTTAAGCACAGGATCTTTTGATCCAACAGTGGCTGCCTTCTCTGGCCCTGCAGGCCCTGGAATCCTTTCCAGGCCAAGGTTCTACCGAGAACAGCAACTCCTTTCTTTGCTTTCTTTTCCTCTTCCTCCGGGGGCCAAAAATAGTGCCTGAATTGGACGCAGCTCTGGGCCAGCAGCAAGACAATAGCCACCTCCTGACCGAAGCGCCTCCTGGCTCTGGTCCATCGGTAGAGGGAGGAGGTGTGGGGGTGCACGGGCACTCTGGCCCCATGGCCCCAATCCCCTGCTGTCTTTCCCATGACCTCTGCCAGCAACCATCCCAAGGCCCCTCCATCCACTTGTTATGGGAAAGTGCTTGTAGCGGCCTAGCTGAGAACCTGGGCTCGTAGCCCCCTGATCTGCTGTTGGTTTGGAGGCCATTGGTGGAGGCATTTTGCCTGCCCCACTCCAGTCCTCTTCTATACCCTGTCTGGCACATGGAGGCCACCCCATGGCTCTGAGATTCTTTTCCCTTTGAGTCAATGGGACTTTTTAGAGGTCAAAAGGATGTGCCTTCCGGGGAGGAAGTGAGCTCTCTGTCACTGGAGGTGATCAAATAAAATTTGGGTGTGCATTGGATGGGGGCCAGGATTAGTCAAGCATCAGAATACTTGGTCTTGATGTCTTCATGTCTTGGAGGATCTTGGTTTAAATTTTATATCCCTCCCTTACCAGTTAGATGGCCTTGAGCAAGTCACATCACCTCCTTGAGCCCCTGTTTCCCCATCTATAAGATGGGTTCAATAGGGCTAACTTTGAAGAGGGGTGAAAGTGGATCTCCAAAATGCCCAGTGTAGTGCCTGGTACACAGAAGGGGTTTCAGAAGTTTGGCCTCCATTTCCCTCCTTCCAGAACTGGTACTTACTCTGGGCCATGAAGAAGAGGGTCTGACCCACTCTTGGCCCCTAGGGAGCTCTGGAGAAAGCCAAGGCGAATCCCCAGCCCCAGGGTTCACTCAGAATAAAGATTCCTGGTGGGCTGTGGCATTTTGGGAAGGCTTCCTGGAGGAGGTGGGCCCCTATAAAGCTTCCAGAGAAGTATGGTGCACATTCTGTACTCATGGCAGTCAATGGTATGGGTTAGAGGGGTGTCCATCTGGCTTCAGGTCAAGGCCACAGGCTGGCAACCTCTCAGAGCAAATGCAGCTGACAATAGGTATTTTTGGTCACAGGGGTAGACTCCACTGGGTTCTAAAAAGATTTGGATTTAAAGTCAATGTTGACAAACTCAGACAGGCAAGTGCTCCCCATAACCTGCTGTCCTAAATCCTGTCCTTCCTCCTGATAGCTCCCAGAGCGGCCTGGCCAACACCGAGTTTGGGGACTAGGGTACTGGACAAGTACCCTAGGGGGCCTGCGCTATGCTGGGTTGGAGCCAAGCAGTGACGTAGTTCCTGAAGCTGCCAATGGTTGCCAGGGGAACGGTTGCCAGGGGCTGTTGTCACCTGCGCCCCTTCTCCCAAGCTGGCTGGCTGGTGAGCTGGCGGCTCACAACACATCTTCCCTGGCTGCCCTCTTTGTTTGAAGCTCTGTGAGGGTGACGGGGCAGGAGCTGAGGTGGCTGGACTCCAAAGTCCCCCTCTGGCCTCTTGAATGGGGAGAAGCTGACCCAGCACCCCAGTGGGCTGCAGCCTGCAAACCAGGCTCACTCCTTCGCGCTCTTTCTGTGTTTATAGTTCACTTGATGCCACGGAGGAGCCCAGGTAGGAGTCTTCCCCTGCATCCGTCCTCCCCTTCTCCCTCCATCCCTCTCACTCCCCTCTGCTCCCCCACCCCACTTCCCATCCCTTCTTCCCCTTCCCCTCCTCCCTTCCACCCCCTCCCCCTCTATCTTTCTCTTCTCCCTTCCACTCTTTCCGCCACCCCTCCATTCCCCCTCCAGCCCCTTTCCCACCTCCCCACTCACCCTTCTCCTTTCTCTTTTCTTCTTTCCTCCATCCCCCTTCATCCTCCCAATCCCTGCTCCCCTCTCCTCTCCCCCTTTCTCCCTCCCCCTCTATGTTCTCCATGCCCCTCCACCCCCCTTCCCTCCTCCTCTTTCTCTTCAACACTGGCAGTGTAGCTAGGTGGGGAGGGGCTAGGGCTGGGGTATCACTAAGGCTCCTCATGAAGTCATGACATTATGCAAGGGGGATTGGTCAATTAGCCTCAAGAATAACGAGGAAGTGGTTGGGGTGAGGTCCTCACACCTCACAGTCTTTCCTTCAGTCATACGTCATCTAAAAATTATTTTTGTCTCTGGGCTACACTCCCATGGTCAAAGACGGAGCCTCTGAGGAGTATTGCGAGGTAGGGTCCAGGGCCTAAGGGCAACCGAGAGTGTAGGAGTGGAGCGGGGATGGGGTCACCTGGGAGGTTCTGACAGGCCCCAGGACCAGGGCCCTGGGTTGGGGGCTATTCAGCTAACCCCAAGGAAACAATTTTTTGTTTTGTTTTTGAGGGCAGTGTCACTGGCCCTCACATGTGAGACCCGAACCGGGGCTGCTGGCTTCCCAAGCCAGCGCTTAACCACCGCGCCACTCGGCCGGCCCAGGAAACAAATTTTTTAAAGCATCTTTTACTGTGAATTTTAAAGAGAAGCTCTTTGCAATCAGGTAAGGTCAAGGGGAAACGGGCAGCAAAATCAAGGGCAAGAGCTCTGGAGCTCGGCCCTGGGGTGGCACCTAGTCTCCACCTCTTACTAGCTGGGTGATCTCTGGCAGGTAACTTGACCTTCTAAGGCCTCAGTTTCCATATCTGATAAATAGGCATAATAGTACTTGTCACATAAAGTTTGGGGGGAATTAAATGTATCAGCTTGTGTAATCAAGTCTTGCATTTTCAAAGAGCTTAATTAATCTTAGCTGTGCTACTGAAGGTAGTGAGATCCCTGCCCATGGATGTGCCAGCAGTGTCAGAGGGCCTGGCGAGGCTGTGCTGTGTGCCCAGTGAGCTGGGATGATGTCCTGGTCCGCCCTTCCCCGGGGTGGGGTGGGGTGGGGATCCAGGCATAGTGTCCTGGGATGGGCCTTCAGCCCTAGCCTGGCCCAGGCCTTCAGCCCTTGTCGGGGAGGACGCCTGGCTGTGGACCTTGTCTGCCCCTCAACCAGGGATCAGGGACGTGGAGGAGGAAAGAGAGGGAGGGCTGGTGGCTGACCTTGGGAACACTAAGGATTCTATACTCCAAAGGCAGGCACTCTGCCAGGCTCAGGGCTGCTGAACTGCAGCCCCCAGAAAGCAAGCAGGGAGGTAACTGGGCTGACCCTGTGGGCCTGGCCATTGGCAAAGGTGGGGAAGGGGAACTTTACCAGACAGCTGAGGTCTGCCTGTGGTCTGACAGGGAAGCGAGTCTGGTCAGAAGGGAAAAGGAGACGGTCCAGCACCCTCTTCCCCGTGCTGCCAGCTGCGAGGTAAGCCTCTGAAGGCCCTGGACTATGGAGAATGCGGACGGGGGGCAGGGATCACAGTTACCCGTTCAGCAGAGGAGGAAACTAAGGCCCAGATAGGGGACAGGCTAGCCTACAGGCCCCAGAGACAGTTAGCTGCAGAGCTAGCTCTGGACCGTGTGTCTAACTCCTGCCACCCTGCTCTGGCATTTCGCAGGCAGGTGCTGACTGGTGTGTGCCCTGGGGCCCTGGAGTCTAGCTTCAGCGGCCCCTGAGGACAAGGCTGGGGGAGACGTGGCCGTGGGTTGCAGACTGGCCCAGGAGCATGGAGCTGACCAGGACTGGTACCCAGTTGCTGGACTGCTAGTGAAAAACCCCAGTGCCGGAGCTCCATCAGACTGGGTCAGATCTGGGACTCCTCCTAATCCCTCCTCCCTCCTTAGCGTCTAAATCTCTTTAATCTACTCTAAAATTCTAAGAGGTTTTGACTCTCAGCTCCTAAAAGCTCTTGCATCCTCATATTCTCTCTCTCTTTTCCTTTCTCTCTCTCCCTCCATTCTCCCGCTCCATCCCAACATTCTAAGTGTCCCAGCTGCTTGAGGCAAGGCCAAGGGCCCAGCTGGCTGTGGTTGATTTTAATGGAGTGGCCAACCTGGGGAGAGGGCTGGCAGTGCCCTTTCCCTAAGAGCTGGTGCTACTGGTTGAAGGGAGGTGGGATGGGGCCCGGTATACCCCAGGCTCCCCAGGGACCTCTTGCCTGGAAGTGTCAAGGATGATGATGAGTTGCCCTAGGGATCATCATAGCCTAAATGGCTCTTGGAGCCCATCTTGTGTTAGCTAATGGCCTCTGGGGCAGCTCAGAGGGGACGGGAGGGGGCTGACGGCTGGAAGAGGGGATGCTGACAGGCTTTACATCTGTGTGGTGTCAAGATTTCTGAGAGTTTATTCTCATGTTGATGCCAGGTATCTGTGCACAAAAAGATGCACTGCCACACTTGGGTGGGAAACTAAAGCCAACCATGCTTTGTGGATTTTCTTCCTACTGGACTTATCAGAGCCTTTGATGTGAGAATTAACACAAGATACGTTGGGCCTGCAGTACGTCTTTATCTTGGGAAGTAATCCTTCTTAGAAACTGCTCTGCTGAGTTGCCTCATGGTGAAGTCAGGGTGACAGTCCTGGCAAAGGGCCGGGAGTCTGGAGACCACAATGGCCAAAAGTGTGGGCTTTAAGGTTGGGTGGACTTGGGCTTGAGTCCTGGCTTGGTTATTGACTTGCTATGACATCTTGGGCATCATTCAATCTCTTTGGACTTGAGTTTCCTTATCTTTAAAGTAGGGATAGAACAGCATTTGCTTCATAGAGTTATGATGAGGATTGAATGGTAATTTGTGGAAGTGCTTTGACCGATGCCAGGCACGAATCGAGCCCTTGCTCAATGGCAACTGTCTTCCCCTCCTCTCCTGGGATGCCAGGGTCCTTTTCACCATGCCAGAGAGACCCCTGTTCACTCCCATCACCACCTGGTGTCCTGTCAGGCACTGTGTGGCCGGGGTGCAGGGGCGGTCAGATGAGGGTGTGGAGGCCGGAGGCTCAGGGCATTGGGACCTTCACAGACGTGTCATGAGGTGTCCTAGTATGTGCAAAGGTTTGGAGGTGGGAACGCTCAAGCCCAGGCTCATCTCTGGTTGGGTGACTACCTGTTGGCCTCTCCAAGGCCTCTTCAGCAAATGCTTCAGTTCCAGATAAAGCAGGCTGCAAGGTGGGCGGCTCTGTTTAACTGGCTCTAGCATCCCGTTTCTTCCCTTCTTCGTCTCCCGCAGGGCCGGGACCTGTCTGGGCACGCAGAGGGAGTCGTGGGCCAAGGACTTGGCTGGACTAGAAGCTGTGGGGAGGGGAGGCTGAGCTGGCAGGGGCCGCCCTCCCGCCGGTCTGGTGCAAGAATGCGAGCCTCAGCCCTGGGCAGTGAGTGCACAGGCCTCTGGGGTTAGGCTGCTCACTTAGTTTTTATTATCCTTTATTGTAGAAAAATTCCTGAAACCTGAAGTCACTCTGCTTCCCCCAGCGATGCCAGATCACCCTTCCTGGGGGGACCCCTATGTGGTGACCTAGCGTGGGCCTCAGTCACCCCATTTGTGAGTGGGAACAGAGGGAGGAAAGGGTAGATCAGTGTTTTCAAGCTGTGCTCCCAGGAGCTGTGGGCTGGGAGTGGTGTGTGGCCCTGGGTCCCAGTGGGGCTGACAGGGGCATTTCCTTTGACTTGCTGGGTACATGGTATGTCTAAGTAAGACTGACTTTTATAAAACAGTTTGGCAACTGCTGGTGGAGGGTCCTCTCAGCCCCCCACAGCAGCCCCCACGGAGGAAATACCTGTAAGGTGTCGCCCCCTGTTAGGGTCTAAGGTGCCTTCCCCAGCTGGCCTTTGAGGCCTGTCTGAGCAGCCTCCCTTTCCTCCTCCTCCTCAGAGCTAGCCTGCCCCCACTCCCAGCCTTCTTTCTTTCTCCCCTGCACTTCTCTGCATACACACTCACACACACACACACACACACGCACATTCACACTCACACACTTACGCTCTCAAGGTGTCATTGTCGCCCTCACCCACTCTTCTCCCTGTCCCTGTCGTGGGCCAGATCCTTCCTTCCGAAGGCCCTCTGCCCAGGGCCTTGATGTTGCCCTACCCCACCCCCCACGCACACGAGAGCAGCTGAGGACCAGGGCCGGGGCAGAAAAGCTGAGCTGGGCCTCTCCCTCCGTCCCTGCCCCAGGAGGGCAAGACCAGGCTCATACCAGAAGACCCACTGGGGATCCCGCTCTCCCTTCTCGCCGCCCACGCCCTCCTTCCGCCAGCTGTCCTCTGGGAGGCCTCTTCCAGGTTCCTGAACCCTACTAAAAGCTGAACCCCAGACAGCATGACATGTCCTTGTCACTGGGTTGAGAAGGCCCCCAGTCCAGGCTCTGCCATTTGCCAGTTGATTGACCCTGGGCCAGGCCCCACCCCCCTCTGACTCTCTGTGATGCAGGGCTATGGGTGTCATCCCAGGCTTGTAACCCAGAAGTTCCCAAGCATGCAGAGTGTCAATCAATGGGATGCTTGTTAAAACCAGCTCCCCAGTTCCACCCCAGACCTGTTGCATCCTACCCTAAGTGTGTGGGGCCGTGAAAATGCATTTTAGTCAACTCTCTGGGAGGTTCCAACCCACAGGAAGGTTTGTGACTTCTTGTGACAATGGGGGCAGGCATAGAGGGTTGAATGTAGGCCCTGGTAACCCCCAACCCCAGGATTCGAAAGTTAATTCTGAAGGGACATGGGAAGTTAGGGAAAGCTTCAAGGGGAGTGTGTGTCTTTAGTGACTCTTAGAAGATAAGTTGAAGTTTCACAGCGATAGGGAAGGTAGTCCAGGCACAGGGGCATTCTGGAGGGAGGGTGGATACCTTTGTGATCCACGGAGTGTGTAAAGGGAAGGAGAAGGAAAGGAGTGGGGGACCAGGGCCTGGCGCCTTCCTAGAGAGGCGCCTGCCTGGGAAGGGTTAACTCCAGAGCCGACTAAGTCCTGTCCACTCAACTTCCACCTTCATCCTCAGAGGAAATGGGTTTTCCAGGAGCCTGGGCTGGACCAGGAGTGACTCCTGACTCTACACAGTTGGCAGAGGAAGTGACTCAGGCCGGGGCAGGGGGTGGGGGTGGTGGGGGGTGGGAGGGATGGAGAGTGGAGAAAGTAAGCTGTGGGTCTCTTGCCCATTGCCCCCTGCCCGACCATGAGGATGGGCAGGGCTGGACCTAAGCTGGAGCCCCTTCTCCTGGGCCGAGCCCACCCTGGGGATGAGTTGGGGAGTCTCAGCTTTGACAAGCCCTGGCTACCCTCTGCCTGGATCCTTGGGGACCTTGTGATAGTGGCCCCCATTGTGTCAAGCTGGGTCGGACTGTTCTGTTCCCTGGGTGTGTTTACGGAAAGCCTGAGGTCATGGCGGCTGATGTGGGAAAGACACTGGGGGGAGGGGGCCCCCTGGGGGCTCAGCCCCGCAAACCCTGTTTCCCAGGCTGGAATTGTCCGCACTATCTGTGGTCTTGGCTGCCCCCCATTTTTCTCCGAAATTTTCTCTGGGGATTCTCAAGCCAGGGGAGTGTGCATCTTGAGGACTTTGCCAGCATCGGGTTTGCAAGTTCTCTAGAGTGAGACCCAGATCTGTGTCTTGACTCTACCCGTGGTTATCATGGAAGAGATAGCCCTTCCCTAGCCTCAGTTTCCCCATGTGTAAAATGGCAAAGCAGTAGGACCAGCCTTGCAGGGTGGCTCAGAGGACTTCATGTAACAGAATGGATGCTGTTGGGAGAATGCCCCCCTCAGCTGTGCCCCAGCTCTGGCCTGTGCTGTGCGAGGTTCATGAGGGTCTGGCCTGGGGGGCCAGTGCTCTGTTCTAAGAGTACTGATGGCCAAGGCCCCTCCAGCTCTTTGGGTCCACAGCCCCAGAGACCAGGGACAAGGTTCTATCTTTGTGGTCTGTGTGGAGGTTCACGTGTGGGGTTCAGCCTTCAGAACACAGAGACCCCCTCCTTCCTGGCTAAGCCAGGCGGGGGCACCTGGGTGGTGACCAGGTGTGTGTACAGTGGGGTGGGAGGGGTGTGGTGGCCTCGTCACCGGCAGGGGGTGGAAGGAGGGAGGAGGGTGCAGTGAGATGAGCAGGCAGAAAGGATACCGTGTGGGTATGGGTGGGGGCGGGGGCAGTGCCGAGTGGACAGGAAGGACCGCACCCTCCCCTGCCCCATCTGGGGTGGAATCTTCCCCTTGTCCCCAGTCTGTCTCTTCTGTCCCTCAGAGGGTTCTGAGGACAGCCTCAGGTCCAGTCTGCGAGGAGGGAACTTTTCTGGGTGGGGTGTCAGTCTTCCCATTGCACTCCCGGAAAGGATGCCTCATGCTCTAAGAATTTCCCGTCAAGGTGCTCTGGAAGTTGAGCTGGCCGTGGAGGGCATGGAGAGTGGGAGGGAAGGCAAAGCAGCAGGGGCCTGTGACAGGCCTGAGGGATGAGTTAGGGGCAGGCATGAGCTGGTCAGGAAGGATCCAGAGATATTTAGCTGACACCTGTGGCACCTAACACATGCATGACCCTGTTCTAAATCCTTTATAGGTATCAATTTGTTTAATTCTCATAACAAACCTTAAGGTGGGCTTGTTTTTTATTCCTATTTACAGATGAGGAAATAGGAATGAAAAGGTCCAGAGAGGGCGAGTAACTAGCCCAAGGACGCACAGCTAGTGATTGGGGGAACGATGATTTGAACCCAGACAGTTTGTCTCCAAAGTCTACTCAACTAAGGACGGATTAAAGGAAATCAGGCAACTCCTCTCCCCCAAATCCCAAGAATGTCGATGAGGATAGAGTTGTCCACTTTGGAGTGGCTGTCCAAACAGCCAGGGTAGAGTGGGGGTGAACCAGGAAATGTCAGGGTCATGCATTTGGTTCCTTCCTTGTTTGTATCCCTTCTTCTGCCTTTTTGCTCTCAAAGGTCAATCCAGGGGGGCTGATACAAACCATGTGATTCTGCTCTCTCCTGACAGTATAGCTCAATTTAAAGGTCAGGGGGCCAGAGAGACACATAGACTCTGTCCCTCCACCCTTGCGTCCTGTGTGATGTCAGGAAGTCATTTCCCTTCTCTGAGCCTCAAATTCAGATGCCATAAAATGGAGAACTTGGGACAGATTCTCACAGTTATCTGTGAACTATAAATTCACAAATGTAGAACAGCAGTCACAGCAAGGAGGGCTGCCTGCAGGAAGTGAAATTTGGATTGGGGATCAGAGGTAGACAGCTACAGAGACTGGCAAAAAGGAGAAGGAAAGAAGGGGTCCAGGAAGGACATGTTCTTCTCCCCGGATGCTGGGTTTTCTCCTGCTGGCCTAAGGTGGCAGGGGGCAGTTTCAAAAAGAGTCAAAATGCTTCAAGAGGCCTCAGAGTGAAACCTCAAAAATCACAACTTAGGAAACAGTGGCTAGTTCCTAAAACACTTTCACATCCTTCTTCTAAGGGGTCCTGTGATGCCATCAGGGCAGGATGATGAACCTAATGGACCAATGATTGGACTGATAGGCTCAAGAAATTGGGGTTCCATTGCACATGGTGGGACACAGGAGACTGGCTCTAGCTTGAGAGGGCCAGGTTAGTTTGGGGAAGGCCTGGCCCAGACAGGAGACAATGAGATCCTGCCTGGGCCACCCCTCTCTTTAACGCTGATCTCAAATAGTCCATCCAAAAGCCACCTCTTCCTGGAAGTCCTCCTTGGTTCCTCTGAAACTCAGACTTCTCATGTGCCCTTAGGTTGCCAGGCTTCCCTTCGTCTGGCTTGTGGCAGGTGATTGCATCTGTCACCGCAACCATATACAGTTCCCCACAGGATGAGGATGCTTGTTCATGTCTGTCATCACCCAGCTGGCAGTGGTGAGGGCCACCAAGCCACCCGGCATCTCTATGAGTGCCAGGCACGCAGGTTCCCTGACAGACACTATACTTCTGACCAGGCAGGAAAAGACCCTGGCCTCTGGAGTAATCTTGGGCAAGTCATTTAACCCCGTGGACCTCAAGTTCCCTGTATGTGAAATGGGCCAACAGTAAGGCCCAATTCACAGGGTTGGAATGAGTGTTAATATGGGTGTGGGGGTGGGGTGGGTCAGCACAGCCTAGCAGATCGAAGGAGCTCAGCTAATAAGGGACGTGGGGGGTTAGAAACGCCCCCTCTATACCGAGATGGGGGTGGGGGTGAGGGTAGCTGGCCCTTCCCCAACTTAGGCCATAGTTGAGTGTCTCCCTGCCTGGCTGGGCCGTCCAGGAGTGGTTCCAGCATCCCAGAGCCCTGGGAACTGGCTCCCCCTGGTGATCAAGATATGAAGCGTGCTTTCCCCCGGCCCCTGTAGAGGGCGCCGTTGGCTCACTCATCCTTCACCCCATTTCCTTCACCGGTATACTCACCCAGCCTTGGTCCAGCAACCTCTGTGCACTAGGCCCTGTCCACAGAGATGGATCAGGACAGAGCTCCCTGGCTGGCTGAGGAGGGAATGCACCATCCCACACCACCTGGGGAGGCTAATGGTGGGCCCTGGCCAATGGTGGAAACCAAAGGAGGCCAGGGCTGACTGCAGAGGGAGTTGAGGAAGGCTTCCTGAAGGAGGTGTGCTCTGAGCTGGATCTCAGGGATGAGGATGGTGAGATTCCTTGGGGAGAATCCTGAGAGCCCCCTTTTTCCTGTGTCCCCTCCAGGCCTGGTTCCAGGTGGTGCTGTGGAGCCTTCCCCACCAATTCTAGCTAAGATTACCCCATCACTGCTGGGTCCAGAGGGAGATACTAATATTGGCCCCATTTCTCATGACTTACACAGGGTCATGTGGCAAGTGAGAGAGGGACCCAGGACTTGAACTCGGCTGTGCTCTGGGTGCCTAGCTTCTGGCGGCTCTGGGAAGGCCATGTGCTGTTTCCACACTTGCCTCCCACTTCACATCCCACATACTACCTGGCCTCCTCCTCTGCAGGGCTGGCCCAACCACCCCGCGGGTGAGATCCCTGGCTAACACTCCTGGTCTCTTTCAGGCAGTGACTTCTCGGGGTGACTTCTGAGGAGGAATATGGCTGCCCAGGTGCTGCTGCAGACAGCACTGCTCCTGCTGTTTCAAGGTAAGCTTTCCTGGGGGTTCCCTGGAACTATGTGACTTACATTAAGTTGTCCCATGTCTAGGACAGCTGCCAGTACATCTGCTATTCCCTTTGGGCAGGAAGAGGCCTGCAGACACAGCTTAGAAAATAGGTGGCACCTTGGAGAAAAGAGAAAAAAACCCCTTTTCCTGGCCAATGCAGCCCTCCAGTGCACCGCGTGGGGTGGGGAACGTGGCCCTACTCACCTCTGTAGCTAGAACATCCTTGTGCAGTGCGCAGCCTGCACACCTGTGTATGGCACGCATGGCCTCATTAAATACCTTATTGCCATTAAACGTTGTTTGCTTTTGAAATCATTATTAATTTTGAGTTTTTTCATGTTTTGGCACCAAACATTTTTGAGCAGGGTAGACATGTTTTTTTTAGGCGCTTTGAGGTATAGGCCCTTGAAATGTGTGTGAGCCCCAGACACTGAGTTCCTGGGGGCTGGGTCCACAGCCTGCCCCTCCCATGCCCCTGACGAGCACCTGCCGCAGAGTCTCATCTGCAGTCTCTGCCTCCTCAGGTTCCCATGGCGGGGCCTTCCGGGAAGACTTCCGCTTCTGTGGCCAGCGAAACCAGACGCAGAAAAGCATCCTCCGTTATGAGAGCACGTCAGAGCAGAACATCTCCATCAGGAACTCCATGGAAGTCCTCACAGTCCAGGGCCCCTTCCCTGCAGTCTCCCCAGCTTCCCAACTTTTTCCAGACCCCAGGGGCCTCTACCACTTCTGTCTCTACTGGAACCGCCATGCTGGGAAATTGCACCTTCAATACGGCAAGAAAGACTTCTTGCTGAGCGACCGAGCCTTTGGCCTCCTGTGCTTCCAACACCAGGAAGAGAGCCTGGCCCAGGGCCCCCCACTGATTGCCACCTCTGTCAGCTCCTGGTGGAGCCCCAAGAACACCAGCCTGCCCAGTGCTACTGGCTTCACCTTCTCCTTCTATAGTAAGGCGACTTCTAGGCAGGAGGAACAGCTTGGGCAAAGGCCTGGGGTCAGGAAAGGCAGATGGCGAGGCAGGCTTGGAGGTAGATGGGGTCTGTATGTTTACACACGGAGTTTGGGCTTTATTCACAGGCAGTGGGGAGCTATTGAAAGTGTCTGAGGATGGAGAGAATGCAATCCAAGCTGTGCTTCTGGAAGGTTGCGGTGGGGGGGAGGGGAGGTTGGGGTGTGGGTGGAGGGGCAAAGTCCATCCAGAAGCTGCAGGGAAGGTCCAGGTGGAGGAAGGTGAAGTCTGAATGAGGTGGGAGCAGAAAGAATAGAAAGATGGGATTGGATGTCAGGAGCCAGAGGTAAAATTCTGCTTCAACAGCATTTTCATAGTGTCCCCATTTTGCAGAGGAGGAAACTGAGGCACAAAGCTGTATAGCTAGCAAGTGGGGGACCCAACAGCTGATTGGCGGGGGGGGGGTGAGGTGGGGAAGAGTAGAAGAAGCCAAAGGTCAGGAAAGCAGCAAGGCTGACTCTGAGGGGTGAGGACTGTGTGTGCTGCCTGGGTTGTGACAGGTGTGATGTCATCGCTATTTCCCATTAAGTGCTGAATGGGGGACAGGGAGGAGAGGGTGGCCAGAAGGAGCTGGAGGCTTTATTGGGCATCTAGGATTTCCCTGCTTCTGATCCCTTCCAGGCAGCTTCAGTTTGGGGCGAGGAGGGTGGGGGTCTCTTGGGGGTGGGGGGTGGCGGGCATAGTACTTTGAATATGTTAGCGGCTCCAGGCCCATGACAATACTGGGAGTGGCAGGAGCAGGCCAGCTCCTGGCCCAGATGCTGTCCTGTGCAGCAGACAGGGGCCAGGTAGTCGATGGGGATCCTCACCCCCAGATTGGGATCCTGCCCCAACCTGGGAGGGTTTAGGGCAAAGTGAGGCCCAGCTGCAAGTTGGCATCCTGAAGAACAGATCTGACCTGGTCTTGTTTGGCTTGTAGAGATTTTGTTTGTTGGTTGGTTGGTTTGTTTTTTTAAACAAACAGAAACAAAACCTGAGCCAGAGGTTTCAAATTTCTTAAAAATCAGACTCTCTCCTTATAAATTCAGCTGTGGCTACCCAGGGCCTTCCTTGATGGCACAGGGCATGCCCCCCACCCCCAATGTGTTCCTGTCCCCAGCTGCTTACCTCATTTAGTCCTATTTGACCCTTGAAAACACCCAAGTCTGCAGCCTTGGGATGCAGGGTACCCAGGTGGAGGGCCTGGAGTCTGGGCTCAGGGAGCCTGGGGGTGGGGAGTCCCCAGAGCCACCACATGAGTTCCCCCCAATCCCTCCTGAAGGGGGCCTAGTTGAACCTGGGCCCTGGAACGGGCGCTCCCAGCTCCATGTGTGTTAGAAGGATGCCCGGGTGGGTAGGTCCCATGCCACCCTGCTGGGGCTACAGTTGCTGGAGGTTCCACATGACAGAGCCTCCTCCTACCTGGCCTCATCTCTGAGTGACCTTGAGGGAGTTCCCTCCACTTCTTGGAGCCTCAGTTTCCTCTTCCACAAAGAGTGATAGAAGTTTTCAGAGTCATGGGAGAATTAAATGGGAAGATCATGAGTGTGGCATGGTACCTCAATCAGGCACCTTAGGTAAGTCTGCCTGTCCCCGCCCCAGATCAGGAAGGTTCCCCCTGGAAGGCCCCCCACAATGCCTCGATGAACATATGCGAGCTGAAACGGGACCTCCAGCAGCTCAACCAGCTTCTGAAGCATCCTCGGAAGAACTCCAGGAGGCCCTCAGCTACCCCTGCTGGCCAGTGAGTGTGGCTCCCAGGGTGCAGGGTGGGGAGGGGTATACCCCAGACCTAGACCTAGGCAGGTTGGGGGCCTGGGGTGAGAGGCCAGGTGGAGGCCTCTCACAGGACTGGGATGTTCTTGTCTTTCCATCTCTTCATGGAGGAGTTGAGATACAGCCTGCAGGCAATATTCCCACATCTGCCTGAGTCAGTATAGATAAATGTCACTCCTGCCATCCCAGGACAGTACACCGAAACTCTCTCCCCACCAGTAAAGGAGAAATGATGGGCCCATTTTAGAGCTCAGCAGACTGGGGCTGCGAGATGGGTGGGGCTGTTTCATGGCCACCGAGTGGATCAATCCAGGTAGAACAAGGCCCAGGACACCTCCCCTTCCTGCCGCCTCTCCTTCCCTGTTTGCCTGGATGTTCCAGCTTCCCGTCTCCCTCCTGCAGGTCACTCTCTCTGTCCAGCTCTCATCAGGCTGTTTTTCTTTCTTGCTGCCTCTCTTCTCTCCCCTGACTCTCTTGTCTCCCTCTTTCCTGTCTGCCATCCTTTAACCCTGCATCCCCTTCCCGGAAGTCACCCATCGTCTCTCGCCCCTGCCAGGCGGCTGCAGAGCTTGGAGTCGAAGCTGACCTCTGTGAGGTTCACCGGGGACACAGTGTCCTTCGAAGAGGATCGGGTCAACGCCACGGTGTGGAAGCTCCAGCCCACAGCTGGCCTCCAGGACCTGCACATCCATTCCCGGCAGGAGGTCAGGGGTCAGGATCTGGTGGGCCTGGGTGGAAGCAGATGTGGAGGCTGTGAGCGTTCCCCTCCCCCAGGTCTCCTGGAACCAGATGTGTGCTGACAGGCCTCAGGCCCAGGGAACACCCTCTGTCAGTGGCTACCCTGTGGCACTGAAGACACTTTCTGGCACAGTGCGCTCCCTGCATCAGCTGCTTCTGCGGCATGCTATGTGAACAGCAGAATGACCCCCAAATGCCTGTGCATGCACCCCAGTCTTGACACTGCCCCGTGAGTGAGCCTGGTTAGCCCGCTCAGCATGGGAACCACCCACACTGCCCTTATATCCCACCACACCAGTATGCTACAGGCAGAGTTGGCGTCTGAAGCCCAGACAAGAGGATACCATGTGATTCACCCAGGCCTCTTTGCCCCTGGGGCCCTGGGCTCTAACCACAAAGCTCCCTAGCCAGTGCTTGTGCCAAAGAAAGGAGGGGTGAGAAGGGCTGTAGTGAGAGGCATGGCCTCCTGCAGGAGGTGGGCTTAGAGGTGGCTGCGTCAAACTCAAATGCCTACGGGACCAGGCCTCAAAACAGACACCAGAGAATGGGGAGTGGGGCTGACTAGAGAGAACTGCCGGATGGCCCCACAGGCATTTGAGTTTGATGCTGCCCTCTCTAAGCTCACCTCCTGCAGGAAGCCATTAGAGGTGGCAGCATCCAGGAAGGTGTGTGGGGGGGTGGGCAGTGGAGGGGAGCTCTGGGCTCACTTCTGGTCTGCAGGAGGAGCAGAGTGAGATCCTGGAGTACTCCGTGGTGCTGCCCCGCGTGCTCTTCCAAAAGACCAAAGGCCGGAGAGAGGGGGCTGAGAAGAGACTCCTCCTGGTGGACTTCAGCAGCCAAGCCCTGTTCCAGGTACGGGGACCCTCATCCTCGTGCGCTCCCCTAGGAAAAGCAGTGTCTGTCTGACAGAGAGATGGAAGCAAGGCATGGACCCCAGGCTCCGCCTCCAGGAGAAAGAGCCTTTCCTTGTAGAGTCAGAAATTGGAACGCAACATGCAAATCTCCCTGGGAAAGGGCTGAATAGTCTTGTTCTCACTATAGTGTAAATGACTACACGTGCAATAGTTGTTTCCAAAGGGAGACCCCGCATCTCAGAGCAATGTGCTGGGGAGAGAGTCTAGAGAGCCTAGAGGACATCTGGGCCTTTCTTCTCAGCCCTGAGTCCTCTCCCTACTCCCCTCCCCCATCCCATATGTCCAGGACAAGAATTCCAGCCAAGTCTTGGGTGAGAAGATCTTGGGTATCGTAGTACCGAACACCAAAGTAGCCAACCTCTCGGAGCCTGTGGTGCTTACCTTCCAGCACCAGCCACAGCCGGTGAGTGTAAGCAAACCAACTAAGGAGACGAGGGTCCCCATGAGGCCACCTTCTCCTTCCTCCCTATCCCCACGTCTTCTGAAACACCGGTCTTTAACAAAATGATTCACTATCTGAGGGCCCCAGCCAGTCGGGTCTAAATGGGGTAGTATCCTGACACTCAGCCTGGTCCATGAAGGGGTGAGCTGTAACGGGACTCACTCTCCCTTCTTGTCCCTACAGAAGAACATGACTCTGCGGTGTGTATTCTGGGTTGAAGACCCGGCATGTGAGTGTGGAGGGGTCTGCGTGGGGCAGGTGTCTGGAGGAGAAAGGGGGCCTGGAGAGTGGGAAAAATGGAGTTAATCAAGGAGGGCTTCCTGGAGAAAAGTGGGCTTTGAACAGGGAATGATGGCAGAAGGTGGAGCTGCCAGGTGGAGCAAAGACTCAGAGGAGCATTTGGGGGGGGTGCAATGGGGTCCTGGGGAACTGGGCTTGATCAGAGCCCCATGCTATCCCCTCCTCAGTGAGCAGCCTGGGAAGCTGGAGCAATGCTGGGTGTGAGACCATCAGGAAGGAGAGACAGACATCCTGCCGTTGCAACCACCTGACCTACTTTGCAGTGCTGATGGTGAGTCCCCGTCCCGCCCAGGAGCCATACTGCAGGCGGAGTTCTTGATGTGTGCCAGTCACTTTCCCGCACTGTCATTCATATCTCACAACAACCCTCGAGGTGGCTCCTGTTGTCCCATTTTATGGATAAGGTAACTGAGGCTCAGAGAGGTTAAGCAATTTACCCAACATCACAGAGCTAATAAGTAGAAGATCTGGTCTTTAAGGCCCTTGCTGTTTATTCCCAAGTTTTGTTTGTATGATAAAAATTCAGATTCCTGGCCCTAACCTAGGATTCTGATTCCACAAGGCTGTGATGTGTTTCTAATGAGCTCTCGAGGGGGTACTGAATCCCAGTATGAGGGCCCTTGAGGTGGGTGTCAGTGTCCCTGAGACCTCAGAAGCTTTGTATCCTGGTTTATGCTCTTCAAACCTTAGGACCCAACATCTGAGGGACTGGAATGGCCTTCAATTCTCCTTGGGGGGGTGGGAATTCCCTTTCTCCCAGGAAACTTATTCCTGTGTGGAATGTTGTAGAAAAATAACTAATGCCAGGACAGAAGAGGGGTTCTCTGATGAGGGTTCTTGACATTTGTGGATCAGAGACCCATTGGAGAATGTGATAAAAGCTATAGACCCTCCTCCAGAAAAATGCACTCGTGGGACCACAGTTGGCTCAGGTTGGGGAAGTGGTTCATAGACTCCCGAGGCCCACCCAGGGGCCACAGGTTAGCCCTTCATTGAGGGGAGCCCTCAGTGTTGAGTGGAGACACTGACACCAGCCCCTACCTATCTTGCGGACCCAGGTGGCCTCTGTGGAGGTGGATGCCGTGCACAAACATTACCTGACCCTCCTTTCCTATGTGGGCTGCGTCATCTCTGCATTGGCCTGCGTCTTCACCATTGCTGCCTACCTCTGCTCCAGGTAGGGCCTGGGAGGGGGCAGGAGTCAGAAGGGAGAACCTCCATTCCAAGCCCCCAGGCCAAGACCCTACCACCATGGGGACCCACCCTAGAGACTGGCCTGACTGACCCCAAAATGTGTGTGTGGTTGTGGACGCCATGGGAGGTGCAGGCAGCTGGCCCCTGGGGCTGTATTTCCTTCTCAGATCTGTGGATAACAGCATTTACCAATTTTATTAACTAAAAATATTGAAAGTTGGGAGAGTTGACATAAGAATCTAGATTCCTGCCTTTGAATAATCAGATGTGATCCTACTGGGGGCACATTTAATATGATGATAATAATGATAATGGTTAACGCTTACATGGAGCTTCCCACGTGCCATACACTGTTCTAAGTGCTTTCTAGGCATGAACTTGGCTCATCCACACAAAAGCCCTATAAAAGTGCTCAGAGAGGGTAAGTGACTTGCTTGAGGTCACATAGCAAGGAAGTGACAGAGGCAGGCTTAAACTCAGGCAGGCTGACTCCAGGTCCACGGGCCTCAGTTACCGGAGCTGAGTGGCAGTGGCCACTGTGGACAGCACAGCCTCAACAGTTCTCTCCAGGCCTCATTCTCTGGTGTCCATTTTGAGGCCTGGCCCTGGCATTTCAGTTTGACACCCTTCCACCCTGTGGAGGCTTGTCACCTCCATTTGGGTGCCTCTCGGAAGGAGCTCCATGGGAACACCTTCACCCACCCTCAGACTGGCTGTGTGGGGTCTAGATTGGCAGTGCCAGGCTTGGCCTAAATGCAGATCCATCTGTAGTCAGGGCCTGGGCCCGTTTGGAAGGGGAGATGCCCTTGGTTTTGGGGGATAGCTGGAGTATGCTCACTGCCCTTGACTGCGGGGGGGAGGGGGGCAAGCACTGCTGAGGTCGTTGGGAACAGGGAGGAAAGGTCCACAGAATCCCGGGGTGGGGGTGGGCTGGGATGTGCACGCACAGACTCGCAACCCTAAAGACAGACACACAGCCTCCCCACACTCACAGACTCACAGATGCAGTTGTGCAGACAGACAGGCGGGCACAGAATATGGGTGGCATGGATTCTCCAAACCAGCAACAAATCCAGTCTTTCCTGTCTGACTTTGGGAGCATCTGGTTGCTTATAGTGACTGTTTGTCTGCCTTGCTCTGTCTGCCTAAGGCTGCTGTTAAATATGCACACAGTGCCCAAGCCCGTGGGTGCTGGGCACACAGTAAGTGCACAAGCACAAGAACAGCCTGGCTACAGCCACAGGAATAGTATAGGGGGAGAGAGGGGGAGAGAGGGGGGGGAGAGAGAGAGAGAGAGAGAGAGAGAGAGAGAGAGAGAGAGAGAGAGAGAGAGAGAGAGATGCCTGGGAAGGCTGCCTGGAGGAGGAGGAGAAGAGGGCACCACCCCCCTCTCCACACTGGTCACCAGGGTGACCCTGCCCCCACCCCCCCATCCGCTCAGGAGGAAGGCTCGGGACTACACTATCAAGGTGCACATGAGCCTGCTGCTGGCCGTCTTCCTGCTGGATGTGAGCTTCCTGCTCAGCGAGCCGGTGGCCCTGACAGGCTCCGAGGCCGGCTGCCGTGCCAGTGCCATCTTCCTGCACTTCTCCCTGCTCGCCTGCCTCACCTGGATGGGCCTCGAGGGCTACAACCTCTACCAACTCGTGGTCGAAGTCTTCAGCACCTATGTCCCCAACTACCTGCTCAAGCTGAGTATCGTGGGCTGGGGTAAGTTATGGAAGGGCGCGCCCCCAGGCGGGCCTTGGCTTCTGGCCCGTCTGCCTCTCCTCTTACCTCTCCGACTGCTCCCTCACTGCTGTTTCCACCCCTACCCCCATCCTCAGGGGTACTTTACTTTGGCTGGGTCAAGGTCTCCTTTAGGAAGATGAGGTGAGGAGCCCTGTCCTTAAGAAACATATATTCTCTACCTCACTCACTCCTTTAAAAGGGAGATTTGCAGACAGAGCGACCACATACGGGTGAATAGGTTGTGCACTGCTCAACGGCACCCAGTTGGGGAATGAGTGGGGCTATAATCCAGTCCTCCATTCACCTACTTCACCCAGGCTGGCAGTGGCCCTGCCTATGGATCCCCCTGAACCTCAGGTAACAGATTCTGCGGCTCTGCCGTTTGTTCTTGGTCAACGACACCCCAAATCCCCTATGGCCCAGACCTCTCTTATATCAGATCACACATCCAGGGGCACACACACAAGTCCTTTGAACAGTGTACAGGACCATGGACCTCCACACATTCCGGACCCCAACTTGTTTCTTCTGGGTTTCTCATTTCACCCCATCTTGGTTCACTCCACTATTCCCTCAGAGTTGGCTTTGAGTCAGGTCAGGTGTTTAGCAGTAGGTGACCCCTTCAGGGAGCTCTCAATGTCCACCTCATGGACAAGCTAAAGAACCGGTGCAGACATCCCCTGGGGCCAGGACTCTGGACCTCCCTCTCAAACTGTCCCCCACCCCACCAATGTCCTGTCTCTTCCTCCCGTCTTCCTTGTGACATCCAGCCCCTCAGCAGGGAACTGCAGACCCTTTTTCCTAAAGGCCCTCAGGATGGTGAAGGGGCAGGGGTCAGATCAGGAGAGATGGGCTTCCTCTGTGGGGAAACCCAAACTGGAGTGGGAAAGGGGAGGATCGAAGCTTGGAGGACGTACCCCAGTTGGGACTGGGTGGGCTCTGGGAGTGCAGGCCTAAGAGAAGGTCTCGCCAGAGGGCAGGGGAGGGGCGAGCCTCCCAGGGTGGGAGATGGAGCTCCACACTTTGCTGCCTGCAGGCTTCCCCATCTGCCTGGTGACACTGGTGGCACTGGTGGACGTGAACAACTATGGCCCCAAGACTCTGACTGTGCACAGGACTCCAGAAAGTGTCATCCACCCTTCCATGTGAGTGGCTGTGTGAAGTGGGGGCAGGAATGTGTGCTCTGGGCTGCAGAGGCTAGCAAGCAGCCCAGGCCAGGGCCACACTGACCAGGAGGCTCCTGGGTGCCAGGCTGCTGGAAGTATTGGCCTGGCAATGGCCAGAGCACTGGGCTAAAGGCCAGGGAGGGTGAGAACAGGCCTGGATCTGCTCCTCATTCACCAGGTGACCTTTTTCATGTCCTCAGTTTCCCCATTTGAGTAGGAGTATGGGTTGGAGCAGCTGCGCCCCCACCGTGTTTCTTTGCTGCTCTCTTCTATCTCCCCGTGCATATGGAAAGACTGAGGCCCAGAGAGCAGGAATCCATGCTACCCTGCCCACAGGCACCCGGCTGGGGGATGAGTGGAGCTGAAATCCATTCTTGCTCTACTCGCCTATATCTCCCAGGCTGCCGGTGGCTCTGCCTGTGGGTCCCCTTGAACCTACACTAGAACCCAGGGTTCCTGGGCCCCACGCTGGGAAGGAATTCTTCCCATGCCTAGGTGTTTTGAAATTTTCAGTCTTTTACATCATGACCTTGTGATTTTTGTTTCACCTTTGCACCGCCTGTATTATTATTTGCTTAATATGTTTCTTTGAATTGTCTCAATTTAAATGTATTTTAAAAAGTTATATCAACTATAAATAGGAACTAAGCAGCGCTTGTCAGAAACAGTGAGTAATCATGAAAAATAAACATGGGGGGCAAGGAAACCCTGGTACGAAATGCTGGCTGAAGGCTGTGGGCCTGAGGCTGACTCTGTTGAAAAGGGAGACGAGCAAGTGTTCAAGACGCTAAAAACACATCAGCACCAAATTGAGGCTCTCCCTTGATTACAAAGGAGGAACATAGGAATTGAAATGAGGGTGACTTTTTCACCCTATGGGCTAGCGGTGTTTAAAGCAGCTCCCCTGTGACTCGGGCTCACTGTGGCGCGTGCGATGCCCACCCATGGTCCAGGAAGCGCAGTGCCAGCCCTGCCACGCTCTGAGGCCTCACGTCCTCGTCCACAGGTGCTGGATCCGAAACTCCCTGGTCACCCATATCACCAATATGGGCCTCTTCAGCCTGGTGTTTCTCTTCAACATGGCCATGCTGGTGACAATGGTGGTGCAGATCCTGCGGCTGCGTCCACACACCCAGAAGTGGCCCCACGTGCTGACACTGCTGGGCCTCAGCCTGGTCCTCGGCCTGCCCTGGGCCTTGGTCTTTTTCTCCTTTGCTTCTAATACTTTCCAGCTTGTTGTCCTCTACCTTTTCAGCATCATCACCTCTTTCCAAGGTAGGTATGGAAAAGACCCCACCCCCTGGCACAGGGCAGAGATGACTCAGGCAAGCTCTGGGCCTCATTTTTCTCATTCATAAAATGGGGGCATCCAGGCCACAGTCAACAAGTCTTTACTCAGTACCTACTATGTGCAGGTAACTACGCTAAGCCCTGGAGCCATAGTTGCAAAGTGGCTGGGTAAGGGCCTAGCTTTTACAGAATCATCTCTAGTGGGGCAACCGAGTACAGCAAGCAAGCAGGCAGCCATCAAAGGGGATCGCAGAGAGCAAGGAATCATAATGGGCGATATGATGGACAGTCTGGGCTGAGGAGGGTCACTTTGGGGAGGCTGGCCAGGGAGGCCTCGCTGTATAGGAGACATTTGAAGACAACAGAAGGATCCAGCCAGGGAGAGATCAAGGTCCTCATTACTCCAAGTGTGGTCCTCGGACCAGCAGCATCAGTGCCACCAGCAGCTTGTTAGAAACACAGACGCTGGCATGTCCCAGACGTGCTGAGTCAGAATCCACATTGGTACAGATGCCCAGGTGATGCATGAGCCGGCTACAGCTGAGGGGGCCTGGCCTAGGGGAGGAGCACTCCAGGCAGAAGGTCCTGCCGCTGGAACAGGCTGTGTGTTGGAAGAACAGTGAGGACAAATGGGGCTAAAGGGTAGTGACGGGAGGCAGAGGGGCAGGGCTGTAAGGGCCTGGCTTGATGACAGAAGTCTCTTCCTGCTCTACCTGCACTCCTCCACCCCCACCCCCATCACACACACACACACGCACACGCACGCACATGCGTGCACACCTCTGTCCTTGGCTGTGTTGAGTAGGGACGGGGACTTGCCTGGGGATCCAGTAGAATGGGGATGGGGTTGAGAGAGGACAGTGTTTCCTTCTCACCTGTGGCATGAAGGGGACTCTGTAAGGATTATAAATGATGCCCATTAATCCACACCAACATTTACTGAGCTGTTAATAAATCATAGTACTATTATTTGGAGAGGAGCAGTATTGAGTGATTAAATAGGTGGGCTCCAGAGTCCAACCACTGCTGTTTGACTTCTGGATCAGTTTACCTCCCTGGGCCTCAGTTTCCTCGTTTATAACACAGAATAGTATTGACTAGGTCTAGCCTCATAGGAAACTCCAGAGAACAAAGTAAGATGGCATGCAGTGAATTGCACAGGCCTGGCACATAGTAGGTGCCCCTGAGACTACATCAGTCCAATGGCCTGTGTCAAGAAGAGGGCAAGGGGCAGATCTGAGTCTAGGTGGCCCTGGGAGGGAGGAGTTGGTGGGGTGGGGCTGCTGCCAGCCTGCTGACCCTGGTGCTGCTTGTTGCCAACAGGCTTCCTCATCTTCCTCTGGTACTGGTCCATGCGGCTGCAGGCCCGCGGCAGGCCGTCCCCTCTGAAGAACAGCTCGGACAGCGCCAGACTCCCCATCAACTCAGGCAGCACCTCGGCCAGCCGCATCTAGGCCGCCGGCTACCCACCCAGTGTGAAGAAGCAGAGCATGGACTCGCCTCACTACTGCCTGTGGCCGCTGCAGTTGGGCCTCGCTGCTGGCAGGTCAGCCAGAGACTTGAGAAGGCCTGAGGACCTCGGAGGGCTGCGGCTGTTGCCATGGCAGCTGGACTCCCAGGCTGGGCCTTCCGAATTGGCCTGCGGACTACTCAGCTCTCAGGTCCAGCTCACCAGAGCCTTGGGAGTGGGACCATTGTCCTGGCCATCCTAACATGGGACTAAATGACTTAACTCACCTGCACTGAGCTCAGCCCTTGTGGCTGGGGATTGGGAGCCTGCAGGCCCCGAGTCAGGTCCCAGACCTTGGAGACCTGGCCCTGTGCCCCCACACAGGACAGAAACGTGCCATTAGCTAGTCTGTTTCTGGTGATCACCACAAAGGCACTCTGCAGCCCTGCCATTTTAACATCAGGGTGGCACCCATAGCAAAAGCGGTGGGGCCAAGCTTCAGACCCCTGAAGGGAGAGACCCCCTCCCCAGATCACAGCAGTAGTTCCTCTGCCTCTGAGCTCAGGACTTCAACCTCCATTAGCCTTCCTGCCCTCCTTCTCCCCTCCCCTGTCCTCCACTCACAGCCCAGGGTCCCCAATTCCAATGGTATATTTTGGGTTGTGGTTCCCAAGAACCACCTGTGCCTGATGCAAACCTTTATCTACTGCACGGGCCTTTGCTGGCTCCTGACTCAGGCTTAGTTTAGACGTTCTGGGCTGGGCTAGGGCCTTCTATCCCCTGGGCCTCTCTATAAGCTGCATCCCCCTTGTTCACCACTGCCAAGCCCACACCTCTCAGGGGACCGCAGCCTCTCCCAAAATCCTCTGGTGGCAAGAGCTATGAAGTGTAGCACACCAAGTTTGTTTCTATCCCAGTACTCTGAAGACTGAGACATGCCTCCCTTGGTGGCACTGGCCTAGAGCCCATCACAGTTCATTTTGTTGAATACGGATGGCCAGTCCCAGTTGTTCCCCTCAAGAACTCTCAATCTAGCGTGTGGGGTGTGCATGAAACAAGAGCTCCTGGAACTACAGACATGGGAGGAGCTATCATCCTGGTGGGAAATCCAGGAAGACTTCCTACAGGAGGCAGCATTTGATCTGGATCTCAGCTTTAAAAAGTCGGGGAGAATGTTCTTTTTAAATGACAAGTTCATTTTCTTTTGATATTAAAGAGAAGTACATGTTCATTGTAGGGAATTTGGACACTGTAGAAGAGTATAGAGAAGAAATAAAAATCAGCTGTTGTTATCACCGCATGAGCCAATGTAAACATTTTGGGGCCTTCTGAGTTCTCTTCTCTGATTCTATTAAGAGTCATTGATCCAAACAAAACACCCTGGGATCAATCAGGAAACACAAACAAGAAAAGAGAAACGTGTGGAAAAAAAAATAATCTAGTGCTGGAAAATTTATCAGGGCAGGGGGAAGGACAAATGGCAACTTGGCATCTGTGTTGGGGAGTCAGTGGGGAGTGGTGGGGTCTGTGGTGAACTGGAGATTACAAACCCACACTGAGGGGGCAGCTGCTACTCATCTCCAGCCGGTCTCTGCCTTGCAAGGATGAGGGCCTATATATATAGTGAGACCATCTGCTTTTTATGAGAAACGAGAAATCCAGATGGTGGTGGTGTAAACTCCCCAAATTTAAATGTTTGTGGCTAATCCAAAATATTCTCCGGCTGAAGAACTCACAGTTGAGGGTTGAATCCAGGCCTTGGCTGGTCATATCATGTATGTAAGCAGTGTATTGACCGGTGTGAATGAAACAGGTGGGCTGCAAGAAGGAAATGATGGAACTATTTTCCCATCAGTGTCTTCAGCCTTGTTTGGTTTCCCCTCCATGTCCCATGGCACAGGAGAGGCAGATCAAATACATTTCTGTCCCCTTTGAGTTATGACAGCAGTCATATTTGATTGTTGCCATTTGTGTCTAGGTTGAAAAGCCCCGTGCAGGCCCACCCAAGTGCACATCCGAACTTTCTGCCTGATAGTTCCCTCCCTCTCTGCTCCTGGCTGCTTCCAGGGAAGCACGGGCCAGGAAAGAGGCACAGGTCTCTGGAGTTGGATGGGATGGGTGCAAAGCCACCATGGCAGCCATGGATACACTGGCAGTGCCCCTTGACAGGTATGAATGTGGGAACTTTGGGGATCTGCAGAGACCTTTACACATGGGAACCCCCTGCACCCTGCCTTTTTCCAACTCCTCCTCCACTCCTGCCTCTTCTGTTGGCCTCTGCCTCCACCTTCCTCCAGCTGCTGAGGACATAGGGCAGCTAGCGGGGGCAGAGCCAGCTCCCCTCTCACAGACCCCTTACTCGGCCAGGGGTCTGTCAGAGCCCTGTCACTTGGCTAGACCTGAGGGGGTCATCTCCCCGCATCATCAGGGAGGTAAGGAAAGGACCTAGCCTCCACCCCACGGAGGTAGCACTCCCCTCAAATAAATTCTCTTGCAGCATTCAAAGAACTCCCTTGAACACCTAGTTCCTGTTTTTGAGGCCAGCTCAGATGGTGGGGAAGGGGTCCTGGGTTGTGTCCCATCTTTTTGTGACAGGTCCTGGATGCATCAGCCACCTGGCGATTCTGTGGTGCTCCTTGACCTTGATGGCTCTTATCAGGCACTTCACTGGGCTGTGGGACTTTGGACAACAGGACCACTGTTCCCACCAGAACATGACCAGGTTTGCATCTGGAGACATTTCTTTGGTGTGGGAAGTGGATTGGAGCAGCCAGAGGGGTGAATGCTGGTTGAGCCTGGCCGGAGGACTGGAGTCCTTGCCCCTGGAGACAGACGCCTACCTGGAGCCACACAGAGAAGCTGGGGGTGGGAGGTAGCAGAAGGGAGAGCTCTAGTTCTGTTTGCCCCAGGATTTGAGGGCCCAGGGCCCTGTAAGTGGCTCCAGGCCAGTCACCAGCCCCCATAAGGCCTAGGCGAGGTGGCCCTCTGGCCCTACTCACCCCTCCCTTGTCACCCAGCCCTCCCTGTCTTCCCAGGTGTGCTGAACACTCTAGGACCTGGTCTCCACAAACAGGCACCATGAGGCCTCCTGAGGGCCCAGGGGCCAGGCCGGGTTTAGTGGGCCCCGCAGGTCACAGCGTACAGAGCCCTGTTCACCATCTCACCTCACCCCAGCTGTGGGGGAGGCGGGCAGGCTGCTGGGTAGGAAGGGGGGGCAGGCTCAGTGGTTCCCACCGTCCTCCGGCCTCCCCTGCAGAGGAAGTGCCTGGGTTTCATGCCAGATTCCCACTTGCCTCCCATACCCTGTGAGTGACCCCAGCATTCCCTCCCCAATCCTCCTCAGACCCAGAAGGCTCAGCAGGGGACTGAGTCCTGTCCGGACACTGTGTGGGAGGAAGGGAAAATAGAGGCCAGCCAAGGCTAGGTGGGTCCCCAGTAGGCCCCCAAAGCAGAGCAGGTCTAGCTCTGGTCCTGTGGGCCTGGAAGGGGATGCTGGTGACATGCACCTTCTTGGCAGGGGCCCCTTTACCTTCTGATCTTGAAATGATGCTAGAACCATGACAAGAGCCCTGGCCTCATCCACAGGCTTCCTTGGGGCCACCAGGGTTGAGTAGCCAACCCCTGCCCTTCCTTTATCGCACACCCCATGTGTGTTTGCTGCCCCCACTTCCTGCCTGGGCCACTGTGACCAGCTGGGCTGTAATGACAATGATTTCATAGTACTGATAATCATAAAATGATAGTTATAATGGCCACGCCCGCTGACTGAGCAAGTCCACCGTCACCATCTCATGAGTTTTCCGCATGCCTCGTGAGAGGCCCAGAGCAAACAACTCACCCAGCCCAGCCGAGAAGTGGCGGGGACAGATATCAGCCCAGTCCTGACCAACCCCCCAGAGCCCATGTTCCTGTCCCCCACCATCCTCCCTCTCCTGTTATCCAGTCTGGTTGGGGAGGCTGGGGCCCTAGGGGTGGCTCCACCTCTTCTCCCAGACCCGCAGCAGGTGTGGGTTTGAGCCCAGCCTTGTTCAAACCATAGGTATGAATGAGGGAGCGTGAGCATCGTCCACGTCTTCATCCTCAGCCCTAAAGCCAGACTGTGTACCTGGTGTGTTACGGGTCTCCTCAAACCCTGACAGTAGCCTAGGAAGCAGCCCACTGCTGTGTGCTTTACCGAGGAGGAAATGGAGGCTCGGAGAGCTCCCAGCTTGTGAGAGGAAGTTCTGAGCTCCGTGTGCCTGACTCCATAGCCTGTGCTCATCACCACTCCCTAACGGTCTTGCTGGGGTGCCTCTGCGGCCACTGGACGTCAGCCCCACAGTGCCTGTCCAGGTGGGGCCCTGGAGCAGCGTCCCTGAGAGACGGGAGCATTCAGTAGCTCCTGCCAAGACTGGCTTCCTCTGCAGGTGGTCACAGAGCGGCGGGAGATTAGGAACACTGCCCAATGCCCCATACCTTTCACAACCTAACCAATGGCGCCATGAAGCAGGAAGGGTGAGAAAGGGGCCACAGGAAGCTGTGACGTGCAGCAGAGGGCGGGGACTGGTGGGCTCTTTAGAGCCTAGGACCAGAGCACACACAGCCATAGGGCTTGGGCCAGTGTGGGCAAGGCTGGCCAAGGATGGTGCCGCCCAGGGCCCTGGGAGCCCTGCTTGTCCTGCTTCTCCTGCTGCTGGACTCAGGTGAGCGACCTGCCTGCCTGTCCTCCGTGTGTCTGTCCAGTGTGGAGTCATGGGGCTTTGGGCATATGGATTCACCTCTTTAGGCTTCAAAGGGCCCTCTTCTTTTCAAATATTGGGAGATTTAATGAAGTTCCAGATTGAGTCTCTGGCTCAAAAAAGGGTGCAAAATGGCAGTGCTGTCATTCTGGTGGCTGGGGAGGGCCCGGAGCAGAGCACGCTGTCAGGCAACACTTGATGGATTCATTAACTTAATAACCAATGATGGCTGTCATACGGTCTCACTGAGCACTCTAAGGCCTCTGGGCCCTTCACAACAGCCGTAATTCGCTGGTGGGACCTTCAAGACTCCCCGAGTGGTTGAGGTTATCCTATAGTGATGAGAGTGTTTGGGTTCAGGTGAAGTGTCAGCCTTTGAATAGTGTAAGGAGCCTCAGGAGGTTTCTATCTAGAGATAAGTCTATTTCCTTTGTGGATATTTATGGGTTAGCTGCCCATTGCCCATTCATTCATTCATTCATTCATTCATTCAAGAAGCACTGCTGGTGTCCTCTATGCAGTGCCAGGCCCTGTGCTGGTATACTGCGTGTTCCCTGCTCTCAATGGGCTCACAGTCTAGCAGAGCGACAGGAGGACTTTAGAGGAGTCCAGGGCATAGTGGGGGCCCAGCAAGAGAGAGACATACTCTAATAAAGGGACACTTTGCAAAGATGCGGGAGTACCTTTGGCAGGAGTACAGGAACCAAGAAGTGGAGAAGCGGAGTTACAGGCCAGGGCTGGCACAGGGAGAAGAGGCGGTGGCTGAGGGGGAGAAACACAGGCCACTGCTGGTGAGCCCCAGGGAGGTGCTGCAGGGGCAGAGGGAGCCGCGAGTGCCGCCCTGCCCCCCTCCTGCCCTCTGACCTCTGGCCAGCTCCCCGTTTAAATCTAGATTGAGGTGGTCTTCAGCAGCCAGCCTCTGGGGCAGAGCAGAATGGACAAGTGTAGAACGGGTCTGCAGGGGCGGAGTGGCACCCTCTGCACACACGCCTGGTTTAGGGTCTCCCCGTCTGGACCAAATGCTTCATCTTTCAAAAATAATCACAAAAAAAGGTATTTAATAATATTCTCTGCACTAGGGGCTTGTCAACAGGTTCACATACATGACTGCACTAAAATTTATGGCAGGCCAGAGGGGAGGCTCTGTTGATACCCACCGCCCACCACGGTGCCACCTGTATTCATAACCCCTGGGATTACATGGAGAATGGTACCGCCCTTCCAGTTTAGAATGTCCGCCCCTTCCCTCTTTCTCTTCTTCCTGTTTTCGTTTTTTTCCTCTTTCTCTCCCTCTTCCTCTTTTATTTTAAAAAGCAAAGATGGGTCATATTATACACATGCTTATCGATCATGTACTTTTCTCACTCCATTAAACAATGTATCATGTGTATCCTTACACTCTAACAGAAATTTAAAGTTCTTTTTAAGCTACTTAAAACACCCATTGCACATACATCTGATCATTATAGAACCCACTCTAAAATGTTATTTTTTTAGCTCTACATTTACTCTAACTTTGGTCTGCCATCATCTTTACCATTTTATTTTTGTCTTTAAAATTAGCTGGTTTCCTTATTGTAAAAGTAATATTGTGCATGACTTAAGAAAAAAAATCAAACATCAGAGAAGGGTATAAAAAATGAAAAGTAAGCGTCTCCTTGGCCGCCTCAGCCTAGAACTGCATATCCCAAAGGTAGCCCACCTTAACAGTTCCTGGTGTGCCATGGGAAAGGTCAAGGGTACAGCTTGTCAAGACTCCTCTCAATAGGTAAAGGATCCAACAAAGCAGTTCACTGATAAAAACATACAAACAGATGCTCAGACTCCTTCTGAAATGCACACAAACCCCATTTTTACCCCTCAGATTGGCAAAAGTTTGAAAGTTGGGGTACAGTCTAGGATTATGAACATGTGGGTAATTGTTACTTTTTTTGGTGGTAGTGCAAGCTACACCCTTTTTAGAAGGAAATTCAATAACACTTAGCCATTTTTAAAAGCACATATATCTTGACGCACAAATTTCTATGGTAGAAACGTGTTCTACAAATTCTTAACACAAGCTGACAAAGATGCAAGCAGCATTGTTCAAGCTATAAAAAAAAAAAAACAAAACCAAAAAACCAGCCCTTTAAATGTTCACTAACAGAGGACCAATTGAAAAAATGTTTTAACACTCATATCATGGCACAGTATGCAAGTATGTAAAAAACGGGATGTAAAAAAAATATGTGCTGGGCCGGCCGAGTGGCGCGGTGGTTAAGCACTGGCTTGGGAAGCCAGCGGCCCCGGTTTGGTCCCACATATGAGGGCCAGTAACACTGCCCTCAAAAAAAAAAAAAAAAAAAATATATATATATATATATATATATATATATACACACATATATATGCTGATGTTGAAAGCTCTTCAAGATATATTGCTAAGTGATCCCACCCATGTAAATTTTTAAATGATTTACATAAAAAAATATTTGTATAGAAAACTCGTGATAGATTGTGGAATAAACTGATACACAGTGAACCCTGGAGTGTGACTTAGGAGCTATAGGGACTTTCACTTTTTATTTTATGTCCTTGTATAATATATAGTTTAATTTTTTTAACTCTGTGCATGTATTATTTTTATTGAGAGATAGATAAATACGTAGACACATCCATCTATCCAACATAAATACATAAAGATACAGATACTCAGTTTTACCAGGAAATTCTCACTTCCTGGAATACTTACCACTGGCTCTTTGAACACCTACAATGAGCTATGTCCTTTATGCATAGGAGCTCTAGTCGTCCCCCAAATTCACAAGGAAGATATTATTAGCCTCATTTGGCTGATGAGAGTCGAGCCTCAGAGAGTTTAAGTGACTCGCCTGAGGTCACACAGCTTGTAAGTGACCCAAAGCTCCCATTTTACCCCCTGTACCACATAAAAGGGAACTGAACTGGAAGTCATGAAAGCTGGTCTCTAGTCCTGGAGCCGTCTTCAACTAGCTGGTGACCTTGCTTCAGTCAACATGTTCCATGGAGCCTCAGTTTGCTGTATTCTCTACCCACCCCAGGAGGTAGCCATGAAGACTGTAATTGGAGTGTGGGAGAATGAGGCAAACCAAGACAGAATGCATCCCAGAGTTATGCCATGAGGGCACAGTTGCAAGGGCTTTGGAAAGTCTGATATAGAACAACTACAAAAAGTCAGGCAGACTTACTGGAGGAGGTGGTAAAGGGTAGTAGCACTAACACATAAAAGCTTTTATCTACAGAGCCATGTGCCCAAGCCCTTGTACACACTTTCCCCACAGCATCACACAGGCCCTGGGAGATGGGAGGTAGTATCTCCTTTCACCCTGGACCCGAGGCCCAGGGCACGTATGAGTCCAGCCCACAGGGTCAGGCTGTGGAGACCAAACTCCTCCTCCCCACCACCCTCATCCTTGCTTCCCCTCCCCATCCAGTCCATACACTCTCTACATCCCTCCCTTAGGTGAGGAAACCTACACAGATAACTCTGAACATTCAAGAAACGCCTGCCAGGGACTCATCAATATGGGCCTGTATGACCCACCCTTCTTCCTTGAGGACACTGCCAAGTGCTTCACAAAGTGCAGGCAGTCAGAGGATGAATCCTGTGATCTGGACAACTTGCAGAGGTAAGGGGGCCCTCTGAGCTGGGGCAGGAACCGGGGCTCCTGAGGGGACAAGGGAGGGAAGGGATGGTGCTATCAGCCCCCTGAACCCAGAAAATGCTGCCTTCATCCCCACCCCCACCCTCAGAAAGCCCTCTGATCCAGTAGATACAGAGAAAAATCAGCTCTTGTCCCTGCCATTGGGAGTTGTGGAGAGACAGACACAGGCCCAAATGATGGACAAAGTACCAGGTTAGCTCAAAGGAGGGAAGCCTGACAAAGCTTCACAGAGGAGAAATGCCATGAAAGTACTTTGCAGGCTGCACAGGAGTTATCTAGTCGGCCCCAGGCAATGTTAGGAGATACAGGCAGCAGAACTGAAGGGAGTATTGGGGAAGAACTACAGTCCTTTCAGCTGTGAAATAGTAAAGTGCTGGGGATGGAGGTAACAATGGGGAGGTAGGGTGAGTGGGGGATAGAAGCAGGGACCAAAATGTGAAGGGTTGTGTAAGCCACATCAATATGGAAGGAGGTAGGGTGATAATATATTTTACATAGAGAAAGAGTAGAGTCAACTTGCATTTTAAAAAGATCGCTCAGGCTTCAGGGAAGGCTATGAGGTGGTGATGCAGGATGAGATGTGACCACGTAGGATGCAAGTACAGTCGTTTGGGTAAGAATGAGGGCGGAATCTCCAATACCACCGCGAACAATTTTTACTGTGCACCTAGAAAGGAGCGATGGATTAGAGAGATTGTGTGGCATAGAATCAATAAGACGAAGAGACTGATGAGATCAAGAGATATGAGACTGAGGAAGAGGAAAGGGTTTAGAAGACAACATCTCTAGATGTCATCTCTAAAAATATCTTTGCTTCTCTCTCCTCCCTTCCTTTCCAATCAAGTTGCCCATGATCTCTTGGAATACTCAGGGTAGAGTCATAGTTGTCACTCAATCCACTTTTGTTTTTAATTTATTACATTTATTAGAATGATACTGGTTAGTAAAATTATATAGATTTCACATGTACATTTCCATACTACACCATATATTTGACCCCCCTTTTCCCTCTTCTACCAAGCCCGCCCCCCTTATCCTCTGGTAACCACTAAACTGTTGTCTGTATCTATGAGATTTTGTTTCTTTGTTTGTCTTGTTCCTTTGTTGCTTCCAGTTTTTGGTTTGTTTTATTTAAAGATTTTATTGGGGGATTGGGGTGGGAACAGTGTTGGGGAATTGGGGAAGGGGACCAACCAGCCAAGTTGTTGTTCTTCAATCTTAGTTGCGGGGAGCTCAGTCGCCATTTGGCTGCCCGTTGGCAGTTCATGACCTCTGAGCTCAAGGTGCCGTGTTCAATCTTAGTTGCGGGTGGGGCGTAGCCACCATCCCATGCGGGAGTCGAAACAGCAGCCTTGTTAAGAGCGTGCACACTGTATCCTCTGAGCCATCCAGGTGCAGCTCAGCTCAAGGTGCTGAGTTCAGTCTTAGTTGTTGGGGGGGGGGGAGGGAGGGAGGGGCAGAGCAGGGGGCGGACATAGCCCATAGCCCACAGTGGAACAGGAACAGGCAATCTTGTTGTTACACCAGCCGAGCCATCCTTCCACCTGTTGGCAGCTCAGTGACAGCTCAGCTTGGGAGCAGCATCACTGGTCCATGTGGGAATCAAATCGGCGACTCTGTTGCTCAGAACACGTGCTCTAAGCCAACTCTTAACCAACTGAGCCACTCGGCTGGCTCCTGCTTTCAGTTTTATATCCTACATATAAGTGCAGTCATATGGTTCTTGACTTTTTCTGTCTGACTTATTTTGTTTAGCATAATAAAAATCCATCCATGTTGTTGCAAATGGCAGTATTTAATCCTTTCTTATGGCCGAGTAGTATTCCATTGTGTATATGTACCACATCTTCTTTATCCAATCATCTATTGAAGGACACTTTGGTTGTTTTCATATCTTGGCCACCATGAATAATGCTGCACTGAACATCGGGGTACATGTATCTTTACAAATAAATGTTTTCAGATGTTTTGGGTAGATACCCAGAAGAGGGGTTGCTGGGTCATATGGTAATTCTATTCTTAAGTTTTTGAGGAAACTCCATACTGTTTTCCATAGTGTCTGTACCAATTTGCATTTCCATCAATAGTGTATGAGGGTTCCTTTTTCTCCACAGCCTCTCTAACACTTGTTATTATTCGTCTTGTTGATGATAGCCATTCTAACTGGTGTAAGGTGATATTTCATTGTGGTTTTGTTAATCAACATTTGTTGAAAGGAATGAAGGAGAAGTCTGCATTCTTTGACTGGGTGTTAGGACAGCAATCTAATTGAGCTGCATCATTTCTGTGGCCTGAAAATGCTCCTATCCCCACCTGCAGCTCCTCCAGTAGCATCTCCGTTCCAAAGAGCTGTACAGGAACTTCTATGTGCTGCCCTTTAGTGGGGATAAGCACTTACTGAAAAGGCAGGGGCTCTGGGATCAGGATATGTGGATTCTGTTCCCCACTGTATCACGTAATTAAGCTATCTCCTTTATCTTCATAATCCTGCTGAGGTAGGGCCTGTTATCAACCCATTTTTCAGATAAGAAAAGTAAGGCTCCAAAAGGTTAAACAGCTAGGCATGTGACTAGCGTTAGTAGAAACTGCCAGTTTTCTAAAGTGCTTGACCCAAATTTCAGTCCCATGGACAGAATATGAGAGTTCCAGTTGCCTAACACCCTTGTCAACACTTGGTATTGTCTGCTTATTCTTTCTAGCCATTCTGATAGGTTTGTACTGTAGGAGACCATGATTTTAATTCCATTCCCTGACGACCATTGAAGTTGAACACCTTTTGTATATTTATTAGACATTTTGATTATCCTCTTTGTGAAGTGGTCTTTTAAGTCTTTTGCTCATTGTTCTATGGGCTTCCTTGAGTTTTTCTGTGTGATTTTTAGGGGTTTTTTATATATTCTGACTACATGTCTTTGCAAACATATGCACCCCAATATGTTCTCCCTCACTGTGGGCTGCCTCTTCCTTCTCTTGGTGCTGTCTTTTGTGAGGGCAGACATCCTTAATACGAATGTAGTGCAGTATATCGGAATTTTACTTCATAGTTGATGCTTTTGGGTCTCAGTTAAGAAATGTTTGCAAGATCGGGTAGACACTCCTCCATGTTTTCTTCTCAAAGCTTTATTGCTTTATCAGTTGATAGGTCAGCTGGTAAAGGAAAGTGCATGGTCAGGCAAGTTAAGAAAGTCTGTTTTATGAAGAGATAGTCTATCAGGCTGAGCAAAGATGGCTACAGTCCAGGCTGCATGTCTAAAGGAGACTTGCAGCCCCAAGGGAGTGGGTAAGGAGGGTTCCATAGGGACGGTGCTGACAGGGTAGCATTTTGAACAGAAAATCCTGACTGCCTACAAGCCAATAGCTTGTTTGGGGGCATTTTCTGTTATCACAAGCTGGGTTCTGTCTGCAGGTGCAGGCTAACAGGCGTTTTGTTGTTTTCTTGCAGACATGGCTCTGTCTATAGTCAAGGTCCCTGAGACCTAACATTCAGAGACCTATCATTAAGTCAAGGTCTTTAACATTCAGAGACCTAACACCAGTCACCTTTATCTCTATGATCCACTAAAAGAAAGTAAAGGACTGTGGAAAGCTCTGCTCTGGTTTTCACACTTTTCCACTTAGCTAAGGCCTCTCAGACTATGAAGTTTTAGAATTCTGAAAATTATCTGGAGGAGAAATCAGCTGTATATCTGTGGCCTTTCCAGTACCCAGGTTTGTTTCTTCATCCCCCCACCACCACTAAGACTACCAAATGCCCTGCTGGTATTTTACAAAGAGCCCTGTGCCTGTTTCAATCCATCCTTGCTCCAATACCCAACCACAGGAAACCATTGATCTGCTTTCTACAATATAGATTTGCCCATTCTGGGTATTTAATATAAGAGAACCATATAGCATGTTGTCTTCTGTATCTGGCATCCTTCACTTGTCATAATGTTTTTGATTGTCATTCATATTTTAATATGTATCAATAGTTTGTTCCTTTTTATTGCTGAGTAATATTCCATCAGATGGACATACTACATTTGCTTTATTCATTCACCAATTGATGGGCATTTGGGTTGTTTCCAGTTTGAGGTTATTGCCAATAATGTTGCTGTGAACATTTGAATTCAAGTCTTTGTAGATATATATGTTTATTTCTTTTGGGTAGATACTTAGGAAAGGAATTGCCAGGATCTATGGTAAGGATATGCTAGTTTTATATCAAAAAACAAAACAACAACAACAACAAGAAACCTGCCATACTGTTTCTCAAAGTGGCTGTGTCATTTGTTTTCTCATCAGCTGTGTAGGAGAGCTGGCTTCAATACATACTTGCAATATTGTCAGTCTTTTTGGTTATAGCTACTTCAGTGGGTATGAAGTGGTATCTCACTGTGGTTTTAATTTGCTTTTCACAAAATGACTAATGATGTTGAGCATCTTGTCAAGTGCTTTTTAGCCACTTGCATATTTTCTTTGGTGAAATAACTATTCAAATCTTTCCCTGTTTTTTAAAGAAATGGATTTTCTTATTATTGAGTTTTAAGAATTCCTTATATAGTCAGGGTACAAGTCTTTTATCAGATGTATGATTTGCAAATATTGTCTTCCAGTGTATTTCTGGTCTCTTCATTTTCTTAATCATGTCCTTGGAAGATCAAAAACATTTAATTCTGATGAAGTCCAATTTAAATTCTGCATGTGTTTGGAATTGTATCAAAGAAATTTCACCTAGCCCAAGGTTACAAAGATTTTCTCCTAAGTTTTCTTCTACAAGTGTATGGTTTTAGCTCTTATAATTAGGTTATGCATTTAGAGTTAATTTTTTGTGCACAGTGTGAGGTAAATGTCTAACTTTGTATCATTATTACTATTATTTTTGCATTTGGGTATCTAATTGGGCGCTATTTGTTGAAAAGACTATGCTGTCTCCATTGAATTGCCTTTGAGAGGGCATCCCACTGAAGGGCTAAATGAGAGCCCCTGGAATGTCTTCTCCTGAACAAGATAGTAATCCAGAAACAAAACTACGTACCTCTTTACAGAGATTAATGCCATCATGAAAGATTTGAAAGAATCAGGGATAATGATACCCATCCCTACTCCATTTAACTCACCAGAAGTCAGGTGGACTTTGGAGAAGGCTGTGGGCTTCATAAACTAGATCAGGTGGTGAGTCGCATTGCAGCTGCTATCCAGGATGAATATGTTTATTTGAACAAATTAATACAGTTCCTGGCAATCGGTATGTGGCTATTACGTGGCTAATTCCTTTTTCTCCATACCAATTTTCAAGGACTACCAGAAGCAGTTTACTTTTATTTGGCAGAGCTAACAGTGTGTCCTTGGGGGCTGTGTCAATTCTTCACATCTCTGTCATAATACAGTTCACAGGAATCTTACTAATCTTGACATTCTATAAAACCTCACTAGTCTACTATATTGACAACATTGTGCTGATTAGATTTGATGAACAGAATGTGGCAAGTACTTAAGATGCCTTAGGAAGATACGTGTGAACGAGAAGATAGGAGGTAAACCCCACAAGAATTCAGGAGCCCATCATGTCATTGAATTTTCTGGGCACTCAGAGATCTGGAGTACATCAAGATGTCCCTTCCAAGGTAAAAGACAGGTTGTTGTACCTCACACCACTTCCCATGAAAAAACAAAAACAAAAACAGGCACAATGTGGAAAAATATGTATTATGCAAACATGAACCAAAAGAAATCTAAATAGTAGTAACATCAGACAAAGAAGATGATGCTTAAATGGGTGTCAACTTTGTAATTAAAAATTCAACTGTATATCTACACTTGAGACTTTTTGAATATATGTTATATTCCACAACTAAAATAATTTCTAAAAGTCCTCTGAGAACCAGATCAGAAATCTTTCCTCAAGAAAGTGAACGGGGCTATTCTGTGAGGCCAAGGAGTTCTCCTAAAATGCATGAGGTAAACTATATATATTTTGAAATACAATTCACTATTTTATTTGCTAACAATGACCATCACAATACTTCTTTGTTTAGATTTTTAAAAGGTAAATAAAAGCTGAAATCAATTGATGTAGCTCAATCGATGGGTTTGGACAATCTCGTCCCACTGTTTCTGGCTGGATGGTGTTCTAATTGCCTGCCCCACCCAAGCACATTTGCACATATTTGCATCGCTTATTCTTATATTGTACAATACTTTTTCTGTGATTTCTTTGGGGGGTTTTTCCCCTTGGTAACTGTGATTATTCAAACGTGATGTCAAAATAAAAGCCTCCTTTTTGTCTCCTGGCAAGCCCTCTATAGCTACTTCTTGCCAACAGCTTTCATCTGGCTGCATCTGCTTTTATTCCCTTTCCCTCCTGTTGCTATCTCAGCCCCCAACCGGGCAACCGGTCTTAGGACCCCAGGCTTAGGAAAAGGAATGCTGGCACTCAGTAAAGTTTCAGTACCACAGAGAGTGCCCCGGGTTTGCCTCACCCTAATATTTTAGCTGAGGTAAGGGATCTGCGGTAAAATAAATGCCAATTCACTTTTATGTTCTGTGTGGTCCCAACAACAGCTCAGTTCTCATAAGTCAATTCCCACACAGCTCAGTGTCCAAACACCGAATTCCCAGTATGCAATTAGCACACAATAAATGTGATGACATGCTCACCCACGCCACACAATTATCATTCCACAGTTTAAAATACTCAGAGGAATTTCTCCAAAGAAGACAGACAAAAACCAACAGGCACAAGAAAAGATGCTCATCATCATTACTCATTAAGGAATTGCAAATTAAAACCACAATGAGATACCACATTACACCCACTGGAATAGCTACAATTAAAAACAAAATGAAAACTGTTATAACAAGTATTGGCAAGTACATGAAAAAACTGAAACATACATTGCTGGTGGAGATGTAAAATGGTGCAGCTGCTGTGGAACACAGTTTGATAGTTCCTCAAAAAGTTAAACAGAATTACCATATGACCCAGCAATTCCATATGACCCAGAAATTCCACTCCTAGGCATATACCCAGAAGAACTGAAAACAAGCCTTCAAACTTAAGTTTGTATGTCAATGTTCATAGCAGCCGTATTCACAATAGCCCAAACATGGAAGCAACCTAAATGTCCGTCAGTGGATGAATGGAGAAACAAAATGTGGTCTATCTATACAGTGGGATATTATTCATCCATAAAAAGGAATGACATACTTACACATGCTACAACATAGATGAACCCTGAAAACATAAAATGAAAGAAGCCAGGCACAAAAGACCAGCTATTATATAATTCCATTTATATGAAATATCCAGAATAGGCAAATTCACAGAGACACAAAGCAGATTAGTGGTTGCCAGGAGTTGGGGGAAGAGAGAAAGGAGTGACTGCTTAATGGGTACAGGGTTTCCTTTTGGGGTGATGAACATGTTCTGGACCTAGATAGTAATGATGGTTGTACCACACTGTGAATGTATTTAATGACATTGAATTGTACACTTTAAAATGGTAAATTTTATGTGATCACAAAAACAACAAATACATGAAAACCTGTGGGCGGGAATCCCTCAGAACCAGTGTGGATCCTTTCCTCTCCCCCTTAGTGACCCTAGGGTCTTTCCTTTGATATCCTGGGTCACCTCTCCTACCCCCAGAGCCTGATGATTGCTGCCCATGGTCTCTCCCCTCCTGCCATCTAGGCTGGGGACCAGGTGAGTGGGTAACTCAGCTTGCAAGACCCTACCTTCCCCCTGATCCTGGACCTTTGCAGATACTGGCTGGATTATGAGACCCACCTGGTGGAGAAGAGTCTGAAGGAGAAGGTGGATTTGCCTTTTTTGAAGACTTTTGTCAAGAACTTCAGCACCAACATCTCAGAAGACCTGCACTTCTCTCTGGACCCCTCTCAGGTGACGAGTACCCCCAACCCTATTGTCTGGTTTTAGCCTGTTTTCCTCAGGCATATTTTTCAGAATTCTGAGAGTCATGGTCTCTCCCAAGTCCCTTTAGGTAGGGCTCTGCCACCTTGCTGATGGGTGCTAGTGAATTAATTGGATGACTGGGTCCTGGTAACATTATCTAGGTTGCAAGGATGAGACATTTGGAAAATCATTGACTTGAGCATGAGAAGACTGGGTTCTATTCCTTGACATCCCTCTGCTTCACGAGGTGTCCTCTGGGAAATTCCTTTTGCTCTTGGGCCCTGGATTCTTATCTGTAAAATGAACTCTCAAGCTTCTCCAAAGCCTGAAGTTCCTGTGAGCTCTTCCTTCCAGTAAAGGGAGGAAGAAGCCGGTAAAGGCACACTTAGTGGTCCTGCAAAGGGTGGAACGGTAGACTCTAGATTTACATTGGTCTGGATTCAAATCCCAGTTCTGCCGCCTAGCAGCTATTGTAACCTTGGGCAAATTACTTAGCTTCCCTGTGCCTCCTAAAGTGATAATGGTATTGCCCACTTTCAAGGTTATCTGGAGAGCAAATGAGATAATTCACAGGGAATTCTTTGCATGTCAAGGGCGCAGCCTCCTTAAAGAATGAAGCCGAGGGTGAAAGGTCAGGCAGTAGGTCTGTCTGGACAGAAGGGGAGATGGAAAGTGGATAGGACCTTTCTCAACCCTATATTATGTCACCCCATCTGCTGAGCCCTCTGTGTGAGGTATGCACTGGCCCCAGAAATTACCCATGTGTCCTTCTGACAAGGGTCCAGACTGGGAGGGAGAAAGCTGGAGCCCTCAGCTTCAATCCTTAGCTTCCCTGTTTTGATGCCCCTAGGATGCTTGTGAGGCAGGATCACATGGGATCAGGATATGGCTGCAGGGGAACAGGAAGGTCAGAAAATGAACAAAACATGCTTTGCAATTACCAGTGAGATTTCTTTTAATATTTTGAGCATTCTTAGCTTTTGCAAAATTTGTTGGAAGTCACATTCAGTGTGAATTCTTATACCCTCCACCTCTGCCCTCGCTACGTCCCTTCCTAATTCCGTTCCTTCCACTTATTCCCAAGCCAGACACTGTCACCATAACGCCCTATGGAGCCACAGGGGCTCTTAGGACCCTGGCAAAAGCACACCACTGCTGACCCTCCCTCACACTTGCAAACTGAGCTCACCCAGGTGCCTCACTTCACAGCCCCACTTTCAGCCTGACAGGTGGCCATGCAAGCAACTTGTTAGCTCCGTTCTCCATAATGGGAAACCTGAGGCTCCACGAGTGAGTGCTGTGACGTGTCCAGGGGCTCACAGCCTGGACAGCAGAACTTGGACCATACCCCCAGATGTCCTGCCTCTCAGAGCTAAGGTCCTGCCCCTCCACCCAGTGTCCTCAGGTTCCCTTCCCACTTGGGGAGTGGCAGGACCTGTGTTGGAGGCTGGAATCCTTGGGTAGAGATGGAGCCGCTGAGTCTGTGTTTACAGATTCCAACGCAGGTGATGGGGAATGAGCACAAGCCCCCTGACAGAGTCCGGCTGCCCAGGAGCCTGTTTGCATCCCTGCAGAGCAGCAACTTGGAGGTCCGCCTGGCCATATCTGTCCTGGACATTGGGGCAGGGAACGTCTTCAAGGTGAGGGGGATGGAGGCTCAGAGCAGCTCTGAGGTTCAGTGCTCAGTTCATGAAGCAACACCTGCCTTCTGTGGAGTCTTCCCTAAGGGGCCAGATAGGGACAGAGGAGGGCATGAGCCTCTGGAGAATGTTTCTAAAGTAGCCCACAGTCATCCCAGACCCCTGCCTCTAGGGTCTGCGGACTTCAGACTCACACTGGTCACACACACTCAGATGTTCAGACCCCACACACCAGTGCCCTTGGACTTGCATATGTATTTCAGTGTGCCCAAGTCCCCTGTGTATCCTTGAGCGTGCACAGACATGCATATCCTGGTGCACACATAATCATGTGTGCTTTGGTATGTCCATGTCCACATGAGCAAGCATACCCATGCCTTTGCAGATGTGTCCCATGTGTGGCCCCAGAGGCATGTATCTGCTCACAATAGACATGTGTATGCCTAAGTGCTGGTGTGGTCAGGTGCACTTCCCCCATAGGCACCCACGACTCTCCATTCCTGGCCTGCTCTTTCTTCTGGCCGTGCCCCTCCAGGTAAGAGGGCAGAGGGGCTATGGAGGTCAGTGATGGAGAGCCTTCAGGTACTTGGCTTTGTGAGCAGTTAGCCTGGATCATAGGGCCCACCCTGGCCCAGCCTGAGCAGGAGACTACAGGGAGCAGCAGGAGGAATGTAACTCATGAGTCCTTGGCCCTCTGACCCCCTGATCTCAGGTCCCGGGGGCTCCCAGGAACCCCCGCCAGGGCTGAGTTAGGACAGCCCCTTCTGCAGCCTGACCTCCCCCATTTCCCTCCACAGGGTCCCCGGCTCAGCCTGGAGGATGACAGCAGAGTGTTGAACAATCGCTTGGTGGGCTTGAGTTTTGGCCACATGCGTGTCACCGGGCTGGCTGAGCCTTTGGAGATCACCTTCTCCCACCAGAGTCAGCCTCCTGTGAGTCCCTCGCCCAGGCCTGGCAGTTACTGAGGGGCAGACAGGTGGGTGGACACCCCTGGGCATATAGACAAACATGCATGGGACTCTGCACCCCCCACCCTCCATACCCACCCAGGGGAAGACATTAAGGCCATACACACAAGTGTGCACAGGGACACATACTCACCCTGTGCACATGTGCCCACATGCCCCCCGGAACCCTCCCACTCATGTGCTCACAGAAGTGCACATAGGACCTTGCACACCCACACGCATGCACATGGCTTTACACATCCACCCACAGACGTGCAACCCTCCTACTCACAGCCCATCACCTTATCCACGCCCCTTACACGCTGATCCAGACTACATCAAATAGTGCAGTTCGTGTTCCTGTGTGACCATAGCATAAGCCTTGACTTCTGCCTAATGCACACATAAGCTAAGACACGGGAGCACTGTCCCCTCCTCAACCCCTCCCCACAATCTCCTCTCTCCTCTCCCAACCTCCCCCTGCCTCTCCCCTGACTCCCATTCTCTGGTTTCAGAACATGACCCTCACCTGTGTATTCTGGGATGTGACTAAAGGTAGGGTCTGGGCGGCCTTCTCTGGGTAGGATAGGTGGGGGAGGCATGGGCTCCTTTACGGGAAAGCGCTCCACCCACAGGGCCCTTCCGCTCTCTTCCCTCCTCTCGGTCCCCTTCCTCTCCTCTCTGCTACTCCCTTTTTTCTTGTTCCTTCCCTTCACTCCAGGGTCAACAGGAGACTGGTCTTCCAAGGGCTGCTCCACGGAGATTGGAGCCAAAGGGACTGTGTGCCGCTGTGACCACCTGACCTTCTTCGCCCTGCTGCTGGTAACAGCCCACCCACCTTGATCCAAACAACTTCGGGAGGAGCCCAGACTCCTGTCCTGGAAGGGGGCTGCCTGGCAGAGGCCAGGCCCTTAGGGATACGTGGGCTCGCCTCCAACTGATGGGTTCCTGTTGGGGGTTTGCCCACAGAGGCCAGTCTTGGACAAGGTCACCGTGAAGGCCCTCACACGCATTTCCCAGGCTGGGTGTGGAGCCTCCATGATTTTCCTGGCCTTCACCATTGTCCTCTACATTGTCCTGAGGTGGGTCACCCATGCCTACTCCTTCCAGCCCTCAAGGGCGGCAGCAGTGTAGGGTAAAAAGCACCCTGGTCGTGCAGCGTTATACGGATACCCTCTCCAAACCTTAGTTCCCTCATCTGTAAAATGGGATTAGAGGTTGAAATGTGTTGGGGCCATTTCAATTACAAGTGGCAGAAATTCAGCTCAAATTGGCTTAAACATAGAGGGAATGTGTGGTTCATGGAACTGGAAAACCTAAGGGCTTCTCGCTTCAGGTGCCGTTGGATCCAGGACCATGTCCCCAGGACTTGGTCTCCCTCGGCTTCGCACAACTTTGCTTTCTCCTCTGTCCGTCACGTCGGCGGCTTCTCTGCACTGAAGGAGCCCCAGGCTTGCACCACAGTTTCTTAGAGGACTAGACAGTTAATGTCCTACACTGAGTGCCAGAATTGAGGTCTTACATTTTATTTTTTTATTATTTTGAAATAATTATAGACTAACTGGAAGTGGCGAAAATAGTACATAGCGACCCATGGTTTCTTTATCCAGCTTACCCCAAAGATGACATCTTATAGAACTTTAGTACAACATCAAAATCAGGAAATTGACTTTGGTACAGTGCTACTAACTGGAATACAGACCTCATTCAGTTTTCACCATTTTTTACATGCATTTGTGTGTGTGTGTGTGTGTGTGTGTGTGTGTGTGTGTGTGTGTGTTCTATGCAGCTTCATCACATGTATACCAAAGTCAAGTTTTACTGGTCTACTTGGGACCATGTACCCATAACTGCACAGGTCACTGGTCAAGGGATGGATTAACTGATTGGCCAGGACAGGTCACGTGCCTGCTCTTGCATTTGAGTTAACAAAGGGCTAACCCCACCGAAACTTCACAGCTGAGAGTGAGGAAGTGTGCCCTCAGGAAAACCTGAGGATGTTTCTGGACTAAGGAGGAGTGGGTACAGGATAGGCAGACATAGCAGAGACTGCTGCAGCCTGGACCCAGGATCTCCCAGGCTCAGGGACCCACAGGAACTGCCAGCTTGAAGGAGCCTGTGAGAGCAGCCCCACAGCCCAGCCTCCTGACCCCTGGCTGACCTGGAGCAGCCCTTAGGTCTCCTGAGGCCCAGTCCAGGGCCCTCCTGCTGCCCTTCTCCACATGTCTCTTTGCCTCTTTCACCATCTGGCCCTGGGCCGCAGCCCCCACTGGCCCCGCCCACTCCATTTCAGACTCAGCCATGGGTGTGAGTGGTGCCAACCCTGCCACCCTTCCCCAAGCCCTGGCCTAGGACACTGGCCCCACTCCCAACAAGCTAAGCGTGACTTTCCTGCTGGCTGTACTCCTGGGCCTTGCAAGCCAGCTCGGAGGGCCAAGAGGAATTGCTACCAGCTCCCAAGGGTGGTGCCTGGCATCTCAGTTGAGGTAGACATTATCCTTCATGTCCCCTCTAGGCAGCCCTGGGCTCCCATCCCTCATGGGACAGACCTCTGGGACTTATTTTGCTAAGAATTCAGAGTGCGAGCTCCATAGAGAGGGAGGTGAACTCCGGGAACAAGCTCTAGGTTGGGAGCCTGGGGCCCCTGCTCTGCATTGTGACTCTAGGGAATTCTGCCCCTCTCTGAGCCTCACTGTCCCTACTACATCCTAAGGTAAACAGTTACACTGCACTGCTGGGAAGCCCAAATCAGCCCAGGATGAGGGGTATTCAGAGGCAGTGTCTCCAGAAGAAAATGTTCAAGGAGAGTTTTGAAGACGGAGCAGGGGAAGGCGTTGAGAGTGGAGGGAAGAGCATGGGTAAAGTCTGGGAGGTGTGGGAAAGCAGAATGCATTCAGGGGATTACAAGTTATGCAGTTTGGCTGAAGCATCAAATTGAGGGATGAGGCCAGCAGGATCTGAGAGGCCATGAGAGGGCTTCTGGACTTGAACTTGAGGGCCCTCACACTCGGGCTACTGGCAGGAGTAAAGCAGAAGAGGTGGGATGGAGGGGCCTGGGTGTCCTGTGGATGCTGTGGCCTCTTGCAGCCTCTCACTGGCCAGCCCTTCTCTCCTTAGGTTCTCCTGGCAGAGGTTCAAGTCAGAAGATGCCCCCAAGATCCATGTGGCCTTGAGTGTTAGCTTGTTTCTCCTGAATCTAATCTTCCTTATCAATATGGGGTATGACCCTTACATGCCTGAAGCCACCTGTTGGGTCCAGGGGGCCATTTTCCACTACTTCCTCCTCTGTGTCTTCACCTGGATGGTCCTGGAATCCTTACACCTCTACCTGCTCGTCATCAGAGTCTTTAACACCTACTTTAAGCACTACTTCCTGAAGCTGAACCTCGTGGGCTGGGGTAGGTGCTGCCTGGACAGGCAAAAGGGACGGCTGACCCTGGTAGGGACAGGGAGGGGAGCAGCCTAGGGCAGAGAGGCAGCTCCACATCTCAGATAGGTTCAGGGCTTGAGGGATGGGCAGCTAGGGGGGGTTGGAGGAGAGCAAGCCACGGGAGCCCCAGCAATGCCATGCCTCCTCCCCTCGCCCAGGTCTGCCAGCCCTAATTGTCATCTGCACCGGGACTGCCAACAGCTATGGCCTCTATACCATTCGTGACGAGGACAACAGGATCTCACTGGAGTTGTGAGTGGTGGCTGTGGGAGCAGGGACGAGGTCAGGTCCCTGGCTACACATAACGGCCCGAGGGAGGTGGGGAGAGGAGGAACTCCTGGGAGGAGGACTGAGTAAGTCAAAGCAAAGGACCCACAGAGCCAGCTAGCTCATGGCCTGGAGGGATAAACTGAGTCCAGGAGAGAGGAAGTGCAATGAGCGAGGGGTCCTGAGAAGGAGCAGAGAGATCTGGACCAGGAGGCAGGATGCCTCTCTCTAGTCTGGGCCACCACAAGCCTATATGGCACTTTTGGACAATTTTTTAAAAGGTACCTTCCACCCCTACTCCCAGTCTGCCATGCCAGGCGCTCAGCCTGGTGAGTGGAGAACAAGCTGGATTTCAGCCCCGACCTGTCCCGTCAGCCAAGTGCCCTTGTGCTGGGCACAACATGCCCAGCCCTTCCCAGCAGCCCTGGTTCTATCTAGGCTCTGCTTCTGAGTTGCTGTGTGACTTCTGGCAAGTCCGTCCTCTCTCCAGGCCTCAGTCTCCTCATCTGCTCAATGGTGGTGGTGGTGGGAGCACTGATTGACATGCTCTTTGTGGTCTTTTACCCCTGCAGTGCAGGGAGTGGTGGGGCAGAGGTCAGCCTGCTCCCTGCTAAGAGGGGCTGGCAGGGCCTTGGTCCTTTTCCCAGGGTCTCAAATGCAGGGGCCACAGGGGTCTAGCAGGTAACATAAGTGCATGCAGTGGCCCAGGTGGGGACTGCAGTAGACTGGCAGTCACACCCATCTAATGGGCAGCTGATTACTGTTGCTCTGGAGGGCATCCACTGAGTTATATGGTTTTAAAACAGAAGCAGAAATCTGGATGTTTATACCAAACCTTCTGCTTTTTAAAGGATGGCCATTAATTCAGTTTTTTTACAATATAATGTGGGGCCGATGAAATATGTCCTTGGGGTCAAATTGGCCCTTTTGCACCCACTGGGCTAAAGAGACAGCAGACTGGAGCCTCTCGAGAGCCCTTTCCCTAGGAGAGCAGGGAGATTGATAGGTAGAGCTGGGGAAAGGCGTCTTCTTGGCCACTGAAGGTCAGTCAGGGGAGACTGCCTGGGGCATATGCAGTCAGGGGTCCCTGTCCTGGTCCTAAAGGCCACCTGTCCCCTCCAGGTGCTGGTTCCTGGATACTGCCGACATTGCCCTGTACGTCACTGTCCATGGCTACTTCCTCATCACCTTCCTCTTCAGCGCTGCGGTCCTGGGCCTGGTAGCCTGGAAGATCTTCACTCTGTCAAATGCCACAGCAGGCAAGAAACAGCGGCAGCACTGGAAGGCGGTTCTCACCTTGGTGGGCCTCTCAAGCCTGGTGGGCATGACATGGGGGCTGGCCATCCTCACACCCCTGGGCCTGTCAACCGTCTACATCTTCACACTGTTCAACTCCCTGCAAGGTGAGACTCTTGGACCCGGGCTGGGGAAGGGTGGGCTGCTGCATCTGTACCAGGGGGTGTGGAGAGGTGGGGAAGGAGTGGTTTGCAAGAAACAGGATTCTACTCGGGTCAGCTCAAATTTGAGTGTATTGATTTTAAATAGCCAGTGTTCTCCCAAGAACCCCAGGGCAGGAAGGCTGGCTGACCTCATGGGAGCTGGTGCCAAGCTCAGGAAAAGCCACCCAAACCAAAGCAGATACTTTCTCTATCTTTTCCTCTGGAACCATATGTAGCGTCTCACCTTCTGTCTGTGGAAACTCCGTTCTTCTTTCTCTGCTGGCCCATTCCTACCCATGGCCCCCAAATGGCTAACAATATAGCCACCTCAACCCTACATGACCTTCCAAGTCCAGTGACCACGGTCTGATTCACTCTCTTCCACATGCTTTGGTCCGGTCAGCTGTGACCAGCAGGACAGAGTCATGTGATATGATGGCCACATGACATGCACAGAGTCTCTAAGGAGCTGTGGAAGCAGGGAGGAAATGTTTAGTGGAGGAAATGATTTGATACATCTACTCCCTGCCCCTACAGGGTCCTTCCTCTGATACCCCAGCAAAGGGGCAGGTGCCAGGGTGTGAGTCACAGCTTCCCTGCTATCACCTGTCCTCTGTGTTCCTTATACCCCTGTTTCACACACACAGCTTAAAGAAGCCTCGCAGCCTCACAAGGAAACAGCCGAGAAACAAACTTTGATTCACAGTCTCATCCTGTCTAGAGGAGTCACTGGGGACCCCGGGTGCAGGGCTAGACCCCAATGCCTCATGGGACTGTGTGGCATAGTGGTTGGTAGCACTGGGAACAGGAAGGCCTGGGTTCAAATCCCAGCTCCACTCCTCACCCCAGCAAGTCACTCAGCCTCTCTGATCCATCCAGTCACCTGTATAGGTGTGATAATCCCAACACTTATCTCACCAGGTTTCATGAGAAATAACTGAGATAATGCACATGGGGGATTTAATTGGCCTTCAGTATGTGCCAACTATCTTAGTAACAACAGAAGTCATTATTATTAGGCCATTTAAGATGGTCCGCAGATGAAGAATCATGAGTCCACGTCTAGAAAATCCAAGAGGTTAAAGGTTGGAGAGAGAGATACCTTAAAGCTGTAGATTATATCATTATTCTTTCAGAGGTTACCCATAATATTTAAGCCCGAACACTTCACTTTTCTGAGTTGTTTCTACTGAGTGTGAGTTACTCAGTACTCTACCTTTCTCTCAAACACAACAGAGTCCTCAGTATACTTTAACTTCCCTTGAACTTTTCTCAGTATTCTTATTGTTGTTTAGAGCTTTAGTTGCAAATTTCTCTTAAACACACACAAAGCTTTTATTTTTATCCATTTCTGTACTTACTATGATTTTTTACCTCACACCATCCCTCTTCTTGCTGAACTGCATCCTGTAGTAATCCTTTATAGAGGGGGCAGTGGGAGAAACCCACTGTGGCGGTGTGTTGTATGTCTGAAAATTCTTTTATTTTGTTCTTTCGTATTGGTGATAGATGTTTTTATACAGTACTCTCCCCTTATCTGCAGGGAATACATTTCAAGGCACCACCATCCCGCTCCCCCGCAGTGGATGCCCAAAACTATGGATAGGACGAACCATATACACTATGTTTTTTCCTATACATGCATACCTATGATGAAGTTTAATTTATAAATTAGGCACAGTAAGAGATTAGCAACAGTAACTAATAATAAACTAAAACAACTCTACCAATGTACTGTAATAAAAGTTATGTGAATGTGCTCGGTCTCTCAAACTATCTTGTTGTTCTTGTGCTTGTCCTTCTTCTTGTGATGATGTAAGATGACACAATGTGTATGTGATGCGAGAAGGTGAGGTAAATGACATAGGCATTGTGACTATTGCTGGCTACTATTGACCGTCTGATAATAGGTCAGAAGGATAATCATCTGCTTTGGGTGATCCCGGATTCAGAGTCGTGCTGATTGACTGCGGGTAACTAAAATCGTGGAAAGCGAAACCACAGCATGTTGTATAGGTTTTTTTCAAGGACTCCAAGACTTCTGGTTTTTTTTCTGGAGTAGGTTTCATTTTTGCCTGATTTTCCCATATGTTCTGAAATTTTTACAATGGGGCTATTTCTCCTCTGGGCAGCCTCCAGCCAAGCAGCCCAGCCCCCTGTCACCTCCCAAACCCCAGGCTCACTGATGCCCTCTCCCCACTACAGGTATCTTCATCTTCTGCTGGTTCATCGTGCTCTACTTCCCAAGCCAGAGTGACGTGTCCTCCTTCTCCGGTACTGCAAGAGCAGAGCAGACCCACACGATGTCACACGAATAGGGGTCTGGCCCTGCACCCTGGACTCAGCTCTGACTTGCTGTGTGACCTTGGACAGCTCCCTGCCTCCTTCTGGGCCACAATTTCTATGTCTGTATATGTGGCTGGGGAGGGTGGGGATGGGGACCAGATTGGACCATATGACCTCAAAGGTCCCGTGGAGATTCATCTATAGTCTGAGAGTCCACACATCCAAGACTACAGAAGTCTAAATTTCCTATAATACTGAGATCCTTGCCGGCACAGAGCGACACCGTCACCCCTGCCACCACGCCTCACGCCCCACCTTTACAGCAAAACGCATATGTCTGCCATTATCTACTTTCTGGTCTCAGTAAGGGCCTGAGACCAAATAGGGGAAGTCTGTGGTTGGCTTTCAAAGGAGTCCTCAGTCTCTCCGCTTCTTCCCTCTTGTCACTGCCTTTCTACAGTTCCACCCTCTGGCTGCCTGTAGTGAGGGACATTTGGGAGGTGTCATCCTCTCAGGCACTGGGGCAGCTGTGAACTGAAGGTTTGTTTTTGGGGGTTGGTCCTCCCAGCCAGCTTGCTCCTGGTCTCAACTAGTCCCACTCGGGCATATTTTCACAGAAGAACCCCCACCATTCGGGGGCTGCCAGCCCTCCAGTTCTCCAGGACACTGAATTTCAGAGAATGCCACATACTCAGTGGTGTAAGACCTCAAGCAAGCCTCCAAGCCTCCACTCTGACTGTCGCATGGAAAGCCCAACTTCTGATCTGCTGTCACAGTGGGGAGGAGGTCCAGGGCTCTGTACACCCGAGGGCAGAGGGGCCAGGCCAGGGAAGGGGGTGGGCTGAGCTGAGAGAGGGAGAACATTTCGCTCAGAATCTAAGCTTGGCAGAGCAGGCACTTTGATGGTCTCACTCACCTGGCCAGCCCAGCCCTGGTGCATTTCAGGCACTGAATAAATATTTGCTGGCTGAATAGGAGGATGTGAGTTTGGCACCAGCCTGATAGGGCCCTGAGATAGGGGACTATCTCTGGCCAGACCCAGCTTGGGTATGTCACTTCCTGTGGCTGGGCCTCTGTGAAGCAACCATGTACTGTGTCCTTAGTAGGACACAAAAAGAGGCAGGGACAACAGAGATAGAGGAAGGGGTTGAGAGATGGAGAGAGAGAGAGAACTAACAGATAAGCTGACACAAAGAAAGAAAGCAGAGAGAAGGACAGATGTAGAAAGACAGCAGCAGCACCCTGCCCAGCCTGCCCCAACCAGGAGGGCAGACACTGGGATCCGTCCCTCCCCCCCAGCCCCACCCCACATGTTCATGTCCCCACTGTAGCCTTTACTTACTAACCATCGAGGGCTTCTCCCCTCCTACTCAACCCCCACCCTCTCCAGTGGGCTTTGGGGACACTCAAGTATCTTCTACAGGTGAGAACTTATCAGTAGACCCTCCCCACAGCCCCTGGGCTGCCAGCTTCCTCCCAGATGCCAAGCTCTGACAGGAACTGAAGCAGCAAACAGATGAAACACAGGAAGGCGGGCACCCTTGTTTTATGTAAGTTGCTGTGTTCCTGGAAGGGAAGTCCTAGGGTGTGGACATTACACCAGTTAAGCCACATTTTTGTACACACATTAGTTTTTGTGCACACATTTGGTGGGTTTGGGGGCTTATCTTCACAGATGTCTCTTTCTCACCTGAAGGTCTCAGCTCCCTTATCCCAAAGTCTCAAGTTACCAATCTGTTCACAGAAAGAACAGATACAGACAATAGTGTCTGACAGACCTGGCTTCAAATCCTGGCTCTGCTACTTAGGAGCTGTGTGACCCTGGCCATGCCACCTCACCTCTCTGAGCTATAGTTTCCCCCTCTGTAAAATTGAGATCAGGTCCTTGCCTCATCCTGAGAGCATTAAGTGAGGTGACAAACGTTAAGTGCCCAGCACTGACGCAACAAGAGTCAGTGGTCTTGGCTCCCTGAGACCCCCTTGGCTTAAAGAAAAATCAGGTGGAGCCCTTGTGTAAAGCATGTCCCTGTATGTAAACTAGGAGGGGTGTGAAGGTTAAAGCTCCCTTCCAGATTTCTCTGCAGCTCTGCCAAGTGGACCAGCTCTGTGTGGGGACGAGGCACGGAGGCCCTGAGAGGCCTGGCAATGTACACAAGGGAGCTCTACAAGCTGGGTTGATGCTAGGGCCTGGCCTCCCTGGGTTGCTCGCACCTTCTCCCAGAGCATTCCCTGGGTTCAAGAATTATCACCTTGTTCTGACCCCCCCAAACCCTGGGCTGTGGCTTTCCCAGATATGCTCAGTGGGATGTGGGACCAACAAAACCGCAAGCCCCAAATGGACTGGGTTTCTTGGTACATATGGAGAGGGTAGATGAGGGGTGCAGTTAACAATGAAAATGTGCTATTATTCTGCAGGCTGTCCACCCTAGGGCCAGGCAGGGGCAGAGGGGCTGGGGTTCCTCATTGTCTGGGGTCACTGCAAAAGCAGCTCCAAGTGCCAAGCTGAACACATGCTAAGGCCAGGCAGGGTCATGGTAAAAATACACCCCAAGGCCCAGTGTGAATGTATAGGGTTGCCTGTCACTGAACCGTCCCAATAGCAACCAAAAAGGTGGACAGCTCCATGGTCAAGAGTACAAACTCTGGGGTCAGTGCCTGGTCCAAATCCTTCCTCTGCTACTTGCCTTGGACCAATTCTTCACCTGCTGAACCTGTAAAGCAGGAATGGCACTAGCTGCCCCACAGGCTGATGAAGGATTAAATGAGATAGTGGCTGATAGCGCCTGTTCCACCTGTCCCAGCAGGAGTGTGACTGAGCCAGAGGTTGGCCATCACCTTATCAGGCCCCGGGCTACAGTAGTCACCTGTGTGCTACGGGAAGGTCCCCCCCGCAACACCACTACCGCAGCTCCCTGGTTCTCTCTGTTCTGCCCCAATTTCTTCATTCCTAGTGTTTTTTTTTCAATACAATATAACAAATACACAGGAAAATAAGAAGATTTACTTGCTCTGTGCTCCCAGATAGATAATATCAAAAGATAAAAATTCTTTACAAATTAATCTATGGACACAATGCAATTTCGATAAAGATTCCAAATGATTTTTAAAGACTTTCCAAAACATTATTCTAAAATGTATATGGAGGCGTATAGGCCTCAAATAGCTAAGCCAAGCTTAATGAAAGAGGGTACAAAACGAAGACTTCGCCTGCAGATAAGGAGTTATTAGAAGACCACTATTGTCTTCTAATAACTTCTTATCTGCAGGTGAGGTCTGTGCAGGGTAGACATGAAGACCAGTGGAACAGAACAGAGGTTTCTGTGGCAAACTCGTGCACCTGGAGGACTTAATACGTGACAGGCATGGCATCATCAAGAAGCGATGGGTGGTCTGATGATGGCATTGAAAAACTGGCTCATTATATGGAGAAAAATAAAACAGGATCCCTACCAAACCTTTCATAGAGATGAGTTCCAGGCAGATTAAATGTCTAAATGAGATGCCAAAACTATAAAATTAATGTAGGAAAATATTTTGTGACCTAAGGGCAAGGAAGGGCTTCTCAAGCAAAAATTCATAAGCACAAAACATCAGATAAAACCTGGCAAATTTAATTACATCCAAATTAAGGTTTTTCTGTTTAACGAAGGACCCGCCTCCCCACCCCCACCCTGGGCAATGTTAATAGACATGTGACAGAATGAGGGTAAGCATTTGCAACACTGGAAACCAGGGACAAACATCTGGAAACCCTGCGAACCAAAACAAGGACACACCCCTGACAGAGAGGAACACGTTGGACAAATTCAGAGAAAGAAACATCCAAAACTAATACGTTAGCACACGAAGACACCTTTAAAGTCATTCGTGATCAGAGGGAGGCACGTTTCATAACAATATGTGAAACTGGCAACCATTAGGAAGCCAGACAATATCAGCTATTGGCAAGGGCAAGTGTTCTAGGCTCCCTCATGCATTGCAGAAGGTGGGGAGAGGGTAGGTTCCCCTGCCTGGAGTAAAACAGGGTGCTGCCGCTGAACAGCAGTCCTGTTCCTGGTTACTTATCCCAAGGGAACAGTCTTATAAGTCAAAAAGGGACACAACCAATGACACGTGCAGCACTATCTGTGATGGAAGGGAGTTCAGGGCGAAGTGGGGTGTCCATCTGTCCATCATGGAGAGTGGAGAGTCATTAATGTGGGCCTGTGCTGTGGACACCCAGCAGCGTGGATGGATCTTAAGAACATGGTGCTGGGCCAGCCAAGTGGCTCAGTTGGTTAAGAGCTCGCTCAAGAGTGAGAGCAGAACTCTGAGCAAAAGCAGTTCGATGCCCAGCCTGAGCTGAGCTGCCGCTGAGCTGCCAATAGGTGGCAGGATGGCTCATCTAAAAAACAAACAAACAACATGGTGCTTAGTGAAGATAAAAGAAACAGGAGCTAGGAACACCCCATGATTTATACAAATTAAAAACAACAGCATGCAAAACAATGCTCATTTTGGAAAAAGATGCACACAAGAATGGTTGCCTGTAGGGGCAGAAAATGGGAGTGGGTGTAGGGATAAAAAGGAATAAATAAATATACAAAAGAAATGGGCTGTTAGGTGGGAGAAATGGGAAAATGAAGCCTCGGTTCCATCCCAGTAGCCTAACACATCACCTGCTTCCCTTCCCTGCCTTCGCCCCTGGCCAATTCCCCACAGAGCTCATCACAGGAAGCACACCAGGACTGAGGGCCTTAGCTGTCTCTTGAGCTTTTCCTCAGCCTAATTTAGCCTTCACATGCTATGTTTCATGACTGCATAATATTCTAACCAGAAGAAAAAGAATCCTCTTTATTATTGAGAATTGAAGTGATTCCTGTGTTTCCACCAGTAACAACAGCCGTATAACCTTGTCAGGACATCTGCAGTATTTTTCCAGACCCCTACCTCCGAACCTCCACAGGCCGAATTATGACTTTTGTGGGCTCCTCTTTCCAAAAACCAAAAGAGTACAAATTATATTTTATGACTAACATTGGTACAAAGACGAATATAATCTAGGGTAGACTCATAATTGCATATCCATGATTAGTCTATTCATTTTTTTTTCTTCTGAATTTGGAAGAAATTAAAGTGAAACGTCTTCATGGGCCTCTAACCTAATGGGCACGTTTTCCCTGTCCTGTGAGCTTCCTACTAAATCAGAGGCCCAGCATGAATGAGAACCCAGGACTCAGGCAGAGGACAGGACCCACACTGGTTTCCATCTGTCCTGATGAAGGCCATATTGACCATGCATGGTGCAAGGGCAGTAGTGTCCTGGTAAATGTTTAACAACCGGTTTGATGAGAGAAAAAGCCCTGGTCTATAGCATGTGCCAATTTCTGCGGTGTAAATAATCCCGTGGCCATTTTTAGGGAAATTTTTATCAATGCCACATCACCAAACAGAAGTTGGGAAAAGATACAGAGTAACTCACCATTATATAATTTTTTTTTTTGAGGGCAGTGTCACTGGCCCTCATATGTGGGACCCAAACCAGCGCTTAACCACCGCACCACCTGGCCAGCCCTATAATATTTTTATTATACAGATACAATAGGCCTAAATAACCTCAAGAGCTTATGTAATAGTACAATGCAGTAAAATCATCAGGAAGGGGTGCATTTTGGGTATGCATTGCCTTTGTTTTAGATATAATCTATTTAGTTATACATTTTGATAATTTAATTTTTAATAATGCCTTTGTTTGTCAACTGGCTCACAAACATTCTTGAAATTTTAATAATTGCTCTTGCAAGCTGCCACAAGCTGGCTCCAGCCACCACTGGTCAAGGGACCTGCAGTAGCTGGTCTTCTGGACCCAGAACTGGGTTATGACAGAAGACTACATTTCCCAGAAGCCTCCTCTCCCAGGACCAGACCTCAGCTTCCGAAAGCTGTTCCCATGGAGACAGGCTAACAGATGGTACAGGCTGTCCTCAGAGAGGTGAGAGGGGGAGTAGAGGACTGAGGGTGGTTGGACCCTTCCTGTCAGGGAGAAGGGAAGGGTGGTAAGAGGGCTTCCTCTGCCTGGGGCTGTCAGCCCTGATCTTTCTGGGGAAGGGGTGTGTGTGTGTGTGTGTGTGTGTGTGTGTGTGTGTGTGTGTGTATTGGGGAGGAGGAGGCTGCTTCTGGGAAGGAGGGTGTGGAAAGTGGCCTGTGGCAGTGGGGAGGGCCTCTGGGCCTCTGGGTACAGTCTGGGGAACTTTGAGGCAGGACTGCCCTCCCAGAACTGCCCTCTAACTGATGAGGCAGCCCAATATTCCGTGGAGAACAAAGTATTACGAGTTCTGGCCCATCTCTGCCTCTGATGATGATGTTCTGTGACCTTACGCTCAGGGCCCATCTCAGTGCCTGCCCCAGTCGTAAACCCCTGCTGCCCACTGACACCGTGACCCTCTCCCCATCCTACTTCTTTCCTTACTGACTACTCTCCTCCCACCCCACACCATCTTTCTGAGACTTCCCCATCTCATTAGGCCCTTAAGTGCATGGGTTTCAAATCCCAGATCTGCACTTACTAGCTCTGTGAACTTAGGCAGTTTCCCCTTGTTCCAGATCTCAATTTTTCCTCTACAAAGTGGGTATCATAATAGCGTCTACCTCACAGTCATTGGAGGATAAATGAGATTATCTCTGTAAAACCCTTAGTTAGCATAGTGCCTGGGACTCAGTAGATTTCAGTAAACTGGAAGTGCCTTTAATAGTTATTATTGCCCTCCCCGAGCTTGTTGTCTCTGTGCCCAAGAAGCAGACAAATGGATCTAATGACCAGGCTGTGTTGCTTGGCTGGTGGGCACAGCAGAAGGTTCGCTGCAGGAAACTGGGGTTCTGAACAGGCCTGCTGGACACAAGGCCTCAGGTGTGATGTTGACTAGGGTACCTCCAGCAAAGCAAAAGGTGCGTTCAGCCCCTCCTGTATCCTACAGAATGTCAGCATCAGACAGAAAATGTCTGTCCCTCTTTTAGTATTGCAGAAGGGGAAACTGAGGCCCAGGAAGGTGCAGGGAGTGGCCCAAGGGTGCAGCAGGAGCTGGTGATAGAGCCAACTTTTCCCCCTAGCCAGGCTGGTGGTCAGTGACTAGCCTCCCCAAGAAGCCAAGGCCCCAGGTAGGGGTTGGAGCAGGGAAGTAGGGCCTAGCTTCTTGGTCCTGGTCCACCCCAGGGGCTGATGACAAATCAAGGTAACATATCACCTTACTATTATGAATAATTTTCTTTAAACCAATTCACTTATTGGACTTAATAAACATTTAAATAGAACATTTTATAATATTAAAGTAATCCCTTCAGCATTAGCATCACGTACCATAAAGAGAAGGTAGTATCAGAGTAAATATACAAAAAGCCAAGCAATGTTAGTAAGTTTGGGCTATCCAGTCCTGCCCTGACAATAGTTCTCAAGCTGTGGCCTGCTTGTATTTGTTGTAAAGAGAGGTTGGTGAATGCTGAAAATGTGTAAACAGACATGCTAGCACCAAATGGAGACTTTCTCCTCAATGGAAAGGAAGTTTAAGAGAGATTCGCTTCCTCCCTCTGTGATCTAAAGCACTGAAAATCACAGCTCACGGACACAGGTGGTCTTGGTGGTGCCTTCCTGGTCTGAAGTTGGCACCATTCTGAGTGCGTGTATCCCTCTAGCAGAGTCTCCATCTCTAGACAGTCAGAGACACGCCAGAATGGAGGTCCTGAAGGAGAAAGTGGAGGAGGAGGAGGCAGCTGAGAGAGAGGAGGCAGCCGAGCGGGCAGAGAGGGGTGAGAAGATAATGAGGCCACCAGAGGTCCAGCAGGAGGGAACCATCATGACGCAGGAGATGCTCAGAGACCTGGAGAAAAGACTGTCAGAGATTGAGATCACCAATGTCCCAGAAAGGGGCTCGTAAGTACTGAGGTGGAGGCTTTGGGCCCAGCTGCCCTGGAGAAGGTCAGAGCAAGGCGGGGTGAAGGAGCCAGGCAGAATGGGGGCACCTGGGCTCGGAAGCAGGACCAGGAATAGAGATAGCAGTTAAGGTGAGGGCTCTGCTTTCAGACTGGCTGGTCCCACTCTTCCCCTCTCACTAGCTGTGTGACCCTGAGCAAGTCACTCAACCTCTCTGTGCGCCAGCTCCCTGATCTGTTTAAAAATTCAGATTCTAATAATGATACTTCCCTCCTAGGTAGCTGTGAGGATTAAACAAGGAAGAGATAGAGCCCAGGGCAGCTAAAGTGGATCGAGGGTTCCCTGTGTGCCAGGCCTGGCCTCACATGGCCTAATTAATGCCATCCCTCTTGCGGGCACAGGATCATTACCGAGGACACTATCGACACCTTCAAGCTGCCCCTTTCCTACCAAAGCAACACGCTCAAGGAGGAACACCTGCTGCAGGTGGCAGACAACTTTTCCCTCCAGTACAGCCACCTGTGCCCAGACCGTGTGCCCCTCTTCCTGCACCCACTGAACGAATGCAACGTGCCCGTAAGGCCGGATCTGTAGGGCAGGGCTGGGGGCTCAATAGCAGAGGGTGGAGGGAGGGGGCCCAGGCACAATGCTCTTGTGGACCAGAGCTTATAGTTCGGAAGCAGCATACACTCAAATGCTGGCAGGCTCCAGCAGGCTTGGTGTGAATCAGCCTTGGGGGCTGTGGTAGCCTGGAGACCCCGTGCCCCTCCTATGGGCAGCTGGACGCCCAGCGCAGGCTCCAGGCCTCAAGGGAGGAAAAAGAAATAAGACAAAATGACTGGGATGGGCCCCAGAACCCAAGCACTGGACCCCTACCTTCCAACCCTGTGACCCAGGGCATGTCCCTGAGTCACTCTGGGCCTCAGTTTCCCCATCTGTAGATGGAGCGATGGACTGGCATAGGATGAATCCAAAGGCTGTAAAATGGCTCCCAAACTGTTTTATTTGGCCCACATGGTGATTTTTAACATATATATTGGCTGCTAGCATTTGAAGCTTGGTGATTCCCATACAGATCCCTACTCTCCTCTTATCTGATAACCCCAGGCCTGCATTTCTCTTGCAGTAGTCAGCAGGGGCTGCACCAGGGCTGCCCCTTAGGTGGGGCCATGTGAGACCCGGTGTTGGTGGGGCCTCAAGCCCGTAGGGAGACCCTGGAGGCCTGGCCTACAGGCCCCGGATAGCAGAGCAGCCCCTCAAGGGCCCTAGTAGCACATGTCCCCCACACCAGGTGAACCTGAGCCAGCCAGTTCACCTCTTGGAGCCTCAGTTTCCTCTTCTGTCAATGGGACCTATCTCATAGGGTTATTGGGGATTGGGGAGGTGACGCCAGGTCTGGTGGTACTCAGTGGGACAATGATGATGACAGGGAGGCTCTGATTCATTCCCGGCACCTAGGGACAGCACAAGCTTATTCAGCACAAGCTTATTCTGGATCTGGGCCGGAAGGGCTTTGAGGGATCCCTTCCTCCAACTGCCAAGGTACCAAGGAGGAGCCTGAGGCCCAGGGAGCACCCCCCCAACCCGAGGTCTCCAGCTTCCCGAGAGCACTGTGCTCTCCTCCCGGGTGGAATGCCCTCCCAGGGGCCTGTGATCTCTCCCCTTGCAGAAGTTCGTGAGCACAACCATCCGGCCCACGCTGATGCCCTACCCCGAGCTCTACAACTGGGACAGCTGCGCCCAGTTTGTTGCAGACTTCCTCTCCATGGTGCCCTTGTCTGACCCCCTCAAGCCGGTAAGTGCCACTCCAGGCTGCATCCCTAGGCGCGGAGTCCTAGGATGGAAAGCGAGGCATATCTGGAGACAAAGGCTCAGTAGGACTCAGGCCACAGCCTATGAGTCTGTCTGGGGTGTGGTGGGTGGAGGGTGGAGATGGGAGAACAGGCCCAGAGAGAGGCAGCCATTTGCCTGAGGTCACACAGCAAGCCTGGTCTCCTGGCTCCCACCTCTTTGCCTCTTTCTGCTTTCAAAGTCTTCCTTTCACAACATCAGGAGGTGGGGAAAGGAGAGAGGGGAGGGCCCTGCTGCTTATGGCCCATCGCTTCATTTTGAGCATCTGTTCAGCTCAGTTGGCTTTTCATTGAGAAAGGAGGGAGGGCAGTAGAAAGGGCGGTCCACGGTGGAGAACTGAGAAAGGGAAGAGAAGGAAACGATGGAGGGGAGAAGCTGATGGAGGGGAGGGCAACTTTGAAATCAAACCCTAAAATTGCCCATCAGAGCGCATTAGACCAGAAGCTTCTACAGTCCAGGAGGTCTTTCCCGTCAGGAAGTCACGGCTCCTTCAAATTATAGGCTAATGTAGGTGGCACTTTCTGGATAGGGGGTCTGTGGTTTTCATCCCATTCTTACCAGGCTCCTTCACCCGACAAAGGTCAGGAGCGCTGCTGGGGTCCACCTGCATGGGCCCTAGCTTGTGGGGAGGACAGGTGGGAGGCGGCGGGCCCAGCGGCGCTGACCGACCCGCCCTGGCCAGCCCTCGCACCTGGCCTCCTCCACCACGGTGATCAAGTACCAGAAGGGCAACTGCTTCGACTTCAGCACACTGCTCTGCTCCATGCTCATCGGCTCCGGCTACGACGCCTACTGCGTCAATGGCTACGGCTCCCAGGTCCTGTGCCGCATGGACCTGACTCAGGAGGTGTGCCCGCTCACTGTGAAGCCCAAGAAGGTACAACCGGGCATGCGCCCTCGGCATCCAGCAAGACACGCTGTCCTTCAATGTGTCCCTGCAGTTCTGCTCCCTGCCCTGGCCAGGCACAACCCAGGTCTCCACACTGGCCGTCTCCCTCCCCTTGTCTCCTCTCCCTTTGTCATAACCCAGTATCAGCTAGTGTTCCCCACGAGGTAAATTCTGTGAATGCCACATGGTTTATATCTTAAGTCAAACTCTTCCATATTATCCTGTGCCTTTGACAAAAATCCATCCAGCTGTGTTCATATGAGGAAGAGACAGACATTTAATTATGCCTTTTTTCCCCCTCCCAGAAAAAAAGGCCCCTTTTTTAACAGTAAAAAAAAAAAAAATCTCCCATCCTCCAGCAGGTGGTGGTTGTGTTTTTATATCTGTTGACTGAGACTCCATAATGACCAGAGGCTGTGGTGAACACAAGAAATGCTCTTAAATGAATTTAATTTTAGGGATCATATAAGCATCTCTTTGCATTTGGAAAATGGCTGCACTACAGGCAGAAAAGGCTTTTCATGAACTGTATTGATTCCAGGACTCAGTGAGCAGGGTCAAACCCCTGTGGGTGTCTGTAGCTCAGGGCTGGGGACCCAGGGGCCTGGGGCATCTAGCACTGATGCAAGCGTACCTGTGTTACACCTGGGTGGCACCCGCAGGCCCCGGGGTGATGCTCTGGTGGAGAGAGGCACAGGTGAGAGAGACTTGCTCCCTCAGGCCCACCCCCTCAAGGAAAATGGAACAAAAGCTCCCTCATTACTTTAGGCTCCAAAGGCCTGTGAGCTCACACCACAGGCTTCTTATCTCAGCCAAATTTTACTTATTAAAATTATACCAGTATATATACCACTATCATGTCCATTAACTTGGTTGTTCCTCACAATAGTACTGTGTGGTAGGTATTATCACTCCCATTGTACGGATGAGTATGCTGAGAGGCAATAGGGAGGTGAAATAACCTCCCAGGCCGGTCTATTTGACTCGAATCCCTGGAGATTCTCTCTGTGGCAAGCCCATTTCTGCAGCCTCTGTGGTGGTTTCTCCTGGATATTTTTCTTGCCACCCAGCGCGCTCTCTCTCTCTCTCTCTCTCTCTCTCTCTCTCTCACACACACACACACACACACACACGCCCTCTTCTCCTTCCTTGCCCAGCAAACTCTTATGTTACATCAGCATATGAAACCCTCCAATGCCAAAATCTGGAAAATCTGACTCCTGACAGTTTGCCGCCCTTTCTGGATCAGATCCAGGTCGTAGCTAGTGTGGGCATGGGGGAGTGAAAAGAAAATCACATCTTCTGAGTTCCAGTCCTGATGGGCATCCTGTGGGCATTTTCTTGTCTTGACTTCTCAGAACCAGCCTGGAGAGAAGGCTCTTATTCTCATTGCAATTTACAGAAGAGCCCGAGGTTAGGCCAGTGGGAGGTCTTCCTCACGGTCACGGAGCTGCAGCTGAGGCTCTTTCTGCATCGAGGGCCAGAAAGCCCACAGGCTCCAGGAGCAGCTGTGAGCTCCTGGTCTGAGGGGCAGAGATTCACGGCTGCTGATCCTTTTTCTCTCATTGGGTGACAGATAGTCCAGGAGAAGGAAATGGCACCACCTAAGAAGTACTCAATCAAACCCCCCCGGGACCTGAGCAGCAAGTTTGAGCGGGAGCAGGAGATGAAGAAGCAAAAGGAGATCAAAGCTGAGGAGGAGAGGCGGCTGAGGGAGGAGGAGGCATGCCTCCAGGTGGGCCCACTGTGCTCAGCCCTCTGGAGGTGGGGTAGGAGTCCTCGGAACGGGAAAGTCACAGGTCATGGAAGGGATGTGTGTTTGGCCCCCCCCCCCGTCCAAATCCCCTCTTCCACCCCTCAGCCATCCCCACCTCTGCCTGGCCATGTGGAAATCTCCCCCTGGTGGTCAGCCAGCTTTGGGTGATAGATTTCTAATGTCAGAGAGCCCTGCTGCCTGAGGCAACCCATCTTATGTGGGGCAGTTCTGGTGCTCTCCTCATTCCAGACTCTTTCACTGAAGACCTCCCTACATACACTCTCCCAACCACCCTCCCAACCACCCTCCCAGCTCTCCTCCCATCCATCCACCCATGTATCCCTTGTCCTCTCATCTCTCCTTCTGTCCATCCACACTCTCACCCTCCCTTTGTTCCTTTCCTTCCATATAGTATTGACTGAGGGTCTCCTCTGGTCCAGGCACTGGGGATACAATAATGAACATGACACAGTCATCTTCTCCTAGAGGGAGGCAAATAGGAAGCCATAGGTGTCTTTGAATGAACTCTCGCCCAGAATCACAACACAGAAAGCCGGTAAATCCCAGATACTCTAGGGCTCCAAAGGGCCCAGTTTATAAACCACAGATGGAGACAGTCCCTCCCATTTTACTGATAATAAATGGGCTCAGAGGTGGGCTGACGACCTAAAGGTCACGCAGCTGGCCACTGGTATAGTCTGGATCAGAACTCAGCTCTCCTGCCAGTTCCCCAACCCCAGGGAGATGTTCGGGCCCCTGATGCCCCCCTTTCCCACGCATCCTGCCCATGGTCACCTACCTTCCTCATGCAGGAGGTGGAGAATGCCAACACCGACCCTCTGCATGGCTTGCGGGTGCACTCCTGGGTGCTGGTGTTGTCGGGGAAGCGTGAGGTGCCCGAGAGCTTTTTCATTGACCCGTTCACGGCACGCAGCTACAGCACTCAGGACAACCACTTCCTGGGCATCGAGAGCCTCTGGAACCACAAGAACTACTGGGTCAACATGCAGGACTGTTGGAACGGCTGCAAGGTGCTGGACCGGGGCCTGGGGGGTGGCGTTTATGTTTGGAGGAAAAGGGGGCAGTGACCTGTGGGGAGACAGCTGGCTACCAGGCCATGAGGACTTCAGACTTTCCCCAGAGCTGGGTCTCCATAGCCCACTCCTTTTCCCATAAATAACCATTCTGATAATGATTATTGTCTCTCTTTTGATTTGCGTAGCCTTATAAACTGTGGATTTTTAGTTTGTATGAATGACTGTTTTTAAATGATGCCTTGAAATGCAACATACATGCAGAAAAGTGCACTCGTCTTAAGTGTACAGCTCAGTGAATTTCCATAAATCTCTCTATAAAATTCAGAGCATGGCCGGCTGAGTGGCACGGTGGTTAAGCGCTAGCTTGGGAAGCCAGTGGCCCCGGTTTGGTCCCACGTATGAGGGCCAGTGACACTTCCCTAAAAAAACCCCAAAAAAACCTCACAGCCACTTACATAAGTTTAAAATACTCACATTTGAGAGAAGGTCACAAGTGGACACAAGAGGGCTTTCTGGGGGTGTGGGCAAAGTTCTATTTCTGGATCTGGGTGCAGAGAATGTCCAATTTACGGAAATTCACTGAGTTGTATACAAATCAAAAGAGAGACAGACTCCGGACTCCATATCCTGTGTTCTTTTGTTTCTAAGTTCCTCTATTTCCAACCAAGCCAGTTTCCCAAAGGTCGATCCTGGGCCATTTACCCCCTATTCCAAAGTGACCCTGTCCAAGGGACTGCTGTCGCCCACTATGGGACATGGACAGAGGTGATGTGTGCTCCCCAGGGCAAGTCACTCTATGCATGTGTCAGCTGTCCCGAGGTGGAGAAACACCTGCCGTCAATGAAGGAGGAACACCTCCACTCCCGCCTGGCCTCTCTTAGCCACGGATTCCCTGGGCTGCTCGGTCCTCACTGACCTCACGGGGTTGTGGGAAGTAACTCTCAGTAGTACGTGCTTAGAGTAGGCAGTCCCTGGCTGTTCAATAAATGTTAGCTATTGTTACTCTCACCTTATAGAAAAAACTTCTCCCACACCACACAGATGGGGCACAGCCGAGACTGCCCTCCCTCAGAGCCCACGCTCATCACCGCCATGGTAGTCAGTGCCTTCTGAACAATGGCCCTTGCGCTGCTGCTGCAGTCCTCCTTTGCCCTTTTTCCAGGCTGAGATTCCTGTCCTCAGCCTGCCCTCGCAGCACGCCCTGCACCAGTGCCAGGAGAAGGAAATTTAAGTCAGGGAAAACAGGAGTTATGAGATGGAGATGGCAGGGTGGCCTGGTGAGAAAGCGAGGCCAGAGGGGCAGCACTGCACCAAGTGAGGGTGCAGAGAAAGAGATCATGACACCGGCTGTCACTTTTACTGCCAAATAAGCAGGAGAGCAATTGTTTTGATCCTTCAAAGAAACTTGAAATGGCATTGGGGGCAGGGAGTGACCGTGAGGCCCCACAGAGAGACAGCAAGATACCCCAGGCCCAGGAGACTTGGTAGTTGTCCATTCAGTTATGCATTTCCTATAGAAATAGAAATTTAAGTAGCAAAACACCTACCTATCTGCTTACTGCTTGCAAAAGTGACAGAATGGAGGACGTGATTGCAAACATCTGTACAGTAATGTGGTTCCTCTCCACTAAGCCTGACAATCCGTGATCACGCTTACATTTATGAGCAGTTCTCTCTCTCTCTCTCTCTTTCTCCCCTCTACCATGGCCCCCTATTTTCTCCCCTCCACCTCCCAGCTAGAGTAGAGAAATACTCAGGAGCCCTCCAGGATTCAGACACCAGAGTGAGGACCAGGGGTAGGCCGGCTTCAGGGCAGCTGTTCTGAAGGCTTTGCCCTCCCTTTGGGACACATCCTGGGGATGGCATGCTACCCTGGGAGGTATACTGGGATATGGGGTGTTCCCCACCTGCTGGGAGGTATCTGGCAAGTAAGCCTAGGCTCAGGTGGACTGGGATGAAAAGAGGAGCCACACCGTGGAGGAGAAATCCCCATCTGCCTCTTCTGTGCGATTCCACGTGTGCCTGCTTAGCTCCCTGCTCCCTTGCATGAGCAAACACCCTGAGACCGTTTTTTCAAACCTGCCATCTCCCCCTCCCATAAAATCTCACTATCTGGCATTTGCTCTAAACACTGCCTGGGCCGTTCCCCCCCCACACCCCACCCCCACCCCCACACACAATGCAGAATGACCTCTACCACATCTGGGCCTATCCCAGGCCCGAGTTTCCAAGTCTCTCACAGAGACCAACAACGGGATTTTTTCATGGGGAGACTGAGCAAAGGGAAGGGAGTTCTAGCTCCACTTGGGCTCTCAGTTTCCCTGTTGAAATGAGGAGGGTGGGCATGGACTCACAGAGGCTGCCCAGAGCTGACATTCCGCCCCTCTGAGGCCCAGGCCCAGAGCCTTTTTCCACTCTGGGAGCAGCTGTTTCCCACCACCTAGCAGAACAGGAGGGGGCGTGATGGCTGTGGGGTACACTCAGCTGATCCCCTCACCCCTCAGGACTTGGTCTTTGACCTGGGAGACCCTGTAAGGTGGGAGTACCTGCTCTTGGGGACCGATAAGCCTCACCTGTCCTTGACTGAAGATGATGACAATGACCTGATCGATGACGATGATGTGGAAAATCTGGTGAGTCTCAGCTGGGGAGTGGAGGGTGGGGGTTTCACACCCTGTCCTGCTTCAGGCCAACCTGACAAACATTCCCGCCAGCAGGCATGTGTATGGAAGGGGACAGTCCAGATAGACCAACTATGGATTCCTCAAAGTAGCAAGGCCTGGACCATGCCCTCATTTTATAGATGGGCAAACTGAGGCTTAGACAGGCCCAGTGACCGCCCCAGGACCCCTCAGAGGGGTAGGGGAGCGCTGGGACTTGCACTCAGGTCTCCTTCCCTACACAGTCCATCCTTTTCAGAGAGTAGTATGCCCTTAGCATAGAGTACTAAGACCCTCTACACACGTTTGTGTTCTCAATAACAACTCTGTTCTACCTCCTGAGACTTCCTGAGGACAATAAGACCATTGGTGTGACATACTAGGCACAGCAGTGTAGACACGCCTGGAAATGGTATCGTGCAATCTCAGGGTCCTCAGCTCTGGAGCCCAGACGCCCCTGTGCAGTAAATTCCGGGGTACAGGCGCCCCCTGCTGGCCTTGAAAGGTGGACAGATTCGATGAGCAGGTGGCAGAGGTCTGAGCAATGTTTGTGGGAGAAAAGTTTTAAATTGAGAAAATCTTATCCTAGTTTCTGTGCTTACCTAGTTTGAAGACCATTTGTCCAGGCCAGGCCTTATTTTACAGATGGGGAAACTAAGGTTTGGAGAGAGAAAAGAACCAATAAAGACAGCCAGTTAGTGTCCCCAGCACTTTATGTACCTTCTGTCAGTTAACTCTCCCAAGGGCCCAGTTTACAGTTAGGAAACTGAGTGTCAGAGGCTAAAGGACTCGCCCTTAGCTGGTGTTGGATGCAAGCCCCTCTCTTAACCAAGGTCCTGTGGCTGTGCTTGGTGCTTCTGCCGACTGAGGGAAGAGGGACATGCAGAGCAAGGGTGCTCTGTCCTAGCCAGGAGGGTGCAGGGGAGGGCCCAGCCAGCTGGGAACAGGCTCTTCTTCTTCCCTATCTTGGTAATACCAGGCTAGGTCAAAACCACCCGTGCCTCTGACTCCCCTGCGGGAAGTTCCGGCAGCCATCCTGGCTTGACTCTGGGGGGCAAGACAGAGGCTCCACCCATAACTTCTGCTCCAAGGCCCTGACCAGAACCAGCCCGCCCGCCCCCACCTCTCCCCACAGGACAAGGAGGAAGAGGATAAGAGCTTCGACATGCCACACTCGTGGGTGGAGCAGATTGAGATCTCCCCAGAAGGTAGTAAGCCCGCGTGGTATGCACTGTCCCTCCTCAGGAACAGGGTTCCTGGGAGGGTCTGCAGCAACAGCAAAGCAGGGGACACCTGCAGAGGCTGCCCTGGCGCCTCATTTCCATCCCTCCTGCTTTCTGCTGTCCCTTGTCCTTTATTCTTGGCAGACACACACTCAGCTCTGTGGCTGAGGGCCTGACACATGCCTGGCATACAGGAAGGGGCTCAGTTAACACATACTGGATGAAGGACAGTGGGAGGTGATGGGGGACCGAGGACCAGGACACAGCTGTTCCCCTCCGTCACCCCACCCTGCCAGGAGGAGGCCAGGCACAGTACCCAGATGGCACAGGGGAGGGGAGGTGTCAGAACCAGGGAGGGGCGGGCAGAGAAAGCAGGAGGACAGGAATGCTTGTGCCCCGTGCCAACATATGCTGGCTGCTAAGTTTCTAGTCTGGAAGTGCCTAGACCCACAGGTCTATGGCATACGCCATGGGCCATTCCAGCAGAGTGGGAAGGGCCAGAGAGGGTGTCATGGGAACCCAGGGGAAGAGCACCCAGTGCAAGCTGAGGGTTGGGGACTGAGGAGTGTGTAGGCAGAAAGGGCTTCCAGGAGGAGGGGTCACCTGAGCTAAGTTTTGACGCATCAGAAGTCAGGCCACTTAGGGCAGGAGGGGATGGTGTTTCCGGCAGAGAGACCTGCATAGGCAAAGGCCTGGCAATGAGTGTGTGGTATGGCAGGGCATGGGCCCTCTGGTCAGGCTCAGACCTGAGGACTCCTCCAGGGAAAGAGCCAGCCCTCGTGCCTCCCTGGAATGGGCTTGGGGCCTGGCGGAGCTTAGCAGACAGCGCAGTGGCCAGTGGCTGGATGAGTGACCGGGGAGAGATCCCACACCCCAGCCCACTCTGTATCGGCAGCCTTTGAGACCCGCTGCCCAAACGGGATGAAGGTGATACAGTACAAGCGGGCCAAGCTGGAGAAGTGGACCCCCTACCTCAATGAGAACGGCCTCGTGTGCCGCCTCAGCACCTACGAGGACTTGGAGTGTAAGAGGGGCAGCCAGGCCTCGGGGAGCAGGCGAGTTGGGTTCCCTGACATGCTGTGTGACCTTGGGCATGTTACCGATACTCTCTCGCTGTGAGTATGGGCCCTGCTGGTCTCTGTGTGCTGGGAATGGTGGCACGGAGGCTGGGGCAGCTGGCCTGGCTGCAACCAATACCGATTGGCCCCACAGGTACCAAGACTTTGGAGACACAGGAGTGGTACCAGAACCGGGAGGACATGCTAGAGCTGAAGCACACGAACAAGATCACAGGCTTGATCATCGATTACTTCAAGCCAGGCCACCCCCAGGCTCTGCGTGGTAAGTGGATCCCATTGTCAGGCCACTTAGGGGCCCCGGGTGGGGCCTTACATGCCCCTCAGAGCAGCCTCCATGCAGCTGGTGTGTGGTGGGGGGAACCAGTATCCATGGACGGACAGGGTTCTTAGGCGGCAAGCAACAGAAACCGCCCCTGCCTCCCTAAGCCAACCATATGTGGGAGGTCAGGAGAAGCACAGAAAATCCAAGGAAACATGACAAATGTCTCTCCAGGAAAGTCAAAGGCAGGGCCACATGCCCATTCTGTGGCTGGGATCAGGCACACAATGGGGGCCACATTTATAGGGGGTCGGGATGCCTAAGCAATTAAACCAACAAATGCCTCCAGAAGGGAAATGCAGAGGGCAGAGAGTGTGGACATGGCCAGGAGCCCATGGAAGGACATGTCATGGGAAAGAATCATTAACCCTAACGAAATCACAAAAGAAAACATAGGGTCAATATAGCATCTAAAAAAAAAAAAAAAAAAGAAAGATTATCCTCACCTGGTAGTTGAAATAAAAATAAATAAATAAAATGAAATCACTAAGGGACCATCTTACAACCTTCATGTTATCAAAGAGGAAAAAAAAAAAAGGTCCTATAGGGAGTAAGCAAGTGTGCAAAGCAGCAGTCGCCCCCTGTCACTGCTGGTAGGACAGCAAATTGGTACAACTTTTTGGAGGGAAGTTGGGCAAAATAATCAAAACAGCCTTAAAATATGTATGCTTTTTGACCAGCATACATATTTTATTTTGACCAATTCTATTGCTCAGATTTTGTCCTGAGCAAACAATGGGCAAGGATTTAAAAATGCATGATGCAGATGTTCAACATGGTGTTGTTTATGACAAAAAGGTTGGAAACAGCCAAATACCCATCAGTGGGAGATTGGTTATACACTTAATGCTCATGCATGAGCATTCCCGGATGTGCCTTCTCCCTGGGGTGTGGGGTTTGGGGCTGGGTTATTGAGCCAGCAGCCATGGCTCCTGTGCTCACCCAGCCCCCTCCCAGCCCCCTCACCTCTGTCTCCCACCGCAGTGCACTCATACGTGTCCATGCAACCTGAGATGGACCGAGTCATGGAGTTTTACGAAAAGGCCCGTGTGGACGGCCTGATAAAGCGGGAAGAGACGCCCCACACGATGACGGAGTACTATCAAGGACGGGCCGACTTCCTTTCCTACCGCCATGTCAATTTCGGGCCCAGGGTCAAGAAGTTGGCTCTGAACAGCGCAGAATCAAACCCTCGGCCCATGGTGGTAAGCGCTCGCTGGGCCTGAGACAGGGCGCCCGCCTGCTCAGGCAGGCTGGGGGTCCACGCAGATGGGGACAGCCCCGACTCAGAAGCGGCACCTTTCCCGAGCGACCTTCCTTTCCTGTTTTACCGAATGCAAGATCCCAGGGCTGTCTGACCCCAGACTGGGTACCCCACCACTGGGCCAGCAGGGAGGTATTATTTCCTTACTATTATAAAAAGTGCACACGTATGACTAAACATCTAAAAAAATATGGAAAAATATAAAAAGTAAAAATATCTCAGAATGGCATCTCGTAGACATTACTATGTAATATAGGTTTGGTTTTGAGTCTTTTCTAACTTAAGCGAGGAGTGTGTGTGTGTGTGTGTGTGTGTGTGTGTGTGTGTGTGTAGATAAGGATGTAGGTAGAATCCCTGTATCACCCATTTGACATTAATTGTGCAGTTTTTTTTCCCTCCATGTCATTACAAATTACTTGACAACCATGTTTAATGACTGCATACCAAAAACAAAACAAAACAAAACAAAACAAAAAAAACCTCTTTCTAACAATAAGGGATGTCTAGTGATGGAGCAGCCTAAAGACATGGTGAGCTCCCCATCTCTGGAGGTGGACAAGCAGAGTCTTGTGGAGGGAGCTAGAAAAGAAATCTGGCCCCGCACAGGGCTGGGATGGCCTGCGAGAATCTGTGGGCCATGAGAGCCATTATCTGGCTAGGAGGGGCTGCTCCACGCAAACCCCCCAAATGACCCCAGGTTCTCAAGGGCACGCACACGGACACCCAGTGCATTTTCTGGCTTCCCAGAAAATCACAGAGCGGTTCTTCCGCAACCCTGCGAAGCCCGCAGATGAAGACGTGGCGGAGCGCGTATTTCTGATCTTGGAGGAGCGCGTCCAGCTGCGCTATCATTGCCGCGAGGACTACATCACCGCCTCCAAGCGCGAGTTCCTGCAACACACCGAGGTGGACAGCAAAGGCAACAAGATCATCATGACCCCCGACATGTGTGTCAGCTTTGAGGTGGGCCTGGGAGCCAGGCAGTCAGGGGTGAGAGGCTGGGGTGAGGAGAAGCTGGGCCCTCTGCCAGGTCCCAGCAACTTAAGAGATTGGGATGGAAACTTCTAGTTCCCAGCCTAGAAGCTCATCTGTGCCCCTTGGGGAAATTAAGAGCTCCCATCCAGGGACGCTTCTTTTTGCAGTTCCTCTGAAAATTTTTGCCTTTTCCATCAAGCCAACCCAGCAGGCCATGACTGCTCTGCATTGTCTCTACCCCAGACCTGGGCAGAGCAGACCCCGGATCATGAAACCAACACTGGAGTAGGAAGAGACCCCCGTCACCTCCACGGGGCTGGCTTTCCCAGTTCAAATCCTCATTCTCCTGAGTCTCTAGTTTCTCTTCAATTATAGTATCTGTGTTTTTATAGATAAGGAAACTGAGGCCCAGAAAAGTTAAGCAACTTGCTTGAGGTCACAGAGCTAGAAAATGGCAAGGGAAGATTTGAACTCAAGAAGTCTGGCTCCAGAGTCTCTGCCCATGGCCTCAGCCATTGCTGCCTCTTTGTGTCACTGTGGTGGTTGTTGTTCCAGGTGGAGCCCATGGATTATACTAAGAAGCTTCTCTACCAGTATGAGGCCATGATGCAGCTGAAGAATGAGGAGAAGGTGTCCAGACATCAGGCCTGGGAGTCAGAGCTGGAGGTAGGGTCTCATGGGAGAGTGGGCAGGTGGGAGGTAGCAGAGGTAGAGGAGGTTTTAATCATGCCTTCCCCCACTTTCCAATTCAGGTATTGGAAATCCTGAAGCTTCGAGAGGAAGAGGAGGAGGCGCACACACTGACCATCTCCATCTACGACACCAAGCGTAATGAGAAGAGCAAGGAGTACCGGGAGACCTTGGTGAGCCTCTGGCCCTGGTCTAGGCCCTGACTTTTTCTGGACCTCCCCAGCTGACCACTCCCCTCAACCCCCTCAGGAGCGTGTGATGCACGAGGAGCGCTTGCGGCAGGTGGAGGCCCAGCTGGACTACCTTGCCCCTTTCCTGGCACAGCTCCCGCCAGGAGAGAAGCTGACACATGGGCAGGCCATGCGCCTGAAGGACGAGTGCCTCAATGACTTTAAGCAGCGGCTCATCGACAAGGCCAACCTTATCCAGGCCCGTTTCGAGAAGGTGTGGCCAGGTCCTGGGCAGGTTCTTGGCATCCTCATCCAGAAAATGGGCCCAGGGCTCACCATTTCACAGATTAGGGAGGGGGAGATGAGGGGACTCCATTGCCTGGAATTTCCAAATAACCAAGTTGTCCTTCCTTACTCTTATTCACTGGGTAGAAGGTGGATGAGTGGGTGGTGGGATAGGAGGATGGATGGAGGGATGGGTAAGTGAATGGATAAATGGGTGGGCGGATGAATGGGTGGAGGGATGGATGGGTGGAGGGGTGGATGGGTAAGTGAATGAATGAATGGATGGGTGGGTGGATAGGCGGGAGGATGGTAGGATGGATGGATGGATGGATGGAGTGGTGCATTGTTAACAACTCCTAGTCCTTGATGCATTTCTGTTGGTTGGAACTACCCTATGTAGTTCCCACGCACTGTTTCATTTAATCTTCACCAAAAGCTCTATGACGGTGGTTGTGGGGGGCAGGGGGTTGTATACAATGACCCTCATTTGGCAGACAAGAAATTGGAAACTCTGAAAATGTAACTTGTCCAGAGCCACATGGCTGTCTTGAATGCTGCTGACCTCCTGGCCGTGACATCCCTCTAGACATGACACAGTGGTTGCCACCAAGACATTCTGTGTCTGCTCCTCTGGCTTCTGTGGATGGGGATAGTGGGGCCAACCCCCACTGACTGTCTGATGGCCAGTGGGAGCTCAGCCTACAGTCGGGGAACGGGGTGGTCAGCCCTCATCAACCCTCCTGCTCTCTCCTCCCCATTCTCGCAGGAAACCCAGGAGCTGCAGAAGCAGCAGCAGTGGTACCAGGAAAACCAGGTGACCCTGACGGCCCGAGACGAAGACTTGTACTTGAGTTACTGCTCCCAGGCCATGTTCCGCATCCGCATCCTGGAACAGCGGCTCAGTCGGTGAGGGGGCGGGGAGCCCAGTCGACCCACTAGGAGGCTGGAACACCAGCTTTGTATCACCTCACCACCTCTCGCTCCTCCCTCTGATTTCAGACACAAGGAGCTGGCTCCACTGAAGTACTTGGCTCTGGAGGAAAAGCTCCACAAGGACCCACGCCTGGTGGAGCTCCTCAGAATCTTTGTTTGATGCCTCTTCTGGGGCCTCTGCCTAAGCCTCCAGAGAAAGGAACCTCCCTACACCTGACCTTACTGCCACAGCACTGCCCTGCAGCCCTGTATGTTCCTGCTTCTCATGCTTTTCCTGTAAATATACACTCTTTTAATTTGCCATTTGTACCTCATTTTTCACAAGCTCCAGCACCAGCCTTTCTTTCCCCTCTTCATCTATAGCCTGGGACAACCCTCGCCCACACCTTGGCCACTTCCTCATTCACTTCCTGTCCTCCTTTCCATTGGAATGCTGAGCCTTTGCAGCACCTCTGCAGAGGATCTCACAGCCACCTTCAAACAACTGGTTAGATCAAAACGTGCCTTGAGTGGCCCAGCCCACAAAGTAGGAATGACAAGGCCAAGGTACATACCCCCAAACTTGGAGGCTTAACATTAGAATGCAGGGGACTGCAGCCCAGCTCCTCTTACCAGCCACTGTTTAGCCATCAGTGAAATGGGATGGCATTGTTGTATTCAATAAGACTTGTAAAGAGAGGAGTGCAAGTGGCACAAAGAATGCACTCATTAAATGGTAGGTTAGAAAATGGCCAATAAATGCATGAAAAATGCCAGATTCACTAGTCATTCATGGAAATGAAATGTCACCACACACCCACTAGTATGGATAAAATGAATAAGTATTAGTGAGGATGAGCAACTAAAGCTCTCAAATTTTTCCTAGTGGAAGTATAAATCAGTACAACCACTTTGGAAAACTGGCAGTATCTGCTAAAATTAAACTATGGCCATACAATTCTACTCCTGGGTTCCACTCCACCCACCCACCCAACCATCATCATCCATCTACTCATCCATCCATCCATCCATCCATCCATCCATCCATCCATCCATCCACCCATCCATCCATCCAATAAGAGTAATGAACAACTCAACGGAAATGCATATATCTCCACCAAAAGGTGTGTGCTAGAGTGTTCATAGCAGCACTCTTAATACCTACACCAAAATGGAAATGACCCAAATGCCATTCAAGAGTCGAATGAATACATATGTTTCGGTTTTGAGATATTTGTTGTTATAACTGGTATGGAAGCGTGCTCTTGGTATCTAGTGTGTAAAGGCCAAAGATGCTGTTAAACATACTACAGTGCATAGCACAGCTCCCCACAACAAATAATTATCTAGCCTAAAATGTCAACAATACTGAAGTTGAGAAACCCTGCTCAGGCTCAGTGGAAACAAACAAACTACAACGTGAACAATATGGTTGGGTTTCTTAAAAATAGTATCAAAAGATTCCAGGTACAAAAGAAAGTACATACTGCATGATTGCATTTACATAAAGAACAAAAACAGGCAAAATTAATCGATGGTCTAGAAGTCAGGCGTGGTCACTCTTGTGGTATGAGGGCTAGTGAATGGAAGCGAACTTCTGGGGTACTGGTAATCTTCTGGACCTGATTATGTTCAGTTTGTGAAAATTCATCAACTTTGTACACTTACAGTATATGGAGTATGTGTATTATACTGCAATATGAAGTGTTTTTAAATGCTGGCCATGAACCTAATCAAGCTTAACTTCCATTTAACAAGAAATTCAAAGGAAAAAGAACAAGGTAAATGGACACTAGAAGGAAAAAGTAAGACAAAATTATAATGTGGGACAGTCTACAAGGTAATGGCCCTATCTCTTCAAAAGATCAATGTCATAAAAAGAAAAATGGGGGAACAGAAACAGAATGAGCTACAAGAGCCAAGTGAGCTGAATCTTGATTGTTTCCTAGTTAAGAAAAAACCTTATTTTGGGGATGATTCAGAAAATCTGGACTGGAGGAGGGCTATTAGTTTTCTTATGTGTGGTAATACAATGATTATGTAGGACAAGGGCCTTATTTTTCCACTTAGTTTTTTTTTTTTTTTTTTTTTTTTAGAGGGCAGTGTCACTGGCCCTCATATGTGGGACCCAAACCACTATGCCACTTGGCTGGCCCAAGGGCCTTATTTATTTTTTTAATTGGGGAATTGGGGGAGGGGAACAGACAAGTTGCTGTCTTTTTGTTCTTCCGTCTAGTTGGGGAGGACGTTGCTTCACTGGGCCATGTTGGTATCATCATTGCGCTCTTCTTGGGTGAGGCAAATCAGTCGGTCGCCGGCCTCTGGATGGTCGCTCACCGCAGCTATTGGCCGCTCACGCTGGCTGCCGGCCACTCACTGTAGCCTATGGCAGCCCACTGCAGCAGGGGCTGCAGCCTACACCGTCGCCGAGGCTCGCACAGCCCAGCTCCAGGTGGAGCTGTTGTTCACCATCTTAGCTGTAGAGGGCAGTGTCACTGGCCCTCATATGTGGGATCCGAACCGGGGCCGCTGGCATCCCAAGCCACCAAGGGCCTTATTTTTCAGAGTTCCATGCTCAGTAGTATTTAGTGTTGGGGTGAAATGTCTTGATGTCTAGAATTTTCAAATAGCTCAAAAAAAAAAAGAAAATACACATGGACAAAGCCAATATGGCAAAAATGTTAGCAAGTGTTGAAATCCACATGATATGTATATGGGTAATATTATATCATTAAACTGTTATCCATCATTATAGTATTCTTTCACGTCTTATCTATGAAGTTCTCCTATAAAAAGCTGAGGGTAAATACAGCGTGGACAGTGTTGATTGGATTTTATTTTGCTCATCTCGTCCTCTTTTGATAGTGCCCATATGCATCACGGGACGGCTTCCCAAAGTACAATGTGCGGCGTGGACCCTCCGCCTCTCTCTGGCAGACAGGGTGTAGGACATTGGAGAAACTCATAGACTTTGCTTTAAGAACAAGGCTTCATGGGCTGGCCGAGTGGCCTGGTGGTTAAGCACTGGCGTGGGAAGCCAGCGGCCCCGGTTCAGGTCCCACATGTGAGGGCCAGTGACACTGCCCTTAAAAAATAAAAATAAAAAATAGAACAAGGGTTCAAATCCCGACACCATTACGTTTTGGCTGTGTGGCCTTTTACAAGCACATCTGTAAATGGGAACAGAATTCCTACGGCCACGGAGGGCTCCGATTCCGGTCGGCTAAGCACCTTCCCTAGGCCCCCCACCGACGAATCACAGATGAAGTCGGCTTTTCTTGGATTCCTAGTGGGCGATGCCCTTCAAGGAGCGGCCCGCTCATCCATTCTCGCAGACCTCGGCCGTAGGGGCAGCACGCCCGGGCTCCACGCCTCATTCGACCTGGAATCAGTCTCCGTTTCCCTCTAGGCCTCCAGCGGGGGATTCAAGCTGATGCTGGAGCCAAAGAACAGGGTAAAATCCTCAGACCAAAGCAGCGCTGCCCACAGTTAAAGGGAAAAGTAAAAACCATGGCCAAATGCTGACTCAGGACGCCCCCACTTTGCCCCACTACAAGATGGAAGGGCCGCGGCCTCACGCGGCGCCCAACGTCCACGTCCCATTGGCTATCTAGGAATTGGCGTTTCCAGTAATGCGAGCGCTGATTGGTCTATCTGGGACGGTTGCTAAAATGATTGGTGCAGCTGCCATTGGAGGGCGTCTCGCAAATAGTTGAAACGCAAACCAGGTTCGAGGTGGAGAAGGAAAGGGAAAGTTGGAGGCGGAGGCGGGACCAAGGAAATGGCAGTCCGCATTGGTTCATTAGAAGCTGAGGGGCGGCTCTTGAAGCCTCCGGTCCTCGTGATTAGTCCAATTCAGGAAGAGAGGGCGGGTACTTGGGAAAAGCGGCAGAAGCGCCTGCTTTGATTGGTCCAACCTGGAGGGAGGCGGAGCGCCTGCGGCGGCTGATTGGTGTGGGACGTGAGGAGGGCGGGGCTCTGGGACGGAGGTTTTGTTGTGAGGGTCGGTTGTCAAGCAGCGGCCAATCAGGGCAGGGGATGGAGGCAAGTAGGGGTCGCCCCTGGAGCGGAGCCTCGGATTCCGGAGCCGCAGCTGCAGGTGGAGTGGGCGAGGGGGCGAGGGAGCGAGGGGGCGAGGGGGCGAGGGGCCCTGGACGGGGGCAGGCCAGGGGGTCCGGGCCGGCCTGCGGCAGAGAAGGCTCTGGGCGCGGGGAAGCCGGAGCCATTGCCCCGCAAGCTGAGAAACGTGGGCAGACCAGGGGAGGCCAAAGGACCAGGGGTAGCCTCGGGAGGGGCGGAACCGACGGGGCGGCCTGCGGGGGAAAACAGGGGGCCGGAAGCAGAGCTGGGGGTCTGCGGGAGGGCGGGGGGTGAATAGGGACCCAAGAAACGGAAATGAATGAATGGGGATACTGGTAGCACAGGGGAGAGGAGAGTGAAGGGGGTCTGGCGAGGCATGGGCCAATTTAGGGGGCTCAGGAAACAAGATGTGCGCGAATGGGGAGAAGGGGGAGTGAGTGGAGGACTAGAGAGGCAGGACTGGGGAACGCAGGAGGGAGTTGATGGGCAGAGGCTTGGCTGTTTAGAGTTGAGGGGGTCATACTGACTCATGCCGACCGGAGGCCTAGTTCGCAGCACTGTCCTTGGAAATTGCAAGGACCAGGAGTAGTTCCTTTGCCACAAACGTGGGGGTGCGGGGGTTGGATCCTCAGGGCCCTCTCTGAGATTCTCCCCAGAGAAGACTTCAGTGCCTATCTGGGGTGCCTCACATGGGCCCCCCAGCTTAGCTTGACTCCACCCACTTCCCATAGGTCGGATGAAACAGTGACTCCTAGAAATCTCTTGGAACTGCAGACACGTGGTCTTCCCCGCCCCACTGCGGCGGCTGTACTTCAAGCAGCCAGCCTCCTGGAGCAGAGCCTCTTCCCGTCATCCTGGCCTCTGGGAGGACCTTCTTTTCCCCTGTTCCAAGCCACTCTGCTTGAGGTGCGTCCTCTCTAGATTCCCAAACCCAATTTGCAATGAAGCTCCTGGCTCTGGTGGCTTTGGTGGGTGTCTGTCTTGATCAAGTCGCCTTGGTGATCCAGGCTGCAGTTCTAAAATCACCCCCGCCCCCCGAGCTCCCACTGAGTGTTTCCTAACAAGCCATCATCTCTGTTTGTGTTCCAGCCCAGTGTTGAGCTGAGATGGCTCAAGCCTGACATTCCATGATCCAGGATCCTGAAAGGTGCGCACAGGCTACTGCTGTGGCTGCTGTGTATGATTTAAAACTACAGGTCCATCCAGAGCCAGGAGACAAGGCATTCCCTCTGCCTGGATGTGTGGGAACTCTCTGCCAACTTGATTGGCGGATCTGGGGGGGGGATCCACCCCCACCCCACAAGGAAAGCACAGTCTGTTTTGTGGGAGCTTCAGGTGCCAGCCAGCTGAAGGATGGCCACCCCTGTAGTCACCAAAACAGCCTGGAAATTGCGTGAGTGGTTTTCTTTCTCACCCCATTTATCCCGTTTACCTGAACCCTCAGCTTTGTCTTTCTGTTCTTGTCACAGAGGGAGACTCCCAGGCCTTGGAATAAGATAGACCAAGATGCAAATCATGATTTTGGCATTTCTTAGCTCGGTGACATTGGTCAGGTGACTTAACCTCTCAGAGGCTTCGTTTCCTGTCTGTGCAATGAGATAATCACACATACGTTCTAGAGTTGCTGTGAGATTCCAGTGAGAACATGAATATATAATAAACCACTTAGTGCAGGATTTCCATTTAGGCTGACAGGTGGGATGGGGTGAAAAACCCTGAGAGGTATTCTGTGCATATTCAGACATCTCACAGATTAAACTGGGCATCTTGGGGGCGGGGGCGGGAGTGAGAGGGCAGACAGAGGGGTGTTGACAGGGGTCTGGAATGTACCTACCTGGGAGCACCACCCACTCCCACCATTACTCTACATAGCAGTTCTGAACTCTGATCTGAGGACCTCTTTATACTCTTAAAAATTATTGAAGAGCCCAAAGAGTTCTTGTTTATGGGAGTTATATCTATCACTATTTACCATGTTAGAAATACTGAGACATTTAAAAACAAGAGTACACAAACATACCATTAGTGATGGTTCCCCAGATCATATTTTCAAAACTGCAGCCCTACTCATTAGTGCTTTTGTGGGCCCTACCCCACCTATAATAACTGGTTGGCATATATTTACTGTGCCCTAACTGGTTACCCTGTGCTATGAGCTGTTCCTGGGCTGTTTTCAGAAGCGGGAGCAAAGCTCCTCCACTTTTAACTGTGGGAACTTGGAAAAGCTTTTAGCTGGGCCTTAGTGTCTTCATTTGTTAAATGAGAGGTCTGGGCCATTTTCAAATTATTCCTCAAATTGTTTCAAATTATTCCGGGAGAACCCTGTTAATGGCTCCCAAGGAAGGTATCCTTTGGTCAGAGTGGTTTTGTATTTATTGGGGTTATGTATGTATCCCTTCAACAGTTGCTCTTTCCTGAGCATAGAACCAGGTATTGGGGAGACAGTGAGGGGGCAAAAAAAAAAAAAAAAAGGTCTCTGTGCAGTGGGGTACAGAACCTGGGGAGAGCAACTGGCAGAAATCAGATAACCACACCCCTCTGTCTCTCTTTATGGAATTCAAAGCTGGGACATATGCTTTGATCAATTAACTAGGTGATTGGGGGTGGAATAGTGAAGTATTATAGGCTGCCTGAACAGCATGTACAAAGGCCCTGAGGCAGGGCATTGGCTGCAGCACAGCATTGGGGAGAACGTGGTGCCACAGAGGCTGGTGAGGACCTCAGCCCTTCTGACCATGAAAATGGTCAAGTGGGTCGTAACGTGATCATTCATATTGGGCATCTTTTAACAATTTCATGTGCACAGCATTTTAACTGTCTGAAGAGCCCAAGGCCAATGACCTCTGACTCTTTGTGGCTCTAGAGTCTGCAAGGATCAGAAGGTGCTTGGCCAGCGTGAGGCCTAGTTCTTTGCACCTTCCATTTGGGATGCGAGTCCTCAGCGCCTCTGGCCAGATGCTGTGCTCCCAGCTGTGGCTGGGACATGGAGCCCAGGTTGTGCCACCTGAGCTTGGGAAACTCGGGATTTTGCTACAGGGTAGAGCAGCAGCTGCCAGCCTGGACTGCCTGTAGGTGCTGTGAGGATCTTTATTTGTTTGCACCAAAATTTGTTACCCAAGCCTGGGCCATTGGTGGGTGCTGTCCTTTAGGCCAGAGGGGAGGGAATTCATAGGCCAGTGCCCTGTGCTGAGGCCTCCTCTGCTGGGTACCCACAGTGTGCCCTCTCTCCTCCTTGGTCCCTCCAGGGGCTCGAGTCAGTCTCTGGTCAGGCTGCTTAGAGGGAAGTGGTCTGAGCCCTTCTAGAAGGGCTCAACCTCCAGATCCTTCTAAGAGACTGTGATTCTTTCAGCTGGATGCCCTGTCCCAGAAATCATCCAATCAGGCTATAGCATGAAAACGGAAATCTTATCACTCTCATTTTGCACTGTCTCCCCAGTTCTGGGCCTGGAATAGGCACCCAGGAATCATATATATTATGAGTTAATGGCTGTCTCCAGGGACAGCAGTCCTGAGGCCCAGAGAGGGATGACAGCCTATCCAACATGGGGCCCTAATGCCCACTCTCCATGGCAACTAGTCCTTAGCCTGCCTACCAACCACGGAGCACCTGCTCCCTACACAGCAGCTCACAGGCACGTTCTCACTGAATCCTCAGCAACTCAATAAGCCAGGCACTGTTATTATCTGCATTTACTGGACGAGGAACCCAGTCCTCAGAGAGGGTGAGTGACTTGTCCAAGGCCACACAGCCTGCAATAGCAAAGCTCAAGCCAGAGCCTGGGTTCATGATTCTGAGGCCATGGACTGAATCCCTGGGTGAGCTCGCCCTGGAACAACTTGGCTAGAGTTGACCTTAATGGTTCTTAAAGTGTGTTCCCCAAAATGGGGTTTGTGTGCACAATGAGTGGCAGCTGTGAGATGTTTAGGTGATACATATGTCAGTATTTTTTATCTTAATAATTGTTTTCATTTTCTTCTTGTATTGTGGAAAAAATATAATGAACATATCAAACTGGCAATTTCATGGATATTATTGCTTACAAGACAGATTAAAATTAAGCATAGTAAGTCAATTATAGTACCATTCTATGTGCAAAAAATGGGGGAAAAATCATGAGGCCTAAGGGTGGGACAGGAATGACTAAAGTTGAGAAATAGTGATTTCTGTCTCAAGCCCAGGCCCTGCCTTGTCATCTGGTATCATGTGGGGTGTCTGAGTACCAAAGAGGAGCTGAAGGGGGCAGAGCCCTCCCACAGGGCTTCCATGTCGGAGCTGGGGGCCAGGCCAGACCAAGCCCCGCCACCTCCACGTGACCCATCAAGCCCCCTGACTGCCGTCCCCCTTGCCCTTCCCTGTGCAGAGGAGATCGTCGCCCATGCCAGCAATGTGTCCTCGCTGGTGCTTGGCAAAGGTTCTGGGCGGCTGCTGGCAACAGGCGGGGACGACTGCCGCGTCAACCTGTGGTCCATCAACAAGCCCAACTGCATCATGGTGAGCCTCGGCCGGCCAGCAGGGATAGGGGCTAGGGCTGGGAGGGGCCCCTGGGCAGGGCAGGGTTGGGAGTCAGGAGCAGGGCAGCTTTGCAGGCACCATGCCCGAGGGCAGCCAGCCCTTGTGCAGAGAGACATAGCACAGCATCCACGCTTTCCCCAGCTGTCTCTCAGGAAGACCAAGGACAACTCTGGATGGCAGGGACAGTGGCCAGCGCTCAGGAATGGGGGCGTTACCTGGCTGTGAAATAGCAGTCCAGGGAGCCAGCAAGAGAAGGCTAAAACGAGCCGACAGGCCCAAGTTTGAGCCTCCCTTGCCCACGGCCCATCCATCAGCTGTACTTGGGGGTGACTTTGATTCATTCCCTACCTCATTCCACAAAAAGAACTTCAGGGCGCATGGCTGGAGCTGGGTAAAGAGTTGGTTCTTAATAGCACTTTCCCCTGGTTACACAACTGCATCCAGTGCCCAAAACTCCCCAAACAGGAAAGCATAAAGGAGGAAAAAATACAAAATGAGTTACATACAGTTTCATTATCCAGAGACCACTACAGCTGGTCTTTTGGTCTGTGCCCTTCTAGGTGCTGATACAGATATAGATACATACACATCCTTATGTGTGCAGACTTGTGCATATATGTACATGTACACACGTGCAAACATGTACATATATAATAATGTATTTTCAGAATGCTAGCTCACTCTTCTGTGGCCTGGTTTTTAAAATAATATGTGAGCATTTTCCGATGTCCACAAATACCCTTTTACGCCATTTTTAATGGCGTCGTGGTATGTCATGGGGATGAGCTGAAGTTGGCTGAGCCCTGCCCTGTTCCCAGCATGAAGGTCATTTGCAGTCTTGGCCCTGCTCAGCCACGTGGTCATCTTCCTCTGAGGTCCTCTTCTGCCTAAACCTTTGAGCAGATCTGTGATCGTTGCATTAAAATCCAAGGGTGTGCACTTTTGAAAAAGCTTTCAAAACCCATTGCCCCCTTGTCCTCCAGAAATCAATTTACATTCCTGCCAATAGCACAGGAACCTCCGTCTCCCCCTGCAGCGTTGCAGCACAGGGTAGTGTCAGCCTTTTGACTCCTAGCCAAGTAAAGACACAGATAAAAAGAGGCGGGAGGTGATATTTATTAGTATAGACGTAATTACCTCAGTGATTTGGGGAAGATCCAGCGGAGAACTGAGATCTGAAAAAGAATCAACAAGGACTCACAAAGAATGGACATGAAGTGAGCCCAGGCTCTCATCCTCAGGGAAGCCCCCAGACTTATCTCCCCACACCGGCTGCAGCGTCGAGGCTCCCCGCAGGCCTCAGCCTGCGCCTCTCTCCCGCCTCCCCACAGATCAGGCCTTTCAGGGCCACAGACTTGCCAAGTTCTTTCTCATGTTAGATTTATGCACGTGCTACACCCTCTGCAGGCAGTCCACTTTGATCTATTTCTGTGCATTTCTGAGTATGTATGAACTCATACAGTTCAACCTCCAAATGATACGCAGTAAGCAGTGAGATGTCTTCCTCCCCTGACCTCCACATCCCTCCCTGGAGATAACCATGGCCTCCGATTCCTCTGGGTGCTTCCAGAATTATTTTATATATTCATGAGCAAATGCTCATACCTAGTCTCCTTCCCCTCCTATTTTTACACAATGGTATTGTACTGTACACTGTCTCCATCTTTTTTCATCTGGAAGTATCATGGAGGTTAGTCTTTATCATGTGCCCCGTACGTTTTTATGGCTGGATGAATGGCAGTCCATTGCACAGGTAACTATGGATGACCACAGCTTGTCCAACCAGTTTCTTGTGCTGGGTATTTGCCTTGTTTCCAGTCTTTTGTGCAAAAGATTCCCTGCAGTGAGTAACCGGTATATGTTGCACGTGTGTGTGTGTGTGTGTGTGTGTGTGTGTAAGACAAGATCCCAGAGGCGGAGCTGCTGGTGTGCAGGAGTGCGCATGTCTAAATGTGGGTAGCTTGTGCCCAGTTACCCTCTATGTAGTTTGTATCCATTTATACTCCTGTCGGTGATGTTTGGGAATCAGACAAACTGCTTGTAACTGTCCGGCCTTGGGGTAATTCTGCTGAGAATCCGGTTTTCCCTGTGGTGCCCAACCCCCATGGGGAATGCTGTCCTAGCGAACACTGATGGAGTGACCACTGTGCCTTAGGTTGTCCAGCGCTGGGCGGGGAGTGACAGACCCCATGGATTTCAGATTGCAGCCTCTCTCCAGAAAGCTGGGAATGCCAGCATCTCCCACTCGCTCCTGGGCTCAGCCCGGCCGAGCTCTGGCTGGGTGCGAGTGTCCATGTTTTCCAGCAGTTACTCCCAGGCCCTCTGGGTTCCAAGACACGCCCCCCCCGCCCCCCCGCCTGGGAGTGTGGCTGGGTCTTCCAGCAGAGGTGGCCCCCGGGATCCAGGCATTCTAGAGGGGTGAGACATGCCGCTAATGAGCTAGGCCTTGGTTCCGCCATGGTTCCCCTCCTGTGGGGCTTGGAGATGGGAGCAGAGCCTAGGTAGGCCATGGTTTGCACTCAGGACTAAAGGGTCAGCTGCTCCCGCCAAGGGGCCCAGGGCCATTTCCGTAGGTGACAGCATGGCAGGCAGTGGGAGGGGGTTGGAGCATGACTAGGATCTGGCCCCCTTTTAGCCCTGGGAGCTGAGGCCGAAAGAAACAGCTGCTCAGCTATCTGTGGGAGAGCCTGGGTGTGGCTATGTAGCTGGGGCCACTTTTCTCCAACACTCTTTCTGGGGACCGAGAATTTGGGACAGCAGCTGAGGGTCTGTCCACGCAGTGCGCTGAAGTTGCCACCCTTTCTCCACAGAGCCTGACGGGTCACACGTCCCCAGTGGAGAGTGTCCGCCTCAACGCCCCCGAGGAGCTCATTGTGGCCGGCTCCCAGTCGGGCTCCATCCGTGTCTGGGACCTGGAAGCTGCCAAAAGTAGGCATCTACCCTCGCCTTCCCCATATGCAGTCTGCGGTCCTGCTGGCTCAGGCTCTCAGCTGCTTCCTCCGGGAAGCCTGACTAGGTTGGGTGCCTCCCCACTGGAGCACTGACCACACAGTGTGGCGACCCCCCTCTCCATTAGCCTGGCAGCAGCCACATGCACTGCTGTCTGAGTGCTGGCACTGAAGAGGTGCCCAGTAAATGTCTGAATGGACAGCTGTGTGGATGGGCAGGTGGGTGTCTGTGGATTCAGAGCCTGGAAGGACATCAAGTGCCACCAGGGGCCACACAGGACATATAGGCGAGTGAGATGGCTATGTGGGGTGCACTGGGGAGAGTGTGCCCTGACTGGAAGGCAGCTCCCGCTCAGCTCTAGCTAACTTCCGCCTGCAGGACTGGGGCTGGGCTGGCCAGACCTTCCGTTTCCTTGTGCTCTCTTTGTCTTAATTTAGTTTCATCTTTATAGAAGTTACATGTAGTTCGAAAAGTCAGATACCGATAGTTCTGCAAATATTCACAACGGAAAGGGGAAGTCAGCCCCCCGCTTCCCATTCTGCAGAGGCGCAGCCTCCTGTCCTCTTACCTGGTGTTCTGCTAATTCCCTCCCCTTTTCTGAACAACATGGTTATACTGCACTTGCTTTTGAAAAACATTTTATATATTAGCTGTTGCCTTCCGACTATGGAAGGTGAGAAGTTAGCTCCCGTGGAGCCACTCACATTTCTCCTCCATCCTCCCAATATCACCTTTGAAATATCCGGTGATTATATTCTCAGGACCATATAAATATTATTGGGGGCTGATCATATTTCTTTTCTTTTTAAAACTTGGTTTCCCTGGTATTAATAATTTTTTTTTCCTCATCTGCATGTTTTCTACATCTTTATTACTAATTCATCCCCAAATTCTCTGCCGGAAGAGTAAACCTCCTCCTTCAGTTTACCCTCACCCCATCCCGTAATCGATGTCTCTTCTCAGAGCCGCTGTCCCCAAGTCCTGGTGGCCTGGGGCACCTGGGCCTGCAGCCCCGCTGTCATCCTGTGCCCTCCTGGTCTCCAGGGAACTCCCTCCCTCTGCTGCCCTGACCCCAAGTTGTCACCTTGCTTGGTTTTCTCCCTCTTTTTGACGGAGAACATTGTTTCATAGCTTACTGAGAAAAAGTGCACAACACGCACAGTTTTAGAGACCTTCCATGATTGAAAAGGATGTTATTCTACCCCCATTCTTTCTTTTAAGAGTCTGAATGTAGAATTCTAGGTTGGAAATACTTTTCCCTCAGAGTTCTGAAGGCGCGGTGCATTTTAGGTTCCGGGGTTGCTGCTGGGAGATCAGTGCTCTCTCCCCGGGTTCATGCTGCTTCCCTCCCTCCTTCCTTCCCTCCCTCGCTGCAGGCTTGTAGGATCTTTGTCCCAGTGTCCTCAAGTTGCACAGTGATGAACCTTGGTGGGTCAATGTTTATTCTTGTGCTAGATCCTTGCCGAGTCCCTTCAGTCTGTAAACTCGTGCCCTCGGTTCTGGGCCAAGTGGGGAGTCTTGCCCTCCCTAAAAGGGGGGCTGCTTCTCAGCCTCAGCTGGGTGTTGGCCACACGGCATTGTGGGTGCTGCCAGCTCTATGGATTTTTTTCAAGAGAAGCTGGGAACCTGGAAATTTAAGTGGAATCCATCCATTTCTGAATATTGACAGCTAACTTAACATTTTTTCAGAACGCTATTCAGGCCAACGCTGAGAGGTAAAACCCATTTGCTCACTGCTTTTGCTAGCCTGTATTCTGGACCTTCCAGCATTCCAGGCAGGAGGCCATTGCTACCTGAAGGACAGGAGAGGAAATGGTGGCATTGATTTTGCCAAGGCTGCCTTACCCAGAAAACAGCCCCCTTGCCTGACTGAGACTTATAGCCCCTTCTGGGCTCTCCTCTGCTGCTCTGCCTCTGCTGGAGGATGGCAGCCATCGGCCATGCACACCTGGTGGCCAGGTTCATTCTTCCCAAGAGCAGTGGTCTAGTGTAGGTGGCCCTCCAGAAAGATGGTGCCCCTGGGCCTCTTGGGTGATGCTTCCCCACCCGGTGATGGGTCGCTTAAGGAAGATAGACCCCAGGATCTCTTGGATAACAAACGGGACGCATGCTTAGCGTCTTAACACAGGGTCCCACTGCCTGGCCACGTGCAGGGCCCACGGCATCTGTGTAGACTGGCATCACTGGACTCGAGGGGCCAGGATGGACCGGGCTGGCCAGGCTCCAGATGAGAAAGCAGAAAGGCTCGGGGTAAGAGGTGTGTCACTTCTTGGAAGTTTCTGCCTGGACCCAAATCCCAGTGGATGGCACCATTTACTGAGGAGCAAGGGAAAAGAAGACAAGGGTGCCGTGCATTCTTAGGCATACTTATTTCACGCAGAAGGGGCATGTGAGACTTCTTGAGGTGGGCAAAGAATGAAAGTTGAAGACCCCTGAAATTCCTAAGCACTGGACTCCCAAGGCTAGCTGCTGTCAAGGAGCTTGTTAAAAACACACGGCCCAGACCCTATTCCCAGGGTACCTGACTCAGAAGTTGGGGGAGCCGAGAATCTGGCTTTCGGTAAGCTTCCAGGTGCTTTTGATGCAAATCCAGGTTGGCAGGGCCCCTTTATTTGTCATCTGGGCATGCTGGGGTGCAAGGAAAGCACCAGGCTTGGTGAAGACCCTGTAACTGAGTAGCTGCATAGCCGGGAGGGCTTGGAGGTCTCTGAATGGGGTACACGGACACCAGAGACCCGCCACTAGGCAGCTCCCAGGTGCTGCGACCGAGCGCCCTCCTGGGACAGAAGGGCAAGCGCAGAAGTCACGCCAGAAGAATGTGGCCCGGCCTGCTTTCTATGGCACAGCCAGAGGGCAAGGGTGGGTCAGCTGGGGATGCCACAGGAAGGCGGCCTGGCCTGCGCTTCATGAAGCCAGCCCACGCAGGGTGGGACTCCACATCCTCTCTGGGTGGGGCGGGATTTTGGAAACTGCCGTGGGATGCAGAGTGAGCTGAAGCAGGAGCCAGCATGATGCTCCCTCTAGGCCCTGGGTTGGTCGGCATGTGCCCAAGGCCTCCTTGACCAGAAAGGCAGTGCAGAGCCCCCAGTGGCATGTGACAACTACAGCTGAGGAGGGGCAGCTGCTCAGGTTTTGGAGCGATTGAGTTAGATACTCAGAGGACAGGTGTGTCAGGTGCCTTGTCACACTCCATGACGGATGTAAAGGCAGGTCAGTCCCAGTTCAGTGCCCCACAGGACCTGTGCAGAGGGGCACCTAGTAGGATGGTGCAATGGTAGGCAGCGGGATGGACTTTGTCCTCAAGGCAGATGACAGCCTTACTTTTGTCCTGCTCTCAGCTGTGCCTGTCCTGTCCTAGGAGCTTTAGACAACTGTGACCCAGGTAGAGGGTCACACGGTAATGCAAGCTGCTCAGGAGTCAGATGCCCACTTTAATTCCTGGCTCTGTACCCTGCTGACCAGCCGTAAGTGGACTGCTCCTCCCTCTGAGCCTCAGGCCCTTGCCCACCTCCTGACGTTGTTGAGGGTGGGAGATACGCTCAGAAATCCCTCAGCCTGTCCTGGAAACACCAGAAGTGCTCAGCAGATATCCTGGGGTGAGAGGTGCCCGAAAGGCCATGGCACTGAGGAGTGGGTCACCACTAGGGCCAGAACACAGAGAACCAAGACAAGTATTCTGAGGCCTGAGGAAGAGAGAAGGTCCAGCTTGGAGACAGGAGAGGACGAAGGCAGGCCTTGTGCAGGAAGAAATTATAAGAATGATTATAACTGGCATTTATTGAGCATTTAACCACATGTCAGGCCCATCCTGAGAACTTTATATCCATTTTATTACATAATCCTGACCATGACTCAATATGAGACTCAGAGAGGGTAATGGATTGTTCAAGGTCACACAGCAAGCAAGGAGCAGAGAGAGCCAAGACTGCTCCCAGTTCTGTCTCTCCAGAGCCCTGGACCTGAGGGATGCAGACAGCCATACAATAGAATTTGTTTAATGCACTCAGTGCATGGAACTCGACTCTCTTGTCCCTAAAGCATTACGTCTGGAGGCTGTGTGAACACCTCCTTCAACAGAGAGCTCACTAGCTCCCAAAAGGTACCCTAGCTCACCTTGGCTCCAACCTAAGGATGGCTGGACTCCTGTACCACTTGGCCCCAGCACTCATGGGGTGATCAGTTTCATTCAGACAGTGGAATTATAAATCTTTTAAAAAGCAAGACATGTGAGGCCTGAGAGAAGTGACAAATTTGAGTGGCACCAGAAACAGAAACACATAGTTTGCCTGTGGCCCAGGCCGGACCAGGTCATGGAGCTGCCTGCAAAACCTTGAAGGGTGGGGGATATGTTTCTTGGGGCTGCAGGAGGTGATTTGCACTCCGCCCCTAAGGGTTCTGACACCCCAGTCATCTCCCTGTGCTTTCGGCTCTCACAGCTTGTCCTCACAGCCACCGTCAAGATCCCTGGGACAGAGGACCAGTGTGAGCCCCTGAGCCACCCCAGGCACACCCTCCGCTGGCCCTCCTTGGGGCCTCTGCCCATCACTTCCCTCTCCCTGACATCACAGCCTCCCTCATCCTTGTTCTTGCAAGAGCACACTAGGATGAGTCCCGAGGCACAAGGTGGGGTAGTGCATGATAATGTTTTGGGTGGGGCTCAGGTGATAAGAAATGGGTGTCACCTCTCAGGAGAAAAATGGGAAAGCAAGTTGTTAGGGTGGTAGGACCCTGTTTGGTTCCCCCTCCCCCCCACTTTTAAAATCGGTGTTATTGTTCAGTTAATATTAAAGCCCACACACAGTGAAGGCAGCAGCTCCTCTCTGCCAGCCATCTTGTTTGCCTCTCATGGCATCATGTCTGCTTTCTTCCTTTTAGTTCTTCGCACACTCATGGGACACAAAGCCAACATCTGCAGCCTGGATTTCCACCCATATGGCGAGTTCGTAGCCTCGGGTTCCCAGGACACAAACATCAAGGTGAGCCCCCACTCTGAGCCCTGTGTCTCCCTTTGGGCTGGCAGTGGGACCCAGCCATGTGTCCTGCCCGAGAGGGTGGGCGTTCAGCTCTGTGTGGGGGCATCTTCCCTCTCTGGGGCAGCATTTCTCCTTAGAATCCCGTTTTAGTGAGCAGTTTCTAGACCCCTGTCATTTTGGGGTGTCATGACCTGGAAGTGCCGAGTCGTTCTCTGCTCACAGCCACACACTGCCCTCTGACCCAGGCTCTAGGCCTCCCCAGCCCAAGCCCACCCTTGGTTGTGACCTGTCCTGACCCTGCCCTCTGCTCCTCTCCCACAGCTCTGGGACATCAGGAGGAAAGGCTGTGTCTTCCGATACAGGGTAAGGAACGCCCCCTCCGTTGGTCATTCCACAAGCACCCTGCAGACATGGGGCGTGGGCGGTGTCCAGTCTGGCAAGGGCTGGAGGGGACTGCTGCCCATCATGAAGGAGACCGTGAGAAACGAGAGTCCCGACGAGCAACATGGACCTGGAGCAGAGCAGGAGTGCCGTGGGGGGTCCGCCTGGACCCCCAGCTTTCCATGAACCCCCTCAGCTGTGTTTACCAAGCTGCTCCATTCTCTGGTTTTATTGGCAGGTAACAGGTATCGTTAGGTGAAGGGGGGTGCCTTTTCATATGAGTTTGAAGCACTGAGTTTAACAAACAATTATTTTTAAAGGTTTTTAGACCCTTTGACATTAAGAGAGGGCATGTAACTCTCCAAAACGAGGCATAAGATGTGTTGCTTCCCAAACCAAATGACCACACAATCTTGATTTCCCGGAGCGTCCTGCAGGACTCGGAATCCGTGACCGCGCATGGAGAAGTGTCTCCATGGCATCTCCCTCATATCAGTCCCCTTACTGCCTGCTCCCCAGGAAGCACTGCTCGTTGAGGACAGAAATGGCGTGGGGTGGTAGGGAGGGCAGCCCCTTGGGCCCAGGCCCCTAGGGTGAGCCCGGTGCCCTGTCCTTTCCTCAGGGGCACAGCCAGGCCGTGCGGTGTCTCCGGTTCAGCCCTGACGGGAAGTGGTTGGCATCGGCTGCAGATGACCACACCGTGAAGGTAGCTCCCGGCCTGACCTGGGCCCAGGGCTAGGGACTGGCGTCTGCTGCTCACGCTCAGGCTGGGTCCCCACCTCCTTCCTGGCGGGGGCTGCATGTCCCAAGCCTGTCCACAGTGGAGGGTGGTGTGTGAATAAACTGCTCAGACTGGAATAGAGGGAGGGAGGGCCTCTGCAGGGCCCTGCCTGGTCTTGACATCCACCCCGCCCTACACCAGCTCTGGGATCTGACTGCTGGCAAGATGATGTCCGAGTTCCCTGGCCACACGGGGCCTGTCAACGTGGTCGAGTTTCACCCCAATGAGTACCTCCTGGCTTCTGGCAGCTCCGACAGGTGAGAAGCAGCAGGGCCCGTTGCCCGTGGCTGCCATCCTTCTCATCTCTATCCTCTTGAGTGTATGTATATCTGTCCCCAATCGGTCTCTCTGTCCCAGGGTGTCATATGCCTGATGAACCTCTATAGACTGAATTAGCTGCTGGCCATGCCAAGATGGGACCCTGGTCCCATCTCTCCCCTGAGTGTGGTGTCTGGGCCCATCCAGATCCAAGGCCCATGTTCACCTCCCAGGCATTGCTCTTAATGGCCCTGGGAGGGAGGTGGGGGTGGACAGGTGTCTGGAGACCAGCAGGCTGCCCCAGCCACAGGCCTGTGTGGAGCAGAGGGGAGACCCTGGCTTCCTAGCACAGCCTGGCTGCCTTTGCAGGACCATCCGTTTCTGGGATCTGGAGAAATTCCAGGTGGTGAGCTGCATCGAAGGGGAACCAGGGCCCGTCAGGTATGCAGGCAGCTGGGTGGTGGGCCCGGCTCTCCTCCCGGGAACTGGGATGTGGACGTGGGTGGGCCTTTCCCATTTCTACTTCCATTCCCTCCTGTCCCTGGGTCCCCACAGCCTCCTCGGGTTTCTTAGGACCCATGATCCACTCTCACCTGGCCTAGGAGCGTCCTCTTCAACCCTGATGGCTGCTGCCTATACAGCGGCTGCCAGGACTCGCTACGTGTCTACGGCTGGGAGCCCGAGCGCTGCTTTGACGTGGTCCTAATCAACTGGGGCAAGGTGGCAGACCTGGCCATCTGCAACAACCAGCTGGTGAGAGAGCCACCGCCCGCCCTGCCACCGGCCTCCATCCCCGTCACCTCAGGCCCCGCCTCCCACCCATACCCCAGCGCTGCTGCTTCCTGCAGATCGGTGTGGCCTTCTCCCAGAGCAACGTCTCCTCTTACGTGGTGGACCTGACTCGGGTCACCAGGACAGGCACGGTGGCCCAGGACCCCGTGCAGGACAGCCCGCTGCTGGCGCAGCAGCCGCCGCTCCCCAGTGCCCCCCTCCGACGCATCTACGAGCGGCCCAGCACAGCCTGCAGCAAGCCTCAGAGGTGGGCTGGGGGCCTCAGAGGGCGCTGGGGGCACGGGAGGCAGGAAGCCCAGCCTGGCCTCACTGGGGCCCCGGCCTCCTTTGGGCCGCCCCCAGGGTCAAGCAGAACTCGGAGAGTGAGCGCCGCAGCCCCAGCAGCGAGGACGAGCGGGACGAGCGGGAGTCGCGGGCGGAGATCCGGAACGCCGAGGACTACAATGAGATCTTCCAGCCAAAGAACAGCATCAGTGAGGCCTGGTTCCCGCCCCCCACGCTCCTGGGTCCCCATCTGGGAAATGGAGGCAGATGATCCTTTCTGGAGACAGCGTCCATGTCACCCCCTTAGCTTAATTCTTAACCCACACCAGGCCAGGCTCTGTTCCCAGGCCCTCTAGACCCAGGAGAGGGCCTGGAAGCCACTTGGTGCCCTGCCCGCCCTAAACAAAGGAAGGCCCACAGGCAAGGAAGGCCCTGAGGCCTTAGGGGCAGACCTAAGGCTTCATGGGGCCAGGACGGGGTCAAAGGTCCGCAACTGTGTGCCTGGGAACCAACTTCCATCCCCCTCGTCCTGACAGGGCCCTGGCTCCCAGGCCACCCCTCCCTGGAGGCTCAGATAGGAGCCCTAGGCTGGCCAACTTGAGTCCCCAACCCCCTTTGCCTCTATAGGTCGGACACCACCCCGGAGAAGTGAGCCCTTCCCAGCGCCCCCCGAGGATGGTGAGTCGGGAGGCAGAGCCTGGCCTCCCAGGGTCCCCAGCTCCCAGTCCTTCCCTCTCTGAGCCCCTGGCCTCCCCTCCTGTGGCACAGTCTTAGTCTCTCTCCCATTGGATCTTTTCCCGCCACTTGCCCAAGAGCACCTACTGTGTGCCAGGCTAGACCCTGATGATTGAGTGTGAACAAAGTAGGCAGGTGCTCCTCTCCGGAGCCCTCCCCCCCGCCCCCCAGTGAGGAGGGCAAAAGGCAGATGGACGACCACACACAGAAGGCTCTAGAAATGGGACACGTGCTGTGGCGGACCATGACGGTCATGGTGAGGGAAGTCACTAGGGCCCCTGTGGTGGGCTCGTCATCCACTCCCCTGCAGCACCCTCAGCACACACACATTCCTAGTGAGGTGGCTGATGGGCGCTCCCTGGCGCTCCCTGAGTCCTATCCACACACAGCACTGGACACCTGCTTTCTGCCAGACCTGGGTTTGAGTAGGCGGAGAGCGGGGGACAGGCCCAACCCCTACCCTCAGGCCTCCCCAGCACGTCTCCTTTCCCAGCTGCCGCCGGCTCCTTCTCCATCACCCTCAATTACAGGTGCTGCCCGGAGTCCCGCCCGAGCCCAGCCTTCTTCCTGACCCAGAGATCTTTTCCTTTTGTCTCCAGACATGGCCACAGCCAAGGAGGCAGCAAAGCCCAGCCCAGCCATGGACACGCAGTTCCCGGTGCCAAACGTATGTCCAGGTGGAGAGGGCGTGATGTGGGGCTCAGAGAGGAGCTGGAGTCCTGAACCGGGGTTGGGGGACTCCCATGCTGGGGGGCAGAGAGGGAGGCCTCGGGCTGGCCGCCTGCTGAGCTCTAGACCCCTCCAGGTCGAGGTCCTGCCCTGGTCCCAGGTCGTCACATCCACCCCTGCACCCAAGGCCGAGCCTGCCATCATCCCTGCCACCCGGAACGAGCCCATCGGGCTGAAGGCCTCCGACTTCCTGCCCGTGAGTGGGGGCCCAGCCCAGGGCTGGGGTGGGGTCCATGAGGCGAGGGCAGAGCTTGGCCGCCAGCATCTGGACCCATCCCTCCAGGCTGTGAAGGTTTCCCAGCAGACGGAGCTGGTCGACGAGGACGCCATGTCCCAGATCCGCAAAGGCCATGACACCATGTGCGTGGTGCTCACCAGCCGCCACAAGAACCTGGACACTGTGCGGGCCGTGTGGACCACGGGCGACATCAAGGCAAGGGCCAGCCCGTCACCACACTATGGCTGCCTTCACTTTTATTTCTTCCATCATCACCATCACGAGCTGCCATATTTTGAACACCTATTTATGGGCCTGGCCTTGCACTCATCATTTTAGCAGCAGTCCTATTAATACCCCACAACAAACCCTTCATCACACCACAGCCAGTCAGGGGCCACTCTGTCCCCAGTGCTCTCTGACAGGTGCTCTATTTGCACAGACGTCAGTGGACTCAGCCGTGGCCATCAGTGACCTGTCAGTGGTGGTGGATCTCCTTAACATCGTCAACCAGAAAGCGTAAGTGGCCGTGGCGGGCTGAGCAGGCAGGGTGGGCGGTGCCGGGCACTGAGGGGGCATGTCCCTGGCCCTCTCCCCAGCTCCCTGTGGAAGCTGGACCTGTGCACCACGGTGCTGCCGCAGATCGAGAAGCTTCTGCAGAGCAAGTATGAGAGGTACGTGCCAGAGGTGGGTGGCCAGGGGCTCCTGCAAGGACCAGGAGGGAGGCAGGCCGGCGCCCGTGAGGGGCCGTGCAGCACTGCCGAGCCTCCACGCTCCGGAGAGGGCAGAGCGAAAACAAGCCGTGCTGCCTCTCATCCTCTGCCCGTCTCTGCCCCTCTGTTGTGTGTACCTTGCTGGTTACCGTTCTGTCTGTGGCTCCATCCATCCGTCTGCCTCTGAAGCTATGTCCAGACAGGCTGCACCTCCCTGAAGCTGATCCTGCAGCGGTTTCTGCCCCTAATCACTGACATCCTGGCGGCCCCACCCTCTGTGGGCGTGGACATCAGCCGGGAGGAGAGGTGAGCGGGCCACGCCCAGCAAGTTCACACAGGCCTGGGGCCCAGCCCACTTGATGGCACTGCTGAAACAGCATATGGAAGAGGTCATTGTGCCTGGGACAGAGTCCCAGGTTCTATGGCTTGGCTCTGCCCTGAGCCCTGGAGTGGCCTGGGCTGGGAGACGGGGAGAGTGGTTAGGACAGGAAAGGCCCCAGGGCCGGGTGACAGTCATGGTGGCCACCTCCAGCACTGTCCCTCTGCCCGCAGGCTACACAAGTGCCGGCTCTGCTACAAGCAGCTCAAGAGCATCAGTAGCCTCGTCAAGAGCAAGTCGGGGTTGAGCGGCCGCCATGGCAGTGCCTTCCGGGAGCTGCACCTTCTCATGACCAGTTTGGACTGAGGCATCCAGAGGGTGGGGGGCACCTGGCAGCCCTCAGAGCCTGGCCTCAGCCCCCACACCTGTTCCCTGTGCTCCCATGGGCCATGAGCCTCTGCTCTGCCCCCATTGCTGCCACCGTGGAGGCGGCAGCGCTGGCCCACGGCCACCTCCATAGCCCCGAACTCTCAGACAACTTCTCTGCAGCAACAGCTGCCCAGCTTTGCCAACTCTTGCTTCTTGGGGCAGCAAACCGAACCCTGGGGCTGCTGCTGTAATTTATAAGGCAAATTTTATTAAATTTCTAACTATTGCCTGGTTTCCTTGCTGGGAGGGGCATCCTCTGGCTGTGTGGCCTCTTCAGAGATGCTACCACCCCCTCCAAGCCCCAAAGGTGGTGTGCCAACCTGTGTGGCCAGCAGGGGACAGCAGAGTGCCAGCCCCGCAGGACAGGGCAGGTTCAGGCTAAATCTGGGGGCGGGGAGGGGGGAGGCAGCAACTCCTCTATGGCTGGGAAACCATCCTCTCTGTCCCAGCCATACTCCTAGCTGTCCCATGAATGCCTCCAAGGCCAACAGCTGTAACCAGGAGCCTAGCCTCACAGGCATGGCCATGACGGCTGGCCCGGAGCCCAGCATGCTCCCCCAAATCCCCAGGAGGCCTCCAGGGACAGGACTGGAAGGGCAGCTACCCCATCCTGTGATGAGGGCCACTCCCTGCAGGAGCCCCCAGTGCTGGCTGGCCAGGACAAGCTGCCCTGACCCAGTGGGCGTCCCTTCTGCTCCCAGAGCAGCATCTGGCAGGTTCAGCCCCAGGTGGAGGGAGGACCCCACTGAACACAGGCTACCCCAAGGCTGGGACAGAAACAAGCCAACACACCCCCATGTGGGTGGTAGGAGGGTTGCCCTGCGCTAGTGGCTGGGGTCCTATAGGCCCTGGGAGGGGGGTGGTGCTCACCTGCAGCCAGGGGCAAGTCCAGGGCCCCACCGGGTTTTGTCAAGTCTTGGAGGAGCCTTCCTTTCCCATCTACAAGATGGAGGTGACAGCAGCGTTTATGTCCCGATAAGGGGAAAGGGGGCCCGGCCCTGACCAGCCAGCAGTGGGGAGCCAACTATTATAGATGCCGATGCCCTGCTCCCTGTGACCTGACCAGGGGCTCACAAGACCCACTCTTGCAGACTACACTTGTGTAAAAAGGCTTTTATTTTAATAAGTAAAAATGGCTAAGCTTCCAAAAGTTCTTAAATAGGATTTCAGAGAGAGGAAAATGTCAAGAGGCCAGTGAGCAAGGAGAGAGCCTGGTGCCAGGCCGACGAAGGGAGCAGCAGATCCCTGCCCTCGGGCCTCAGCCATAAATACTGCGCGGCCTGTGGCAGGCAGGGCCGCGCTCCTATGTACACTAATGAACACTATGGGCCCCGCGGGGAGAGCGTGGGGCAGGGCTGCCCCGGGGTGCCCACCAGCTGCCCCATTCCCATGCTTCCTGGGCCTGCCAGGCCACCCACTACAGAGGGTGCCCTGCAAGCTGGGAGACCTGGCCAGCCAGCGAGGGCTTCCCGCTCCACACTGCTGCCCTCCCCGTGAGGGCCCTCTCTGAAGGTCTGGATCTGCCAGGCGGAGCAGGCCATTTGTACCCGGAGCCACAGCCGAGACACCATTTCCTTCTGAACATGTTTCTCATTTCAGGGGAGGCAGAGAAGAGGGGCCTCCACTCTGGCCTCCATCTCTTGGGCTCCCCGTGCTGCAGCAGGAGTAGGCCAGTGAGGCCTTGGGACCCAGCCCCTGGCACGGCAGGGTAGACATGTCTATCACACAGGCAACTGCCTCGACTTCCCTGCAGGTGGGGAGAGGGGTTGGTCAGCCTCTGTCTAAGAGCAGGAAGGAGCCAGGCAGAAGCACACACACAGCGGGCAGCAGCAGGACAGACCCGCCCTGAGCAGCAGGCTTCGGGCACAGCTCTGCAGCCCAAGGCGTGGGCAGGCGGGCACAAGGCAGGCAGGCAGCCCTGAGGCACTGGCCCCACACTCACCTGGAGACTCTGCAGCCCCAGCCTCAGGCTGAAATCAAAGCAACAGGCGTCTCACTGGTGGGCTTGCCGCGGGCCAGGACCTCTCAGGACCCCTGCCCCTTCGACGCCAAGCACCTGCCAGGCCCTTCCATGACTGAGGCCAAGTGAGGGGCTGGAGCCCCTGGATTCCAGTTCTATGGCCGGGCTCACACCTCATCTGGGACTTGGGGTGAGGCCTGCCCTTGCCCCACTCCAGAGCTGAGGCCCACAGCTGGCGAGGCCAGGCCTGCTTTGGAGGGCGCGTTGCATAAGCCTAGCCAGCAGCCCTGTTAGGAGTCCCGAGGGCTGGGCTCCTGCAAACACTCCCCCTCTCCAAGGGGCCTTCGATTTCCCGTCTGTAAAAGGGACCCAGCACTATCTGCCCCGACTACTTCCCAGGACCAGGGAAGGTTGTGAATCAGGTTCTAAAAGTTTTAGAAACTTGAACAGTTTTTTTTTACACACACACCCACCCCCCCACGCCCTAAAGGCTCACCTGAGGGCTGCAGCCTCCTCCGGATGGAGCCTGGGCGGCTAGTGGTCCCAGAGCTGGGGGCTGAATGGGCTCGCGCCGAAGGCTGTGGCGTGTGGCAGGCTGGCTCCCACTGTGGGCAGGGATGAGCAGGTGGGCTGCGGCCATGTGCCCCTGGCCCCCCTACCACCAGGCTTCCCTCCACTCCTCTCCCAGCCTCCTGAAACTATTTCCTCATCTGCAAAACGGGCCTGATGCTGATACCCCACTTCAGTTATTGTGAGAGTTAAGTGAGATAACACCTGTAGAGAAGTGAGCTAATCACTGAGCACCTCTGTGCCAGCCAGCAGCCCTTCCCCCCACACACCAGCTGATGACCCCATGGGTACCTCTGAGGGCAAGAAGAAATACTTGGACCGCAGAGGCTACCGGGTTTGGGTTCAAGTCCTGTCTGCAGCCCCCCTGGCCTCTCCCCCTCCTGCCCCACCCGCTAAGTCTGACGCAGGGCTGCCAGAGACAGGCCGTCCCTGTACCTCCAGTTGCTCCTGGCTGGACCACGATGCCAGCTCCGCCCTGCGGGACCCGGGGCCCAGCTCCACAGAGCGGACCCTCTCAGCAAACTTGAGGGAGTAGAGCGTCTCGCTGGTGTTCTTCTCCACGGGGGACACCTGGGGAACACGAGGACTCATTCCCCACCCAAGCCAGCCACCCCCACAGAACTGGAGGGCGCAGCATGGTCACCAGAGGACGCTCACGGCGAGGGGACCCGAGCAGATATAAAGGAGCTTGTGAGACACTTAGGGTGCACGTGGCCAGGTCTGCTGGGGAGGCTGGTGGGATGCACATCACTAGCTTTGGAGCTGCCGAGGGCCGGGGTCCCTTCCCTGCCCAGCTGGGGCACCTGACGGGTCCCTGGTCCGTGTGCTGGCCTCGCCCGTCCTGGCCCACCTGAGACCCTCACCTGTACCACCATGAGGGTCTTGCTGTCCCCACTGAGCGAGTCCTGCAGGAGGTAGGTGAGCTTGGAGTTGCGGAAAGGCACGTGGCCCTGGCGGGAGCGCAGGGCAGCAATGACGTCCCCCAGGGCCGACAGCGACTTGTTGATGTGCTGCGCCTCCCGCAGGCGGCTGCCCTCGGCCCCCGACTTGCCCACACGCTCTGAGCCGGCCAAGTCCACCAGGTTCAGCTTCCCTATGGGGAGGGCACTGGGCAGGTAAGGCCGCCCAGTAGGCCGGGTGCCCGGGGAGCCCAGGCCAGGCTGCCCGCCGCCCTCGCTCACCGGTGGTGCGCAGGCCGGTGCTGCAGTCCACGCCGCGCACGGTCACGATGAGCAGGGCGTGCGAGCGGGAGCTGTGCTCGTTCAGGTTGGTGAACTCCGTCGTGCGGTTGGTGTGGCCGAACTCGAACACCTGCGGGGAGGAGGGGGTATGTGACAGAGGCCTAGGGTTTGGAGGGGGTCTGGACGTACCCTTGTGAGGGGCTGTCACCCTCCGCATTGTACAGAGGAGGAAACTGAGGCTCAGAGAGGCGTGGGGACAAGGCAGAGCCTGCGTCCATCCGCCTGTTGTGATCTCCCGAGCAGCTCTGCTCGTGGGCAGGATGTCCCCCGCATTTCCCTGTCCCCAGGGCCCCGAGCCCCACACCTTGTTGATGTCGTCCACACTTTGCACCTGGAACTCGGTCAGCCCTGGCACATACAGCTGCCCGCTGCCGTCGGGGCACAGCCGGATCTCCAGTTTCTCCTGGGGCTCTTGCCCCAGCAGGTCCCTGGAGGGGCAGGTGGGACGGTCACTCCCTCCTCCCATTTCTGCTCTGCTTGCACTGCACCCGCGCCGCCACCCCCCACACCGGAAATGTTCCCCCACCCATCACACCCTCAGGAACCTTTTGTGGACCAACGGCTAAGTCCCTCCTCCTCCTCCTCCCCTGCACGCAGTCTGCTGAAGGGCACAGACTAACCAGTCCCCAAAAGTCCTGTGGTGGTACTACTGCCCCCACAATGCACTGGTCCTTGTGGGCCGACCCCGCCAATCCCCCCTCTCACTTAGCACCACCTGGTACAGCCTGCAGGTAGGGTGAGGACACTTCGAGGGGAAAAGGAGCACCTCAGTCTGGGAGTCCCAGGGCCTAAGAGAGAGCCCGCCTCCCCCTGCCCACTGGTGGGGTGCGAGGGGCCCGGGACCCGCAGACCTCTCACCCCTTTCCTCAAGGAGGCCCCGCTTCCCCTCCCACATGACTCCACACGGTGCTGAGGACCACAAAGCTGCTTGGGAGGCCTGTGCCCATGCCAGGGCTCCCACCTGAGGGCTCCCACCTGAGGGCCCCCACCTGAGGGCTCCCACCTGAGGGCCTCGTTGTAGATCTCGGCTACGCTGACGGTGATGGTGTATTCCCAGTCGGAAGCCTTCTCCTGCACCTCAGAGAAGAGCAGCTGCAGGGCCCGCTGGTTGATGCCTGGGTTCTCAGGGGTCCCCTGGGGGCAGAAGCAAGGCACAGTGAGCTGGGCTTCTCCTTACCAGGGGGATGCCCCTGCAGATATTCTATGGCCCCCACCTGCCTCCAGCTACCCCTCACAAGCCAACCTCCCTGCCCAAAGCTCCCACCTGCGTGCCATTCTCTCCCCAAATGCCCTCTACCAGCTGCAAGCAATTTCACCTCCTTGGGCCTCAGTTTCCCACCTTTAAAATGGCACCACCCTGCCAGGACTTCCCTGAGACTTAAAGCAGAGCACCTGCATAAAAGCCTGGCAGGGACTAGGCAAAGGGGCTGCTGAGTGCCAGTGTGTACCTAGCCCTACTGGGCCACTTGGGAGGGGCACCGGGAGCCTGTGGTTTCCCTGCCACTGCCCACAGGACGACCCGATGTCAGGGAGGCCACGAGAGAGCCTCTGTAGGTGGTGGAAGGGAGGCACAGGCGGAGCTGGCAAGTTCCCCGGGGCCTGATGGGCTGGTTGACCTTTCTGAAAGGAAATCTCCCCTCTGATGGCACTTCCCACCTGCCTTCCACTTCTGCTGCTCAGGCCTCCTTGCCAGGCCTCGAGGACTGCTACCTGGCAGCCTCCCCAAGAGGCCCTTTCGCCCCTTGTCCAGATACCAGGACACCTTCCCTCCTCCTCTACCCCAGGAATCTGATAGCACCCCATTAAGAGCCAGGGAAATGCTAACAAACCAATGGCACCTCAGAGGTCAGCCTCTCCTTTTACCTAGTCAAGGCTTTTCCTCCCAGCTACACCCAATGGAGAGGGGATGGCCACAAACAGAGATGATGCTCTGCCCTGGGAGCAGCGGTAAGAGCTGAGCACCCACAGCAGCCTTCAGTCTCTCCCATTGCCCGGGACCTCCTCAAAGGCTGAGACCTGCCCTCCTTCATCCTGATAGCCCCAGGGCCTAGCATGGGGCAGTCACACAGCAGGAGCCCAATAAATGCATGTGGGTGAGTCAGTGAAAGCCTGTCCTGAGAGACTGTGGTCTTCCCTGGACTCTGACCTCAGGCCAAGATCCTCCTGCTGCCAGTTTGTTGTCGGCATGCCCGCCCGTCGCCCATACCCACTGGGACCATCACAGGTGCACTCGGGCAAGGTGCCCCCTCTTCAGGCTTGGTGACATGGGGGCTCGCTGCCACGGTGGTTATGAAGACTGAGTAAAGCAAAACATACACCGCGCAGCACAGCACCCTGAGACCAATGAGGAAAGTCCCCATTTACAATACCTCGCTCTCTGAACACCTGCCCCATCCAGCAGGCACCCACCTCCATCGTGTACGTCTTGCCGGCGCCCGTCTGGCCATAAGCAAAGATGCAGACGTTGAAGCCGTCAATACAGGAGGTGATGAGGGCCTGTACCTCCTGGAACACCTGGGGAGGAGGCATGGGATGGAGGGTGTGGGGCTGCTGGGTCAGGGGGCCCCACCAGTTCCAAGTCCAGCCACCTCCCCTGACTGCTCTCTCCTTCAGCAATATTACAACACATGTTATTGAGGATAACTGGCTCACTGTGGAAGAACTGGTGACTAATAAGTCACTTGCACTAGACATCAATGGCAACCTGGTTCCTGAGAGATGGAACAGAAGATATGGCAGCGCTTACTGCTACCAACACCTGAGGAAGGGGCCGCCCATCCCTGGAGCTTAGGACCCACCTCCCCACCCTCACCCAGATTCTCTTGAACTCAAGGAGAGCACAGCAAAATGAAAGCAGAGGCCAGCTGGCGCCCGGCACCTCCTCTGCCTGCCTGCCAGTGGGCAGAGGACGAGGGCAAAGGTAAAGCCAGGCATACAGACAGCAGGGCACAGGCAAGACAGGCCTGGCAGGTTGGCCCTAGTAGAGAGGAGAGAGCAGCAGATGCTGAGACCACAAGGCTCTCACAGGCTGGAGGGACCTAACCCAATGCTGGCTAGAATCATGTGGCTGAGAGGGGCAAGTGGGTGGGCGGAGCCACATGGGTGGGCGGGGCTTGAGGACGGCGGGCCACGTGGGTGGGAAAGGCAGTGCTTGGATCTCTCCTTCCCAGCAGAGCATCTGAGGCTCTCAGTCTTAGCTTTCCACATCCTTTTCTCTCCTGAGAGGAAGGAGAGAAACCGAGCCTTCTCCGTCCTGTCATCCCCACTCTTGCACTTCGTTCTGGCCACCCCTTCCCCATCTCTCCTTCCTGATGAGTATCTATGTCTCTCCTCTCCACTGCTCTCTGTCCGTTCCCTTGACCCAACAGCCCTACTCACGTCCTGTTGTGAGGCCTTTGGGGAGAAGACCTTGTCCAGCTCAAAGGACACAGGCTTTCCTTTGTGCAGCAGGTGGATAATGGAGTCGTCATCAGGATCGAAGGTCACTGCATTGGTCGCCTCAGGTCCTTCCCCATCCTCTTTGGTGACTGGCCGGACACGAGCAATCACCCGGATATTCCCTGGATTGGGGGTGGGGGGAGGAGAGAAAGGTATAGGCCGGGTCAGGACCAGACTGCAACACTGGGATCCACTGGGATCCTAAGCAGCCCAGGGGCTCAGGAGCCCCTGACTTCTAAGCAAGGCCCCCCAGAGCAGGGCAGTCCACAAAGCTATTACCAGTCACACTGTATTATGAATTCACTTATTGCTACATTTTCTTCCTGAGCAAACCAGTTGAGGGTGGGAGTTTCACCTTGAGGACAAGGAGCAAAGGGCAGCTGTGGGGCTCAGACACGACACCCAGTCTGGCTGGGGTACCAAAACGGACACTCTCTTTACATCCCTGTACTTTGGTTTCTTCATCTACACAATGAGGGGCTTGGTCCCCGGTATGCCAAGGGACTTGTTCTATCATTGTAAAAGGTCACTGTGAATGCCAGGATGGAAATCAGAAGGGCAAATTGGACCAGATGAGGTGGATGACTGGTGGCACACTGGGCACAGGCAATGGGACAGCCTCAGAGGTGTTTAGAGGCACAGATCTGATCGCACCCCCCACCTCCACCTCAAGCCCTTCAGTGGGATCCCAGTGCTCCTGGAGTAAAGAGAAAATTCTCCACCACAGCCAGCTTGGGCCCACCTTCCCCCTTCACCTGTCCACTTCAACTCACAGCCCAGGCCTCAGCTGTAGCTTCACCTCCTCTGGGAAGCCCTGAGACCCCCTACACCTGATACCCAGAGGCTCTCGGAGCTCCCCCCCAGCCCTGGTAACAATGTCAGGATTGGGAGTCTCTGGGTGATTAATGATCACTGTCTGCTCTGCCAGCTGAAGTCAACACCGTGAGGGCGGGCACGGCCCCTGCGGGGCCCACGACATCTCCATGTCTGGAGCAGCACCTGGCACAGAACAGGTGTTCCCTAGACCTTTGTCAACAGTTGAAATCCCAAGCTTGACCAGGCCGTAGGTCAGAACAAGTGGCATTCCGGCCACCCAGCACCCAGTGTTTCGATACCTGACCCCGGGACCACCCGGGGCCTGGGAGTCACCTTCCCCCCCGCATTGGGACAAGGGCTTCTGCATTGGACAGATCCAAGTTCCTGACTTCTCTGCACCTCTGCTGCCTTATCCTCAAAGAGGGAATGACAAAAGCACCTCAGCGACAGGGCATAGCTCCAAGGAATGGCAGGACCACCTCTGATCTAGGCTGAGGACCCCTCGCCCCCGCCAGCCCACCCAGCAGCCACCTTTCAGCCGCACGAGCTCATTGTGGCACTTCTTGCGAAGCTGCAGTTCCCGGCGGTACTTGCGCAGCAGTTCCTGGTTGTTGCTGTTGACCTCCTCAATGGCCTGGCCGATCTGGTGGGGGATGGGCAGCGCTGTCAGGCAGGGCGGGCTGCACTGACCAACTGCCCCCATCCCCACCCCGATCCAGCACGGAGCTGAGTCCTTGATGTGTACTGTCATAGGTCAAATTCTCCCAGTGACCCCTCTGGGTAGGTTCTGCTACCAGTCCCATTTTACAGAGGAAGAAACTGAGTCCCAGAGAGGCTAAGCCAATAGTTCAAGGTTGCCCTGCTAATGAGCAAAGAGCCAGAACTCAGCCTCACTGCACAGCACTCACACTTGACATGATTCAGCTGGACCCAAATCCCAGCTCTACCCTGAGTAGCTAGGGGACCTGAGGCAACAGGCTCAATGTCTTCAAGCCTCAATTTTCTCATCTGCAAAATGGGGATCACACCATCTAACTCATGATCTGTAGGAGCTGGTAGGTAAAGATTTCTAAGCTGCATTTCACAGCAGAAAGAAGCAAGATGCAGACCAGATGTACACTTGGCCCCCTTGTTGGTGCAGAGGGCAGATGCAACAGCATGTTTTACCACACTCGGAGCACCCTAGGGGAGACGCTGGCAGAGGCACTGCCTCTGGGGAGCTGGGTGGCAGAGAGGTGCCTTTCCTTTTCATCTGATGCCCTCCTGCAGAGTTTGAACTTTCTACCATGTCCAGGTATTACTGACATCATTTTGTAAAGGAGAACTATCTTCTAGTCCTAAAATACATCAGTCTCTCTACCCTGCAGGGCAGTCACACAAATTCAAGGAGCCGATGGCTATAAAAGGCTCAGCATGTAGGAGGCACTTAAGAGACGTTGGCTAATCTCACAGTGTCCAAGCACAGCTTGAAAAATTAAATGAAACCTAACAGATGTCAGAATGTATGTAGTGTGTTTGAGATATAAGGATCTCTGTCACTTGTTTGGTTTAAAGAGTTATAAGAAGACAAATGCCGAAATACCTGCCCCTGACAGTCTGTTTTTCAAACAGGATCTGAGGGCGGCAGTCAGTGTATACGTGTGTATGGGGGGGAAGGGGCGGGAAGCTGTTGTCTGGGGTGCATTGTCTGCGTTTTGAAAGAGCCCTGGGTAGATGCTGGGTCTTTCCAGGGCTCCAGGGCCTTCCCCACCCACGTCTATGGCCTGCACTCACCTCGGCCTTGATGCTCCTGAGGGCCTCCTGCAGCAGCAGGGGGAAGCCGCGCACCTGCCGCTTGAGCCCATTGTAGTCGTTGGTGAGGGTCCGCAGCGCTGGCTGCAGCGTCAGCAGGTTGGTCCGGACACCTATGGGGACACGAGGGGTGTGAGGCAGATAAGGGGACGGGCTTTGGCGTGGGGCAAGCCAGGGTCCAGCGACCAGCTCACCTGCCAGGTTCTCGTGCACGGCCTTCATCTCCACCTGGGCTCTGGCAAAGGCCTCCTCGATGGCCCGGTTCTTGTCCTCCTCCAGGGACTGCATCTCCTCTAGCATCTGCCCGTGGGCCCGCTCCAGCTCTGACTCGTACATGGCAATCTGGCAGCCGAGGCCAGAAGATCAATACCCGGGGCTAAGGAGGGAGTGAGGTGGGGGCCAGGGAAGCCCCGCCTCTTACCTCCCCAAACACACCCGCATGCACACACACGCAGGGGAGGGCTAGGATGGCGATCTTTCTCAAACCCACAGGGCTGTGAGCTCCTAGCTACTTCCCTGGGTTGCCCCAGCACCAATCTGGGTCCCTGTGCATGTAACAGGTGCACAAGCCCCAGGAAAGCAGGAAGAGCATTGGTTATGATACTGACTAGAGCACCTTTCCGAGGGCGTGTGTGCTGGGCCCTGTGCGAAGACCCTCTTGTGATTCTGGCCCTGAGCCCCGCCGGGAGATGGGCTCCGTGACCGCATCATTTTACAGATGAGGAAAGAGAGACTTGAACAAAACTGACAGAGTCAGCGGGGAGAGGAGCAACCGGCACCTGGCTCTGTCAGGCCCCTGAATGCCAAATGCCGCCCTGAACCGAAGGCCCACCTCTGCTGCATGCACGTGCTCCCCGACAGCCACACGCACCCCACGCGGCCTGCGCACCTGTGCCCGGAGCTGAGCGGTCAGCTGGTGGGAGCTCTGCAGCTGCTGTTCCATCTCCTTCAGCACCTGCCTCTGCATGGCCACCTGCTCCTGCAGGTGCTGGTTCCGGGCCTGGGACTCACTGAGGGCCTGCTTGGTCTTGGAGGACTCCACCTCCACCGTCTTGATGACATACTGCCAGGCGAGAGAGGGATGGGCACATGGAGGTGTGGAGCACCCTGACCTCACCCCAGGGCCCTGAGCTGTGGCCGGCCTGGGGATGGACAACCCCCCAAGAGCCCCTGGGTAAAACTAGAGAAGCCAGGAGGTCCAAGCTGTCCAGAATGCCTGGAATCTTCTCATCTTAATGAGCGCCCTCTGAGCCTCACTGTGCCCAGCCCAGGCACAGAACAGACAAGAGCCAAGATGAGGGCAGAGGCCACTGACGCATCCCGTCCACACCTGGCACGTAGTGAGTACCTCAAGCAGCGGTCGTTGGATGCCTATCACGTGCCCAGCCCTGGATAGCCAAAGGGGAAGGGGCCGGTCCGAGTGCAGATGTGGAATGCTGCCTTCAACAACTCAGGCCTGCTCCCACATGCCAGCCCTGCCCTGGGCACCAGAGGCTGAGCGCTGAGGCACAGTCCAGGCTTGCGTGGGCACTGCACAAGGCCACCGGCCTGGGGCTCACCCTGACAGGCGGCGACTGGGCCCGCAGGCTGGCGATGGTCTCGTGGCTGTCACGCAGGCGGCGGCTGAGCCGCTCCTCCTCCTGTGCCTTCTCGGCCAGGCAGTCCTTGAGCCGCAGCTCCACCTCTGCCAGCCGGTTGGTCTTCTGCTGCACCTCCAGGTTCAGCTCTGACAACACGCCTTTGTTCTCCGCCACCTCCAGCTGGAGCTGTGACAGCTTGTCGCGGAGCTGGGCGCTCTCCTGCAAGGCCCGGACACGTGTGAGGCAGACAGATTGATAGACCAGCAAGCAGGGGTCACTGTTAGGAGCTGGGGTCACAGTGAGGAATGGAGCCCTGCGGGACCTCCCCGGTCCTGTGCCCACCTGGCTGTGCTCGCAGCCCGAGCAGGGGGCCGCTGGCTTTGCCCGCAGCTCCTGCAGCTCAGCCTCACAGCGCCGCATCTCCTGCCTCAGTTGCTCATTCTCCACCATCAGCAGGTCCCGGTGCTTCTCCAGGTCAGTGCCTCCCTGTGGAGTCAGAGCCCAGGGGGGCATGTGGCCAGGGCAGAGGGGGAGGGGAGGGGAGGGGAGGGGGGAGAGGCGGGGAGAAAGACAGAAGGAGAAAAGGGAAAGAAAGGTGAGTGAGGGAGAGGAGAGAGAAGGGGCTTGAGAGAGGAGGAAAGAGCCAGGGGGGCGGTGAAGCAGCAAGTGCTCCCTGTGGCACCCCACCCCGTGCATTCTATTTTCCTGAGTGTGAAAGTAACAAGAAAAGTCACATTTATACAGAGTTCACACTCCTATTTTACATCAGCAAAGGAGAATTAACCTCCGTCCCCTTGGTGATCACACAACCTCTGAGGGCCTAGTGACTGGTGATATGTATTTAGGGAGCGTTTTCGAGACAGGATGCAGCCCCCATTTGGGCTGGAGAGGGTCACACCCCTCATGTGGAGGGGCCAGTCTGCACAGGGTACGTCAGCCCCCCTCCGCCCCGCGTAGGATGTGTTGTTGGTCTCACCAGCTCTGACCGGAGGCGGCTCACTTCCTGGGCCTGGCTAATGAGCCTCTCCTTCAGGTTTTCCACCTGCCGGCACAAAGCCAGGGTCACGTCAGCCTTGCTCCTCAGCTCCACACCGCTCGCCCGACCCACAGCCCCAGCCCTCCCTGTGTCCAAGCATCAGCTACACCTGGGCCTCCAGGTGAGAGATACCTGGCCTGGTCCTGCCAGCCTTCAGCACCCTCTCCCATCACAAGACCCAGCCAGCTTGGGCTCTCAGGAAAAATCTGGGGGGCAAGTGCGGCACAGGTGACCCCTGTGTCACCCTGGGCCCACGCCAGGGGCAGCTCTCCAGGAGACTCAGGAGGCTGATCCTCAGGACGCCTGCCTGATACAGACCCCTGCCAAGGCTTGTAACTACTTTTGTATTTAATTTTATATTCTTTTTCTTAAAAGGGCCCGCAAATTGTATAAACTCCAGGCACTATAAAACCTGTATCCATCCTTGCCCAGCCCTAGAATTTTCCACTCTGAGTGGTTCCTCGTGAGTCTACCTGGGGAGATGCATCTGCCAGCAACCAGGGTACATCTGGGACCTGCCTCCATCCCAGCTCCCAGTCTGCCTTGCAGGAAAGCTGTGGCCAGTGAGGCTGTTAGCCAGAGAAGGGGGTGCTCACCCCATGGGGGGCGGGGCAAGGGTGACCTGGCCCAGCTGGAGCCCGGGGAGGGAAACCAGCCCTGAGGCAGATTTCAGAATGGTACCCTCCCCTGGAGCTGTCCTCCAGCCGGCCGCCCTCCCCGCAGGCCCCTGGTTCCACATCGGGAATCTCTCCTCGGGGAAATAGCCCAAATGCGACAATGGCTTTAGGACCCACATTCATCAGGGCATGTTTGGGGTTTTTCTTGCAGAACATTCTGTGATGACCGCCCGCACCTTGGAAAAGGTACAGTGGGAGTCAGACTCACTCTGTGGAGGTTTAGGAGGTGTGGTTTACACAGCAGGCCGGGACGCACTGGGTCCTTATTACTAAATAATAAGTGAGTGACACAGGGGCTAGCCAGGTAAGGTGGGTGAGCGGCAGTGCAGGACCAGGCACCCAGGATCCACCTGAAGGAGGCAGCCACTGGACCCCCCCTGGACTGCGGCCAGGGGATACATAGGCCCAGTGTCGCCAAACTTCTAACCTTTCAAGTGAGGCCAGACATTGGGATTTCGAAGTGTATGTAAAATCTCCCCACTTTATTGGTTGAGATGCCATCAACAGTCTGAGGGCAGCCCAGACGGGAGCTCACTGTTTCCCAGGGCTGGAGAAGACGGCCTCTGCCTCTCTGGGCAGGTCCGGGGAGGAAGTGGGCCATGGGCTCCACCCCACCTCTGAGGCAAAGGCCAGGGACCCCAGCGCTGCTCACTCCTGGTTGGGGTGAGGGGAGAGGGGTGATTCGAGACACAAGAACCAGGGAGTGGCTGGGAGGCCCCATCTGGCTGCCCAAAGCCTCCTGGTGGACAAGCAGATAGGCTAGGGGCTGGGTCACCTCTGTCACCTCCTCCACCAGCAAGTTCCCTCTTAGCAATGCACTGGGCCATGGAACAAGCAGGGAGGCAAAGCCTGTGCCACTTCTCTGCACACTTCCAGTACTCCTTTCTTTGAAGAGCCTGGTACAAGGCGGGCTCAGTTCCTTTAGCCCCAGAGGGGAGGTTTGCACAGGCGGCATTCCATTCCTTAGCAGTGAAAAGGGGAATCACCCAAATACCTAACCTTGGGGGAAGGATTGGGAACATTATGGTATGTGCACACGCAGACTATCGTGTGTTATGTTTCTCAGGAGCTTTAAATGACGCGGGGGTACAGCACATTAAGTCAAAGAAAACTCCGAAAACAAAATTGTGTGTGCAATACAAAAAAGGAGAGGTCTTTGGACTGTAGAATTACATTTGACAAATTCTTTATGCTTTTCAGTAATTTTTAAGTCCTAAGAATATGCATTCCTCTTGTACCCTCCCACCCTAAAATTTACCTCCTTTTGAAAGTGTGGAGGCCCCCCTTCAACCCCATTTCCCTCTCTCAGAAAACACCCAGGATCATCCACTTGCACTGAACCCACGCCCCAGTACCGGGCTGGGTGTACTCTGACCTCGCTTGTCTCCAATGCCACTGGCTGGCTGGCACTCAGAACCCGATGCAGTGCAAGTGGGGTTCTCCAGTGTTTACTTGGGGGGTCAGGACACCCGCCTGCCACCGGCCTGCAGCCCAGGCTCCTGCTTCCTTCTTGCATCACAATCGGAACCCTAGGTGTTCCTTGGCTCTGTCTGGAACTTTGAGGGGCACCCTGAGGAGGTAGCTGCAAAGTCCGGAGAAGGGTGGGAGTGGGGGTTTGGGGGAGGGGCTGAAAAACACCCCTTTTGTCAGAGAGGTCAGACACTTCCTCATCTCTGGCTTGTCTAGGCAGCAAGGGGACACAATCCAACATGATGGGGTGGCCGGTCAGGCACAAACCACTCAGCGGTGCTCGGTGACTGTGCCACAGGAGGCCAGGTCCATATGTGGCTCATGCTGCCCAAGAGCGGGACTCTTGCCTTCTGCCCCGAGAGGTCTGCTTTGGGAGGGCTTGGGAGAAAGTGCCAAGAGTCCCTCTTGGGACAGAGAACAATGATCAAAAAAGACAGACAAACGGAGGCACCCAGAGAACCACAGACAGGAGATGGCAGATGGGCTCGGAGCAGTGAGGACGCAAAGTCAGGAGCTAAGGGTGAACCTCACCAGAAAAGAGGGCCTTCCCCTTCAAGCACCTACCACGGCTCTGAGTCAGCAATGGTGCTTGCACCTGTATGCAAGGAGGGGGCGGTCCTTCTCCATCACTCATCATGGGCCCCAGCCCCAGCAGGTGACTCAATAAACATTTGAAGTGCAAGCAAAGAGGTAGCATGTGCACTCTGAGTGCAAAGAGCCACAGGAGAAGGCAGGCTACTGACAGACTGCAGGGAACTAGGACAGCCCAATGTCAACTCTAGGCTTGAGGAAGGGACCAGGCTGCGCTTGGGCAACACCTCCCTCCAGGCCCAGGCTCATCAGCCAGGAAACCTGAATCATGGGCCTGGTGCAGAGGGAGGAGCTGGGAGCGGGGGCGTGTGTGCAGACCTGACACCACCTACATTTACATCTCGTGGCAGAAGCCCTGTGTGGGACCCTGCTTTCTCAGCTACCTGCTCCTATCAACGCCGACAACCTGCTGATTACCTCCCACCATGCCTGCCTGGCCCACCATCATCAGCTGTCTCCTGAGGAAAGGGGGGCTCTCCCAGTGGCAAGGCAGAGCTGTTGCTAAGCTAGGAAGATGAGAGGGCCTGGGAAACACTACCCAGAGGCCAGAGGGGCAACCCCCGGGGAGCAGCCTGCCCCATCCCCTTCCTGGGAGACCTAACTCCTGGCTACGAGACCACTGACAGAGCCTGCCTGGCCCTGTCCATCCTGCCCTGCCTCCACTGCCATGTTTTCACACTCAAGTCCTTCTGCCACGGAGGGGCACCTGAGAACATGGATTCTCAGGCTGGACTGCCCAGGTTCTCATACAGACATCACCCTATCTGTTCAGCTTCACCATGTATCTGTATAACGATGCTACCTCATTGAGGGTGTCTTGAGAATTAAGTGAGATTAAATGAGATAATATGTGCAAAATGCTTAGGACAGGGCCTAGCACATATAAGTTCTGTTCCCAGAATGAAAGTCTGTGAAGGCAGGGATATTTGTCTATTGTGTTAGGCACTATACGCCTAATGCCTGGTACATAGTAGGTGTTCAGTAAATACATGCAGAAAGAATGTTGAATGCATGAGGGGCGAGGTAAAGCAGGGTCTGTGAGTGAGGCTGTCAAGCAGGTGGTAGGGCAGGAAGGGTGGTGGGGGCTGGGCATGCCGAAAGATGCTCCTTTCTGCCAAAGGTGGGAACTGCCATTAGGTGCCAGGGAGTGGGTGCCATGCAGAGTGTCAGCCCCAAGGTGCCACATCTTCCAAGATTCCATGACAGAAAGAAAGCCCAGATTTTTATATGAATTTAAGTAAGATTTAAAGTTTGGAAACTAATTGGATCATTTAAAAAGCAGGCCAATTAGACCTAACAAACAAATTCAGCAAAATTGTAGGATATAAAAATCAACATTTAAAAATCACTTGTGTTTCTATATATTAACAATGAACAATCCACAAAAGGAAACTAAGAAAACAATTCCATTTACAATAGCATCAGAAAGAATAAAATACTTAGGAATAAATTTATCCAAGGAGGCAAAAGACTTGTATACGGAAAACTACAAAATGTTGCTAGCTAGAAGAAATTAAAGAAGATATAAATAAATGGAAAGACATCCTATGTTCATGGATTGGAAGATTTTACATTAAGATGTCAATACTACCCAAAGCAATCTAAGGTTCAATGCATCCCCTATCAAGATCCTAATGACATTTTTTTCAGAAACAGAAAAATTCATCCTAATACTCCTATGAAATCTTAAAGGGCCACAAACAGACAACATGACCTTGAAAAATTGTAGGTCTCACATTTCCTGATTTCAAAACTAACTACAAAGCTATAGTAAGCAAAATAATGTAGTAGTGGCATAAAGACAGACATATAGGCCAACGGCATAGAATAGGGAGTCCAGAAATAAGCGCTCAGATATATGGTCAAATGACTTTTGACAAGTGTGCCAAGGCCATTCAATGGGGAAAGTCTTTCCAACAAATGGTGCTGGGAAAATTGGATATCCACATGCAAAAAAATGAAGTTGGACCCTTACCTAACACCATGCACAAAAATTAACTCAAAGTGGAACAAAGACCCTAATTGTAAGAGCTAAATCTGTAAAACTCTTAGAAGAAAACAGAGGGGGAAAGCTTGATACATTGGATTTTGCAGTGATTTTTTTGGACATGCCAACAAAAGCACAGGCAATAAAAGAAAAAATAAATAAATGAGACTTCATCAAAATAAAACCTTTTGTTCATCAACAGACAATATCGACAGAGTGAAAAGGCAACCTACGAGATGCAAGAAACTATCATCAAGTTGTATATCTGATAAGGGGTTAATATGCAGAATATATAAAGACCCTACAACTCAACAACAGCAACAAAAACCAGATTTCAAAAGGGCAAAGGATCATCCGGGAAAAGCGTAATGACGATACCAACAGTGAAGCAACGTCCTCCGCAACTAGACTGAAGAACAAAAAGGACAGCAACTTGTCTGTTCCCTTTCCCCGATTCCCCAACGCTCTTCCCCTCCCCCAATTCCCCAATAAAATCTTTAAAAAAAAAAAAAAGGGCAAAGGACTTGAACAGACATTTTTCCAAAGATACGTGGCCGATAAACACATGAAAAGATGCTCACTAGCACTAATCATTAGGGAAATGCTAATCAAAACCACAATGAGATACCACTTCATACCATAAGATGGCTATTATAATTTTTTTTTAAGAAAATAACAAGTATTGGTGAGAATATGGAAAAACTGGAACCCTCGTGCACTGTTGGTGGGAATACAAAATGGTACTGCCATTGTGGAGAACAGTATTGTAGATTCCTCAAAAAATTAAAAATACAACTCCTATATGATTCAGCAATTCTACCTCTCTGGGTGTATACTCGTATCCAAAGGAATTGAAAGTAGGCTCTCAAGAAGATATTTGTACACCCATGTTCACAGCAGCATTATTCCCAATAGCTAAAACGTGGAAGCAACCCAAGAACCCATTGATGAATGAGTAAACAAAATGTGGTTTTGCCTCTGTATGTGTATACACTGAAATATTACTTTACCTTAAAAATGGAAATCCTGCCATTTGCAACAACATGGATGAACCTGGGGGACATGATGCTAAGGGAAATAAAGCAGTCACCAAAAGACAAATAATGTATGATTCCACTTACATGAAGTTTCCAGAGTAGCTACATTCAGAGAGACAGTGTGAATATACTTCATGCTACTGAACTGTACACTTAAAAATAGTTATGTTAGGGCCGGCCGAGTGGCACATTCGTTAAGAGCTGGCTTGGGACACCAGCGTTCCCGATTCAGATCCCACAAATGAGGGCCAGTGACACTGCCTCTACAGCTAAGATGGTGAACAACAGCTCCACCTGGAGCTGGGCTGTGCAAGCCCCGGTGACAGTGTGGGCTGCAGCCCCTGTTGCGGTGGGCTGCCATAGGCTACAGTGAGCAGCTGGCAGCCAGCGTGAGCTGCCAAGAGCCAAGGTGAGTGGCCGTTCAGAGCCGGCGACCGATCTGCCTCACCCAGGAAGAACGCAATGACGATACCAACATGGGCCAGTGAAGCAACGTCCTCCGCAACTAGACTGAAGAACAAAAAAGGACAGCAACTTGTCTGTTCCCCTTCCCCGATTCCCCAACGCTGTTCCCCTCCCCCAATTCCCCAATAAAATCTTGGAAGAAAAAAAAGTTATGTTATGTGCGTTCTACCACGATTTTTAAATGGTTAAAAACATGATGCATTTGAGGGAAAGATCTAGTCTGCCACCAGTCTGTGGCCTCTGAATGCAGTTTTTTGAGGTTCTATCTTGAGATGCAGGGGCAGTAAGGCGTAGGATGCAGTCACTGGCTGGGGCCTTGGGAGCTTGGAGGCCATCACTCCAGGGACATCACAAGAGGAGAGGGAGAGTTGGAGGCTACGGGACGTGACCTGGGCCAACGTGGGGGAGGGTCACCCGGACTAGCCACAGCCTCCCTTGGTTACCAGACCAAGTCCAGTGGCCTCTGTGGCCTGGGTCAGCTGGGTGCCCAAGGACTGAGGACACCTCAGGCCCGAACGCTTCTCACAAGAAGCACAGTGGGCTCCTCGTTAATATAAACATCTCCACCTGACACTCACCAATGGGAAGCCTGAAAAGACTCCCACGGCCCTCACAAGCCCAGGCTCCCACCCGACACTCACCAATGGGAGGCCTGGAAAGGCTCCCACGGCCCTCACATGCCCAGGTTCCAACAGTGACACGGCAGTCTCATTTACTGAGTCGGCTTTGCCAGCAGGGAAGGGGGTCTTCATAAGGCCAACACTCTGAACCCCTCAATCTTCTAATGTAGGCACTATCATTATCCCCATTTTATTGGAAGGAAAACTGAGGTTCCAAGAGATTAAGCTGTGGTTAAACAGCTTGCTCTAGGATTGTAACTTGGGTCCCCCAGAATGACCCTCGCGGTACCCTCACTCTTAACCACTAGGCACACTGCCTTTCAGGAAGAGCATCATGGGAAAGCAGCCACATTCTAACGGTGAGCCTAGGCAAGGCACCATGAGAACAGGCGGCATGTTGTACCCCATGGTCGGCTTTTCTTAGAGAGTCAATGTTTAGAAGACCAGTAAGATCGATCCGTGTCAAAGCACAGTGAGGCTGACGGGACACCAGAGCAGGCAGGAGTGACACCTCACAAAGCACAGAACTTCATAGTTTACCGCTGATTTTTCTGTGCAGTCTCACAACTGATCTGCCCAATAATCATGAAACAACATTTATCGGTCCCAGTTCAGACACTGGGAAATGCAGGCTCAGGGAGGCAGTGACTTCCTACAGCTGCAGAGCCAGCCAGTGGCATAGCTGGGGCCAGAATCCGGCTCCCATGATTCCAAACCCAAAACTCTTCCCGGTGACGACCATGGCAGTGACAGGGGCCACAGCGGTAACTCTGAGTCGTCTCATCAGGTCCATTTTACAGAGGAGGAAACTGAAGCGCAGAGTGGCGATTAACTAGCCCAAGGTCATACAGCTAACGAACAGCGCCAAAGTCAGGATATGAACCCCTCCAGGCCCGCGTGGCTGGCCACAGTGCCACGGGGGGCGGGGGTGGAGAAGATGACCCTCCAGAGAGTGGCTCAGAGACCCGGAGCTTCAGGGGCGTCCCCTGAGGAATTGTGAGAAAACAGCTGGCAGTCAGAAAGTTCAAGGATAAAACAAAGTGAGCAAAGGCCAGGCACTGTTCTGAATTCTCCAGACTGTCCAGGGCAGCAGGGAAGGGAAGGGTGGTGGGGAGCAGGGGTGTATGCTGGGAATGTCCGAAGCAGTGCAGACACCAAAAAGGCGGCAATGCTTCACTTTCATCTTCCCCTCTAAAAAGTAAGTAGATTTTGCTAATGAAGGAAAAGAATGTTTTTTAAAAAAACTGGTTTAAATCTCACAAAAGGCCACGTATTATTATGATTTCATTTATATGAAATGTTCCGAAAAAGCAAATCCATAAAACAGAGAGCAGATCGGCGGTTGCCAGGATCTGGGGGCAGGGGGAAATGGAAAATGACTCAGTAGATGTTTCTAGGCTGAGGAAAACATTCTGAAATTAGACAGCAGTGATGGCTGCATCACCATCTTAATACATTTAAGCTGTACACCTTAAAGGGGTGAATTTTAATTTTTTTTTTTTTTTAGCTGAGCCATCCTGCCACCTGTTGGCAGCTCAGCAGCAGCTCAGCTCGGGCTGGGCATCGAACTGCTGTTGCTCAGAGCTCAGCTCGTACTCTTGAGTGAGCTCTTAACCAACTGAGCCACTCGGCAGGCCCTAAAGGGGTGAATTTTATGGCAAGTGAATTATATCTTAGTACAACTCTTTAGAAACAAAAACAACATGTTTGAAAAGTGAAGTGCCTGGACACTCGTAAGTGGGGACGGTCAGGGAAGATGAGCTGCTGAGGAGCCCTCGCCTGCCACGGTCGGCTGCGTGTCCTGCCGGGGGCCCTGCACCAGCAGCCCCACTGCCCCACAGGGCAGCCCCTTGTGCCATGCTCCAGCTACACAGGCCTTGGTTCCGTTCTCATACCGTCGGCCCTCCGTATTCTAGCATTCCACATCCTCACCAGCCACAGATCAAAAATATTTGAAAAAGAAAGAATATTCCAGGAAGTGGATCCCTAAACAATATGGTATAACAACTATTTACATGGTATAAGGTATTATAATTAATCCACCGATGATTTAACGTATATGGGAGGAAGTGTATAGGTTATATGCAAATACTACACTGTTTTCTATAAGGGACTTGAGCATCTCATGATGTTGATATGCAGGGGCTGGGGTCCTGGAAACAACCCCACCCCCACCCCCTGCTCATACCTAATGTATTCATCTTGCTCCTCCTGCAGAAGTCCCTTTGCACTGACTGTTTCCTCTGCTCAGTGCCAGATCTCAGCTCCAGTGTCACTTTCTCAGGGAAGCCATCCCTGACCTCCCCAGCAGGTGCTAACCTCCCACACAAAGCCCCGGTACAAGCCCTCATGCCCTGTCTGTACGCCCACCTGCAAAGCCCTTGTTACTCTTTCCACTCTACATGGCTGCATGTCACTAATATGTGTTCTTCCTCAGGCTGCAGCCTCCACAGGCCAGGGTGTGCCTGTACCCAGGGCATCCCCAGAGCTGCAAGCTGTACCTGTACATACCAGACACCCTGGAAACATCTGAGGGAGGAAGGCAGTTGGGCACTGCAGGAGGCAATAGTGATACAAAACTGTTTGCCACACCCTGCCTTACGGGAGCCACCTTAGTGGTGCAGGCAGCAAACAATGGGGTCAGCGCATAGTGGGGGTAACAGGACAATAGGGATGCCCCAAGGAGGGCACCTGACTCAGCAAGGGGCTGATAAGTGGTCAGCACAGTTAGTTCTTGAGAAGAAGGCACACCTGTAAACTAGAAAAAATGCTGCATTTAAAAAGTGCATAAAAATAATCTGATGCCCCTGGAACTGAGGGCAAGTTAGGGTATTCAGTGAAGTTCCCTCAAGACAAAGACCACATGCTGGGTCATTACAGAGAAAGAGCAAGGCAGGGCTTTCCACAGACCAAGCCCAGAGCTTAGGCAGCCATCCAATGAGGGACGATGGGGCGCACAGGGTGGGGGCCCTTGGGGAAGTCGGGGAGGGTCAGACATAAGCACAAGAGACAGACATGACAATGGGGGTGGGGACCTGAGCCCAAGGAAAGGGGGTCTCCGGGCTCACGTGGAGATGGGGCAGGAGAAAGCGGTGTCGCCAGGCACGCAGGTGAGAGCCAGTGGTCAGCCTCACGGGGCGTGAAGCTCAGGGACTGCGAGTTGCCAAGTGTCCTCTTGGCCAGGACAGTGTCCTTCCTCCTCCTACATGCATTCACACCAGCCTCTCCTTTCCTGCCAGTTTTCTATGGGGTGATCTCTGCAATGCCTTTTGTCCACTCGGGCTGCCCAGTCCAGGGCACCAGGAAGATGGGGTACAGACCTGGGGCAGGATGAGTCCCTGCACCTTCCCCTCCTCTCACATCTACATGTGCTGCCTGTCACTCTGGAGAGGCAGGTCCTGGCCCCTGGCAACCATGAGGAGTGAGACACAACGACGAGCAGGATGGGAGGTCCAGGCCTCTGATTCTCGCCACCTCGCCCTCTCATGCACTCCCGAGCCGAGAAGGCCCCATCCGTCTACTATGCTGGTGGTCTGTGGGTTCCAGGTGAACTGAGTGATGTCCTCTGACCTGCTCCATGGTGGGCAGTGGCCTCTTCCCGTCCCATCCTCCCCAGGTACCTGGTTCTGCAGCTGGGTAGATGTGGTTGTCTGGTCACTGTCGTGGAGGGCCAGCCTCTCCCGTAGGGCTGCCAGCTCCTCCTGCAGCCGGACTTTGTCTTCCTGTAGCTGGGACATGGCCTCCACCATCCTATGCACCATAGGGGCTGCACCTGGGGGCCCCGAAAGGCTCGAGCACCTCCCGCTGCCAAACAGACGCCCACCTATGAGCAAAGTAGTGGCCAATCAGCAGGGCAGCAGAGGTCCTACCCTGGCCAAGGAGCCTGTCATGGCAGGGCAGACCATGTAGTGAGTGTTACCCAACAGAAAGGGGAAGGAATGCAAGCAGAGGGGACCAGGAGCTGGGCGAGGGCTGTGGGCAGCGGCAGCAGCAGCAGCAGCAGCAGCAGCAGCAGCAGCAAGAGCCAAGGGGCTGCAGGGCCTGCCTCAAAGGAAGCCATTTCAGCAGGCAGCTTCTGGGGAATGGAATTGCCTGGATCAGGACCTAGGAAGGCAACTTTCACTGAGTACTCCCCTCAAGAGCATGGATTCTAGATCTGACAGGCAATACCCTTTCCACGGCCAGCCTGCAAGGCATTGCCCCTGAGAAAGACATGCCTCCTGGCAGCAGCTGAGAAGTCAGGGTTCTCTCCCTGGAAAACAGTGTGCTCACGGAGACTGTGGAGAAGCCACAATGCAGCCTGGCTCTTGGACTGGGCTACAGCAGCGAGGTGTGGAGGGGGCTGGTTCTGGGCTAGACTGGATCAGGAAGTCTCAGCACTGTCCCCAGGACGGGTAGCAGGTGAGAAGCCCCAGTCTCAAGAGAGCTAGCAAAACACACACAGGCTGGCTTTTCCCTTCCTCCCAACCCCTTAGGACAGCTTCCACTCAAGACCCTCTAGAGAGCTGAAGCAGGGGCAGTCACTGTTTGGCTAGTGGCCCATGTGGCCTGCATGTGACACAGTATGCGTGTCACACACAGTTGGCCAAGCTTCTGCTATCTGTTCCAGAGAGAGTGAGGTCAGAGGGATGCTTCCAGGCCTGCACACGGGGCTGCCATGGGCAGCACGTGACCAGCACAGCCGTCAGCCCTTTGCAGACTGCTGTGGGTAGGAGGGAATGCACTGCACTCCAAGTCCAAGAGCTGCGTCTGCCACTGAAAAGGCAGGGGAGAGGCCCCTCAGGGTCCTCCTCTGTGAAATGGGGTCAACGGTCCTTGCCCAAAGAGGCTCCCATGGGACAGGAGACTGGACACCATGGCAGATGAGCAGGTGTGAGTGAGTGTTACCCAACAGGGCATGGAGTAGCCCTTGTCATCTGGGACAGCACTTGTATCAAAGGACGTTCTGAGCCGCCCTCAGAGCCCACAGGGGCTGACCTCAGCACAGTGCCCGTGTGCCAGCAGAGCTGAAAGAGGGCCTGAAGAGTGCTTGCTGGGGGAGAAAACACCTTGAAGAAGCTAAGGGGGGTAGGAGGAGGAAGGCGGGAGAGGTGACATCAAGGGGAACTTGGGGGAAAGCGACAGAACAGGCCCTTGCATGGAGGAAGCCGCACACCTCTTGGTAGCTCAGTCGTCAGTGCAAGTTTTCAAAAGAGCACATGCCTCAGAGACCCTGGCTGGGCACGGCCCCCTCACGGGCACTCAGGCTCAGCGACACCAAGGCCCAGCCCTGGCCCCTGTCCTCATGGCGAAGTAGGAGAGCCCAGCTGCTTGGCTGGACAACGCCCCCCTTCCCAAGGCCTGTCTGCCCACACCTCAGCCAGACCCCAAGACCTGCCGCTGAACCTGGGCGGATGAGGCACCACCTCAGGGAAGGGAGCGGATCCTTCCACCTCCCGGCAAGTTCAGACACACAAATCAACCTCTGCTGACAGGAGGAGGAAAACAAGAGAGAGGCCAGCTCCTTTTTCTCCTTTTTCTCCACCGTTGACTTTCCCCTTAGGCTCCCTGGGAACACTCCATCCCAATTACCACAGCTTCCCACTGGGGAATCCCACAAAGGAAGCCTGTAGAATCTTCCAGAACCAGCCAACCTTGCCAGTAAAGGGTGGAGCCACCAGCTCCTCTTTCCCGGCCTTGAGGCAGTGGAGTGGAGCCCTGTTCTAGGGTCTCTGGGTCCCCAGTGGGCCCATGGACACAAGAGGAAGTGGTCACGCCTCTCTCTGCAGTGGTGGAGTCTTTGAGGCTGCCACCCTCACCCTGTTTTTGACAGGTGCTGGGGAGAAGACAAAAAGTGGGGACGTTCAACCCTATCCCATGCTAGTCAAAGCCTCTTATCGTCGAGTGCGGCCCTGGTGGCACTGGGAGGAGGGTGGATGGGCAGGCTGGGCTCGCTGAATTCCACGTCAAGGCATCCAAGGTTTGGCTGGACCACCTCCAGGTGAGAAGGACAGTGTGTGGGGACAGCTTAGATGCCACAGAGCCTCCCCCCAGCTCCGGCTTTCGCTAGGGCTGCTCCAGGTCGGCGGGCAGACCTCCTTTACCTGTTTTCTCTACATTCATGGTGCCACCAGCTTCCTGGGCCTCCCGGTCCCGCCTGGGGGCCGGCGCCTGCCTCTTCAGGAGTTTCTCTTCTTTCGTCCCCTGACTCTTGCTCTTGCACCCCTTGTCCTGCAGGGCCTGCTGCCGAGACACAACCAGAATCCTCATGAAGGGGACTGCCGTGGGGAGGGACTCCCTTGAGCCTGAGGCGCACTCCTGGAGCTGGCAAGGACCACGGGCCCAGTGCCTCCATCCCTCGCTGTGTGGGTTGGCAGGGGGACATGGAGGCCCAGACACTGGAAGAAAATGTGCCCAGATCCTACAACAGGATAGGGGCAGTGTGTTCCCCTGGGCCCCATGAGTAGCCAGCCCTATGCACCAGCATCAAAGATTCTTGGGCACTTAGAAATCCTCAGGTAAAAGCCACTCAGGCATTCTGTGGGCCCCGTGGGCCATGAATCTCCAGTGCCAGGCCCACGGCCCCCATTCACAGGCCTGTCTGGCCCGCCAGGCACATGGCAATCTCAGGGCAACTCCCCCCATGATATCAACTGCCCCTACCTCCAGATGGCACCAGCCTGGGGCTGCCAAGGAGGGGCACGTGGGTCCGCACAAGCAGGGAAAAGCCACGGCCCACCCCACCATGGCTATCCAGGGACCATGGAACCCTGTCTCCTGGTCAAGAAGGAACCTGGGCAAAGGAAGCTGAGGTAGAGAGATGGTGGCCAGGCAGGAAGTAGGAAGGGGCAGAAAGCGCCTTTCATCCTGAGAAAGTCACCTTCAGTTCACACAGAAAGATGTCCAAGGCAAGAACCACATAAAAAGTGTGATCCCATTCCAGGATAATGGAAATAAAATAGGTCTTGAAAAATAATCTAGGGAAATATAAAGACAATAGTTCCCTCTGGGAGGTTGGGTGATGGTGCAGTGGTTATGAGAAGAAACATGCATCATTTAAACTTTTTGAGAATGAAAAGAAACTTAACAGAGAGAATGTGAGAAGAAGGGAAAGGAGGCTTTTCATTTCATTTTGAACCTTGCTGGTGTCTGTGTTTTTAACCCTAGAAACATCTACAGTGTTCTGTTTTGTATTTTAACATCGACAGAAGTTATCTGGGAGGAGAGAGTCCAGACATGTTTTGTGTGTCTTTGTGCCCACCGTATTCAAAACAAAGAGACAAATGCTATGTTTTAAAAAATTCTCCAAGCCTAGAGTTAGAGAGGCCTGGGTGTGAAGCCTGGCTTGGCTCTACCTCTTGTGAGCTGTGTGACTCTGAGCAAGTTACTTACCTTCCCTGCCGCTTCGTTTTCCCCATTTTAAAAACAGAAACAATCATAACCCCCCACTTCATGGAGCTGGTATGAAGAGTAACTGTGATTACTTAGGCAAAACCCTCAGTGTCTGCCACATAGTAAGAGCTCCATACGAGGCAACCATTAGCATTATGTTATTTCTGTAGTCTTCCAAACTTTTTATTTTGATCATCAAAAAGCCAATAAAGAAAATTGAAAAGGAGCAAAAAGCAACATCACCAGGCTAGTTAGTTTGCAGTCCACTCCCTCCCTCTCCCAATCCCACATTCTACTTGAGAAGGGAGGGTGGGGAAGCCCATCTCTTGTTTTGTAGGCAAATTCTGCCAACTTAATTTTGTCCCCACTCTTTGACAACTGTCACACCATCAAGAGCAGGCTTGTCACTGGTGGAGGCAACGGTGGCCGCTGGAAGTTTCCAAGTGCCGACCCGAGCAAAGGTTACACTATTTCTGGCCTGTTGTCCAAGCCACAGGAAGGGCAGACAGGCCCCTGGGGGGTTGGGAATTTCTGCAGGGCCGTAGGGACAGTCTCAGGTTTTAGCTGCTTGAGAGGCTGGCAGGGAGGGTCACTAAGCCTACAGAGTCCCCTCACTTTGCCTGGGTCCTTGCTTTGGCCCCACATCCACAACCTCGAGGCACCAATAAATATAATAAAGCCCTGCGGGGCCCAGAAGGACACAACCCTGGCAACTAGTTGCTGGCTGGAGCTTCTCCGAGATCCACAGCAGATGTGCTGACCCCAAGACTAGGCTGCAACCACAACACAACACCCCATAATCAAAACTCAAGAACAGAGCCACCGCCCAGCTGAGGGCAGCTAGTTTCTGACCATCTCCTGATTTAACTACCAATGGCTCAAGTCAGAGAAAAAAATGCATTCTCTGGTTTAACTATTCTTGCACCAGACCTGCTTTTCTCACAGAACTTACTGAAAGAAGGACCGTTTGGTTCAATGTTCAGATGAACTACACAAGAAGCCCAAGATGATCTCCAAAGGAACATCAAGCACTGGGACCATGCTCATATTAGGACTTAGCCCATACGCCACCCTGGGCCCAGGACTTCTGTCTGCATGAGGGAGGACATGCTCAAAGGGCTCGTGCTCCATCCTGCCCTCTATCTGCACCTGTCCCTTCAAGATGGGCCCTCTCATACACAATCTTTCTTGGGGGGAAGGGGGCGGGCCTTGGCAACATGCTTTGATAACGCTGTTCCTTCTTCCGCCACTGCTGTCAGGGGCCCTTGTCCGGTTTGCATTCATACGTTTATGATCATTTGATTACTCTGGCACCTCTCCTAGATTGTCAGGTCTATATATCTCTTTTTTGCTGTGTGTCAGCACCTAGCACAGCCCCTGGCACAGAGTTGGCACTTCATAAATATATGTTAACAAATGCATTCATTTAAAAAGTGCCAAGCCTGTGCAGTACTGAAATTACAATGTTACAGCTGCATGAATACATAGATCTTTAAGGAGCTCATTGCAATAAAAAATAATACAGAGGATCGGTTAGAAAATTCATGGTAAACCCTGAAGTGGAATATCATGCAGTAGTTTAAAAGAATGTCTATATATTGACATACACAAAGAAATCACCAAGATTTATTACTGAGGGAAAGAGCTGGCCACAGAATAGTATGTGAAAATAAATAAGAAAAATTGTATAAATATAATTAAGTGGAAAGATAAACAAACACCAAACTCTTCATAGCGGATTTCTCAAAGATACAGGTGGCATTCAGTTTCTAGGTATTGTATCTCTGGCCTGTGAATTCTTTACACCATGTGTTATAAAGCTTGTCATGTTTAGTGGTTCAGATCGTAGCTTGCTGTGCGACCAATAGCAAATTACTTAACCTCTGTGAGCCTCCATTACTTCATCCATAAAACTCAGATAAAACAGTAACTGTGCCTTGAGACTATTATGAGGACTAATGTGAGATACGTAATACATGGTGTTTGACACAAAGTCAGTGTTTGATAAATTATAGCTACTATTAATGCTATCATTAGGTATTCATATGTATGTAAAGTTTGTCTTTTGAAAATCATGGTGATAACGGCAAGAGAAAAGAACCCAAGTTTTGGTGGAGCCCTCTGTCTAGCTTTGGATTTCCTCTTTAAATGTGGAAATACAAGTATCCCACACGCCCGAGGGAGAATAAATAGCTACCCTAAAACCTGCCCATTTTCCTAACAGCTTCTCAGAAAAGGCCCTGCGTTTCCCAATTTAACACTTCAGCCAGGGTGTGGCTGAAAAACTTCTGTCATCTCCTGTGAGATTTTCCCCACGATAACTAATAAAGCAAATTGCTCCATCCATGTTGGCTCACAGGCAGATGTGCTGCTTGGCAAAGAGGCACAAAGCAGGTCCCAAGCTGTCCCTTGGTGCTTCTTCCCCCAGAGGAGCCTGCCGGGCACCCAGCTGGACCCCTCATATTTTTGAAGGCCCTAGGCTTACCTGCACACTCAGGTAGAGCCTGCGGGGGCTCCCGGGGCCAGTGCTGTCCACACTGAGGGCTCGGCACTGAGCTAGAGCTGGGCGGGCTGCACTTTGGGCACCAGAGTCCTCATCACCACCAGCCGGGGTGTCTTTTCCACGTCCTGTCCCAGAACAAAAAAGACAGATGAGACACTCAGACCACGGGTCATGGACCACTGGGCAGTGCCATGGCTGAACTTGGCTTGATCACATTCCAGCCAACACAGGTGTGACCAGGAGGGACGCACATGCTCTCACACGCCTGGCTCCTTTCTTGCCAAAAGCCAACCTGAGATTCTCTATAGGAGGGCACCCAAGTCCCCACGGGAGCTCCCTTCCCTCCATGGTGGCTTTGGGGGCTGGTGTTTGCTCATAAACACCCTCTGCAGAGGGCAGAAGGAAGAGATGCCAACCTGGTAGCGCTCATCATCAGAGGTGGTGCACCCCGGGGCCGTGGTTTTATTACCCAGGCTGCCTCTAGGTGGCAATTTCTCCCGACTTCATTAAGACCAACTCTACCGCTGGGTGGCTTGATCCCTGCAGCCTCCTAACGCATATTCAGGACCAACTAATGTGCATCCCCTCATGCCTGACACTTTGCCTCCCTCATGGGGTAGGGGAGAGGGCTGACTGTGGTATCAACACCCCATCCACCCCACCTCAACCTCCCACCAAAGCCTGTGGGGCCAGAGGAGGTGGGGGCAGGGGCTCGCCTCACAGATGGAAAGGGCAGAGCCACCACCCTGGTTTGCAGTGATACACTGAGTGCCAGCCATGGACCAAGTGCTTCCCAGGCCTTAGCGCCATTCTCTATGCTCAGGTTCCTTGGCAATGTAATAGGCATAAGGAACCAAACTCACAGTCCTGGGGTAAGGACAAAATGTGTGACACACACAAAGTGTTCACATAGTACCAAGTACCAGAAAGGTGGGGCCGAGGAGCCTGGGGGCATACAAGTTGGCTGAGACCCTTCCCAGTGGCTGGCACTATGCTTAGCAGTCCACATACAGGATTTCATTTGACCTTTGTCTTAAATTTTAAAAGTAGATAAAAGTCTGTATAGTCACATAATCCTCATAACACTCAATTGATAGACCTATATGCACACACACAGGCACGTACACACAAGGCTGGAAGGAACTATACAAAATGTTTAGTGACTTGCTTACATAGGCATTGTTTTATTGCCCTTCACTGTACTGCACTCCAGATGTTGTGTTTTTGTACAAAATTGAAGGCAAGACCCTCCACCAGCCAAAAGATTATGACTAGGGCCGGCCGAGTGGTGTGGTGGTTAAGTGCTGGCTTGGGAAGCCAGCGGCCCCGGTTCGGTCCCACGTATGAGGGCCAGTGACACTGCCCTCAAAAAAACAAACAAACAAAAAAACAAAAAAAAACAAAAAAGATTGTGACTCACTTTATTGCAATACTCACTTTATTGCGGTGGTCTAGAACCAAACCCTCAATATCTCCAAGGTATGCTTGGAGGTGATTTTTAGTTTCCTTTTTCACTTTCCTGTGTTTTTGGTTTTAGGTTTTTGGGTTTTCATTTTTCAAGTGAACATGCTTTTGTTTTTTGCCCTTCCTTCCTTCCTTCCTTCCTTCCTTCCTTCCTTCCTTCCTTCCTTCCTTCCTTCCTTCCCCCCCTTCCTCCCTTCTTTCCTTCCTTCCCTCCCAGAAAAGCCATGCTTGTTCATAGTCCATGTGTAATCCTTAGGACCCCCTTGTGGGAGAGAGACCATCTTCAGCCAACTTCCAGACAACTAGAGCTACCTGACCTCAGGAAGCACAAGCTTTACCTGGAGGTCCTAGGGTCATCCTAGCCTCACTGTCCGTTGCGGAGAGACCTTGAAGGGCATCACTCTGACTGCCACTGATGGCACAAATGTGGTAGGAGAGACGGGACCCAACAGCAGTTTGCTGTGTGCCCTCTCTGGGCCTCAGTTTCCCCCTCTGTACATTGAGGGGCTTGGACCTGATGGCCTGGAGGGATTCTGCTTTTCCCACAGGCTGGTAATCTAACCCGATCACCCTGTAGGTCAAGATCAAAAGACAGCAGACACCTGGAGGCCTCTTCTTGCCTGAAGACATCTCCCTTTCCTGACACTTCCAGGATGACCTGCCCAAGTTCAACTTGGAAGAGGGTCAAGAGCAGTTCCCAGTCCTGACAAGCCAGACAATCCAGCCCCAACCCGGAATCCGAGTTACCGCTCACTTCTTGATGTTGGAGGTACCAGGGGACATGACCCAGAAAGGAGAGCCGGTGTTGACAGCTTCCCCAGGGGGATTGCGGGGGCCCCCAGACTCTGGGACTCCTTCACTGCCCACCTGCCGTCCAGGTTCCTACAGAAGCCGCCCGGGATGGCACCTACCACTGGGCGCACAGCACCCAAACCCCGCCAGGCCTCCCTCCGGAGTAGCCTCAGTCCACTCCTCCCGCCATCAGAGGGCCAGCCCAGGCGGGATCGAGTGTCAGTGGCGCGCAGGGCGCCAGGCAGCCACTTCACCTACCTTGTTTACCGCCGCGGGTAGGAACCGAGGGGCACCCCGAGTGCTCCGGTCAAGGGCCCGGGGAGCGCGGAGCCACCCCGGGCTGGGCTGGGACCGCGTGGCTGCCCCTGCTTTGGGGACTGTGTTAAAGTTTAACCCCGCGTCCGCGCCTTCTCTGGACGCGCAGCGCGGCGCAGCAGCCCCAGCGAGCCGGGCGCCCTGCCTCCACGCCCCGCTCCGCCAGCTGCCGGACCCTGTAATTTACCTGACAGCTCTGCCTGAGCCTAGCAACTTGCGAGAAACCTCGCTCTCATCTCTGGTATCTGGAGGAAGGAAGAGAAATAAAGAGGCATTTTAAAAATGCGGACTCACCAGTTCTCAACCTCCCCGGGCCGGTGTGTGGGAAAGGGCGGGCGGCCGGGCTGGCTGGGGCGGGGCGAGCCATGCCCAGCTCGGGCTCCGCGGCCCGGCCCACTCTCCACAGGCCGCGCAGCGAGGGCGTGGCTCCCAGGGTCCAGGTCCGGCGAGACTGGACCATGGCCTGGGGCTCGGCAGCCTCCTCCCGGGGCCCGGCAGCCTGCGGAGAGAGCAAGGGGAGACGAGACTGAAGACCACAGGCCCGCACGGGGGCAGGCGGGAGCCCGCCGTCTAGAGGGTGTGTGCCAACTCCAGTGTCCCCCCAAAGATCCCTGGGGGGGGGGGGGCTCACGGGAAGAAACAGGGCCTGTCACCATTTCAGGGTGCTTGTGCTTGTTACCCAGGAGGAAGACTCAGAAGTGTGCAAGGAGCTGATCAGGCGTGTCTGCAGCAAAATGTAGAAACCCCACATCTCAGCCCCTCCAGTGGGAGCCTGGCAGCTCAAAGACAGGCCGGGTCACAGCCCCACAGATATCAAATTCTCTTAAAAGTCAGTTCATTCATGTATTCAAACTAGCTTTCACTCTGTTCCTACAACATGGCAGGCAACCGGCTAGGAACTGAAATACAAATTAAATTCTTCATTTAATTATTATTTATCCAGTGCCTGTTGTGAGCCAAGCACTTGCCAGGGGTCCTCTTTGATCAGGAGAAACATGTTCTCAAAGCTCCCTGTGAGGAGGAAGGTAAATACTTCAGCACACTTTCACAGTCAAAGAGGCTACAAGGAGGCACCAGGAGCTATAGGAAAACGGGAGTAGTCTAGATGGAAAACCCATAGGTCCCTTATAAACTGAGCAAATGAACACTAACAGACTCCCAGCATTCAGTGCACAAATCTTTATTGAGCACCTACGTGTGCAAAGCAGCCTTGAGGGTATTTAAGGTGACCAAGCTCTAGTCCTCAGACAGTGATGCAATTTACAGAAGAAGCCAAGTCATCTCAGAGAGGCGACATGGAGTTTGCTTTTGGCTTCCAAATGGAGTTGAAGGTACCCAAGGACTTCCTAATGGTGCTACCTAGGCTGAAGAACACTCTCGGTCCCTCATTGCACTGATTGTTTTCCACCAGGCAGTAAAGAGGTCTATTTGAACAGTGTCCATCTCCCCTGACCCTCTAGGTTCTCCAGGACGGAGCTCACAGAATGTTCATGTTTGAAGCCCACAGCACCCAACCTGGAGTTGCAGCTACGTTCACACCAAACACTCAGCAATGGCTTGTTGGTTGATTGTCCTGAAATGAACGCAGGCCAGGGTTTAGGCTGAAACTTGGAAGACAGCAGGGATGGAGATAATGGCTGGGAGGCCATTATTTCACAGGGGAGGATGCAATCACCAAAGGTCGTGCAAGATGAGAGGCAACCAGGGAGAACAGAGTTCACTCTGGGTGAGAAGGAAACCTGGAGAACCAGGTGGCAGGAGCACCAGGCAGGTGCAGAGTCCTCAGAGGTGACCAGGGAGTGAGCCATGCCACAGAGAGGTCAAACGGGAAAAAAGCTCCTGAGGGCTCTTTAAGGGAGACTATCTGGGGAGCAAGACAGAGGGCAAACCAAGGGGTGGGCGGGAGCTTCAGGAAGCTGCCACATCCTCTTTGGGAAGTTTGTCTAGGGTGGGAAGAACACGAACTGAGAGGACATGGTATTTAGGAGAGATTGGAGCATGCTGGGTCGACAGAGGGAAAGGAATGATGGAAGCATCGAGAAGCAAAGGGTGCAGGGACAGGTGGCCCAAAAATCTGGTGACCAATGTTCACAGAGCTGAGCCCTGGAAGAATGCCAGGCTCCTGTCTAGGGACTCATGGTCTCTGCCTTCCTTGACTGAGGAACTTGGAAGAGGAGGCTCCCGGGTGCAGTCTCACTGGGACGGGGGCAAGACTGTGGGCCAAAGAATGGGGCAGAGGTTAATCCAAGTATGTGGGCCGGCTCCACTGAGGAACTGGAGATGGGCAAGTGTGGAGTGGAAGGAACCAAGGGGAGCAGCCAGGCATCCTCTTCACCCAGCTACTTGGCACAGAGATGGGCACACAAGCCTGATGACCAGCTGCCTGATGGGCAAGGAGGGAGAGAGATGGGCTCTACCTGCATGCCAGGAAGGGCATTCAAGTTCAAGGTCAATTCCACAGTTGAGGGAAAAGACTTTTAAGTAGATCAACTAAGTCTGAGGGGCAGGGACAGGAAGAGACCATTTTTGTGTGGCTTTCTGGAAGGGAAGTCAGGGAGACAGCCAGGATGATATCAGGAAGAAAGAGGAAGGGTGTATGCAAGATCCCAAAGAGGAAAAAGCAGCTGAATATAACAAAGGGGAGTGTGAAGGTCAGATTTATCAAGGACTCACATTAGCTCAAGGCTATGGCTGCTACCAACCTAGGACTCATGAGGTAGGGCAATGGGGATACTTTATTGGAGTGGCTGTGACCAAAAGCTGGTTCAAAACCCGGCTCTGCCACTTATTAGATGTGTGACCTTGGGAGAATTACTTGGCCTCTCTGTGCCTCATTATCTGCATCTGAAATTGGGGAAAACTGTACCTTAGGGGTTGGTACAAGGATTAGACAACGCACATATAAAATGTTCAGAACAATAGTGACATATACAAAGACCTCAAAAATTTTATTTTTCAGTGATCTTCCTCCAGGAGTGGGTGAATGCAGAGAGGCTCATTTAGGGAGAGGGGCACTGCCTCTTGGGATTCAGGCCATAGCAGCAGAGCTGCAGCCCCCTTCCCCCCAGACCTGGGATACTGTAGTGATTGACGGACAGATCTGACAACTGCCCAGAGGCTGCTGCTGGGGGTGGGAGGTGGGGGGTGGGGGGTGGGGCTTAGTCTCCCTGGGAGGCCAGGGAGAAGGTCAGGGAGTTGGACAGGAGCTGGGATCTCTGCTGCACACAGTCACACATCCTGGGTTTTCCAGGACAATCCAGAGTTCGAAACCTCTGCTCCCTAGCGCCCATATGGACAGCAGAACTCATCAGCCTATGTTCCTAAAGTCCAGTCACTGCAAACACAGGGCCCCATTCTGAGAATGCATTCCTGGCAAATGACTCTCTCTGGTCAAGGAGACAGCTACTTTATCAAGGGCATGGGGAATATACCTGGACAAGGAGAGGTGCCCGCCCAGCCTCAAACTGAGGGAGAGCTGGGGAATGTGAAAAGCCAGGGGTGGCCACCACCCACAACCTTGAGACACCAGTGTTGGAGACTCGAGCATTTAAACAGCTTCCTCTTTAAAATCTCCCAGGACCAGGCCCTTCACTGCACCAGAGTTCTGCTCTAACTCACAACTGGGGGGTTAAAAGAGGTGGCTTCTGGCTCTCTCTTTCTCTCTGTCTCCCTTCTGGGCCGCCCCAGGCTGCCGCTGTCAATCACTCAGTTATCCCACTGCCCAGAAGGGCACCTGCCCAGGCCCTCCTTCCTAACCTCCGGGCTGGCCCACCGCACCCCTGGCCCCGCGAGGGGGACAGCCAACTGCCCAGGGATGTATGTGGTGGGTGGGCCTGAAACTGCAGTCTTCAAAGGAGCCATGGGTGCGCAGGGAGCCTCCGCAAGGGGCGGGGGCCTCACTGACGGCTATGCGGTGCCCGGTAGGGTCTTGCTTTGCGGGCCAATGAAATCGGAACGGAGGTCCCGAGGCTGCTGCAATGCCAGAGGACGTGCCTGCCACCCCGAGCCCCGCTCTGGACAAGATCCTCGCCTCCCGCTGGGCTGCGAGGGGGGCGGCAGGGAACCGCGCAGGGCTGAGTCCCCGGGGCCGGGCCCTCCCTGCGCCCCTCAGCGGGTCCGGTCCGGGGGCCCCGCGGGCAGGGTGGGCCCAGACGCGGCGCCCCGCACAGTGGGCCGGGAGGGCCTCGAGCACCCAGCCCACCCCCAGCTCGTCCGCCGGTCCGGGCCCCTGACTCACCCGCCTGGCGGAGGCAGGATCCCGGCGTCGCTGCAGCGCCGGGGGCTCGGCCCGGCCCGGCCAGCCGGCAGGAGGCAGCTCCACGCCGCTGCCTCCTCGGCCCGCCCCGCTCCGCCCCTCCCGCACACTTTCCACAGGAAATGATTAACTCGGGCCGCGGCGCGTTCCCATGGCAACCGGCTCGAACCCAGCAGGGGGCGGCGACGGAGGCGCACGCGCGCTCCTGCACACTCTCACGCGCGCACTCACACGCGCGCTAATGCACACGTGCGCGCTGGCCCACCGGGGCCCACGCATGTCATACGTGCTCATGCTTCCGTGCACAGACTGTCACACACAAGTACGCACATCCTTCACGCGTGCTCTAGTTAGGACACACGGACATATTCCCATGCATACTTCGTGCCTGCGTACTTTTGCGCTTCAACTTATGCTCTCTAATACGCACATCCTCAAACCCTAGCACAAAACTTTCACATGCACTAGTTAGTATTCACACATACACTTAACATGTGCCCCCTCACTGCCCTTCACACACAAACTCTAGTACACGTTTTCTTGACACTAGCACATGCTTTCACACACCCTCTTACACACTCTGGCTAGTACACGTATACACTTTCACATTCACACATGCACTCACATCGTACAGCATGCAGGCTTTCCCACAAATATGTCACACACTCCTTGGTACACGCATACACTGCCACATGCTCAGTCTCTCACATGCTCTGCGACTCCTTGCCTCACACTCTAGTATAAACCCCAGTCCACAGTTTCACCCATGCTCTTACACTCCCATTAGACTGCACACGTATGCACTTTCACACATTATCACATGTTTCCACACACATATGCTCTCACTAGCTCTGGTAGGAATATGGAAACCTGGCTGCCTCCGCAGCCAGGGCACTAGTCCTCACCTCCCCCCAGGCAAGTTAATATCTTCCAGAGCAGAAAAAGTGCTTGGGATTTTTTAAGGTAAAATATTCCTTTCAGCTCCAGTGAAAACAGTTCAGAGTGCAGCAGCGCCCAGGGCAGAGCCCGAAGGCCCTCAGAGATGCCTGGGGGAGGCCAGGGAGCCGGCCAGCCGAGGAGAGGCAGCTGACCCGGAGGAGCCACTCTGTTCTTTGTCTCCCAAACAGAGCAGCATTTTATTCCCAAGTCAGTAGCAAGATTCCCCCTCCAGGGTGCGGAAGGAGGAGAAAGAAAGAAGCTCAGAAGCCAGCCCAGGGCAGGCTGATGGTTCCACAGATAATGTGAGGAGGGTGGGTGCCCAGCTCCTTCCTGCTTGACGCAGGAGGAGCAGTGAGGGGACCGACGGGGCCATGCAGCTCCAGGAGGCTCTGTCTCCTGCTGCCTGCTGCCCAGACACTGGGCTGGTGGTCAAGAATCTCAACCAGAGACAGAGCTAAGGTTCTGGGTCTCAGATGATTCTGGATGCCAGGCCAGGCCACTCACAGACCCCCTACTGAAAGTGGACTAGTGTGTGTTTTATTTCCTAATAGAGGAGCCCAAGCAAAGGCCCAATCGAGGGAAAATGTCATTCTCCTGGAACGGTTCCCTGGAGAGTTAGAGGTTTCTCGCTAAGAACCATGATAACCCTCCCAATGGGAGACAAGGCCATAATTTGAGTTACCTTCTCTGAATCCCCCTGCCTGCACTCCAGACAGCAGTGGTCAAGAGGACTGCAAAGTTGGATGAGGTCGAAATTTACTTAGATTCATGACCAAGTATCTCCCCTTGTTATAGTCCCAATTATTTGATTGGAGGCGAAGATGGAGTAAGTCTTTAAAAGTCCTGGTATAAAACTGGAGGCCTTATCTTACCTGACACTGGTACACTGACAGGTTCCTTTCAACAAAGCCAAAGCCAGATTTCTAAATTAATAATAATATTTATTGTGCTTTTTGTCTCATTACAAAAGTAATAGATGTTCATTGTAACCAGAATCCCACCCGGTAGAGATAAATGCTGCCAACATTTTAGGGCAGTCTTTTTTTTTTTTCACGCACATAATAGCTGCCATTTATTCAAAGCTAACACCGTGCCAGGCACTGCACTGAGCTCTTTATAAACAAGATCCCATTTAACCCTGAACACCCTACAAAGTGAGCATCATCATAGCCCTATTTTTCAACAAACAGCCTCTGAAAGTTTATTCACAAACTCTGTGTGATAGAGCTGAGGTGTGAACCCAATACGTGTGTGTGTAGATATACAGACACACAAACATATAGTATTATCATATGTATATAGGTGCAAGAGTTTATTAAGATCAAAACATCAGTGAAAGAAAAAGAAAACTGAAGCATTAGGTGGAGGCTTTTGCAGAATGCTAGCAAAACTCTGACTGGAAATGTAAAAATAAATTGCCTTCTGATTGTTAGAATTTAGTTCAAGAATGCGCAATGCCACCAGGCATTACATACCATTAACTTCAACATCATTTCTATCTTAAAAACTTCACTGATGGTTTGTATGGTCACAGGGAAAGTGGAGAATTTGCCAGGTAGTCAAGGACCCAAGCGTTCTGCCCAGAGGAAGCAAAAAGCTGGATTTTGTTTTATCTGATTCTCACAGTAACCCAGAGTAAAGCACATGTAAGATTTATATGATTTTCCAGTTTTAATGCATTAACTTGAGATTCCATCACCTCTAGGCCTTTTCTATGTTGTTCTTCTTGCCTGGAAGTCCTTTTGCCTTCACCCCACTCCCACCTGCTTCCCCCACCTTTACCTGGCTGACTCCTGCTTTTCCTTCAAGTCCTTCAAGCATAGAGGTCAGCTTCCTTGATCACCCCCAGACTCCACAGTCCCTGGTCTGCTTACCCTCCTGTAGCCCCCTCCCCACTGGGTTGTAAAGACCTCTCCTACCTACACCATCAGCTCCTTGAGCATGGGGTGCCTTCCTGACTGGATCTCAGGGGTGGCCTCTGCAGTGCCTGATATTAAGTAATCCTGACTCAATTAGAGTCCACATCTTTCAATACCCCTGAAATAGTCAGTCCATCGTGGACAGTGCAGGAAGAACTGGGAAGGATCCCGTGGAGGGGACAGGCAGGGCTCTGCACCCTGCCCTGCAAGCATGAGTTTGACCCCTAGCTGCAAGACTTGGGCACTCAACCTCTGAGCATAGTAGGTATGCTGACTCTTGGCTCCTACCTTCTAGCTCTCAGGAAGCCATGCCCCTCAGTGGACATGAAGGATGGGGTCTTGGACAGCCCTTGGCTGGATTTAAGTTCCTTTTACTCTTCGCTGCTCCACAGATTCAGCTTCTACAGGCACTAGATGCTCAACAGCTATTTGAACAAATGGGACCTTTCTCTCCCCTCTCCCCTTTCAGCTCCCTCCATGCCCTTCCCTGTCTCTACCCAGGGGTGTTTACTTTCTAAAAGCTGTGTTGACTGGGGAAATGGTTCTCCCATTTCCAAAGGTCTCTGCAGGGAACCAAGGCAACCCTCTCCCCAGTAAAACCACCTTGCTTTCAAATCTCTAGACAGTGAGTCTTTTCTGCATTTGCCAGGGAGATTGGACTCAGTGGTGCTTCCAGGCTCTCAGGTAAGGGGAACCTAAAACCTCTTATGACCTGAGAAAGAATTTGGCAGAGATAACCCTCTCCTAGCGCTCCAGGGTGGAGAGCAAATGGGGTGTTTTCCCCTTTGTCACTTCCTGTACTCTGAAAAATGAGAGGAATGCAAACACTGAGGAGATGGGTAGTTAAGCACTAGGTAATAAAAAGTTTTAGGAAGAATGGCAGGGGGAGATAACCCTGTCCTCACCCCTTCTTCTCTGAGTCACTTTTCCTGAAGGCCATCCACAGACCCAGGGGCTCTATCACCCTAATTCTCCCAGCTTCACTTCTTGCTCCTAAATCATTCTATCTCCACGTCCTAAGCCAAGGCATGCATTATTAACTCGCCCCCACTTTTTTTTTTCAACTTCTTCATTCATTTCTCCCCATCTGCGGCAAATTCTAGGTGTCTGGGTTGTTGTTTTTTTAAACTGCCTTACTGTTTGTTTGGGTTTTTTTTCCTGTACAAATGTAGTAGAAATCAAGAGAGGAAAACACCCCCAATCCTATTACCCTTATTGTCATTGGCCCAGATTTTATTTTTGGTACTTGACTTTGAGCAGACATTATTTCTCTATTAAAGAAAGATAGTGTATAGCAATGGTTAAAACTGGGTTTGGGGGCCAGCTAGTCCTGGGTTTGAACCCTGGCTCAGTCATTTCCTCCGTGCCTCAGTTTCCTCCTGTGACCATGGAGTAGCACTAAAACCTACTGCACTGGGTTATTATGAGAACTAAAGAGCAATCACGGGGGCCGGCCGAGTGGCGCGGTGGTTAAGTGCTGGCTTGGGAAGCCAGCGGCCCCGGTTCGGGTCCCACATATGAGGGCCAGTGACACCGACCTCAAAAAAAAGAAGAAAAAAAAAGAGCAATCACGGGACACCCATAGCCCAGCACCTGGCACACAGTCAGTGTTCCACAGACACCAGCTGCGGTTACAGTGGCAGACTGCATATAATTTTCTACTCTGTTTTTTCTCACTTCGAATCACATAATAAGCATTTTCCAAGTTACTTTTTCCTACTAAGGCCTGCACTTTTCTGAACTTCAGGCTCCAGACAAAGGATGAGACCCAGGTCCCATTTGCCGTTCAGGCCCCAGTGTCAGGGGACACACCCAGTGCTCAGTAAAAATGACTGAAAAGACTAATTATTTTAAATGGTTGCATAATATTCCACTGAACGGGTCTGTCCCCAGCTCAGCTGGCCAAAGGGTGAGATTGTGAGTAGCTCCTATTTTTTCACTTTTATAAATAACGTTGCTGCGGACATTGTCTCACTTCCACACACACAGCCTGTTCATTCCAGGGGGGGCGGGAGGGATTGGGGGGGGGGAGGTTGGAGATGAGAGCAGGACTGTTAATTTCATACAAATTTTTCTGAATAAAGAGTCTGAGCATTTTTATTATTATTATTATTTTTTGACGCTTTCTAAATATGTTGCCAGATTGCCATTGGGGAAGGCTGCACCGAATTTATACTTCCCACTGTCATTGGCAGAAGTTTTGATTACTTTTCGTACTAATTTTTTCCCTTAGATATGGAATTCTCACCCCGGCTGGTTTCCCTGTGAGACATGAGACATAGAAAAAGACATCTGAGCCCCGGCTGTCAGGAGAGGAGAGTGCCTGGTTCCTTTGCCGTGTTTCTGTCTGCTGGGCTGGGCAGGGCGTGGCTGGGAACACACTCAGCGCATCCCCTCCCTGTCTGCTCTTTAACCCCCAGACACCTTCCCAGGAGAGTTCAGGAACATCCCTCAGCCCTGGAAGATTCTGTCAGGGGCCCATCAGCATTACTAAAGTTATTCCTGCTCTGACACAAGCCTGGCACTTCACTTCCTTCTGGCTTCTTGCAATAAGTCCATCCGCCTCTCCTGGGAAGCGACTCCTTCAAGAGGAGTCTGGCATCTGCAATCAGCTTTCAGTTGCGGGGAAGGCTGAGGGGTGGGGAGAGGCAGGGATGTGCAGAAGCAGCAGCCAGGTAATGAAAGCTGTGATCCCAGGGAATTGCAGCCATGGCTCATGACCACACTGCCAGCCTCTTGGCACTGCCACCATTGCTCAGCGAGGTTCTGCGACAGCCCCAAAGCCTCTCCCCCGACGCTGGTAGTCCTCCTCTGGGGGTGGCCCTTGTTTGCAAACAGCCAAGGGAAGTTTTGACGCTGTTGATTAACCAGACTCCCACAGCGCTGGGTTCTTAGTCATCACAAGTCTCAACCTTTTGCCCGCCCTGCCGACATCACCTGCTCCAGGTGATGGGGAAGAAGTGACTAGGATCTCTGTAGTTTCAGTGCCTTCCATACCTCATCTTCAGTGGGGAGCGGGAAAACTTCCACCCATCCCAAACAGCTGACATGTACAGAGCCTGGAATGCCCGGGTGGGACATTAATCTAATTCAATTTAGCTTGGTTCTGCTGGGGCAGCTATGTCCCAAGCACAGGGCTTAAACTCTTTACATGCAGGCTTGCCTTTGATTTCATTTAATCCTCACAACGACATGTACAGTAGATATTATCATTCCCATTTTACAGATGGGGAAACTGAGGTACTACGTTATAAGAATGGCTCAGGGGAGGCCCACAAATAAGCAGGGGGCAGCTGTGGGAAGACTTGGAGTGCTGGAAAAAAGGTGGGTACTCCAGGCAGGAGCTGTGTTCCCAACCACTGCCTGACCTTGGGGGCAGATTTCTTCCTCTCTCTGGGTCTCCTATTCCTCCTTGGGTAAATGAGAAAGGTGGGCTGGTGACCTTTCCAGCACTAAAGCAAATTGGAAGGGATGACTGTAATTCTGAGATTCTGTTGCCGAAAGCCTGGTCCAGGCACTGGGTGGGGTGGTCATTCCAGCTTAGTACCTGGGGCCCTGCCTTCACTGTTTACAATAGCTTCACAAAGAAATGCCAGCACAGGAAAGGAGATCAGTGACGGCCTGGGGTGCGGGGGAATGGGGAGTGACTGCTAAAGGAGTGATGAAATGTTCTAAGATTAGATTATGGGGACAGCCACACAATTCTGAAAATATACTAAAAACCATTGATTTGTACACTTTAAATGGGTGGATTTTATGATATGTTAATTATATCTCAATAAAGCTGTTTGAGAGAAGGGAAGGGAAGAGGAAAGAAGAAGGAAGAAGGGAAGGGGAAAGAAGAAGGAAGAAGGGAAGACCTGGACAGAGGTTGGACCAAAACTGCCTTTGAAATCTGCCTCCAGGGAGTAGGGCCTCAGCACCCAGCCCTCCCCAGGCATCCCTTGTCCGAGCACCCAGGCTCCAGAGCTTGGGAAAGGTGTATGTGAAGACACCCAAGAAGCAGGTGATGGCTCCAGATTCTGACCACAAGTGACAGGAGCCCCTGACCCCCTCTGGCCTGGAAGAGTGGGAGGAGGGGACATTGATGACAAGAAAATGGATAGAGTGGTGGTCAGGTTGTCAAGGAGAAGACCTTGAGAGTCAGGGCCAGGTGTTGCTCAGATGGGGAAGCCCTAGAAATGGAGTGTGGCCCAGAAATACTGGGCTGGCCAAGGCCTCTCTTGGTTGTTGGAAACATCGTGACACTCCAGAGGGTGCGAAAGAAAAACCTGCAGCTCCTGAGGAGCCCGCACAAACCAGTACAGCCGAGTTCTGATCAGCACCAGTGGGGTCACAGACTCATGCAGCCATCCCAGAGGTGAGCGAGGTCAGCCCATACTTGATTCCAAGTCAGATGCCCAGGTGCAGGGGACCCAAAATCAGGGCAAAATTGGCCAAGAAGCAAGAACTCATTGCACGCCTGCTGTTAGGGCAACTTACTGTTGAAAGAGGAGAATCCCAGAGGGTGTTGAGTCACAGCCCTCTTCCCCCCTGCCCTCCCCACACACCCCTGTGCCTCCCACCTCATGGAGGGGAACCTCAGTGTCTTCATAAATGGCACCTGTAATAATAACCGTTATTATTACGGATAATATTCATTAAGCACTTACTATGGGTCAGCCACTATGTGTTAGGTCCTTTATGTGCAAGACCTCATTTAATCCTTACAGCACCCTAGGAGGTGGGTGTTATTATTATCTCATGTTACAGATGAAGAAACTATCACTGCTGTTAGGACAGCCACCATTATCGCGTTTGCTGTTCTTTTCTTCTGCCACAAAGCCGAGCATGCAACAGGTACTCAAATCCTCGTTGTTAAATTCAAGTGTGGATGAAAATGGGAGGGGAGTTGGATGGGAAAACAGTTCCACAAACAGAGCCCTATGCATGCTCCAGAGTGCTCAGACCTAGCTAGCCCTGTCCAGGCTGGGATGGCCATCTTTGGGGCCTGACGCCAGCAGACAGTTGAGGCTGAGGACCTGGAGTGGCCTGCTTTCATTTCTCCCCATCAGCCCTGTCTTCGCTCACAAGTTATAGACTCTGCCCAAACCAGCCCTGCAATGCTCAGAGCTCCACGGCGAACAGGCCTCTTGGGTAAATGGTGACCAAGGCTCTGTGGGTCCTCGGTGGCTAACTGGGGGCAGAATCTGTGCACATTTGTAACCAGAATAGCTTCCGGGTTCGTTTGGTCAGCTCAAGGCCACATGTACAGATCGCCCTGTGTTTCTGTGTCTTCATGCTTCAACTACCTCAGTGTTTTCTAGGACACCCCTCCGCCCCCCACAAACATTTTTTAGAAACCTTAGGGGTTGCTTGCAAGGTTCTTTGCCCACCACCCTCACTAGCTGAGCTGGGGTGACATCAACTCCTGGCGTGACTGTTTGACCAGGAAGGCTGGGGGTGTCCCTGAAGGGGTGCTGTACCCAATGATGGAAACACAGACTCTGAAACTGAAAATGAGGAGCACACTCCTGAAAAACCCTCTATTCAGTGCAGGGGAAGAAGGGGAGAGATGTCTACCGTCTCTGTGCACAGCCCTGCTTGTCCCATGGTGAAGCTGTCTGGGTTCATGGCCTCTATTCTTCTGACTTACCACAAATGCCCCAAGGCTCCCAGACTCCTTTCCTTGCCTCCCAGCCACACATGCAAAGCTTGGTGCCTGGGTTAAGTCTGTGCTCTGTGGTGAGCTCTACCCAAGCGCCCCAGCATCCATTCACACAAGGACTCAGCTGAGCTGCCCTGCCCAGCAGACAGGCTTTTACATCCTTGAACTTCAGTCAGGAGTCCTGTCCCTTTCCCATCTGAGGCCGCCTTGTCCCTAATGTAAATTAGTGGACATGAACAGGAAAGGATGTGGTCAAACCCTCTTTCCTGCTCCTCATAGTCATTCAACAAATGTGCCTGGCACTGTTGGGCAGAGGGGACGGAGGGAGCCCTCCACTTCTGATAGCTCCTCAAGTCTTCAAAACATCCCCATTTACAGGTGAGAAAATGGAGGCCCTAAAAGATAAAGTGGCCAATCCAAGGAAAGTGCCAGAACCAGCTATTCTGAGGTCACTTCCCTTCACTGCCCATTCTTACCTAAAACTCACACCATGACACTCCTTGCCCCAAACCCAGAAGCTGTGACAGTCCCCAGAGGAAGGCCGGAACGGGGGTCAGATTGTCCTCGAGTGTCTGAAGGGTCCCCCAGGCCTGTCTTTCCCTCCCTTCCTTCTGAGGAAGGCCTCAGAAGCCCCGCCTCTGGTCTCTGAGCAGAAGCTGGGCAGAAGGCAAAGGTTACGCAGGCCAAGGCGAAACTCTGGGCTCAGAACTGTCAGAGACAGTTGCAGCTGACGTTCCTCATCTGCCTGTTACAAAACCAGCAGGGACTGTGGAGTGACAGCCAGCTGCTCTGGGTATCAGAGGAATGTTGTTGCCAGACAGGTTTATGAGGCATATGCCGAGATGCGATCCAGAAGCCAGGCCTGGGTTCTTGCCACACCAGGTGGCTCCCAGGAGGTCATGGCCACAGGGCAGCCACCACCCCTCCCCACAAACACAGGCTCATGGAGACCAGCCCCCCCCCCAAGCCTCAACAACTGCCCCTGCCCCTCCCCCCGCCCCAGATTCGTGGGAGCCAGCCACCTCATCCAGGCAAGGGCTTGTGGAGACCATGGCCTGGGCGGCCACCCCACCCTCATCCCCAGCAAGGCTTGAGGCCAGGGATGTTGCAGGGCTTCTCCCCCAACCACGTCTGTAGCCATGCCAGCCTATGCTGAACCATCACTAAGGATAATTACAGTCATATGTCGAATAACGATGTTTCAGACACCGCTGGACCACATATACAATGGTGGTCCCATAAGATAACCAGAGGGAAAAGGCGTGGAGGGAGGATGAAGAGGGGAAAAGGTGGTTAAACATATGGTAACAGAAGGAGACTAGACTTTGGGTGTTGGGCACACAATAGAGTATACAGATATTGATTTAGAAAGATATACACCTGAAACTTATATAATGTTATTATTAACCAATGTCACTCAAAAATTTAATTAAAAAAATTATAATGGAGGTGAAAAATTCCTATTGCCTGGTGACATCATAGCTGCTGTAACATCATAGCACAACTTATTACAGTACAGTCATGTCCCAGGCCTTCACACTCACTCACTGACTCACCCAGAGCAACTTCCAGTCCTGCCAGCTCCATTCATGGTAAGTGCCCTATACAGGTATTCATTTTTAATCTCTTAGACCATGTGTTCACTCTACCTTTTCTATGTTTAGATAAACAAATACTTACAGTTTTGTTACAATTGCCTGCAGTATTCAGTACAGTAACGTGCTGTATAGGTTTGTAGACTAGTAGCCATAGGCTGTGCCACACAGCCTACCTGTGTACTGGGCTGTGCCATCTAGGTTTATGTAAGTGCACCCCATGATGTTCGCACAATGACGAAATCTCGTTTCTCAGAATGTATCCCCGTTGTTAAGTGGCACAGGATGGTATATAAGAATGAAAACAATAATACAGTGCTTACTACATGCCAAATACCACACTGAGCACTTTTTCTGGATTATTGCATATATTAGTTTACTATAGCTGCTGTAATAAATCACCACAAACTGTGTGGCTTAAACAATAGAAATTTATTCCCTCATAGTTCTGGAATCTAGAGTCTGAATTCAAGGTGTCAGCAGGGCCATCGCAAAGCTCTAGGGATGAATCCTTCCTTGCCTCTTCCAGCTTCTGGTGGCTGTTGGCAATCTTTGCTGTTTCTTGATTTGTAGACAGATTACTCCAATCTTTGTCTCCATCTCCACATGATGTTCTTGTCTCTGTGTGTCTGTGTCTCTGTCAAAATTTCCTCTTCTGGGGTGACTGGTTAGGTCAGTTGGTTAGAGCGTGGTGCTGATAACACCAAGATTGCTGGTTCGATCCCCACATGGGCCACTGTGAGCTGTGCCCTCCTTAAAAGAGTCAACTATGCCATTGTAGCATGAAAGCAATGTGGAACCAATGACCATGGCTGTTCCCCAATAAAACTTTTTTAAAATCATAAATAAAAAAATTTCCTCTTCCTCTGAGGACATCATTCATATTGGACTAGGGCTCATTCCAATCTAATATGACCTTATTTTAATTTGGGTATATCTGCAAAGACCCTATTTCCAAATAAGGACACATTCACAGGCTCCAAATGGACATGAATTTGTGGGAGGCACAATTCAACCTAGTATATCACATGTAATCCTCCCAAGAACACTGATACTGCTCTTATCTCCACTTTTCAGATAACAAAATTGAGACTCAGAGAGGTTAAGCAACTTGCCCAAAGTCACACAGCAGGACTGGAACCCAGTCTCTCTGACTCTAGAACCTATGCTACATTGTCCCAGAAAGCATCCTCATCACCATCTCCTCACAGGACCTGGTGATTCAATGTTAAACTTTGCCTGGTCATTGTCACATTTTCTTCTTGTCACCACAAACTTGAGGGGCCTGGTTTGTGGTTTACAAAGGAAACAGAGGCTCTGTTAATTAACTTGGCCAAGGTCACACAGCTGAAGAGTGGCAGGTCTTTTGACCTTGGGTCCAGCATGCTCCACTACATAGGTTCCAAATGGGGGTATAACGGGAACATTCCAAATCTTTGCCAAGCCAGTGGGGGCAATTTACCCAGCGTGATCAATGGCCTTGCTGTGTTTACTGATAATACCCATTTCAGCTACACCTGCCAAGCTCATAAAAGCTATTGTAAATCTGTGGCTTAAATTCACCTGCTCAGGTTTCATCCCCTCATCCCTGACTTCGGTGCCAGCAGCACAACCAGCTGTTTGGACAACTAGAAGCAGAGTAAAACCAGGTCAACAATCCATGTGGCCCTCCCAGCTCCCAACTGAGCCTTGGAGCCTGGGTGGCAGCAAGAGATACAATGACCACTGTTCCTTCATCGCTTCCGGCGAGAAGGGGAGAGACACAGACACAGGCCACTGTTGTTGACGCTGTGCCAGCATGGCTCCAGGCACAGTCTAGCCTTTTCTGTTAATACTCACAAGTGCCCCACAAAGTAGGTACTATCAGTACTCCAGCACTTTTCTAGAAGAGGAAATTGAGGCTCAGGCAAGATCACTCTGCCAGCGAATGGCTAAGCCAGGACTTGTTCCCAGGTCTGCCTGAGTCCAGAGTCCCAGCCTTGGTCTCTGCAGGAAGGGCATTCAGGGAGGGCCACTGGGGTCAGAGCACCGTCGAGCATGCAGGGGCAGGGTGGGCCGCAGGAGGGTTTGAGAGACAGAGGGCAGGACAGGACCAGGAGGCCAGGGCCAGCCAGTGCACTCTGAAGCATGCCGGGCAAGGCAGAGGGCATGACTTGGTCCAGGCAGGAAGGCAGGAGCCTTGGGGACCTCCCGTGTGACCCCCTACAACAACCACAGAGTCTACAACATGTAAAGGAGACCACATCACATTTCACCTTTAAAAGTGCCAGTGGCTTCCCCTGTAGTTTACAACCAAATCCATGCTCCTTACGATGGTAACAAGACCCTACAGGGCTGGCCTCATGGCCTCCCTCAGCCCAGCTCAGCTCCCCCAACACAGGCTTCCTTCGTTCCCCCAAACATGTTTTTGCACGTGCTGTTCCCTCTGCCTGGGATGCCATTCTCCAGCTCTGTGAATGCTGGCTCCTCATCCTTAGCATCTCGGCTCGGCTGTCCCTTCCTCAGAGTGGCCTTCCTGGCCACCAGTCTAGTGCTGGTGGCCCCAGTTATTCTCTATCTAATCCCTCTGTTTTCTTTCCTTCATAGCATTTACCACACCCACAATTGCCCTGTTTATTTATTGTTTGCTCCTTAATTGTCTTTCTCCCACGAAGGCACAGACTTGGTTTTGTTCTCTGCGGACCTAGCCCAGTGCCTTCCAACACGGTAGGTGTTCAGTGGCTGTGTGTTGAATGAATAAATGAATGAATTCAATAGAAATACAGTCACTCAGAGAAAGACCAGGAGAAGACTGGGCTGGCAGTTATAATGTGATGAGAAAGGCAGCCCTAGAGCCAGGTCCGAGTGAAAGCTGCTGGGGAAGTCCTGGGAGAGGAGAGGAGAGGAGTGTGGGAGCCACGAGGGGCCGCCTAGCCGCAAACAAGCACAGAAACAGACAGAAAGCAGGCTGTGTTCTCAAGAGCTGTGCAGTCGAGACCTCCTGGCCAACTGGTGGGCTATGACACCACAGAGAGAGAGGCTGGTAAGAGCTTAAGGGTTACTTGTCAGGGTGACAAGTGCAAGGTAGGCCCCAAGGTATCCTAAGCCCATTCATTCATTCATTCATTCATTCATAGGTATCGAATACCTATTAAGTACTATGAGTGAGGAGGGCTGTTCTGGAGGGGGCAGAAGCAGGGACGGGGACAAGGTAAAGGAGGAGGGGGCTGTCTGGGACTGCCAGGCCTCGAGCCAGGAGGACTTCCTGGAGGAGGGTAACCACAGCCCATGAGAGGATGCTCAGCCTCAGGCTGCAGCTCAGGAGGCAGGAGGGGAGCCAGGTGACCTCCTGATGCTTCAGCTGCAATCACGGCCATAGCGACCAGACCAGAGAGGGTTTCTTAGTCCATGTCCTGCTCCACCCAATACCGGGATCTCAGATCAGGAGGTAGGGGTTTTTGACTCAAAGGTGAACTTTCACCCTATTATAGACCTCTGCACCCATTTGCTCGAAATCTCTCCCAGGCTCTGAAGGATAAGTGCCACCATGTTTCCTGTAGCTTGGAGAAAGTACAAGGGTCAAACAGTCTTATCTCTATAGGTGCCTGGGGGCAGTTCTGGGTAGAGAATAGCTGGTGACCTTGATAATAATCTCCTGACCTCAGAATTCCAGAGGTCAAAAGGAACAACACCTGCAAATGAAACAGCTAAGAAGATTCCCCAGGCCATTACAATAGCCCAGTGTTTAGGAGCAAGGTTCTGGGGTTAAAATCCACGTCCCGCCTCTCACTGGCTGAATGATGTCAAACAAGCCCCTTAATTTCCCTGAGCCTGTTTCCTCATTCACAAAATGGGGATAATCATATCACTTGTCCTTCAAAGAGTTGTTGAAGAGATGAATGAGATAATGTGCGTGAAGAGCCTGGTACACGGTTGGTGCTCAATACATGGTAGCACTTATTAGGGGCCAGTTATGTGCCAGGCATTGTTAAAGGGTCCTTCGTCCCACAAAATGACTGGCCTGTCCTCTTCAAAAATGTGAATGTCATGAAATACAAAGAAAAACTCAGAAAAAACAAAGAACTGTTGCAGATGGAAGGAGACTAAAGAGACATGACAATTGAAGGCTATACCTGAGCTAGCATTTCCTTTTGCTATAAAGGGTATTATTGGGACAATTGACAAAAATCCTAGTATGGTCTGTAAATTAGATAGTATTATTGTTTTAACATTAATTTGCTCATTGTGATCATTGTACAGTGGCTATAAAACAAAATTTCTTGTTTTTAGAAAACATTACTGGATTATTTAGTGGTAAGGGGCATCATGCCTGTAACTTACTCTTCAAGTTCAGAGGCAGAGAGAGAAAAGAATAAAGCAAATGTAGTAAAATGTAAAAACTTGAGCATCTTGGTGGAGGATATCTTGGAATTCTTTGTACTACTATACTTGCAACTTTTCTGTAAAGTCTGTAAGTGCAAAAGAAATTTAAAAAAGGAAATGCAGGGTCCATTCCCTTGAAAGGATACATGAGTATCCTCATGTCCCTCTGCCAGAAGAGAGTGTGTCCCTCTGGTGACAGGCTTCCAGGGAGGGTGACCAGCTGTCCAGGTTTGCCCAGGACTGGCCTGGTTTTAGCCCTGAAGGGTCTACATCCTGAGAAATCCTGCAGTCCTGGGTGAACCGGGATGCTGGGTGCTCTACTTCCAGGCAAACCTCTCCAGGCGGATGAACACTGTGCGAACACGCTGAGCCTCTGCAGGTCGTGAGCCTCCCGGCTGCAGGGGTCCTTGAGGCTGAGTCATCAGCCAGGGCCAGGGTTGCCGTGAACAGGCAGAGAGCTGCGCCAGTGACTTACTGGCAAAATAAGGTGTTCACGTCAGAGCACAGGATTTCAAAGTGGCCAAGTGGCTCTTTACCTGGATCACCACTGAGGCCCCAGAGTGGAATGAAGCCGATGGTGAGGCCAGCCCCATGCCATCTCTTGACCAGTTCCTCACTCGGCCTCAGGCAAATAGTTATCCTGCATCTGAAGCCTACTGAGCCATCACTATGACAGAAGCCCTACAGGTGAAGAGTGGATGGGCACCAAGCTCTGGCCCTGTCAACAAGGCACTTCATGGCCGAGGAATGTGGCCTACAGCTCAACTCACCCCAGCCCAGCCTGCCTGGCAGGTTGGCAGCTGCCTGGGCCTGGCTTGTGGGCAATCCCAAGAAGCTCTGCCACACAGACAACCTCCCGGGGGACGCCCCTCCTGAGTGCAAAGGGACAAAGTCACTCCTGTCAGCCCTCAGGAGTTACCCTCTAGTCCCCTCCGTCCTGTCCTTCCTTGACAGAGGCCGAGTGTCTGTGCTACAGCCCCCCAGCCTTGAAGCACTCTGAGGAGGGTAAATGGGGTTTGCACACAAGCTTTGAGCTCCATCCATGAAAGCCCCAGATACTGTGATTATGGCCAGGATATGAGCTTGCATGTGGCAGACTACAAACACCATGCAAGGAGGATGCCACGCCACTCCAGCGGCTACTGCGGACCAGCTCGGAGGCAGGCCTTGGCCTCAGCCACCTTCTTAATTTAGAGGCACGGCAGCTGCCCACCCAAATTAGCTGCCCCTTGTTCAGCCTCAGTCCCGCCGTTCACATGCCTCTCTTTGCTCAGGTTCTTTTGAAAGTCAAGTTGGCATGTTGCCCCGTGGGGTTGTTTTCTTGTTGCACTGTTTTTAAGCCACACAAGTTCAAAAGGTACAAACTCTGGTGAAAAGAAAATCTCCCCTCGCCCTTGACCTCTGCCCCCTCATCTGCCTCCTGAGGGGATCATTGCAACCAGTGGCTGGCAGATTCCCAGAGAGTATCCCTCTGTGGGAGCTCACACGAAGAAACGCCCACCCCCCTGCCACAAATAATAGCACAGCTCACATACTGTTCTGCACTTGCTTTTCTTAGCTCACCCTCTTAGACCGCCCTCCACATCTATCCAGTGGTTTCCAACTCCAAACGATGCTTCCAGGGTTGTCTTTGTACCTGGATCTTGGCTCTCGCAAATCCTCATAGGTATTTTTAGAAGTGGAATTGTTGGCATTATAGTTTTTAAATTTCAAGGAGGAACCACTGACCCCTTTGAGAATCTAATAAAAAATAAAAATCCTCTTTCCAGAAAAAAAAAACCCTATGCAATAATTTTGCATTTAATTTCTGGCGGGAGGCTCACCGTCTCCACATGAAGATGTCTTGGTATAGGGGAAAAGAATATGTGTAAGACAATTGCCTCTGACCATCGCTTCCGTGCGTGTGTGTTTGATTTGGTCATTATAGAGGAAGCAATCAGTTGGTTCCGCTGACAGCCGCAGACACAGCCAGTGGAGTTCAGTTCAGATTCCAGAAGTCAGATTCTTTATCACGCTCTGTCCACCAGGGCACACACCTCCCCCGGTCGGCGTGCTCCTTGACCTTGGATCTCCGGAACGCAGCTGTTGAGCAGGAGTGCTGGGCCGGGACTGCTCCTCACAGCAGCACCAACGTGCTGGGGCCCTGGGCCTTGCTGGGGACCCTGCCTGCAGCTGTTGCCTCGGGACTGTGAAACCGGACTCTGCACCAAGAAGGCTCAAGAGCTCACATAGTCAGTTAGGCATTAATATTTTATGCCGCAGCCAGTAAGAACTTAGGGTAACAAGTCTCTTCAGGAAAGCACACTACACGAAGAGCACAGACTGCATCATCTCTCATTCAGGGTCCACGTCAGACTAACGGGATCCAAGGAGGGAAAAGCCAAAAGGGAACATGTGTGAACAGCCTGTGGCTGGTCAGTCTGGTGTCAGTGGGCTCAGGGTCTAACTTTGGTGGCTTTGGGAGCCTAGGCGCTTCTCTGGGGCTATGGCCACAGGCTACATCTTGGTGCCCAGCTGGCTCTAAGTCCAAGGACACTGCCCACAGTGAAGACATGGCAAGAGCTGAAGCCAGAGAACCAAAGAACCTGGCTGACCATCGACCAGGTCACTTACCTGCTGCCGCATGCAGGGCCGTTTCCTTAAACCCAGAGCTGAGCCAAAGAACCACCCAGTGCCTGGCGTGGAGGACATCGCTTGACACCTGTCAGCCTTTCCCTTCCTTTCTTCTTTCCCTCAAAGTCCCTGGAGCTCAACTCTCTCCAGGGCCTCATCCTGCCGGTAGGATACTTCATGGGGACTGTCAGGACTGCAGCCTCCATGGTGACAGGGCCGTTTCTGAGGTTGAGGAGAAGTCATGAGGTTGGGGCTTGGCAACCATGAGGCCACGGATGGTCAGAAACCCACCTCTGCTCCCTGAGCTACAAACCTTCCAGTGGGCAGAAAATACGTCTCTCACACTTTGGAGAGGAAGAAACTGAGAACCCCCACTTCTGGAATCCCATGTAAGTTCTAAAAGGATTGGTCCCGAAGGCTAAAGTCACTTAGCCATCTGTGGCTTGTGTACTGCGAAAAAGGTACTAAATGTCTGCTGAGCAGTCATTACATGCCAGGTAGCAATGTAAGCTTTTTAGATATATTAACCTATTTATTTCCCCTAACAACCCCTTGAGGTAAATTCTAGGATTATCCCATTTGGATTTGCACCCCAGGCAGCCCACTGCTGTGCCATGGACCCCGAGGGTTTCTCCCCTGAGCAGCTTCCTGAAGGAGAATGGAGGAAGACGTCCCTCTGCCTCCTCACTGCCTTCATCCTCGTGATGGACCCTGTGTGTGCTTGTCACGGCATGAGAGCTTCACCTTCATCATCTCATGTCACCTTTGCGCTTGCCCTGTGAGGTAGGAAGTATGGTCATGTCCCTTTCCCAGGCGAGGAAGCCAACGTGAACCAACCTGCCCAGCATCTCAGCGCTGGGGCCAGGATTCAGCTCAGGGCTGTGCCATCTCCAAGGCCAGGCCCTTGCTGAGCACGGCACGCGGCAGCCCACATGCAGACATGGCCATGAAGACATGGAGTGAGTGGGGGAAAAGTCAAGAAGGCAGTATGGGTGGCAGGAGTTTATGGAAAAGTTTTGTTTTGTCTTTGCCAAGAAGATCTGCTTGTAATGGACTCCCTGAGTGTGACACCCATGAAGAGGCAGCTTGGAGTGGGGCCCAGTGGCTCTGGGCTGGGGTCCGAGCCTGGGTTCTCCTCCCAGCTCTGCCCTGATAGATCTAGTGTCTTCATGGGCCTGGGCAGAGGGCAGGCTCTATGGACTCTTCTAGCCCCAGTACTTTGTGACGCAGGAACAGAAAGCAGGGCAGACAGCATAAACCTTTACCCAGAATGGCCTTTCAATCCATGCCTGAGAAGCAGCCTGCTCTCTAGGGGAGGCACTCGGCCCCCCTCTACAGCAAGCCTCTCATCCCCCAGCAGAGGGCGCAGACAGCAGTGCCTCCGATAGAGCACTAACTTCATGCCAGGCGCCATGGCACTACCACTTGCTATGGATTAAAGCACTGCCACACACCCATTCTATGGATGAGGACACTGAGGCTCAGGGAAGTCAACAACTTGTTCAAAGTCACCACAAATCCAGTAAGCACAAGGCCAACTCATCCAGTAGGTCCAGTAGGCACAGTGCCCGGAGCCTACAGTACTCTTAGGGGCCCATGAAAATGTTTTAATTTCACTTAAAAATCAGGAGGAAAATAAACTTCCGGGGTGAAGAAAAATGTTTAATATGTATTTAATTTATATAAGTATATTTTAAAACTGTTGAGGTCCGTAGGGATGTTGAGGGCCGTGTAGCCCAATATTGAGGAACACATGTCAGAGTCACCAAGACCACTAAAGTCAACCTGCATGCCCATGCCCCTCAATATTGGGCTACACGGCCCTCAACATAAAACACTATAAGTATAATTTCATATATTCATCTTTACACCAATGCAGTGGTAAAATATATTTTTAGATTTTTCTTTGTAATGGAGGAGGGGGCCCACAAACACAAAAGCACTTAGGGCTCATGAAAGCCATCATGCCGCCCTGAGTAAGCAGGACTTGAACCCAGGTCTGTTCTCCTCCAAAGGCCAGGGCTGTCAGAAACGCCTAGCCATTCCCCCAGGGTCAAAGACGTGTCCGGAGCAATCCTGGGAGCTGGGTGTGCACCTGTCGCCGGGAGGGCCACAGCCAGAACAGCTGCTCGGCCACGGACACTCAGCCTGCTGGCCACTATCCCTGATGGGCAAGCTGCCCAGGCTCAACTCTTGACCTTCCTTCTAAGAAGCCGTTGGAGCATTGGAGCCACATTTCAGGGGTCAAGTCATTCATGGGGTGAAGGTGAGGAGCAATATGAGACCCTGGAGGTGCCTGCCTGGGAGAAGCGAGAGAAGAGTGAGAAAGATCATCTAGGGAACATTCCAGCTCTTCCTCACCTGAAAGAAAACAATAGACAGCCTCCACTGTCCATGGGAAGTCTACGTCTGAAAGTCCAGGTATGGCCCAGGTAGACAGAGAGCCCTGGCTTTGGTGTCACACAGACCTGGGTTCAGGTCCTCACTCTGCCACCCAGTTTGCTGTGTGACCTTCAGAAAGTTACTTCAGCTTTCTGTTTTCCCTTCTGGAAAATGGGAATAGTAACACACACACGTACCCCCAATAGGGTTATAGTGAGAATTGTCAGAAATAAAATGCTTTCTGTAGAGAAAAGCAGTTGCGAGTGGTAAAAGCCAGAGGAATATTCTTTTTTGGGAAAGAAAAAAGAATTGACGCCAACATCTCTAGGGCCTTGAGTAATTGTTATGCTGTGGGCTTGCCCGTGACATTGATAAATTTGGAGAAGCCACCGAAGTCGCCATAACAGAGACCACACCATGAGGTCAGCCTCCTTTTCCCTCTGAGTCTTTGAAGGCACAGTTGAGACAGGAAGTAGTGACCTTACTAATGAAAGGGGAGCGTCGCTTTTAACTAAGGCGTCACCAGAGTCGGAAATTCATCAGTCTTGGTGACTTATACCACACTTGAGCCTTGCAAGTCCCGGATTACACAACATCAGGCAGAAACCGTGAAATGAGAGCAGAGGTATGAGGGATGAGCAGACCTGGGGTTCCTTCCAGGTGAGCAGGTGAGCCTGTCTACCCCCAGGCTCAGTGCTATAATTAGAGCCACATCTGCTCACACCAGGGAGGCTGAACCTTGTGAAACAAACAAGGGACTTTCTCAGGGGGGTCCAAACAAGCTGAGCAGGAGGCAGCCTCCTCCGAAGACAGCCCACCCCCCCAGCCTTTCCCCCAGAGCCCGCTGCTCAAACTGCATTGTGCACACACATCTGCGGGGGACCAGCCTCCGCTGACCAGGGTTCAAGAAGGTGGACACGGCATCGGCGGTTAATGAAAGACAGAAACTGTTTGTTGCAGTAAAAGACAGAAAATGAGGGAAGAAAATAAAGAAGGGAGACAGTGGAGACACCGGGAGAGTTAAAGAGAAAAGTGTCACACTTTATTACAATAACGTGTCCTTTTTATAGGGACTTTTGACCATTATCCAATTACAAGTTTAAATTCCACATGGTCTTGATGTATTTTTCTCTTAAGACCTTTAGTCCCTATAATTGTTCTCCTTAGGGCACACTGTGACCTTTTCTATAATCCCATCTATAATAATCTCTTTATGACCCAGACTCAGTTTCTACATAATCTGTAATCCTGGGTGTGAATACTAAAGAGAATCTCACTTTTGATATTTAATTTTGGCTTAACTGTACTCTCAAGACTTATCACAAACCTTAACAAAACATACATTTTGTAATAAAAACACAGGCTTCAAGGGAATACAAATTTGAGGAACACATGTCTAATCAACAGTACTTTCAGATTCACCAAGCCCACTAAAGTCAACCTGCATGCCCCTCAATATTGGGCTACACGGCCCTCAACATCTCCCCCTTTTTTATTATTTAAAAGGCACGCCTGTGACCCCAGGCGGCTACGAGCGACAGTGCCTGTCTTAGGTGTCCCTCAATGAAATAACAACCCGTCATCGGCACTTGATCCTCTGGCGATCAAGCCCTGTCTTAGGTTAGTTACATTCAAAGGGGTCCTTACCCGTCTTTGGCTAGCCTGTCCTCGCTGAAGCTTAGGGGTAGTGAGGCTAATAAGCAAGTGGCTAAATTCGAGACCTTGACTTTAGTTTCATCTCATGGATGTTGGCTTGGACGTCCAATATCTGCTTAAGGAAACATCTAATGAGGATGGGGAGTAGGCACAGAACCAAGCAAACACAAATGCCCAATGTAAGGAATGTCACAATGGAATGGCCAATGTTGGGCAAAGAAGGCAAAGTATTTTTTATGATATCAACAAACTCAGAGGCAGCTTGAGCTGCATCAAATTTTAAGGGTTCAGCTTCTCTCATGTTTTGAATTTCATCATGAAGCCGAAACATATCCAAAGACAGATTAGCATCATGCCAAATTCCTTGAAGATGTAAACGAACTCTATTCCAATCATGTTGACTATGATTATACATTTTTGGGGTTACACAAATCCAATGATAATCTGAATGACATTGTAAATGAGACTTAACTTTTAAACTTTGAATTTCATCACCTAAATATTGAACCATATCATACAAAGCATTTACCTTTTGTTCTAATTTCTTATCTATATCCTCTTGAGTTCCTAAGGCTAGAGTGACATTTTTTGAAAGGGTGTTAACATACTGAGCATTTTGAACAGTTTGTGAAAGAGCCACAGCGGCGGTAGCAGCAGTTGCAATTAAAGTAACTAAAGCCATAATTCCAGCAATCAAAAGTCCTATAAATCTTTTTGGTCTACTTAAAGCATGTTCAATTTCTTTAAAAATCTGTAGACTTCTCTCATCATACCAAGGTCCAGAAACATTAACAGGAAGCATAACAAAAGATGGTTGATGAAATATCATAACACGGGTCCCGAGCGGTACCCAAGAGACACAGTTTGTTAGAGTACAATTATAACATGATACATAAAATCTTGAACCACCAAAAGTAATAGACAAGTTTCCAATCATAAGTACATAAGGAGAAGGAACACAGGCAGATACAATAACAGAACGACTAGTTGAAGTACAAGGAGTATCTGGTCTACAGACAGTTACAGTTTGGAAGTTTTTACCCATTGCTCCTGCAAGTTTCCAAAGAAAGTTTTGTTGATACTGAGTGTCAGTTTTCCATATTCCAGCAGCCAGTCCCCTTGTCCAACTCATTTGGTTACTTTGAGACCAGTCCAGAATGTACCGATCCACTCCAGGAATGTTGTATCTCACCGGCATGTTACCATGGCACCTTTTCCAGGGGACAGCTTCAGTACTAAGTCCGATTTCCTCATCACACGGCAGAAGTGATTGTGGCATTTTTGCTTTTACCTTTTGTCCTCCAGACCAATCACCTAATGAATTAAGACGAACATTCCATCCTATCTGGGAGTTACTAGTGTGTAGAGTCACATAAGAACTACGTAAGCACCCAGTGACCGATACATTGTTTGAAATGCAAACAGGCAGTCCCGTGCCATAACCGGTATAGTTAAAGCCCTTTTCCGTTTTCCAGTCAATATGACCACTGGATGGCAGTCCTAAAGCATGAGTGTTATTAACATACACAGGAATCTCAGGTCCCTCCCAGACAGATGGATGGAGAATGGGTGGATCTGGTACGTAGGCCCAAAACGTCTCTCCAAGGGCCGATGAGGGGCACATCAGCAGCAACAGTGGCAGCAACATTGCGTGGCTGGAGGTTGTTGATGTGACGTCCAGCCGTTAAGGATTTTTCTGTAAAAAGAACACAAATACATCCTCGTCCCCTTATAATTATCACGGGGTCGGGAGAAAAAAATTACTGATAAAATTGTTTAAGGGGCCTTATTGTAAGGCCGTATTAAGCGATCAGGAATCCAAATAGGTGAATCAGAGTCTTGTGGAAAAACACAAGCATATCCTCGTCCACAGGTAAGAAGGACATCCGGCCCTTTCCATTGACCAGTTAAAAGGTCCTTCCACTGAACGAGGGGCCTGGGCTCTGTGGCCTCCGGATGCCAATGTTTATACATATTGGAATGTCCATTATTGTCCACATTACAGATATTAATTACAAACATTGCATGTTGAAGAATTTGATGAGGTGAGCTATATTTAAACTCCCCCTCCTGTAATTTACAAATTTGAGTTTTAAGCGTTTGATGAGCTCTTTCAACAATGGCTTGACCTTGTGGGTTATAAGGTATACCTGTATGATGTTTAATTTGAAAGCTATGACAGAATCCTTGAAAAGTTTTAGCTGTATAAGCTGGGGCATTATCTGTTTTTAAAGCTTTAGGAATGCCCAAGTAAGTAAAACACTGAGTTAGATGTTGGATAACATCTTTAACCGCTTCTCCAGTGCGGGCTGAAACAAGAATCACATGAGAAAAGGTGTCAACACACACATGAACATAATTAAGTTTGCCAAAAGTAGGAACGTGTGTGACATCCATCTACTTGCCAGCGCTTCTACCAGGGAAATTGTATAGGGATTACTAGGGCCGTATTGCGTACAGGCCAACTTTAATTCTTTCATAATTTTATATGGAAGCGGCTCCCAAACGGGCTCTTCCCATTCTAAATCTACCGGGAAGCAAGCTGAAAATGACATGTCACCTTTGGCTTCTGCTTCACGAATTAAGCCTTTTAAGCCTGTTAACTGAGGACCGGGGGGGCCTTGACGTTTTGTTTTAGTTCTTTGAAGGACAGAGGGGGCAGAAGGCAAAGCACGTTGTAAAGACCCGTAACCATCGTCATGATGGTACGTGCCGCCTCCTCCCCAAGGTCTCTTTATCTTGTGGTTTAAGCTTTCCTCCCCTGGATCTTCGGTCTCAAAGTCTTTCTCTGAGCCAGAGTCTTCTGAATCAGAGGTTTTTGGACTAGTAACTGGGAAAAGATTACTTTTTGAGCCTTTTGATGGCTTTTTATCAGTAAGTGGATGAATCTCTCCGCGATCCCCTGAATTTTTTAACATAGATTCTCCTAAATCTTGAAAAGGGTAGATGACTCATGTCTAGGGTCTAAGGAGTCTCGGAAGAGGCCCCACAAACTAAGTGTCTCATGAGGCACCTTCTCCGGACCCCATTTAGTGTAAAACTCCTTTAGTTGTTTTCCTACCTTTTCCCATGTTTCTAAATTTACTGTACCCTCCTCCGGGAACCAGGGCAACATTGTTGAGCAATTGAAGAAATTTACTAATTTGATGAGCCTGTACTTGTACCCCACGACCCCTTAATGAGGTCTTGATAAGATTAATATATAAGCGGACGGTCCCTGGATTCAGATTGCCCCATTTTTTAATGTCAGTAAGAATAAAGGATAGAAAGAAACAATCACTCGATGTCCACTCTGATGCTCGTCTGGCCGCCCCTCGCGGGGACTTAGTCTGTCTTGGCAAAAGCTCTGCGGTATAAGCCCCGCACTGGTGGACTGGGGAAGCGACCCGGAAAGTTCGGAGTCGGCCACTCACAGCCCAGTCGCCGTTTAGCCTTACGACAGAGAAGCGGAACCGCAGATTAGAGCCCATTCAAGTTCCGTAGCAAAAGCCGTGGAACTATATGCATTCACTCACACAATCACACTCTTGCACACGAAATGGTTAGTAAGATATATGTGTTCTAAGGACCTATTGTTTATATTCTAAGCTAAAACAGCACCTTATTTGTGCTCTTAAAATTCTATGACTACCCCAGCACTTCTTATATTGAGTGCAAATACTTATTATTACTCCGGCACTTCTTATATTGAGTGCAAATACTTATTACTACTCCGGCACTTCTTATATTGAGTGCAAATACTTATTACTACTCCGGCACTTCTTATATTGAGTGCAAATACTTATCACTACTCCGGCACTTCTTATATTGAGTGCAAATACTTATTACTACTCCGGCACTTCTTATATTGAGTGCAAATACTTATCACTACTCCGGCACTTCTTATATTGAGTGCAAATACTTATCACTACTACGGCACTTCTTATATTGAGTGCAAATACTTATTACTACTCCGGCACTTCTTATATTGAGTGCAAATACTTATCACTACTCCGGCACTTCTTATATTGAGTGCAAATACTTATTACTACTCCGGCACTTCTTATATTGAGTGCAAATACTTATTACTACTCCGGCACTTCTTATATTGAGTGCAAATACTTATTACTACTCCGGCACTTCTTATATTGAGTGCAAATACTTATTACTACTCCGGCACTTCTTATATTGAGTGCAAATACTTATTACTACTCCGGCACTTCTTATATTGAGTGCAAATACTTATTACTACTCCGGCACTTCTTATATTGAGTGCAAATACTTATTACTACTCCGGCACTTCTTATATTGAGTGCAAATACTTATCACTACTCCCGCACTTCTTATATTGAGTGCCAAGATTATCCACTATCAAACCTGGCGTCACCAACCAGGGGGTCTGCAGTACCCTCAGTGGAAGCCTAACCGTGTTGAAAATTAGAAGACTTACCTTCAAGTCCCTGTTCGGGCGCCACTTGTGGGGGACCAGCCTCCGCTGACCAGGGTTCAAGAAGGTGGACACGGCATCGGCGGTTAATGAAAGACAGAAACTGTTTGTTGCAGTAAAAGACAGAAAATGAGGGAAGAAAATAAAGAAGGGAGACAGTGGAGACACCGGGAGAGTTAAAGAGAAAAGTGTCACACTTTATTACAATAACGTGTCCTTTTTATAGGGACTTTTGACCATTATCCAATTACAAGTTTAAATTCCACATGGTCTTGATGTATTTTTCTCTTAAGACCTTTAGTCCCTATAATTGTTCTCCTTAGGGCACACTGTGACCTTTTCTATAATCCCATCTATAATAATCTCTTTATGACCCAGACTCAGTTTCTACATAATCTGTAATCCTGGGTGTGAATACTAAAGAGAATCTCACTTTTGATATTTAATTTTGGCTTAACTGTACTCTCAAGACTTATCACAAACCTTAACAAAACATACATTTTGTAATAAAAACACAGGCTTCAAGGGAATACAAATTTGAGGAACACATGTCTAATCAACAGTACTTTCAGATTCACCAAGCCCACTAAAGTCAACCTGCATGCCCCTCAATATTGGGCTACACGGCCCTCAACACACATCACCTGGAATGTGGTTAAAATGCTGCTTAAGATTCAGTGGGGCTTGAGGTTCTGTGCCTCGCAAAAGCCCCCGGGTGATGCGAGAATAAGGAAAGGCCTAGTCTTTCTTTTGGTTCCACTGACACCTGGGGCTGCACTTGACCAGGGAGCTGAGGGAGCCCTGAGCATTTTGCACTCCAAAGCCTGGGTTTCAAGGAACCAGCAGCACTACTGTAAACTAGATCCTCTGTGGGTTCTTTTATTTATTTGTATTTTTTTTTGGGGGGGGTAGAGGGAGATGGGGTACAAAAAGAATTAAATGTAAACATTTGTGGCAGGATAATTTACCAAAAGGCTAGTTTTTCCTCCCAGCATAGCCCACCCCCCCACTCCCCTGAACACCCCCTTTTCAGGCAGGAGCAAGATCCTTTGGTGCTGTCTTGCCACAGAGATTTTAAAACTAATTGTATTATAGTAGTCAGATGCTTTCCTTTTAAAAAACTCAAGGCTCCGAATAAAGCTGAGTCCTCTCCCATCACCCCTTCTCCTGACCACCCACCTCCACCTTAGGTCCCCCATGCTCATGCTTATGGAAAAGTACTTTAAAAGAAGGATTTTTGTTTCAGGCCGGCCGAGTGGCGCAGTGGTTAAGCGCTGGCTTGGGAAGCCAGCGGCCCCGGTTCAGGTCCCACATATGAGGGCCAGTGACACTGCCCTCTAAAAAAAAAAAGGATTTTTGCAGAATTCTCTTTGAATGGGTTTTTTTTTCTTTTGTAAAAATACAAGCCCAGGAGCCCAGGATGGGGGAGGGGACAGTGGCTGCCCCTTCCCATGTTGTGCAAGATGTGGTGGTGGCAGGAGCAGTAATGGGCCAAAGGGAAGCGTGGGGCCCTCAGCCTCCCCATCAACCCCACCAGGACCCCGTCCCCTAGTTCTTGAACACAGACAGACTAGCCACAGCAGTTTGGGGGTGCAGGTCCAAGCACCCTAAGGGATTGTTTGCAAAGGGGACAAGCCCTGCGCTGGGGAGCAGGGCTTGCACATGACTGAGGTAGCAGGGCAGGGCTGGACCTCAGAGAGGAATTTCCAGACATTTCCTGGGCTCCTCACCCCAAGCTCACTCCACCTGGAAGTATTCTCCTTGGATACCCCTCCCCTCAGGATCCAAAGGCTGCGACATCCATGGTGTCTCAGCATCGGAGACCATCACATTAAAACACAGAGCCCTTACTCCCCATTCTGGTGATAGCTAGGAGGGGGAGGGGCCCAAAATTTATTGCAAAGGAATTTATGGCCATCTTTCTTCAAGGGACCTTGGGGACAGAGCTAGAGAGCATCAGCAGGAATTTTTAAAGTGGTGTTATATCCACTGCATAGACTTAGCTTAATGATATTCAATATTTAGGAAAGCATTTACCACTGTGCTTTTAAAGTAATACTTGTGGTTTAGGAACATATTATCAAATAAATTGATTAAAAGATTACTGAAGGTTACCATCTCCAAAAACGTCTCTTAATGCTGTTTCTTAGTGGAGCTCTCCTTGCTTCAACTATTCTAGGCCTAGGAAACATCAGCTTCTCCCTGGGAAAACTGTTCCCTGACATTATTTCAACATTAAAAATATGTATGTGTGTGTGTGTGTGTGTGTGTGTGTGTGTAGCAAAGGTTACATATATTATACAGGTCATTCATTATTCAGTAAAATATTCACCTTGATCTTTTTTTTAAGTGCTAAAATTCTGAGATTTCTGTAAAATAATAATACTTTTAGCTGCCATCCAGAATGGGTGTCCCTACCACACTCTACCCTGCAGAGGCAGCAATAAAAGAGCAAAACTCGGGCCTCCACTGTCACTGCTACCCAGTGTCCTTCTCCAAGGACGCAGATCTAGGACCCCGGGGGAGATAACAGCCTGGGATAGGAAAACTCAGGGGCATAAAAAAAGTAACCCATAGGCTTCCTTCTTTCAGATTTCCCCTTTGCCAAGGCGGGCTGGGTGGGCCCTTACTGGGTCTCTCCACCCTGTGAGTAAGAACAGGTGACCATGCCTTCTTTTGTTCTGGGCACACACGCATGGGAGAAGCACTGCCTCTTTCCCCAAAGCACTTCAGTCATCACCAGGTTTTGACAACAGAAACAAACAACCTTCTTTCGAAAACAAACTCATAGATACAGACAACAGAATGGTGGTGACCAGAGGGGGAAGGGGGTGGGGAGAGGGTGAAATGGGTCAAGGGGGTCAAATATATGGTAACAGAAGGCAACTAGACTTTAGGTGGTGAGCACTCAATAGAGTGTACAGCTATCAAATTATAATGTACACCTGAAATTTATATAATATCATTAACCAATGTGAGCTCACTCTAAACAATGAGATACAAAAATAATAATAAAAGAACTTTAAAAAACAAAATTTAAAAGTATCAAAATCAAATCAGCTCCTTTCTCAACTGGCAGGGAAAACAAACAAACATGCACGTTTGTTTAGCGCAGCCCAGCCTTCTCTGAAAGGTGAAACTGGAATGTGTCCTGAAAAGCAGCGAAGACACACATGTGCAAAGTTCAAGCACGTCTTCCAACTATGACAACCAGACAGTACAAGTTTCCTTTGTGGATTTCCTGAAGACACCAACATGAGTATAATAAGAGCAATCATCTTCTTACATGTCAGTGTTTTCTATGGCATTTCCCTAAATTATCAGACCAGCCCTGTGATGTAGGGCTACTCTTGTCGCCCCATTTCATAAACAAACACAGAGATTAAGTGACTCAAAGTTTTGTGCCTAATAAAACTCGATTCCAACCCAGGCACCTGTCTCCAGGCCCTTGCTCCTCCCCGACGCTGCACTGGACTCCAGAGTGAAACCCAGCCCTAACCTGTGTGCAGGTCACTCCTCTCAGGGGAACACAAAGTTGCAGATATTTTCTCAGACCCCCCTGGGAGGGCTATGAGCATTATTTCCTCTTGATAAAGAGCTAAATCTCCCACTCAAGAAGTTGGAGAGCTCATGCAAGGTCAAAAAGGGAATTAATGGTAGAGTTTTTCTGGCCTTGGGCTGAAAACCCTGTATCTTATTAAGCTACCCCAAAACATCACCAAAAGAACAGAAAAATGTATACTCTTGTTCTAAAAGCATTCTCCCGGCTTTCATCACAGTGTGTGGAATACTTGGGAGTGTATGCATGTATATATGTATGTAAAAGAGTTGAAAGGGTGACAGAGTTGGGGAAGGATGCAACAACTGAGGAATTTAATCAACTCTGTAGAAAACAACAACAACAATCACAACACTGAAAATGTAGCAGCAAACATGAGATTGGGTTGCCATAGCAACCATTTAATTGCCATTTTCTTCCATTCCCCAGCATTTGCTCTGGACAGGTGAGGGCAGACACATATCTTGGGGGATGTGTGAGGATGAGGGTGTGCCCATTTGCCATTGTCAGTGTTCATAATTGGGGGGCCCTTGGAATTGGGGTCTTGGACAGTCAGTCCACAGAGAACCCCATGTCTCTGAGCATCCGCGCCAGGCAGAGCATCATCACCATGTGACAGAGCTGGAGGCGATGCTCTTCCTGAACTTCCATATTGCATGGAAGGGGCACTGAGGCTCAGGCGCAAGGTCATGCATGTCCACCGACCCCTGGTGGCTGCTCCACACTGGCTTGCTGAATCAGGGTCAAGGAAGAGGGGTCGGGAGTAAAAGGAGGAGAGAGGCAGCATCGCAGAGCCTAACTCAATGGGCAGAGCAGGGCCATCTTTCACCTTCCCGAGGAGCAGTTGTTTTCTGTACCAAACCACACATTGCCAGGCAATCTGCTGCCAGAGAACAGAGAACAGACACATGGGGGAAAGTATCATCCTCAAGCTCAGTAATGGGAGGTGGAATTCACTGCAAATGTACTTACAAGAGTAGCTGATATTGTAGCCGCAAACCTCCTCTAAGCAGCCTCTGAGATTCGGCACTCATGTGGCCTGGGAGCTGCACAGCAGTCCCCGAGGCAGCCCTGGCTGGGTCCTCGCAGCCTCCATGCACACGGAATGCTAACACGCCCCAGAGTTCCGGACACGGCCGCCTGATGACGGCCCTGCCCGTGCTTGTCTGCAGCAATTTCTCTCAAAGGCGAGGCTTCATGCGTATCTTCTACTCAGCGTCCCTAGACAAGTGGTGTGTGGAAAGCAAGTCTCCGTGTAGGAAAATAGGAGTCATCAGCACGCACGTCATTTTCATGGGGACAGGAAAATGTTTAGGCGGAAAATATTGCTTTGATGACTTCCCCGTGAGGAAAGGAAGGGCTGAAATTTTTATGGGGCTGCAGCTTCCACTTTTTAAAAAGCGAAATGCTTTCTAGAAGCCCATTGAGGCTAGACTGATACTGTCTTTACTTAATCCATTTCTTCACAGGTTTGGCTTTGTCATCACCTGCTTCTGGAACCACGCCTGCGTCTTATCACAAGTCTCATCACAGAAAGATCTGTAGCGGCTGTGTATATGAAAACCAAGCAACAAAAAGGCACCCCTGCCTATACATGAATGAAGCTCTCAGTGAAATGGTGACCTGGTTAAAATGGCCTCTGGGAAAAGTGGGGGAGCCCTAAATAGTCCCATGCAGAGGAAAAACTTAGCGGGCCTCCTCCTAAAAACTGAGAGCAGCATTCTGGGAAATACCCTTAGTTGGGGTGGTATCCTGCCCCTAAAATATTAAAGATTATTTGTAATTGTCTCTATAACTGAATGGCAAAAAAAAAAAAATCCTATAAATTGGAAACCTCCCCCATTGTCATTCCCTTGATTTTACTTTAATTACATTGAAATTTATTTTACAGCACTTTGTGTGATCTGAAATGTAGGCATTTTAGCTAATATTATTATTGGATACTTTGTGCTTGAATATAATCAAATTCTCAGGTTTATTTGCCCAAGTTACTCAGATCTAGGTTTTGGATGTTTTTTTTTTCCTGGATCTCAAATTCCATGATACTTGAACAACTCATGTTTGTCAATTTGATTGTTTCTGTACTACTTTAAGCACTTTGTTTTTCATCACCATCTTTTTCCATTGAAAATGCCACTGTTAAACCCCTTGAGTTGATTCCTCCGACTGGATTGTCACCTCCCTAACTTATTCTTCCCCAGCTTTCCCAGTCTCGGTAAATGGTCACAATTGCTCAAGTCCAAATCCTAGAGCAAGTCCTGCCACTCCTCAAATCCACACCCCAGCGATTACAAAGTCCAGTGGGCCCTACATGCAGGACAATATCAAACCAGACAACCTCCCACCACCCTTATCCCAGAAGGCTTCAGAAGTCGCCTCTCTAGGCTTCCTGTGTCCCCTCACTGATCCCCTGCCATCGGGCAGCGAGAGGGACTTATAAAAGCATAACTTACAATATTTCACTTTATGCAGTCTTTCATTCAACAAATATTTGCACACTTACTCTGGGTCCGTGCTTTCTAGACCTTGCATTCTCATCAGGGAGAGGAAAATCAACAAAATTCAAGAGTGAACTGTAGGTAGAGTGTTAGAGGAGAAGTGCCGTGGAGAAAAATAGCCCAGAGAAGGAGGATCTGGAATGTGGTGAGTGGCAGAATTAATTCCAGCCCTTTAAACAGGGGGTTCCAATTTTAGGTGGGGTGATCAGGGAAAACCTCACTGAAAGGGGCTTCTGAGACCTTAAGGAGGTGGGAGGGCGGTTCATATAATACCTGGGAGAAGATGCACAACCCTCTGATGGCTCCTCATCACATTAAAATAAAACCCCAATTGTCTACCATCGCCCATGAGGTCCTATAGGATCTGCCCCTCGGCTCCCCTGTTCCCCAGCCACATGGCCTCTCTTGGTCTGTCACCATGCCAGGCTCACCATTTCAGGGTGCTCCCCTGTCGGGGCTATCCCATTCACCCCTACACACACACCTGGGAAAGGATTGCAATCTGAAACAGAACCAGAGGGTATGAAATGGAGACTCCCCCATGTGCCCTTCGAAGAACAACTTAGGAACCGAGACTGATTTCCCTTAAATGCCCGATTTACAGAAGACCTGGACTTCTCTACTGGTCGCGGAACATCCACCAAGAACCCCTTCCTATCCTCAAGCCAATGAACGTCCTACTTGGTCTCTGGCCGGACTTCCCTCTCTTTGCACTCTTCGCCATAAATACAGCCCACCCCAAACCCTCAACACACTCCCCTGTGGCTTGTTACATGTGTTTCCAGAATTGCAATTCCCGTGCTATTCCTGAATAAACTCAATATCTGGTCATTCGAGTCTGCCTTAGTTTACCTCTTTATTTGGCTTGACATCCCCACACCGCTGCTGCCTTTTTTTCAGGCTGACTCCTCTCCAGCCTCAGGTCTTAAAGACGACACTTGCTCAGAGATGCCCTCCCCGACCACCCCCAGCCTCCCACCACCTGCCCTCTTTCTGTATTTTATTCTTATCGTGGCTCTTATCACAGTCTGGAATTGTCTTGTTTTTCTGTCTGCCTCCCCTACCAGGAGTACAAGCTCCAAGACAGAGAATCATGTTGGTCTGTTCACAGCCTGGAAAAGGGCCTGGTACAGAGCAAACATTCAATACATATTTGTTGAGTGAAGAAATCAATCAGTCAAGTAGAGGAAGATAATGAACTTGTAAATAATTAATGCAATCCAGGGCAGCAAATCTGGAATCACTCAGAAACTAATCAACTCCCATCTCAGGCTCTACCATTTTTACCAACAATAAGAACAACAACAATAGCAATTAAAAAAGTCAATAATCATTCAAGAAATATATTTTATAATCCAATTCAATAAAACAGTTTCAACAACACTAATAACTTGGGCATTAATTCAAAGCCCTTGGCATTTTACTATCTCTTCTTAACCTCATGACAACCCAGTGAGAGATAGTGTGGTATCCCCATTTTAATGGGTCCAAAAACTGAGGAGTAGGAGATGTTCTGTGACTTGCCCAAAGTCACACAGCCTGTATGGGGCAGAGTCAGGATCCTAACAGGAGGCTACACAATTGTATTCAAATTCCTCTAAAGAAACATCATGGAGCTGGTATAAGAACGGTTTTCAAAAACAGATTCCCTCACAGGTAAATTGGGATGGTTCAGATCAAAGGTTTTTTGATTAATTCTGAACTACTTGGAAGAGATCTAACCACAGTGTAGTCAGAATGTGAACATAAACCACTATTTGTTGAGTGCTCACTCTCAACCAGGCCCAGAGCTATGCATTTTACATGCATCACCTCATTACTGTGTATTATTATCCCCAGTTTACAAATGAGGAAACTCAGGTACAGAGAATTTCAGTAACTTGTTCAAGGTCCCATGGCCAAGAAGTCACAGAGCGAAGTATTAATCTCAGCTGGCTGCACAGATATTCATCACAGGAAAAACCTCACACTTTGTGGGTTAGATCTGGTCAATTGGCAGGAGCTTCTGAGAGTATAGAAGATACTAGAAATGCCTAAATCGGACAACTTCCAGACATGTTTGCAAGACTTGAAGGAAACAACCCATACTCCATGCTAGAGGAGGTTCTTTCCTGTATCTAAAGGCACTGTAACCCCCTTGGCAAGGTCTGCTCCCCCTGCTAGTTACCTGTAAGCCATGGACCATTGTCTCTGAGACCAGGATGCTTCCTGGGGAGGGAACTTGGAGTTTGATGAGAACAGCTCCATCAGAGGTGCAGGGGCCAGGCCAGTGCCAGTCACAGGTTTCCTCCCAGCCTGCACTGCGGTGTCTCTCCCATTCTCTCCTTTGTCCCCTCCACAGGGCCCAGCTGTTCAAGCTCAGCTGCAGCAGAGCTGGAACCAGGAACATGGCAGCCACAGGCTGGCTCACTCTGTCAGGCTATGGGAACAGAATCTTCCAAACTGAGGCCTGCAGCAGCTTGTGCCCTGGAATTTTCTGCTTGGTTCACCAATTCCTAGCTGGACGAGCAGTGGCTTTGGTGTTGAACAAGGCAGGCATTCAGTCTTTAGTCCAGCAATTCAAAGCCTTTGAGGACAGGATCTCCTTTCGTTTCCAGGGGATGACCCGGGTCACAAGCAAGGGTCTTGAAATATTGTCCTCTGAGTTTTCTAGCCAGCGTGTCTCCTCTGCGATCAATACGGCCTTGAGAAGAATTCAAATTGTTATAACGGGGGGCAAAAATCAAGTTAATTAGGCTCCTGACATTCAAGTAGGAACTCAAGATATCCACAATTGAACCTTGATTTTCGCGTCTCCCCAAATCCTGTGTCTCCCCAGCCTTCCCATCCCAGCTAATAGCCACTCAAGCGGAAACTGCAGGCATCTGGGTCTCTTGCTCTCTTTCACACCCCACACCCTACCAGTCACAACTCTGATTGGCTCCACCTTCAAATATCGTCCAGAATCTGACCACTTCTTCCCAACCCCACTGCGCGCACCATTTCTGCCTGGATGCCTGCCCTAGGCTCCCACTGGTCTCCCAGCTCCAGCCTTTGATTCACTATCATCACTTCTCAACTCAACAGCCAGAATGTCCTGTAAAATCAAAGTCAAATCATGTCACTGTCCTGCTTAGAGCCTTTGATGGCTCCCATAATCACTCTGAGTAAAATCCCAAGTCTGACAGCAGCCCTTCAGGCCTCTCAGCTCCAAACCTCCCATTACTTTCTGCTCCTCCACTCTGCTCCTGAAATCCACCAGGCACCCTCAAGGCCTTGGCCAACCCAGGCTGTGTCCTCCACCTGGATGCGCTTCCCCAGATATCCACATGGCTGCCTTCATACCTGCGCGGGCATCTTTTCCTCAGTGAGGCTTACCCTCGTCTTCCACCTCCCACTCCCCACCCACACCCTGCTCTGGTTTCCCTATTTTCCTCATTGCCCTAAACACCTGACATGCTAATGATGTACTTATTTGTTGTGCCTATTGTTCATCATCTGCTTTCCCTTGTGAAGGTCAGAGAGCCTACAAGGTGTAGTTTTGTTTGCTGGGATAACTCAGGCAGCTGTACAGGGCCTGGCATGTGGAAGGGGTTCACTAAAGATTTGTGAAATGAAGGGGCGGCCCTGCGAGGCACAGAATTCCTATTGAACGAACATAAGAAAGGACACAGAGGAATTGTTTTGGACTTTCTTGCCCCTCGGGGACATGAGATGGGGGGAGAGACTATGGAGGAAGGGCTGGAGACCATGTAGGTGCCCTCCCCCTATAGCCACTTGTAAGCTTATGCCTGCCCCCCACCCACGGGGTTCTCAGCTGTCCTGAGAGCGCTGTGACAGTCCTGGCTCCAGACCCGAAATCTGACTGGGAGAAGCAGAGCGGAAGGACGCATCTTTCCCTACCTGTGACCTCTCATCGATCTCCAACCTGGACGAGGGGCCCCAGGCACTCAGCTTTCTATATAAAAATATTGACGGCTGAAGAAAGCGAATAGTAGAAAGTGATCCTAATAGAAGTGGCCTTGCTGCAGAGGTTGGAAGGCAGTGTCCCGCTGGGAAACCTCCACACCCAGGCGGAGAAGATGGCCCTGTGCAGCCCTCACAAGCGCAAATTCTCTCATCAGACCGTCCAGGCCGACTCCTGAATGAATCTGGGCACAGACAGCCCGCCCTGCCTCCCCTCTCTCCCTCTCCATTTGGGTGTTAACGAGAAAAGCAGATTAGAACTGTCACTCCAGAGGCTGGTTCAGAGCTGCACCACCGTCCACATCCGTTCCATTCCGACAGGTCCAATTTCCTTCCCCAAACAAACACTTGGGTATTGGGTTTTTGAGAAACCTTCCACTTACATGAATTTCATGAGCTTGACTATGACCTGGGGTAACTCTTTTATGAGCAAAACAAAGGTATGACCAATAAAAAAGAGTTTGTTTTCCTTTGTGATTTCAAATAGGTCTGTGTGTGTCAAACACACATGGGACCGCCCAATTTTTTTGTTAGAAGCAGGAAAGGCAAGTCTGATAAGGAAATTTGCAGGTGCTGCTATGGGTATCTAAGAGAAGATTAAGACTTTGTTTCCTTCGTCTCATTGTTCAAGACTATATACTTTCAAATTCAGTCTAGATGTTAGAGGAATCCTTTGAGAAACAATTTAAAAATACTCTGAGAAATTATTGTTGGAACATCTCTGTTGTTAATTAAAAAATAAACCAGAAGCCAAAGTTTCATTAGCAAGTCATCATTTTCTATCTAATGCCTTGAAATTGCCATACATTTTGGGGAGTTGACTAAAGCTATAAGCTCGTTTTATCCACATGGCTGTTCAGCTGTTATTATGATGCCCTTGGGAAGTAAGAGGTGTCCCAGGATCATGGTTATGTAGTCATTGTTTTCTTTAGCATAAAGCTGGAAGTGAACAAGGAGTGATTCAACTCACTGAGAAGGACCACACAGAGAGCTGCAATTCAGGACCAGCATGAAGATGCCCTGTGAATCTCATTTTCAGTTCTGTGTGCAGACCATTGATGCGTCTCTCTCACCAAACAGAAGCCCTGAGAATGACTACATAGTATTTAACAAAAACATTTACCGTGTCTTAGGACTTTATGCTTGTGATACCTTTGGGCAGCAGCCTTGGAGGAACACAGTGGCGATGTCTAAATCAAAAACTGTTGGAAGAAAAAAATCTAAAGAGGCAGCCGCCTTAAACTTGTTTTGTTTTCAAGGCAGAAAATATTCACGTAACACTAAGCGTTGTGAGAAGATTTCTATGATGATTTAAATTTTGTCTCTCTTTTCCTTCTCTCCACAAAAGATTAATCCTTGGGCCGGCCGACTGGCGCGGTGGTTTGGGAAGCCAGCGGCCCCGGTTCAGGTCCCACAAATGAGGGCCAGTAATACTGTCCTAAAAAAAAAAAAAAAATTAATCCTAGAATCTTAAAAATGTTCCCCCCTTTATTGTCATGGTAAGGAACCCACTTCGTTGGTGCTCTTTAACAAGAAGAAAACAATAGAACTGAGTGATCAGATGGTACGGAGATTAGCAGAGAGGTTAGTAATAAGCTTTAGAGGTTTATACCTATAGTCTGAAATTGGGTCCCACTGCTGGAGACAAACACAAAACAAAACAAAACAAAACAAAACAAAAACAAAACCCTTAACCAATTCAAAGTAACTATCGTAACAGTTTCTTGATAATTGGTGATTTCAGTCGAAAGGGTCAGTTGTAAATAAGCACAGCAGTGAAACCCAGCTTTCACTCATCAATGTATTCCCTACAGACCAGTTTAATTGAGATAAATTACCTTGTAGATAATGACAATGCAGACTTACACATGGCGATCAATTGAGATAAACTCTGCGGGGGTGTATCCATGAAGGCATTTACTGTGTCATTACTGATAGAATGATGTTCAAGCACTTAAAGCGCTCAGTGAGTGCATGGTGGCAGTTCTCCAAGAATCTGAGTCAGTATGTTTTCTTCTTATCTTTTTTTTTTTTTTTTTGAGGGCAGTGTCACTGGCTGTCATATGTGGGACCGAACCCGGGCCGCTGGCTTCCCAAGCCAGCGCTTAACCACCGCCCCACTCGGCCAGCCCCAGTATATTTTTTTAAACTACAGAATCAGTGCCCTTTGTTTTTTATGAAGGGAAGGACATAAACTCACTAGAAAAGAAGATAGTGAGCAGAGGTGCTTAAACTGAGTGGTGAATGTTCTTCAGAGCATGATGCTAAAATGCAAAAGAATCCCAGTCGGTCACTCTTGTGTGTAATGGGAAATTTCTTAAAGGGGGAAATTTTCATTAAAATGGACAGAGATAAACTATATTTTCTCTTTCACGTAGTGGTGGAAATCTCTGAGTAAAACACACTGTAAAATTACCTGGACGTTTCTGAGATGCATGATTCCTTGAAGAATGAATCATCCATTGCATTGGGCACCAAGCAAAACATTTTCAATGTAGAAATTTGTGTACTTTGGTTATGGGGAATTTCCTGTATTATTTCTTTGATATTTTTTTTCTCCCCTCCATTTTCCTTGTTCTCTCCAGAATTCTTTTGAGTCCGTTTTGGGAATTCCTGATTTGAGTCTACCTTGCTTTTCTCTTTTGTTTTTCATTTTATCTTTTTTGTTCTAGCTCCGAGAAATTTCCTCAGCTTTATCTTCCAACCCACCTATTGATTTACCCCCCTCCCACACACACACATGATATTTTTAATTCCCCAGAGATTTTTCTTGTTTCCTGACTATTCATTTATCAATAGCATTTCAAGGGTACAATTGCATTTCATCTTTCTGGGACTATTAATTATAGGGTTTATTTTTTTCCCTCTCTCTCTTGCTGCCTTGTCTGTTGTTTTTCTCTCTCTCTCTCTCTCTCTCTCTCTCTCTCTTTTTTTTCCTGTTTGTTTTGGCATCTACTTTTAAGTTAGAGACTTCCTGTTAGATTATTCTTGATTTTCTGCTCATATTTAAGGATCGATCACTACAAAGCCAATTAAAAAGTGTAAGTGTGGGTAGAGCCTGTGATTGAAGAACTTCGTGCAGGGTGATGGAGTGGGGACAAGGACCTTTCATTGGAAGGCCTTCGTCGTCAGTTTTATTAGGTCTTTTCTCTTGAGCTGGTCAATTTCCCCAGAAGTGAATCATTCCATCTTCTGCCTAGGTTGGGTATAATCCTGGCTGCCAATATTCTGAGTCCTAAGAGAAGAAAGGAGGCTGGAGGTCTCATTGTTCAAAGTCAGAGTTTCACTTAATCCCTATTTTGGGTTCAGTCCACTCCTCTGTTTCTAAATCCAGATTCCTTGACATCCTTTGTATGCTGTTGTTTCCTCTTCTATTCTCTTCATTCTTATAGGTTTTTACTTTTTCAGTCCTCTACAGTCATTTCATTTGTGTTCAGGGATGGATGAAAATAAATGCATATGCTGAAGTCTCCATGCTTAACTAGAAATCTTACACATCGTATTTTGCTTCCAGAGATTTCATGCTAAGCATATTTATATTAGTATTTATATAATAATTGTTCCATAAGCTTCAATGATCCCAACTGGGGTAGAGTAAAGGAACCTATATGATGAAAAGATTTCTACACTCTACTTGAAGTGGTGGTTTATCAATTATAAGCTGTCTGTGAAAAGTTAGATATGCAAATTGTAATTCCTAGAGCAACTTAAAAACTTTTTTGTAGAATATTTCTTTGTATGGAGCAGCTAGAAAATATTTTGTGTAGAACTAAAACTAATATGTTCTAGTATATAAGTAAAAAAAATTTTTTTTTGTATGAAAAACTATACAAAAAAATAAAATAAAAAACCCAACAGATAACTTAAAGTGATACACTAAAAATGTCCAAATAACCAAAAAGAAAGCAAGAAAGGGCAAATAGAGAAACAAAAATGGAGGGAACAAACAGAAAACAATAAAATGATTGACCTAAATGCAAATGTATTAATAATTACATTAAATATAAGGAGTCTAAACATACCAATTAAAAGACAGAAATTTCTAAATTGGATTTTTAAAAAAGGCCCAACTATATGCCACCTATAAGAAATTCACGTTACATATAATGGTATTTGTATGTTAAAAGCATTAAAGTGGAAAAAGTTGCAAATACTATGCAAACAAAAAGCTGCAGTGGCTATATTATTATCAGACAAATTACAAAGCAAGGAAGCTACCATGGATAAAGAGAGACATTACATAATGATAAGGGAGGCAATTCACCAAGAAGACATAGCAATCTTAAATGTATATGTACTTAATGACAGAGCAGCAAAAACTGATAGAACTAAAAGAAAAAAAACAGATAAATCCACAATTATAGTTGGATACTTCAACATGCCTCTCTCAGTAATTGATAGAACAAATAAGCAGAAAATCATCAAGGATACAGAATTAAACACCACCGTCAACCAACTGAATCTAATTGACATTTAGGGACTACTTCCTCCAATAACAGCAGAATGCATATTATTTTCAAGTGCACATAGAACATTCACCAAGATTTGGGCTATATTTGGGCCATAAAACAAACTGTATCAAATTTAAAAGAATTTAAATCATATAAAGTACGTTCTCTGACCATAAAAGAATTAAACTAGAAATCAGTAAAAATATCTGGAAAATCTCCAAGTACTCGGAAATTAAACAACACATTTCTGAATAGTGCATGATTCAAAGTGGAAGTCTCAATAGAAATTAGGAAATATTTTAACCTGAATGAAAATGGAAATACAATATACGAAAATTTGTGGGATGCAGATACGAAGTATTTAAAGGAAAATTTATAGCATTAAATTATGCTTATGTTAGAAAAGAAGTTCTCAACTCAAAAAGCTAAGCTTCCATCTTAAGAAACTAAAAGAAAATAAATCTAAAGCAAGCAGAAGCAATCACATAATAAAGTTAAAAGCAGAAATCAATAAAATTAAAAATAGAAAAACAATAAAGAAAAACCAATGAAACCAAAAGCTAGTTCTTTGAAAAGATCAATAAAGCTGATAAACCTCTATCTAGCCAGATGGGCAAAGAAAAAAAGAGAGAGAAAACAGAAATTACCAATATCAGAAATGAAAGCATGGATATAATTAAAAACCCACACACACATTAAGGGGTAATAAGAAAATATTACACAGAGCTCTACACAACACAAGTTTGACAATTCAGATGAAATGGACCAAGTCTTTAAAGCCACAAATTACCAAAATTCACACAAGAAGAAATGGACAGACCAAACAGTCCTATATCTGTTATAAGAAATTGAATTCATAGCCAAATCCTTCCGATAAAGAAAATTTCAGGTCCAGATGGTTTCACTGGTGAATTTTACCATTTAGAAAAGATACAACACTAGTTCTTCAAAATCTGTTCTAAAAAATAAATAAGAGACACCTTCCAACTCATGTTATGAGGCCAGCACTGACAATAAAAATGAGCTGACATGTTAGTATCAGTAATGCCAGTAAATGACCACACATCACAAAACCCATCTGCTAAAGATATGTCAAGACTTAGGTTCAAGGTAGAGTGGCACAGGCCCACCCTCCCTGTGTGCTGTGTGTCTTTCCAAGGATCTCCAGAAGGGAAGCACATCTCCTGGTTGTTGCCAACCTCCCCAGGAAACAGAGTGAACTTGAAGGCCAAGCATCACCTTCCCTAAGATGCCAGCCCTCCCTCCTTGGGAAAGCTTTGCTCCAGGTCCCCTGACTTCAGCCTGGCCTTCTGAGACTCTTCTCTCGCTTCTCTCTTCTCAGAGTGTCTTGGGACCCTCCCATACTTCCTTTCTCTACCTTTCAAATTTCCTGATAGTTAGCAGAGAAATGTAGTATCATTTCATCTCAGAGCCTCATTGCATTGCCCAAATGCCCATCAATAAAGGCTCCCCAGAGTAAAGATTACTTTGCCCCTTGGTGAAGCCATCTCTTCCCCAAATACAGAAGCTGAAGCCAGTTGTAGGGTTTTGTTTTGTGTTGCTTCTGCTTTTCATTTCACTTGTTTTTATTTTTTCCTTCCTGCCTGTCATACTTCAATAGCAGAAAGACATGCAATGTGAATTGGGAGTATCACTCCTACAAAGACAAAATGCATGTCATGACAGCCAGCATTGTCTTTCTCTGGTGTTGTGCTCCAAGGTGTATAATCAAATGCCATTTATTTTCTATTGTTCACTAATTAACAAGCATGCCTTTTTTTTTTAACCCTCTCCTCCCTTAACAAATTTAAATGGGAATTCTCAAAACAAATATAATTTACCTGCATGTCAAAAGAGACAAATGCATAGAAAATTTTCTATGGAGTTGTCTCCCATTTTATGACAAAAGAAAGTAAACAAAAAGACTGCACTTTGCACTTTTAGAGTCTTAAAATAATACATAATGCCATATCCACCTCTCTATTTCAGAAGACTTAAACAGTTTCTAGTTTGGAGAAGTCAGCGTTAGATTCCCTTAAAGCTGGCTACCCTACAGCTTTACACTGGTGGAGAGTAAAGATGATATTAAAGTTCTGGACCCAAAGAAGAAAGACGAAGTCTTTCCAGAAATGTCTACACTAAAAACACTTATTTTCCACACACCAAAAATAGATCGTTTACTAATGTATAGTCTCTGCTTATTTTTCCCCATTTCCACCACCAATTTTAAGAAAAGGCTGTGTTCCTCTCCCTCCCTTCCCCCACACCTGGTGAGAGCAGTTCAAAAGGCATGAATGACTCTATTTGGGAGTAAAAAGGGTATTAGTTGAAGAGATAAATATAGCTGTCTTCAGGAACTCCAGGCTTTCAAAAACTCCACGAAGGGGCTCATCCATTCCTTACTGAGCTGCTATAAACCCTGAGATTATGTTGTCTATATTAGCCTTAGAATATCCCTCGCTCAGTTCTCTTCCCACACCCCCTGAAGTGTTACCAGAGTTACAGTGGGAGGGCAACTGTGTAGGTAACTAAAAACTCCAAACTATTGGTTTCGTTTCAAAATACATTACCTACAAAAATAAAGATATAAAAACAAGGGTAGCAGATGAAGCTCCCAATCCTTACCAAGGAAATTACGTAAAGGCAGAGTAAAGTTTAGAAAACCAAACTGGGCATTCAAAGGAAATTAACTCACGTTCTTTCACTCACCACCACTATCAGTTTTCTATTCCCTCTAATTCTATCTCCATGAAAGCTTAGATCATTAATTTGTCTGTCTCATAAATTGAATGGGGTCGACCAGGGCAAATGACTGGCAGGGAAGTTCTCAAGGAAACATAGCAGGTGGACCAAGCAGCTAGCTCTTTCCCAATGGACACTCATGACATACTGTTCAGAGTGGTACTGACGGGCAGGAGGGCAGAGGGTGCTGTGCATAGAGTTTCAAAGAGTGAGGGCGAGCTTCTGGTTGCAAACCCAGCAGGGTGAGCTTACTCACAGCAGCCTGTGCCTGAGAGCTCTTTTGTTCCTTATATGGTGGCTCCTTCCCATCCTTTAGGTCTCAGCTCAAGTGTCACCTTTTCAGAGTGGCCTCTCTTAACTTCCCTATCTAAACTAAACACTTATGGGGTCCCAAAAAGAGGTATACAAGTGGACACTTTGGTCAAGCAGTAGTTCGCCATAATCAGAAGTGTCTGGACGCTGATGGTACCACTTTGAGCACCTCTTGTCATTGCAGAAGTCAAACGTGACTTGTATTCATCTTTTGTTATCGGTATATATTGAGCATCACAATTTCAATAGTTCTCCTTTCTTAAGATGTGTATACATTTTTGGGGGCACCCTCTGTATTTAATATATGCATCAAGAAAGAAACGGAGCCCATAACCTGAGTTGCAGTTTCCTGCTGTGTAATGGGGAGAGTCAACACTCTCCATAGACCTGTGCTGAGCCCCCATAATGTGCTGACACAGAGCGAGGCTCTGGGGGTGCAGTGGGGAGCCAAGCTTTCCTGGCAGGGGAAGATCCCAGAGGATTGGAGACAGAATACTAAAAATGCCTGGCAAGTGATTAGCCTTCAATAAATGAGAGCTTTTATTACCTCTTAAAGAAAACCCCAAACTTGGAAATCTATGCAAACAAAACAAAGACATTATCATGTGCTTAAAACATTCAAAGGGTCCTCTTTGTACCCAGGACTTGGCTGTACCTCTGTATTCAGTCTCCTGGACACATCTGCAATACAATTCAGTTCGCAGAACTTTTCACTCGGGTGCCAAGTGACATGAATTGCAGTAAGAAATGTAATTAGTGCCTCAGTAGAACAAAAGGAAAACAGGATGGCTCAACTTGGAAATTCTTAAAATGACAAGGTCCTCCAAGGGCATGTGGCAGTTTGGAGCCTACCCAGAGCAGCCCCCCATTTGCCCCCAAAGTTCTGCCCTTCCATATACAAGTAAAGGCACCACTCTCACCAAGCACATCACTTCAGGTTGGTCTTGGTTACAGGAGACAGAAATAATGTTCTCAGCCACCATCAGTGGCGGCAGCCCACAGAAAAGGGCACTGGAGGAAAAAGAATTTGGACAATTAGAAGGAAAACATCAGTGGCGTGTCCCAGATGAAGAAGAGCAAGGAGAAGGTGGAAGGAGAGGTGTGTTTCTTCCTAACGCTAACCAGCCACTGTTGAGGGAGCAGGCAGGAGGAGGTGGGTTCGAGACCTATTTGAATAGGGTTGGGGGGGTGGGAGTTGCTCTATAGGAAGATTTTATCTTCTTCAACTTTGAATGCCATTAAATTACACTTTAAACAGAATTGTCAAAGGTGCTATCCAAGTAATATATGCATTTAATGAAAACTTAATTTTTTCAATGCTTTATAAGTAATTTAAGCACTAGAGTTGTAACAACCCTCTAAGGACATTGGCCACAACCCCAATAACTGTTTGTCAAGAGAAGCCTGTTGGTTCCCCTCCTGACATCTCTCACCCACACAGCTTCCTCTTGCGTCCCCATTGCTCCATCCCCACCTGGCACCGCTCTGTGATACCAGCCTCCAGCCTGAGCTCTCCTCGCCTATGGGCAGGATGCTCTTTCTGAAAAGCCTATCCGTCCGCACCAGTCTCTGAGCTATAGTCCTTCTTCCTGGGCTATCCGTTGGCCTTCAGGATAAAGGGCAAATTCCTAAGGGTAACACCTCGGAGAGGCCTTTGCAGTCCTTCCCTCCTTCTGGGACCGCCAGCTAGGCTTTGGCCCGTGCCCATTGGGTGTCAGCCACAACCAGCTGCCCTCTAGCCGGCCTCTCCGCCTTCACCCACGCTCTTCTCGGACTGGAAGGCCCTTCTCTCATTTCTCAGCCCACAAGACCCTACGTGTCCTTCAGCCTCTAATGTTATCTCACCGAAATTTCCCCTTTTGATTCCTTACGCAGCTGGTTTCAAATTCCTCTAAGTGACCGGAGTCCTGTAATCACCTCTATTACCGCATCGTTGATTTAGGATTGTGATTTTTGTTTGTTTGTTTCTGTTTTCCCTAAGAGAATGTGAGTTCCTAGGACTCTTGCCTCATTTTTTTTTTTAATTCCCAGTGCCTAGCACTGTGCAAAGCAAAAAGTCCATAGTCAATAACTGCTTCTGGGATGAATGAATGAATGACTGAATGGTACCCTGCAGCCGCCAGGGCTCTCTTTCCACGAAGCAAATCTGATCTCATCACTCTGAGCTGTATCCCTCCTTCCTGGGCTCCTCAGATGATGAGGTTACACGGGAGCTATGAGCAAACAAGAAGAAAGAAGGGAGAAGGGGGAAGAGGAAGAAGAGGAAAAGGAGGAGAAAGGCCTATCGGACTCTGACAAATTACTTATGTTCACTGAGTTTCTGTTTCCTCATTTGAAAAACAAACGAGCTGCCCAGATGAGCCTTGGCAGCATCTTCCAGTTCTCAAATTCCAGCCCGTTGGCTCAGAGAACACGTTTTCCCCAGCCCTCTGCAGTTATAACCCGCGTCTTAGCACCATCTAGTGATCAGCAGGCACAGCAGCAGCGGGGAGAAAGGCGGGGGAATGGGGAGGGCAAACAAGAGAGGGAAACTCCAAGCTTAATTACATTACCAGGCAGCAAGAAATTAGGTCAAATGTGAAGTTAAACCAAGAGGCCTAACTTTGGTGACTTTGAGTCCTTTACCCTGGTGATGAAATAACCAATGACCCTCAGAACAAGTATGAAGCAGCCCATTAGGTTGCCTGGAATGTGAAAAAGGCAGCAACACAATTCCTGTGCTCTGTGATCCTGCTGCTCTTTCATCAATTTATCATTTGTTGTCCTTGGGAGGAAATGTACTTTTGAAGAGCCTATGGCATAAAACTCTAATAACCCCATAAAACCACAAATTAAATAACTAAGAGTACATATGTATTTTTCAAAAATTTTGTTTTACCTTCATGAGAGTACCATCAAAAATGTTAAAAATCCAAATATGGCCAATTAACATTATGAAAAATATTAAGTATGATTCTGAGAGAAGGAGCAAAACAGTAACAAAACACTAGCGTCTAAATCATGCTCGTACATAAGTTCCACTAAAACTTACTAACCTAAAAATTTTTATGAACGTGATATTTGACTTCTAAATTACTTTCTAGTTGCCAAAAATAAGAATCAGCCAACCAACTTAACAAACAAAAAAATATTTTTAATTGAACGTTTACTGAAGGAGAATGAGGCTGAGGCTTTGATATAATTTGTCCCCAGGTCCATGCTCTTGAAACCATTTTTCTGGGCAAAGCAAACATTTCAAAGGTAGGTACTTTATAAGACACTGTAGTAATTAAGGGCCTTTGAGTGCGGAAGGGAGACAAATCAGTCCTACATTTACACTATTTCTAAAGGAAGATCCCATTGTAATTATATTAGCAAATCATAGTAGCCTACATCTGCAGAGAACATGACTTTATAAATGTGTTCTTTCTTTGTTTCTTTTTTTTTTTTTTTTCAGCTGAGCTGTCCTGCCACCTATTGGCAGCTCAGCTCAGGAATCGAACCGGCGACCCTGTTGCTCTTAACCAGCTGAGCCACTCAGCCGGCCCAATAAACCTGTTCTTATACATCACATCTTATTGGAGTCTGACAGAATCTCAGTAACGATCTATTGACTGATAACTTACACACAGTCATTATTATTGTATAACCTCAGAAACACATATAGCATAGCACTGAAACTGGACCATTTCCCTAGGGTGACCATATTTCCCAACTCAAAATAAAGCCACTTATACTGACAAGAATGGGCATATGGAGATAGAAACTGCCAATATATATCACCTCCAGATTATTTCTTTCTTGGGAATTTTATAATCTAGAAGTGTTTGAAACAGGTAAAAACTGCAGGAGGCAAAAAAAGGCTGCCTTTTTATGACTGGCATCAGAATCCAATGGGCAGGTTTCGGAGACAGCTTTGAAGGAAGGGGATGACTCGCTGGGTGCAGACGGTTCCGGCTGTAACAACAGAAAGGAATGTGTCCAGTTGTGTGTGATGAGGCAGGTCTGTGCCTGATTTTTATATTTTACTTGCCATTAAATATGTGCTTCGACTTGTACGTTTACTAGACATATCTCTTTTATGCCTAATACAGTTACATAAAGTAGGATACGTTCTATCTGGTTCAGCTCAGTTTTACCTGACAAATTCAAAAAGAGTTTCTAACCTACGGAGTTGAAAGACAAACTTTAAATACATAAAAAATTTAAATTCTAATAATGCGTCAATAGGTAACTAAAGCACTTGGGGAGAAGGTCCATTAACTCAATGCGAAGTCATCAGCTTCATAATAAAAGCCAAACAAGAAAAACACCTGCAATTAATTGCATAGTAATTTAAAATATATTAGGTTACTGTGAAAAATTACCTTCTGAATTGGCACCCATTGAAATGTAAATGTGTTCTTAGTCTCCATCTTTTTTTTTTTTTTTTTGGTCCTGAAATTCCATTTGGAATTTCTGTGTATCCAGAGATGTCACAGTCATTACCTCTGTTTTGTTGATAAGTATGCTTTGCTTAGAGGTTTTAATAAGAGTTATTTTTCCTGTAATGAATACGCAGCAAATGAAGCCTGTCTTTTCAGCTTGCTGGATGTTTAGTATCCCTTGATTAATGGACCTGTCAACTCAATGAGCTGATACCACAAAACAAAGGCTCAACTAAAAAAAATGTCACTCTTATCCTGGTTGTCCAAGCCCTTCTGGTGTGCGAGCTTTGTGCACCTACCCGATATACCTAGTATTTCATTTGGGGTTTGGTTACTAATAAGGAGAGGCACATTAAAGGAGATAATTGAATTATTCAATTCAATAGAAATAATGTTTTTGTTCAAATGATGTACTTCATATGTGGAAGGTTTTGTTTTTTTTCTATTTTTTCACTCTGTCAGCTGACCTGCTCCCCAACCTCTGAAATCAATGTATAGATCAATATAAACAACATTAATTTTTTTCTAGATTCTGCCTGGAGACAAAGCCTTGCAAAAATAGAATTGTTTGAGAGGGGAAAAAATAAAATCCTTATGAAAATATTTTGCTCTCATAAGTCAAAGACATAGAATGAGGTAAAAGTTAAGGCTGTATGCTTTGAGAGTCGATCATAAGTGTGCTTTTAGGTTGTCAGATTTCATTTCGGTGGAAGAATCAGGATGCCCAGATTAGAGATGAGCAGAATGATTACATGTGCTACTCCAAGCTTCTAGATGGACAAGATTCTTGAAACATTGTGTAACCATTTGGGTAGAATAAATTTCAAGGGGATTATAAAGACCCGTGGTCCTAAAGTTAGAAAACAGTGGACTATCTCAAAAAAATGTATTCCACAATGTGACTGAAGGAAAGTACCAAAGGCCAAGCTAGGGCGCAAATAAAAGAAGGAAAACAAAAAATATGTTGCCTGGAGGGAGAGAGATTATATATATATTCATCCTCAAAAGAAACAAAGGCTAGAGTATGGGTACATGCATGCATAGCTTTCATAACCATAAAAATCTAAAAATGTTACAAAATAATAAGAAAACCCAGAGGCAAGGAAACAGACACGGCATCCAATGGAAAGGAAGCAAAGGGCTGATCAGGCAGGGACATCTACATCACATCAATACCACATCTGAGCAATATCAAGGCTAAAAGTCAAAAACCCAATGACAACATAGGGAACATTGCAGATATCATTCACTGACATTCTAATGGCATTGAGGACAGCAGTTCTGTGCTAAGTGGGAGTCAGGAAACGCTCAATGGAATACAGCATAAGAAAGCTCATGGAAGACACCACACACACAGCATCCTAGGGAGTACAAAGAGATTTAAGAAAGTTTTCAGCAGAATCCAAAGTTTACAATGCTACAAAACATTAAAGAAATACATAAAGTCTCTATAGCTGATCACTTCCTTATTTTGTTTTATTCTTTTAAAAGACTAATTGCCTCTTCTGCTAGATGTTCTACAAACATCAAAAAGAAATTACTAAGCAGAACAGCCAAGCATACATAGATAGCTTTGAGTGTGGTTTGTTAGTTGTGCCATTTAACGTCATATCATCTGCTGACTAATTAAGAGAAATATTCTTATTTTCTTTCATATTAAAAATCTCATGCAGATATTGTTAGGGTCCTGTTATTAAAGGTGGGTGGGTGACCTTTGATTTCCTTCTAAGGCAGTCTGAGGAATTCTGTGATTCAACCAGGACTATTCTTGGTTTCAGTTCATTGTTTTCAGGGACATTACTCAGATCGGGAAGAATTACCCCACATCAAAATGGATAATTCAAATCTGAATCAGACAAAGCTTCTAATCTTCTTTTCTAGTCTTCAAAAATTTCTTCTCTGTAGTCATCATGTAATGTTACTTAGGGGTAATTTTAAAAAGGATCTACCTACACTCTGAATTCCTTCCTTTCAAGTAAACTTAGATTCTGATAGAATGCAAAGTATTATTTTTTTTGGTACCAACTTTTGTGGCTCATACTCTTTCTTGGCAGTTTCTTTCCTGGTAGGTTTTGCTCATTATGAATTTGCTGAAAGTCATCCAATATATTATACTGTGTGGTCAATCTGATTTTAAAACTATTTACTTTCTTTAGGCTTCTTTTCAGTATTACTTGAGTTATTCTTTTGTGAACCTATCTGGAAACACTTCGAGTTCTTTTTTTTTTTTCCCTTTAAGTAGCAAAGCATTGTTGGTTTCAGAAGCCTGGAAGTGTGAAATGTGGGTCTGACCAGAGCAGTCTACAGGCACAGTTTTAGAGACTAACTATGGGGAAACGCAATGTCCCTGGATTTCTGGAGGCTCTGGGGGAAAGCTCCAGCCTCCTGCAACTCTGCACAAACCATGATAATTAGATCTGTAGCCATTTGTCTAGGTAATTGTTCTCCTCTGAAAGGATGATAAAGTTCCTCTTATCTCAGGGAGAAGGCAGAATGGCTGCAGCTGGGCCTAGGTCTCCAGGCAAAGCCTCAAGGTGCCAAAAGATACCAGAGCTATCTCCCCGGGTATTTACATCAAAAGGGAGGACGTCCCAGAATTTGAGACTCTAGTGGGCAGTGAAAGCAGGGATGCTGGGGCTATCTAACTCCTGGAGAGACTATTTACACACCAAGGGGTGGGAGATAGGTTTCAGGCCCAGTTAGAATTCCAAGGAGGGTCATTCAAGAAAGGAGGTGGGTAGCTACCTTCTTCCTCTTTATAAGCAGACAAACACTATTTTATCTCATCTCTTACCTGTCCGGCCATTTGCACAGGACAATTTGATCTTTGGCCTGAGGTAAGACTTGGGGGAAGTACAGGTAGAGTGATGACTTAATATTTACTTTAAGGTAATTAATAAGAAATCTGTCTCTGATACAAAACACCTTGCATGTGTGTTCAGGATAAAATAAATAAGGATGACTACTAAAAACCAAGCACTGACAAACAGATGGGGGCAGGTCCACTCTCAGGATCTCTTCCTGGTGTTTGAATTTTGAAACCACAAGTGCCTGTACTAGACCAAAAATCACACCCAGAATGGGTGGCCTAGATCTTGAATTTTAAATAACCAGGAAACTCCCAAAAGAAGCACTTTTGTTTGCATCGATGAGGTTTCTTTTGTGATGAGCAACAGAAACCAACTCTGACCAACTTAAGCTGAAGATCAATTTTTTCAAAATACACACGGTAGTTCATGTAGTTAGGGAAACGCAGACCAGGTCAGGAAAGACAAGTACACAGGCAGCAGCAAGAATCTGAGCAAGAAGAATGAATGATCCGAGGGGGTCAGGGTGCCGAAGTTGTGATGCATCTGCTCCTGCTTTCTCCCTTTCCCTCCCATCTAACTGCTGTACTACCAGAGTGTTTTCAGCTGCAGATAACAGAGGTCATGACTAAGAATGGCTTAAATAATAAAGGTATTTCACTGTCTTATAGAGATGAGTAGTTCGGGGGTTGGTGTGGCAACTCACGCATGTCAGAGTCGGCATCTCCCATTCTTTGGCCATTGGGTCCCAAGAGGGCTGCTGCAGCTCCAAAAACATTCTCCCACCAGCACTGCAAGCAGAAGAAAGATGGACAGTAGAAACAGGGGTTTCTCCTTTTATTAAGGAGGGTTCCCCCATCACCCTTCCCTTTATATTTCATTGGTTGGAACTGGATCAAATAGCCAATGCCAGCCACAAGGAAGGCTGGGAAAGTGAGTATCGCGGATAAGGGGTCAGAACAGCAGTGACTGACTTACACCAGGGCCTCATTTCTGGGGCTGGCCATGCGGCTGTCTAAGACAAAATAAAGGTTTTGTTAGCGGGAAAAGGGGGCAGTAGCTCTTAAGATTCGATACCCAGGAAAGAGCCACTAGGCCTCCCTTGAGTCACCATGTTTGAGCCACGAAGCATGATTGAAAGGTAATGTTTCAAAAGGGAGCAGGATCCTGTGGCTGGAAGATGGGAGATAGAAGCTGAGTGCAAAAGAGACACATCTCTACCTCCCTCTCCCATTGGCCTTTTCAGATATCAGGTGGTATTCCAACCTAGCCAAAACAGGCTATGTAACTTCTGGGGCCCAGCGCAAATAAAAATGCAGGATCATTTTGTTCAAAACTTATTAAGAATTTAAAGACGGTGACAAGCACTGGGCCTTTCTGAGCGTGGGGCCATGTGCGACTGCGTAAGTCACACAAATGCCCATGAAGCCTTCCCTGGGCCTATCCAGGACAGTAAGCCTTGGTTAAGTTGTTTTAGGGTCTGTTTTTGTCTGAAATTGGAGTAAATACATTCATGGATGGTGGGGAAAGCTGTGGTTTATATATGTCCAGGTCTTAGTACTAACTCTCAGTTAAAGAGCATGGAAAGAGGCGATCACACCCTTTCTATGCATATCACCCAGGGCAGAGGCAGAATTCAGAGAGGACAGAGTTCTCTGGAGGGTTCCAGTGGGAGGGGGATGGAAGTCGGCTCGCGTCCATGCCCATTTGGACTTGGCAATGCCTGTCTATTATCTGATCATCACAGCGGCCCTGTGTGGTGCAATGTATTATTTCCATCTAATGGATGAGGTCATTGGGGCTCAGGGAGGTCTGGTCAGTCAGGGGTATGGTCCGTCTGGGGTCGGAAGCTAGGCAGTCTGAACCCAGAGAGCATGTGAGTCAGCACTCTGCACCATTGAACAAGTCTAATGGTGCTGGGGAAATTATAAGCAGTTGGCTTGGTAAGGCTAGTAAGTGAGACTAGACACAAAGGGGCTGTTTTGGGGGAAGGGGGGGTCTTAGAATCCTAGGGCCCAGGGAGGCTTTATATGGTAGGCCACGGAGATATCACTCAACCACAGGAATGCAGGATGGATGATAGCCTCAAGGATGTCAACAGGAGATGAGCCAGGAAGCCTGCGCCAGGAAATAAGCGTGGTTTTTCTCACAAGTGTCTGTCATACATGGTCAGTTTTCTGAAATGAATCCACAAGCCAGGAACATTTGTCTAGATACTTTTAATTCAAATACAATTGTAATAGAATGAAAGCAAGACTGTAACATGCAGTGTTCCCATTTACTCAGAAAACAGATAAAAATATTCCAGGTAGCTGAATATAGGTATTTAATAACAAAATTTTAAACAGCCACTTGGTTTTAATGTTATTTAAAATATTTAAGTAGTTAAAAAAACTACTATTTTGTAAAAATCAGTTTGCTATTAATTTTCTACCAAAATGCAGGAAATGTTGAGACATTTTAAATTAGTAGAGATTCAATACACGTAAATAAAGGTCCTGTTTCAGCTGCAAATTACAGTATTTCTGGGCTATACCATCCATACCTTGCCAATCAACCTGTCCAGTTCTATTTGGATAATAATGCCAGCCTCAAATTCAATTTATCTAATATCCACATTTTGTGAAAGTGTCAAGTTTAATGAGAAATTAAGACACTGTTAATCTCATTTCAAAATCAATTTTCTCCTCAGGACAATTCTTGGGAACCTCAAAAATATCTTGCTTTCTATAATAAGCAGTATACATTCAAGGCTTGATATCTAAAAGAATAAGTATATCCATATAAAAAAGTTTCCTTATAAAATAGGATCTCACAGTGTGGGTGCCCTTGAAACATTTTGCAGTCTACTGGAGGACAACATGCTTACTTTACTGATACACCTGAAATACTTGCTAAAGATGGAAGCGTTCTCTATGCTTGGATTTTAGAATATGTAGTGCAAATATAGGAATAATAAATGGGGGTGGTAAAAACAAACAAAAAACCACAAACCTCCAGACTTCTATTTTAAAATGGTGTATACCAGTGACATTATATCTATACACAATTTTTTTATTGCAGCATTACATTTAACTGCATAAGATTGGAAACAATGCAAAAGCATGTCAGTAGGAGAGCAGCTCAATGTGATGGTATTTACATACAATAGAACTAGAGTGCAGTCATGAAAAACATAGGCATGGCCTTTATGTACTGAAAGGGAAGACACGCCAAAATAAATCAAGGGAAAAAATAACAAAGGCTCTCCTTAGTACCATTTGTGTAAAAACAAAACAAAACAAAACAAAAACCGAAGGGAACAAGAATGAATTTACACCATTTCCTTGTGTAAGCTTCAAATATCTCTGAAAAGATACAGAAGAAACTGATAATAACAGCTGCTTCCAGGAAGGGGACCAGGGAGGAAGAATTTTCACTGGGTATCCTTTCATACCCATATGGCTATGTTACTACCGATTAAAATAAATTAATGGAAGTTTTTTAAAAGGGTAAAATCATGTCGCTCATCATTATATTCCATGTGATGATTACTCAGATCACGTGACATGCAATCAACTAGATAAATCTGTTCATTACCCAGGAATTTGGAAATGCTCAGACCAGCCTGGCAACTCCCGTGCTGTTTACGTTTTTCACAGGGGAAATGAATAGTTTGAAGGACCAAAACAGACATTTGCAAGTCCTCAAACGCCCCTTCAGCAGCCCGTTATGTTTCTGTCATTTTATATAAAGTGGGCAGTACCTATTGGAAATCTGGGCCTTTTGGTTCACCGATGCTGGTGGAAACTAGTTTTTGTTTTTAATCACCCATTCCCCCAAGAGCCATTCAGTATGTAGATGAAATCCTCTCAATAAATAGCCATTGACTGAATCACTCTTCCCCCGCATACACACATCCCCACACACCTTTTTTAGAATTATTAAAGCAGCATGGTTCGATCTAGAGAAACTCCAGGAATTTCAGTGGTGTCAGCTGTCAAATTTCATCTTCTAGGATTCATCTAAGTCACTACCATCATCTCTAGAGCAAGGGTACCAAAAGCAAGTAGTAGATTAATCCCTGCTGATGAGAGTTGGGTGACTGGCAGAGGAGATGTTCAGAAACGCTCACAGCCCCTGGCCAATAGTCCATGTCCATTTTATCTATCCTGGGATGATGGCATCGACTCAGAGCTGAATAAAGCCTAGGGAAGGGAAGTGCTAACCACTTGAATGCACCGTGTTCCTATTCTGATTGCCCAGGAATGAAAAATAGCATCTGAGGATGGGGTCACGTTTGCCTGATTCCCAGTGAGTCAAATGGAGAACTCAACTGCCCACTTTGCTGCTGAAGAGTTTTCTGTTTTTGAAATGTGGGAGACACATTCCAGAAGAGAAAAGCCATGTCTCTAACAAAACGTCCCATGGTGTTAAAGCCCCATTCAATCCACTGCCTACGAACTTTCAAAATAGAAAACGATTTTGTTCTTAAAAGTAGTAACAGTTGGGGAAGGTAGGGTCCTCAAATGACAGTGGGAACTTAGGGTCACGAACACTAGTAAATTGGTTGATTTCAAGACCAGCCCTGGGAGAAGCTGATGTCAGGGCAGGACTGTTGGCCGGCTGGTTATCTGAGCGCTACTGAGGCCACCACTGCAGACCTCGTCTTGGCAGCAGATGAGTGGCAGCACTTGGACACCTCACTCCGCCTCCTTCTTTTCCTCCGGGATCTCCACTGACAGAATCTGTTCACCTGGGTCCAGGCCTGGGCTCATGTGGATCTGCACTGAGTGCTCCTCAGGCACAGCTGCTCCCTCTGCGTCCCCCTGGTGACCCCTGGGGGAAGCAGGTGGCCGAGAGCCTGGGTCCTGGGGCTCCTGGGGTGCGGATTGGTCACCAGTGGTGGAGCTCGCCTCCCCCTCGGCTTCTTCCGAGCTCTTGGCCTGGAATGGGAAAGGGTGACTCATGAGGCAGAGAACTGTCCAAGGGGTGTCGGACACCTACCTCCCTGTTCCCCTTGTTGAACCCCCGAGGAGGAGAATGGCAGAGCACTCAGTGGGTGCAGTCAAATGGATGGAGGGCTGGGCGGAGCCACATCAGGATTATTTGGTACAGACAGCATGTTATGGGGAAAGTTTGTGGATTAAAAGTCCTGATTGGATTTAGTGGCAAATCCTGGAGATATTTTAGGTCTTTGCTGAGTTGCAGGGCTGGAAGTGGAGCCAAGTTGCCAGGGACAAGCCTCACTCCTGAGCTGCTGAAGGAGGCTGTGCCTAGTACCAGGTTCCCCAGGGATGCTGGCCATAGTCTGTATCAATAGGGAACTGGCTGAAAACCCAAGCTTTGGTGGAAACCCAGGGTCCCCCCTGCCCTTTCTGACTCCATCTCTGAATGGAAGGACACTGGGAGCGGGCAGCCCCCAGACCAGGAGGCCTGGTGTCCACAGCTCTCCAAGACCCACTTGAGGTGGTGGTAGTGAGTTAAACCAAGAGCAGTCAGTGTGCTTGTGAGAAGCAGACACCCCTGAAGTTTGCTGGAGTCACAGAGTGTTGGAGAAAGTGAGTAGGAGTGTGTGTGTGGGGGGGGGGGGCATAAGATGCTCCTAAAACCCAAGGCCGCTCTGTCTCAGTGCTTGTCATGTTTGCCACACCTGTTCCACCCTCCCCTGTCACTCTAAACTTGGACAATGCACTTGCAAGGCACGATGCCCAGATGGTGCCCATTATGGGACTTCCTAAAGCCTCCTGCTATAAATAGAACTAGAAGAAGCATGGGAAGGTTGGTCAAGGGCTTTTGCCATGTTCCAAATGCTTTTATAAGAGGTATCCCAGGTTTCCTGCTTCCTCTCTACCACCCCATGTGGCAACCATGAGGAATCTGGGTCTCAGAAGGCTAGAGGAGCTACCCAGGTCACAGAGCTGGCAGTGACAGAGCCAGAACTTGGACCTGTGTCTCTGGATAGTTATCTAAGAGCTCCTTGCACTCTGCCACTCTGTCCTGGTTCTGAATTGCAGGGGAAATGCCTTTTATTGGAATACTTGTGCAAATTTCATTCACATCTCCAAGCTGCCTTGATGCAGAGCTAACACTAGGAGCCCATTTCAGATAAAGCAAGGCTGCCACTCTTGAAGCTCACGTGCACTCAGCCTCACACACCAGCCAGCCTTGAAGACCTCACCTTGCCAGCTTAACCCTGCCCTTGACAGTTTGGGAGCCAGACAATCATGTCTGTCCTCAGTCTGGAGCCATTGGTGACTATCTGGAGAATTGGAACCCGGGGTCACTTTTATATCACTCCTCAGACTCCTGCTGTCACTTGGCTTCTGGATGGGTCCCTTGGCTTCTGACACTAGCCTAGATTGAGCCTGAGTTCACTGGGCTCCTCTGCATACTGTTATGTAGACTGCTGTCCCCTCCCAGCCACTGAGTTCCTGCCTAATCCCATCCCCCCTTTCCTTGCAGCCTCCCTAAAGGACTGTAATGAGCAGCCATAATTAATGCAATCACTCTAATTGGCATCTTTGGCATTAGTCACAGGAAAAATTCCCAGAACTAATTTTAAAATTCCCTTTAGATTTATGGGGGTGGGAGCAGTCAGGGAGGGGGGTAGGAGCAGTTGGCACCATTCCTGTCGCCTTGGTTTTCCTTTCAAATCTTTTAAATTGTCACAGACACAATATTAAATATAAGAACGTTGCTGTAGCTTGGGGAAGGACACTCCCTGTCTACACCAGGACTTCCCTTTGGGGAACGCCCCCCACACACACACACACACACTCAGTCCAGGGATAGGCACGCGAGCCAGGCCTCTGCAGAGCACTCCATCGAATGGCTTGGGAATTGACATGTGACCCAATTCTGTCCAATAACAGTGAGCTCTGGGACTTTTGCTGGAATTATTGGGAAAAAGGTACTTTCTGTTGGAGTTGCTAAACCAGGAAGGTATAATCCTAGAACTCTTGGGGGCCTGCCTGGGAATGGAGCTGTGCCCGAGGAAAGCAGAGACGATAGAATGGCACAACTCATCCTGTTGGTCTCATTTGAGCTTTTGGATCCAGCCTTGCCCAAACTTTTTAATTACTTGACCCAATAAATTCCTTTTGATCAAGCCCATTTGAGCTTGCACTTGTCACTTGCATTTCTGCCACTTGCAACCAAACAAGCCCTGACTGATATAAAGAAGCAGGGACATTTGCTAAAATTAAAAATATGGTCCCCTCTCTGAGGCCCCCAGGCCTTCTTCCGGGCATGTTGTTGAAATGGATGGGTGGCTGGGCTCCAAACCGCATTACCTGTTCCAGCAACTGCTGCTGTTTTGCAGCCGCCTCCAGCGCAGCCAGTTCTTTGAGTCGAGCCCTGAGGTGGGCCAGCTTGCCCCCTTTTGCCCCCTTGGCACCCATCTTCCTTGCTGCAGCCAGGGCGGCATTGAAGAGCTTGGGGGTACCGGCCCGGGGAGGAAGGATGAGCACACTCTTCTCCTTGGGCTTGTTGTGATTTCTCAACATGCGCCTGAAAGAAAGCAGTGTCTGCTGTTATCACAAGCACGCTCTGGGAGAGAAGGCTTGTTTGTATGGAGCCCTTTGAGTTGGAGCTGTGTAATAGTGGTTGTTTGGCTAACCATTTTTGAGTGCAGTGCCTTTTCTGAGCCAAGCACAGTGCTAAGTGTTTCATGCCTAGCATCGCACTGAATGATCAGAACAACCATAATGACCTTACTCTCTGCCCCTTATAGATGAAGTAACAGGCTCAGCGGGGATCAGTAACTTTTCTGAGGTCACACTGGAAATAGTGAAGGGTGCTTTAATATGTAGAATCAGAAATAGAATGCCTAAATGGAAAATGACCGAAAGCTTTCTGCTGCTTCTTCTTTGCATCATTGTCATTTCCCCATCAACACCATCACCACTGGCAGCACTTATTATCTATAGGTATCAGTCCCCGTGCTCAGTCCTGTGATCCCCTTTCCTGGTGTTCATCTCTCTTTGTGATCCCCTCCCCTTGAGGGTGAGCGGGACATGTGACTTGTTTTCAATCAATAGAAATACAGCAAGAGTGATCGAATATCATGTTTATGAATATGTCACATAGGACTGTGGTCTCTGTCTTGATGGAGATTCTCTCCCTTGCTGGCTGTGAAGAAGCAAGTGGCCACTTTGGGGGAGGTGACATGACAAGAACTGAAGGGTAGCCACTGGCCAACAATTAGGTAGGAACTAAGACCCCCCAGTCCTAAAACCACAAGGGACTGAATTTGGCCAACAACCATATGACCTTGGAAGCAGATCTTTCCCTGTTGAACTTGAGATGAGACCCAACTCAATCCAATACCTTGATTACAGCTTTATAGTGGACCCATCTAAACTGTCCCCAGATTTCTGACCCATAGAAATTCTGAGGTAATAAATACGTATGGTTTTAAGCTACTATATTTGAAATAATATTGTTATGTAGCAATAGTTAACTGATACACACTCTGTCTCACAGTAATCCTCAGGTAGGTCCTGATTTTCCCTCATTTCAAATGAGGATACGGAAGTCCAGAGGGGGTGAGAAAATTTCTCAAGGACACACAGTGAGGAAGTGGCATAGCTGATATTCAAACCCATGTCTCTGATCCCAGCACCCCAGATCTTAATCATTAATTACAAAGCAACATCATGTTCATTATTTTCTTGGAAACTGACACTACCCCTGTGACATGAAAAGGGCTGGGATTATTGTACCTATGAAAACTGGGGAAACTAAGGCTCAGAATGGGGGGCGGGGGGTGACACGCCCAAGGTTGCCAGGAGGTTGACAGAGACAGAATAACAACCTAGACTAAATACAATATATCACCCTGCTCCTCTAAATAAGGATAGAATTTTCCATCAAACAGAGCCCCAGCTTTTTATAAGGAATGTTTCACACTACAAATATATGATGAGTAGTTTGGCTCAAGAACAAATGAATTTCGCCTGCAATCTAGCAGACCTAGACGACTAATTGGCAAATTCATTCATCAGGGCTCCAGCAAAACTTGTTTGTTTAAAAATGAGGCCATTACTGGCTGCTTATCTAATCAGAGGCAATGGATTTAAACTGTGCCTATTGATATTAATTGCCCAAGTCTTGAATTTTCTAGCTGGAGCTCCCCCAGGAGAACACAAACATGATAATTCATCAGAGGCCCCTTACATGTGCAGCACTGTGTTATTTGAGTCCATAATTCATAGCACACCAGTCTGCGAGAAAGCTCAGCGTGGTACTAAAATGACAGAAAAGAACTATCTATAGGACCTTTGCTAATTGCTAATGGCTGTCTCTGTTTTGAAACACTGAGCTGGCTTCTGGGACTGCTCCAGATGAAGGAAATTGAGCCTCATCTTCAGATGACATGCGTTTCACTATAATTGGTATCAAAGATTCACCCTGCAGAAAGTGGCATGCGTGAGGACTTTTTGCCCGACTTCTTGGAGTGGCCAAGTCAGAGTGCTGAGCACCACTCTTCTTTGGGACCTCAGGTTTCCCATAAAGTAGGGAGGTTAGACAGAATCCCACATGTGGCTCTCACCAACTCAGACCCCCAAGCCCTGTGCTTCTCAGACTGCGTCTCTCCTTGATAGGCAGAGCTCGTATGCGACCCCCTGTCTCTCTCCTAAGGCTCGCCTGTCCAGAGAACCAGTCTCTCTGAGGAATCAGTCCCTCCTCCTCCCTCTGGCTGCCTCACACCATCACACTGCAGACAGGTCAGGAACGAGGCCTCTGCAGGATCCTAGCTGATATGCCAAACCCTCACCGACCCCAGGCAGAGGAATGGGATGACAGCTCCGAGCATGGCTCATGGCTCAGGAAGCCACGCTCAGGATCCTCTTGCATGGGGGAGGGAACGTGGGGCCAGCTGTCAGATATAAACAGTCAATTCTCATTATTTGGGTAAGTTCTATAAAGCCCATGCAAACACTGAATTAGTGACTACTGAACCGTTGCTTCTGGAGGAAACACAGGATTAGGTTTCCGTGCGCCTTGCACATTTTTATCAGCTGATCAATACAGGACCTTGTCTTGTGTGTTTTTCTGTTTATAGACCTCTCATTTAACATGCATTGTTGACTCATTAAGAATGAACTCGTAGCCAATAGCTCTCTAGCTCATGCCTGAATGGAGGCACATCTCAGCCTTCCTGCCCTCGGGAACACGAGACAGCGCTCCAGCACTACACTTGGGAGCCACTTTACATCATGAAATCAGCAACAAAAATCACAAAACTATGAAAAACGTGGTACACAATAGACCCCAAAAAGACACGTGTTTTCAGTATGAGCTGAACCAAAAAGGTGAACCTTATTCATCGTCAGCTGGAAACGTGCACAGTGGGCATCTCGAATTTTTTGTTGTTCTACATGTGTCTATGAATGACCACAAAAGCCTTTGAGTATTGATTTTGGGGTTACAAATAAACTTTAGTGAGGAGGTGAAGTGCACATACAGAATCCATGAATAATGAGGATTGACCACGCTTCCCTATCCTGCTGGCGAGGAGGGGGAAATGGGCAGATTCCGTGGGGAAGTTCAGGTTGAGCAGTCTTTGGAAGGGCCCAGTGGCTTCTCTAAGAGTTGCCAGCAAAAACGGGCACTTCCTTCCCCAGGAGACCACAGTGCCTTGTGTGCATTATGCTCTAATGTCAACACTATATCCACTCCTCTGGGGGCTGCCAAAGTGATCCTGTAAAAATATAAGTCACAATAAGTCACTCCTCTGTGTACAACCCTGTGTAGCTCCAATCTCCCTCAGAGGAAAAGCCAGAGTATCCCGAGGCTTCACCTACAATGCTCTACCCAATCTTAGTCTCCTCAATTTCTCCCATTCCATATCAAGCGATGCTTATTTTCTTGCTGGTCTGCACACACACTGAGCCTGCACCTCCTCAGGGCCTTTGCACATACCTTTCCCTCTGCCTGGCATGCTCTTCCCTGCAGGCAGTGCCCCAGCTCACTTTTTTTTTTTTTTTTTGAGGGCAGTGTCACTGGCCCTCATATGTGCGACCCGAACCCGGGCCACTGGCTTCCCAAGCCAGCGCTTAACCACTGCGCCACTCGCCCGGCCCCCCAACTCACTCTTTCATTCCGTGCAGGGCTTGGCTGAAATGTCAACTCGTTGGAATGGCTTTTCCTGACCAACTTATCTCACATAGCTCCCTCGATCAACTTGTGTCCTCATGTGGCTTTAGGTTTCCTCACGGCCCTTATCCCCAGCTGACACATCACATAATCATTCATGTCTCCATTGTTGGTCTCCCTAACTAGAATGTCAACTTTGTTTGGTCCTTGCTGTGTCTCCAGGGTCTTGAACTATGTACTCACTAAATTATTGTGCTGTATGAATAGACAGATGCTGGTAAGTTTGCTCCCTTCGTCATGACCACTCCCTGTGCAGTTTGTTCATGGTGTCATTTCATAAAAGGAAGTACAAAATAAGAATATGTGAAAAAAGTCTAGGGAGAAAGCCAGACATGTGGATTAAAAAGGCTTTACCCAATGGAAAAATTATAGAGGGAATTTAATGGATAAAGAGGAACAATTATTATTATTGACATTTTTAGGGAGTGCTCCCATGTGTCAGGCACCCTGCTGGAGACAGTCACACACACTGTTTTATTTAATCTTCTCAACAACAAAGTAGGGGGTGCTTACTCTTATTTCATAGTGGAGAAAACTGAGACCAGAAAAGTTAAGTAACTTTTCCAAGGTCACACAGCCAGTAGCACACATGGATGAGATTTGAGCTCTAATCAGCTTCCCAAGCCCATGGTGGGTTTTCTATCACACCACGTGGCCTCTGTCACTCAATTAACAACCTGATCTCAAGGGTTTGAAGGCAAAAACCTGCTTTTCCAAGAAATTACCTACTTCCCAACCATACAAAATACACATACACAAAGTTATTCATTGCAGCACTGTTTATGTTGCAAAATATTGAAAATAGCCTGCATGCCCACTCACAGGGACGCCCTGCAACTGTCAAAAGGAAGAGGACACTGCCGAGGGGCTGAGGGAGAACACATTGCAGGATTTGTGGTCACGTGAAAAAAAGGCGCAAAAGAAAATCTACAGTGTGCTACCTTTTGTGCAAGACAGAAAGGGAAATAAAATATTCATGGACCGGCCTGTTTTTGCGAAAGGAAACACAGGAAGGTAAAAGCAGAAACTGAGATTGGATTCCGAAGGGGTGTTGGCGACAGGTTGGGGGAGTATATTGTTTTGTAGCTGTTTGACTTTGGGTATATCATGTTAATGTTCTACTTATTCAAAACAACAAAAAACCCTCAAGGGTCAGGTGGGAATGGAATGCAAACTGAAATGGAATGCAAACTGAAACCCATGAACCCTGCTGTGTTTCAAATGCCCAAAACAACCACACTGAGGGGAGGAAAGGCAAACTAATCCAAGTGGCCCTGAACACACACTCATGTCACATGTCCTCAGGCCAGAGACACTCGACTTGGTCATGTGTGAAAAGAAAAACAAAGTGCAAAAACAAAGCTACAAGGTGCTACTGTTTTTGTGCAAGACAGAAAAGGAAATAAGAAAATATTTGCGGACCTGCCTATTTTTGCAAAAGGAAACACAGGAAGGAAAAAGCAGAAACTGAGACTGGGCTCTTTCATTTTCCTGGTGGTACCGGATAGTAACTCTGATGCTCCTTTCTCTCTCTTGTGGAACTGAACAAATGAATAAATGTGATGAGGATAAAGGGAGCCAAATTTCTCAGTGCTGGAGAAGGAATTTTTTTGTTTTTGTTTTTAGCTGAGCCATCCTGCTCAACGGCAACTCAACTCGGGCTGGCATTGAACCGCCGTTGCTCAGAGCTCAGCTCGCACTCTTGAGCGAGCTCTTAACCAACTAAGCCACTCGGACAGCCCTGAGAAGGAATTTACAAATACAGAAAAGGAGGTTAAAATGAACTCTGTGATGTTGGATTGAAATCATTTGATGGAAAGAGATAGGTATGGACAGAAAAATAGATGCTGATATATGTTTGTGTGTGTGTGTGTGTGTGTGTGTGTGTGTGTGTATTTGCATTTATATATATGGGTGTGTATGTGGTGCAACTCCCAGCTCTGTCCACTTTGGAGGCCTAGGAGCACCCCCGTAGCAGTGATCTTAGCACTCAGACCTCAGTTTCTAACAACCATTGCCCTCTACAAGGAATCAAGGCTCCTTGGAGAAATGGCTAATACCAGGGATGCAGCCGGGAGAGTACAAGATGAGAGTGTCTTACTGTGCCTGTGAGCAAGGAAGTGCTATCACATGACACGGACATCACAAAAGGTCCTGAAAGCCACCCTGAAGAGATGCCCACTGGCCAAATGTGGAACAATTGGAGCGTCAAAATAATGATTGTAACAGGATATGCATGGAATAAAGTGAATCCATACTGATACAAATAGATAAATGAATAAATGAGTAAGTGGGAGAAAAGAGAAAGCTTTTCCTTATAGTAGAATGCTAGCTAATAAGTGTAGAAGGTGTGATGGAATTAGAAAATTAGCATTTTGCAACCATCATGGTAATCATGGCAAGGAACCTTCAGTGGATGCTAAAAGCAGTGAGTGAAAATTTGATGAGGAACAGGAGACCTACATACTCTCAAAGGGACTCCTCCCACTGACCCCCCACTAGTTATTTATTCATTACAAAGAGAAAAATAGTAAAGTTAGGGTGCAAAAACTTTAACCAAGTGATCAAAGTAGAAAACAAAACAAAACAACAAAAAAACCATGAATGTTGGGAGACACCACCATTACGTGCCTTCTTAGTATGCTGCCCTGAGAGGGACAACACACCACATATGAATGATTCCTGCCAAAAATGTAACCATGAGAAAACCTCAGATAAACCTAAACTGAAGGGCAGTCTACAAAATAACTGGCCTGTCCTCCTCCAAGAAGGCAAAGTCGTTAAAGCAGGAAAAGGTGGAGGAAGTTTGATCCCACATCAAAGGAGATGAAAGATTATGGGGCAGCATAATGGAATCCTCGAGCAATGAGATCCTCGACTTTATTCAGGGATGGAAAAGAAGGAAAGCTATAAAAGACGCCCCTGGGACAATTAGCAACATTCAAACATGGACTAGGGATGAGACAACAGTATTGTTTCAGTATTGAATTGCCTGATTTTGATAAAGGTCCTATGGTTACGTAACAGAGTCTTACATAGGAAATGCACACTGAAGTATTGAAGGATTTTTTTTTTTTTAATTAATGAAACAAATGTACCTGGCCTTCTTCCGGAGTAACTTCTGAGACTCGGGATAATGCACCAAAATTTCATTCAGGTCCTTCTTATCCAGAATGAAGAGGTTGGTAAACCCGTGGGCCACCACGTTGGCTGTGCGCCGATTCCCGCCCCCAACAGCCAGCAAGCTGGGGTGAGAAGGAAAGAGGGGTGAGACTCTTCAGAGGCTGGAGTCCTGACCAGACTAAAATCTTCATTTCCACCCCTGCATGGAGCTCAGTGGCGGCCACACACAGGTGAGAGCCTGGGCCTCCCCTGCACAAGTCAGCAGGTGTCGGGCTGCGTCCACACCCGTTTCTCCAGACTTACCAAAGGGCCCTTGAGGATGAGGTCCCACCCAATGGCCATCCCAGCCCCTTCCCCAGCCTTTGCTGGTCCCCTCCCTTCATTCCAGGTCCCCTCTGACCTTATTTCTCCAAACACAGATCCAGCTTTCAGCATCACCAGCACAGACTTGCCATCGGGGCCACCCAAAACCTGCACCTGCCCAGCCTGGATGATGTACATCTCTCGGCCTATCTCCCCCTGAAACAGAAAAGGGCCGAGTCCCTCTGCCATCACCAGAAGTGACCACAGGAGCAGCAGAGCTGGGCCCAGCCCTACCATGGACTTGGTGTGTGTTTGGGGGCCTCGGTCTCCCCACCTGTGGATTGGGGAGAATGACCACCCCTCCAGCCTGCCTAACTAACGGGATTACAGTGGAGAATTCGTGGGGCGATGAAAAGGAAAGTGCCAGGTGTAATGGTATTCTGCATATTCCCAATTACACACACGGATGGAGGGTCCAGAGGCATGGAAAATCTAGCAGGGCTTCATACACCAAACTGACATCTATGCCAGCACATGTCACATCAGTTCAGTGAGCGTTTGCTAACTGAAATAGGAACAATAAACATGTCCAGTACTTATGTGACATTTTTCTGTGCCAGCCACAGTTCTAAGGGCTTTATGTGGTTGAGCCTGTTTAATTCTCAACAGCCCTAGGAGGTAGGAACCCTTTGCCCAAGGTCACAATGCTAGGCAGAGCTGGAATTTGAACTCAGAGAGTCTGGTTCCAGAGTTCATGGTTGTTAAGGGTTGAATTATGTCTCCACATGCCCACCAATCCATCTGTTGAAGTCCCAAACCCCCAGTTTCTCAGAATGTGACCTTATTTGGAAATCGTGTCATTGCAGATGTAATTAGTTAAATTAAGATGAGGTCATCCAGGGGTTGGTGGACCCCTAATCCAATATGCCTGGGGTCCTTATAAAAGGGACATTTGGACATAGAGACAGGCACAGAGGGAAGGCTGTGTGAAGAGACACAGGAAGAAGCCAAGGAGAGAGGCCTGCAGCAGATCCTTCCGTCACAGCCCTCAGAAAGAACCAGTTCCATGGACACCTTGATCTTGGGCTTCTAGCCTCCAGATATACAGTTCTGTTGTTTAAGCCACCCAGTTTGTGGTGCCTTGTTACAACAGCCATAGCAAATTAATACAATGGTCTTAATCTCAAATTAAACTGAATGAATGAATGAATGAATGAATAGCTTGCTTTGGACTGCAATCAGAAAGACCCAGTCTGCCACACAGCCTCCTATCCCCGTGGACTCACAGGCCCCTGCCCTGGCCTGGTACCTGTTGGTCTCACCCAGCCATGCTTAAAGTGAGAGAGACCAAGAAGAGGTAAATAGATTAGGCTTTTGATTCACTGACATATGTTTCCTGGGTATTTCACACATGTATGACCTTCTTCACAAAAAGGAAGAAAGTGTCATTTCTCCTTGTCCAACTTGACATTGGGCTGAAGTGTGAGGGGTTTAAACAGTTCACCCTCACCTCACTGAGGATGTGGTTAAGCGGAGTGGCCTGAGGGTGTCTCAGTAAAATCATCATAGAGCAAAACTGGACAGCAGAGGGCGCCATTCATACATGCTCACGAAACGTTCACTTCAACTTGCAACTGCAATCTCCCCAGCAACCTGATGCATTTTTCCTCATTGGAAGCAAACTCGACATCACCCACAAGGATGATAGCAGCTGCAATGGCACTGACTCTGTGACAGGCACAATGCTAAAATCCATGTGCATATCTTGTTCAATTCGCACAACCACCCCACGAGGGAGGCACTTTCAATATCCCTACTTGACCCATGAGAAGAGAGAAACTCAGAGAGGGCAAGCCACTTTCCCAAGTCCGCACAGCTAGGAAGCAGCTCCAGTGTCAGACAAATCACTCGATTGCACCCAAATCCCTCTTGGCCTCTAAGGCTGCAGCTTTAAATCCTCAGCCATCTACAGCACACTTTCCCCTTCCTCCCCCAGCTCTCTGCTTCCAGAAACTTCAATGATGTATATAACTTGGAAACGGGGACTTTCTTGGGCTAGAGGTTACTGAGTCTTACAGGAGTTGCTTGGGCAATATTTTCACCCCCATATACACACTGGCCTTATTAATGGTTCTGTAACAAGAGGCCTGAAACCTGGTTCCTGTTCCCTGACCCCTGACCACTCACTTACTAAGTGACTTTGGTCTCACCTTGAATCCCAAAGAGTGGGAGTAAAAAGTGTCCTAGACACTGTCTAGCCCCGGGATTCAAACCCCAATATTTTCCCCAGGTCAGGTAGATGATGTAAAGGAGTGAAGGTGTGGGGCAGTGTGAAGCGGTAGGGCTGCAGCACCAGGAGAGAGGAGAGGGCACAATGTCCGCTTTGAAGGGCAGCTGTTTCTCCACCGTAGTTGAGTCTAGCCATTTGGGAAAGTGGGATTCAGTGCTAGCAGATTTTCTGTTTTCAGCCAGGAATCTGGATTTTTATGTAAAAACCTTCCATTTTTAAAGGTTGGGGACTAATTCAACTCTGTTTTTATTTTATTTTAAGATTAGGCAAAACAAAAACAAACCACAAATACCTTTGGGTTGGCTCCTGTGCAAGGGCCATCAGTTTGCAACCTTTGCCCTGTCCCACCTCTTCTTTTTGCCCCCCACCCCCATTTTCCTGGTATCAGGACCAAAACCCTGGAAGCAGTTCCATCTACACAGTCAAGACTCTGCCCCTCTTTAGGCTCCTCACTTTCCTTTTCTGTAAAGTGGGTTTCCTGTGTCCAGGGAGCAAAGCCTGAGGCATATCAGCTCCATGCCCGAAGCTGGACAAAGCCCCCTTGTTCCAAACCACCCAGAGCTCTGGGGCCAACTGACCAGTGCACGGAGCTGCGGCCCCTTCTCTCCTTCCCCAGCAATTACGCTCTACCTGGGCCCACAAACCTCCTTGGGCCTTCCCAGGCACTCCTTGCAGCCCAGCTCTCCACCGCCAGGGGACAGTGAACCCTGGGCCCCTCACCTTCTTGCACACATAGTCGTTGGGCAGGTAGACAACAGAGCGAAGCCGCTTCAGCATGTCAAAGATCATCTGTCGGTCACAGCCCTGTCCCAAGGAGGAGGGGAAAGGAGTCCCAGTTTAGAGGAAGGTGTGGGCTCAGGGCCTCCCAGAGAAATGGGGGGGGGGAGGGCGCCGGGAGGGTCGTACCTGGAAGAGGGCCACTTTGCTGACAATGTCATAGTTCACATCAATGGCGAGATCTAGCCGCATCTTGTCTGGAAGCTGTACCATCAGCTCTGACTCATCTGCGAGCAAAACCCTGGCAGGGGTCAGAGGCACAGCCAGGCCCCTCGCCAACACTTGGGCCACGTCCACACCACAGCGGCTGACCCTGACACTCCATTCCTCTGGCACCCAGGACCCCTCTAAATTGGGAGTGTACTCTCTCACTTTTGTGGACGACATTCCCTTGTGTGCACTTAGCCGAGCCATCCTGCCACCTGTTGGCAGCTCAGCGGCAGTTCAGCTCAGGCTGGGCATTGAACTGATGTTGCTCAGAGCCCTGCTCTCTCTTGAGCGAGCTCTTAACCAACTGAGCCACTTGGTTGGCCCAGAACTAAAGTCTTTTGAGCACTGTTTTTACAGAGTGCTTTCCAAAGATGATTTTATTAAATCTTCCCAGCAAACCAAGAGGTGCCCACGACAATAATCCCCATTTTACAGACAAGGACAGGGAGACTCGGGAGGGCAGTGACTTGCTAACAGCCGCACAGTGCAGCCCAGGGGGATGGACTCAGGATCCAGCCCAGGCCATGGGGCCTCAGAGCATGTCCCGGGAGAGCAGGGCTGAGTCTGCTTGGTCCATCCCGAGGTCTGCGGTGCCCAGCAGAAAGTCTGGCATGGGATGAATGTTGGTAACTGGAGACGGAGTTCACTACCTGACCTCCAACCCCAGTGCCCCTCCCACTCACCACAATTATTCATGGGCTCAACCTCTATGGGAGCCTAGGCAGGTCAGGGCCCTATATGGCCCTTAATATTCACTCCTGTGAAAGGAACAATGATATAAATGTCACAAAGCTATCACTGGAACTAAATGAGGCAATGGAGATGAACATGCCTTGTAAACTGTAGAGTCATATGCACTAGCAGCAGATAATAATGAAGATTCTAACATTCATTGTCCACAGACTTGCTAACACCCCCAGCTTAAGAGACCTTGGGGCTGAATATGGCTTCTTTGAGATCAGAGGGAACCCCATGGAGGCAGTGAGGCCCTTTTATTTTAGTGAGGAAGTTGGGGGGCTCTAGGCACAATGCTGATGACCTATGGGCTTTTCAGAGGCTTCTAAAATGATGTCTAGGCTCTGAAAACAAAATTACCAGCTCTGCAAAATTAAAAACTGGGGAGGGGCTTGGTTAACATATAATTAGCATATTCAAATTTAATTAAGGACTCCATTTAGAATCCATGAAAACTTCACTACATTTGGAAATAATTTCCAGGTAAGAGTCTCCCACTTTGTAAAAATTACTGAGCACACCCCATCATGGTCAAGAAAGCAAAAACAATGGTGAATTAAATGCATAGTTATAGCCAAATAATTTCAGAAGCAAAGTATAACATCAAGAAATTTACAAAGAAAATATGTGTGTTTGTGTGTGTACACACACATATATATATACACACACACACACATATGGAGAGAGAGAGGGGGAGTCTTCCTTCTCTTCTGACTTCGGTTTTACATCTATCTCTAATGGACATACATTTCAAGATGGGCAAAGTGAGGAGGGCCAGGCATCCACAAGACAGGCCCCTCAAGCCTCCAGTGTCTCCTGATGGCCCAGCTTGGGGTCCCTTGCAGGACTCCCTATGTCCCTCTCGCTTAAATGTGGGGGCCACAGCCAAGAGGGGCCCCAGGGCTCAGGCCTCAGGGACATAAGACAAGGGCAGGGCCCAGGGAGGGAGAGTGTCAGGCAGCAGGAGTCTTACCCAGCATGCCTTGGGAGTGCCAGGTGTACTCGTACCACGTCTTGACACGGTTCTGCACAGATCTGGGGATCTTGTAGAAGTTCATGTACTTCACTGTGCTGTCCATGCAGCTGCGGTAGTAAGTCTGGCCTGCGGTGGCAGCCCCTACCACGTCTCTCATCTGGGGACAAGGGCAGGAGGGGTCAGGGGTCAGAGGGGGGCCATGGGTCATGGGCACATTTACTTTACACAGAGCAGGGGTGTGTGCTCAAGGCAGTGGGGGAGGTGAGGAGAGAGGGAGGCCTGAGTCTACACACAGAGAAGGTTATTTGATGGGGAAGTTCTGCCTCCGGCAAGGACGGAGAAGGAGATACGGGAGGCTGCTGGCCCCTTGGGCGGCCTCAGGTCCCTGGGGCCACACGAGGAGGGGATGCTTCGCTGGGCTAGGCTGATTCTGGTACAGCATGGCCCCTCTGAGGCAGAGGCCACTTTGACCACACCCTGGAGGAAATATGCACCAGTGTACGGTTCCTCAGAGCAGGGCCTCTCAAAGGTAACTCTGAGGACCACCGGTTGTCACCTTCTACACTGACTAGAATATGAGATGTGCCCTCAGCACAACAGAAACCCCAAGGGGTTTCTCTCCAAGGGAACAGCCCAAATCCTCAGCCTTGGCAGAAAGCCATTCAATCCAGCTCTCCAAGATATCCCCAAGGGATTGAAGTTTTAAATGGAAGTAACCTCAGAGGGAATGGGACTCAGCCCTCCATCCCCACCGCCTTCGCCCAGCAGGTCCCAGAGCTCCAAGCTCCTGACTATAAGTCCAGTGCTTTTTCTTGGGTTTAGTCCAAAAGTCATGGGCACAGATGGGGACATTTCTGGCAGCAAGGGGAAGGAGAGGGGCCCTGCAGTCAGGTAGGTGGGAAGCCAGACTTGTGACCCAGCTACCTGTCCAATCATCACGGAGAAAGCGAAGACACCCGTGAAATAGTTCAGCAGCTGGAAGACAATTTCAAAGAGTGTGTTGGGGTCAGGCAGCCCACCGATGGTAATGAGGGTCTTCACAGCCCAGTAGTAACAACGGATGTAACTAGAGAGAGAAGAGGAAGGCGAGCTCCATCACCACAGGCCCCACCCTGCCAACCCTGCGTGGCCTGGCTCAGACAGATGTGCGCTGGGCAAGAAAGAAAGTGCTTTACAGCTTAGACGTGCAAGGAAGACAACCCCGTCACACCCAACGAACTCTCTGTAGTCTGTGGAGTGTGTTCGCAGATGCTAGCTGGTTTGGCCATGGCTCTGCCCCAACTGTGCGGAGACATGTTGTTGTCCCCATTAGATGTGGAAACTGAGGCTGCAGAAGACTGGTAGGAAGAGTTGGCAGGAGGACCGACCAGGGCCTTCTAATTCCTGATGCCTGGGCTCCCTCCATTTTCTGTAGGATTCTGTCTATTCACGCAGTCTGTCCTTTGCTATCCAGTCATGGTGGTCCATGAAAAGCAAGAGCTACATCAAAATCTGAAGATATCCCAAGAACCACCTTTGCTGACTTTCCCCCATGCCTACCCATTTTCCAGATAGTGAAACTGAGGCCCCCAAAGGGAAAGGGAACATTGATGGTCACCAGCTGGCTAGTTCCTGATCTGGGACTAGAACCCAGGGTGTCATCCGCTTTGCTGAGCTGTCAACCCCTCAACACAGGCATGTGAACCATTGGGAAGGGAGGTATGGGTGGTGTGGTCCTACTGTGTGATAAAAGGCATAGGAAGTGCCCGACCTTGTCTCATTATCACAAAGTGACAAGAGTCCCTCATATGAGCATCGGCTGTGCCCTCCCTGGGGTCAGTGAAGGCTGATGTCAGCAGGGCCGAGAGACAGGACAATCCCAGCAGGCTTTCCTGTGCCTTCCTGTCCCCATACCAGGGACATAGGAGCCTCTCAGAGCCTGCCCCAGCTCCAGTGTCCTGACACACCCACACTTTCAGGGTCCCTGCTTGGCTCCAAAATCAAGAATAATCATTCAGTGGGCAAATCATCCAGCCTGAGAACGACCCCAAACTGGCCATCCCCTGGGCACCATCCGCCAGCCATTTACGCAGCAGCATAGATTATGGGCTATAGATCCAGACTGCCTGGGCTCAAACCCAGCTCTGTCACCATCTCGCTCTACAACCTGGACACATGAGTCACTTTCATCAAGCTTCAATTTCCTTCTCCTAAAATGGGCATGGCAGTAGAACATCCTTCACAGGTGATCATGAGGACACGAGAAGTTAGAAGAGTGCCTAACAGGGCGGGCCCTCAGGAAATGTCAGCTATCAGTCTTCAGGGCTGCATGTGCCTGCAGCAGGAACAACAGACTGGCCTGTGTCCTCAAGACGCTCACCATCTAGTGCGGACAGGCAAGCACACATGCAGTGAGTGTTGGGAGAGGGAAGCAGAGGTTGTTGGGGTTGTGGGGGAGGGGTTCTCTGTCTCCCGCTAGCTGTAAGACCTGGGGCAGGGCTTTGAGCCACCCTGTACCTCATTACCACCAGGTGCATGGAAATCTCAGGACAACACAGGCCTGCAGTTAAACCCCCTGTCATACCAGTCCTGGTCACCAGAGGGTGCATGAAACAGCCTTTAGTAGGACTGAACTGGGTGCTGTCTCAGAGCTGGGTTTGGGTGCTGCGGGGACACAAACAGGAGTGATGCTCACGAACATCCAGCTTGCCTCCAAATCCTTCCTGTTTGGAGGAATCTTTCATTGGCATGACTCATCTTAGGGGCGCCCCCGAAGTCTTTGTCTTCCATGCTAGGGAGCCTGTGGGGACGAGTGCGTGCCCCAGGCTAGGCAGGAGCAGAACAAGATCAAGGACCCAAATATGTAGAAACTTGGGTCCTCAAGACCCCGGCTGATAACACGCACTCCACAAATGGTCACTGTATTGAAAGTTATTATTATCCAGGATATTGGACTCCTAGAGGAATCCTCCTTCACTACTTGTGCTTTGGGCATATATTGGGCTTCCCTATAGGATTTCATTTGGAAAAGAGTAGTGCTGCCATGAAAGCCTGTCCCTCCAATGCCGAGCTTCGAGAGCTCCCGAGGGCCCTGCAGAAGGAAGTCCTGGGCAGGACAGCCATCCCCTGTCCTCCCCTCCCGGCTGGCCACTCATCCTCAGGTCTGCCCATGTTGGGTGTGTCAGGTCCAGCCCCGGGATGTAGATTCTTAGCTTACTGGGGCACAGGCTTCATTGAGAATCTAAAGAAAGCCAGGAATTTCTCCTTAGAAAAGCTAGTATGTCCTCAAAATTTGGCTCCAATTTCTGAAGTGGGGCGGGGGGAATGTGACCCCCTTAAATCTCTGGACCCCAGGTTAGGAACCCCTTTCCTAGTATGCTGGCTTCCCCATAAGAATAGCCATAGCTAGGAAATGAGGTCACTGTCTCCTGTCCAGGCACAACTAGACAGGTTACACGCATAGCTTATCACAAGAAATCTGAATGCAACACTATCCCCATTTTACAGAAGACAAAATTGAGTCCCAGGGTAAAGGCCTTATCCAGAGTCACAGAGCAAGGTTGAATGAATAATTCCTGTTGTTCCCTTTGCTTAGAAAAGGACTTTGAGTCCTCTCTCTGCCTCTTTGTCAGATGAATGAATGAATGAATGAATGGTCTAGTAATGGGATCAAGAACAGTGCTACAGTTGAGGGAACAGAGAGCAGGGCCACTAGTGATGTAGGGGTGTTAGGCTCTGACCGCATTCCCAACACACTCCACCCCTCAACCCATGTCCCCTCCTGCCTGCTGGAGCTGCTCTGGACTCTGGGATGTCCCTCTACAGGTATGGCTGTCCCTCAGGCTACAGGCCCATTGCAGAAGGCAGCAGAGAGTGATGTCCACTGTGACCGAGGTTGGGGTGCCCATACTGAGACAAACCACTCTACAAAGACGCCACCTTGGACCCAAGTGACCGCCTGTTCTAGTGCCAACTGGAAGCAAGTGTGTGGAGGACGCCAAAGGATTGACAGCTGTACTGAGAACATTTTGTGTCACTAGTAGGCACAGTTCTGCATAAGGCAGGGCCCACCTGAGATGGCTAACTGATCCCTGGATTCTTCATCACCACAGCTGACTGGGCATCCACTAAGGCCTGTCACTGGGCTAATGACACAGATGCACCCAATTCCCACAGTTACCTCTTCAAGGTGTGGGGGCCCCATTTTCAGCTCTATTTTGCAACTCAGGACACTGAGGCCCAGAGAAGAGATGTCACCTATTTACCCTGTCACCCTGGACTCCGGTCCCTAAAATCTGTGCTCTGAATCTTGGAGCTCATCCCTGCTCTAGACCCCATGTTTTCTCATCTTCCCACACTGCCCTCCCTCCCCTCTCACCACAAAATCCTTTGTTTGGGCGTTTTTGTTGTTCTAAGGGACAGACCAGTGTCCCCCTAAGAGGTTCCTGTGCTGTCTGCCTGAACTCCCAGTCCTCCTCCCATCAGCCACCTGGGTCCGGTCATTCTCTGGCTTAAAAGGTTTTGAAAGTCAAGAGGTGAGAGGACAAATGGGGTAGTTTTCAATAACCCTCCAAGCCTTAAAAATTAGGTGGCTGTGGGAACTCCCTCTACTACCCAATCGACTTTTCTGTAAACCTAAAACTGCTCTCAAAACTTTATTAATTAATATATTTTTTTTAAACCTTAAAAATATCCGTACCCTTCACTCTACCATTCCCCTTTAGGAATTTATTATAAGGAAACAGTCAGACCAGAGAACAAAGATTCGCATACAAAGATGGTCCCTGCAGTGTCATGAGTCATACTGAAAAACTAGAAACACCCTAAGTGCCAATGATAAGGAAATGGCTAAACAAATGGTGGGGTATCAATATCATGGTTCTAAAACGTGTAATAATGGGGAAACACACACAATATTATGTTATCATGTATCCCTGTTGGTGACCTATTTTTTCATATTTTAACCTTTCTAAAATTGGGATGTGTCTTACAATCCATGTACAGTTAGTGTAATATTTTCCTCCAAAAAGCTGTATTGATTCAATAATGTGTCATATAATTAACTGCATTCTTAGAATTAAAGAAATATAGTAGAAGAGAGTATGTTTCTGATCTTTCTTTTATAATCAGAATATATATATATGGCAAAGAGTGGCAAGAAAAAAACCCTTTGCCTGTCTCCCATTGCCCAGAGCAGTGCCACCCAATGAAAGTATGGTGTGGTCCTCATACATGATGTTAACTATTCTAGTAGCCACATTTTTGGAGTTAAAACAAACATGTGAGGGCCGGCCGAGTGGCGCGGTGGTTAAGTGCTGGCTTGGGAAGCCAGCGGCCCCGGTTAGGTCCCACATAAGAGGGCCAGTGACATTGCCCTCAAAAAAAAAAAAAATGTGAAATTAACTTCAAAAATATATTTTAGTTAATGCAAAATATCAAAATTAATAATTTCGACATGGAACCAATATTTTAAAAATTAGGGCTAAGACAGTTTACATGTTTTTTCACGTCTTCCAAACCCTGTGTGTACTTTACACCTTCCACACCCCTCAGTCACATTTGAATTTCAAGTGTTCTGTAGCCCAGTACCCTGTGTGGCTGGCCAGTGGCTACAGTATTGGACAGCACAGCTCTAGAAGGTGAGGTTCCAACCTCTCAGGTGGGGAGGCTGCTAGGCAAACTGGCCCCGCCTACCTTCCTGGATACTTCCGCACACACCCCTTCCAGCCACACACCATGACTCCCAGATCCTTGACTCCATTATTCTGCAACTGCCACACCACTTTTCATGTTGCTCCCTCCCCCAGGGGTTCTCTATCCTTTCTTTCCACCTACCAAGGCCAAGATCAAACTTAGCCCTTCAGAATTGACTGTCCCATGACACCTCACCCCCCGCTCTGCAGCACCCAGCAGATGGGATGACATTTAAGATTCTGTAGCCACACTGCCTGAGTTCAAATCCCAGCTCTCCAACTTATAAACTATGTGACCCTGGGAAGTCGCTGCACATCTGTTACCTCATCTGGAAAACGGAGGTGATGATAGGACCTCTCTTGTGTGATTGTCGGGAGGATTAAGTGAGTTACTATGTTAAGTGCTTAGAACAGAGTTGTTATCTTACAAGTGGTATCTTACTAGTGTCTGCTGCTGTCATCATCATTGCCATCATCTGTATCATCCTCATTTGAGCATGTCCCACAGGATACGGCAGCTCACTGGATTGGCCAGCTCCTGCATAGGTCCGGGAGCTGTGCTAAGAAGGTTTCTCTGGCCTCGTGCCCGCTCACCTTAGGGTGGATGCGTACATGCACACATGGTGAATTTGCCAACTCTACTAGACTTCCCAGCAGGTCTTGTTCATGTCTGTGCATCCCTCTGCCTGGCATGTGGCAGGTGCTCAGGAAATGTTAGCTTAGTGAGGACTTGGACACTTGGCCCTTCAATCTTATCATATCAGTGGCTCCTTGGGAGCAAGGTGTCTGTCCTCAGCAGCATGGTGGCAATAAGACTCTTTTCTGGGAGCCTTGGTGCCAGGAGTATGGCCCTAGGAGGAAGACTGTAGCTCACCTGTTCCCCACTCCATCGTACACCCAGTGAGTGGAGCCGATGCCCTGATAGTCTGATGCCCAGTAATACAGACACGAGTTCAAATGTAAACTGTAGAGCAAGTAGGCTGTGGTCCTGATAACCCTGCAGACGAAGGAAAGGTGTGAATGGAGCAGCAGGAAGGGCAGCCATGACATCTCGCCCAGAGGTGGGGACGCAGAGAGCAAGCCAGTCCTCACCTCCCTATGCCCACCCCATACCTCCCTCTGTTGGAGCCCCAAGGCCCTCCCCAGCTGCCTGGAGGGGTGGACAGTGTCTGACGGAAACCAGCCAGTGGCTGGACTGGGCCAGCCAGATGCCCTTTTGAGGCTGTGCCAGTTAGGAACGGTGATGCTTGAACGGAGAGCTGTGAAGACCAGGGGCTGGAACTGGCACAGAGCGACATGCGCAGACAGCTCGGGGAGGGTGGGCAGGAGCCAGAAGGAGGCTGTGTCTTTGGGGAGGGGCAGAGAAGGGCCAGATGTGTGCAGAGAAGTGCTGCTCCCTGAGAGGGGAGGAGAGGGGCTTTGTCCCCAGCGTGACCTGGCTGGTCTCACGTGCCATCCTTGGACATCTGCCAAAGGCCCGCTGTGTCCTTACAAGCGGTTTGGTGGGTCAGTTCCCTGAGCTGAGACCAAAATGAGGCCTAGCTCCCTGGATATGCGGGTGAGCCCTGCGTGTCGACCTACATGCGCCCTTCTCACAATTGGGGGAAATGGGATATTCCTGGTTCTCTAAAACACAAACATCCCTTTAGAGAAGGGCCAGGAAGAGGCCCAGCTTCCGGTGAGGCCTGCAGGGCCAGGGGAACTTGAAAGGGGAAGTGAGGTGGGTAGAGAATGCCGTGTGTGTGTGTGTGTGTGTGTGTGTGTGTAAGGAGTCTCACCTGTAAACGTATGCTTTGCTGAGGATGGATTCCAGGCGGTTATTAAACTCGAAGAAGGCCATGTACTGGGAGAAAGAATGAGGATCAGGACAGCCCACTGTGTGGGGTGACACACTGCCCTCCCCTCCCCGGCCCACTCTCCACAGGTGCCAAGCCTGGGCTCTATCTGCAGCCCCCAGTGGGAGAGGGCTAGAGAAGGAAAGTTCAAAGTCAGACAGCTTTAGCCCTTAGAGGTCAAGGCCAGAAACTTTCTTTACTAATCTGACTGAAACCATGACACCTCTTCCTTTGGAAATTACATATAATTATGTCCTCACAGTTTGCATATAATTTCAGGGGACTCCTAGACTTTCTGAACCCAATCATGAAACTTTCAGGGGTACATATGTCCCAAGTTAAGGATACTGTTTTGAATGTTTACTTAGAAAGGCACAATTTTATATAAAGGAGCAGCATCCCTAACACCCTCACTTAAATCCTTCAAAGCTTATGTATAATAACAACTGGTCTTGTTTACTTTGGTGGCTGCACTTTAGAGATGACCCCTGAACAACCCAGGGGTTAGGGGCACCGACCCCCGTGCAGTCGAAAGTGCATGTAGAACTTGACCCCTCAAAAACTTAATAGCCTACTGTTGATCACAAGGCTTATTGATAACATAAAACAGTCAATTAACATATATTTTATATGCTCTATTATTATAGATTGTATGCTTACAATAAAGTAAGCTAGAGAAAATATTAAGAAAATCATAAGGAAGAGAAAAATGCATTTATAGTATTGTATGTATTTATTGAAAAACGTCCACATATAAGTGGACCTGTGCAATTCAAACCCATGTTGTTCAAGTTCAGCTGTATATAAATTACGTTATTACTTCTTTACATGTGAGGTATGTATTATCATTCTCCTTTTACAGAGAGAAAATTGGCACTCAGAGAAGTTCAGTAACTTGTTCAAATAACACAGTTGGTAAGTGACAGTGCCAGAGTTGGAACCCAGATTGCATTCAAACTGAAGGTCTTTCAAAAAAACTGAAGGTCTTTACATTATGCAACACTGCGTCTTGGTCACTGCACACATTGTTTGACATTTAAAAATAATATTGATGAAGATTTTCTAGGGACATGCTAGCTAACATCCAGGTGCTTATTCTGATTTCCATCTGGAGTTTGCACTGGATGCAGAAGGACCATGGACTTGAATCCCTCACCTTAGACTCAGAGAGTCCTGTCTGTGAGTCATGCTGAAACGTTAGGTGTGTGAGTAATGCACACTTACTACCACCATGTGGACCAGGGTATCGATCTCACCTCTGCATCTTGGGGTAAAACCTGGGCTGTGGATCAACCTTCCCCACTCTGATGTTTGGCTCTAAAGCAACCTCAGCAGCCCCTAGGAAGCTGGCACCTGTCACATAAGACTGGTGACACTTCCAGTTTCCTCTTTCCTCTTGGCATCCAGGAAGCGCAACAGCAGGGTCCATGATCAATTCTTTCCATCAGGAGGCTTGCATTCTTCCTACTTTTTGCTGCCCTGTTTCTCTGGGTTATTAAGGAGGTTGCATTTGTCTCTTTTACAAATTCCCTCATTGCCATTTTGGGGAAGAGACATCAGGCATCATGTAGGAAGAGAGATGAATTTAATTAGTCTACCAGAAAAATCCATTTGGAGGATCCTGAGTGCTCTGACTAGCCTGTCCACACTGGTCACATTAGAGGACAGTTGCCAGGGACACTGGCTCTACCCTAGTGGCAGGAAGAATGGCCATAATGACACTGAGCAACAACCAATGATGAAACAGGTGTTGGGCTGCACATTCAAACACATCCCCAGCACTTCCTGATTCCTGTGACCTTGAGCAAATCACCCAAGCTTTCTAAGTCTCAGTTACCCCATCTTTTAGATGGAGACCATCAGAAAGTAGAAGTCCCTCTGCGGGAATTACTGAAAGCATAGACATTGGAAACAGACTGTCTGTGTTCAAATGCAGACTCCACTCCTTCCTACCTGTGTGACCTTGGGCAAGTTACTTAACCTCTGTGCCTCAGACTTCTCATTTGTAAAATGCTGGTGCTACCAACACTCACCTGGCACTTGTAAAGCTTCCAGAACAATACCTAACACAGGGCACCGCTAAGAAGCCCTAACAATTGTAAGGAATTTGCATCTCCCCTTGGGACCCTCCCTCCCTGATGCTTCCCACTCCCCAGTGCAGTCAGGGCAGAAATGAGCCTGCCAGCGCTGGTGCAGAGCAGGGAGAAGCTGAAGGCCTTGGATGGGGAAGCTGCTCGTCTTACCTTCAGACAGCGGGGCAAGCGCAGGAGGGGTTTCACGCCGAGCTTCAAGTAGAGAAAGTCCAAGGGCAGCAGGCAGAGCATATCCATCTGAAATCCCAGGGGGACACCACAGTAAAACAGGAAACCCCCACATTGTGTGATGGGGTGAGTGACCAGGCCTCTACCTTCAGTATACAGGTGAGCTCAGAATGCCCCAGAAGGGCCTAAAACGAGGGCAGAAGGCATTCCCACCCACAGGCTTCTGTTTGGCTGCCCAGCCTGTGCCAGTCCTGGGGGAACCACATCACGCTGGCCCCAAGGCACCCAGGGCCCCCTGAGACGCCACCTTCCAAGACCCCGTGGACACTTGCATCCCTGGCACACACCTTAAAGCGGGGGGATTTCAGGTAGTTATTGCGCATCTCTTTTTTGTCCGTCTGGAAGAAAATGGAATAATGACAGTGAAATGGCCTGACAGCTTAATCTCTTGGGAGCAATGAAATCCCCAGACACCCTCCACCTTCCTGGCAGAGCAACAGGCCCATGGAAGAGAGCCCAAAGGACCAGCTGAGCTCCCGTGAAAGCCTCACAGTGGGTAGGTGGGAGGTCAAGCCCCCAGAAGGGCCAGAGCTGTCCAAGGTCACTCAGCTGGGTTCCCACTAGGATGGAAGGCAAGGCTACGGAGCTCCTTTGCTCAGCATGTTGGTCTTGCCTGATCCATTTGCAGCCTTATTTACTGAGGAGCCGGCAACGGCTCTGATCAGACAGGGAGAGGGATTGCCCAGGAAATGGTTTTTCTTCTAAATTGCTTTAGAGGCACAACCTCCACTTGTCTGCACACAGAGGAGCAGGTGCTGCCAGTGTGGAATTTTGAAAAGTGGCACAGGGAGCCACACCTCCTGCTTCTATCAAGTACCAGTTAGGACTTCAGTCCCTAACCTGGTAAGGAGGGCCTACACCAGACACAGGATCTCAAACTGGTCCAAGTATCGTGCTCTTTGCAGGACCCTCAGGAAATGCTGATTGCCTGCAGTTACCTGTGCTGAGCACTCTGCATGCATCACCTCAGTCTATCCTCACAGTAATGCTATGAGATGGGAGCAATGACTATCCCCACTTTACAGATGCGGGAACTGAAGCTCAGAGAGGTGATACAGCTAGCCGTGGTAGAGCTGGGATTTGAACCAGGTCTGCCTATACTAAAGGGCATTCTCTGGACCACTTCTCCATCTCTAATTCCATCAGATGGTCCAGGAACCATTTCATCCATGAGTAGCATTTGATGCGTGTAATTTGAATATATCAAAGGTGTGCAAAATAAGTAACCATGTGGTTGAACAAGCAGGAGCAGATGTTTCCAAGCTTCCCTTGTTCGTTTATCTTGCTGTCAATTGAAGCATCAGGATTTGGTCCCCTGAAGGCTCTGGCTGCAGAGTCTCCCCTAGCCACACTCGCCATCCACCTGCCTGTGACTCACAATAATGTCCCCTCCTTTGACAAACTGCAGGCGTATCTGGAACACGGCGATGTCCAGGAAGTAGATGAGATCACACAGGTAGTCCATCAGCAGCCAGAGGTGGATGTTGTGTGGCGTCTGGTAGGGGAAGGCCCAACGTACAGGAATCAGCCAGCAGTTCCAGCTCCAGGCCATCACCACAAAGAACAGCCACAGGATGTACATCAGGTCTGTGGGGAAAGGAGGGGCAGGAACATGCTAGAACATCAGCTGGAGAAGGGCTCCTCACCATGGAGCTTTCTTTTTTTCCACTCGTCTAGCTGTACTTTCCTGTAAGCACTATGTGTGACACTTCTGTAACTTGGGGGGATAAGGGGGTGGGGATGGGTAAAATTATCTTTGATTTAAAAATAAATCACTGCTAGGCCCTAATAAATCAGAGTATGCTGAGGAGGGGATATGGGGACATTATTAAATAACAGCTAACTAGAAAACCCTTTTGCTTTCATTCTTGTTGAAATTCTTCCAAAAATCTATTTCCTGCCTTAGTAGGAAAGGCTTACTTACACAATAGTAAACATGCATAGAAGATAGATAGATGGATATACAAATGGATGGATGGATGGGTGGGTGGATGGATGGATGGATGGATGGATGGATGGATGGATGGATGGATGGATGGGTGGGTGGGTGGATGGATGGATGGATGGATGGATGGGTGGATGGATACCTTAGGGACACCTGGTCATGTTAGGGTCCCAGTGGACATCGGGGTTGGAGTTATGTCCCCCAAATGATTTCTTGTGTAAACTTAGGAAAGTCCTTCCCTGGCACCTACCCTACTCTCCTCAGAGAAGTCACAAGGGGAGGTCAGATAAGAAAGGCAGAGAGATCCTTTGTAAGCTGTATAGTGCTTTGCACATATGAACAGTTGTTATTCCTGAGGAATACAAAATGGGCTAAAAGGGAAGTGAGAGGGAATTCACTTTAGATGATGGAAAAACTTCCTTTTTCTGCTCAGAGCAGCAGCTCCAGGAAGGAGCCAGCAAGAGCAGAGAAGAAAGAAGGGTCTGCCACTAACTGGTTATGCCTTTAGGCTCATTAACTTCTCTGTACCTTGGTTCCCTTGTCTGTAAGATGGATTTGATCTTACATTCCTATTCCAGGAATTTGTTTGTTTTTGAGTCAGGAACCTTGGATGTCCACGGCTTCCCAGCCCACCTCTTACACTCCCCGCTCCACTCCCCTCCCAACCTCTTGTACTCTCATATTACGTGGTAGCAATGCCCATTGCCCACCCAGGACTCACTGGTCAGTGGGTCGATGCTCTGGGGGAACTGGTACTTCTTCCAGGGGCGGCTTTTGAACTTGCAGCAGAGCATGTCACAGTAATGCTCCTCCTCCACCGGCCCCACCACAGCTGGCTTTGTGTCCGGCTCCGGTTCTGGGGCTTTCTTGGCTGGGGCTATGGGATAACACAGGTGACCATCGGACCCAGCCCTGAGGCTCAGGTAGAGAATGCAGAAAGGAGCCCAACTACTGGCCCTGGACCCGGAGCTGAGGAGACCCTGGCACCATCCCACAACCTGCTACAAGCTCTGTGTGCAGAAACCAGGGTGCTCTCCTGGAGCAAACCCCATAGCTCCCTTACTAAGAGCAACCTGGGCACCTGTATGCAAACTCATACCAGCCAGCAATCTGGAACTGCCCCAATGAAGTGGTTCTGGGCAAGTTGGATGTTTCAGTTAAGTGTCTGATGCGTGTCTGTGTTTGGACCTCTTTGGTCCCCTCTGAAGGGCTGGAAGCATTTCATACCCAGGATTTCTGTCACCCAGGGTCAGAAATTAGGGAAACATCAGTCTGGCTTTCTCAGCACAGAAATCGTAGCTCCTTAATCTCTAAAACAAGGTGCTGAATGGGACCACAGCCTCCCTGTGCATCTCTGGTGATACTGGTGACCTAGAGGTTGGCTCTTATAGGCCCAATATGGCGATGTTTCTAGCTTTAGGGTTGTGACGTCAGGCTCTGCTAGGTTCATTATTGGCATCATAAGTCTAAGACATGGTTCTCCTTTGAAAAGACCTAGAAACTCCCCCGACAACAGAGTACATTTCGTATTTCCTCCGGGTACCTTGAGAGCAGGAAACCTTCAGATAGCCTCCTAAAAATATTGCAACTAAGATTGAACACGGCACCTTGAGCTGAGTGGCCGTGAGCTCCTGCCAACGGGCGGTCGGATGGCAACTGGACTTGGAGCTGAGCTAGCTGTGCCCTCCACAACTAAGATTGAAGGACAACAACTTGGCTGTTCCCCTTCCCCAATTCCCCAACACTGTTCCCCTTCCCCAATTCTCCAATTAAAAAAAAAAAATCTTAAAAAAAAAAAAAAAAGAATACTGTAATGGAGGCCTCTGAAAAAGAAAGCTGTCTACTTCTGGAGTGGGTTATGGACACCATCTGAGTGTAAGCCCATGAGATCCCAGTGGGGACCACCTGCCTGCCAGTGGGAAAAAGGTAGAAGGGTCAGTGAGGATACTTGTCCTGTGAGAGGGGGAGCCAAGTACAACTGGATCATTTGTCAGAGATTTTACCTTCCCACCCTGGGTAGATTGCTAAGCCTATACATATTGGACCCCCAAATCCAGGGAGTGGGGATCTGGGCTTATCTCAAGCACCCCAACCATTTCCTTGGGGCCCACCTTCACCATGAGTTGACAGGGGGCTTTAGGGTCCCATCCCCCTCCTGGATGGGCGGACCATCCTCAGCTCTGGACTCACAGGGCTTAGGGCTCTCCTCGTCGGAGGTGACATCAGGGTCAATGAGCTTCTCCTTCACCTTCTCCGTCCGCTCCTTGAAAAGCTTCACCAGCTCCTGGAGCCGGTCGTTGATGATGGCACTGTTCTGGCTGGCAGTGGAGGATGCCCGGTCCTGGCCACTGGAAACAGCCCCCGAAGGTGAGTGGGCTGAGCGTGAAGGGACCCCACATCCCCATGGAGGAGCTGAAGAGCGTCTGTACCCCACCTGGCCTAAAGGAGGCGAATCCTGCCACAGTTTTTGTTAAACCTGCTTTCACATCTCCTAGGAGGAAATTCAGTTTGAATAACACCCAGGGGGTCAGCTTTTGGAAAATGTACCATGCAGACACTGACTCAGATGGGCAGGTCTGAAAAATCTTTGATCTAGGAGGAAACTCAGTTCAGGGCTGTTAGTTCCATTTTGGGGTTCACATGAGATACGTGTCTGGGACAGATTAGAGAGGGGACATGGCTACTTTTTTAGGCTTCAGAAATAGCTGGTGGAAAAAATAGCCCAGATACATTATATAATATATCCTTTTAATGTATAGGAATTTAAACCGTATGCACTCAAAGTGAGAAAGAGAGAGAGAGGGAGAGGGAGAGGGGGAGAGAGAAAACGACAGCCTGCCTGACTCCACACAGCGTGAGGTGAGTGCCCTGGGTAAGTTGACATGGGCCTTGTGAATGGGCTGTCCTCTGAGTGGCCTCACTGTTGTCATCTTGCTGAGCTCAGTGTAATACTAGTGTTTTCGGGTCTATCATTTTTTTCCCATACTTTGAGTCACCGAAACTCAATCCAGCCACTCCTCTTGTGCTCAGTTGAGGAAGCCAGGCTGGAAACAACCAATGTGAGGGTCCTTCTGAGAGATGGAACGCGGGTGTGGTGGAGACATGAGCTGCTCACCCACATCCGTTATCTCCGTGGAGGGTAGTCCCTGGGATGTAGATGCACAGCCAGTGACTAGGTGTCCCGGGAGTAGCCATATGAGCTCTCACCAGTGGAATGTGAGTAGTCACGCTACGAGCTACTCCAGGCCTCCTTATCCAAGGGTGGCCTGGCACTCTCCGTTTCTATTGTAGGTAACCAGCAGGACCTTGGGAGCCATGCAAAGGTGATAGAGACTCTGTCAGCTGGGTCCCTAAACAACTGCATGGAACAGACCATTCCACTGACCTGAAACACTCAGCTAGTGACACGACTCTGATATATGTGACATCTCCTTGTTCCTTAAGCCACTGAATCTTTGGGCCTATTTGTTACAGCAGCTTAGCCAACCTAGCTAATACATGGGTCTCCCTGTTTTCTCCTTGAGAGTTTTCAAGGGTAACTATTATTATTATGACTGAGTTCTGCCTTCTTTTCTGATATTAAACCCTAACCCTATCTCTACCCTACTGCATCAGATGTGAGTCTACTCTATGATAAAACAGGCCACTGGAGTATGGGTGAGGCTGGGGGTATTTTTTCCCTGCTTCTTTAACTTTTCTGAACTTTCCATAACTCTGTTAAACATAAATTCCAAAAATTATATATAGAGAGAAAAGACTGGAAGAAAAGCCCAGTGTATCCTTTGGCCATTCCAGCAGCTGTGGCTGGGGCAGGATGGAGATCCCACACCAGAGCCCAGGGCGGGGGACTCGTCCTCACCTCAGCCACTCAGACTCTTCAGGAAAACATCTCCCATTGCCCCAGCCCTTCGGACAGTTACATGTCAGAGACTCAGGTCCCAATGCCCTCGCAGTGGCCTGTAAACATTGCTCCACAGACCAGCTGCATCGAATCACCTGAGGAGCTTATAAAGATGGATTCCCCAGGGCCCACTGTCTGAACTTTTGATGCAATAGGTCTGGGTGGGGTCTCAGAGTCTGTATTTTGAACAAGTTCTCCAGATTGGGACTCCCCGGAAATCCTCATGGTCCTTTCTCTCCCCCTGACACTTTCAGGGGTTCAGTGCCAGGAGCCGACTGCTGCAAGTGGCTCCCCTCAGCTTCTCCTTTACAGCAGAGCCTCTGTAGAGATGCCTCCTCCTCTAAACACTGCTGCTCATGGACACAGCTAGATCTGAAGGGCAAGCGCTTTCTGCAGATTTTGCAGAACTCCCAGGCCAGCCAGAAACAGCCTGGGCAGGAGACCCAGCCCCGTCTCTCTGCTCAGAAGCCACTGGCAGAGTCTGCCATGTGGTTCTAAAAACATCCATGCTCCCCACACTCCCTCCCCTCACCCACCCATCCCCACCCAGCCTTCTGACTCTCTGAGACCCCAAAGGTGCTCCCTACTCACTCAGTGCCCTGTGGGGTGGGGGTGTCTGACCAGGTGACCACAGGTGTCTCAGCTGGTGATGGCACTTTTAGCTCTTCGACTTCATCATCTTGGGAGGGCAGCCTCTTCCTGTGAGGACACAGACATGAAGGGACCTTCAGCGAGGGCAGGGGTCCCGGGGAGAAGTAAGCCAACTTTGGCCCCTGCAGATCACTCAGAGCCAAACCCTGGGTGGGGAATGGGACAGGGGATGGTACTGCCTAAAGGTCATCACTTGCCTGCAGGGAGACAAAAAGGGAGAAGGGAGGGACACAGCCATTCTATGGACCTCAGTTTCCACATTTGTTCAATGGCTTAGCCTAAAAGTCACAGAACTAACTTGGTCTCAGGCAAACCTGAGTTTGCATCCAGCCCTGCCTCTTACCAGTGTGTGACTTTGGCAAGTTATTTAATTTGCCACCTCAGTTTCCCATTTTGGAAAATGGGACTCAATCTGCCCAATTCAATGAGATACTTATCACTCGGTCAGACCTCAGCTTAAATGTCCTTCTCCCTTCCCCCTCCAAGTCTAACGTCGCTGCCCTCCCCAGCTTACCCCACTCCATTCTCTGTCACACCACCCTCTCTCAGCTACTGTGAAGACTTGAGGGCAGGCTCTCATTCCATCTCCTGGAAGGTCAGCCTCCCTCCCTTTGCAGATGTGCCCCAGGTGGAAAAGTAACTGTCCATGGGCCATGGAGTCCAGTTTCTAGTTTATGGTGTAACCTGGGGCAAGCCCATCCCCACCTGGAGCCCCAGGTACCCCTCCCTGAGAAATGAAGAATCGGAGAGCCCCCTGCTCATCACATCTAGCCATCTCCATTCAGGAAGGCTCCTGACCTCCGCTGAGAAATTACTCAAGGACTCATGGATGAGAGCAAAAATTAATAAAAAAAAAAAAAAAAAGAATTATGTCTCAATCCAGCTAGTGCAGGAGAAGCACTGGTAGCTCCCCTTTAGCTTACATACAGTCATTCACAAAGCACCGTGCAGCATCTCACAGTTTACCTACAGCTGGTTGCAGGACCTGGCTCAGGTTCCAAAGCTGACTCTAACCACGCAGCAACAAATGTATCTCAAGAGGCATAAAAATGTGTGCAACCTTGACCAAGAACCCCACTCCTGAGAAAGGAGCCGAAGGACAGACTGCAGAAGGCCCAAGAGATGTTCATAGCATTACGGACAGTGACCAATAAAAGCGGATTTAAGTCCATTCTGGAACATGGAACTGGAGGAATGTCACACAATCATAAATGTATGTTAAGGAGACAGCCTAGCAATATGGAAAAGGGGTCACTGAATGAGATGTGGTCTCACATGAGATGCAAATCAAATCACCCCCTCAATTAAAACCACACAAGAGCATGCGCCCCTAAACAAGGTATGAAAGAGAAAACAGACAAATAAAAACACTAGTGTGATGGGACTATAGATGATTATTTTTCTAGTGTTCTTTGGTATTTCCATTGTAGTATTTAATAATAAAATGGGGGTGGTGGTAGAAGTTAGCCTTGTCACATCTACTACCCCCTTCTAACATATAGGTGAGAGTATTTGGGACAGGGCTTCCCTGGACAGCTCTTTATAGAGTTCTACACCCGGAATTAGGAGAACCAGGAAGGGGGCATAGTCCCCATTCTAACACCAACTCGCTGAGTGACCTTGGGCCGCTGTTTCCTCTCTCTGGCCTCAGTCTCCTCATCTGCCATATGGGCAAGTGGTACAGTGATATAAAAAGCCCAGGAAGGGCCGTGGTTAAGCGCTAGCTGGGGAAGCCAGCGGCCCCGGTTCGGGTTCCACATATGAGGGCCAGTGACACTGCCCTCAAAATAAAAAAATTTAAAAAGCCCAGGAAAAGCATAAAAGGTGACCTGTGGGTCCCCTCAGTGGATCCCGGGACCGTGAGGGTGTCAACTTTGGCAGGAGAAGGTGGTGGCAGCTGGAGTGAGGGTGGGGTGTCCTCTGCGACGAGGGGGTGGCAGTCAGCCTCAGCGTATTCCACCTGCACTTCCGGGTGCTCTTTCGTGGCAGGCACTTGGGGAGAGGAAGGAGAGGACAGTCAGAGAGAGGGAGAGAAACCAGGTCCCAGAGGCCTTGGTGTCCTTCAAGGAAGCCACAGAAAGGATTTGTTGAGTGGCCTCTGGCAGCCTCACCTCCCAGTAGGGCACACAGGAGAGCTCCATGCAGGGTGCGCAAGAATGCAGAGGCCGGGGCCCTCTGAGGGCCATGTCACCCCAGCCACCAGTCCAGAAACCACAAAAGAAGCCATGATGCCACTGAATCCACCAGAGCTCCTGGAAAGCCTGGAGTCCTGCTCTCCGAAACCCCACCTGGTTTCTCTGGGCCTGGAGAAGCATAGGGGAACCCAAGGTTCGGGGAGGGGAGTAGCCTGGGGAATCCTCAGAAAGGGCATGCGGAGCCTGGAGCTCCCAATCCTAGGGCCTGGCCTAGCACAACCTGGATCAGCTGCTTCCCCTCTCTGGGCCTCAGTTTCCCCATCCCAAGGGAGTGGTGATGATGCCTTCCCAGGCTGGAGGGCAGGAGGTAATAAGGTCTATGGCCTCACACTCTTAAAGGGCCTCAGATGGAAACATTTGGAAGTTTCCTCCCGTCAGGAGGAACAGCTTGTCTTTGTACTATGTGTTACCCTGTGTTTGAGTACCCGTTTTGGTATTTCCTTGTTTTTGTCCATGCCAGGAACTCCCAGAATTCATTAACCCTACCCCTTTCCCAACCTCTGAGAGGCCCAGTGCCACATCTGCCATCTTAAGAATGAGTCCTCCCTGGGAAGCCTGGGTGCGGTCCTACTTCAGGCTTCGTTATCTTCCCCAGGAACTGTGGGGAGAGGTCTGCCCTGAGGCGGAGCTCAGAGGCTGCTGAGGGGCTGCGGTGGCGCCCCGACTCCCAGGCACGCCTGGTCAGGGCCTCCTCATAGAAGGCATGTGCAGGCCTGGACACCAACAAGGCAGCCACACATCCCCAAAATGGGGAGGGGAAGCATTTTGGAACACTGGGATATGTGGCTTTTTTTTTTCCTTTGATTTAATAATTTCTGTTTTCAAAATGTACAGATGGCGGGACCTGTTGTTCCTGCATCCTCACCAGCAGCTGCGGCATCCCCACCCTTGGTGTTTCTTGTGGAAATTACTTCAGCTCCATGCTGTAAAACTAGTTTAGTAAGCCCTGTATTAAGGAGCTCCTAAAGGGAGCTGGCCGAGGAACCACCCTCCTTCAGTCTCTCAGAGACAACAGCTGCGCTTGTACACTTACAGCTGGGAACTTCCTTACAGAGTTTGTCATACGTCACTTTGTTAAACAAGACTAGGTTATTGAGCTTGTCACGAACGCTGCCTGCAGACCACATCTTCTTTCTGGCCTCGCCCCCAGATTTGTTCACTGGGGCTTGGTCTTTCTGGGCCGACTTTCCCGCATCTTTTTTCTTCTTGTGATCCATGGGCAGCATAGCGAAGTTTGAAGAGCAGCTGCTACCACTGCAGCCTCGCTAAGATGCCCTACATGACATTTTTTTAATGGCTGCCATAGGGAAAGCCAGCACTTTGTGGAGTTTGGTGGAGAGAACCTAAGCAGGCCTCAAGACTTTGAGGCATTTGTTTCACTAGGTCCTAAGCTCCCAGGAGAAGGAGACTGAGAAGTTTTAAAAACTGAAGAAGTTTGTCAGACTAACAAGAGATGCCCCAGGCTATGGAAAGCAGGAGGAAGCTTGAGCAGAGGGAAGCTCACCCTGCTTCCTGGGCGACCTGGAGAGGTGAGCTGGAGGTGGGAGGTGGGGGTGGGGCGTAGAGTCACCCAGAATGCATAGAATGCTCGGAGTCCCACGGTGACCCCAGCGTGACCCCCAGGCAGCATAGAGTGCTCCGGCCTCCCCATCCAGTCTGTCTCAGGGAGCCTGCGAGGAGCAGATGCTTCCCCACCCCCTGACAAACTCGATTGCCCCTGGGGAGGAGAGAAATCCCTTAAGCCTGGTGTTTCACATCCTACTAACTTGGCAGAGTGGGAACTCATAGTAGAGATTATATTGGTTGATATTATATTGATTTATAGAACAACAATACTATTATTAAGAGCATAAAGAATAATGGTCATGATTAAATTGGTTTAGAGAATAATACTATTTACTGTTAAGCACTTCCTATGTGCCTGACAGGCATTTGTTTTACTGAACTGTAAGGGCTTTGTATATATTCATTCTTTTTTCTTTTTTTTTTTTTTTTTGTTTGTTTGTTTTTTTGAGGGCAGTGTCACTGGCCCTCATATGTGGGACCGAACCGGGGCCGCTGGCTTCCCAAGCCAGCGCTTAACCACCACGCCGCTAGGCCGGCCCTAAAAGCAACTGTTTCTTTCTTTTGTTTTTTGCTTTTTTTGTTTGTTTGTTTTTGAGGGCAGTGTCACTGGCCCTCATATGTGGGACCCGAACCAGGGCCGCCGGCTTCAAAAGCCAGCGCTTAATCACCGTGCCACTCGGCTGGCCCTTATATTCATTCTTTTACTCCTCTCGGCCACCCTATGAAGTTATTGTTATGTTGTCCCCATTTTGTGGAAAAGGAAACAGGAAGCACAAAGAGGTTAAGAAACATGCAGCAGGGGCAGGGTTTGGACCCAGGCAACCTGGCTCGAGTTTACCCTCTTATCACATCCTGAGGTTGGGGGACCAGCAAACACACAGAAGCGTCTGTTTAAACAAAATCTCATTCAGGGCCAAGCAGCATCATTGAAATGGGGATAGTATTCTTACTATATACATTGTCACTGCCTTGTCTTCAGCATCTAAAAACATTGAGCGTCACACCATAGGCGGCTCAGTCCACTGTCCCAGTGTGTCCCTGGGAATATTTTTCAAAGTGTGGGGCTCCCTAGGACCAGGGATGACACAAGATGACTTTAGATGGCAGAGACCAGGTAAAGCACGATGTATAACGGAAATATCCTTCCCATTTCAACTTTCTCTAGATCCTGAGTGCAGAGAGAGGGAGACTCAGGCAAGTGCTGCTGTGGTCTGAACACCTCTCTGACTCACCTTCATTCCTGAGTGTGTGGCGAAGAGAGCAGGCCTCAGCTGTGAGCCTTCAGCTGCCACCATATTTCCCCAGAAACCAACAACACGACTTTGTTTTCTGTGTATTTGTGGTTATTTGTACTTTTGCCTTCTATTTATAGCAAGCCATGCTGGTTTCCCGTTTTAAAGGTAATGTCAAGTTTCTTGTTCAAATACACTGAATTAAATTTAAAAAGCGAATCCATTGAAAGAAAAATAGTAAGCAAATAAAAGTGAATTGGTACAGACTATAGCACAAATTGAGGAGTGAAATGTTGGGTACAAGTCAGGGGACGCTTTGGAGTGAGTAGATTCCGGGCTTGCCCTGAAGACTGATCCTGGGTGTCCTCCTTTGTCGTGACTGTGTGCCACCTCACCCCAACTCTGTGCCCACGCCAAGCCAGAAAGAGGGCAGAAGGACAACAGTGGACCTCGTCTCATGAAATGTCCAGTTCTACCTGCTGACTGACCTCAGAGGCAGCCTTGCCCAGTGTCACCCAAAAACAAACAAAATCAAAGGGGAAAGGGGACGGGTGTGGCTTGAGTAAGGCAGAAAGTGACAGGCATTAGCCCACAGACACCAGTATGTCCCTGAGCACTTTGTCATCAGGCAGCAAGTAGCAGGAGCCCTAAGGCCACTGCAGGGACTTTGTCAAAATGAAATAGATCCAGGCAGGTTACACTGGCCCCTGAGGATGTTTCTTCTCCTGGTCTGCCTGTCAGCACCTGGGGGCCTCTCCTTTCCTGAACTGGAATTTTCAGGGCAGATAGCAACAGTCCTCAGAAATTCCAGCTCCCAGCAAACTCTCAAGGTCAGAAGTTTCTGTCTGCAATAAACCTCCACATTCTACTGTTCCTTTCCCCTCCACTGTTCCCCTGCCTAGCTCCCTGCCCTAAGCCTCTGACCTGGAGGTGTGAGTGACTTGTTTAAACCAGGGTATGAGTGACTACTTGAATTAAAAAAAATGATGATCTGTAGAAAGCAATGTTTAACCCAAAGAAATGAATTGCTAACTGTGGAAATTTAGGCACAGAGAGAATGGGACTAATACCCCACAAAGCACGATGACGGCATTGATAAGCAGAGGAAGAAGAGGTGGTTTTCCATGAGCCCAAATAGGGGTCCCACACCATGACCATGGCACCCATGCGGGGAAAGCCCAGGCCATGCAAAGCACACGTCACGGCGCGAGCATGCTGGGTGGGTGAGATCACACTACCTAGGCGACGGATGGAGCTCCTGGTCTCCTTGGCGAAGCTGGAGTTGGACAAGGCTGTCCTCCGGGAGATGAGGACAGGGATGCGGGTGATTGGGGGGCGGTAGCTGGGCACATTGGGGAGGTGGTCCTCCAGGTTTGGGGGGGCAAGGCTGGGGGCCACCTGGCCAGGCAGCTGGTCCTGGACCAGGCGATTCAGCTCCGTATCCTGGCTTGGCTTAGCCATGGTGCTGGGGCCAGGGGGTCTCAGGCAGAGGCGCAACTCTGGGGACTGCACAGAGGAACACAGAGTTGGGGGAGGCAGTGGAGGTGGGGCTCTAGCCCAACGCACACCTGCACTTGCAACCGCTACACCTAAAGTCTAGAGCACCACTCTTGTCCCTGGAGTTTAATGACAAGCACACCACCATGTCGTGTGGCTGGCCTGCCCTACATCTCTGAGGGACAGCTCGGAGCCCCCCAATTCCTTGTGCTCTCTCTGCTAACCAACTACCAGTAGCATTTCTCACCTCACACTCAAAAAATCAGAATCAAAGAACCTGGAATTCCACAGATCCTTAGACCCACAGACTCAGGACTCAAACATTCTTAGTCTGGTAGGATTTTCCATTCCAAAGAAACCCTGGAGCTCAATTAATTTCATTTCCAACAGAAGCAGTAACTTTTCCTAGGGCCCTGGCTCCCAACTGGGTTGCACATTAAATCACCTGGGGAGGTCTGGAAATGTCTGATGCTGGGGCCCAACCCACAGATTCTGATTTAATGGTCTGGGGTCAGGCTGGGCAGCAGGACTTTTAATGTCCCCAAATGATTCCTATAGGCAGTCATGTTTGAGAACCAGGGCTCAAAGCCATCACGGCTCAAAGCCATCACCTCTCAAACACTAATGTGCAGTCCAATCACCAAGCATCTTGTCATAATGCCGTTTCTAGCTCAGCAGATCTGAGTGGGACCTGCGATTTTGCATTTCCAACCGGCTCCCAGTGACAGCAAAGCTGCTGGTACTAGGTCCACACTTTTGAACAGTGGCAGACAAATGGCCGTGCCTCAGTGTTTCTCAGAGTGTGATTCCCAGAACACCTGCTTCAATGACCTGGGGAAGGGGCGGAGGCAGCCCCACGGAACCCGAGTCCACACCCAGGTAAGCCTGGCCTTACCTATCCATGTGGGTGCAGACTTAGTAGGTTTCCTACAGATACGTGTTGAAATTGACAGAGGATGTTTTTCAAAGACCAGATAGGGAACAAGCTTAGGACACTGGGGTTAGGACGCCTGGCCCCAGTCCCTTCTCAATCCCTGGCTGGCTGGAACACAAGCATCATGATGTCATGATGGCTTCCTTACTCATGTCCAGATGTCCTCAGCTCTCTCCAGTGCCTGGGGGGTCTCAGGATGAGAGGCAGTGATAAATATTAGCAAAGTGCATATGCTGGGTCCAGCTTGGAGCTCTTAGCAGTAAGAAAAAGCTCATCAAGACATGTGGAGTCTAGAACATGTCCTTAGCAAGCTCTGGTCCCAATTTTCACTCAGATATGTTACATTTGAGCCAAACCACTGCTGGCTGGTAGCCCAGAAAGCTGTGTTCCCAGTGAGGGAGGTGGCGGGAAGGGTTGGCTGGGAGCAGGGTTTCCCCAGGCCTGCTGGATTCCTGGGGCCTCAGGGTAATTCCCCTGGGGCCTTTGAAATATATCACCAGGCTCTGATAATGTAGCCTCAAGACCCAGAGGATGGGTTTGCCTGAGGATGGGGCAGGTGGAGGAACATAGGGAGGGTGGAGATGGAGGAATAGGAGGTAGGGTGGCCCTGTGCCTAGGCTGCCCCCAGCCTGAAACTATCTCGGACATTCTGTAACACCACCACCACCACCACTGCACACCTACCTCCTGAGCTGGTGGCCACGGCCTCCTCCTGCAAAAAATAAAGTGGAAACAGCTGTGACCATCAAGCCCCTGCCTAGCCCTCGTCCAGCCCAGCCCCTGTCGGAAGATCTGCCTTCAGGGGTCTTCCTGGGCCCAAGTCTACTCCTCAGCTGCCCAGCTGGCCAGGCCCTGCTTTCCCACTTTCTGAGGCATCCAGGGAGATGGCCTCCACACTGTAGAGGGCGGTGCACACAGGATCCCCAGACGCCAACACTCTGACTTGCCACATATAACGAGGGGACCTTATGCAGCTTTGTGTATGTGGGGACAAAGCACCTAAGCAGCCCACAGCCTTCCCCACTGGGCACTGCACTTCACAGTGTCCAAACTATGTACAACACCCTGGGGAGGGGGGTTAGCCCCATTTTAGAAAGGTGAAACAGAGGCCCAGAGTGGGGAGGTGACTTGTCCAAGGTGACACAGCCATGTGGGACCTGAAAAGCAGATCCAGCTGCTTCCCACCCACAGCTGTGTCACCCAAGGCCCTTGTTAACGACTTCTGACCCTGGTATGAGCAGGCTTCACAAGACCTACCACCCTGCTCCTCTTTATCTGGTGGGCAATCACCTAGGGGACCCCAGCCTCATCCGCTTAGACCAGCCCAGGCTTCAGAGGGAGCCGGGTACCAGGCCTGGTACAACTCCATACCTGGTGTGAGGTCCTCTGGGGCTCAGTCCCACCTACACCGCTTGGGTCCTCACCAGCCGGTGTCACCAGACAGCTATCCAGCAGGACACTGTGACCCAGAGAGGGAGGAGGAAAGGACTGGAGTTAGGAGTTAGGGGTGTGAAACGTTTCCTAAACCCTGCTGAGTGCCAGTTCTGTGCTGGGAGCTGGGGCACAAATATGCCTGAGAATGGGTCTTCACCGGTATGATGCTCCCAGCACAGGGGGGTGGCAGACCCCATGTCCTGCTAACAATCTCCCAGTCTGAGATGTGCTGCAGCAAGGGGCTGTGAAGGAACCAGCCACAATTCTGCCCAGGCACGAGGGCCCAGCAGAGGAGGTGGCCTGTGAGCTGGGCCTCAAGGGCGATGAGTTGACCATGAGAAATAGGTGAGGAAAGGTATCCAGGAAAGGGGAATATCCTGTGCAAAGAAAGCATGGAGGACGGTTTGAGGAACACTCCTCTGGGGTGTGACCAAAGGGCACTGGGTAGTGTTGAAAATATATGCCCAGCATTTCCCCCTCTGAGAGCGTCCAGGCAACCTTGGACAGTGAGGTCCAGAGAAGTGAACTGACCTGGCCAAAATCCCACTGCAAATTGTCACATACCACCCAAACATTGAACGCAAGGTCTTGCATGTCTTGCCATGCCATGAGATCAGAGCCACACTGCAACTGCTAAAGCTTTCAGGGGCCCCTGGACCAGACATGCATGAGTGATAGAGACCAGGGGTGAGGCTATAGAGAACAGAGAAGACTATGGCAGATCAGAGAGCCTGTGCCCACCTGAGCTGGCGACCCCACTCCACTTAGAACGGGGCCCAATGGCCAGATCTGATTTTCAAAAGGAGCCTGAACTGCGCTTTCTAAAGGTAGAATCTCCAGATCTTTAGATGCTGATAATTAATCCAAATTAATTTGTCTATATTATATGTGGGTATCCAAAAGTGTCTGTCACCAAGCCAAATTGGGGCCTTCAATGCCCAGGTGTGACATCTGGTTAAAATGGTGACTCAGAACCAGGGGCTAATTGATTTTTGCAGTTACAATTAGATCCTGCTTCCTAGCAGCCCACTCACCCCACCAACCTCTGTCACCAAGGTGCTCATGGAGGGTGACCTGTCGTGTCTACCACCCAGAAAACCAGCATTCACCATCCCCTATTCTTGGCCCTCCCGAGGTGGGAGAGACAGTAGGGGCAGATGGCAGCCCCCGTCAGTTTGGAGTCAGCAGCCTGGGAGCAGAACCAACCAGCAATCATGTTGTCACAGCTGCTCCCATGGGCTGTGTGCCAGGCTCTGGGCCCAGCACTTCACATGCTCATGTCTCCCTGAATCCTCATCCAAATAACCCTGAAAGACCAGGGCTGTGACTAATCTCATTCTAGCTTAGAAATCATAGGCTCAGGGAGGTCTGGCAGCCTGTCCATGATCACACAGCCTGTACAAGGCATGCATGGATAAAACACAGGTGTCCCTGACCCCAGGGCCACATACTTAACACTCCGGTGCCTGCCTCTGAGTGTCTACACAGCTCCAAGTGACATGGAAGAGTGAGTGTCTGCAGGATCCAAGCACCTCCATTTCCTTGATTGTATGGTTATTTCCATCCCGAGGGACCTGAATTATCAGGGCCATATTCCCTACCCTGCCCAAGAAGAAACAGATTTCCTTAAAAAAAAGCAAGGACACAGTATGACTTTCATGGCTCTTGGGCACTTCTGCTTTCAGGGGCCACTTCCTCCATAAAAACACATTAACAATTATATTTTGTGACTGCATTTACAGAAAGGTTCATATGTCAGTATTATATATTAAAACATTCTTTTCCATCTAAAAGTTCTTTTTTGTTTTTTGAGGCTGATTTTAAAAGAAATTAAAACAGTCTTGTGGGCCCCTAAAAGTACTGTAGGAACTGTGCCCCCCTGGATTCTCAGAGCAGAAAGGCCCAGGAAATGAGCTCCCCACAGTCTGCTCAGAGGCTTCTCTGGGTCTTGTTCATTCCTAAATCAGTCCAGGAAGTCACTGTGTGGCCGTGGGCAAGTCACCAGGAAGCCTTGGGCTGCCTCTGTTTGCTCATCTGTTAAGTGGGTAGGACTTGCCCAGCCTGACTTATTTGGGTGAGGTGAGAAGGGCCACTGAGAATCTCATGGAAAAATCAAAAAGGCTCCAAGGGCAGGAGTCATTTCCAATTCTCCATCTCTAAAGACTGGTCCACAGCTTTCCTTGTCTGTGGTACCAAGTGTTCGCTTTGGAGCCAGCCTAACCTGGTTCAGAAGCTCAGCTCTGCACTCGCCGGCAGGCATCCCTGGACATGTAGCGCGCTGTCTCTGAGCCCCTCTGGCCTCTCTCATCCATGAAACGGGATTAATAACAGATGCCTTAGCACCGTGTCTGGCATAGGAAGCAGTGCTAATCAAATGGCAGCTGTTATAATGATTGTTCTTGTTATCATTATTAATCCCAGAGGAGGCAGCCTTCTTCAGGGTTACGAATCACACACATGGCTTGGGAAATGTTTTTCACAAACATCTCCAGCTATGGAGACACCTATCCAGCCCTACCATGGGCCTGTCAGCACCACCAGGGGCTGTCCTGGGACCTATGTACCCAGTCATGTTGCCCCTGGTCGGCAGTGTGCCCAGTGCCTACCAAGAGCCCCTCCCGCCTGGCCCAGAAACAGCAGACCATCAACTTCTGGAAGGCTCCAAACCCCAGGGAATTCCAAGTGTAGGATCAGACCGGCTGAGATGGGACTCCTAGAGGACCCCCCAGCTCTCCAAGTTAAGGGTGCAGGAAATAGCAGCAGCCACCAGCTTGCAAGCATTTACCATCCTGCTCCTCCTTCCCCAAAGCACCCAGCAGGCTGTGCCCCCAAATTAAGTTCCTCACTGTTGCCTTCAGCAGACTCTTCACCTGGCACCCCAACCCCAAAAGAAGGAAGACGGGGAGCTCTTAGGGGAACAGCCACCTACTTGGGTCTCGCTGTCTTTGCCGACAAGGACGCTCATGGTGCAGGTACTCAGCTGGGGACGATGACATTCATCCCAACCCCCGGGACAGTGCATAAGAGGAGAATTGGGAGAGCACCAGCCCAGCCCAGCCCCAAGCCTGCGAGACTAGCTCTGAAGACAGTGTGGCTTGGGTGGTGGATGAGCCACTGATCCTTTCTGCTTCTAATCAGATTGAGGGGATGTTCAGGGAACTCTGCAGAAATGCCCCAGGGAGGCCAGGTGGGGACCAAAAGGCTGCGGTTGCTAGGAAAAGCTGAGCTGTTGCCGGCAGAGACCAGGTCGCTAGGCGACCATCTGCCCGTTACCAGGGCCAGCACGTCATCAGTAACTCCTGTGCCTCTGCAAAGCAGGCCAAGAGCATCCTTCCCCAGCCAGTGACAGCCCAGCTTCTAGCCCACACCAGACCCCTCTGACCCTGGCTCTGGGATCACTCCCTTATCATAGTGCCCTGTCCCTACCTGAGGCCTTGAGCCCATAAGTTTCCTGAGTTTGAAACTCTGGGTAAACATTTGTGTGAGCGTGTGTGGTCCTGCAGCACTGTGGGTAACTGTATGCATGTGCTTGTGTGCATGAACATGCGTGCAGGGTGTAGTGTGGGTATGTACAAGCGTGACCTATGTGCACAAGTGTGAGTGTGTTGTGTGTGCTTGTGTGGGTATGCAGGCTGTGTGTGGGTACACGTGTGTTCCTAACATGGCATGTGTGACTGTGCGACTGTGCAATGCAGAAGCGTGTGTATGAGCGTATGTACCCATGTGCACTGTGCACGGAGAACACGTGTAGTGAGTCATATGCGTGTGTGTGAGCACATTGGATCACTGGCCTTCTAGAGGTGTTTCAGCTCAAGAGCAGCGGCACAGGAAGGGGTTTTCAGGCCAGGGTGCTGGGCACACAGGCTTAGTGAGGGAACATCTTCCCCACTATGCACTCTACACAAAAGCAGGTGGAACGCGGAGGGCAAGCAAGGCTGCACTAAGGAAGCTAGGCAGCATCAGAGGGCCTCCCCTAAGAGAAGGGCAGTTACCCAGTAGTGAGGGCACCCAGAGGGCAGAATTAGGACTGGGTCACAGAAACCACAGGGAAGCGCAGTCAGTTTGGGTGGAAGAAATTATTCTGTAAGTCAGATGTGCATGTGGATGGAATGGGCAGCCTTTGAGAGGTTGTGAGCTCCCCATCACTGAAGGGAGGCAAATAGCTGTGTGGCCTCTTGCCTAGGATGGAAAGATAAAAGCAGATGACACTGAAATTCTGTGTTGGTTTCGTGGTTTAACTCTTTCCTGGCTGGGACTAAGTGACCCTCAATGGGGATGTGAACATCAGTGACCTTTGGTGGCGCACCCATTTTCACAGCTGGCCCCATAACCGTTACTCTGCAGGCAGTTACTATTATCCCCATTTTACAGATGTGGAGGCAAAAGCTCTGTGCCAGTACCCCGCTGGCCCAGGTCTCTGTGCTAAGAGGAGTGGAGCTTGTGTTCCTAACACTCACTGTGCAACCCCTCCCCAGGCTATGGCCAGAGAGACAGGTCAGGGAGGAAGGATGTGGGCCAGGAGGTCCTTGGAGGGCAGAGTGACGGGGTAATGTAAGGGGAGTGGGCAAAGGGGCAGATTCAATCAGTCTGTTCTGATCATGACAGCCTCCTCACTGCTTTCCCTGCCTCAATCTCTCCACAATGCAGCTGCCAGATCATGTCACTCCCTTGCTCACAAACCTTCAATGGCTCCCCACTGCTCCCAGGAAATCAACTTTACAGTATGGCCCCACTGCCTCTGAAGGATCATGTCCCACTGCTTCCACGGCTCCATTGTCACTGTTCCCTGGACACACCGGCCACTCTTGAGGAAGCAGGTCACTCCCTCCTCCTTGAAACACTCTCCAACTTGGCCTGCAGGCCCTGCATTCTTCTCTCTCCCTGTCCCCTCACTGGCACCTCATCCTCAGCCATTTCTGGTTCCTCCTCATTTCCATGGCTGTAATCTGGCCTTTGGTTCCCTCTATCCACACCCATTCTCTGGGCATCTCCTCCAGCCCCATGGTTTTCAGGCTTTCAATTCCATTTATATCACCAGACTCCCGACGTCATGTCCTCAATCCAACCTCTCCCTCCCTTAACTCCAGACACAGGCATCCAACAGCCTGCTCTTCGTCTCCATGTGTCTCCACCTCTCCATCTGTCCTTCTGTCCATCCCACATGCCTAACAGGCTTCTCCCTCTTAGTGCTTTCTCTTTTTTGAGAATTAAACTCTATTTGACACATAACATTGTGTAAATGTAAGGTATACAACATGTTGATTTGTTAACGTTAATATAACCTTTACATATGATAATATGATTGCCATTGGTGACAATTAGCATCACGGTCGTGTCACTTAATTTTCTTTTTTTTAGTGGTTGGAATAATTAAGAGCTAGTCTTTTAGCAAGTTTGATGATTATAACTTTTAGTGGTTCCTGATCTCCATTTTTAACCTTTCCTTGAACTGGACTCAAGTATGTGTATGGATGCTGAAAACTTTATGGATGTGGGTGGAGAATCAGCCACCGGAGCAGAATCCAGACAGGCTTACAAGGCATCAGAGGTGACCATGGGACCCGCCACTGGGAGGCTGGGAGGTAGAAAGACAGCTCTGTGCTTTGGCTTTGTTAATTACAGGAAGAACAGGGAGCCCACTGCGTGTGACCAGTCATTCATCCATCCATACGTCCACCAACACCTGTACCAGGTGTGTTCAGGGCTCTGGGAGGGACCATACAGTGAACACGACAGACCAAAATCCCCACCGCCATGGAGACTGCGTGCTAGTGTTTGTTTATATATATGAGAGTGGGGGGTGGGAGAGTTGCTTGGTAGTAGGTACTATGAGTCCCAGGTCATTATGAGCACAGTGGGGGACCCCCAGCTCCCCCCAGCCTCTCTGGTCAGTGCCCAGTGGCACACAGCACAGAAGAAAGGAAGGTATTCCTACCCCAGAAGCCAGGTACCCTTCCCTGTAGCCCCGCCTCCCGGGGCCACTCCTTAGCCAGGGGTACGAGTGCCTTACTCAGGCTCCTCCTCCTCCTCCTCCTCCTCCTCCTCCTCCTCCTCCTCCTCTCCGTCCTCCTCCTCATCTTCTTTCTCCTCTTGGATCTGGGACAGCTCCCTGAGATGACGTCAGAGGCAAGAGGTGAGCCCACCTGCAGATGCACCCTGAATCTACCTCCTGCCCCCATTTCCAGTAGGATGTCCTGTGGCCGCTGAGACCAGACCTGAACTCCTCAACCGATAATCAACCTGGGGACTCCCACCTAAGAAGCCCCAGGCTCTGTCTAGCAACAAGGCCTCTTCATGGCATGAAGGGACTGTCTCAGCTCCCACCATCCTGGTGGCAACCTAACGTCAACCCCTGATCCTCTCTGGGCCTCAGTTTCCCCATCTTTGCAATGTAGGTTATGGAGGACTCAAGACCTCCTATGATGTACTCACATGCATGTACAAGAGTGTTGATTGTAGAATTGCTTATAATAATAAACTTTTGGAATTACCCTAAATGCCCATCAATAATGGGCAGGTTAAATACATTCTGGCACATCAATACAATGGAATACAATGAAGCTGTAAAGGAAAATGTGGACGATTTCTAAGTACCGAAGGTGGGAAGATCTCAAAGTACATTGCTGAATGAATATACGTGTAGATAGGTAGGTTCATGTGACATGTTATCTTTTGTGCAACAAAAAAAAAAAAAGGGGGAGTCTATGTCCATCCATGCTTATATATGCTCAGAGGGTCCCTAGGATGTCACAGAATATGGCAGCTGCTGTGCCCATGAGGAGAGAGACAGGTGTCTAGGGGCAGGGAAAGGCAGATTCTGTTCCCACTCTATGCCCTTTTCTATCTTTGCCGTTCTATACTATGTGCTTATTGTCTTCCCAATCATTTGTTCAGGGCCTTCTCTGGCTCCTACCTGGGCATCTCTTCCCTGGCCTCTTTCTCCTCTTCATAAGCTGGAGCTGCCCCTGAGCCCTGCCGTCTGGTGCCGCCACCCTGATGCTCGTCCTCCTCCCAGGAGGGGTCAACCTCTTCTAGGACAAGATCCGGCTCTGCTGGTCTTCCAGGAAGGATGCTGACTGCAGGGAACATAGGGTGCAGGGGAGAGTGGGCTTGGGGCTCTGAGTTCCAGGGACCACCCAGGGAGCCTTGGTCATCGCCAGCCATACCAGCTCTCACATGTCACCATTATCAGTAGGACCATTAGCAACCAGAGTAGAGCGCAAGTGATGGGCTGAAGTCCACGATCATTCCCCCTCACTTCTTCCATTAGTTTCCTTCTTTTTCCTCTTAAGACACAGCTTCCGCTACAGTTAGTCTTTGTCTCCTTGGGGCCTCCTGGGAGTTTGTGCAGAAGCAGAAACAGTGCGTCTAACCACAGTATTGCAGGTGATGCCAAAAGATCCAGGCTCAGGGTCCAACTGCCACATCCAGATGCAGGGAGGCCTGGAATGTCCCAATGGAGGCAGAGAGAGCTTACTCTCTGCACACGCTAGATGCCACCCCCTGGTGACAGCATACTACATGCCTATAATCTCAACACCTGCTTCTGGGACTCTCTCTCTCCCTCCTGGACCTAGAGGCTCCACTCTCTAAGGGGATCAACTTTCTTGTGGAGTTGGTCCCACCTTCAAAGAGGAATCTGCAGTTTTCAACACTTCTCCAAGTCTGACAATGAAAACACTGTGGGGCTGTGAGCTTGGCAGAAGTGGGTGCCGGAGAGTCTCATCAGGAACCTAAGCCCACCCTCAGGCAGGAGAAAGGGAGAGATTGCCTGCATACCGGGTGTTTCTAAAAAGCTCCAGGGGCCTTGATGGCTCTCAAGCCAGGCATGAATTACTAACGGTAACTTTAAAGGGAAGCTGGCCTCAAGTCTTACCCTGTGACTTGGGAAGTTACTGTTCATGGCGTAGAACAATAATAACAATAACAACAGCAGTTACGTTTATTGAGCACTTACTATGTGCCAGGCCCTGTGCTAAGTGATTTACATGGGTTAACTCACTTAGTGCTCACATCAGCCTTTTGAAATGAGAATAATTGTTATCCCCATTTTACTTTTCCCTATTTTATATGTTATTGCCCATTTTACAGATAAGCAAACTGAGACACATGTCAACACCTTTTGTGAGGTGCTTCCCATGTGCCAGGCATGAGGCTGAATACTTTCTAAGAGTCGCCTCCCTCCTGGCGCCCGCCTCCTGGCTTCTAGGTACAGATGTTACCCCGCCTCACAGAGGAGCGCCTGCCTGCCCTCTAGGGAACCTCCCACATACACCTTGAACTAGCCTTTTCCACGGCCGGTCCTGGCTCCTCTGACCCAACAAGTAGCCCTGGGCTTTGACCAGGGAGGCTCCTCCATGTGTGGCCCTGAATCCAGTAATGGGGTGTGTCATACATGTCATTCTCTGTGTCTGTCCGGCAATGGTGCAAGTTCCTGCCTGACTCCTGCCTCTTTCCCTGCTGTGCTGTCCCAGGTGGTAAATGTGCCCCTTGCGGACCCCCGGGCGCTGGCAGCCTCTCTATAATGGGGGCTAGATGAGCCCAGTGTTTGGCATCCTGAAGAGTGGATACGTCCTTGCTTATACCTTCACTTTCCTTTTCATTAACCTTTTCTTTTTAGGTACTGTTTAGTGAGTAAGTGTTTTACAAGCATTTCCTCCTTTCAGCTCTCTGCCAGGTCTGCAAGGCATGCTCAAAAATGTCCTCGTTTTACAGTCAAAGAGTCTGTGGCACTGACAAGGATGGTATCAGCCAGGAAGGGCAGCCATGGGGCGCTCGGCCACACTGCTCCTGACAGAGCCCCGAGTGGGCCTGGTGAAGAAACCACTGTCTCGCCCCCTCTCCTCAGGCATCTGATTCACAGCTGCCCTGGCTTTTCCAGGGCCACCAGGTACTCAGGTCACAGATGGCCCACTGAAGCACTGTGGGAATGCGCAAGCTCACATGAAAACTGCTGTTCCATCCAGGGCTTCCATTTTGTCCCTGGCGTCCCTCATGGGCATGTCACCTCCTGGCCAGCAGCATCCTCTCTGCTGGCCTAAGATGCCCCTTAGAGCCACTGAATGGGGCTCTACTCCAGTAGTGAAGGTCATCAGCCGCATCAGGGGAAGGAGCTCCTGTTTCCTAGCTCAAAGCTTCCATCACCTCTGGCAGGCCCAGGTCCAAGACACTTCGGATGGGGCCCAAAGTTCAAGAACCCTGCTTTGATCACTTTCCCTACCTCCAATGCTTGCCCAGGCTCAGAGTAATCTTTGTGAAGTCATTCTCCTGCTCAACCACCTTCAGTGGATCCCCACTGCCTAAGCCTAGCCCCCTAAAATCAGTACCTAATTTTTCTAGCTTTATCTTCTGCATCAAGGACTGGCGATTAGCAGAAGTACCCACCACTCTCCCTCTCCTACCTGAGGGCATTTGTTCACCTGATTTCCTCTACCAGGCTTCTCATCCCCTCATCCACGCCAGTTTGAGACCTCAGGGGTCTCAAAATCAAAGGCCTATGCTGCCAGGGAGATGGTGTATATGGGTGAAGTGGAGGGCAGGTGGCAGCTGCTGCTCAGACTGTTCTCACAAGCATAGTGTGAGCCCGTTACAATTGGATCTTCCCAGTTTTCGAGAGAAGCCAAACTTCTTTCTATGTAAAGCCCCCTGATCTTTAAATGTTGGCAACTAACTCTAATTTTTGAGATCACTCCTTGCCTCACACACAGACATCTGTGGGCCAGCTGGGACCCGGGGCAACCAGCTCAGGACTCCTGGCTACTGTTCCTCCCTGCAACCCCCATACCACAGGCCTCATTTAATCCTCCCACTTTTTAAGCCTAAGTACTCATTTTAGCTTATCTGAAGCAATAATATGCAATCACAGTTTCAATGCGCTGATTTATGCTTTTTAATATCAATGAAAGCATCTGCTACTATCCACTGGTGGCTCTGACCCTCTGAGAGAAAAAATGGCCAAGCCTAAGAAGAAACTCCTCTGGGAAAAACTGTCCTGGGGGGCACCAACTGTGTGGCAAGCACCACGCTGAGGACGGTGCAAGTGTCCTCTCAAAGACCTTCCTTCACCGGCTTTCCCAGCCTTCCAGAGGGAAGTCCTCCTGCTGTCTAGCCTAAGTGCCACAGGCTTTCCCTTGCTCTGGTGGGAAAGTGCCAGCCTTGGTCCCCAAGAGGCAACTCTGGGACTGGTGGAGGTTGTTCTGATTCATCCTCATCCTGTCTGGGAGACTGGGAAAGGTCTGGGGTCGCTGTTCAAGGTGGGTGGGGGTCAAAGGTCACCCCCCCTTCTCTGCAGGTCTTCTCTTCAGGTCACCCTTCTTTCCTTCCATCCATCTGTCCATTTGTCCATCTGCACTCTCCCAGGCTCCCTTCTCCCTTGTTTCAGAGGCCTCCAGCTGATGCCACCCCTGAAACAAAGGACAAGACAGAAGGGTGGGTGGCTGGGTGGACAGGTAGAGGGAATGAATGAATGAGTGCCTGAATGAGTGAAAGATGGGAAGGCTGGGGGATGCAGGGCAGAGAATGGGGGATACTCATCCCCCAACCCCTTAGGGTCACCTTGTGTAGTGGGTTGACTAGTGTCCCCTCAAAACAGTCCAAGTCCTAACCCCTGGTACCTGTGAATGTGACCTTGTTTTGAAATAGGGTGTTTGCAAATATCATTAGTTAAGGATCTCAAGGTGAAGTCATCCTGGGCTTGGGGTGGGCCCTAAATCCAATGACTAGTGTCCTCATAAGGGAAAGGAGAGGGACATTTGACAGACACTGACAGAAAGGCAGAGATTAGGGGGCATCCAGAAGCCCAGGGGCACCAAAGATGGCCTGCAACCCCCAGAAGCCAGGACAGAGGCATGAACAGTTTATTCCTCAGAGCCCCAGGAGGAATCAACCCTGCCAGCACCTGGAGTTTGATTTCTGGCCTCCTGAACTATGAGAGAGTCCATTTCCGCTGTTCAAGGTGCCCAGTCCATGGCCCTTTGCTACTCCAGCCCCAGGAAACGAATGCCCAGTTCCTGGCCTTGGTATTGAGTCATCCCATTGCTGCCCCAGCACACACCGCTGACCCCCACACTCCGGCACGCAGAGAGGCCCTGTTTCCAGCTGGCTGAGAATCCTGCCGCCCTCCAGAGCAGCAGAGAGGAGGATAAGAAGGGCTAGAGGCTGTGTCCTCAGAGCTCTCAGCAGCCTCGGGGGGGTGGGGGGTGTCTCTGTTCCAGGGAGATTTTTCTGTTCATTAACCTCAGCCTCACTGAGTAACTGCTACCAGGCCAAGTGGGCTCTAGTCTCCGCTCCATGAGAACTTGCTCTGTGGCCTTGAACACGTCTCTGTCCCCCTGCCTTCCCCATTAGCCATGGGGATCCTCCTCTATACCCTCCAGGATGGCCATGAGCTCCAGGAAACAGAGTGAACCCTGCTCTGAGGCCTTCCCCTCACAAAGTCATCACAATTATATAAACCCCATCGTCTTCCAGGGCTGCTCTGTCAGACTCAAGCTCCATAGCCAGCTGGCCTGTCTGTGTTCCGGGCCATAGAGTACTTATGCAGACCACCATCGGCCTAGTGGGGCTGGGGTTGCAGACACGCTGAGGGGCATGGTCCTGGGGCCTGTGTCAGGGTGGAACGTGGCCACCACCCACAGGCCTTGAACTCTGCTTTGCTCACCTCTAGCACTCATCACAGGCCTGGCACCTAGCAGGCCCTCCATGGTCCTTTGTGGGTGGGTAGATGGATGGATGGATGGATGGGTGAATGCTCTGTACACCACATGCCTTTCTAAAGGCCGTGAAATGAAGGAAGAACAGATTTCGGACCCTCGCTCTCCCCTACTGGCTTCAGCTTGCCCCCACCCCCCCAGTCCTGGTGCAGGGCTAGCATGAAAGGCAGCACGCACCTCCCCTACCCAGCCATAGGCAAGGGGATGCCCTCCCAGCTCAAGGGAGTTGGAGTCTATGGGATGCAGTTTTCCAGGCAGACCCTGTCCCTCTCCCCTTACCCCACAACTGCGCAGCTGCCAAGGGGGTCATGGGGAGCTTGTTCTGGGTATTGTCAGCAAGAAAGGGGGCCCATCGACCTGGCCTCAGAACTGCCTCCTCTGGATGGAAGCTGGCAGGTCAGGTCGCCCCCTTCACCATCTCCCCGGCCCCCAGCAGGGGCTTCTGCCCATCATCTGGCTCCGGGCTGTGCTCTGGCTACCTGGCCAGGCTGACCTGGGGTGGGGCCTACAGAGCATGGGCTCCCACAGCTCCAGGTGAAGAGACCTGACTGTGCCTCCAGAGGAAATCCAGGCCTGGCTAGGGACAGCCAGCCCCACCACCCACGCTCGCTCAGACCAAGCAGTCCTCCCAGAGACTCACACAAGGATCCACTAACATGTCACTTACTAGTCTGCACGTCACATGTCACAGGGGAATCGGGCTCCTGCATAGGAACGAAGGAGAAAAGTACTGCTGTGGCCTCACTGGCCTCCCTGCTTCAGCTACGCCCCCTGCACAGCTCACGCAGAAGCAAGGGGGTTTGCCTCCTCCCCTAGGACACCCACAGAAGACCCCCTTGCTTCAGGCTCAACTCTTCCCTGCTCCTCCTCTCCCACCTCAGAGGTCACCCTCTGCTCCAGTCTCTCTCCTACCAGGATCACGGCTTGGTCCCACCTCAGCTCCTTTGCCAGGTTGGGCCCCATGGCTGCAAGGCCCTCTCTTTGGTCTCTGTGTATAAAAATCCTCGCCGCATTTCTCCCTGAGAGGTTGGCTCCACGCTCCATCTGCACGGAAGGCCTCTCCCCGCACCAGCACCACGCCTTCTCTGCCCCCTACTCATATCCCAGCACCCCTCCTCTCTGTGAGGGTATCTCCACTGACTAATCTTTCCTGCCACCAGGGCCCCTTTCCTCCTCTTGGAAAACCCCAAAGCTACGTTTCCTCTGCCACCTGCAGAGGCCACATAAACACAGAGCCTGAGGGCTCAGCCTGCAGGGAATGGGGATCGGAGGCTGCCTGTCCACCTCCTGCTGCCCGGGACTGGGATCCAGGCCTCCTGCCTCCCAGTTCCAGAAGCTTCTGTGAAGGTGCCCAATTGTCCCCAAGAGAGAAGGGCCAGGGGCCAGGTCTTGGAGAGGGAGAGGAAGAAGTGGCATGGATATGCTGGAGCCCTGGGTGGTCAAGAATGCACACAGAGCCAGTGGCTTCCTTGGAGCCCCACTCCTTCCCAGAACATTCTAGCCCTTTCTTTTCTCTGGGCCTTTGCACATGCAGATCCGAAAGGGCGCTTTCCAAACCACCTGACTTCACGTTCACCCACCCCCTTCCTACTTCTTCAAGTCTCTGCTTGCGGGCCACCTCCACTGAAGGCCCCTCCTCTGCACCCTACATCCTCTCTGCTCCCCACCATGGAAGCACCTCCCCCATCACCTGTCACCCCCTGACAGGCAGGGCTGGACCAGCACTTCTCAGGCCACAGTGCCTCAGAGAGTGTGTGTGGAATGAATGTGAGCTGTGCAGACAGGCAGGCTGGGGGTGCTGGGCTCCCTCGGCCTACTCCCTTCTTCCTTCAATATGATTCCCTCCCCTTGCTCCGCAGCCCTGGGACACAGGTCAACTATCCCACCCTTGCCTCAACTCCCAAGACCTCTCCTGACGCCCCCCAGGGCCGCCACTCCCCCAGCCTTGCACCCACCTGCTCCCCAGCCTTCCCACGGAGCACTGGCTGTGGCAGGGCCATCTCCAGCCTGTGCAGGAACCATGCCACCAACCTGTGGGTGGGAGAAGGTGGCCATGTCTGGGTGGGAAAGTGAGGCCAGAGTAAAATCCCAGCCCCCCGCCTGCCAGAAGACAGACCAGAACCCAGGCCTCCAGCCCCAAAGATCACTGTCCCCTCTCTCCCCGCCGGCCTCCCTGGGAAAGTCTCTGACTGCTGCTCAAACCCGCGTAGGTAAATAACAGCTGGTACATCCATAAATGGAGCACTATGCAGCCGTGGAAACAATGAAACGGACCCAGATGTGTAAAACCACCTCCAAGATACATTTTTAGGTGAAAAAAGCAAAACACAGAACAGTATATGTGGTTTGCTCTTGTCAGCAGGGCGTGAAATGTACTGACAAGCTTGTCCGTGCCTAAAACTGTGGGGCAGGGCGTGAAATGCACTGACAAGCTTGTCTGTGCCTAAAAACTGGGGAGGGAAGAGGAACTGCCGATTCAGCTGCCCTGGGAAGGGGCCCTGGAAACCCCTTTAAGTTTTCTCCAGGGGCATGGGTTACTTTTAAAATTTAACAAACCAGTTTTGTGCAGGTTGGGTGTTGCGCTGGGGCGAGGCACTGATCCTGCTTCCCATGGAAGGTGTGGTATTTCAGGGGACTCACCTGGCAGGGTCCCTCGGGGGCAGCAGGGAGGAAGCCTGGAAGTCTGGCTGGGGCTCTGGGGTCAGTTCCTCCTCGGGCTCCGGGGGGCCAGGAGTGGGCAGGGAAGGACTCTCTGGGCCCTGCAGCATGGGCTCCGTTTCCAAGGGTCGTTCTGGGGGCTCTAAGCAGCAGAGAGCAGGAGACTAAAGGTGACATGACAGGGATCCTCATGGGCACAGGAGTCAGATTCAAGGGGCCAACATGACTGAGTGGGGAGCCCACTGGGACCACTCACCTGCACTTATCAGACAGACATGAAACTGAGGCCCAGGGAAGGGGACAGACTTGTCTAAGATCTCACGAGGCTGTCCCAGGCCACTGCCTTCCCAGCTCGGACTGGGGAGGGGGTTCTAAAATTCCCCCAGAACAGCCCACTCCTGATAAGCACTGAATCCCTCCATAGCCTGAGTGAGTGCTAAGGTCCTCTGGGATCCCCCAGGCTCCAGTTGTACCCCAACCCAGCCTGTGACCATCCCAGGCAGTCCCTTCCCGGGTCCCCTCCCTATACCTGGGGCCAAGACAGCATCTGCAGGTCCATCTCTGCAGCCCTAGATCATAAACAGGGAGTGAAGGCATGCAGCAAAGCAAGCCCTGTGCACTCCCTGCCCTGGCCAGCCGTGCCCTGGGCCACCCTTCCCCTGAATCCCCCTGTCCCTCTGCAGTCACTCCCCTCATCAAGGACCCTCCAGGGGGGTGGGGGTAGATCACCCCCTCCGTTGGTCCTGGGGATGGGGCATGGGATAGATAGCTGGAGTAGGCAGGTCTTCCTGGGACCCCAGGAACCTTCCCTCACAGATGGTCAGCTTTCCGCTCCCCCTTTTCTTCCACTTACCTCGGAGGTGTTTGGAGGCTGAGGCAGCACTTTTTCCAGATTCTGCTCAAACCACTTGAGCAGCCAGGGCCCGGGCCTGCAGAGGGGATGGTGGTCAGCTGAGCGGCCTGACAGAGTGGCCAGCCACACTGTCCGGACTGCCGGCTGGGGTCCCAGGCCTTGCTCGGTCCCTTCTTCACCCTCGGCTCTCGTTCTGCTCAGCAGGGTCCTTGTATTGGATATTCTTCAAGGCTCCCAGGTGGTGGGGCAACGTGCCAACCTCAAATTCTGACCCAGGACTGGACCAGACTTTGGAACAACAGATCCAACCTTGGCCTCCTGGGCAGAAGGTGAGGGGGCAGCTTAGGGACATGAACGCAGCAGTGGGGCTCCCTGTGGCTGGAACACGCAGGTCTGGTCTCACAGATACGTGAGCAGTGTAGTCAGTCACACAAGGCCCCACACTTAAAATTTTTTTATTTAATGCTCTGTTGTCACCGTCTTAAGCTCTTAATAAGCTTTTTAAAGGAGTCCTGCATTTTAATTCTGCACTGGGTCCCACAAATTATGTAGCTGTCCTGGGCCAACCTTGGGGCCCAGGCCCATCTGGCCTCCAGGCAGCCCCTCTCTCCTCAGAAATGCTCCATGTTCTCAGGGGAACCCACGCCCCAGGCATGGCCCAAAAGAAAGCTGGCAAGTCCTCTGGAGGCCTTCATCCTAAATCATTTTACTGGTTCCACAAGTCAGCTTCCAGAAGACAAAAGAAATAAAGAGAGAACTGCAGTAACGAATAAATAAATGGAAAGGGTGATTATATACATTCATTAGTTCATCCTTTTGTTGAACCTCTCTTTGCTGAGTCCCCTCACTAAGGCAAGGACTGTGTTGGGCACTGGGGGTTCAGCAGTGACCAAGACAAAAGCCCCTGAGCTCAAGGACCCTACAGTCTAAAGAATGAATAAAGGAAGGAAGGAATGGAATGAATGAATGAATGAAATGAGTGGAGATGAGTGCATGAGTCTGGATTTCCAGTAGAGATTGCAAACTGGAGTCTTCGGGCCTATTTGGGGAGCCCGCAGTGTTCTGAAAACTTTTCAGTTAGCTGGCAACATCTAAAATTAAGGATTTGAGGGTCGGCCAAGTGGTGCAGTGGTTAAGAGCTTGGCTTGGGATCCCACATATGAGGGCCAGTGACACTGCCCTCTAAAAAAAATAAAGTAAAATAAAATAAAAAATAAATAAATAAAATTAAGGATTTGACATAAAAAAACACTAAGCTAAATTTCTAGCTTCTCTTAAAAAACTGGAGGATCTGGCCACCCTGGACCCACACTCCTGCAGGGAAGTGGGAACTGGATCTGAGCCAGGCCCCTCCCTGGAGAAGGACAGGGGCTCCCCCATTTGCCATTCTCACTCAGCCTGCCACCCTTGATGACAAGGCAGCCATCTGCCTTGGTCAGCTCGGAGAACTTTGAAGTTTTTGCCAACTGTGAGGCCAACCTGGGCACCCTAATGTCCCCCACGGTGGCCCAGGCCCTGCCTCTGGGTTCTACACGGCACCCACCGACATGAAGCCCATCCATGAGCAGCTCATCCATGCCTCTTCCTATCCTCAGAAGGTGGCCCCCACAAGGGGATCTCCCAGGAATCAATATAACAATCCATGAGTAGCACAGGGCCCATCATCCCCATTTTTTGGATGAGCAAAGTAAGGTCCAAAAGAGATGAAAGGCACATTCAAGGTCACACACTGAGATGGTGGTGGATTGGTGGATTGGTGGTGGGGTCTGCTCTTGAACACAGACCCTGGGCTCTGAACACACTGCTCCCCCCCGCCACATACACTATAGATGAGGCTCAGGGGCTCCCCAACCAGCGCTCAGGGATGGGGACTCACCCAGTGTCCTGGGCCCTAGGGGCCTCATTGGGTCCGTCTGCAGATGAAAGAAAGGTGGTCAGCAGCAGAGACCTACCCAGAGCATCCAGTCAGACCAGCTGAAAACCAGGTTTGAACCCCAGGGACAGTAAGATGAAGCTCGGGCCCTGTGTTCTCTCCCCACTGGCAGGGCCCATCCCAAACACCCCTCAGACCCACCCCTGCAAAGCCATCCTAGTTCCTGGCCTTACCTAAGCCCCCAGTGCTGCAGTGCCCAAAGACCTGTGCTCCTGCCTGCTGAGACAGACAGACAGACAGACAGGTGTGAGCAGGAAGCCCAGGTGCCAGCCTCTCCCCACCCTCCTCAGCTCCCAGCCCCGGCAGTACCTGAGCGGCGCCCTCTGAGCCATTATGAACGGGCTGCGGGACAATCTTCTCCACACCCTTCCTGAGCCAGGTCAGCACCCAGTCACTGGGACTGCAGGGGTGGGCAGAGGTACCGGCCCACCATCAACCTCCCAGCCCCAACCTGCTCAAAGGGGCAGTCCACAACTGAAGAACTTGGCTTGAATCACAAATCTCTTTGTCCCCACTGTGAGACTTCTGACACGTCTCTTCCCCCCGAGCTTTGTGTCCCTCTCTGGAAAGTGGGGGGCGCCAACCCTTGGTGAGTTAGGCAAGCCCAGTGCCATCCGAGCCCACCCCCATCAGATGCTCCGTAAGAGCAGCCAGTTTTCTCCATCACCTCGCATCCCCCTTAGTCGGGCTCCAGGGGTCCCCATCCTGCACTTGGCACACATCCTGTGCCACAGAAGGGTTTGAAGGTTTCCTGGGCGGGGGTGGGGAGGGTCCTTATGGCTGAGGCTGGTCAGCCTAAATATGAGCATCGTAGGCTCACTGCCTGAGGCCAGCCTCAGCCGCAGACATGCTCACTTGGACAAGCACCAATGGTCTAAAATGTTTGAGCCAACTGGGAGATTTTGAGTAAAAGTCTGGATTTCTGGCTTCAGGGGAACATGACAAGCCTTGGCCACACTGGACCTGCATTTCACCCAAGCACTGAGGAACCTCTGGCCCTACCCTCCATTTCTCTTGGTCACATTGCCCATTTGACCCAGGAGACTGCCACCCTTTGCCTGAGGCTCCCTCCAGCCAATTCCCAAGGTGTCCCAAACATTGCCTGGGAATGACTGTGGACCTGAGGGCGGTTGCAGGTCCCCACTGCCCAACAGCTCCCCAGCTTGTAAGGGGGGCTGGCCCTAAGGAGACGGGAGGGTGGTAAGGCACCTGTTCACTTCAGGAATCACAGCCCCCTGGACCTGGAGAGATGTGGGTGTAGTAGAGGCAGCCGTCTGTATGTCTGGAAGAGAGTCCCTCACACTTTAGACCTGGAGCCTCTGAGAGGCCCATTTCTGCCCTGTGGAGGAGGTCGAGTCAGAGGCAGAGGAGAGGGGAGAACCCCAGCTGGATCAGAAAGATGGAGTTCCAGCTCAGCTCAGTTAAAAAGTCTCTGGGAGCCCACCATTAGTTTCTCTGAGCCTCAGTTTCTTCATTTATAAAATGGGCCTGCCAGCCTTGTGGTTGCTCTGCAAGGTTCTCAGGGGAGAACACAACCCCTTCTCATTGCCGGTCCTGCCTGCCTGGGCTTCTGGCACTCACCCTGGGGGCCTGGGACAGCCACCGCTACTTCTTCCCCTTCGAATGGCTCCTCGGGTGGCTGGAGGGTTCAAACAGGACCGCGTAAGCCCTCAGACAGACCAGCCTGGTTCAGGCAGGGGCAGTCTCTGACCCACCCAATAAGGGACCCTCCTACTCTCCATAGGAACATACGTACAATTGTATTCTCATAATCGTCTCTGTAACTCCCTACGGCCTCACCTTCCACCTAGGACAATCCCCTCCTCCCAACCCCAGGCATCCCTCTTCCAGGGCTGGGCCCTTAGGCCCCTCCAGGGTGGCCCCCAGGCCTATCATCTCTCAGGAAGTTGCCCTACTTCAGTGGCCTGAGAAGAGGGAGGAATGTTAGAGAGAGTTATGAAGCCTTGGAGAAAGCTAAGGGGAAGGGGGAGTGAGAGGAGCCGCCCCAGGCCCAGCTCCCAGTCAGGCTCTCCCCCACCTCCTGGGCACAACTTCCATCCCCCTCCAGTAGCCAGGTGGAGTCTGGCCTCTGTCACCTTCTTCTCATCTGCCTCTGCAGCATTGCCTCCTGCTGCTACATGCACACATGCGCATGTAAACAAACATGCATACACAGACACACAGATGTGTGCATACTCATTCTTAAATACATTTACATGCAGGCACAGACAATGCATACATGAGCACACATACACATGTATACAGATGGCAACCCACAAATCATGTGTGCACATGTGTATACATGCACAGACACGAAATTAGTACATGTGCCACACATACATGTGAAAGGCACAAAACGCATGTATCTATATGAGTATGCATGAGTATACATGCCCTTACATACATTTGCATGCATATAGACACATGCAAACCTGTGTATACACTCATGTGCATGCATGCAGTCATGCACACATACATATACCTCAAGTATACATACAGATGCATGTGCACATGTATTTGCATATCTACACAGACACAGGTGTATGTGTACACACATGCACTTATCTATATGCTCAATCACATAAACACAGGCATATAGACACACACATGCATACTTGCACTGACACACAAACATGCAGTACTGTACACATCATTCCATGTGTGTATCAACACAATCCGAGACATATGCATATAGAAGCATACTGCAGACACACAGACATTTGCATAGGTACATATACATATGCATGGATACATGCACATACACACAAACTTCTGCATCTGAACAACACACGTGAGCATAGAGGCACAGAAACACAAAATATGTATATATGTATACATGTAGACACACACAAAGATGTCCATATATGTACACACATACATATACAGACACACAAACATGTGCAACATTCACAGACTCAGAAACATATCCATATACACATTCTAACATGACACATATGCATATGGAACTACAGACACACTAACGCATGTACACATACACACAAACATGTATGGACACACATGCTTATGCATATACACACATAAATATGCATGCATGCGGTCACGTACACCCAATTTGTAAATATACACACATGCACAGACATATTACTTAAGGACACATGACATGCATATATACATATATACACATGTGTGCACATACATATATACACATGTGTGCACATTTGTGTGCACATATGCACACAAATCCTATACCTGAGGAGCTCACTGTTTCCTAAACCTGGCCTGCAATACCTCAGTAATAGACTTTCCTCTGCTAGGAGCGTTCTACCACCTCATGAACTCCAGATACAATTCAGCCCAGCCTGCTGTGTAAGGAAGCACACGCCTGCCGTCTTCCAACCTCCAAAGATAAGATGACTCCTAATTCTGAGCTCACATAGTTCTCTGTCTGATATGCTTTTTTGGCCCTCCCAGCAGAGGGAGTGAGCTAAGGCCATTGTTTGAGTTCACCACATTTCCTCATCACCTCTGTCTCCTTGTAGAATGACCTGGCCAGGTACTTATCTGCTGACCCCCCAGGGACAATGCCTTATTCATTATGCTCCCAGCACTGGGAGCCTGGCATCCATTAAAAGCTAAATCAAATCTGTTTAACTGAGCTTCTGAATTAGTTGTCATCAGGCTCCTGGATGAATGGGATGCAGACGGGCAAGCTTTGATGTGCTCAAAGGAAAAGTTCTAGGGCAGTGCTGCTCAAAGTGGGGTCCATAGACCAGTGTCAGTCTGCAAGCTGTTACTGTTACACAGTGAATAAGCAGTTTGCACCTGAATGTATATCAACACACTACTTCCTTCATAAAGAAAGTCTTACTACAAAACAAATACCAACTAAACTAAGCAGTATGCTTAGTTACCTAGTAGATTTACATTCTAGCAAACTCCTGATCTCGTTGTAGACTGGTAACAAAGGGTTCATGGTCTGGTTACTCCCAGGAGCTCCGTTTTAGACTCTAGAGGTTGCCAAACAATGGCCTGTGGGCCAAATTCAGCCTGCTGCCTGCTATTGTAAATTAATTTTATTGGAATGCAGCCATGCTCATTCATTTGCATATTGTTTATGGCTGTTTTCACATTTCAGTGACACAGTTGAGTAATTAACAGAGACTGCACGACCCACAAAGCCTAAAATATTTACTGTCCAGTCTGTTACAGAACCAGCTGACCTCCACGTTTCCTTCTGGCTCCAACCTTCTCTGTTGTGGAAGGTTCATGGGGGCAGCTGCCCCAAACTGGGAAGCTTCTTACCAGGGGCTCGGGCTTGTCCTCTAGTTCCTGGAGGGCTGTTTCAGGCTGGGGCTCAGATTGCAGCTCAGCCTCTAACACAGGCTCTGGCCCTGGTTCCTCCTCCTCCTCCTCCTCCTCCTCCTCCTCCTCCTCCATCTTGGTCTTCTGAGGGGCCCCAGGGGGCTGAGGCAGCACCCTCTGGACCCAGCCCAACATCCCAACACCTGTAGGGGACACAGTTCTTAAACCTCCCCAGAATGCTCACAGTTGCTCCCAGCATTTGGGGGCCGCTTTTGTGTGTTACACATTTCCCTATCCTCACACATTTTTAAAAATATTTTTGCAATTTTATCTCCAGATATTTATTTACCTTATAGAAATATTCAATCCCACAAACATATGTGTATAAAGAGGTGGGTCACAACAGTGTTATAGCAAAAGATGAAAAACATCCAAATATCCATCAGTAGAGATTGGTTATTGGAAAATGCCTAAATGTTCACCGGTAAGAGGGGCACATATTAACTTAATTATAATACATCCAATAATGGAACATTATGGAGCCATTAACAAAAGTAGATGTATGTGAGCTAACATGGAAAAATGTACATCCTCTGGACTGTCGTCATAAGCAAATCAGTTAAACTCTTAGTGCCTCAGTTTGCTTGTCTGTAAAATGGGATGTTACTACCTCGTGGGGGTGATTGTGAGGATGAAATAAACTGGGAAGAACAATGACTAGCACACACTGAGAGCTCAATAAATGTTGGCTGTGACCATTACTTGGTGTCAAGTAAAAAAGCTTATTGTGGAATATTGGCATTCATGTTTAGCATAATCCCATATAAAACTTTAAAAATACATTGTAAGTAATATATAAAATAGAAACTCTATTTTGTTTAATATAAGGCAAAATCAACCCACTTTCATGATCTCAAATTTTTTAAGGTAAAAGTGAGAGGTAACTCCCTTTTTCATGGTTTACTGGGATCTTTTATGGGGTCAATTTATATGGGGTCAATTTCTGGTGTCATCTCTTCGGGGAATGGAGAGCCCCTGAGTTTGTGATTAGATCCCTACAGGATGGCCTGGCCCAGCGGGCACCACACAGGTCAGTGTGTGCAAACTCACAGCCTTGAAAGGGCGTTTTGGGGGCAATGACCGACACAGGGTGCCCTGCTGCCCCGGCCATGGGCAGCCCAGATGGTGGTAGAGTTTTTCTCTGTCTCTCCTCTGCCAGGGACCCTCCCCAGGCTGAAAAGGGCAGCTACAGCACTCAGGATCCCTGCCCCAGCGCCCAGCTCCTCAGCCCCTGGTCCTGCTGCCTGCCCTTTTACTCACAGCTCTGAATTCAGTCCCCACTGAATTTGGCCCCAGTCTGGCCTCAGCAGCCCAGCTGGGCAGTGGGTGGTGACAGAGTTCTGACTCAGTCTCCTAAAAGGTGAACTTGGGTGAGACGTGGTCTCTCATTTCCCTGCTAGGTAAGGGTACAGACACAGAGGTTACCAGACTCAGGAGAGCCCAAGGGAACATGTTAGGAAGGTGGATTTCTCTGACCCCTGCCAGCCATAGGCAGCCTCACAAGCCCAAATTGACCTAAGTTCTCTCTACCTACAGCCACCTGGCCCCAGTAAAAATAAGTGTTTTCATCACCACTTTCCAGCAAAGGAAATGGAGGCACAGAGAGGTTAGTAGACTTGCCCAAAGGAACACGGCCAGTTAGCGGCCTAGCCGAGTTTACGCTCAGGGCTGCCTGGCTCCAGGTGTCCCCCATTTACACCGGGTAGAGCTGACATTTGCTTTTTCTGCAGGCCAGACCTGCAAACCCTCTCACGGCAGGCAGCTATTTAGGCTCAGGTTTCTGAACCTTCTGGAAATGACCAGGGAAGCCTTCCTCATTCCCAATTACAATCCTTCCCCCAGACTCAGCCATCTCCTCCGAAATGGAAACTTTTGCGAGTCCCTCCTATCTTTTGGCCATGTCCGGGCTGACTGCACTTTGATGAGGCCCTGTGGATCAGGCAGGAAGGGGACCTGAGAGTGGCCCCCCAGGACAACAGTGATGCTCGGAGCATCTTCTGGGAAGCTGGTCTAGATACAGATTCCTAGGCCCCTCCATACTCTTTGCAGGACCCAGAATCTGCATTTCACAGGCCGCCCTGGAAGACTCTCCTGCACACTAAGGTTTGAGCCCCACAGGAAGGCCTCGAGAAGGGAGCCCTGGGTTTCCCAGCCTGGCCCGGTTCTCCAAGTCTAAACACCTTACTAGAAGGACAGCGTGGGATCCCATAAGCAGTCCCGCCGCCCCTGAGCCACCATCTCATCCTGAGTTACCTGCTCAGATGCCGACCAAGCCAGGAAGTGCCTTCTTCCTACCACCGGCAGCTGCCTCTCAAACACAGCGGGGATTAACTGTCTGCACTGGGGCCAGGCCCTGTGCAAAGGATTAGCAGGTGCCAAATAGGGAGGTGGTGGTGGAAGAGAGGAGGTTGATGGTCAGGGAGCAACTCCCCGGGGGCCAGCAGAGATCTAGGCCCCAGGTGACCCAGGTTTGGTGTGCCATGAGTTACAACGGGACCTACTCAGGTACCAGGGCCCCAGCTCCCCACATACCTTGGCCAGGTTGCAGGGTGGCTGGTGGAAGAAGGACAGCTTGGAGTCCCTGTATGATTTTGGGAGACTCCTCAAGGTGGCAGGGGCTTGTCAACTCTCATTCAGCAGGGGCAGGAGGCACACCCCAGCCCTCCAACCACAATGCCAGGATTCAGGGAAATTCTATCTGGTCCAGAGTCTCAGCAGCCCCTGCCTTGGGCTCTGCCAGAGTGGCTGTGGTCCCAGGGCTGGGCCTTTAGAAAGGATCCAAGGCCAGTGCAGAAATGACAGGGCCTGGACTAGACGGGTGGCAGCAGAGACAGAGAAAAAGAGGAGGGGAAGGAAAAGGGAAGTCTGAGAGGGCAACTGGGTGGCAGGTGGTACCACTTATCACAAAATGTGCAGTAGGTGATGAGGGTGTGTGTGTGTGTGTGTGTGTGTGTGGGTGTGGGTGTGTGTGGCTTGTGGACTAGACAAAAGTGTTGGGGGCATCAGCTCAGCTTGTAGCTGATGCTTAAATCATAGGACTGATGAGATCACTCAGGGAATCAAACATAAAGAAGGGAACAGGACCAAAGATGGTTCCCGGCACACTCTGGCATACCCTGAGGTTGGGGAAAAGAGGAGGGGCTAGGAGAGGAGACTGAAGGAGCCCCTAGTGAGGGAGGAGGAGAACTAGGAAGCGGGGTGTGCTGCAAGACAAGAAGGGTGAGTGTGTTGAGGGGGAGGGTGGTCACATGGGACCATGCTGTGAGCGGAGGCTTGACATGTGCCCCCCTGGGTTGGGCAACCTGGAGACAGTGGAGCCCCTGGGGAGCAGGCAAAGTCAGGTCTGCCTGGGTGAAGAGGAATGGGCTGTAGGGTGAGGAAGATGAACAAAGCTCAGCCACCCCAGTTTGGATGATCATGTAAACAAAGTTCAAAAGGAGCCGGATTAGCCTGTCTTGTCTATGGCTGCAAACAAAGGTAGTAAAACTATAAAGAAAAGTTGTGGTTATACTATGCGGCAAGAGAGAAGTTACCTCTGGCAGGGGCCGCGGGGTGTGGCTGGGGAGGCTTTTAGGGGCTGGCAGGGCCCTGCTTGCTTTCTTTGGCCTGAATCTATTTTTTTAAAGAACAACTTGATTAAGTTTTAATTTATATGCCATAAAATTCACCCTAAAGTTTTAGGGGTACCACCCAATGATTTTTAGTCAATTGTCTGGGCTGGACAACTAGCACCATCTAGTTTTAGAACATTTCCAACACTCCATCGTCCCCAACAAGACCCCTTGTGCTCAGTGACAATCCCTCCCATTCCCACCCCAGCTCCAAGCAACCACCCATCTCCTTCCGTCCCTAAGGATTTGCTGTTTGTGGACATTTTATATAAATGGAACATACAATGTAGGGAGTGTTTTTGTGTCTGACTTCTTGCATTTAGCATGATGTTTTTGAGGATCGTTCACATTGTAGCGTGTATCCGTTCTTCATTTCTTTTGAATTCCCGAGTATTCCGTGGTATAGATGTACCACAGGCTGTTTATCTGTCAATGGACATTTAAGTTATTTCCACTTTTTGTCCACTATAAAGAATGCCGCCAAGAACATTTGCGGGCAAGTCTTTGTGTGGACATACATGATCATTTCTCTTGGTAAGATTCCTAGAGGTAGAATTGCTGGGTCATAAAGTGCATTTATGTTTCACTTTTTTAAGAAACTGCTAAACTGTTCTTGCAAAGTAGTACCCCATGCCTTGATTCTTGAGTGATAGTTTACCCAGGGTTTCACTTAGGAAATTATTGGTTACACTATTTATTTATGCAGTTTCAGTATTGTGTTATGTTTTATAACTTTCAAAGAGTTCAAAAATAAATTTGGGGTGGTGAGTGGAGTCAACTCTGGGAAAGCTTTCCGTGAGGGACAGGCCTTGGGGATGTTGCTCTGGGGCCCTTATGGGGCACTGTGGAAGAACAGCCAAGGAGCCAAATCCTACAGCATCTCACAGGCTGTTTCTGGGCAGGTGTATGCAAAGCATATGTCAATAAATGCAAATAAGTTAGGCTGTCCCAGGGTTTCCTCACCTGGGGTGGGAGGAGTCTGTCTCCAATGGTTGTGACCAGGGTGATGGGCATTCCTCAAGGCTTTGGGGTGCTGGGCTTAGTCACTCCGTGACCTTGCTTTTCTGGGAAGGAAGGACAAAGGCTGCAGGTCTGCATGGGGCTGGAGATGATGTATCACCTGCTAATCCCTGACCTGCTGAGGCCACCATTCTCCCTGATCCCCTTAAGCTGACCCTAGGTCATGGCTAATCTCTACCCTTGTATCCCCAAGCGCTGCCAGGCAGGGCAGGGCCCTCTTTCCTGAGGTTTACAGGGAGGGAGGGGCCCTTCCAGCTCACAGATACCCCTTGTGGCAGGACATAAGACCCTTGCCTAACACAAACAGGAGGCTTGAGGCCCAGAAAGAGACAGTAACTAGTCCAGGGTCACACAGCCTGCCCTGGCCAGCCCTGACATGACCACCCCCAGGGAGCCCCAGCTCCCTGTCCAACACTTCCCAACATGCCCAGCCTGAGGCCCAGGAGACAGCAACCTTCGGGAAGGCTGAAATGGGGGTGAGGGAGCAGTGAACAGGACCCCTGGCAGCAGGCTCTCCTCAGCAGAGCATGTGGTTGCCAGGGTTGCCCAGGAGTGGGTGCCCTCACAATCAGGCTGCAATGGGCATTGTCTATGCAGAATGTTCCTTTACCCCCCTGCTGATTCATAAGGCACTGGGGCCTGGCCCATCTCCCTGCCTCTTCTCCTCACCAAGCAGTAGGAAGAGCAGAAAATCCTTGTAAGCCTGTGCACCTGGAGCCTGCGCCCTGCAGATGAGGCAGCCTCTCCCCGCTCCTCTTACTGCTCTTCTCTCTGTCCCTCCCCCTGAAGGCCCACCCCCTGGGGCTGCGCCCCTTCCCTCTCCCTGCTCCTCCATGGCCCTAGGTCCTCTCTCTTCCTGCCTCCCTACCGCCCATCTCCACCTCTTACTGGGTCAACAAATTCTCAGTCAAGTTTAAATGGCTGAATGGCTCCTGGGAATACCTGCTTTTTAAAAGCAGGCAACGCATAGCCAGCAATGTTTTCCTAGTTCATATCTATCTGTCTCTCCCCTCCTATTCTGTCTCCCTGTAGAATTTTGAGTAAATGCCAGATACCTTAGCTAAGGCCCAAAGTCCATAACTAGTTACCCAAAGGCTAAATATGAACCCATTTGCTGCTGTTTCTACCTGCTCATTATTTAAGAATAGACTCAAATGCCACTTCTTTCAGACCATTCCCTGAATGCCCCAGCCCCAGCCTCCCCAGACACAGGGCACTCCCCTGTACTGACCTCTGTCAGAGCCCTAAGCACACCCTGTGTGTGTGTCACGTTGTCTGAATGTCCCTGCCATCACATGGGGCGCTTCTGAAAAATAGGACCTGGCACATAGTAGGTAGACAAGTCAACACTGGCCAAGGTTATGTGCCCACATAGAAGGGTGTCTGGCTGGCCTGAGCCCAGGTGAGCCCCTTCATACTCTCCGCTCCCTAGCCATGGCCCGCATCATCGACCTGGTGCCCTGGGGGGACGGCTCTGCCCACGCGTCCGCGTCCCCAGCCATCCTGCTCCCGATGGAAAGGCAGCGCAACCAGTTGGCCAGCGTGAAGCACCAGCTCTACCACCCGGCCCTGCCCAGCCTGCGTCGCATGGACATGGACTCTGTCAGGGCCTGCTTGTCGGATGAGCACTGCCAGTCCACCACCTACTGCTGCAAAGGTCATGCCACCTCGCCTGCTGCTGCTGTGGGGCCCCTCTGCGCCTTTGGGGAAGGGGTGGATGGTTCTGAAGAGAGATCTGGGAGGGAAAAGCCATGAGTGTCAGGTGAAAGCCTTCAAGGGGCTAGTCCCAGCTCTGCTACTTTCTACCCAGGGAACCTTGCCCAAGCTCTGAGCCTCTGTTTCCTTATCAGTCACATGGGAATGATACTGGGGCCTGCTTCACAAGGCTAGTGCGAGATTAAAATGAGGTAAGGCAGGAAAAGCACTTAGCGTGGTGCCTGACACAAACTGGGCACAGCAGGAGTAATAATATTAGCAATGGTATCAACTTCTGCCCATCCTCTCTCCACCTGGCCAGATGGAGACAGGCTCTCCTCATACCTCCCATGATCCAGAGGACAAGGGCACAGCTCAGGAAGGGCCCCGATGCTAACTAAGCTCAGGGGCCTGGACTTTCTCAGGAGGGAAATAGGAACCTCTGAAGACTTTAAGCAGAAGAGATTTAAGCATCGCAGGGGAGGGGGATGGAGGATGGCGCAGGGGGACTAGAGGTGGATAACATGGGGAGGGTGTGGTTAGGACACTGTGAGAGACCACAGTCTTTAAAAGGAGTGATAGTGTCTTGGCCACTGGCAAGGGTTTTGGAAGGTATTTAGGAGATAAAATAACAGGATTTGGTACCAATGTGGGTAGAGAGACAAGAGTGGGTATGATACACTGGTTCCAGCTCAGGTGGGTGAACATATACAGACTGCATGGAGATTGCCAGAGGTCCCACACAGGGACCTGCGGGGCCAAGATGGGAAACACAAATATGGGAATGGGTGAGGAAGCAAAGGGGAGGAAGCGGCAAAAGATGAAGTGGAGCCCCCACACCTGCCCATCCACAGGGGAGCAGCTACTGCCCCCCACACACACACACACAGCTATGTGGGAAGGATCGACACAGCTATCCGATCTCCCAATTTCCTGGCTTCTTTCAGAATCTGGGTTTTTAGGGAAAGCTTGCTCTTGGTTTAGATATATATTCTATTGCAAGTATATGGTTTAATAAAAGTAATAGAGTCACATGTTTAAAATTTAAAATGCTGTCACAATGTACATTTAACAAGTCTTAACTCCTCCCTCTCCTCTAAGCCCACTTACAGGTAACTTTCAGTTTTTAATGTATCCTCTCATTGTTTACTATTGCAACTACAAACGTGTATTATTTTGCTCACCAACTTTTTATTATGAACATATTCAAACAGGAAAAGTTGAAAGAATAATACTATGAACACCCATTACCTTCCACCTGCTTCCATTAATGTTTTGCCATATTTGTTTCCTCTCTCTCTCTCTCTCTCTCTCTCTCTCTCTCTCTCTCTCTCTCACACACACACACACACACACACACACACACACACCAGCAAGCAGCTCCCAATAAGAACAACCTCCTACATGACACCATATCATTATGACACCATATCATTATCGCACCTGGGATAGTTAGCAATAATTCCATAACATCTAATATTCAGTCCATGTTAAAATGTCTCCAATTATCCCAATATCTTTTATGGCTTAAAAATTTTGGAGAAACCAGGATTTAATCTAGGATTGTACATTGCAATTGGTTGTTATGTCCCTTTACTCTTAGCCTAAAACAGTCTCCCCACTTTCCATTTCCCCCCCATAATATTGACTTTTTAGAGTTCAAAACAGTGATGTTGTAGACAGTCCCACATTGTAAACTTGAGTGTTTCCTTATGGCGTTGTTTACCTTGATAAACTATTTTCTGTGAACTAGAAGTTAGGTGTAGGGACTTGCTTAGCTAGGTAAAGCATCGCTGGCCGGATTCTCAGAGGTGGTGGTGGATACCATATTGGCCATAATGCTTCAGGAGGATGCATAGAATATCATTGTCCCACTCTTTGTGATGCTAAGTTTGATGACTTGGTTAAAGTGGTGACCTGAATGTGTATTCTTTTCTGCCTCCAGTTGTCTCAGTTTTAGGCTTTAAAGTGAGACGTAGCACATGGCGTACATTCTTCTGTACTTTAGATGTTCGTGTTTCGATAATTTCCTCTGTTTATTTTTGATAGCTGCATAGTGAGTTTATTTAACCAGTTCTTTCAAGGCAGACACTTGAGTTGATTCCAGTCATTTGCTATTACCAACAATGCTGGAATGGATAAATCTTCTCCCCACATCATTTCCCAGTTGTGCAGCTGTCAAGTGAGCTAAACTCCCAGAAGCATAGCTGTGGGGTCAAAAGGTACGTGTAGTTGTAATTCTGATGGATATTGCCAATTGCTTTCCATAGGCTCCAATCAACTGATACCCGCTCTGGCAACATGTGGCAATGGCCCTGTTTCCAATTACTGCACTAACTTTTGGATTGTTTTCAATCTGATAAGCAAATATTGGTATCTTAATGTGCTTTGAATATGCATTCATCCTATGAGTGAGGATGAGTACCTTTTCATATGTTTAAGGGCCATTTGTATTTCTTGTGTTTGTGTGTGAACTATCTATGTATGTTGTTTACCCATTTTTTTTCTTTTTTCTTTCTTTTTGGTCTTGATTTCTAGGAGCTCTTTCAATAATAGGGAAATTGCATCTCATTTGTAAAATAAGTGGAAAGAATTTTTCTCATTTGTCTTTTAACTTTTCATGTTGTTTTTGTCATGCAGAAGTTTGTTTGTTTGTTTGTTTGTTTGTTTGTTTATTTTTAAAGAGGGAGCTGAAGACTCCCCCTTTTTTAAAAAAGATTTTATTGGGGAATTGGGGGAGGGGAACAGCGTTGGGGAATCCGGGAAGGGGAACAGACAAGTTGCTGTCTTTTTGTTCTTCAGTCTAGTTGCAGAGGACGTTGCTTCACTGGCCCATGTTGGTATCGTCATTGTGCTCTTCCCAGATGAGGCAGATCGGTCGCCGGCCTCTGGATGTCGCTCACGCTGGCTGCCGGCCACTCACTGTATCCTATGGCACCCCACTGCAGCAGGGGCTCACACAGCCCAGCTCCAGGTGGAACTGTTGTTAGCTGTGGAGGGCAGTGTCACTGGCCCTCATACGTGGGATCCGAACCGGGGCTGCTGGCATCCCAAAACCAGCTCTTAACCAATGCGCCACTCAGCCAGCCCCCAGAAGTTTATTTTTATGGAGCCAAAGCTATCACCCTTTTCTTTAAGGTTACTGGACTTTGAATTAGAGTTGGTAAGGCCTTCCCCACCGCGAGGTTATAAAAGAACTTACCCATGTTTTCTTCTAGTGCTTCTATGGTTTCATATTTTTTTATTGAAATGTTTGATCTATTTGGAGTTTATTCTGTTGTAAAGTGTGTTAAGGAAAAATCTACTTTATTTTAGATTTTTTTAAATCGGCAAACATTTCCAAGAAAATTTTAAAAACGTGTGCCAAACGTCTGCTGTGTGACTACTGGTGTAGACACACCTCCTCTCGGGTTCTCTTCCTTTTCAGATGACTTCGACAACGCCTATTTCACACTGCTTGGAGTTCCCAACAAACCCCTGCAGTGCTTAGTGAGTCCTTCGCCCCTGGCCCTGGCTTTGCTAAGCGGAGAGGGCGAAGGCCCCTCCTGCACCCGGCACGTGGCACCTGCAGGCCTGGGCTCTGCTCCCCATACTTCCTCCGCGGCTGCGTTGGGACCCGGCTCCCTTTCCATCTCCATCAGGGGCTGCAGGGGCGCCCCTGGGTCAGATGGGCCAACCGTCAGCTCTGTCTTCACCAGTGGTCTGTGTCGGCCCTCCGGGCCTCTGCACCTACCCCTGCGACCCTGTCTCCCATCGCCCTCGCAGGATGTCACCGCGACTGGCCAGAGGCTCCGTGACAGGTGCCGCAAGGGAAAGCTGGCGTCCATCGCGCCGGGCATCAACCGGGCCGACTGGCCCTGCTTCACGCGCGCTATCGAGGACTGGTCCCATTGCGTGTCCTCAGCTGGCGAGTTCAAGCTGCCCTGCCCGAGCAAGAGGGGTCAGTCTATTGGGCGCGCAGGGTGCCCTGGGGCGGGAGAGGTAGCCAAGCCCCCTGGACCCTGCAGCTGGGACCTGGAGCGCTGGGGCCGAAGGAGCCAACTCGGGCGAGGACGAGGCGGGGAAGCCGGGGATCACTGGGGGCCCTTGGAGCGGGCGGGGCTGAGACGCGCTGAGGGACAGAGAGGCGGGGCTTGTTCTGGCCGGGTCTTTGAGGACAGAGTCAGAGAGCAGGTGGGGGCGGGGCTTGACCTAGGGGCGGGGCCCAGGTAAGAGCGGGGGCGGGACTTGTTTCGGGGGCGCAGGGGCTGGAGATGGGCGCTCTCTCTGCAGCTGAGCGTTTCAGCGGCTACGCGGTGCGGCATTTGAAGCCGAAGGTGACCCAGAGCTGGAGGGTAGGGAGCCTGCGTGCTGACCCGTCCCTGGGGCCCGGGGCGTGGAGGGAAGGAGCGGCTAACACGAGGTGGGATGTGGGGAGGAGGAGAGGGGACCGGTCGCCCAGTCCCCAGGGCGAAGGTGTCCCGCTCAGAGCGCTGTGTGGGGCGTGGGTTGGGCGTCCCTGACCCGCCGCTCCCATCTCTCTGGCCCGCACCAGTACTGTCTCAACCAGAACCCCAGCCTGGACCGGTATGGACAGAAGCCCATGCCTTTCGATTCCTTGTAAGTGATGCCCCAAGCCCTGGGTCCCCCATACCTGAAGGAGAGGGCGTCTAGGCTGCTTTTCCCAGCGCACACCTAGTGGCCCTTAAAGATATGAGACCTGGGCAGAATTGGTTGGCTCCAATACACCACAAGAAAACCGCAATTTCGGGGCGGGGGGTTGGAATGGGGCGGGGGGCGGGGGATCGCAATTTCAAAATGAATAAATGTTTAACTCCTACCAAATGGAGCAAGCACCCTGTCATCCAGTCCCTGGCAACTTCACCCTTTCGGGATGCAGGCGGTCAGATGGGGCGAATGTGCACTGTAATCCTTCTTGGTGGCATGGTGTCTCCTGAGATGGGTCTAAGGTTCCCTGAGAGGGTCGCGCCTCCCCACCTGGGGTTCACCCTCCTCCCTCTTTCGCAGGAACGCTTTCCGACGCTTCGGCTCCCACTACAGGTAGGGGACTAACCCCACCCCATTCCCACACCTGGCCACGCCCCCGTCCTGCCAGACCGAGATTCTCAGATCCGCTCGTGGGGCCTCACAAGGGAGGCTCCGGTGCACTGGTTTCCCACCTGGGTGGTGTCAGAGGGCGAGAGCTGCTTCCATTCGGAGGGCCCACGGGGAGGAGGTAGGGGGAGCTGTGAGGTAGGGGGAGCAGAAAGCTTGTCCCACCCAGTTTGGCCCAGACTAGGCCAAGATTGGGGGGGGGGGGGTTCCTGGGAGGAGAGTAGAGGCCAGATGAGAAACATGATGGAGAGAGCCAAAACCCTGCCTTCCAGGATGCAGAAAGGGCAAGGTGGTAAGACCTAGGGCTAGTGCTCCCAACAGGACTGTGCAAGATATTCAAGCATCTTCATGATCTGGCTGTCTCCCATCTCTCCAGTCCCCTGAGACCCAAACCACCAGCATAACCAAGCACTCCACACCTTTGAGTTGTTTCAGTGCCTATATGATCCTTCTCTACCTGAAAAACTTCTCAGTCTTTACAGCCCCACGCCATCCTCCTTGAAGTGTTCCCTGACCCTCTGCCTCTTCCCTCCAGCTCAGACCCCCTCTAGCTGGTCACTGCCTGTGCATCCCTATCTGGTAGCCCACAGACTATTACATTGTCATTATTGATGGAAAGCTTGCCTTCTCGCACTCACCCTGTGCACACAGGGGAATGCTTCCTGGTTTGTTTGTTTTTTACCACTGTATAATGCCTGCCGGAGTAGGTTCACTAAAGGATTGAAAAATGAGTAAAGCAGGGTGTGGCTGGGGATCAGAGGGAGATAAAGATGAGGCAAACTGGAAGGGGGGCTTGAGAGCCAACAGAGTAGCTGAAAATATATAAAAGAAAATTAGGAGCCACTGAAAGCTCTTGAGCCCTAGAGAGACACAGTAGAAGCTTTGTTTTCAGAGCCTTTAGGGCAGGAAGGTGGGCTTTAGGGGGTGGCCTAGTGAAAGACAGCCTGATTTCTCCCCAGGGCACCTTGGAGGCCCTCGCCTCATCCCTGTTTCTCTCCGCAGTCGTGTCAACTACCTGACCCCCTGGCATTAATCTGTGAAAAGGAGGCCGACTCCCAAGCTTCCAGACCGTGCCACCTCAGTTTCCTTATTAGGACAGAGGATGTACGGTGGCACCACCCATCTCCTTAAGAGTTCAGCCTGACTAGAAGTAAACCTAATGCTCACACAGGGAGGTACTCGACCCGTGTGTGTGTGTGTGTGTGTGTGTGTGTGTGTGTGTGTTAGTTATAGAGGCTTTGAGAAGGTCAAGACCTCAAAATGATGATGTCTTACCCTTACCTGCCCCCTACCAACTCCTGGAGGACTGATGGGGGGGCTACAGAAAGGTATCCGGTGACCCCCAGGTAGAGAGTCAGGATCCAAGCCCCAGTGCCCAACTGGAGGTGGGGTGCTGAGGCAGGCCTGAGAATTGGGTTTTCCTTGTGTCCCTGTCCACTGCTTACAGCCCCACAACCAAGCCTCCTCCACTTGATTCTCTGAACTTGAGCCCTAAAGAGAAAAAAGGGGGTTCAAAAGGGATTTTTAGACACCTCTCTCATACCAGTATACTCTGGGGGGGCTTCCCTGGGCCTAGGGTCCTCTGAGAGGTGGAGGCAGGCTTTGAAGAGCTAGCCAGGCCTGTGGCCTCTACTGCCTGTGAAGCAGCAGAGGGTAGATGTAAGATGAGGTACCTGAGACCACTCAGAGAAGAAAGTTTCCTGCTCCCCAAGGTACCACCAATGAACATACCCTGTAAGCAAAAAGTTGTCTGCTCTATCCACATGGCTTCAGAACTAGCCCTCATCTGTTCATCAACCTACAGAAAGGAAGGCACGATGTCCTGAGTACAGCCATGGCATGCTTGGGCCTGATCCAGAATAGCCCTTGCTCAAACTGGCTAAGGAAGAGTGTCTATGGCCTGGTTAGGGGATCCCAGCAACAGCATCAGCACTTAGCTCCTGGACCTTGCAGATATCCCACCCCCACCCACCTGTGCGCAGTCTACAAGGACAGACCCAGATCAGCAAAATAGCCTCCAAGCTCAAGAACAGTTTAAACAATTCCGATGCTAGGGTCATGAACCTTCTGAAATCATGTGCAAAACCTTATGTCCATCCATGTGTGCATTTTCCATGGAAAGGCTCCTTGCTTTCATGTGATTCTCAGGAGAGTCAGTGCCCTTGAAGATTAGAAAGCCCTGACTTACACCCTTTTCCTCCCCTTCTGCTAATATTTACCAAACACCTAGTACATGCAAACCAGGTTTCAGGTGGAAGGAATTGAAAGAATAGGGGCGGGCCGAGTGGCGCCGTGGTTGAGTGCTGGCTTGGGATGCCAGCGGCCCCGATTCGGGTCCCACATATGAGGGCCAGTGACACTGCCCTCAAAAAAAAAAAAAAAAAAAAAGAATACCAGCCCCTCACTTCTGGACCCTGTGTTACACTGTTCAGAACACATTATCATGTGACCCATGATCTCCTTGGACCCCACAAGCAGTTTGGAAAGTGAACAGAACTAACACTACCCTATTTCACAGATGAGAACACTGAGACCCAGATCAGGGAAATATTAACAGTTAGCCTCTGGCCAAACCCAGAACCCAGAACTCAAAGTGTGTCCCAGCACTTGACAGTATTTGCATATAGTTGGTGCTCAATATTTGTAGAATAAATTATTTCCCAAAATGGGGATCTTTGGTTCAACCTTGGGTAGTAAACAAGGAAGTGAGTTGTGTTGTTGTCTGATAGGGAGACAGAGCCTGCCTTACAGACTCAAGGCTGGTTTTAGTTTATTTTAGGGGTGGAGGTGATGATCAGGACCTTTATAATGATTAGGACCGTGGTATCCATCTCTCTGTCCTTAAGTATGGGGCTGTGATGATAACAGGGCAGGAGAGAAGAGTGTAGGGAGGAGCAAACGGGAACTAGTAAGCAGGCCACTGCCCCTTCCTCCTTGGGGCCCTGTGGAGGAGGTACCCAGCCTCCCCCTATTTCACACAGGAAAAAGCCCTTTCCTCCAAGCCCAGCAGACAGTCCCCCTAGCTTGAACCTTGGGAAGCCATTGGCAGAGTCCCCTGGAGTGTCAGGAACACAGTCTTCCTCTCTGAGTGCCCACCGCCCCAAACATGCCAAATCAGAGAAGAGATGGATTTCACCAATGCTCTCAGCAGGGAGTCCTGACCCATATGAGACTGGGGACGGCCAGAGAGCTGGAGAGCATGCCAAGGCATGCCAGAGAGAATCAAATGCCTGGGAGTTTTTCCTGGCCCTTCTTCCTCGACACTGAATGAGTGGGCAAGTCCATCTGGGAATTTGGCGCAGCAGATATTTGAGCCTCACTAGGCCCTGGTTGGGTGCTGGAGAGACACAGACCAGATGCCATCCCTACCTTTGGGGTGCTTCCCTTCCAATGGGAGACAGGCAGGCCCAGCTGATTCAAACCTGAAAGCAGAGCGTGAGAATGTGAGCACACCTAGGCCCTGTTCCTCAAACCCAAGAGCTATGCATGGTAACCCACACCAGCAGTCTTAGTAAAGTTCTGCCCCACCCATTATACATTGAATCCTGATGTCATATATACATGAAAATGCATGCCTGAGAACAAAGGAAATGCAGAGTAGATGAACATTAACAAGCCTGATTTATAATAGTGTGCACTTTCTATTTTTTAAGTGCAAGGCATGTGTTTAAGCACTTTGCAGGCCCCATGAGGTAATTGTAGGCCCGTTTTACAAATGATGAAAAGAACTTAGGGAGGTTAAGTGGCTGACCCAAGGTCACACAGGATCACACAGGCCGGGAATTGAAGCCAGCCTGCCGGACCCCCAAGCCTGTGACCACCACACTTTACTGTCTTCCTGCTATGAGAGAGATGTAAAGCCAAGAGTGAGAAGGAAACAGGGGGGCTCTCTGGGGAGAGGGACATTTGACCAGGGCTTAGAGGGAGGAGATATCCCACCAGAAAGCTCTCTTGGAGTTGCTGGCAGTGGCAGAGTCTGCAGTTTGAAAATCCCACCCAGAGGCCAAGAGATGGAAAGAATCCCCACCCCTACCCAGCTGGACCACACTGTCTCCTGGCCTCAAAGTCCCCTGAGCCTCAGGGAGCTCTTTGCTCATCGTAAATAGATGACATTAGAAATCCTCCCTGGGACCACTGCCGCAGGGACAGCTCGGCCTCCATAGCCTCAGCTCCTAGCCGGACCCCAATCCACTACCCTGGCCCTGGCCTGGACATATTCCCCAACATGTACCTCACCACCTGCGTCCTTTCTGTTTCAAGCACCCCAGGCTCTTCCCTGCTTCCTAGCCTTTGTCCAAAGCCTTCCTTCCCCACTGAAGTGCTTTCCCCAGCTCTTCCTGCCCAAATCTGCCCCACCCCACCCTTTATTCCGGGCAGGCCTCTTTCAAGTCCTCCTTTCCCACCCCATTCTTTCCCCAAACTACCAGGACCGGGACCTAAGCTGTCCTAGAGGGACTCGCTCCTAGCCTCTGGCTCTCAGGAAATACTGCACTCTCCTTTTATCTCTCCAAGTGGACCTGGGGACTCCCAGAACCAACACACAGATCCGGATTAAATGAAACAATACTACGAAGTAATAGCTGTGTTTATTACAAAGTAACACAAAACACGCTCACCCAGGGCCTGGGGCTGGCTGTCCCGGAGGGGAGGACCAGGGAAGGGCGACGTGGCCTAGCTGAGGGAGAGAAGGGTGAGGGTCAGGGAGGACTCGCGCAGGTAATATCTCATTGACATTTTTGGCCCTACCTTTTGATACATGAAAACCTCAAAACTTGCTTATCTGAAGTTCTTGCTTCATGGCTGCAGCACCAGCTCGGTGCCTGGCAAACAAGCAGGTACTCAGTAACGCTTGTGGAGGGACAAAGGCAGAAATGCAGACCCGGGGTGGGGAGGGGCACACACACAGTGATAAGGAGACCCCACAGGCCCCTTCCCACACGACCTATACCTTTAACCTTCTCAAGGCCCTGAAGAGGACTGGGCATTCCAGCCTGAATCTTTGTAGATTTACTAAAGATCAGTAACAGCCAAGGCTTTTTTCCTGGAGGCATGACCTTCAAGGAACAAAGAAACTGCCTGCTTGAGGATGGGATTCGGAGCTTATCACCAGGAGCCGGGCCCAGGCTGGGAGGCCCTGGGCAAAGTTCCAAGGCCTAAGCAGCCCCTGGTCCTGTCTGAGATCTGCTCTGGAGGAAGCAATGAGGTGGGGGCTGGGAGGTCGGGATGGAGGACTGAAGACAGAAGGGCCTCCCCAGTGGCGCTTGCGGAGGCCTAGGCTCCCTAAGGAGCTGCCCCTGCACAGATGGGAGGACTGAGCACAGTGGCTTCAATCCCTCAAGGAGTTGGGAGCAGGCCAGAGGGCTGGCCACCCCCTCGGCCTGCTGGTGAAGAGCTTTCCTGCTCCCCTCGCCAGACCCAGAGCCATTGTTCCCCGGTCATTGTTCCCGGCTTCCTGGCCAGCAAAGAACAGGCTCCGGCCAGGCTTCAATGGCTGGAGCTGGAGGCCTGTGGGTTTCAGAGCCCATGACTGCCCTGGCCTCTATTGCCTAACTCCAACCTGGCCCACCTGGCTAAACCCCGCAGTTCCAGGCCACTGTCATCATTAACTGTATGGTTTGGGGCAGCCCATGGACTTCTCAAGGGTCAGCACAGAGGGGATGCTCAGGTCTGCCCTGCCCAACTCACAGAGATGATATGAGGCTCAGATCAGCTGGCGGATGGGAAAGGTCTTTTGAACAGGGTGTTGGAAGTAGTAGGAAGAAAGCCCTTAACATTCAGATGGGAGAGCTGGGCTGGCTCCCCACCACCTCTGCGTTCCTGAGTGGCCACTACATGCCAAGACCGCAACACAGGTCATTTCACTTCACCCTCGCCCCAAGCCAGAAGAAAGCATTACAGGCTCCATTTCACAGATGAGGAAAGTGAGGCTCAGAGGTCCAACAACCTGCCCAAAGGCTTGTTACTGATGAGTGGCAAAGGCAGGACTCCAGCCAGGTCTGACTGGTGCTCTTAACTGTGACATCATGCCACTGCCACCATAGTTCATGAGCACAGGCTCCATTCCCGGAGACCAGGGTCCCCTCCCACTGTCCCCCTGCAGGGCCGAGCTCAGAGCCAGCACCCAGTGGGAGTTTGACAAAGCTGCCAGATGGTGGGCTCCCCGGGAAAGTTGTCTTTGGTGGCCCAGCCTGCCCTGGCAACGACTTCTAGAACCTGGGAGAATGGGCCTCTTCCCCCAGCCAGGGGGAATAACTAACTCCAAAATGTGAAATTTGTCCGCCTCTCCCTCTTGCTCCTCCTCCCAGCTCTGGCTGTCATCCAGATGTCACCCCTCACCCCAAGGCTGCCCTCTGGCCCTCCTGTCTGTGGTTGGGGCAAAGGCAATGATTACCCAGAGACTAAAGAAGTAGCACTAGTTTGTACCCCTTGTCACAAGGTCTGAGGTTGCCCTATGTTCTAATAGAGGGAGAGTCGCATCAGATATGGGAGAGGTACCTGTGTGTGGCCAGGTGCAATGGGCAGCTGCTTACGCCAGTTTGTGCTGTTCCTGTCACAACCAAGAGAGACCAGACTGACAAGGGGAGCAGGCTGGGGGCCAGGAAAGGCAGGGAGGGGAAAAGGTTGACCCTGTCACCTTCCCAGAATCAGAGCTTCAGGTGTCTAAGGACCCTCAGAGAACAGGGGTCAAGACCTCTGCTTCAGATGGGGAATTGAGCCCCCAAGAGGGACAGAAATCTGCCTGCTGTCACTTTTATCAAAGGGCTAGGACTTGAACCTGAGTATCCAGGCTCCCCAGCCAGGGTCCATTCACTGTCGTGGTTTGGGCTCAGGCTGGAACACAGAGACTGATGGCCAGTGGGAGCTGTAGGAGCCCTGGGCTTTGTGAGGGGAAGCTGGGGTGGGGACAAAGGAAGAAAAAGTCATTGCAAGCTCCATGTGAGCTCAGCCATGCTCAGCCAGGGCTGCTCCTGCCTCTGGCACACACAGACCACCATCCATTCAGGAGGGGCAACCTGAAGCTATAAAGCACCAAACATGCTAGCGCTTTCCAGGCATCTCTGTGACGTGGGTGGGTGTGGCCTAAGGTCACTCAGTTAGAAAGGAAGCCGGGATTCGAGCCTGGCACAGACACAAGGGGCCCTGGGCATCCTCTTGCTGAGTGGCAGCCACCTGCACGAAGGAACCACATGGTTTCTCAAGGGAGGGGTCCTCCTGTGGTCAAACACACAGACAGAATGAGTGTTGGGTCCGAGGCACACCTGGGGTCCCCCCAGCCTTTCCACTAAGCCTCTTGCGCTGTTTTGAGCCCCTGCAGCTTGGGTAGCTGCCTGTCCTCCTGACTTTTACCCCCACCCCACTCCCATCCCCAGGGCGGTGCTCCTGCTGACCGCCCTCCATTGGCTCTCAGATGCCCAGACTTGTGGAGGTTGTTTCTCCCTCTCTCCCCACCTCCACCCTTGCTGTTGAGAAATGGAAGGAGCCCGAGTCACAACTGGTCCACTGGGAGACCTGCAGGAAAAGGGGTACAGAAGAAAAGGTGAGTAGGAGGGCTGAGGTGAGAGGCGGCTGGGCTGGGCATCCAGATAGATCACTGTGTGCCTGGCAGAACAGGGCAAGAGCAGGCAATCCTCTGGGGCGGGGCCTGTCTGGCTGGGTCCACTGCTACTCCAGGCAGGCCCTGGTTTTCCACTAGGGCTGAGCCAGCTCTCATGCTCACCAGGTCCATCCCCAGTTCTGACCATTCATGAGCTTCTGGTCCCTCAGGGCCCAGCTTCTTTGCAGGGGCTGCGGTTAAACCTCAAGGAGTTCAAGCGGCTGCAAGGCCATTTCTGAGGGTCCGAGGTACCCTGCAGTCGGTACCGTCAGCATCTCCCCAGCTCCCCCACCAGGGCCTTCATGCATGATTTCATTTAATTCTCAAAACAGCCAAGCAAGGCAAGGGTTGACCTCCCCGTTTTACAAACAGGCAACTGAGTCCCAAAGAGGGAGTTCCCAGTGACTTGGCCAAAGCCACATGACTAAAACGTTCAAAAGTCAGGATTTGAGCCCAGCCTATGTCCCAGTCCCAAGCCTGCACACCTCCCTCTGCCTCCCCATGTCCCATCACCCCCTATGGAAGAATGACCAGAACACGCAGGGCTTTGGTCTGTGATGGTCAATGTCTTTACTTCTAAAGCATACATTGGACTCACTATATATTAACATTAAAAGGACTATCTAAAATGGGAGTCATTCTTAAAAATCCAAATTCTCACATTTTCATATAAGAGCCAAAATGACATGAAATTAACTCTACAATGTTAGGAATAGTAGAACAACTGCTTTTAAAAAGCAAAATGAAACGAGAAAATTAGCAGTTGGGACTGTTGTCAGACTGGGGCCCGTGTCTCCCGAGGCTGCAAGCCAGAGGAGGGGAAGGACCAGCCCTCTGCAGGCACAGGAAGGGGACGCGTCGGAGGGGGCGGCGGCCGTGTACTTTTCAGACTTCTTCAGGTGAGATGGGACAAGACAGGGTTCTCTGATCCTCTGGGCCTTTGGGACACTGGCTAGTCTTTTAAGACCCACTAGCAGGGAAGGGGGCAGGAAGAGGGCAGGGGCAGAGCTGGGTTCAAAATAATCATTTTGATCATAAAGGTCCTCTGGGTTTCCCAAGGAGGGTACCTGCCATCCAGTGACATCAATCAATTCCATCCACCTACTGATTTCCTGAACAACCCTCTTCCCCTGCCTGCTCCCTCTGCCCTGGACACCCTCAGGTCCATGAGCCCTGTGGTCAGTCAGACACCTGGGGGACCCTAGGAGGACCCAAGGGAGAATTCTCTGGCATTGGAAGTAGCTGGATGTTGTCCAGGGCACCTTGGCAAAGTAACATCCCTGGGGTCCAGGCCAGCAGCCGACCTGACGGGGGAGGGCTCCCATGGGCTGGGTGGGCTCTGTGCAGTCAGAGGCCAATAACACAGTCTTCACCTGCCCCACCCTGCATACCCAGGCCTGGTCTTGGCCCTGAAGCAGGGCTAGGAGCTTATTGGGGCGATGTCCTTGACACTTTGGTTCACATAATTCAAGAGGGAGGACACTTGTTCACATCCACTGGGAAGATCATGGGCTTGGGGCCTGCTTCCTCCCGGGCACCAGGTGGTCTAACAATCCCCTTCTTTCATATCAGAAGTTGTCTGGCTGAGAGCACGTTTCCACCAGAGCTCAAAACCATGCTGCAAAGGTGGGAGAGGTGCTTAAAACATCGGGATGAGACCTCGGTGCAAAGGCTGCCTTTCCTCCTTTCCTTGTGGACGGCTCTGTCCTGGCTGGGCACTGCCCCTGGCTGAGTGTGTCACAGGGGAACTTCCCTGTCTCCTCCCTTCTGGCTAAGCAGACTGCTCTCCAGGCACACCCAGCCCACAGATGTGCATCCCTCCTGTCCATCTCACCTGCGAGCAACCTGGACGATGCATTCCCCTGGCTGGCACAGATGAAGAGGCTTGTGGCTCATAGTCTGCCCTCCTGGCCTGCAAGCATGAAGCTGGACTTCTCCCTCAAACAGCAACTTGAAGGAGAAGCCCACCTCCGGGGTCCAGGCCTTCTACCAGGCCCTACCATGACCATCCTCTTTCCTCACTCATCTGGTTTCTAATTAGGCTGAAAGGTTTGGGAAGGTTGGGCTGGCACCAACCCCTCCTTGGGGTGGAGAGAGGCCGCTTGACTTCCAGTCTGGTTCCAGACACAAGGAAGGCTGATGGCTCTCACAATTCAAATCCTGTAAGGGGAAAGAGGTTTGTGGAATCAAGACCTGCCACAGCAATCTGGAGCCCCCACCTCCCGGCGGGCATCAGGAGTACCAGGCCCCTTCACCTGCCCAGTGAGGCCCCACGGCCTCAGCACACGGAGCTGAGTGAGCTGGGTGAGGAGGTCCAACGAGGAGGCTGGGCCGGGCCTGGTGGGGGCCACCCGGGAACTCAGGGCAGGCAGGCAGCTACCTGGTAGGCACCCTCGGCAGCGGCGGCAGCAGCACTGTGCTGCGCGCTATGCTCCTGCAGCAGGGCCACGTCCAGGAAGCGCTCGCCACACCACACACACTTGAACTGCTGCTCGCGGGCATGCACGCCCTGGTGCTTGTTGAGATGCTCACGCTGCTTGAAGGCCTTGTCGCAATTCGGGCACTTATAGGGCTTCTCGCCGGTGTGCACGCGCCGGTGCCGCTGCAGGTCTGATGCGTACTTGAAGCGCTTCTCGCAATCGGAGCACTTGAGCGGCTTCTCACGGGCTGGGTCGCAACGGTGCTGTACAAACTCTGAGGATGAGAAGAAGCGGCGCTCACAGAGGGTGCAGCGCAGGGGCTTCTCGGCTGCCGAACAGTGGGACAGCTGGTGCTTCTGCAGGGCGGATGCCCGCTTGTAGGCCTTGTTGCACACAGGACACTTGAAGGGCCGCTCAGCCGCGCCGGGCAGGCACTTGTGCCGCAGCAGCTCAGCCGACTGGTCGAAGCCCTTCTGGCACACGGGGCACTTGAAGAGGGTCTCCAAGGTGTGCACGTGCTGGTGGTAGAGCAGGTGGCTGGGCTGCCCGAAGCCCTTCTCGCACAGGCCACACTTGAAGGGTTCCTCCGTCTTGTGCGTGCGCCTGTGCCGCATGAGCGCGTACTGCTGTTTGAAGCCCATGGGGCAGAGATCGCACTTGAAGGGCCGCTCGGCGCTGTGCGTGCGCTCATGCTGCCGCAGGTCCGAAGGCCGCTTGAAGGCCTTCTGGCACTCGCCGCAGCGGAAGGGCCGCTCCCCGCTGGGCGTGCATGGGTGCTGCAGCAGCTCGGATGACTCCTTGAAGTGCAGCTCGCACACGTTGCAGCGGAACAGGTGGTGCTCGCCCGAGTGCGCGTACATGTGGCGCACCAAGTGTGAGCGGTGCTTGAAGGTCTTCTCGCAGACCGAGCACTTGTAGGGGCGCTCTGAGCTGTGCGTGCGCTTGTGGTGCACCAGGTGCGATGACTGGCTGAAGCTCTTGTCACACAGCGTGCACTTGTACGGCTTCTCCCCCGTGTGGATCCGCTCATGCCGTGAGAGCTCCGACAGGTGCTTGAAGGGCTTCTGGCAGATGGGGCAGCTGTAGGGCTTGTCGGCCTGTTCAGCAGGGGCGACAGCAGGCGGCTGGGGCGCCGGGGGCAGCGAGGGGGCCGCAGTGGCCGCTGGCTCCACCACCTCGGCGGGCTTGTAGGTCTTCTCACAGATGGAACATTTCACGAGGCCACCAGTGCCAGTGTGTGCACTGTGGTGCTGCGCCAGCGAGGTGAGCAGCGAGAAGCCCATCTTGCAGACGCCACACACAAAAGGCTTCTGCTCAGCCTGCACACACTGATGTTCCAGCAGGTCAGTAGCCTGGTGGAAAATCTTGAGACACTGCGTGCACTGGAATGAGCGGTCATGGCCTGCCAGACACTGGTGCTCATGCGGGCTGGACAGGTGTGCCAGGTCGTGACCGCATACACCGCACTTGGGGCCCGGCTCGCCAGCTGCCTGCAGGGGCGTGTGCTGTGGGGGCTGCAGGCCTGCGTCCGGCTGCAGGAGGATGCCATACACAGCACAGCCCAGGGGGTTCTCTGCTGTGCCTGGGGGCAGCGCATGCTCGGCTAGGGCAGGCGGTGGCTCTGCGTGGTGCTGAGGCTGCGGTGGCTGTGGCTGCTGCGGCTGTGTCTGTGGTGGCTGCTGCCAGCTTTCTGACATGCTTGGGAAGATGAAACAGGGTTTGGAGAGTAATGGCTTCAGTTTCCCTGCTTAAAGTGGACCAACACAGAGAAAGAAGTTGCCTGGGATCAGGGATGGACAAGGACCTCAGACAAGGCACAGATGAGGGGACTGGTCAGGCGGCCCAAGTCATTAACCAAGACAGACTACAAAGTTCTGCCTACAGGACAGGGGCTCTTCGAGGCAGGGTGCCAGCAAGGCCAGGAAGGCTCTGCCTTCCCCAGTGATGGGTTCTGCAGAGAAGAGAGAAATCGTGAGATTGAGGCAGGAACACGCAATTGTTCCCTGGACCCTCTCCCCATTGTACCTGCACTTGCCACATTGATATGGACTTCACCAGGGAAGGGAGAGAGGCTCAGGCTGGGAGATCTGTTCTCTTCACAAACTACTAAAAAGTGTGCTGGCAGCTCAGCTGCTCCAACAAAGGGGATGGTGGCTGTCTCCACAGCCACCTACCCTAGTTCCCTCCCAGCCTCCCACTGCTAACCCTCTTAAATCAGCCGTCTCACAGGTGACAGTCTGGGATAGATCTGCCCACAATACCAAGAAGTCACAAATTCTGCTCACGCTCTAAGAAAAGCAGGAGGGGAAGACTGACCAGTTAGGGCCATAGTGTTCAAACCAATAATTTCAGCAGCATAACTTTTTTTTGCAGATAAATTCTTACTTGGAAACCCAATATATTCATAAGATAGAGAAAAGCAGAGAGGCTCTGGTTGAGGCCTCCCTGGGGCCTGCCAACTCCTCTCTCATTGCTGCCCTGAGAACAGCCTGCTGAGTCTAAGAGGGCCAGCCTCCCAGATCTGAGGGCCTCAGTCAGTCAATGTTTAAAACAACTAAACAGAACCGAGTACCATCTCAAAAATTCTCTCCTGCGAAAAGCTGGCCCACATCTCTCTCAACTATTCCCCAGGCCCTCCACCCTGACCAGGTGCGTGTTCTCTCTCCACACAACAGGTTGGGTGGCCTTGAGGGACCTAAGCCAATGCATGATGGGGCTTAGATGGTAAGTCCACAGACCCCCGCCTGCAGCCTCAATGTCTACAGAGGAGACATCTCCCAGAGCACAAAAAAAAGTCCTAAATCCTCTGAATTTGACCGTGTTAAGGCCTGCAGGAAGATGTAAGCAATTATGAGTTTGCCTCTGCAATGTGGGAAGTAGCATGCTAACCACGGAGTATTTCTCCTCACCTTCCCTAAGACAACCCTGCTGTTCCCTTGCTCCAAGTCTATAACATTCTAGATAATCAATGGAAGATACAGACAACCCAGCCCAGGCAAATCTCTAAGTCACCACTTTGTGGCAGCATAAGGTAACGCCAGCAGAGAGGGAGAAACTTTTAGAATCAGATGTAACCCACTTTCAGGTTCTCAGGTCCTCTGCCTCGAACATTGAAAACTTTCTAAGTTCGCTCCTGAGGGAAAGAGGAGAAGGAAGGGGATGCCTTCACAGGCCAGTCAGGCCTCTAACTGTTCTGCCAAAGCAACGTAAGAGTCAGGCTAACAACTGTCAGCCTCAGCATCTTTCTGGAAGGGACGACGGAAAGGAGATGCTGCTCTGGGTGGAGGCAGCAGGTTGCAAAAGCAAGCAAGTGCCTAAGTCTTCCCAGGAAAGAGAGACGCTGGGGCTCCTGCGAGCACGGTGCAAGTCCAACTGCGCCAACTCAACTGGTTCTTTTCTTCCTTTCTTTCTTTTTTTTTTCGTCACGAATAGCTGCCAGACACAAGGTCCCAGACCCGGGGCCCCCGGTTGCAATGCCCATCCCCAAGACGGTGCAGCCAGAAAGGCCTCTCTGATCACTCCGCAAAGAGGAGGCTCCAGTAAGGAAGGTAAGCAGAGGCCCCCACCTGCGCCCTGCCCCTGCCCCCTTCTTCCTCTCTGGGAACCCGAATGGAAGCCCGTCACCTTCCGGCCGGCACTGCCCGCCCGCCCAGCTGGGCCGCCTCCTGTCAGCCCTCGCCGGGCATGGCCAGGCCGCTGCTACCCGGCCGCGGGCCCTGGGGGCGACTGGGCCCGAGGAAGGCCCCGGGGCCGCAGGCCGGGCCGGGGAAGCGGCTGCGCGTCGAGGCCGGGCTGGGCCGCCCAGGAGCTCGGAGGCCGCGGGGTCGGGCTAGAGGATTGGGGGTGCGGCCGGGCAGCTGGGGAAGCGGTGCGGCGAGCGCGGGAGGGGCCCCCAGACGCGGCCCCGGATGCTCCGCCGCTCACCTGCTCCAGGCCGACCGCAGGGTCAGGCGCGGGGCGAGTGGCGACCGGCTGCCCTCTCGGCCGCCCCTTTATTCCGGCTCCATCGGCGGCGGCGCGGCCTACGCGCGCTGCCAATCCCCGGCCTCGAGTAGCGGTGGCTGCCGGCCCGGGGGGCGTGGGGCGGGCTAGCGGCGGCTGGAACCGAGGAAGGGACGCGTGCGGCCGGAATAGCGGGTCCAGGCGGAGGAGCGCTGGGAGGGCGGGCGGACGGACTGACGGCCTCGCCGAGACCGCAGGACAGGCGGGCGCGCGGGGGCCAGAGAGGCGGGGCCGGAGGCGGAGCGGCGGCCGGGGCGGCGGCGGCTGCGGGAGGCGCGGGCCGCGCGGAGCGAGGCCGCCCCCTGCCGGGGACCCCGCCGCCAGGCCAGGCCGGGGGGGAGCGCCCGGTGCGCGGGGAGGCTCTGCAGGCGCCCGGCCCGCACGCCGCAGCGGACCCAGGAGGGCGCTCAGCCTCCGACCGCCCTGCCAGACCTTAGGGCACAGGGCTCTCGGGGCGCGGCCCCTGCACCTGGGGGGGAGGGGCCTCCCGGGCACCCCGGTTTTCTGGAGCGGACACGCCTCTGACAGCTCAGCGCGCTGTTAGGGGCGGCGCTCCGGGGCCTGTGATTCCCACCCGGCCTCGAGGGCAGGAGTCCCCGCTGAGTCTGACGCGGCTGGGCCACCTGGTCCGGGGTGGCTGCAGACAAGTCCGCGGACAGAGAGGTCAGCAGCGCCCGGAGGGATCTGGGAAAGGGGCGTACGGAGGCTGGGGGGTGTCGGGAGCCTCGGGGTGGCCCTCCACGCGCAGCGACGGGAAGGAAGCGTGCGCTCAGCCCAGTCTTGGCTGCGTCCCGCCGGGCCCCGCCCCCCAGGCCCCCCAGGCCGCGCCTGGGGGAGGAGCCAGCAAGGCCCCGCCCCCAGGAGGCACTTCCGGCTCGGCGGAATTCCGGGTGCGCCGTGTGGCTGCTGCCTGCACCGCCCTGTGCTGTGGCGGCGGCCCCATGAGTGCGGCGCCCCTGGTGGGCTACAGCAGCAGCGGCTCTGAGGATGAGGCCGAGGCCGCGGCCGGGGCTGGAGGCCGCCCTCGGTGAGGAGCGAAGCAGCCTTTCGTGGGCCAGTGCGGGTTCGCGTGAGACCCCGACCGGGATCAGGGTGCCTGGGGGAGGGTCGGAGGATGCGGGGCTGCTCCGCAGGGAAGGAGAAGGGGTGCAGGATGCCCGTGCTCCCGGGCTCGGCCACGTTTAGGAGGCAGGAAATGTGGGTTCAGGTCCAGCCTCTGCAGTTAGTGCACTATCTCCTGGCACGCACCAGTGTACCGCCTAGGTCCGTGTCCTCATTTAACACAGTTGCAGCAGTAAGAGCTAAAGTGTTGGAGAGTTTTCTCATTCACCCAATAAGTAGTCATTGAGCACCCATTCTGCACCAGATTCGGGACTAGGGACTCAGCAGTGAACAAAACCATGGAGGTCCCTTCCTTCGTGGAGCCTAGTCTCTTTAAGTTCCCAGCCCCATGCTTGCTGAGTGCTTTTCAAGCATCGTTTCAGTTGAACTTGCAATAGCGCTGTCATGTAGAAGTGCCTGATGAAGGAACAGGCCCACAACTAGCCCGAGACCACAGGGCTATAAAGTGCTACTCCAGCTCAGGCCGGTCCAGTTAGGGAAGGTGACTCTGAACCACACATTGCTGCCTGCTCAGAGTCCCTGGGAGACACCAATGACACAAGACTGGGGAAAAGGCACTGTGGTTAACTAGAAGCTCCTTATAGCACCTGGCAGGAAATAGATGCCCCGTCACCCTGTACAAGGGGTTACAATTTTTGTTGTATTTATAGAGGTAGACAATGCTCAGAGGATATTTGTGTTTGTTCTACTCTCTTGCAGTGGCCAGAGCCCCGTTCCCAGCCAGAGGTTGCCAGTACCGGACAGCGTGCTGCACATGTTCCCAGGCACCGAGGAGGGGCCTGAAGATGATAGTGCAAAACATGGAGGCCGGGTGCGCACCTTTCCTCACGAGCGGGGCAACTGGGCCACCCATGTGTACATACCGTGTGAGTAATAATATGTGAAAGGCAAGAGTCTGAGACATAGGTGCCTCTTGATGGGAGGAAGCTGACTCCAACCAGGAGGAAGAAACCAGAAGCCTATGATGTTGGTGGCGGGAAAGAGATAACTCAGCAGAGAGAGAATGAAGTTCAAGAATTGGGGAATTTTTCTGTCCATTAGTTTTAGTCTTCAAATCATTGCCTGAAATATTTTTTATTAACCGTGGGTATAATGTTCTCCCTGCTCATGAGGAGGTGACCAAGGAAGGGTCTAGGTCAGAGTGTCAAGGCCATCCCCAAGTGCTGCTGCAACCTGGCACTTGATTTCTAAGAGGGCCTTAGGTGTGCTGGGTTCAAGTCCCACCCCAGCCCTAACTGAGTGGCAGGCAGAAAATAGAAAATGCCCAAGCTTCAGAGTCAGAGCTCACTTCTCTACCCACTACTCTGGGTTCTGTTCAGTAAGTTACTGGACTTCTCAGACCCACAGTTTCCTGATCTCTAAAACGGGGATGATAGTAGTATCTATCTACTAGGACTTTTGTGAAGATTAAAGCAGATCATCTATGCAAGTTCTTATTATAATACACAGACAAAGTGGTGGCTCTTACTCTTTTGTGTTAGGTCAAGTAAACTCTTGGAACCTCCATGTCCCATCCAAATGGGAATGATTCTCTATACCACCTACTCATCAGGGCAATTGGGCAAATTGAGTAACATGCTGGGTGTGAACAGACTTAACCATGCAGCTCTAGTCACATTCCTGGTAAAAATAAAATACATGAACATATGATGGTGGTCATTGTAGCATTCTATGTATTTGTGAAAAATTGGGAGCATGCTAACTGTCTATCAGCAGATTCTAAATGTGTAATAGGAATGCAGTGTTCTCATTATGGATTACTATGGAGCTGTAATCATGAGCTCGACCTCTATACTGAGAGGAAGGATGTCCAACATGTAGTGTTATGTGAAGAAACCAGTGGAAGAACAGTTTGAATGGTATACGCTTGTATAAAATATATATATTAGCATTGAGAAAAGGCTAGGGACGTAGGCAACCAAATTTTACAGTGTTTATGGTAGTGGCTTCAAAGTGGGGTGTATGCATGCTGGGGGAGAGGTCAAGAGGATCCATTAGGGTATGGGAAGAAGAGTAGTAGGACTTTTTTAGGTATATCTTTTTATCTCGTCCTTTTAAATTCTCTTCTTGCTGTACATTTTATAAGACACACAATTTTATAGAGTAGCATATGTTCATAATTTTAAATAAATACAAGTTTATTGCAGGTATGTGTGCAAGCTTGTTTTATTAATGGCCCGTGTGACCACGGTAGTTTGGAGACCATTGCTCTAGGTGATGGGATTTCAGAGGCCCCCGCCTTCTCCTTTGCATATGTCTTTATGACTTGAATTCTTTACCATGAGCATGTATGTGTTACGCTCTTCACTCTCCCCCTCCAGATGAAGCGAGGGAGGACTTCCTGGACCTGCTTGATGCATTGCTGCTCCATGCCCAGACATATGTCACCCGGCTGGTGAGGATGGAGACCTTCCACCTTAGCCTCTCCCAGAGCGTGGTTCTGCGTCATCACTGGATCCTCCCGTTCGTGCAGGCTCTGAAAGACCGCATGGCGTGCTGCCACAGGTGAGTCCCGAGTGACCCCCTCTGCCTCTCATCTCCCTCCCCTCCATGGGTCCTCTTCCTGAGCTGCTGTGGGCATGTGGGTATGAGTGCGTTATTCCAGCAAGCAGGCCAAACCTGAAGGTTAGAACACTGGACGTGAGTTACGTGCTGTACACCTCATCCTATGTGACCTGGCACTCCATGTAAGCCCTGAAAGCCAAGCCCTTATTTGTGCGCAGGTCACGGGAGTGGTGATGGCTGCTTCAAAGGGGACTTGGCGAAGGACCTGAACTGGACCCCGCTTCTGGTTTTGTCTGCCCGCCTAGGCCTTTTTTTTCCTTAACTATTTTATGCTTCTTTCTAACAGAAATGCCTTTCCTCCTAGACTTGGCCAGACCAAAGCCCTGCTCCTTCACCGAGGCTGTACCCGAATCCCTAAGTCCTGGGGAATCACCCGGTGCTGCGGCTGTTTATACCCTAGAGCTGATTTTACTCATGCTCGTACCCCGTCTTTCCCGTGTCCATCTCCTCTGGAGCCCAAGTTCCTATAGGCCCAAGAACTCGGCATGTCTCTGCATTACCCACCATCTGTTTTCCAGGTGCTTTGCTCACTGTAGGCATCAGATGGAATTTTACTGAATGACTCAGCAAGCGAGAAGGAACCCAGAAATCATCCTCTAGATCCTCTGATGTTTGTTCTAGAAGCCAAAAAAAGCCACCCAGGCACAAAATCCTCAGCTCAGCCCCTGGCACATGGGGAAAATTCTTGGACTAGATCAGAACTGTCTTTTTTTAAACTGCAGGGAACAAATGGTCCCTTAAATGATCTATTATCACCTACTTGGTGAACTAGACTTTCGCAATTCCCATCAGTGAAGTTGAGATAGGGATAGTATCACATTGTTTAATGGAATGAACTGTTGTTAATAGAGTGAAAACTTCGCTAGCAGCTGGATGAAACTGTTACTTAGACTAGACAATTATTTAAGGCCTTGTCCAGCTCTAATATTTTAGGGTTCAGTTTACCACCTATATAATAGGGTGACAATACTAAGTCTGAAATGAATTGACCATATTTTCAAAGTGCTTTTTTTTAACTTTTTTTTCTGATTTTTTTCTTATTATTGTCCCTGAAATGGGGTCTTTTCTTTTTCTAAATTTTAGATTCTGCTTTACTGCCAACCGGGTAAAGATTTATACCAATCAAGAGAAAACAAGGTGAGCCTCCCCACTCTGCCCCCAGTCATTTCCAGAAGATTCTCTGGAGTACTTTGGGGGTGCTTTGCCTTTGGCCTTGTCTGTTCCAGTTTTTTGTTGGTTTGTGTTTTACAAAAGCAGCTGTTCCCAAATCTGAACCTTTCATTAAGAGAAACAACTAGAGGGACATGTGGGAAGGAGCAGAGGTAGAGAAAGACATCTTGGTGTAGTGAAAAAAGCCCGAGACTAAAAGAAAACCTGGATTCCTGCCCAGCTTGTCCCCAATTTAATGTTTAGTTCATATCTTCACCTCCGTGACTTTCCATTTCCATGCTGTCACATGCCTGCCCTTGATACATTCATCATTGGCACTTGTGAGGTTCCAATAAGCCAAACAAGTTTTGAAAAGTATTAAAGTGTTAGAGGAACATAAGAAGAAATTATTATTATCAAGGCTTCAAAGCAAGTCTCCCTGTCTGATCCAGTCACTGAGCTGCCTTCTCTTAGCACCTCTGAAAGGAGGGCTCATTCATTCACTCACTCTGGACACAGATTTATTCAGCACCTACAGATTCAGCACTGAACAGGTCAGCACAGTCCCTGCTCTTAGGGATCTCACATTCTGCAGGGGACACAGATAATAAAGTAATTGAGATTATTTGTAACTATTGTGTGATATGATAGTCAGGAGCAGATAGCCAAAGAGGGTTCTGCGGAAGTGGCCAGAGAGGTGGCATTTGCTGGGGACCTGAGAATGAAAAGGAAGCAGCCCTTGGAAGAGCTGCTGTAGGAACCTTCAAGCAGAGGACATAGCAAACAGAGTCTTTCCTGATTCTGGGGCACGAAAGAGTCCAATTGGCATGTTTGAGGAGGTCAGGGAGCAGGTGGGAGGGTGATAGGCGATAAGTTGGGCAGGATTAGTTCATGCAGGGCCTTCAAAATCAGGATGAGGGTTTGGATTTTTAGTGTCATGGAAGCCTTTGGAGGGATGTGAACAGAAGAGAGACATGATCCAGTTTATGTTTGTAAATGTCAGTCTGGCTAGACTGTGTCTGTGTCTTCTCCACTACCAAGTGGAGAAGAGGTGTTAAGGGGGCAAGGGTAGACACAGGGAGAGCAGAGAGGCAGGTGTCACCATCCAAGTGAGGGACCAGTGGTGGCCTGGATTAGGGTGATGGCAATGGAAAAGCCAAGAATTGGACACATTCCCAATATACTAGAGGTAGAATCAACTGGAATTACCAATGGGTTGGATCTGTGCAATGTAAGGGGATTCCTAGGTTTGGGGTTTGAATAACTGGGTATATAGTGGCCCCATTTTGTGATAGGAAACACCGGTGGGGTAAAAATCAAACGTTCTGCTTCGTGCCTCTTAGATTTTGCTGCCTGCTAGACCCCCAGGTGGAAATGTCACATACTCAATTATATTACACAGGAGAGGTGCTAGCCAGAGATAGAAATTTGGGAGCCACGAGCCTGTGTGATATTTAAAGCAAGGCTGGGTGAGATCTGCCTGCTGGAGAGTGTAGCCAAGAGGGCTGAGGACTGAGCTCTGCAACCCTTGGCCATTTAGAGATTGGAAAAAAGAGAGGGCAATGGGGGAGGCTGGGCAAGGCGGCCAGAGGTGGAATTAAACCAGGACTGTGTAGTGTGTGGTTTGAGAGAGAGAAAGAAGGGTTTCAAGGAGGGTTTTTAAAGAGAGAGAACATGAGTGCTGATGGGAGGATAGCTGGGGCCAGAGAGCCAAGCCCTCCAGAAAGGGTCCAGACTCAGCAGTGATGATGGAGAGCATGGGTGCAGAAGCTCTGGGGCTTGTAGACAGCAGTGGCAGATGAAGGAATTCCTGCAAGGGTTATGAGACCCTGGAGAGAGAGGGGAAATGTGTGGTTAGACCTGGGGAAGGAAGGGTTCCAGCCAGAGGAGGGGGCGGATGAACGAGGCAGCTGAGAGAGCAGGAAAGTGAACTGACCATGAGATGGGGGTGAGAAAGAACTCACGGTCCAGACCACTCAGCTTCCTGGCTGTTGCATCCTCTGCCCCATTGCGGATGGTTTATGTTCTCAGGTATTGCATCTCATGCCTATGTTGTCTCCACTTCTGCCTCCCTCCAGGACCTTTGTTGGGCTCGAGGTCACCTCAGGGAACACCCAGTTCCTGGACCTGGTTTCTGAAGTAGACAGAGTCATGGAGGAATTTGACCTCACCACTTTCTACCAGGTAATGAACGGGGCCTTTTCTTCTCCACTGGCCCATCCATAACTGAAGTAAAACAAGCCTTCAAGTAGCCCTTGTTAGAGGCAAACTAAAGAGCCCTCCAGAACCTTCCCATATCAAGTGTCGGGAATGCCAGCCTTCAGAGGACACCCCTCCCCTGAGCTGAGGGGTCTGAGATGTGGTCAGATGCAGCCCACCCGAAGTCCAATATGTCTTAGAATTCTTTTTTTGTATCTTAAATATACACACGATTTATACCTTCTACTCCACATTGTATTCATGTTTATTTTTATGTTTTTAAAAAGTAGTTCTCCCCAATATTTTTTAGTAAAATTGACACTCCAGGAAGGGTGTAGCTTCACATACCTCCCTGCACCTTTGCCCCATGTTTTCCAGGGGTACTCGACTACAAGGTGAATGCCAAGGCTTTAAAGGGCCATTGGTTTTGCCTGATAGATTCTTTTTAAACCCTGCTGACATATGTAAGTATGAGTTTAAACAGTTATTATTTCTTCATAATTTTAGACATTTTGGTTTTTGTTTATTTCATCTTAAAAAGCATGTCATCTGTTGAAATGCTTTAGGTCAGAAAATACTTGAAGCCTGGATTGGTTTCCCCATCCCAGATTTAATGACTCACTGTGATATGTATAAGGAGGCCTCTGAGAACAGGACTGGCTCAGCATGGGCTGCCGTAACAAAATACCATAGACTGGGTGGCTTAACGAAATGTATTTTCTCAGAATTCTGGAGCCAAGATCCAGGTGTCAGTATGGCCACTTTTTGGTGAGGACTCTCTTCCTGACTTTAGGTAGCCATCTTCTTGCTGTGTCCTCACATGACTGACAGAAAGAAGCAAGCTTTTCTGATACAGTCCTCACCCTCATGACGTCATCTAAACATAATTCTCTCGCAAAGTCCCCACCTCCAAATACCATCATTTGGAGGTTAGAGCTTCCATTTATGAATTGGAGTGGAAGGGGTGGACAGTCCAGAGCAAGTTCAGTCCACGGCAAGGACCAAATCAGGGCTACTTTGTCCATCTGTGGAGGATGCTTGACATCAATACTGATCAACACTGAGGGTCTAGTCTCCCAGGGAGCAGGCCAGGGATCCAGCAGGGTTGCCATGGCAGCTCTGTCACAGATCCGCGGTGATGCCTGGGCCTGCCACTGGCACCTAGGTGACCGCCTTCCTCCCTGCCACCCCTCCGCAGGACCCTTCATTCCACATCAGCCTGGCTTGGTGTGTGGGGGATGCGCATCTCCAGCTGGAAGGGCAGTGCCTGAGGGAACTCCAGGTGAGTTTCCGGTGCGGGAGCAGTGGGTGCTGAACTCCAGAAGCGATGGGATAGGTGTGGGGGAGCGGATGGGAGCTGACTGGCCCTGGGGGTTAGGCATGAATCCCTGGGAAATTCAGGAGACCCCACCACCTTACCTGGCTCCTCCAAATGGACCAGCAGCAGCAGCAGCATCACCTGGGAGCTTATTATTATTAGCACCGCAGACTCTGAGGCTCCAACCCAGACCTAAGAAATCAGAATCGCATGTTAACAAGACCTCTAGGGATTTGTGTGCACAATCAAATGTGAGGAGCGCTCTCCCGGAGCACAGATCTGCAGGCCTTCCCGTAAGTCCTAGCCCCTCGCCCAGTGGTCAAAGGTTTGGGTGCCCACAGGAGTCTGGCAGCTGTTGGAAATGAGTGAAACGTGCCAGGTATAAGCCTTGTAGCCTTTCTCATATTTTGGTAAGTGAAGTATTTCACTTTCCCATCAGCCCTTAGAGGAGCTAACACCCGCCCCCAGTCGGGGAGAGAGTGGGGAGTATTGCTGTGCAGGAATGTGGGCCTAGTATTGCTGCCACTCCTGTTTTTCCAGAAAAGCCAGAAATCCAGATTTTTGTGTATAATCGCCTTATTTTCAAATGTTGGCAGCTAATTTGTATTTTTTAAAAAACCTTTTGCAAGGCAAACAACACATGTGCACGCTAGATAGATACAACCCATGGGCCATCGTCATGTGGCCACCTCTGCTCTCGGCCTGATCATGCTGGAGGTGGCACCAGCAGACCTGGATCTCAATCCTGGTTTTATTGGATTCTGTAATCTAGGCCTGTGAGCATCCGTTTCCTCCTCCACAAAGCTGGGATGATAGGACCGACCTTGCAAGATCGCAGAGCTGATTAGACAAGCTAACTAGGTGCCGAGCCTGGGGCCTGCGTAGCCCTCGGCCTCCTCTCGGAGCCGAACCTCTGTAGCATCTCAATATGCTGGATTTGTTTGCAGTGCCCTCTGGGTCCCTGACTCCCCTAAAGTGACTGTCCTCTCCCGGCTTTAAGGAAATTGTGGATGAGTTTGAAGACTCCGAGATGCTGCTACGTGTGCACGCCGAGCAGGTTCGCTGCAAGTCTGGGAACAAGTTCTTCTCGATGCCTTTGAAGTGAGCACCAGAGGCCCTGCTTGTCCCAGGCCCCGCTGCAGGCCAGACAGAGACGGAGGAGCCGCTCAAGTGATGGGGACACTCCCAACCTACCGCTGGGAGGCCCGCCGGAGTTGCAGCCACTCCTGGTGGTCCCAGGGACTGGTTCTCTCCTGGCCCTTTTGGGTGGCTGCTGCGTTGTGGTTGTTCCCAGAAATCACCAGTAGAGGGCAACCTGGGCTTCTTATGCAGAAAAAAAATTGGGGGTCACCCGGTGAGCCCACCCATACTCAGCCACAACTCCCACTGTAGCACTCCAACAAATGGCCCCTCTCCCACTCCCCCACTCCCCCTTCAGCTGTTTGTGTTGTGATGCCATTGGCCTCAGACCAGCATTTTTAAAATCATCCTGCCCTGGCTCATCCCTGACCAAGCCAGGACATAGGATGATGCTTCAGTGGGTCTGTCACCCTCCCTCCTTGAAGCGTGCCACTTTTATTTATTTATTTTTAGTCTTATCCCCTCCTTTGCCAGCAGGGGCCATTTCAGGGCCAAGGTGCAGGGTGCTAATTTGAGGTTCCGTGTGAGTTTTCTCCATTCCTTCCTCCCACTCACCCCCAGCCAGGTGCCTGGGGAGACTTGAACAGATGTTTCATTTTGGCCTTGCTGATGGCTTCAAGCCAGGCCTCCAACGTTCTGTGACCTCTGGCTTCCCATCAGCTTTCCCAAAGAGGCAGAGCGGCACCTTCTCCCAGTCCGAGTTCACTTTCTGTGGCCTCCAAGTGCCTGCCGTGGCCTGCAGGCCTTTTGAGGGGACATGGGTGACGGGCCAGGCATTGCACAGAATTTTTATCCTTCAAGTCCTCACCGGAGCAAAGAGCCAGGCCTTTCCGGTCGCCGTCTAGATTTCTGGTGATGGATGAAGAGATTTTGTTGTTACCATTTTAAATCATGTTCGACAAATAAAAATTGCAGTTTTTATTTTGGATTTTGTTTTGGGCTGCTTCTGTTCAACTAGGTGAGACGATGACTCTGCTACACCACCTTCTCCAGAGTGCTTCACAGTTTGGAGGGGACCCATGGGAGTTTCAGTAGGATGTCTGAGGTGGCCATGAGACATATTAATGAAGGGGTAGGGTCACCCGGCCTGCCAGGCCTGCATACCAGCAAGGTTGCACATACCACATCTAGCCCAGGGCTTGGCACGTGGTGGGGGGTCGCCACCCCCATTCCTCATCAGTGTCAGCACAGACATTTAGACCTGATACTATTAACACTTTTCAAAATTAAAGGACCTTTCTAGGACCTTCTCAGCTATTCCTTCCAATAACCCCCCTGAAAAGTAAACTGGGTAGGAATGATTATTCTGCCTATACAGAAGAACGGGTTAAATGACTTACCTGAGGTCACCTGAGAATCCAGAGGCAAGGCCCCCACCTCCGCCCTAACCTCAATCCTGCCCACAGCCCTGCTCTCCCCTTCGCCACCCCAAGACTGAGGGAAAGGCGTAGGAAATGGGGACCTATCACCCTAGCCCCCCACTCTGCCTCCTGCACCTCTGTGCTTCCTGAGCCAAGCTCCCAATCGCTGCGCTGAGGACCCAGGAAGTCCCATTTGGGCCTGCGTTCCACAGCCCCACTGCATGGATTTGCTGATTCCACTCCAACTGGCCAGTCAGTTCCTCTGGATTTTGAGGTCACACTGGAGCAAAGAAGCCAGGCATCCTTCCCGGCATGCAAGGAACACAGCAAACCGCTGTGCAGCCAGAGCTTAATGACACCTGCTCTGTGCCAGGCCCTGAACTGGGCAGCGGGTGAATCTGTCTTATCTGGCCCTCTGGGTGCTCAACATGGGTGGGGACAGGCAGGGTGCACAGAGGAGAAGCCCCATCCCCAACTTGGCACTTCTCTGCCACCCAATTTCCTGCAGGTTCCAATTTTAGGATGGAAGCCAGTGTCCCAACAAGGCAGGTTTTGTGGGCACAGACCACCAGACTTTCCTCATCAGAGACACCCAGCCTCCATCTTGGGCGCTTGCTCTTCCTGGGAGGGGGCTGGGTGTGATGTAGCACCGTCACCACCATCCTGGGATGACTGACCCACTGGTCCCTTGGAGGAGGATGTGGCTCGGATGGAATTAGAGTATGGCAACTTTGAGAAATGGGCCAAGATCAATAACTGGCTCCTCTGTGGAGAATGAAAGGTGGTGATAGAGGAAGGAAGCAGGAGATTCACTGGGAGAAGGGGTGGGCGGCAGGCTGGGCCGGAGGGGGCTGGGCGGCAGGGGTTTGGCACGTGCCCAGACGTTGCGTGTGCTGCTGGAGAACAGGCCCCGCTGACAGTGCAGAAGCAGCTCTTCCATAAGAGGAGATGTGCTCCGGAGACAGAGGCACGACCAGAGCAGGCCGGGTCCACCCCAGGCAGGCTGGCAAAGAGTAAAGACAGGCTCTTGATGGGAATTTTTATCACACCAGGGAGAGTGCAAAATCAACACATCTGGCCTCGGTGTCCTCAGATGTTCCCTGCAGGGCAGGGAAATGATCGTCCGGTCATCTCTCGGCCTGTTTGGCCTTTTTCCACTTGGCACTCTTGGCTCTCCACACGCCTCTCCAGACCACCCCAGCTTTGTTTCCAAGGAAGAGGGAAATTACCTCGGCTTGTTTGTTTATTCCTGGTCTTGGTACCAGGAGCCTGAGAGGCCTGTGGTGGGGAGGCCGGGGGTGGGCCCTGGTCCTGATCCCAATCCACAGGGCCTTTCCTTTCCTCAACAAGGGACCTCAGCCACTACCTGAACCAGAACCTTCCTTTTACAAATGAGGAGACAAACCCGAAGAGGAGAAATAACTTGCTCAAGATTGCCCATGCTGGAGCAGGAACCCCATGGCCTGGCTTCTAATCCAGAGCTGTTTAGACAACCCTTCATACCACCTCAGGGTCTCAGAAGAAAACTGTGCTGTGAAATGACGTGTCTGGGCTTTAATTCAAAAGGCTCCGAGAGAAAAAGGGAGTGGGGGAGGTTAGGGTCTGGATGAAATGACATTGGCAAAATGTGGCTAATGTTTAAAGCCAGCTGACGAAGGGCTGGAGTTCGCACATCTCAGTCCCTCTGGTAACCCTCAGGCTTGGGGTGCTGGCCACACCCCTGCGATGGATGGATGGACAAACCCACTTTGGGCCTTGAGCTACCTGTAGGAGCCAGAACCAATCACTGGGAGCTTCAAGGTCTGGTCACAGGGATGCCATCTCCTAAAGGCAGTATTCACGCCAAGAGAGGAAGCTCCAACTGAGAGAAAACAATGACTAAACTGGTCTGACCACTGGCCTTTAGGCGCATTGTTCATGGTTCCTGGGCTCCTCTCTTTATTAGGTAGCCCCCTAAATTCAAACTTTTTAAATTGGCTGATTGGGAATAAATATTGTGAAAGATTGCGATGAGTTCAGTAAAACTGAGACAGCCCTGTTGTCCATTTCTCACTGTACATTTCCCGAAAGGAAATTTCAAAGCAAAAAATTTAGAAATCTATTTCCCAAAGGAGGGACTGCACAGAGAATTTAGTCAGTGGAAATGGATGAAATTGCCCCAACCTTTTCTCCAAACCCCAACTTTCATTCCCTGAGGAAGCTTTGCCAAACACCAGAGACTGTCCATCCACCGTCGATACCGACAAAGAGTTGTTGCACGACCAAACTTTAGTCTGGCTTCCCTGAACCCTCTCCCCAACAAGGCCCATCCATGTACTTCCTTCTACAATCCACTGTTATCAGAATCCTGCTAAATCAGGTTAGTGAGAGTTCCCCACCCTTGATCGCTGATCACACTCCCCATCCCCATTACCTTCCAGGTGATATCCGATCACCCTGGCTTGCCTTCAGCCAGAATCCCTCCAGATCTGATGCCCAATCTGAGTCATTTTCTATCCACCAATGCCCCTCCCCCCAACACACACACACACATACACACAACTATAAATCCCCACTTGTTCTGGTTGGGTTTGGAATTGAGCCCCATTGGATACTGGAGTCTCTCCCTATTGCAATTTTTTTCTTTTGTAGTAAAATCTATCTTTACCACTTTAACTTCTATCCATCTTTGGTTCCCTTTAACTGTTTTTAGTGCCATGTCTCAGATCTGGATCAGAACCACCATCAGACCCTCAGAGGCAACAACTAGTAACCTAGACCTCTTGTCCCCATGATTCCCCAATATCATTTAAAGCCAGAAGGACTTGAGGGGCTCCACCCAATAATCCAAGGTTTATTAGACAAAACAGTCCAATCACTTTCTAATCCCCACTTCTAGTCCATGCAATACTCATTGTCACCATTAAAAGACCAAATAGGCAAGGATATGAGTTAGTCCAAATCTGAGATCTACCAAAATCATCAAACCCAGATTTGCCTTGACGCCTAGCCCTGACACTCTCCTGTCTACTATTCCTTCCAACATCCAATATTTCCCGGTGCTTGGTTTACATTCACCTGGTTTAGAAGTCCCCTTCATGAGGAATCGCAACACTTGTGTGTCTAAACCTGGGATAACCAACAATATACCTAGACCGGTATGCCCCAAGGATTTACTGAGGCTCCTACTTACTTCTTGCACACCCTAACTGCCAATTGGAGGGACTTAAAATTCCCAGGAGATTCCACTTTAATCCAATGTGTAGATGACCTCCTTCTCTGTTCTGACAGTTATGACAACTCCTTTGGACACTGAATACCTTCTTAAGGCATTAGCAAGAAAAGGCCACAAGGTGGCTAGAGACAAAATTCAACTGTTCTCTCTGTGTGTCTGATATCTGGGTCATGGTATTTCAGCTGCAGGTAGAGCTATCTCCACAGACGGAGCCTCTACTATTCAACATTTTTCTCTTCCTGACAGAAAACGGCAACTGACATATTTTGGAGGTCTAGTGGGATAGGACGTGGATACCTAATATCTGTATGTTTGCCTTACCTCTCTATGCCATGACTAAGGGGGCATCCCCAGACCCAGTAGTCTGGGACCCCCACCCCCCGCCCCCCATCCAAATATGTTTTCAAGAACTTTAAGTACTCTCTGCTTTCACCTCCCACCCTTTGGCTTTCCAGTGACTCCCTGCCTTTTTCTCTGTGCGTGAATGAAAGGGTCATGCCCTCAGAATGTTACCCAAGAGGCATAATGGACACCAAAGACCTCTGGGATATTATAGTTCGGCCTTGGACCCAGTGGCCAAGGCATATTCCCCTGTGAGCCATGATGACAACCACCAAACTCGTCCACGCTCCCTCTGATTTAGTATTAGGTCATCCTCTTGACATCCACGTTCCTTGGGCTGCGCAGACCCTATCACTTAATGAAAACACATGGCACTTTCCTGCATCTCGACTTACCTCCTATGAAATCTTAGTCCTCTCTCCCTCTCACATCATCATATATCACCATCAAAATCTAAACCCTGCCTTCCTTTATTCACTGATGGGACACACCACGACTGTCCTTAACACTGGATCATTATCCTGTCCTCGGCTAGCTTTGTCAGAAAACCCCCTCCCCCAAGTTGACCTCACTTTTCATGCCAATGGCTCATACCTCCGGAAGGAGGATGGGGCCCTCCAGGCTGGATATGTCATTACAGATCAACATAAACTTCTAGAATACCAAACCCTGCCAAATGTCAAACCAGCCCAGGAAACCAAGTTAATTGCTCTTACTCAGGCTTGCGTAAAAGCAGAGAGAATTAAGGTTAACATTTATGTTGATGGCCGCTGTGCCTTTAGGGTAATACATGATTTGGGTACATTATAGAAACACAGAGGATTCAGGACAGCAGCTGGTACCTCAGTCAAAAATGGGCCCCAAATAGCAGAACTTCTAGAGGCATTGTTATTACCCCAGCAGTTCACTACACTTAAAACTGAGGGGCATAGTGCAAAAAAATCCAGATGAGATCCAAGGAGATAGATGGGCTGATAAATATGCTAAATTACAGCCTTTTCCCCAGTCACCCAAGAAATCCCAGTGTTTCCCAAGCCTTGAGACTATGCCCCCTGTATGCCACTTGGAAGCCCTAGACCCCGATGGGGTTATTTACCTTCCCTTGCGGGAGAGCACCAATTTAGGATGACTCCTGGGAAATCATAAAAAAAATCTGTCTACATGGCCCAAATAACAGCTTCAGATTCAGAAACAACTGAATGGGAAAGAACTGGATGAACAAGCCATTCGGATGGATTCTGGAAACACCAAGGTGGTGGCTCGGCAGCTCCTTTGTCTCTCTCTGGAGTCACTGGATACAGTTTACACACCACACAGAAAGGACAAAATGTGGGATATATCAGACAAACAGTAGTTCAGGCCCTTTGGCCTTTTTTGGGGTCAAGCATTTGCTACTTGCAACAAATGCCAGAAACACACCCCTGGAAAAACTGTAAAAGTGGGCAAGGAAGTGAAGCAGCTTCCCCTCAGACCCTCCCCTCACTGGCAAATGGATTTTACCCAGTTACCAAAAGGACAAGGCTACCGATATATATTCACTCTCGTCTGCAGGTTTTCTAAATGACTAGAGGCTTTCCCCTGCCGAATGCCTCAGCACCATCAGTTGCCGAAGTGTTCCTGGAACAAATCTTCCCCACCTTGGGGTATCCCCTCTACCGCCTCTAGTGACACAGGATCGTGTTTCTTTGGGAATATTACACAGGAAATCATAAAGGCAACACATTAATCCAAGTCTCCACTGCCCTTACTATCAGTCAGCAAGCGCCATAGAAAGACACAACAGCATCCTCAAGACAACTGGCTAACGTGCCTGACGAATTGGACTTACACTGGCTGCCCACTCCTCTTATGACTCTGAGATGTGAACCCCTATCTCTTTTGAAATTATCATGGGAAGGCCCACGAGGATGCCTTCTTCAGCTAGTCTAGTAGAAGATTCTATGAAGCCAATGGGTGGCATGTACACCATGAATACGCTGCACAAAGGGATGATTCATGTTCCAGGCAAGACGGAGCAGGATGGAGCGAGATTTCCTCATGCTGCTCAGAATGATGACAATTTAAAACATATGAACTGCTTATTTCTGGAATTTTCCCTTTAATATTTTCAGACCACAATTGACTGCAGGTAACTGAAACCACAGCAAGTGAAATCATGGATAAGGGAGGATGACTGGGCTCATTGCTGAAGCACTTTACCTTGTCCCTGGATAACTTCACCTCCAGCCTTGAATTCGTGACTCACCGACTATGAAAAATCCAGTGTGCTGTTTTCCAGAACTGCATCACCCTCCATATGATCCTGGGTGCAAAAGGGGGACACTTGCACAGCAGTCAGAAGCAACTGCTACACCTTTGTCCCCGGCAATCTACCTGACATGTTTGCCATAACCAGGAAGGTTCGAGAGGTGAATGAAGAAATGTGTGCTTTGCTGCCATGGTGCCCACACCAGGAGGGACAATAGCTGCTGGACTTCTGGTAGATCCCTGAAGGTCTATGAAGTTGGGCACACACATCGATTCAGCCTCTATTCTTTGTCGTTCCATTTATCTTCAAAGTCTCCCTCTCATTAAATGTCTTGTGGGTGGTATAGGACAGCAGTTATCAACTGTCATCATGTCTCAACAGATAATTAGGCTGGTTCTAAATGAATAAAGGCAACCAAATGAGAAATGAGACTTCATTGATCAAAGCAAAGAATGCCTCTTTTCCCCTTGGACAAGAAGGGGAACTAACAAAGAGTTGTTGCACGACCAAACTTTAGTCTGGCTTCCCTGAACCCTCTCCCCAACAAGGCCCATCCATGTACTTCCTTCTACAATCTACTGTTATCAGAATCCTGCTAAATCAGGTTAGTGAGAGTTCCCCACCCTTGATCTCTGATCACACTCTCCATCCCCATTACGTTCCAGGTGACATCTGATCACCCTGCACCCTGGCCTGCCTTCAGCCAGAATCCCCCCAGATCTGATACCCAATCTGAGTCATTTTCTATCCACCAATGCCCTCCCCGCCTGCCTCCCACCACACACACACACACACACACACACACACACACACACGCACACACACACACGCACACACACACACTTGTAGCTGCCTGTATTGGGAATTAGGCCCAGTTCTATACTGAGTCTCTGTTCCCTTGCTATAGTATTTTTTTGTTTTTGTTTGTTTGTTTGTTTGAATAAACTCTATGATCACTGCCTTAACTTCTGTCTGTTCCCTTTAGCAGTGCTCTTTTTTTTTTTTCCCCTCACCTGGCAGATCGGTGAATAGGTCAGTTTCTAAAGTCCTGCCAGGTCCCTACCCATTTCCAAAAGGTAAGGCCTGACTGGGGAAGTTTCTAAAGAAACCTGCCCTCAGGTAAGGAAAGCTCCCATTTCCAGGGATGGCAGGTGGCAGAGCAGAGGTCTCTGCCCTCCTTTCCTCCCTGAGCGCCTTCACCTTCACCTCCTGCCCCTGCCCCTGCCCCTAGCCTGTTGGGCCAGGGCTGTCCTTGGTTTGGACACAACCTCTGAGGACCTTAGGCCTATGCTTCCCTACTTCAGGCTTTCTGCATGCATCCACACCCACCGGATCTCAAGCTGACCATAGAATAGAATTAAATCTAGCAGTTTAAGCGCCACTGGGTGCTAAGTTCTGCCCACCTACCCAGAGTCTGGACATACAGCACTGTCGCATTTCACTTGCACAAAATAGTGTCCTCTACTTAGGCACCTAATGTATGCTAGGCTAGGAACCAAAAGCATACCTAACCCTTATCTTAACTTTGCCCCACGTTCCAAGTAAGGTCAAGGAGGCTCAGGAAAGTTGAGTAACTTGCCCACCTCCATGCCGCAGGTAAATGGCAATGCAGGACCGCAACACACAGCATGGGAAACCCAAGGTATGAACCCCTCACTTTGCAACGGAAGAAAATCACTGAAGAACCAAAGACACCTGAGCCTTTCGAGAAAATAACAAATCTCTAGATTTGTCTATTTTCTTTGTTTTAAGCCTAAAACAGGACATTTGGGTCCTTCCTCCCCCGGTTCTCCTTCCTGCCCACTGCTGCCTCAGTATCCCCACCCACCCCCACCAGATGGGGGAAGGAGGAGTCTTCATTCCTCCTTCCTCCCTCTGTGTGTGTGTGGGGGGGTCGCTTTGGGGATCACACCCCGCTCTCCAAAAGCAAGGATGGGAATGATGGAGGCAGGCTGGGGAGGACTGCCGCTGTCTGGAAAGGGTAACAGGGCTGCCTGCCCGGCTCCACCGCCCGCACCTGCTACCGAGAAGCCGCGGGCTAAGGTACCGCCCCCGGCCCCCTCCCGGGGCCGCGCGCGGAGAGAGCGCTGGCCCTTTAAGAGCGGCGGCAGCAGCGGCGCGGGGAGGAGGGCTGGGAGCGCCCGGAGCTGCGCCGAACTCGCCGGGGACGTCGGGCGCCGGTTCCCTGGCTCGCTCGCTCGCTCCGACCGGCTCCCTGCGCCTCCTCTGGGGACTGCGCGGGGACCCGGGCCCGGCGGGGCGCGGGGCGAGCCGAGTCCTCGGGCGGGAGGCGCGCGCTCCGGGTAGCGCCCGGCCCTGGGCATGGACAGAGGGAGCCGGGCGCGCAGGGGGCGCCGCGGGACCGGGCGGCCGGAGCGCTGAGCCAAACAAAGGCTCAGGAGTTGCGCTTGCTCTCGGGGACCGGGCCCCGGGGGCCCGGCGCGGGGCCCGGCGGCTGCCCTCTCCCAGGTGGGCCGGCTCCGTGTGCCCGGACCTGCCCTGCCCGCTTCTTGTCGAGCGTGGGAATTTGCCGAGGGTACCTAAGCGGCTCCAGCGGGGACCGGGACCGGGATGTCTGCTGCGCGCCCGCCGGGCGGGGAGCCAGGGAGCGTCGCAAGTTTCCGAGCCGCGTGGGGGGACCGGACGCCGACGAGCGGCAGAGCCCCGCGTGCCGCGCTCGGGGCCGGGCCGGGCGCCGCGAGCATGGGCAGCGCCCGGAGCGCGCCCGGACGGCGGCTCTGGGCAGGCAGCCCACTTGGTGGCCGGGAGGAGGCGGCACGACCGCAACTGCTGCCGCTGCTGCTGGTGCTTCTGGGCTGCCTGGGCCGCGACGCAGCGGCGGAGGACGCAGAAGTCAATGCCGAGGTAAAGACCCCCTCCCTGGTCCCTTGGCCTTGGGTTGGGGCACTTGCCGCGGGTTGGGGGCTGTGGAAGGAGCCACGCCCGCAGCCTGAGGCCAGGAGGTACTGGGCGCGGAAACGAGCCACCTGTCCCGGGGAGGGGGGAGGAAGAGAGGGGCCAGGCACGCCGCCCTCCCCGGCTCGCTCTGCAGCGCGCCTCTCCCCAAACCCTGGAGGGCGGCGCGCCCGCGCCCGCTCTCTACCTCTCCAGTCCCGTCCAGCCAGCGTTTGGGAACCGCTTGTACCGCCCCCAACCCTTGCTCTCCTCCTTCCCCCTCTCCCCGGAGGCCGATTCCTCGAGAGCCCTGCGGGCGCGGTGACGTTCTTTGCGAGTGGGGAGTGGACTAGCCCGGGGGTACAACGGGCCGAGCAGGCGGTGCTCCCGCCTAGGTGGCCTCTGGTCTGGGTGACACTGAGCAGCGCGCGGCGGGCCGGGATGTGGGGAAGGGGTGCGAACCTCCGAGGCAGCGGACTCGGGTCGCAGGGGCGCTTTGGCGACTTTCTTGGGCTCTTGCACGGAAGCCGCGCCACGGCCAGGTGGAGTCTAAGAGAGAGACCCCGTCTCCCCGGCGCTTCCTCCCACCAGAGCCCCCTACGCTGAGGCCCGGAGCTCACAAGGCAGACTCCGCACATCTTTTAACCCGGAGCCTGCCTGACGTCTCTACGGGGCCGCCTCTCTGGATCCGTCCCGCGGGTGATCAGGCGCGGCCTCCTGGCTCAAAGCTGGGTCCAGCCAGCGCCCCCGGCTTCATGGGGTAGCCCGGCGCCGTCCTCCCGAGCAGGGACAGAGAGGGCACCAGCTCCGTTGCCACAGAGCAGAAGCGGGGTCCACTCTTAACCTACTTCTAAAACCCCGCTCCCTGTCCCAGACTAGGAGAGGACAGTGGGGGGGTGGGGGTAGGGAGAGGGGGACCTGCCTCTGCGCTCGCAGGGTAGGCTCAGGCCTTGGTGCCCTTGGGCCAGCCTGGAGCCTCCCGGCTGCGGGCCTGAGTGCCGTTTCTATTTGCAGCCGGGCTGGTGCTCCCTCCCAGCCCCCCGCGGGTTCCCCACCTCCCCCTACTGCCTGGGAGATTTTTCCGATGGAAGCCTGCCCTTCCCCGCCCTACTTTAATAAAAGCTTGGAGGAAGGGTAGGGAATTCCTCCCGGCTCAAGTTACACCTCTTAGCCAGTTCCCCACCTGCTCTACCCTCCCTCCATGGCCAGGCCAAGAAGAGCTGCAAGGAGCCAGGTCCTGGCAGGAGGTGGAGTGGTTGCCCAGCCCTTGCTCAGTCCAGCTGCCTCCCCCTCATTCATACTGACAGGCCAGCGGGGGACTCCTGCTGGTGGGTGTTGCCCTTCAGCCTGTGATCCAGGTACTACTAGGTGAAGAGTGTGTGAGCTGGCCCACCTTCCACGCTCTGGAGTGGAGTACCGAAGAATTGCAAGTCACAGACCCAGCCTTAAGCAGTTTATAATCTACTTAGGAATGGCATCTCTACCAGGAAGTAATTATGGACCACACTGGAATTTGGTGGCCATGCATTATGAATTGGCATCCTAGATGGCCAGGAGCTGGGGGCACTGGGACCTGTGGTCTGAGGGTCTTCATTTTCTTTCTTTGCTTCTGCTCCTCCATCACCCCCTGTTCTCCCAGCTGAGAGAGTACCCATAGCCCAGGGCCTGCACCGGGGCTACAGGTCAGGGCCCTAAGCTTTTGCTGGCACTGGTTAGAGATTCTGTGAGTGAATCTCTTTCCTGGGGGGAAATTTGAGTTTAGCTGTTGCTGGAAGAGACTCTGAAAGGTTATGGATCCCCTGAATGTTGGGAGCCAAGGTAGGGTAAGGGCTAGAGATAGGTGGTTGGTTCCAGCTCCTAGAACGGGCTATTCCTTAGAGTCCCATCATGTCTAGCAAAGAGTTGAGTGGCTTCAGCAGTCAGCGCATATGCCAGGAGGCTGTGGGACAGCTGCCTTGGGTCAACACTCTCCATGGACAAGCCTCAGAGAATCCTGGGCCTGGCCTGCACCCTGTGTCCAGAATACCCCAGAATCCCCACAGCTCCAGACTTCAGGTCAGGTCATGGCTGGGACCTTCTCTGAGCATCTTGGTAACTAAGCCAAGGCGAGCCTCTCTCCCTCCCAGGGCGGAAACCACAGGAGTTTCACTAGACTAAGGAATTGGGGAGTCTGGCACCTACAACCTTCCAGGCCCCAGCCTGGAAAAAGGTGTCTTCCTAGGGGAGGCCACTGCTGAGCTACTCTGCCCTGTCCCACTCCCTCCCTTGGATGTCAGGTTGTGGTCTCCAGCTGTTCTGAGCTAGAGCCGCATTCCCCTGCATAGATGAAGGCCTTAGCTGCCTGAGGTGCTGGTTGTGGCTCCTGGCTTCCCTGGCCTGCGAGTCCAGGACCCCTTCAGATCTCTGCCCTGCTCTTGCTGCTATAGCACCTCCCCTGCTTAAGTGCCTTTGGTTTTTATCAGAGAAGCTATGGCCAGACATCACCTCAGGCCCTCAGCCGGCCCCATACAGGTGACTCAGGCTTCCAGAGTTCACAGGTGTGGTGCAACTGCCACTCAAACATGGACACACTCACTGTCCCTGAATAGACTCCCACACCTTCCTTGCCCCTGCCTAGCAGCTGAGCAGGATAAGCAAAAGGAGGGGGTAGGGATCAGCTTGCCTGATTTTGACCTTCAAATATGACTGGTGAGCCATAGCCCCAGGCTTCCTGGGCTCCAGTCTCTGCTGGCACTTCCATGCTGGCCCCTGTGGGGCCCCATACCTGCATTCTTAGTAATACCCTTTCTTAAATAAGGAGGAGAAACTACAGATGCCGCATGCCCACACTTAAGAAAAACGTGAGAACTCTGTCATCGGGAACCTACAGAAGCTCAATCTTCCCTCCTTCTCCTACCCATCCCTGCTGCTTCGTCTGTTGTCCTCTTACTACTAACAAACCACCCCTCCGTTATCTATCTCAAAACCCCCAGAGAACTGGGCTGATGGACACAGCAAGGAACCCAGGATCCGATTGGGCAGTGGCGCTCATGCCCAGCCCTTTGCTAGGCCCCCATGTTTGGGCTGCGGGGGGGTGGGGGGGATTGTCCCATCAGTTGCCGCCTCCTTGTGGAGAATAGCCCAATGTGTGCTCCTGGCCTGAACAATACATCGGTCCCACCTGCCCATTATGAACTTTGGACACAAACACCTTCCTTTGCCCCACCCCAAGGAGGGTGGAGAGGAAACAACACAGTAATACACCCAGATCCCCCCATAAAGAAGCCTCCCTCTGAACCCCAGCTCCCACTGCCCGTGGGCTCTGATGCCAACTCAAAAGGGCAACGCTGCCAGATGCTTGGTTCTGGCCATCCCCTTCCTGCCCCTTTTGTTGCTAATCCAGATGTTCCCTGCCATCATCACCTCTGCCCAGCTGGGAGTTTGACTTCTGCCTGAGGCCAGCTGCGGTGATCACTGTGAGGCGCCTCTGTCCCTAGCTCAGATTAGAGTTATTGCTGGAGACAGAATGTTTGTATTCCCCCAACATTCATATGGTGAAACCTAACTCCCAAGGTGGTGATAATATTAGGAGGTGGAGCCTTTGGGAGGTGGTTAGGTAATGAGTACAGAACCCTCATGAATGAGATTAGCGCTCTTAGAAAAGCTGCCCAAGAAAGCTCCCTGCCCCTTTCACCATGTGAGGACACAGTGAGCAGTCGGCAGCTTGCCACCGGGAGTGGGGGCTCACCGGAACCTGACCATTCTGGCACCCTGATCTTGGGCTTCCAGCTTCCAGAACTATGAGACAAAAATGTGTGTTGTTATAGGCTACCCAGCTTATGGTATTTTTGATATAGCAGCCCAGATGGACTAAGAGAGTTGGCATCTTCAATACTATCCCAAGCTTTATGCGAATTACATGACCAGCCACTCAGGCAAGGGCCCAGCCCCATGGCCAGTTCTGCCTCAGGTGTGGAGATGTGTTTTCTGAGTCAGCAGAAGCAGAAAGGGATCAGGGGCTCTCTGCTTGGATCCTTCTCCATCACAAAGAGGATCCTGGGAGGACTCTATGGATGAATGTGAGGACAGGGGACCCTGAAGTGGCTGGACACTCCAGGCCTTCCTCACACAGTGGGCACACTCTGGCCAGATGAGCCCCCTGAGTTAGGGCTCGTATGAGGCCACTCACCAGAAGGGCACTGATTCCAGGGATGCCTGGGCCCACTGGGGGAGGAAGCACAGAGCTGGCAGCCCTGGGCAAGAACAGCAGAGGTGTGTGAGCTGGGCCTGAATCAGAGAGAGACAAGGAGGGGTGCCTTGTGCCAGATCCCATTCCCCACGTGGGAACAGCAGGAAATGGGCAAGAAGACCCAACGCAACCTCCAGCATCTGGACAGACAGATGAGGATCCGGGTCCCAGCCATTTGCCAGCCCTTGGAGATGCCCTACATCTCACTGCCATCTGCTGGTATAGATGCCGGAGCTGTGGCGCCCAGAGGCCAGGTTCTGGATCAGCTCTCCAGGCTGGCCCTTAGCCCCGGGCACCATGCTGTCCTTCTCCCAGGAGTTACTGCCACCCTCGAGGGATGAGAGCCCAGTTTCAGGTCCAGCTCTTGTAAGCATGGCACCTGGTATGTAGGAAGCACTTGCAAGATGGTGGCAAAACAGAAACAGTGAGAAGCAAATGGCATTTGCTGTTGGGCAAGTCATCGAATACATCTGAGCCTGTTTCCTTGTCTACAAAATGAGAGTAGTAATAGTGTCTACTTGATGGCATTATAGGGGATATTCGGTGTGTTTATGTGTAAAATGCTGAATGCCGTGCAGTGGCCCTCACATGGCCCAGTAGGATCAGGTGCCATTTTTGAGCATCGTTAACATATTTGGTTCTATCCTGGGCACAGGCTAGGGCTGTTTTGTAAGCATGTTCACATTTAATCCTGGTACTGACTCTAAGTATGCAGGTGCTATCATTACCCCATATGAGGTGAGAGAAATTACGCCAAATTCCCCATCCAGGGGGTGGCAGAGCTGGGATTTGAACCCAGTCAGTCTGGCTTGGAGGCTGAGCTCCCAGCCCCCATACTGGGTTAAAGGTTGCAGGTCAGGGCCCACGGTACCATCCTGTGGAAGTGCCACCAGGCAGGAGCCTGCTGGGCCTGAGCCAAGTGGGAAGGAGGTGGCGGAGGTGGGGCTCGGTGAGCCTGGAGCCTCCACCCCAACCTGTCCAGCCATCCAGGCTCTGCCCTGTGGACCGCCACATGTGGGAGACAACACCTACCGGTGTTTTCCAGGTGAGGCCCCAGGCCTGGTACCCAGCCAACCCGAAACCACTGGCAAACAGGGCTCTTTTCACCCCATCCCTGCCTGCTCACTGGTGAAAGGACCCGTGTGTTTCTTCCAGGGCAGGGCAGGCTGGGAGGCCACAGGGTAAAGAAGTGACAGAAACGCAGGATGTCCACCTCCTTCCTGCTTCCTTGGCTGCACATCCCCCACCCTGCCCACTCTCTGCCACCCAGAGCCCTATACCCCACCTGCAGCTTTCCCGTTGTGAAGGGCAGTTCTTCTAGAATGAGATTAGTACTGCCTCCAAAGGTAGTAAATGATCCACCGAGGACAGTGGCCTGGCTTGATGCCCCCTTTCTTCACTGGTTGGGGCTAGTCATGTCATCTGTGCTGTCACCCCTGTGAGGCAGCTGGGAAGTGAAGATTTTGACCCCATTTTGCAGAGAGGGGATCAGAAGCTCAGAGAAGTTGTCTTAGTCCTCATCCATTACTCAAAGGCCTGTTCTGTGGACAAGCAGTCAGGACCAAGGGGCAGATGGCGCTGGGAGGCAGATTTCTGCTCAGCCTGAGTTGTGGCTACCCAAAGAAAGAATGGACTACACTGGTGGCAGTGAGCACCCAGTCTCTGCAGGGGTGCAGGCTTGATGGGTCCCCGGCGCAGTTGGGGTCTGTAGAGGCATCCTTGGGGTAGCTGGCCTTGATGGCCTTGCAGCTCTTCCAGCCTGAGACTGGAGGAGTCTAGGCTGGCTCGGGGTCACCTAGCTGGTGAATGGGCTCCTGGCTAAGAACCCCTGAACAGAAGTGAGCCCAATGGGCCTGGGATACATGCTCTGCCTGTTCCAGGCTCATCATCCCACTCAGCACCAACCCCATGCCGGGCATAGCCTTCGCCTGCTCCCAGTAGCCCTCAGACCGCGATACTGAGTGGGGAGATGGGCACGGTGAGGACCTCACAGCACCCTGAAAGGCTTGTCCATCGCTGGCGAGACTGACAAGATGCCCTTTGTGTCTGTCTGGGCAACCCTGCCAGGGTCTGCTTGGACTGCACAGAGAGCAGTGGGTGACAAGCAGAGCAGAGCCGCAAGGATTGTCCTTAGCTCATGAGGTCTGATAAGGCTGGGTGGGTGGGGCTCCACCGCTCTGAGCCCTGGAGGAGCTGGCTGTGGTTGCGGTGGCAGCACCCGCCGCCGCCTGCCCCCACGGCTGCTTAATGCACCGTATTGATCTGGAAGCTCCTTCTCAGACACACCCTCCCTGCGGGCCTGTGTTGGCGTTGTCTCAGCAGTCCTGGGGGGCAGCCCTGCTGATGTGGCCCGGTGCCCAGACCCAGCCAGAGATGTGAGTGTGGGGAGGATTAGACACCTCCCCCAGTGCTGTGCTGGGCACTGTTCCTGAGACGGGCCAGAGCCCAGTGTCCCCAGCCTCAGGCCAAGAGGAGCTGATGCTACTTAACAAGCAGCTTGGCGCAACAGTACTGTTTATGGGCACTAGTTCTAGCCGGCTCAGCTGTGTGATGCTGGGTGGGTCACTCACCCGCTCTTAACCTTGCTGTCTGTATAATGAGTATGGGGTCCTTGGGAGTATGGAATGGGGTGACGAACAGATGGCCTGGCCCACATCAGTTCTGGTCCTTAGCTGCTGCATTTATGGCCTCTCCTAGGGGCAGGAGGCCAGGAATCCCCCCTCAGATTCCTGATGGCCCCATGTCTCCTTGCCTGGGGCCAGCTACTTGCCTCAAGCATATATCGATACTTACGGGTTGGGGTCTGGGGCTCAACAAAGAAATGGCTGAAAGCACCAGGGTGGGCTGCAGATAGGAAGGGCCCTCCTGGCCCCAGAGCTCTCTTCAGAACCTTCCCAGCCTCCCAAAGGACGGTGATCCTTATGGAGGCGATCCTTTATTCTGCGGCTTACTGACCTTCCCAAGCCTCAGTTTCTCCACCTGACAAACAAAGCTTCACCTGCTTGGCTCACTCTACCTGCGAGACTAGGTGATAGGGAGGAAAAGAAGGCACCCTGTGTAAGGGACAGTCACCAGGAGAAGCTACAAGAACTTGAACACAGCCCCTCCCCTACTTTGAGACCAAGAGGTCAGTCATGACCTTGGAAATCACTCCCCACTTTTTTCCCCATGGCAGCAGAGTACCTCGGGAAGCTGGAGCCTAGGGTACAAGCAGCCCCTTCTCACCTGGAGACAGCAACCCCGGCTGTGCACCTGTGCACCCCTGTCCCATGCTGCCTTTTCCCTCCATGTCCTCACTTCCTGGCCTTGTCACACTTAGCACAGCAGTAGGGTGCTAGAAACTTCCTCCTGGACACTGAGGAAAGAAGCCCACAGCCCTATCCTGGTGGCACAGACTGACTGGCACTTGGTTGTCAGCCCCGAGTGTGTGTTGGCAGTCAGGCAGGCTTTGTCAGCGTCTTTGCCTTGTCATCTGTGGGTTCGGCTGCTCTGGGCCAAAGCTTTTTCTGCTTACTCCACCTATACCATTGGTCCTCAGCTTCAGCTTCTCACTGTGGCAGTGGCCATGAGGCATTTGTCACCAGAAGGCCAAGGGTTCAAGCTTGGCTGACACCGAGTTGAAAGCTCTTGACTTCCCTGAGACTCAAAGGGTGTTCATGTAGGTGAAGGAAGGTCTGTAGACCTTCCCATCGGCCCCTGAACCCCCCCCCCCACCGGGTTCTGGAGCTTTCCCTCGCAGACAGGCCGAGCTCCCTCCCTCCTCCTCCCCAGGGCCCCAGTCTGAGCCTCCCACTCCCTGCCCTCCTCCTGTCACTCGGCAGACACTGCTAATCAGCCCCTTGGTGGCCTGTGATTGCGCTCCCTAAGATATTTTTACCTTATGCAAATAGGTGATGTAGAGGTGCCCTCATCTGCCAGCAGGCAGCCCCACCTCTTCCCCGACCTCCAGCTGGATCCCTTTCACTGCTGGAGCATCATGGCCTCGCCTTCTAGATCTCTCCAAGCTTCTTCAGGAAAACCATATCTGTTAAGGATGATGGGCTTCCCCCCTTACATACACACAGGCGCTTCAGGAAAGGTCTCCTGTGCTTGGGAAGAACAGGGAGGGTGCCCATGACAGTGCCAATGTCTGGTGGAACCGAGGGAAGGAGCCCTGGGCCAGAGGGGTGACGAGCTGGCAGAGAAGGCCGCGGGCTCACCTGCCTCCCCCAGGCTGCCCTCCCTCACCTGAGACTGCACCAGGCTCAGGCCCTGTTGGAGCCTAGAACCTTTAACCCTGTTGGTAGAAGCAAAAGGCTGCCACTTCAGGGACAACCGGATGGTCCCTCTGCCCCTGTCATTAATGGTACATTTATGGAGCACTTTTCCTGTGCCCAGCACAATGCCAAGCACTAGCACTGACATCCTCATTTAATCCTCACAGAAACCCATGAGATGAGGCAGGTCCTAGTATAACCCCCTTTCGCTGCTGACGGACTGAGGCACACGGACGCACAGAGCCATGCCTCAGAAGATGGGCTGGGGTATGTCCCCACCCCTGTCTGTCACCGGAGCCACGGTTGTTTGTCAGCTCTGTGTCTCTGCCTCCTGGTTCTGTGGCTACGACCCATGGCCCCGAGATGCCCTGAGGCTCTGCCTCAGCAGCCGCTCCTCCAACAGCAGTCTGGGTGCTGCTGAGCCAGAGGGCGTGACAGCCCCTTCACGCGGGGGCTGGCTGGGTGCCAGGGCTGGGCCAACAGGTGGCACTGCGAGAGCAAGTACCTGAGGAGCTGGCTGTGACACTGGTGGCAGACAGATATGGGTGGGGCCCTGGCCAGCGGACACATGGCTGTCAGCCCAGAGCAACCACTGTCTCAGTCTACCATCCTGCCTGTGGGTCCTGGAGGTGCAGCCCGTACCTTCCAGGGCCTCTCAGAGAGCAGGCCTTCAGGTCCCCTCAATCTGGGGGCCCCCAGAGACCCAGGGTGGGCCAGGAAAGGTGCAAAGGACACACTTCCAGGAGGCCAAGGCCCACAGCAGTCCCTGGCCTCCGTGCCACCAGCCGTTCACAGTGGCCATCATGTTCTCATGGCCTTGGGGACATGAAGTGGGCAGAGTGGAGTCCCCTTTCTTATTAGAACTCATTGTGACTCATAGGGGATCCCCTCTTCCTTCCATCCTAATGGGGGAGATGAATGAATGATAAACACCTAAGTCAAATGTATGGTGTGTCAGATGGTGACAAGTGCAGGGAAGGAGGCGAGATGCAGGGGATGGCATGTCAGGGTCTGTTTTACAGTGTTGTCAGAGGAAACCCCTCCAGTAAGGTGAGGTTGAAGTAGAGACCTGAAAAAAATGGGGGTGTGAGCTATGCAGCTATCTGGGAGAGAGCACTCAGGAAGAGCACATGCAAAGGGCCTGAGGCAGGACAGTGCCTGGCTGGGTGGATGGCAGGAGTGAGGTCTGAGAGCTCAGACGGGGTCAGGCAGTGAGCGCCTGGTACCTCCTGAAAAATTGGCTTTTCCTCTGAGATGAGATCTTTGAAGATCAGACCTGACTTGTGAAGGCCTTTTGCTCTGGCGCTTGTGTGAGAGCAGACCGCAGGAGGTGGAAGCAGGGAAGTGGGGGTGATGATGGTGGAGGTAGCAGCCAGTGGTCAGATGCAGGCTGTACGCGTTGGGAGCCAGCCGGGTCGGCACCTGCTGACTGGGTCATGGCCTCTCATTTGCAGAACTGGCTGCGGCTCTATGGCTATTTGCCCCAGCCCAGTCGCTACATGTCCACCATGCGCTCCGCCCAGATCCTGGCCTCGGCCCTCGCAGAGATGCAGCGCTTCTACGGGATCCCTGTCACCGGCGTGCTTGACGAAGAGACCAAGGCGTGAGTCCCTCTGCTGGGCCTTTCCCAGACCCCACTGGACCCTGCCCTCCTTCTGGCCGGCTCTGACGAGTCCTTGGCAAGTGGGGTCTCCAGAAAAGAGTGGCCCAGATAAGAGATGGCAAATGGTTTGGTTCTCCATGCTAGCTCTGATAGCGAGTGGTTGCCTAAAGCCTTGAATTGAGAAAGCTCCTGAGGCCAAATCCTGGCTTGGCCACAAGGAGCATAGAAGTGATTAGTAATGTCTGCCACAGGCATGGGAATGGGCAGACACAGCGCACATGCCCTGGATGGGACAGCTCAGCTAGGCCTTGCTCTGAATCTGACTGAGGGAAATGTGACCCAAAGCCACATCCTTGATGAGCAAGGACAGGAGGCCACAGGAGGAACTGTCCCCTTCCTGGGTGACACTGGTGAGAAGGGGCTCACCTGTGTGGAGCCACTGCTGGGCACCCAGCCTTCCAGTACAAGATCGCTGTGCCCACTTTCCTGATGAGGAAATTGAACCGTAGCTAGCCTCCCCTTCACCCCTCCCACACCCCTATAAGAGCCAGCTGAAGGCCAGAGGCAGGAGGGTGGAAGAAGGTGGAACATGCCTCAAGGGAGCTCCGAGCTAACCCCTCCCGCCCATCACCCAGGTGGATGAAACGGCCCCGCTGTGGGGTGCCAGACCAGTTCGGGGTACGTGTGAAAGCCAATCTGCGGCGGCGGAAGCGTTATGCCCTCACTGGCAGGAAATGGAACAACCCCCACCTGACCTTCAGGTAGGGACCCCAGCTGCCCGAGGTGGCATCCCTCCCAGGGCAGCTCCCGCCTGGGCTGACGCCTCAGGCTTCCCAGTGGGCTTGTCTGGAAGGTTTCCTTTCCCAGCAGAGCCCCCACCAGGGTGCCTGCCCCCCTGTAGACAGTCTGAACCCGGCTCCGCTCCCACTCCCCCACTGACAAGGGCCACACACCCTGGGCAGTCTCCCTCCAGAGAAGGTCAGGACCTTTGGAGCTGCTTCCGCTCTCGCCTCCCTCCCTCCCCCCACCCGCCACCACCACCGGCCAGCCTCACTGGCCCAGATGGACTCCTGCACCCGTAGGGGCCTCCACAGTGCAGGGCACAGGGCTTCAGGCACCTGAAGGGCTGAGGAGGGCGGGGGGGGGGGTGTGTCTACATCCTGGCATCTCTCATGGGGGGCAGGCAGCAAGTCACCTGCAAAAACCCTGGTTCAGGTGCCCTCCTCCTTTCTGCTGAGTCTTTGAGCAAGAAACTCCTCTGAGCCTCCAGCATGTGCTGGTCCCCAAGGGCGCCTCTTCCTGTCCCAGTCCGGCCCTGGCCCCGCCGGAGCTCCATCTCTCGAGGAAGAGTGGCTCCCACGGCCTCTTAGACCCCAGGCCCCAGAGGGAATTCATGGTCCAACCAGCTTCACGGGAGGTCTGTCCAGCACACAGATGCTTACTCTGATTTACACCGGACTAATAGGCCTCCTCACACTTTATCACATGTAGGCTCAGGTAGCACGTGTTCTATAGGAGTTAATTCATTTAATCCTCACAGGGACCCTATGATGAAAGCACTACCCTCCTTTTCCCATTTTACAGATGAAGAAACTCAAATTCAGAGAGACTAACTCACTTGCCCAAGGTCTCACAGACAATGTTAGAACCTGGCCTTGAACTCGGGTCAGCCTGACCCTGGAGCCCAACATTCAGAGCTGCTGACTGGCCTGTATTCCCCACACCTCAGCCATTTGCACCTGCTTTGTAGGTCTTTCTCTTGGCTACGCATCACCTGTACTTTTATTTACTTAATGTGTTTTACTGAAAATAAGCTTATTTGGCACAGTGCAACCTTATTTCGGGATATCCTAATGAACTCCTGGGTTTGACATGTCAGTTCTTTTTCACATTCACATCCAAGTGAACTAATTAATGGTTGATAGCGGGCATTGTCCGCGAACCAGCTCGGACCTTATGCACGTGCCTTGGAACCAAGTAGCTCAGCCTCCAGCCCGGTGGGTGCCAGCAGTGGACAGTAACCCCAGGCCCTGGGTTTCACTCCCATGTCTCCCCCTCCGCCCTACCCACCCCCCTGCAGCATCCAGAACTACACAGAGAAGCTGGGCTGGTACCACTCGCTGGAGGCGGTTCGCAGAGCCTTCCGCGTGTGGGAGCAGGCCACGCCCCTGGTCTTCCAGGAGGTGCCCTACGAGGACATCAGGCTGCGGCGACAGAAGGAGGCAGACATCATGGTACTCTTTGCCTCTGGTTTCCATGGCGACAGCTCACCCTTTGATGGCACAGGCGGCTTTCTGGCCCACGCCTATTTCCCTGGCCCTGGTCTGGGCGGGGACACCCATTTCGACGCAGACGAACCCTGGACCTTCTCCAGCACTGACCTAGATGGTGAGATCAGCTGGCCAGTGCGAGGGCAGGGGGGCAGAGCAGGAACTGCAGGGTGGGGAGGGGAGAGCTTCCCCTGTGAGGTTCTCTGAGCACTGATACGAGGTCTCAGGCTGTTGTCAAGGGGTGGTAGGGAAGGGAAGGGGTCACTGGACCCATTTCTCAGATATGGGGAAGTTGGAGGTCCAGAAGTCAGAGCAGCTCAGCCTCTTCTAAGAGTCAAACAAGGGCAGGCCCTCCGCAGCCTCAGCCTACAGTCTGGGGTGACCAGGTCCCGTGCCAGGCCAGAGCTGACCATCTATTTGCGCCCACTGCAGGGAACAACCTCTTCCTGGTAGCAGTGCACGAACTGGGCCACGCACTGGGGCTGGAGCACTCGAACAACCCCAGCGCCATCATGGCACCGTTCTACCAGTGGATGGACACTGACAACTTCCAGCTGCCTGAGGACGATCTGCGGGGCATCCAGCAGCTCTACGGTGAGCGGGTGGCCCGGGTGCGGCCAGCGGGCTCTGCATGCCTGCGCTCATTGCCCAGCGCCAGGAGGCATAGGTGCAGCTGCTGCCCCCATTTTGTAGAGGAGGAAACTGAGGCCCAGGGAGGGTTGGTGACTTGTCCACATCACTCAGTGAGTAAATGATGGTGCTAGAAATCAAACTCAGGGCTATCCAACCGACCCCAGGGCCTGGCCCTCACCCAAGTCTCACACCCAGAGCTCTTACAGTGGCTCCAGGCGTGGGCTTCTAGGGGACACAGGTGGCCCCAGGGCCCCTCACTGATCCCCCCTTTCCTCCTCAGCCTCAATGAGATTCCTGTTTAGACCGAGGGCACCTCTGGGTTTCCAGGACCCTGTTCCCCCCAATGCCGCTCCTGAGCCCATCCCAGTGGCTCTGAGGCAGGTGACACCCACCCCACACACCGGGCCTCACCGGAGAAAGCCTCCAGTGGTGAGGTCTGGTGGGCACCTGAAGGGTAGTGGAGACAGGGACAGCCTCAGAGTCTCAGTGACCCAAGCCCAGTGTGGGGCAGTCGAGGAGGGGACAGGACAGAGATCCTCCTGAGGTTGGTGGGGGGAGGGGAAAGGGGGGGTCTGCTGTGGACAGACAGGGCCTTTCACCCAGGGCGCATGTCTCAGGCTGGGAGCCCTGGGGTCCAAGGGTTCTGACTAGGAGAACCTGGAGTCCTGGGTGAGTTCTAGGGCTGCCCCCTCACTTCCTGTTCCCTCCTGGCCCCACAGGCACCCCAGATGGTCAGCCACAGCCTACCCGGCCCCTCCCCACTGTGACACCCCGGCGGCCAGGCCGGCCGGACCATCGGCCTCCCAGACCTCCCCAGCCCCCACCCCCAGGTGGGAAACCGGATTGGCCCCCAAAGCCAGGCCCCCCTGTCCAGCCCCGAGCCACGGAACGACCTGACCAGTATGGCCCCAACATCTGCGACGGGGACTTTGACACAGTGGCCATGCTGCGTGGAGAAATGTTCGTGTTCAAGGTCTGGCCCCCGCCCCTCCCTCAGACCCTTGGCCCAGGCTCAGAGCAGGGGAGCGCCCCACCCCCACCCCGCACTCCAGCCCCACCTGGCTACTCGGCACCCCCACCCCTCCTTCTCGGAGCAGCCCCTGGGGAGCCATCAGATGTTAATCCAAAAAGACACCAGCCTGAGGGATTTGCCCGGGGTCACAGAGCAAGCCCAGGGTCCACCCAGCCCAGCCACCCCCTCCATCCAGGGCTGTCTCCCAGGTGCTGCCCTCAGGATTTCCATCGTCTCCCTGGACACTCCCTGACCCAGGAAGGGTGGTCCGGGAGGGGCCTCTCCCAAGCTAAGGCAGCACACATGCCTGCCCACTCACACCCACACCCTCCCCAGGGCCGCTGGTTCTGGAGGGTCCGGCACAACCGCGTTCTGGACAACTATCCCATGCCCATTGGGCACTTCTGGCGTGGCCTGCCCAGTGACATCAGTGCTGCCTATGAGCGCCAAGATGGGCGCTTTGTCTTTTTCAAAGGTGAGCTGGGGTAGGTGGGAGGAGCTGGGTCGCCTTCCTGCGCCGACCTCCGACCCGGCTGGGCCTGAGGAGGAGCAGCGCCAAGGGCCGTGTTACAGGGGTGGGGGCGGCACCCCAATGGCCTGAACCCCTAACAAGGCAGCAGCTCCCCAAGGACAGGGTTGGGCCCGTACCGAAAGTGGGGACCCCTGGGCCATGCACTGGGGTACCCCAGAAATGCAGCCCCTAGATCCAGACGCCAGGCAGAGCACCCCTGTTTTCCTTTTTCTCTATAAGAACCATGTATGGGGGGGCAGATGTTCACTTGGGAATGCAGGCCCATGTATAGTGCAACCATGGTGTGTGTACAGGTGTGAGCATCTGACATGCGTGTGTGTAAAGGAGCGTGTCACAGGTGTCCATGAGTGCAGGATGGGTGTGACATAAAGGTGAGTTGCGTTGTGTGCTGTCGTGGGCATGTGGGTATCAGGGTTTGTCCTGTGTACAAGAGTGTGAGTTTGTGTAATTGTGTGTGTGTGTGTGTGTAATTTTATGTGTGTGTAATTGTGTGTATGTGTATTGTGTGTGTGTAATTGTGTATGTGTGTATGTGTAATGTGTGTGTGTGTGTAATTGTGCATGTGTGTGTGTGTGTGTGTGTGTGTGTGTGTGTGTGTGTGGTCAGTGTGGCAATGGATGTGAATGGATTTGTGGGCCCAGAATAGCATTCCTTGTGTCCCCCCGCCGTCCACTCCCTCCAGCTCCAGGCCCGTCCTCACCTCCCGCTCCTCTCACAGGTGACCGCTACTGGCTCTTCCGAGAAGCGAACCTAGAGCCTGGCTACCCACAGCCGCTGGCCAGCTATGGCCTGGGCATCCCCTACGACCGCATCGATACGGCCATCTGGTGGGAGCCCACAGGGCACACCTTCTTCTTCCAAGAAGACAGGTGAGCAGCCTGTCTCCTAAAGGGAAGAGGCCCCAAGCAGACCCCCCCAGATCTAGCCAGAGAGAACTCGCTGCCAGCCGGGAATGGACTCCAGAGCCAAGCAGGCCCACAGCCATGTGCGTTTGGTTACAGGTACTGGCGCTTCAATGAGGAGACACAACGTGGAGATCCCGGCTACCCCAAGCCCATCAGTGTCTGGCAGGGGATCCCCGTCTCCCCCAAAGGAGCCTTCTTGAGCAATGATGCAGGTACCAGGGCCAGCACCCTCCAGTCTACCCAGCACTCACCATCCCCTCCTTCACACACAGGGGACAGGGCTTGCCCGAGGTCACTAGACATTACGATGGCATATATGGGGACACAGCTGTGTCAGGCCCTAGGCTGCTAGGAGCTTTTGGAACATGACTCTCCGAGTCCTCGCTGCATTGTTGCCATCACCTTTTTACAGACAGCCACACTATTAGCTTGAGGAAAGGGCCCCAAATCCTACAGTGAGGAAGTTGTGGAGCCAGGAGTCCCACCTAGGCCTGCCGGTGTCCAGAACTGGAACTGCCCTGCACTTCAGAGTCCAGCTGCCTCTGGGGAGCCCCCAGGGAGCCTTGAGCCTGAGCTTGGCTCAGAGCAATGGAGTGAGAGTCCTTCCGGAAGCCTAATCTCTGTCCTTATAACTGAGTGACAGGGAGCTGCGGCTTTTATTTCTCCGGCAGGGTCTCCAGTGAGTTTAAGAAAAACCATCGCCTTGGTTCCCAGATTCCAGGTTTTTAGGCTCAGGGGCTTTGCCAGTGTTTGGGCAGATCCGTGACCTGGCTTGTGTGTGTGATGGCATCACTGCGCAGCCGCTCTGCTCTCACTGTGCTCAGCAGAGCCTAGACTCCCCCATGATTCCATCCTGGCCCTCCCTGAGCTCCCAAGGTCAGAGCGCTGAGCCAAGGCTGCACTCCAGGCCCACTGCAGGCAGGCTGTGTGGCCTTGAGTAAGACATGCCTGTCTCGTGTGTGGTGCAGCCCCTGACTACAGCCCCCAACCCAGCAAGCTGTGGGAGCCATGTGCTGCCCGAGTCCACGTTAGCCGGCTGGGAAGCATGGGGATTCTAGGGGTGTGCTTGACACAAACCCTGGCCCGCTCTGAGCCTGGTCTGGCTCCTGTAAGTTGGGAAGGGGCAGATTTGAAATTGCTCAGGGAAGCAAGTGAGAGGGTGTTTTAAAGCCAGGGCCCCTCCAGCATGTCCTGGTCTTCTGCAAGGGTTTCTGGCCACCCGGTGGGCCTGGCCTGACACCACTCTGGCCTGCTTCCCCTGCAGCCTACACCTACTTCTACAAAGGCACCAAGTACTGGAAGTTCGACAACGAGCGCATGCGCATGGAGCCCGGCTACCCCAAGTCCATCCTGCGGGACTTCATGGGCTGCCAAGAGCGCGTTGAGCTGGGACCCCGATGGCCTGATGTAGCCCGTCCGCCCTTCAACCCTGATGGGGGTTCAGAGCCTGGGGCAGGCGGTGACAGCCAGGAGGGCGATGAGGGCCATGAGGCTGGCCCAGGTGCTGGGGAGGGGGACTCTGAGGAGGGGCCAGCCGTGGACGGGGGCAGCCGCGTGGTGGTGCAGATGGAGGAGGTGACACGGACAGTGAACATGGTGCTGGTGCTGGTGCCCCCGCTGCTGCTGCTCCTGTTCATCCTGGGCCTCGCCTACGCCCTGGTGCAGATGCAGCGCAAGGGTGCACCGCGCATGCTCCTCTACTGCAAGCGCTCTCTGCAGGAGTGGGTCTGACCCCAGGCCCTTCTTGCTCCTCACGGTGCTAAGGGGCCGGGCTGGTGGTGCCGGTGGTTCTGAGATGGCGGCTCCTGGGGCACCCAGCAAAGGCCTTTGGGGCTCCCTCAGCCCCTGGGTGAGGGCCCCCCAGGCCTTCCAACATCCCTGCCAGCCCTGTCCCCATTGTTTATTTATACCCAGGTATCTTTTTTTTTTTTTTTTTTTTTTTTTTTTTTCACACTAACTGAGCATTTGTTTCTACTTTCCTGACCAGGGGCAGTGCCGCAGGGCAGGGGTTACACTTCTCTAAATGGAGTTTTGCTCCAGACAGGAAATTAGGTCCCTACCCGCCTCTGGCTTGGCAACAGCCAGTGTAGTGGAGGGTCAGAAGGCCCAGGTGGGAGAGGAGCTGTCAGGTTCTTCCCACCCTGGGCCTCCTCAGCCTGAGCCCGGGGTCAGGAGACTCGTTGGCTTTGGAGACTGGTGGGGCCTAACTGGTCTCCATCCACCTGAGTCTCTCTCTGCCTTAGGAAGAGCTTTCACCCAGGGCCTCCCAGGCGGGAGGGGACAGAGGGAAAGGTGACCACTGGCTGTGAGTTTATGTTGAGTTTTGGTTCCTCCCAGCCCACCTCTGACAACCCCAGTAGCCCGGGTTCCTTGTGCCTAAGAACCCCATGCCGCCCCTGGCCAGCCAAGGGGCCAGAAGCTCCCAGTTCCCACATCCCCCTTGAGCCCACACCTCCTTTTCTCTCTGGAGAAGGGGTTCTGGGCCCCTTACCAAGGACCAAAAGGGGTCTGCCAAGGCCCCTGTACCACACCCAGGAGCCTCGCCTCTCAGGCTGGGCCTCCAACCCCTTCCTGTCTACTTTCTCCTCGGGGAGCTATGACCCACCTGGGCTCCTTCCCTGGGCCTCCCCCACCCTCTCTCACCCACACCACCAGCCTCAGGCTCCAGCTGCCAGTGTCCTGCCTCTCCCTGGGAGTCAGGGCCTGATAGGTGCCCAGGCTGGGGTGGTAGATGTCCACAGAGTGCGCCCACATGAGTGGGTGTCCACAGCCTACCACGTACCAGGCTTGGGGGCTTCCTCCCCTCCATCTCCCTGTCCCCCAGGGCACTGGGGGGAGAGGTCAGCAGCTAGTCCCCCACGCAGACTGGGGGAGGGCTGTGGACTCCCCCAAGGAGCCCACTGTGGCCTGGAGACTCCCTCCTCTTGGACTCAGCCCTGAGGGTAGAGACGCTTCCTCCTCTTTTCCTTCCCAAAGCAAGCAGAGGTGAGACTGCTGTGGGAAACGGTACTGTACAGCCGGCTGTGTCCCCTCTGCTTCCCACAGCCCTGAGCTAGCTGGCCTGCCACCCGGATCAGGAAGCCGTCGCAGGGAGGGGCTTCTCATGGGCTCGCCCCATTGCAGGTCCAGTAGCTTCCTCCCTCTTCAACCTCAGAACAGGAGAGTCAGCCAAGGGGTGGAGGGGGGTCCATGTCTACCCCCATATGTTTCTTTCTGTAAATAATCTGCACTGATTAAATTGTATGGCCGGCGAGTGTGGCCTTCTTTGTAAGAGGCCTTGGGCCAGAGCTTACCGTTGGAGGGGCTGTAGGTGATGGGGTGGTGTCCATGCTGAGATTAGGGGACTTGCCCCCCACCAAAGAGACCTCATTCCCAACTCTGCAGGGGCTCCTTCCTAGTGGCCCTGGAAGGGGATGAGGTGGGGTAAAAGTGAGTGGTGGCTGCCCTCAACAGACCTGAGGAGGACCGGGCAGGGCACTGGGGGTGGCCCCACTGGGGTGGGACAGGGAAGGAATGGGGAAGATGCTTGCCACTCATTCATGGTGAGAAAGGGCAGCTCAGCCTCCCACATTTCCTGCAGGTCTGGAAGGGGTGGGAAAACCAGGCCAGGCGACCCAGCCCTCCGTCCATGCAAACTCGGTTCTGGGCAGCCTGAAGACCCAGCTTGGATGGGAAGAAGATGAGAAACGGTGCTACTGTGGGTTGCAAAGTTTCCCCTCGCCACATGCTCTGCTCATGGGGCACCCAAGATCTGCCCTCTCGTTTTTTGAAGAAGCAGAGAATCTCACTTGGGCAGGGTGCAGATGATGTCCAGGAAAGCAGGGGACAAGTACTGCCTTCCCCCAGGTCTGGGTGAGCCTTCAACCCCACATCCATCCTCTGGGCCAAACCTACTGGGTGCCAGCCTGCACCCCCAGTAATGCAATGATCAGCTGTAGAGGGCTCCCAGCCCACCATGGAGCAGCCCAGGCCTCCACAGCTCCTCGGGCGGGTCCTTCACCCTGCTCGGTCTCCACCTTCCCCACAGCTGCAAACCCCTCCTTAGCCCCCCGCTGATCCCACCCTTTCCTCTCTTTGTATTGAAAACTGGCTGAGGAGAGGAGGAAATGCTGGCCCTGGGAAGCCCCAAAGGCCTCTCAGGCTCAGCTAGGAAATGACCTGTGAGCAACCTGCACACACAGGGGCTGTGGTGGGCGGCATGGGGGTCCAGGGCAGGCATCATCTTGTCAACTTTCCTACTGCAGAAGCCACGAGGCCCCACCTAGGTCTGCCTGAAGCCTGAAGCCCAGAGGTCACCAAGCAGGTGGAGGGCAGTGTGGGGACACAGGGACGAGAAAGGATGAAAGGCTTTTCTCATTGGGCCCTTCATCAGAGCCCAGGCCGGAGGAGAGACTTGGCAAAGACGTCAGCTCCACAGGAAACTGCCTGAGGAGCCTTCCACCCCCAAGCTCTCTGGTAAAATCTCAAAGAAACCCAGTGGTTGAAGGACCAGCCCATCTCAGGAGCCCGGTTCTCCTGGGACCAGATGTGAGAAAGGGCAACCTGGTGGAGTACCTCAGCCCTGCCCCCCATCCCCAGAGAGCCCTGTGGCCCCAGCTTGACACCCCCTCCTCCCCAGGATTAAACTGCCGCCTGCATCTTTAAATTGTTTTTTTGTTTAATGTGGCTGTAACCTAAACTCACTTTGGGACTCTCAGCGCCTTCATTCCCTCAGCATTGTTTGTTCCTTTAGATTGTGCTAATTCCCAAGTAAGACAATTAAGATATTACAGATAAACAAAAGGAAGAAGAATATAAGTCACCTAAATCCCCCAGCCACTGTTTTACAGCTTGGTGTGTTTCCTTCCAGCATTTTTCCCTCTGCATTTGGACAGTTTGGAGTTTAAGAGTCTAAAACTGGGCTTCAGCCCTGATGCTGCCACAACTTAAACCTCAGGACCTACCTCGCAGGCTGCTGGGACGGTGACTACAGGATGGGCGGCTGTAAAGTGCTGGTGACAGTTCGCTAGGCAAATGGTCAGCATGCGAGTAGAACCCAGTCAACTGGCATGCTCCCCAACTTAGATTTTATTCATGAGAAAACGGGCTCAGAGAAGTGAAGTGACTTTGCCAAGATCACACAGCTAGGAAATGGCCATGCCAGCATTAGAACCCAGACGGACTGACTGGCACAGAAGCTCAGCCCCACCCCACCCTGGTGCTGCCGGAGACAGAAATGAGGAGGCCTCTGCCCACCCTGGCCTTCCCTCCCCACATATTCTAGGCATCGAAGACCCCAGGGCCACCAACAGAACCTCCTTTCAGGCTGGGGCAGGGGCCAAGCTGGCCGCTTCCTCCCCCTCTGACTTGGCAGAAAAGCCTTTTTGTTGTGGCTCACACAGAGGCCATTCTCCTGCAGCTCACGGGGAGGAATGGCTGGCTTCCTGTTCATCCACGCCGCCCAGACTCTATGGACTCCTCCGTGTAGGCCCGAGAGGGGCAGGGCTTCCTCACCCTCTGTGTCTCCCAGTCCTGCCTCTGGGACTCGAGGCTCCAGGGTTTTGCCTCCTGACCCGTGAAACCACACAATGGGGTGGGGTCAGCCACCTCCCAGCTATCCCAGAAAATTCTGGGGATTCCAGGCCTCAAGGCACTCAAAGGACACAGCAGTACCACCCTCAGCCCACTGCTCAAGTGACCTCATGACCCACAAAACCCTGGCAGAGGTCCCTCCCAGGCTTCTTGCTCTGTCCCAAATGTCCCCTATATTTTGCTTGTCTCTGTGCCTTCCCACTGTAAAACCCTTCTCTGCACGTTTCATTCTGTCCAAGTTGCATAGATCCTTCAAGGCCCAGATTAAGGGTTGCCTTTCCAGATTCTCACCCTCCCTTTTCAAGGTGCTTGAGTTTCCTTCACCCTCGGGCTCACCCAGCACTTGTGTCCTGGCCTCTGAGCCCAGCCTGCCCAGCCTTACAGGCGCCCAGGTGGCTCCATCATGGGCTCACAGGCTGTGTGTTCTTGGGCAAGTCACTTCACCTCTCTGAGATTCTCCCAGATGCTCCATCTGTAGACTGAGGCTTCATACAGTTGTGAGGCTTGAGTGAGCTGATCCTTGTAAACACTTAGACCAGCGCCTGGCCCATGGCTCTCAGTATCTCTGTTGTAGGCACAGGTACCTGGTGGCCACTGAGGAGGCTTCCCTCCTTGCCTTCCGGCCCAGGACTTTGTGGAATGGGGTTGACGGCCACAAGCCTGGGGACAGGTGCTGGGAGGAGGAAAATTCCTGTCCCAGCAGCTCCTCTCCCAGCTGCGGAGGCCTCATCCTGCCCACCCCGGGGGCTGCGCTGCCCTGGCCCAGCCCCTCCCCACCCCAGCACCAGCCCTTCATCCCAGACCCTGGGCAGGGGCCCTGCTCAGGTTTCCTCCCTAACTGCCCCTGACACCTCCTACCCCCACAGTTTAACCCACCTCAGCCTTTGCCAGAAATAGCCTCCAAACTCTACGGACCGCCAAGCTAACAGGCCCCTCCTGGAAAACCGATATCCTTGCCCTGCCAGCATGGATGACAGCAATAAACTGGATTCCATTAAGGGATCGTTCCAAGTCAGTGGAAAGGGAGGGCCAGCTGTACCCCAAAATTTTCATCAAAAAAATACACAACACCATCCTAAAACCTGTTAGGTCAACCTTCCTTCATAGGTGGGGATACTGAGGCCTGGACACCGACTCTGAACTATGTCTTCCAATCGCCAGGCAGGACTTTCCTGCACAGCCCTCCTCCTTTGCTCCTGCTCCTCACCCCCACATGGGGCCTCCCTCTTCTGCTCTTCAGAAGAGCTGAGGGCAGGGTGTTCAGATTAATCCAGCTTTCCTGATAAAGAGCCTTTCTGTGCTTCATGGAACACAGCCTTCAACCCAGCTGGTGAAGCCAAGCTCTGCACTTTGCAAATAGCCCCCCACTGTCCTGTGAGAACAACCCCTCCCTCCCTGTCAGTCCATAGGTTCTGGTAGAGCTGACCCCATCCTGTTGGTGGCCAGAGGATCTTGTGATCCAGCACCAATTGATCAGCACCCCAGTGCATGGTTCAAGGGTGGGCAGGAAACCCAACCCTGTCCAATCGGAGACTCCCTGTGACTCCCTGGAGCCCCTGGGAGAGAGAAGCCTTGTGTCTGGTGGGATTGCTGAGCGGCTGCAGCATGAGCCTGGAGGCTGGGTCATCTTGTCACCACACATAGAAAGCCTGCCTCAGAGCAGAGCCAGCACAGAGGAAAACAGTGCCTGGAAGATTCTGGAAGGGACCACTTGAGCACCTGGATCCACCCATGCCCGAAGCTCTAGGGTCTTAGGCTTTCAGTTACATGGACCAATAAACTCCCCTTATTTCTTGAGCCAATGTGAGTTGGTTTTGGGGTTTTTTTTAAAAAAAAAAAACAACTTTCCTGGCTGATGCCCAGCATACCCTGAGTTCTAAATGTGTGCCTAGCTTAGTGCATTCTTCGTGCCAATCTAAGACTCTCCTCAGGATAGCGCCAAACCCTGACCATAACGCACCCATCTCTTCAATCCTTGAATGTTTACTGAGAACCAAGGCTTGCTCTGGGGTCCCTGGCACAATCCCTCAGCTACCTAAGACAAACAGGACACCTGAGTCTTCTCAAGAGGCCCTGGGAATGAAATAGCCAGGTGGTGGCAGGCAGAGATGTGGTAACTGTCACAAAGGCTCTTTCAGATTGCAAATGGCAACAGAGAGCCGGCCACCAGGACAGTGAGGAAACCACAGATAAGCCAAAGATGTCTCTGAAAAATGCCAGTAATTTCTACTCTCCTGCCAAAAAACCTTAACATTTTATGGTAAATCGTACAGGTTTTCCCTTATGAGTATATATTAATATACTTTATTTGTAAAAAGTGAGTTCATAGCAGTCATGCCTTTCTCATTTAGCATGCGATTTGGATGAGAAACGTGAGATGTAGGAGACTTTCCCTTTATTTGTTGCCTGAATTTTCATGAGTATGCATTATATGCCCATAATGATGAAATAAGTGAGTAAACAGAGTATCTTTCACCACTTTTCATGTCCACAAATTGCTTTCTACAATGTCCTTTTAGTGGATGCATCCTACAGATGCCCCAGAGGAGTTTCCTCAACCCACGGCAGGACGATTACAGATAATATTTTGGAAACATCCGTAATTATTACAAATAGTTCTCAAGGGCTCACGCTGCTCCAGATTTCATGTGCTTTACTGTAGTTAATCCTGATAAGAACCCCACAGGGCAGTTCTTCTGTTTGTACTTCCTGCCAGAGGACCCCAAGCTTCAGAGAGGTGAAGGAACTTGCTTAAGGTCACACAGCTAATCAGTAATGGAGCCTGAACTCAAGCCCACACCTGCTTCTGACCCCAAAGGTCATGCTCTTTGCTGTTTATTTATTCAGTGGCCATCTATTGATATCAGAGGTCAGGCCAATGATCCAGCAGTGAATAAGACACACCTTCACTCATGGGGCTCACATTCAAGGGCTTTCCAGGCAGACAGAATAGCCAGTGCAAAGGTCCTGAGGCTGGACCAGGCCTGGCATGTTTGAGGAACAGAAAGGAGACAACAGGGTGCTGAAGGGGGTGAGAGGAACAGTGAGAGGGAGCCGGGCCAGGATACAGGCTGAGGGGCTGAATTTCTTCTAAGCCTGACAAGAAAACCCCCTGAGCATTTTAAGGGGTGGAGGGGAAAGGTGGCACAATCTATGACTTTAAGAATATTTCTCTGGCTGCTGTATAAACTACCTTTGCAAACATCCATGATTCCTGCCTTCAGAGAGAGTACTAAAAGCGGAATTGAAATGCAATCATTAGCCCACAATATTCTGAGACTTTTATTACATACTGACAAATTACCCTCTAGAAAGAAAGTGGCACCTGTTTGTATGCCCCGCCCCTCAGTGGCTGAGTGCCCATCCCCGACACACACTAGGTAGGTATGATATCATCTTTAGCAATGTGATCAGGGAAAGCAATATTGCTTTGTAGATTTTACTTGCAGTCGCTGCAATGTAAATGGTCGCTGAGTTTGAACATTTTTTTTCATGTTGGTTATTAACTATTTGCAGATTTTTTTTTTTAGGGGTGGAGAGGATTGCCTGCTCCTGCCCATTGCCCAGTTTTCTTTTGGGGTGACTCTTCTTCTTGGTTTGCAGGAACTCTTTATAGTGCGAGGAAATTGACCCTGTGTTCTTCAGTGAGTTCCAGAGCTAGAAAGTTCTTAACTCAAGCCCTCGTGTACAGATGGGTAAACTGAGGCTCAGACAAGCATGGGTATTGGCTCTAATCGGTGTTCTCAGTTCCCTGGAGCCATGCTGGTTCTAGAAAGATGGCTCTGCCAGCTGTGTTCATTGCCTGGAGAGATTCCCTCCCCTCCCTCCAGCCCCTCCTGGTGTCTATAGGGTTCCTCCCCTGCCCCCACCCCCAATTCCCCACCAGAGCTTCTTACTTAGAAGACACTCTACAGACAACTGGCTCTGTGTGCAGATGATATCACCCACGGAGGAATGGGTCCCAGGGAACAGAGCGTAGTGGGGTGGGTGGTAAGGGATGAGAGGGTGATGTCCCTGTCTTACCCTTGTCCCCAGATACCAGAAGGGGCCACATAATTTGATTGGAAGGCTTGACACACACACACACACACACACACACACACACACACACACACACACACACACCCTTTACCAACAATCTGTTCCATGTGTTGCAGGACTGCAGGAAAGGGCCTTCAGACATTAATAGGGCATCAGAGCAGGGGCAGTGGTTGAATCAGAAAAAGCCCTAGATCAGGGCTCAGAAACCCTGGGCCAGAGCCCAGCTCTGTCCTGGAACTCACTGGAGCTTTCAGCCTTTGCTATAAGATAGGGATTCAGTTCCCAGAGTTGGTGCTAAGAATCAGCAAAATGATGGATTTAAATGTTTGCAAACATATGACTGTCTTTACTGTGGTGGCATCAGTGTTTTTGCCTACCCAGCACCCATCCCCCCATCTGTTAGCTACACACCTTGCTTTTCCTCTAGGGAGCCACCCCTCCCCAACTCTGTGCTCAGGAGTTGCAGGCTGCCCTTCCCCTTGGCTCTAGTGGAGGGTAAGACCCAGGTGCAGTCAGTTGCCTATCCCCTCCTCATCCCTAGCAGGGATGGGCAATGGTCCAGGTCACCTCTGGCTTTTGCCAACACATGGGAACAGTCTACATGAAAACGAGCAGCACGCAAGGGAACAGAGACACAAGACAGAAAGATAGCATTGTTTGAGCCCCTGGATCCAGCCAGAGCTGACCCCACTGCCCCTTACTCTTTTGTGAGAGCCAGTAAATACTCTCTTTGGTCAACCCAGTTTGACTTGGAATTTCTGTGATTTGTAACTGAAACAAACTACAAATACAACTGTCACTTAAATCCAGCCCTTCCTCACCAAAGTCGGGGGCTCAATGAGAAGAGACTGATCCCTGGTCATATAAGCTTAGCAGTAGAGAAGGGCCCAGAAGCCCAGACACACGCCCCCAGCCACCGGGTCCTGCTCACCGGGGTCAGCCGGTTTACATGATACGCAGCCTCACATCCATGTGAACTTGCAAGCTAACAAAAGGCTTTGCAGACACATGCTCTTGTTCAGGTTCATAAATGCATTGAGCCGTATGGGAATCAATACTAAGGAAGTATATTTTCAAAGCATGGGAAAATCTTTGTGCACAAAAATGTTTATTTGTCTTTCTTTGCAGTTGGAGTAACTGGAAACAAACAAAGGGTCCGACAACAGGACATTGGTTAAATAAGTTGTGCATATTCTTTGATGGAATATCATGCACCAACTTTTAGATGGTGACGCTATAAATCGCCCATGCAGCAACATGGACTATGACCGCCAGGGCAGAGGCTCTTGGGGACTGAAGGAGGGTGCAGGGGTGAGGAGAAAGAGAAGCTGGCATCAAGAGCATCTGGCATATTTTCTAGTCAGGGAAACTGAGGTCCAAAAAGGCACCCGTGACTTGCCTAGGGTCCCAGAGAAAGTTAGTGGCAGAGTTAGACTCAGACATGGTCCTCTGGTCCCTGGAGGAAGGGGCAGGTCCCAGCCCTCACTCCTAATTGCTCAAGTGCAGCGTATGCACACCTTCTCTGTGCGGAAAGTGAAAAAACTGCAGATAAGGCTAGATCCCCTCTCGCTTCTCAGAGATAATCGCTCTTTCATTGGGGCTTACATCGCCCCAGACCACTTCTGTGCAATCACATACTATATATCTATATATTCATAATAGACACGGTATTTGCTTTGTTTTGTGATGGGCTCGATTGCTTACCATAAATTTTGTCATAATGTGTGCAGTGTTCTGCAGCTTGTTTTTTCACCCATTATTATGTCCAGGACATCTTTCCATGCATGTAAAAACCAGCCTCCTTTTTTTTTTTTTTTTTTTTTTTTTTAGCTGAGCCATCCTGCCACCTGTTGGCAGCTTAATGGCAGCTCAGCTCAGGCTGGGCATCGAACTGCTGTTGCTGAGTCAGCTCACACTCTTGGGCAAGCTCTTAACCAACTGAGCCATTCGGCCAGCCCTAGCCTCATTTTTTTTTAATGCTACCAATTTTATGTAGTAAAGATTACTAGAAATAAAGGTAGCAAGTTTTCCTCTCCTCCCCGAGTGTACAGGAAGGCAGCCCTGCCTCCTAGGTACTTATTTGGGGGCCAATGGACTGTGAATAGAAGTGACAAGTGTCACTTCCAGTGAGAGGCAGTTAAAAAAAGGACTTCAGCCCTCTTTCTTTCCTGCCAAGGGTTGATCCCTGAAGCTTCTTGTTGAGAAGGTGGAGCCCTATAAGCCTGAGTCCCTGAGTGACTCTGTGAAGCCGAGGACGTGCCTTCCCCCAGCAACCCCAGCCTGCACTGAACACATAAAACTATGTGTTAAATCTGGAAATTTCAGAGTTCAGCTGTTTCTGCAGCTTGATGGTGCCTGGCCTGATGGACACAGTCTGCGTGTAATCACTTTTAAAACAGTCCCCTCCACTGATAGGGACCCCCTACCATATTTCCATTACAGACAATGGTGCAATGTCTATTCCTGTACCCGCCTCCTCGGGCCTTGTCGAGAGCATTTCTCTAGGCCTTTCTCCATTTGTCCCTCTACACCCATCTCTGCTTTGCTTCGTTCCACCTGCCCTGGGGGCCTGGCCGTTGCAGATTGTATTCCTCTTTCCCTCTACCTTCAGTTAGGTTCCACCAATCGGAGGTGCTTGCTGGAGACTGGACGGTGGAGCAGAGAGGGGTTGGAGTACATTCCTGGCCCCATCCCTGTTTGAGTTCGCAATTTCTGGCCGTGGCCATACAGCTCCCCACAGGCAGACCCCAGACCCTCGTCCAGGCCTGCATACCGCAGCCCCCACTGAGCTCAAGTAATGCTCTCCATCCCCTTGCCCTCCAGGCCCAGGGTGGCAACAGCACCCCACTGGGCTATTCTGGTACCTTGACTTCCCCTGTAGGGTCTGGTGACCCTGACCACACCTCTGGAAGTCACTAACACTCTACATTTTGTCTGGCCTGTCTGGAGTGAATTCTGTAACCTGCCAGCGCTCTGACCCATCTAGCTGGAGAGTAGGCGAAATTCCCAGATCCCTGGAAATGTGTGTTGTTTATTGTAATACATGCTTCCACAATGCCCTTCCAGGCCGCATGAGAGCTTGCCTGAGCAGGTCATTGGGCAGCCCTTCAGAGAGATGGTGGTGGGGGGCTCCCTCCATGGGGCTGGGGGGCTGCTCCTGAGTTGCACCCTCAGGTTCCGGAGTGAGTGTCCTGGCTGATCAACAACCACACACCGGGGCACCAGGGCCACCTCTGGTTGGACGTATGCCCAGAAGCATGTGAGGGGCTCAGGCCCTGCCAGCCACTAACAGCCACTGCCAACTGAGACCAGCCTGAGGCAGCCACCGCTGTCCGGCTCAGAGGCAGGACAAAAACCTGACAAGCGTGTTTTCACCAAGCTGAGAGTTTCGGCCTCTCTTTGGGGATTGTTTGTGTTTCGGGTCACACTGTTGGCTGCCCCAACCCCCTTCTTTCCTCTGCCAACGTGACATTCCCTGAGCTGCCAGGCCTCCAGGAAGCTGGCTGTTCCTGCCCTGAGCTGCCCAGTGGGAATCTCCTTTTCCTATTCCAGGCACTTCCGTATCCTCTGTTATATTTCATTCTCTCAACATAGTCCAGCAAATGGGTGGTAGAGCGCCACCTCACAGACAGGGGCTGAGGTCCAGCAAGTGATGGCAACTTGCCCAAGGTCATGCAACAAGTTAGAGGCTGGGGTAGCGTGAAAACTGATCCCCAGCCCACCCCATCCACCCACCCAACCTGAACCAGCAAACAGGGATCGGGCCTGGCAGCCATCCTCCCCTCCATTCATTCACTCAGCAAATACTGGAAGCTACCAGCACCAACTGCAGAGGGTTGGCCCCCAACCAAACCCTGCCTGCTGCATGTTTTTGTAAACAAAGTGTTGGAACACAGCCACTCTCATCCATTTGTGTACGTCTTCGGCTGCTTTCTGCTGCAGGGCAGAGTTCAGTCACAACAGAGGCCATCTGGCCCCCAATCTAATATATTTACTAGGGGACCCATCACAGAAAAAGTTTGCCCAGGGCCATATTGTGACTCTCTAGGCACTTTTGCACCTTGTAAAAAATAAATATTAAAAAATCAAAACAGGGCCGGCCGAGTGGCGCATTGGTTAAGCGCTGGTTTTGGGATGTCAGCAGCCCCGGTTCGGATCCCACATATGAGGGCCAGTGACACTGCCCTCTACAGCTAACAACAGCTCCACCTGGAGCTGGGCTGTGCGAGCCCCGGTGATGGTGTGGGCTGCAGCCCCTGCTGCAGTGGGCTGCCATAGGCTACAGTGAGTGGCCGGCAGCCAGCGTGAGCTGCCAATAGCCGCGGTGAGCGACATCCAGAGGCCAGCGACCGATCTGCCTCATCTGGGAAGAGCGCAATGACGATACCAACAGTGAAGCAACATCCTCCGCAACTAAAGCGAAGAACAAAAAGACAGCAACTTGTCTGTTCCCCTTCCCCGATTCCCCAATGCTGTTCCCCTCCGCCAATTCCCCAATAAAATCTTTAAAAAAAAAAAATTAAAACATAAATATATTTAGTATAACACGTATTAGATATTATATTATATAATACATTATTATATAATGTATACTAAATGAATATAATAACTATAAAGTAAACTTAATGTAATTATATATAATCTATACAATATTTCATATTTTATATAATTTTATTTTATGACGGTATTGGTATAAAGACAAATATAATCCAGGCTGTGTTGTATTCATTTTTTTCTACTGTTTTTAAATGAATTCAAACATTTCCATGAGCTCCTAGAACTACTATGGACCATAGGCAGTGCCCCCATTATGTCTCAAGGAGAAGTCAGCCCTGATGGTACCACAAGTGGGGCCCACATGGTTGAGAATAGAGCCCCCAAAGAAGACAGCCCTGTGTTTAGCCCACACCTTGGTCCTTAGCCCCATAGTAGGTGGCAATGGGGCAGAGAGAAGTTTTAATGGCTTCGAAGGAAACCACTCAGGGCTCAGACCAAATGACGGCATACATTTCTTAGGATGGTAAATGTTATTCCCTTTCAAATTGCTATATTTTGTATTTTTCAAAAATTTAATTAGTTTTTTGGAATAAATAATAGATGCATATGAGTCAAAAAATATTTTGCATATTTTACATACCCCAGATGATTTGCCAAAGAATGTACCTCTCCCTCCCACCCCTGCACCCTCATACCCCTTGCAACCACTGGTGCGATTCCCTCCAAGCAGACAGTGTGTAGACAAGAAGAGGTGGGTACACATGCTTTACCACACACGCAGTTTTTTTTCCCCTCAGTACGGAATATAGGTCTATATTCTTAGGCATAAATCCATCTTCTCTTTGTCAAATGGCTCTTTAGTATTCCATTGAATGAATATTCACAATTAGGATACGTGGGTATTTTCCAATATTTTTCTATTACAACAGTGAAACAGAGAATACCTCTATACAGACTGGCTATGCCTGAATATTAGATAACTTTATTTCCCCACCAAAAAAAATCTCTCAGCAAGAGGGAGTCCCCTTATATACAAGTTCTGATAAAGGCTCTCCTGTTACCTGATGCTTTCTGATTCCTTTTTTAAACAAGGAAGTACTATTTATGGAAGACACAATAGCCTGAAATGACCTCAGCGAATTCTAATTTTGGATGTTTATGGTGAACACCCAACAGAATTAGTTGGGGGGAAAAAAGGAGGCAGATATTTAACACACATTTAGTAGTTTTTCCTGGGGATATGACTTCACAGTTTCAAGTGTTAAATAACACTGTAAACAAACCTTTTAAAGACTACTTTAGAAAGCTTTAAAATTCAGAATGTCCATTCACCAGATAGCATTGAGAGAATGGAAAAGAAGCTGCTGAGTGGGAGAAGATGATTGCTTGCAATGTGTATGTCCAACGAAAGACTTGTATCCAAAGTAAATAAAGAACTCCTACAAAACAAGATGATCCAAAAGAAAAATAGATAAAAGACATGGTCAGCACTTCATTAAAAAAGGATCTCTCAATGATCAATAAACATATGAAAACATGCTCAACTTTATGAGCCAGCAGCGAAGACAATATTAAGTGTGCTGCTCTAGCAAATTAATCAAACCCAAGGAGGGGGTTGTTAGAACCATCGATCTATAGCTGCTTAGTCAGAAGCACAGGTAACAACCTGGACTTTTGATTGGCATCTGATTGGTAGTCTTGTAGGATTGACCCCTTAAGCTGTGGGAATCTAATGCTATCTCTATGTAAACGGTGTCAGAATTGAGCTAATTCCTAATGGTGTTGAAAAACACACAGCAGAACTGGTGTCAGAATCGTTATATAATGTTTGTAACAGCCAAAGGTTGTAAACAAACCAAGTATCCACCCACAGCACAGTGGATAATTGTGGAATATGCATACAAATATATAGAGCATTGAAAGAGAACAAACTCTGACTAGAGGTAATGGCGAGGAAGGCTCTCAAAAACACAACTAAAGGAAGCTAGACATATAGGAGAGCCGGCTGTGTGATCCCATTTGTATAAAATTCAAAAGCAGGCCAAGCTAGCCAAAAAGTCGAACGGCTGATGAACAGATGAGCAGATGAACGAAATGTGGTATATCCGTACACATATCCTTTTATGGACTATTATTCAACCATAAAAGGAGTGAAATTCTGCCTTGCGTTACAACATGATGAGCCTTGAAAACATGATGCTAAGTGAAAGCAAGCAGACACAAAAGAACAAGTAGTGTATGATTCCATTTATACGCAATGTCTAGAAGACGAAACCATAGAGATAGAAAGTAGATTAGAGATTATCGGGGGCTGAGGTGATGGGGAAATTAGGAGTTCTTGATTTAAAGAGTATGTTTAGAGCCGGCCAAGTGGCGCGGTGGTTAAGAGCTCGCTTGGGACACCAGCGGCCCCGGTTCAGGTCCCACATATGAGGGCCAGTGACACTGCCCTCAAAAAACAAACAAACAAACAAATAAATAAATAAATAAACAAATAAATAAAAAGACAATTTAAAAAAAAAGAGTCTGTTTGCAGTGATGAAAAAGCTTTCTTTGCAAATAGATTGTGGCGGTGGTTGCACAACATTGTGAATGTAATTAATGACACTGAATTTACTCCTAAAAATGGTTTAAATGGCAACTTTAAAAATATGTATGCTACCCCAATAAATAACATTTAAAAAAAAAAGATCCTTACACTGCAAATAAAGAAATGAAGTCAAGGGGCAGGGCGGGGCGCGGGGGGAATCCCAGGCCAAACCAACCTCTAGTGTTAGAAGTGAAGACAATGGTTCCCTTTGGGAGCGGGAGTGTGGCCCGGTGGGGTGTGAGGGGGATCTACTGGGCTGGGCGTATTGCTCCTTGATCTACATGGATGGGTTCTGTTGGTGAAATTTATCAAAATATTTGTGTGTTTTTCTGTAGACATATGAAGAGAGAAAATATACCTGTAGAAACTAATATTTTGAAAATGGCTAATTGGGACCTGGGTTGAATTTGGGGGACAGCATCTTAAGTGCCTGTTGCAAATACTTAGATGGCAGTAACACTAGAAAGCTGAGGGAGACACACTCAGAGAGTGATCACAGTGACAGTGACAAAGAGGGGACAGAGATGAGTGGGCAGAAGGATAATGCAAAAAGCAGAACATAATTATTTAATGGAATATGACAGAGTGGACAAAGCTATTTATAAAGTGATGTATTCTTTTATCTAATACGTGATTTTAAAATATATGTGTGTAGCTAAATTAATACATATTTTAACTATTTGATATTTAATCTGCATACCTAAAAGTTATAGGTCTGAGCTGGCCCATAAATATGTTGTTGGTTTGTTTCTGATGATTAGTTTAAATTGTAGTAAAATACACATAACATAAAATTTACCACCCTAATCATTTTCAAGTGTGTAGTTCAGTGGCATGAAGTACATTCACGCTGCTGTGCAGCCATCACCACCATCCATCTCCAGAAGTCTTTTCATCTTACCAAACTGAATTCTGTCCCCATTAAACCATAACTCTCCATTTCTTCCTCTCCCTAGCCCCTGGCAACCACCATTCATTCTATTCTCTGTCTCTATGACTTTAACTACTTCTAGCCACCTCATATAAGTGAAATCATACAGTATTTGTTGTGTTGTGACTAGCCTATTTCACTTTAGCATAATGTCAAGCTTCAACTATAGTGTAACATGTGTCAAAATTCCCTTCCTTTTAAAGGCTGGATAACATTCTATTGCATGGATAGGCCACATTTTGCTTATCCATTTTGTCCATCAATGGACACTTGGGTTGCTTCTGCCTTTTAACTATTGTGAATAAATACTGCTATAAACATTGGGTGTACAAATCTCTCTTTGAGACCCTGCTTTCAGTTCATTTTGCATACCCTGAAGTGGAATTGCTGGATCATGTGGAAATTCTATTTTTAACTTTTTGAGGAACCACCACACTGTTTTCACAGCAGCAGCACTATTTCACATTCCCATCAACAGTGCACAAGGGTTCCGATCTCCACATCCTTGCCAACACTTGTTCTCTGGGTTTTGACAGTAGCCATCCCACTTGATGTGATATTGGCTTTGTGTTTGTTTTTGATCTCTCCAGGAAACAGAAGATTGTCATATATTCGGGCAATATGTTATACCCTCACATACAGGTGCAAATATGCATGTCTGTAGGATGATATTCTAGAAGTGAAATTCCTGGATCAAAGGACGTGTGCATTTTTAAATTCACCAAATTGCTCTCAGAGAAGTTGCCTCAATTCACAGTGCTGCCAACACTGTGTCAGAGTGCCCATTTCCCCATGCCCGCACCATGCCAGCATGTGATCAAATGCTTCCATCTTGTAATGCGCCCTTCTAGTGTCCCTGGTCCCCCCATGGAAAGTGAGGTCCCTCCACCCTTCCTCCAGGGCCATAGCAGCCACCCACACACAGAGCCCTGTTTCAGGCCTCTTGTGAAACTACCCTCCCAAGTCGCCTGTCATCCATACCACCCTCCACAGAGGCAGCCAAAAAGACTTTTCTCAAACAGTTGCTCCCCAGGCTTGGAACTCTTTGGGGCTCCACGTCACACACATGTGTGTTGTTTCTCACCAGGAGTTTGTCAATGATTTGCTTTTCAAAACCGATGAAAGCAGCAGCAAGGGTACTCCTGTGTCTTAGTTTGGGTTCTCCCACAAGCCAACCCTGAGACAAGGATTCCAGGGAAAGTACTATAGTTTATTGCCGGTGACCCAGGAACTTGAGTACAGAACTGGAAAAGTGATAAGGGAAGACAGAACACAAAGACTATGTTATCAAGCCAGTAACCTGAGCTTAATCCACCTACAGAACTCTGGGGGATGATGCAGAACACACCATCCCACCTCAGAGTGGAGGAGCTGGGGTACCAAACACCAACTCCCATCAACAAGTGGTGGAGGGCTACAGGGGGGTGGAGGGAGTGGTAATTCTCTGGCACCTTGGGCTTGCTGTATGCCTGGACAGCAACTGTCCTGCAGCCAGAGGAAGTTCTCAGGTAAAGAAAGACAGGAGCTGGCATCTGGAAGTTGGGCCAGCATGCCCAAACCAGTAAAGGCCAGGGGACTGACAGCCTCGGCCACACCCTTTAATTGTGTCTCCCCAGTGTGTCTTCTTGAGTGAATAAGAGAGTTGCAGCTGGTTCAGGGAAATGTGCATCCCAGTGGCTCATCTCACGTCTTGTGCCTTTACAGATCCCATTCTGCCTTCTCCTGATACCTGCGTCTAGATTTTCCTTGGGGGAATCGCAGCCAATGCCCCATCTCCATCCCTGTGGTTGGACAGAGTTGGCCCTGCCCGTCAGATATGGGGCTGGTCCCATGATTCAGGCTTGGCCAATCAGCAGAGTCTACCTGCTGGCCGTCGTCATTGGTTCAGAGATGATCACATGATCCACGTGGCTTCATCAAAGGTAACCTCTTGATTTTGGCGGTTGGCTAGTGGGAAGGGGGCATAGCAGCCACCACATCATATCCCAGTTATGTCTGTGCTGAGAACTACGAGCCACTGGAGGGCAGGGGCTGTGACTTCAGTGTTTCTGCATCCTTAGGGCCCAACACTAATAGTGAAAGCGTCCACAGACATGAAGAAGAAAAAGGCCCGCGGTCGGCAAGGGGGCGGCGCGGAGGGGGAGGCGCGCGGCGCGGGGCGCTCGGGAGGCGAGCTCGCCGGGCTACCCAGCCCTGCCTCGCAAGTTCCCTGAAAAGCAGCAGGCTTGCCCTTCTCTCTGTGCGAGGAGCGCTGAGTTCCAGGAGGCAGCGCCTCTGCCTGGCCCCAGAAGCACACCCTCTTTGTCCCGCGTGCCCCCTGCACAGAGCAGCGCTGTCTGCCCCGCCTCCTCTCCCCCTGCGGCCCTGGCCACTCAGTGGGCCTCGCCGAGAGCCCAACGGAGCCAAAGTCGATGTTTTTCCACCCCAAGCCCGTTCCAGGGTTCCAGGTCGCCCACGTGCTGCTCCAGAAGCCCAGTGGTGTGTCGGCTGCCTTAGCCCTGAAGGGCCCTTGGCTGGCCTCTGCCCCGGGAAGGGCGGCGTGCACAAGTGGATCGGTGCCTACACCGACTGCGTGCTGGACCTGAGGCCCTGAGGGTTGAAGCGGACACCCGTGAGGCAGCACAGGTACAGACTATTCACTGTAGATTCTCCCAGTTTTATTGTCCTCACATGTCCCCGGGCCAAGCCCAACTCAACCAGAGGCTGTACCCCAGTTTTCTAGGGGACTTGTGCTGTAACTGTCCCTGAGAGCACCTTGCATGTTATGATCGTCCAGCACAAACACCTGACTTGGGGCCTCTGCAGACACCATGGTATCCCCAAAGAAGGCAGGGAAGCCTGTGTGTGGCTGTGGCCTCAGGCAGCACCTTCCTGTCTTGTGGGCCGTTGTCCCAGGCAGCAGTGAGCTTGGAAAGTTGCTCATTCTTTTCTCAGGTGGGCCTCATATAATTATCAGAACCAGCGGCAGCCTGACTCCTGGCCCCACACATTCGCAACTCAGAGTGGCTCAGAACCCCAGTTTGGACCATCAGGCTTCTCACTGGCTTAAAGCCAGGGCCTGGCTTGCCCATAGGGCACTGTGAACAGACTGGGGCCCTCAGGGCTCTGGGTCAGTGGGGGCCCCCACAGCTCACTATGGGGGCGGGACACACACCACAGGAAAGCCCGGCCAGAGGGCCCGTGGGGTCACACCTCACCACGTGTCCCTCCCTTCTCCAGTGGCTCCAGTTTGTGGAAGTCCCAGGCAATCACTATATCCACATGAACTCCTCCCACCAAGTGGCCGGTATCGTCAGCTCCTTCTTATGCAGCAGGGACAGGATCTGAACGGCTCTTGAATCTGCTTTTTGTGTTTTTTTTTAACAACTTTACTGAGATAACTTCACCCATTTTAATTGTATAATTCCATGGTTTTTAGTATATTCAGTTGTGTAATCCACCAGTCAATTGTCAACTGTAGAACATTTTTATCACCTCAAAAATAATCCCAAACTGGTTCACACACACACACAACAAAATGAAAAAGACCCCAAAAACAGGCAAAAGAGGGCTGGCCAAGTGGCGCGGTGGTTAAGTGCTGGCCTGGGAAGTCAGCGGCCCAGGTTCGGGTCCCACATATGAGGGCCAGTGACACTGCCCTCAAAAAAAAAAAAAATAGGCAAAAGAAAAATCCAGTGTTTAACCAACATGAAAAGAGACTGACTCAGTACATTCCTAGGTATTTATCCAAGAGAAATGACAGAATGTGTTCACAAAAACGTTGTATATTGGTCGGAGCTTAGCAGCGCAAGCGCAGCCTCTAAGCCAAGTGTGTTGTCTTATCTTAGATTCACGCTGGAAGCGGAGGAAGAAAGCCTGCAGATTGAACCTACCTCCTTTCAAGCTGGTCATCATGATGAAACTTAGACACAAAAATAAGAAGCCAGGTAAAAGCTCCAAAGGTTGCAAGAAGAATGGGAAGAAAGCAGCCTCCAAGGTGGCCTTTGCTCCCCAGTTTGTTCACTCCAATGACCATGCCAACCGCGAGGCTGAATTAAAGAAGAAGAGGGTTGAGGAGATGAGGGAGCAAGAGAGACAAAGACACAGGACCATCGAGAGCTACTGTCAGGATGTCCAGCAACGCCAGGAGGAGTTTGAGCGCAAGGAGGAAGTTTTGCAGGAGTTAAATATGTTTCCTCAGCTGGATGATGAGGCCACAAGGAAGGCTTATTACAAAGAGTTCCGTAAGGTGGTGGAATACTCTGATGTGATTCTTGAAGTTCTGGATGCCAGGGACCCGCTGGGCTGTCGCTGCTTCCAAATGGAGGAGGCTGTCCTGCAGGCAGAAGGCAACAAGAAGCTGGTCCTGGTCTTGAACAAGACTGACCTCGTCCCCAAAGAGGTTGTAGAGAAGTGGCTGGATTACCTTCAGAATGAGCTGCCGACTGTGGCTTTCAAGGCTAGCACGCAGCATCAGGTCAAAAACCTGAACCGTTGCAGTGTGCCCGTGCAGCAGGCCTCTGAGTCACTGCTGAAAAGTAAAGCCTGCTTTGGAGCTGAAAATCTCATGGGGGTTCTGGGGAACTACTGCCGCCTCGGTGAAGTGCGCACCCATATCCGTGTGGGTGTTGTGGGCCTTCCCAATGTTGGGAAGAGCAGCCTGATCAATAGCCTGAAGCGCAGCCGTACATGCAGTGTGGGAGCCGTTCCTGGGGTCACCAGGTTCATGCAGGAGGTCTACCTGGACAAGTTCATCAGGCTGCTGGATGCACCAGGCATTGTCCCAGGACCCAACTCGGAGGTCAGCACCATCTTGCGCAACTGCGTCCATGTGCAGAAGCTGGCAGACCCCATGACCCCAGTGAAGACCATCCTGCAACGCTGCAACCTGGAGGACATTTCCAAATATTATGGCATCTCTGAATTCCAGACTACTGAGCACTTTCTGACTGCGGTGGCCCAGCGCTTGGGGAAGAAGAAGAAGGGAGGCATATACAATCAGGAAGATGCGGCTAAAGCAGTCCTGGCTGACTGGGTGAGTGGGAAGATCAGCTTCTACACACTCCCACCTGCCACCCACACTCTGCCTGCCCATCTCAGTGCTGAGATAGTTAAGGAGATGACTGAAGTCTGCGACATTGAGGATACCAAGCAGGCCAATGAAGACACCATGGAATGCTTGGCCACTGGAGAATCTGATGAGCTGTTGGGTGACATGGACCCGCTCAAAATGGATATCAAGTGTCTCCATTCTCCGATGGTGAAAATAGCAGATGCTATGGAAAATAAAACCACCGTGTATAATATTGGAGAACTCACTGGGTATTGCACCAAACCAAACTGTCATCAGATGGGATGGGCTAAACGCAATGTGGACTACTATCCCAGGAACGTCTGCCCAGTGGCCTGCCGCCCAATGCTGCAGAGGATCATGGAGACAGAACCCCTACAGCAGGGCCAGGCTCTGGCATCTGCCCTAAAGAAGAAAAAGAAGATGCAGAAGCGTACAGATAAACTCGCCAGTAAGCTGTCCAATTCCATGATGTCTGCCCTTGACCTCTCTGGCAACGCTGATGACAGTGCTAGTGACTGATCGACGGATCTCACCCCCTTCCCTCTCTCCTCTCAAGCAACAGTTCCAGTGGGATGGGGGAACACAGATGAAAGGAAATGGTGTGCTTCTCCCTGAAGCACTTGCATATTAAAAGAACCCCTCCACCATACCTCTGACTGTCTCAGATTGTCACATTTCAAGAAGCACCCCCAATTTTCACTCTTCCCTCCATTCTCCAGGGAGAGTCCCAAGCGGCTGGAACTGCCAACCCAATACCCTTTATTTAACTCCTCTGTTTACAAGAGAAATAAACGAAATCGTGAGCAGAAAAAAAAGAAAAAGAAAGGCTTGTATATGAATGTTCATAGCAGCTTTATTCACAGTAAGTAAAAACTTAAGCAGCCTAGGTATCCATTAACAAAAGAATGTATATTTATATAGCCACACAGTGGCTATCCCTTTGTATAGCCATATAATGGAACATTTTTTTTTTTTTTTTGAGGGCAGTGTCACTGGCCCTCATATGTGGGACCCGAACTGGGGCCACTGGCTTTCGAAGCCAGCGCTTAACCGCCACGCCACTCGGCCGGCCCTGGAACTTTTTTTAACAATAAAAAAAAATTTAACTATTGCAATGACATATATACATCTCACAGACATAAAGCCAGACATGAATAAGTGTCAACTGCATGATCCCATTGATAGGAAGTTCCAGAATAGACAAATCTAAACTATGATGAAAACATAAGAATCATGGTTGCCTCTGGAGGATGGGGGCAGAGATGGAGAAGTCACAGGGAGAAGAGGGTGTTTTCTGGACCACTACATTCTAGATCATGATAGAAGTCTGGGTTACACCACATATGAATTTGTCAGAACCAATCAAATGACACACATAAGATTTTTGTATTACCATATGTCAATTTTACATAAAGGGAAAAAAGAACCATAAACAAATATTGAACTCTAGTTAATGATAAGCATACTCCAGTGTGTAGGGGTGAAGTGTACTGATATCTGTAACTTACTTTGAAATGTATCAAAAACTAAGGATGGGTGGATGGATGAATGAATGGACGGATGGGTGTATAGATAGATCCATACGTGATAAAGCAAATCTAGGAAAATGTTAATTGCAGCATATACATGGTGGGTAAATGATGCTATTGCACAATTATTTTCTGAAATTTTTCCTAATTAAAAAAATTGGGGCGAGGAGAGGCTCAGTGGTCAGGGAGGTGCAAATTACAAGACTATCTTCAGCCCACTCCATCAAATTACAAGACTCACTTCCACTCACTGGATTGCCAAAAATGTTCAAGACGCGATGCCCAGTGTCACAGAGTGTGGGGATCCTCATACACTGAAGGTGGATGGGACTGTGCCAATGCCCTGACACCCCGCGTGCTTCCTTCCTGCCCCCTTCCTGCCCTGAGTCTCGTCCTCCACACATGATGTATACAATGTTGTATCCTGTTTTCCCCTCGGCATTAGATTACTCACAGTTCCCCACTGTAAAAGCTTTGTACACATTGTACTTAAAAGAAAACAGGCACTGCAGGATTTGGGTCGGATTTTGTACGATTATAACATTCACTGTGGAAAACTGAGAACGTACAGAAAAGAACACAGAAGGGAATAAAATCCCCTAAAACCTACTACTTTGACATTTCGTGGGCCCTCCTTCCTGTCTCTTCTGTGCACACGTGTGGACACACACACAGATGATTTTTACGTTTGTGTGAATTTTAACAAACTTGGGATCCTATAGGACATCGTGTTTTGTTACTTGCTTTTCTTAATAAATTTCTTCTGGGATGTGGTTTTATAGGCTGCCTCATTCTTTCATGAGGAACCATGTTATTTCTCCATTGTTAGGGTCCGGAGAGGGTCAGCCTGGTGTTTGCTATGCCTTTGGAGAGCTCAGGGCAGGGACAGGCCCACTGATGCAGACATTAGAGGTATGCAGGCTCCTGGGGTTCCTGGGGTCAGAGGGCCTGGCAGAAATACCCCCTGACCTGTGGGGGGTGGCTAGCCTGGTTCCTGGTGTGGCTGCCCCAATAGCATCCCCCCATCCCCCCACTGCCTCCTTCTAGGCTCAGCTGGGAGCTGAGCCCATAATTGCTCTCCCCACAGGGTTCCTCTGCCTGTCTTGGCCTGTCTTGGCCTGTCCTGGCCTGTCCTGAGCTGCCCTGACTGGGCCGGGTCGGGTGAGGCTAAGCCCTGAGGTCCCTGACGACTGTGGGAAGAGTCAGGCGCCTGGGGCCAGCAGTCAGGGAATCTTGCTTCAGCTCGGCGTTTGGCCCAAGAAGCATCCTTGGGCCAGCCCTCAGCTTGGAGGAAACCCCTGCACCCCAGGCCTCATTGTGTTTTCAGGATTTCCTGTTTCCTGACCGCCTAACCTATTTATGGGCCACAATGGCTGCTTCCATGGGAGGCCCTTACTGTACTCTGGCCCACACATCACAGGCCCAGCCTGGGCTTGCCTTGGGGCAGGGGCAGTAAATGGATGTCACCTCACATGCTAATTCAATAGATTCATAGAGCCTGCCGGGAGGAAGGTGAAGATTGAAAGGCTCTATCTGGGCTGAGCAAGAAAGAGTATGATAGTCCATCAACCGTGGCCGCTGTGTGATGGTGAGTGACACGAGCTTACAGCATGGTGACAGTTCTGGCCCCAACTTTCTTTCTTGTTTCGTCTCCTCCTGCTTTGCCTGCTGTCCCCTCAAGCTGCAGGTTCACTCTCTCTTTGAAATAGGCCTTGTCTTTCCCTGTCTCAGAGCCTTGGCTTGGGTTGCTCTTCTCGCCTCTCATGTCTGTTGTCCCTTGTCCTCGGTAGTTAAATCAGGCAAGATTTATCAAATGGAGCAGGCACTGTTCAGCTCAACGATTCTTACTCAAGGGTCTAGTTCAAATGTCACTTCTGGGAGGCTTCCCTGTGCCCCCAAGACTGGACCGCACTCCCCCCATCCAGCCCTGATAGCGTTCTACAAGGAGAGGCCACAAGGTCAAGTTTGTGGGTGTCTTAGGTCAAGCTCCCTAGAAGCAGAGCCAGAGATGCAATTTTTGTGCAAGTGGTTGAGAGCCTCAATCCATACGAAAATGGGGAAAGCACAGCAGGGCAGAGGACAAAGCTGAGTGAGATGCAGAATCAGGAGAGACCTTGCCTCAGCCTGATCCGCCGGGGAGCTGGGACTGTGCATGTCACCAAAGAAGTTGTGGACTCTGGAGGCAAAGGGGACAGAGCTGCTCTATACCCACGTCATTCGGTCACTGTGCAGAACCTCCCGGTGTGTCCAGGTAACGTGGCGCCCATCAGCCAGGGCAGCCTCTGGAACGGGGTGAGCTGAGAGCAGCTGAGGGAAGGGGACACCGGCCCGGGGATCTGGGCAGATGTGCATAGCACCTGCGGCAGGGAGTGTCCAGCACCCCACCTAGTGTGGGCTGCCCAACGCAGGCGTCTCTGAGGCACCACAGAGCTCAGAGCTGGGTGCCGAAGAGCACTTCGCACCTGACAGACAAAAGCTGAGCTCAGGGCAGAGCTTCAGGACTAGTCATGGCTGACTTCGTGGCCTGAGCCCAGGTATGTGGGAGTCACCCCCTGCCACAGTGCCTTCCCAGCAGGCCTGGTGTCTGTGCCCCTGGGCTTCACCTCCTTCTGACTGGGTCCCACCTTCCCTCCTCTTGGTCGGGTTGGTCAGCCTGGCTGTGTATCAAGCAGGCTCTGGGAGGACCACAGGCCTCTGCAAAGGATGCTCTGGACCTGTCCCCAGCCCTGTCCACCTTCCAGCCCTCTCTCTGTCTTGGGCATCAGCCCTACACAAGTCACACCAGGGACCAGGATAGCCCCTCCAGAAACCAGTTAGTGCTTGGAGGAAAGAAGGAAGAAAACCAGGCCTGAAACAACCTGAGGAAGGTCCCAACAAGAAGGGCCTCATGTCCTACAGGCAGGGGACAGGCAGCTCCCCGGGTGGCAGGACACTGAGCCTCAGAGCCGTGGGTGAAGGAAGACGCGGCCGCTTCCTCCCCACCCCTGTGGGTGGTGAGGAGGCACCTGGGGCCTTGTCAGTAACCCTGCAGTTGGCCAGCAGTCGGGCAGCCCAACCCTAGGCTCCGTCTCGGGTCCACCACTTACATCTCTGAGCCTCGGGCTCCTCACTGGGAGACCAGGACAGTAACTGGATTCGCCGCGGGGGGCTGGTATGAGGGTTGGTACCCAGGAGGCTCGGGGTCATGTTCCCACCCCTCCCCACCTTGGCTTCTATGACCCTCACATCAGCTCTGTTTAGGGAAACAGGGAGGGGCACGCCCATATTTCAGATGACCGAACAGGCCCAGGTGGTTGCTACCTGCCTCTCCCACCCCATGGCAACAGATGGTGATGGCCAGGCAGTGCGTGAGCACGCGCACACACACCCTGCCCCCCTGCAGGGCCCCCCTGGGCTCAGCAGTGGTAAGGGTGGGAGTTGGGAGAAGAGCATGGTTTTTCCAGCTGCTGGGCTCCTTCTGCCAGAAAGTGAGGGAGGAAGGAAGAGAGGCGGTGGCGGGAGGCGGACGGAATGGGAGTGCAGGGGCAAAGTGAGGGGAGACTGCGCCAGCTGCCTGTATGTGTTCCACGGAGGTTCAGTTTTTCCCTGGAAACACTCAGTGGACTCCTGCCCTCCACCCCTCTCCCCAAGCTGTCCTTTCCTGGAACAGAGGCTGGGGCCTGACAGAAGTTTCCCAGGCCCACCTGGACGCAAACGCACTGTGACCTCACCAGCCCTGCGTCAGCTCCAGAGCCCCTGCCCCACCCTGTCATTGAACCCCTGCCCCTACCACAACTCTGCCTCATAGAGGGAAACTGAGGCAGGTGGTCTGAAAACCACCTTCTTCTACATTGGGTCTTGTCAACCTAGAGTAACATGGTGCAGTGCATGCCCTCCAAGGGGTCACGGTGGCCAGTCCCCCGCCTCGGAAGGCCAGGTATCCGGTGACAAAAGGCACCTCCCTGTGGGCCTGCTCTGCCGCTTAATCCAAAAATTGCTGCTTATGTCCAACTGAATCACCGTCTTCCCTCCTCTGTGAGCTGGACAAGAGGCTAGCATCCACTTTGCCCTGTGTCCCCCCCCAGGCCATCGAGGCCAGGGGGTGGGGGTGCAGGGCAGGGGGCCAAGTGCAGTGGGAGGTCAAGGCCAGTAAGGACAAGGCAGAAATCCCCTGGCTTTTCTCTCTGCAGCTCTGGCCCAGATCTCTCCCATCTTCTCTTTCTCTCCCTCTCCGGCTCCTTGCATCTCCCTGTGCTCTTTCTCCTTCGCTCTCCCTCTCTTCCTCTGAATGGATCTAACGCTTTCTCCCTCTCATTGGCTCTCCCCTGGTCTTTCTAGGTCCCTCTCCTTTGTGCGAGCACCTTCACTTTCACTTTCCTTGGCTTTCTCGTTCAGGAAAGCTCTCTCCTCACTCTCTCTTTTCTGTTTCTCCATCCTCTCTTCATTTGCTGCCCCCCCCACACACACACACACTCTCCAGCATGTCCCCGGGTTGTTGCACTAACTCCTCAGCCTGCCTCCCTCCCCACAACACACACAGGCTCCCAGCCTCACTGGTGGCACCCCCAGCTCTTCTGTTGCCCATGCCAGAGCCCAAGGCATTGTCCTGAGTTGGTCCCATTTATTTAAATTTGGGGCCCTATCAGGGGCCAAGCCACCCACTTCCTCACCACCCCAATGCCCACTGGCTCTGTTCTTGTCTCCCCTGTCCCTTGACCCATCTCCGGGCTTCTGTCTTCCCCTAGAGCCTCCTCCTTCTGCAGACTCACATCAGACCCCTGATGAGGGCCCACTGTTTTCCTGAGGAGGTCCCTTCTGGTGTAGGACTTGCTGCCTCCAACCCCCTACACGCCTCGTCAGGCACCTTTGCCCACTACAGCATCTCCCTCCTCTGGGCCTTGTAGCAGAGCTGGGGTGGGGGGCCTCTGAAATTACCAGCCCAACTCCTTCATTTTACAGGTAAGTCAGGACTCTTGCTGTGGGATCCTAGGTAGGCATCCCCAGACCCAGCGGTGTCTTAGCTCATGGAGTTCCCTGCGCCTAGATGCTCCTGGCTGGTCAGTGCCACCCCGGCAGCTGGCCCGGCAGCCCAGCAGACTATAAATCACCACCATTGTCTGGCCGGGCCCCAGTCTGCTCATGCTTTAAAAGGGAAGGACAAGAATCTCCCTGCATCCCACCCCTCTGCCTGCCAGTCAAGAGGGCTGGCGCAGCAGAAGAGAAAGGGGGTCTTTATGCCCACAGGCAGGAGGGCACCACATCCCCTCCCCATCCCCCTACAATGCCCTCTGGTGAAAGGAGCTTTTGTGATGCTCCCAGACTGGCCCGAGCAGACACACAGCCCTCCCCAAGTAGGAGGCGTGGCAGGAGGCTCTGCCCAGGGTGTGTGTGTGGTGTGTCACAGGTCACAGCTGGGGAGACCTGTGGGCCCTAGGACCTAAGGAAGAGGCCACGTGATGGCAGGAAAGGAGAAAGGACACCCTCAAACTGCAGGATGCGGAAGTTGTGTCCACACAGGCCCTGACCTTTCACAGCTGCCAGGGAGCAACATCCTGTGGGACTGGTCGCAGAGGCGGCAGTGCCCCCACCTCGCTGAGCGCACTCTCACCTGCTCTCCCCTCACCCCTGGCTTTCCTTGTTTCTTGAATCACTTGGCACCGCCCACCCCACCACTTTACAATGTGGTTCCTTCCACCTAGAACGCTTTTCCCTAAGAGTCTGCACTGCTCACCACTTTCTCAAAAGAGCCGCTCTGGCTGCCCCCGCCCCCTGCCCCGCTCTACTTGCCCTTATCCCACATTCTCACCTTCCAGTCTCCGCATCATTTGTTATGCCCACATCCTATTGTCGGTCTCCCCTGCTAGAATGCATGTTCGATGAGAGAACTTACATCCCTTTATTTCATGTATTTTATGTCCCAGTGCACAATGAACACTTCTTTGAACAGACGAACAGATCACTTCATTCCCCTTTTCTCCTACTCTGAAAGGGAGGCCAGTGGTTCTCAGCCTGGGAACTGCGGGTCTTTCTCAAGCTGAGTGAGAAAGAGTTGATTGATTGGGATTCAGATTCAAGGCTGTCTGACCCCAAAAGCCATGCCTTGAACCAGTGTGTTCCCTACCTCCCTGTGACAGCCACTCACACACCAGGCCCCCTACCCAGAAGAGAAGGGCTCAGCACTTAGGGAATCCTCTCAAGGTGCCCTTTCCAGGTAGCTCTGAACTTCGGGCAGCCCAGTCCCCTCCTTGCAGGTGGATGGGGCCCAGTGCCAGGTCCTTAGGCAGAGCCCTCTCCCTATGAGAAGGGGAGAGCAGCTCCATCACTCCTCTACACCTCACCCCTGCAAGTCTGCCATGCCCGAGCTGAGCTGAGCTCTGCCTCATCAGGCAGTGCCCCTGCTCCCTCTGGAATCTTAGTGCCCCCCTGCCCAGCAGGTGCATCTGTGAGATGAGAATGTGGAGGAAAGGGCTCCCGGTGTAAATGTGACCCCACCTCTCTGCAAAGGCCTGAAGCTGGCAGGAAGCTGGGGGTGGGGGCGGGTGGCCCTCAGCTGGAGCAAGAGGCTGAGCTAGGGGCTGCCAAAGCCGTGAGTCAGCTGTCCCTGAAAAGCCAAGCAGCCTGGGCCTGGCAGGGGGCGGGGGCCTGGGCTGGGTCCCCTCTGTGAGTGGGGAGGGTGGAGAGGGTCTCCCTGGAGAAGAACAAAGCTGCCCAGGCCAGGAGCCAGGTGGAATCCGTCTCCTGAGCCTGATCTAAGGACCTGGTGTGATGCTGACATCACTTGCTGGACCATGCTACTCCCTGGAAAAAGGGTTTCCTTGCAAAGAGCAAACTTGGGGCTGCCTGCGCCCTCCCCCCAGACTCATCCTCCATCCCCCACCAGCCCACAGTGCCCCCTGGGCCCCTCTGAACAAAGGACAGAGTCTTACAGAACAAGGAGCTGGCCCTTCACTATGCAGATGGGCAAACTGTCCCAGGAAGGAGCCATGAGCTGCCTGGGGTCACAGAGCCAGCCAGTGGCAGGGCTGAGCACAAGTCATTCAAGTGTAGCCGTCCCTCGCAGTGCTAGGCTGGACCCTCCAGCACAGGCAGGTTCTGACCCCCAGTGGAGACACCATGCAGAGCCCCTTCTACTCCATGCCAGCCCACGCTCCAGCCACAAGGGACTTCCTGCCATTCCCCTGACTGGCCAGGCTCTCTGTGGCCTCCAGGCCTCTGGCCCTGTTGTTCCTTCTGCCTGGAAAGTCATTTCCCCTCGCTGTTTGCTGGCCAACCGGTACCCATCCCTCAGCCCTCAGCATAGACAGTAGAAGCAGCTTCCTCCAAGAAGTTCCCTCTCTCCTCCTGCCCCATGGAGCCAGGGTTCCACCCTCTCTGGACTCCTACCCACCGTTGAAGCCACACTGTAGGGCTCCCACAGCCATGACTGGTACACAGCAGGGGCTCCATGTTTGTTCAGTGAGAGGGTCTGGGAATGGAGGGGAATGCGCTCCTTGTTGTGGAGGGTCCGTAGGGTGGGGGGCAGGTCACCGGGAGCACTCCCCTCCTCCCTCCCTCTCTCACCTCCCTCCTCTGGCCACCGAAGGTAGCTGCAGAGATGGAGGGACACCTGGGAGAGGGAGGCGGTGCCACTCTCTCCTCCATGGTTGCCTCCCTCTTGGAAGCGCCCTCTCCTGTTCTGGGGGGGCACCTGCGTTTCTCCCTTCTGCTTCCTGAGCCCCTGCAGCTCACTAATCCCTTCTCTGTATGTCCCTGTCCAATTTCCAGACAAAGGGACCTGATGGCCGTGTCCTGGGCCATGAACCAGCCCAAGAATTCATCATCCTGTCCTCTGCAGCCAGGGGCCCAGGGCAGGTCCACACCCCAGGCAGCTAGTGATTCACTCCAAAATTCATTCATTTATTCATTCAAAACATCTGCTTGGAGCACCAAACCCGTGCAGGGCACTATCCAGGTGCTGGGGATACAGGAGGGAAGAAAAAGAGATGGGCCCTGAACTCTTGGGGCGCACAGTCCAGTGGGCTCCTCCCTTGTCCTCAAATTTCTGGGAGCCTCCAAATTACAACCTGGTGGCGATTCCTTCGTTTCTCCTCTCCTCCTCCTGGCGCCCTGTATGCAGGCCCAAGAGGAAAGCGAACCATGATGACGCCCATGAAGATGATGAACTGGGCTGTCACCATGACAACACTTACTGAGTGCTGGGTCCTCCTGCCCTGAGCACCTTCCATTCATTCTCTCAGTGAATCCCTACCACAGCCAGATGAGGTAGTGTCACTATTGTCATTCCCATTTCTGTAAAATGGGAAGGCTCAGTGAGGTTAACTTTGCAGCCTGAGGTCACAGGTTGTCATCAGTAGAGGCCACACTGGCTACCCTAAACCGAAGGGTTTAGCCACTGGCCGCCTGGCTTTTCCAGGCCCAGAGTGGTCACAGCCATTCATCTCATTGCCCTGTAGTAACCCCACTGGCAGGAAGGGCAGATGCCACGAGAGGGTAAGGTCCCCACCACACTTGCTTTCTCCTGGGAAGGAGGTGCTGGAAGGGCCTGCCCAGAAGTGGGGGGACTGTGACCACAGGCTGCCCCGCCAGCCCAGCCCCTTGCAGGCAGCTCATTCAGTGAGACACTCCCAGCTTCCAAAGCCCCAGTCATGGGCACAGGGACCTCCTTTTCTTCCCTACTGCTGCCAGTGGACAATTTGGGGAGACTGTGCAACCTTCCCAACTCCCTCCAGCCAATCCAAGCTACGCTCAGGACACTTGCTCCGTTTTCTGCACACTCTCCTCTACAGCCCCCATCTCGGTGAGGACCGCGTCCTACCCCTCAACACCCCCCGTTATTAATCATGTGGGCTGCCATCCCAATCAGGCCCAGCTCTGGTCCTGCTCGCCCACCCCACTGCCAGGCCCTGATGTGGCCATCACCGTCTCCTGGTCAGAAGCCAGTAGCCAACTCAAAAATAACAATTTCCCTGCCCTCTGACACAACTGTCTGTCCTGGGGAGGATGACAGCTGCCAGGCATTAAAGGTGGGGAACAGAACCACAGAACCCCCCACCCACGGCCTACACCCAGGCCCAAAACCATAGAGTTGGAGGCGGGGGCAGCAGGCGTGGGAGTGAGGAGCCTGTCCAACCCAGCATCCAAGGCTGCCTCCCTCCACAACCAGCACAAAGTCCTGTTCCTCGGGACAGGAAGTGAAAGTGGGGGCAGAAAGGCAGAAGGCCCCCAGCCCAGCACCGCAGCTTGGCCCATGTGTGGCCAGAACCAGGCCTGCCTCCATGCCATGTAAAGGCACTGCATGCTCTTGCTGCAACAGGACCTGGGGTTCTCACCTCTGGGCCTTTGCTCCTGCTGTTCTCTCCACCTGGATCACCCTTCCCCTTATAGCCTGGTGTCCACACCGCTTAGCCTTTTCCCTTCCCCTTCACCCTTTTAACTTTTTTTTTTTAATTTAATTTAATTTTATTTATTTATTGTTTTTGAGGGCAGTGTCACTGGCCCTCATATGTGGGATCCAAACCGGGGCCGCTGGCTTCCCAAGCCAGCTCTTAACCACCGGCCGGCCCAATCCTTTTAACTTTCAAGAAAATCTTACATTATATATATTTTTGGTAAGCTACACCTCATGTACTTTTTGGAGCTGAGATGAGATATATGTTAGTAAATAAATAAATGCCACCCACTTGCTCCTATGCGTTAGTTTATCCTTTCCTCCCCCTGCCTAAGGGCACACTGGGTCTGAGACAAGGGGGGAGCGCAGAGAAGGGGGAGATATTAAAAGGGAGTGGCTGGGTATTACTTGTGTCCTGTGTCACATTGTGGTAACGTGTTGCTACCTAGGGAACCACCCTAAACTTCCTGGCTGAAAACAAGCACCATTTAATTTGCCCCTGACTCCTCCATCTTGGCCGGGCTCTCTGGGCAGTTCTTAGGCCTGACTTGCTGGTGGCCACCTGTGTAGCTGTGCTCAGCAGGAAGCTGAGGCCATGCTTCTTTTTCTCCATATAGTTTGGGTCTCCCAGTCCTTTTCCATGTGTCTTTCCATGCAGTCACCCTACACGATCGCTCCAGCAGAGTAGCCTAGAGCCAAGAGCTTCCAACAATTACAAAAGAAAAACTGCTAGGCTTCCTTATGTCCTAAGCTCAGAACTGGCACAGCGTCTCCTCTGCCACATTCTATAGTTAAAGCAAGTTGCAGGGCCAGCCCAAATATCAGGGGAAGGAATTACACAAGGCCTGAAGACTAAGAGGAAAGACTCACTGGAGGCCACCGAATTAGCGGGCTGTGACAACATACAGCAAAACTGGAAGCCATACATGAAAAATTGTAACAATAGTATTTTGAGTGTGGTGGAAATACAGGTACTCTGTACTTTTCCTTTTTTTTTTGAGGGCAGTGTCACTGGCCCTCACGTGTGGGATCAAACCGGGGCCGCTGGCTTCCCAAGCCAGCGCTTAACCACCATGCCACTTGACCGGCCCTTGTACTTTTCCATTTTGACATTTGAAAAAAGGCGACAAATAAAGAGGAGGCTGAAATGAGACATCCAGTTCACCGATCTGAGCAGGGCAGTCCCAGGCAGCTGTCATGGCAGGTCCCTTTGATCCTTGGGGAGTCAGGGCCTTCTGATCTCAGGGAACCCTAACATGGGAAAGGGCGATAAAATTGTCCCTGGCGCCAGGGCCTATCCTTCCGGCAGAGCGGCCGTTGGGCTGGGGCTTACATTTACAACAGGCCTGCAGTTTAGACTTAAGACATCACGTCTGACTGAGGTTACCCAGGAGCCGAGGTATCTGGTCAAGAACAAGAGATGATACCCATCACCCATCATGCAATGCTGAACGGGCCTCCCACTCCCCAGACTCATCACCTAAAATGCATCCTAAGTGTCTTTAATGAATCCTCTAATTTCTTGTTGCTGAAAGGATGGTCCTTGGAGTAGCAGTGCTAGCAGGACCTGTGAGTTTATTAGAAATGCAGAATCTAGGCCTCCCCCAAGACCCGCTGAGTCAGAACTCCCGTTAGATGACTCGAATATGCACAGGAACATTTGAGGACGGCTCGTATCCATTTATTAAGGACATGGTTACACTATGCTGAACTGAACTTGTTTTTTTTTCTTTTTGGTGGTCATTAAAGTCTTATTTTTTGTTTAATGCAAGCATTTAAAACAGCATTGTCCAATGGAAATTTCCTATATATGCACTGCCCAATGCGGTGGCCATTAGCCACACAAAGCTATGGTATATAGCATCTGAAACCTGGCTAGGGCCATATAATAGAAGAACTGAATTTTAAATTTTATTTTAATTAATTAAAACTTAACACAGCCACAAGTGACTAGTGGTTACTATGTTAGCACATATTTAAAATCTACGTTGTCTCTTAAAGGTCCACGAGCCTTTACCTTGCCACCTGGTCCCTTTCTCCAAGAGGATTTGCACAGCCCCACACTCCTTGTTACAGTGTGACACTGAGATCTAAGAAGAAACATGTATTTTGGTCTTCGTCCTCAGCTCCCAACCAGCACTCTTAAAATCTTTACAACTTTCTAAGCAATACAATAAAGGGACTAGGAGTATCTTTTGTTCTAATATTTGGTCTTTGGCCTCATTTCCTGAGACAGAGCGCCTAAATGCCTCGGAATTTTCTGGGTGATAAGAGTATCTTTTGTTCTAATGCAGCGACTCTTAGTGGGCTCCTGGATGGAGACTGGTCGCTAGAAAGACCAAGCCATGATGAGAAGAATGGAATTTTCAGCCTCCACCCTCCATCCTCCAGGGTTAATCATCGATCATACCTACATGATGAAGCCACCATGAAAGTCCCTGAAGTATGGGGTTGGGCGAGCCCCCAGTGGTGAACACACCCACGTGCCAGGATGGTGACGCACTATGACTCCACGGGGACAGAAGCGCCTGCACTCGGGACCCTTCTGGACCTTGTCCTATGCATCTCTTCATCTAGCTGTTCATCAGTATCCTTTATCATGTTCTCTATTATATAACAAACTGGTAAATGTGTTCCCCTTAGTTCTATAATCCATTACAGCAAATTATCAAACCTGAACAGAGGGGGTCTGGGAATCCCCAGTTTGTAGACAACTCAAACAGAAGTGTGGGTGATCTGGGGACCCACTGCTTGCAATTGGTGACTGAGGTGGGAGGGGGCAGTTTTAGGAGCCCTTAATCTGTGGGACCTGATACTAATTCCAGGTAGACAGTGTCAGAATTGAACTGAATTGTAGGATACCCAACCCATGTTGGAGAATTCGTTGGTGTGGAAAAAAACCCACATATCTGGTATCAGAAGTATTATGTAGATGCCTGACCACTGCGCTGTATACCTGAAGCTGAAGCTAAATAATACTGCATGTCAACCACAATTTAATATATACATAGTCACGGGATATGGAGTACAGCATAGGGAATAGTGTCAATGGAATTATAACAGCTACATATGATGTCAAAGGGGTAGTAGATTGGGGGAGGGGGTTATCACTTTGTGAGGGTGTAAATGTCTAACTATCACTTTGTTTTGTGCACCAGAAACTAAAACAAAAAGTATTATGAGTGTGAGAAGTAGAAACAGAAGGTTTTCTTTTATATGATTTCACAGATGAGGCAAAAAAGCTGGTGTCTCTGAGGACTAGGGAGCCCCAAATGGGAGGGGAGCGTGGCAGCACCCTGGGTCCCTCACACCCGGTGAGCTCCGCCTCCTGGGGAACACGCAGGCCCTGAAATGCCCCTCAGGCCTCAACTGCTTCATTGGGGGCAGGTGGGCTGCAGTAGGACCGCTAAAGCCCATGTCCCACAGGGAAGGCCAGGGGTTCCTAAGGGAGCTCCAGTTCCTGCATTTCCCTTAGTGGAGGCTGCTCCTGTTTCCTGGGGGCAGGAGCACCCCACCCCCACCCCACTGCCAACACTCTGACCAAAGTCAGCACAACCTCTGGGAATGAGTCTCTACTCCCTATAATTAGAACAGCGATATCAGAAGCACCTTAGCATTGGTGAACCGTCAAGTCCAGAACATGTGACGGGCCAGAAACATACAGGTACCCCTGTCCCCATGAAGGCGGGGCATAAGAATTCGGCAAGCCCAGCCACCTAAAACCTTCAGAACGTTTTAGTCTGGAATTCTTATAAAACCTGCAGCTCATCCCGCCCCCTCATTCACACATATTTAGCGAGGAGTCCCTCGTGATCCTGAGTTCCATCCTGCTGTCCATACATCCTCACATTCCCCTGGAGAGCAACCAGACACTTGGCCAAGCCTTTTTTGCATGCTCACTAGTCAATTTTGTACTTGTGGTCTGAAAATTGCTTTTGTAGCACACCACCAGGTAGCCAGCTTGGAGGCAGACAGAATGACGACAGCTTATCCCCACTCTGATAGTTGGAGGCCCCTGATAGTTACCAAGACCTTGCATGTTGGCTTAGGTCTATTTCTAATACTAATTAAGGAGATCCCAGGTGTAGAAGGATGCTTTCGGGTTCAAGTGAACACGAGGGCAGTCTCAGAGGAGGGGAGGTGGCTTTGGAGAGTGGCTTGGAACCCAAAGGCTGGTGTGCGTGGACTGCTTCTACTGTACTTATGGACTTGACTGTATTCCCTCCCAAACACCGGGACGATTCACAACTTAAGACTTAATGGAAGAAAGAGTTGGGGGAAACCCAAGTGATGACAGAACTCATGACGGCCCTTATTAATATTTATTACCCTCCTGCAATAAAACAGCAGAGGCTCTCAGTGACATTTTCCACCCCTTTAATAAGGGGTTCTGCCCAATGCGTTTCCATATCCCACCCCTTGCACAGTTATTTTATTTTTTTTGCATGCTTCAAACACCATGGATACCAAGAGGCACAATTTTTCCAAGGCTCATGCCCCATCCAGATGTTCAATGCCTTTCGGATTTACAACTTGGAGCGCCTCTATCGCAGCCCAGAGGCTCTCGTGGTTTGCATTACAGGCTCCATATTTTCAGGTTATGGAAAAAGTATAGAGATGTAAGTTACATACTAGAATTTTGTATAAAGGGAAGTTAAGGTATTTTGAGGGGCACGGGGAGGTTGCCTTCTGCCGGTGTGCCTGGGGCGGGATTGCTTTGGGCTTTCTTCCCTCCCAGCACCTGGCCTCTCTACACTCAGGGGTATCACATCAACTCGCTGGCTCCAACTTGGAGCAGCTTCTCAAGTGACATGAACACAAAAAATCACCAGGGGAAGGTGTTACCATGCAGATTTCTGGGCCAGATTTAGATCTCCTGAAAGAGAATCTGCATTTTAATGAGCTGGGCCCAAACAGCCTGCATTTTAACAGGCCAGGGCTAAGTAATCTAAATTTAGCTTTTTTAAATTGAGAGAGATAATCAGAATATATCAACTGTGTACGTAATTCCAATAGTAATGAAGCTCACATCCTTGTGTAAACACGACCCAGGTTGGAAATAAAGCACTGCTGGTTCTTGGAAGCCCCCCAAAGTACCTCTTCCATCACTCATGTCCCCACACCCAACTCTAGGTAAAGTGCTCCCCTGAGCTTTGAGATACTAAATGCATGTGTTTCTTTTATGGTCTATTAGCTAAACACAAACTTTGCCCCACAGCTTTGGCCCTCAGCCTCAGGCCCTAGAGTTCAGGCAAGCCCTCACTGCAAAGAGAGCTGAGCGTAGTCTTTGAGCTCTCGTGAGCAGCCAAGTCTGGCCTGACCCAGCCTCCCAAGGGGACATTATCTGGCCTGTCAATGCCCTCTATAAAAAGGTGCAGAGTCAGCCACACAGGAAGCCAGGAGTGCCAACACAAAGGAGAACAGGGTTGGCATAGGACTCCCATCAAGTGATTTGGGCCCTTGTTCCATCTCTGTCACTATTAAGAGGGGCTAGCCTGTGCATCCCTGAGCTACCATGTCCTCATCAGTAAAATGGGGGAGGAGGAAGTAGGGGCTACAAGAACACCAGGATCTTTTTCAGTGAATTCCCTGCCACTTGAGGCTTTTGGCTAAAGCTGCTGAGGTGCTAGGAAAATCGACTTAGTGTCTGGCACACGCGCCTCCATGAGAAGGGGGCGGGGCTGGACTGGCATGGAAGGTCTTGTTGGCCTGGCTATGGGGGAAGCAGTCAATGGGCCAGTGGCAAATAAGGGCCACAGTGGATCTGCTGCCCCCCAAGACGAGCCCTACTAGGAATGGTTACACGAATGTCCCCTGAAGTTCATACCAATTAACTGACACTCTGATTTGGAAGGCAATTCCTTCTAAAGCACACCAAGGAGCTGGCTAATGTGGCTGCCTGCTCCAGTTTCCACCATCTGAAGTCCCTCTGGCCCGAGCTCCACAAAGGAGGCCTCTAGCCCCCACAACCTAGCCTCTCCTTCCTCCTTCCTCCGGCCTCAAAACTAGTCATCGTCCTCATCTTCCTGGTGAGCTGGAAAACTAAGAGTAAGGGGCGGAGCAGTCACTGGTGCCACAATTCACACTGGCCTGGGTCCAGCTTAGATAATGCATCCCATGGCCCTCCACACCCCCTCACTTCCTCTCAGATGGATATGTGAAGCATCTGGGAAGTCAACAGCTGCTGCTTTCCACCCCAAAGAGGGCGGTGAGGTAATCCCCATACATAGTCCGACAAGTGCCTCGGCGTGAAGGGGGCTCTGTGTGGAGGAGAGTGTGTTACTGTATTTCTCAGGAGCGCTTCACGGATGTTCCAGCACCAAAGGGAGATGAAAAGTTAACCGGGTTTTTTCTTGCCTCCACAAAAGCATCTTTCATCCCACAACAGACTCCAGATTGGGGGGAAGATTTCACTACACAGCGGCCAGAGGCGGGAAGCTGTGCTGCAGTCCCTGGCCACCCCACCCCCAATCTTTTCGGAGGATTCCGATCATCCAGAAAGCTCGGGAGACAGGCACATGCGCAACAGGAACGCTAGCGTGTTTAAGCATGGAGAAGAGGGACCATATTCAGGTGTGGCTGAGGTTGGCCCTGGAAGAGCAGGCTGTCACCTGGGCTGATGAATGCTCTATGATGCTGAACGACTCGGCACTGTCAAAGGCGAGGGGCAGCACCGTGGGAAAGGTGGCTCCTGTCCAGTTGTCAGCAGGGAGAGAAAGAGCCAAGTCATCTTGGCTGAGCCCTCCTGAGCGCCAGACACTTGACAACTGTGAGGGGGAATGAAGCTGTCATAGAAGGTAGCAGGGGAGTACCTTTGCCTCCGCCCTCCACCTCCTGCAGCCGCTGCCCTCCTCGGAGATTCGGTCATGCTTACCCAGAGCAGGCTCTGGAAGATAAGGACCTGCTTCTGGCCATTTCACCTCTCAAAAGGCAGCAATAGTGATGAATTCAGTGCTGCATGTTTTTACCTCTGATCAAAGTTGAAATGGCAGGTGCCCACGGTTCCAGCCTCATCCCTGTGGAAAGGGTCCAAACACAGAGGGAACGCCAGGGGAGAACACTGTTTCCGGGACAGCCTTTTGTTCCTCTTTGGCTTTGAAATTTTTATTACATCAATCTTACCTTTCCAAAAATATTCTTTTTATAGTACAAAAAAGTATACATATGTATGATACAACCATTCTCTCAAGATGTAATCACTGCACTATTTCTGGTATATCCTTCAAGATCATGTAGGTATACTTACATATGCTCTTCTCTGCCCCTAAATTGCCCCCTCCCGCTGGAAATGGTACACAAAGTAGAGTTGTGTTTAACTTTTGTAAATGTAACTATTTGTGTCAGGGTTCTCCCACTGAGCACATGCCCCAGAATAGACATGAGTAGATTTCTGGTTAAGAAGGCAGAGTAGGTAAACACTGTGCTCACCTCCTCCCACAGCCTCATCAAAAATACAACTAAACCACAGAACAACCACAGTGAGAATCACCTGAAGTCTAGCTGAACTGAAGTCCTATAACTAAGGACATACAGAAGCCATGTCGAGACTGGTAGGAGGGGCAGAGACGGGAACCAGCTGGCATCACACCTGAGTGTGGTAGTTAAAAATCAGGAGGGATATCTTGGTCGCCCCTTAGAATTCCAGCCACGTATCAGGCTCCCCAGCCAAGGGTTCCAGTGCCAGGGAAAGAAGTCCCCACAACTCTGGCTATAAAAACAAGTGGAGATGGTGGCTGAGTGACAAAGTGCTGCTGGAGTCCCAGATGCTCCTCCTAAAGGGCCTGCACATGGGCTTACTCGCTGATGGACTCACTCGCTCTGAGCTCCAGCGCTGGGGCAGCAGCTCAAAAGGCACCAGGGACATATGGGGAGGAACTAAATTGTCTGGCTTCAGGGCAGGAGCTGGAGGGGCAGCTTTCTCCCAGACAGAAGTGCTGGCAGAATCCATTGTTCCTTTGTTGAGCCCTGCCCCCTCCCAGTGTGCAGACACAGGCGGCCGCCATGTCTGAGTTTCCATCAACCTAGCTAACACTGTTCTCTCTGATCTGGTGATTCTGAGAGCCTACCCAACCCAGGCTGCTTCCAGTGGCTTTTCCACACAAATGACCTGTTGTGACTTATGCTGTGGACTTTCCTAAAATCTCTCAAAGGTTCACAAACCCCAAACAAGCAGCATCTGGCCTCAGCTTGCCCTGTATCTCTTGCTAAGCAACCTCAAGCCTGGCACTAGTGGCAGCCAGTCTCGGTTCATAGCTTAGCTTCTCCCAGGCACCTCCAAGCCCAGCACAAGCGGCAACCATCTGCATATCACTTTGTAGCTCATACAAAATGGCCTCAGGAAGGGCACAGGCAGCAGTTGACCTTGGCCTGCAACAGTCCTTCCCAAGAGGACCCCGAACCAACACACCTGGTGGCCAGTTTCAGACCACACCAGACCACCACCCAATCGCCTCCACAAAAAGACATACCCAAAGGGCACACTGGACAGGAACCAGAGCCCTGCTGAGGCAGATCCTGCTCTGGACAGTCAGCCCCTGCACAACAGCTCCTCCACTGCAGTCAGGCCAGTCCTCACATCCAGTCAGCCTGAACTGAGGGTCGATCCCTTCCACTGACATGCAAACAGGGTACAACTCAACAGGAGGACACACACACCCCACACAAAGGTCACACCTAGAGCACCTGGCTTTAGTGACCAGGGAGACTGTGCCAGGGTCCCACAGGGCACCTTCTACCTAAGGCCACTCTACTAAGACTGGGAGACACAGCAGCTCTACCTAATACATAGAAACAAATAGAGGGATGCACCCAAAATAAGGCGACAAAGAAACATGTCCCAAATGAAAGAACAAAGCTCCAGAAAAAGAACAAAATGGAGACAAGTAATCTCCAGACGCAGAGTTTAAAACACTGGTTATAAGGATGCTCAATATTCTCAGTGAGAACTTCAATGAAGAGATAGAAAACATAAAAATGGAGATAGAAAACATACAAAAGAACCCATCAGAAATGAAGGATATAATAACTGAATAGAAGAATACATTAGAAGGAATCAACAGATTAGATGAAGCCGATGACTGAATCAGCAATTTAGAAGGTAAGGTAGCAGAAAACACCCAATCAGAACAGCAAAAGGAAAAAAGAATCCAAAAAATCAGGATAGTTTAAGGGGCCTCTGGGACATCAAGCATACCAACGTTTACATCATAGGGGTACCAGGAGAAGAGAGCAAGGAACTGGAAACCTATTTGAAAAAATGACAGAAAATTTCCCTAAGTTTCCCTAAGAGACATACATGCCCAGGAAGCACCGAGTCCCAAACAAGATGAACCCAAAGAGGCCACACAAAGACACATCATAATTGGGTTGTTGGAAAAGTCATGACATATTTTTTCTATGTTTTTCGTTGGAAAAATGCATCATGACTTTTCCAACAACCCAATAAAATGCCAAAGGTTAAAGACAAAGAGAGAATCCTAAAAGCAGCAAGAGAAGAGCAGTTAGTTACTTACAAGGGAGCTCTCATAACACCTTCAGCTGATTTCTCAACAGAAAGTTTGCAGGCCAGAAGGGGTTGGCATAAAATATTTAAAGTAATGAAAAGCAAGGAACTACAACCAAGATTACTCTACCTGGCAAGGCTATCATTTAGAATCAAAGGACAGATAAATAGCTTCCTAGACAAGAAAAAGCTAAAGGGGTTCATCACCACCAAACCAGTATTACAAAAAATGTTGAAGGGAGGGCGGGCTGAGTGGCTCAGTTGGTTAAGAGCTCGTTCAAGAGTGGGAGCTCAGAGCAACAGCGGTTTGATTCCCAGCCCAAGCTGAGCTGCTGCTAAGCTGACAACAGGTGGCAGGATGGCTCAGCTAAAAAAAAAAAAAAAAATGTTGAAGGGACATCTTTAAGAAGGAAAAAAAAGTGATCAAAAATATTAATAAAATGGCAATAACTACTTATCTATCAACAATTTAAATTTAAATGGATTAAATATTCCAAGCAAAAGACATAGGATGGCTAAATGGATAAAAAACCAAAACTCTTGCAGGCCGAGTGGCGCGGTGGTTAAGTGTTGGCTTGGGAAGCCAGCGGCCCCGGTTTGGTACCACATATGAGGGCCAGTGACACTGCCCTCAAAAACAAACAAACAAACAAACAAAAAACTCTTACCAAAACTCTTACATATGCTGCGTACAAGACTCACTTCAGATCAAAAGACACACAGACTGAGTGTAAAGGGATAGAAAAAGATATTTCTTGAAAATGGAAATGAAACAAAACTGGAGTAGCAATACTTATGCCAGACAAAAATAGACTTTAAAACAAAGGCTATATAACAAGAGACAAACAAGGACCCAGTAATTGCACTACTATTTATCTGAAAAAACCCAGAACACTACTTTGAAGAGACGTGTGCATTCACAGGTCACTGCAGCATTGTTTACAATGGTCAAGATATGGAGGCAGCTGGGTGTCCATCAATGGATGAATAGATCCATCTATACAATGGGAATATTCCTCAGCCATAAAAAAGGATGAAATCTTGCCATCTGTGACAACATGGATGGACCTAGAGGGTATTATGCTGAGTGGAATTAAGTCAAAGAAAGACAAATGTCATATGATTTCATTTATATATGGAATCTAGAGAACAGAATAAACGAACAATCAAAACAGAAACAAGCTCAGAGATACAGAGAACATTTTGAAGGTTGCCAGATGGGGAGCATTAGGGGGATGCGTGAAGGTGGGGAGGGGATTAAGAGGTACAGATTGGGGGTTACAAAATAATCATGAGGATGTGGAGTATGGTATGGGGAAATAATCAGTATATATGTATGTAGTGTCCATTGGGTACTGGATTTATTGGGGTGATCACTTCATTAGTTATAAATGTCTAATTACTATGTTGTACACCTGAAATTAATCTAATATTGTATGCCAACTGTAATTGAAAAATAAAAAAATATTTTTAACAAAAGTGTGAGTGGGGCAAGTGTTACAAGGTTTTAGGTCTGGTGTCATTCGAGTGTTTAAAGATACATTTTTCCTGTAAGTCCTAAATGCCAGGAGCTCAAATAGGACAGTGGTGTCCTGTACCAATGCTAAGGGACACTAACTGTGCGGACTGTCACAGAGGGCACGAGGCTCCAATATGATACCTTCAGAAGGCGTTTAAGAGCAATCTGGACTACCTGCCATTTTGTCTTGAGCTCGACTTAGGACCCAACCAACCCCAGTAAGATGCCTCTATCAGTCATACACTATTCGTGTTCTTTTCCCTTTAGTCTCTCGTGGGAGTTGCTCCAATCAGTATCTATAGATCTTGCTCCTTCCGTGCTTGCTGCAAGCCATTTCACAGCACACATGTATGGCATGTTCTTTGGAAAGAATACTCTTTTCATACCACCGAGGAAAGAGAAATGTCACCATTAAGAAACACACAGGGGACTTCCAGTAAAATGGCGCAATAGACAGATGTTGTGCTAACTGCCTCCCAGGATCACACCAAAATTACAACCAAATTATACAGCATTCAACCCTTGAGGTCCCCGGAACACTGGAGGAACAGAACCACTAAATGAAGAACTTAAAGAGGAGGCCGCGTCGGGTCTGGTAGGATGGGCGGAGACGAGAGAGGGCAAACCTCGTGAGGGAGGTCCCAGCTGTGGAGAGGCTTCTCCGGTTGGGGGAGAGACCCTCCGGCCGCACTCCAAGCTCACCAGCCCAGAGCTCCTTTGCCGGGAAGAGAAGTTCTAAGATAGCCGGCAGTAAATTAGTGAGGACTCTCTTAGCTCAGCTCGGTGAGGCTAAGAGCGGCTGGAGAATCAGCGGGGCCGGCGCCCGGGCTTGCTCGCCGGTGAGCTCTTACCTGGTTCCTGGGGAGGGAGTGGCTGTGTGAGCCGGGAGCCTGCGGGACGGACTGAGCTGAGCACCTTTGGTGCAAAGGCTGGAGGTTTTTGGACTGTTATTCCTGTGGTGTGGGGCCTGCACGCGAGTGGTGTAGGGAGGACGCCATTATGTCAAGCTTGGGCCCTCCCACGAAGGATCAGGTCCGAGACCTCATTGGTCTGGTGGAATTGGCGCAGAAGTGCGTGTGTGCATGCGCGCGCGTGCCTGCGGCCTTGGATCCCCACCCTCTGCCCGGCGTATACTGCGTTGCCAGGGAAACGCAGGGCGTGTGCCCCCCGGCTCCAACAGGCTGCTCACTGAGACCCGGGAGTGCGCAAGCCGCCTCGGATCCCCACGCTCTGCTCGGCTTGTGCTGTGTTGCCAGGGAAACGCCTAGTGGGAGTGATGCGGCTCCAACAGGCTGCTCACTGAGACGTGGAAGTGCGCAAGCCGCCTCGGGTCCCACTCTCCGCACTCCGCTTGCAGAGTTGCCAGGCTGGTGATTGGTTGTCGGGCTGCTCGGCCTGATCTGCGAGCGGCTGATTGGGGACAGGCTGAGACTGGGAGTTTTCCTGGGAGTGTTGGGCCATGAGCTGTGTGCCTGCGTGATCCAGCCAGGGCTCTCCTGGTGATCTATCTAATACATCAAAGCAATTCCAGAGCGACAGCCATAATGGGGAAACAAAGAAACATGTCACAAATAAAAGATCAGAAGAAACCTCCAGAAATGGAACCAAATGAAACAGATGGATCCAACCTTTCAGAGACAGAGTTTAGAACACTGATGATAAGAATGTTTAAGGAACTTAGCGCGGACATAAAGAAGGATAGGGAAATCATAAAAAACAACCAGTTAGAACTAAAGAATACAATAACTGAAATGAAGAACACACTCGAAGGAATCACCAGTAGAGTAAGTAGATGAAGCAGAGGAGTGGATCAGTGATTTGGAAGATAAAATAGCAGAACTCACCCAGTTGGCACAGCAAAAAGACCAAAGAATAAAAAACAATGAAAATAGTTTAAGAGCCCTATGGGACAAGGTGAAGCGCAACCACCTTCGAATCATAGGGATACCAGAAGGAGAAGAGAAGCAGCAAGGGGTCGAGAATGTATTTGCAAAAATAATGACTGAAAACTTCCCCACCCTGGTGAAGGAAATCAACATACATGCCCAGGAAGTGCAGAGGGTTCCAAACAAGCTGAACCCAAACAGGTCCACACCAAGACACATCCTAGTGAAAATGGCAAAGGTTAAAGACAGAGACAGAATCCTAGAGGCTGCAAGAGAAAGACAGCAGCTTACATACAAAGGAACTCCTGTTAGACTAACAGCTGACTTGTCTACAGAAACTCTGCAGGCCAGAAGGGAGTGGCAGGAGATATTCAAAGTGACACAAAATAAAGGCCTACAACCAAGATTGCTCTACCCAGCACGGCTATCACTTAAAATTGAAGGAGAAATAAAGAGCTTCTCAGAAAAGAATAAGCTGAAGGAATTCATTACCACCAAGCCAGCATTGCAAGAAATGTTAAAAGGGCTTTTTTAAACAAAAGAAAGGGGTAAACAAGCTAACCCAGAGAGACAATTTAAGAAGATTGAAGTCGTATCAAGCAGATATAAAGGAAAAACTGATGGTTGCTGGCTGGGAGGGAGTGGGGAAGAGGGAGAGGGGGAAGGTTTTGGACAGTGTATGTGGGACTACAATGTTGCCGCAGGGATATGGGGGCAGTTCTGGGAATGTAATTGACAATGTTGTGAAGAGACTATTATGTTGCGAGAAATAAGTCAGTTGGAGAAGGACAGGTACCATGTGATCTCACTTGTGTGTGGAGTCTGAAGAGCTGAGTGAACGATCAAAGTACACAGACTAGTAGATGTAGAGGAAAAACTGAGGGTTGCTAGTTGGGAGGGGGGTGGGGATGGGTGGGAAGGGGAAGGGATTAGACAGCATAAATAGACAACTACAATATTGCCACAGGGATATGAAACACAGTTCGGGGAATATAATAATGTAAAAATTTTGTGGCGTGTCAGATAGTCACATGTCTTGTTAGGGAGACCACTTCATGGATGGAGTAGAGGCTTGATCACTGCACTGTACACCTGAAGCTGATGTTGTATAGTATTGTATGCCAACTGCAACTGAATATATGGATGGTCACAGGATGTGGAGTATACTGTGGAGGGGAGTCAGGGGAGTTGTGATGGATATGTACGATATGGGGGGGAGTGGGGTGGCGAACTGGGGGAGGGGATTTTTACTTTGTGGGGTAAAGAGTATAACTATTGCCTTGTGTTGTACACCTGAAACTAATAAAAAATAAATAAATTAATTAAAAAAAAAAAAAAAGAAGAAGAAACACACAAAAAACGGGCCGGCCGAGTGGCACAGTGGTTAAGCGCTGGCTTGGGAAGCCAGCGGCCCCAATTCGGGCCCCACATATGAGGGCCAGTGACACTGCCCTCAAAAAAAAAGGAAAGACAGAAACTGTGGGCATCCAGTCGGGACACTCTCTCGTTTTCAGAGCTGTTACTTTCTATTCTAATAAACTATCATCTGTTGTAAACTCTTAAAAAACAAAAAAAAGACACAAACTGAGGACAAGTGTACAAACCAAGAATACAACATTTTATTCATTTCCAGATTATGAGTATTACACAGCATATACATATATTTAGATAACGTATAAAACAAAGAACAAACTGTAGGAAGAACTATTGGTCTGAAATTGCCTCATGGGACATCTTTAATTCTGCAAGTTCATGGTAGTGGATTTCCCCACACACTCGGGTCGGCAGCAGGATAAACTCCAGCAGTCACATATCCAAGGGCGGCTTATACCCACTGTACTTATGATGCGATTATGGCATTATAGCATGGTCACTCGTGTCCGCGACAGGGGACACCAAGGAGCAGATCAAAGAACACAACATAGTGAACTAATACAAATATTTGTTTTTGCATTGTCCTCCAGGAAGTTTCCTTTCTAAACTGAGAGTCAGGACCAGGGTCTATCCCTTGAGTTGCATTCCAGTTATTGCTGGAGGGGAAAAAAAACAGAAAAGAGCCATCAGTTTAAGATATTAGAGAAGAGCTGATCGGTGCCACTATCCCCACCTCTGTGACTAGAGGGGACGCTGAGCCGTGGGGAAATGCAGGCAGGTCAGAGGAGACCGATCAGTTTGGGGCTGATAAAGGGGTTCGCATGGAAGGCTGTGAGGAGGGGCAGGATCAGCTGGTGCAGGTGGAGGGAGCAGTAACAGAACATTTCCCAGGATCACCCAATTCAGCGCTGATGATGGAGAAGACATAGGATCTTACGATGGAAAGTGCTCCATTCTCCATGTCGACAGAGAGGCTCTGCAGCTGACCTCTTAGAATAGAGCACTAGCCAGCACACAGCCTCCCCAACTCACTGTCTGGGCTTCCTCCGAGGAAGGCTGGCTTACCTTTGCCTTGTTCTGAACTGGGAGATAGAGTTTGAACTCTGCAGGCAGCTCGTCTTCTGAGTAGAGTCTGTCTGAGAAGTAAACCCGTCGGATGCGACAGTTGGCGTGGATCTGTGGATGCAACACTTATTCTTAGAGACTAAACGTGACTGTCCTTCCTATTTCCCGATTGTCCTAGAGACCCCTTTCTCCTCCATGGTGCTGTCAGAGCTTCATCCCTTTGGCATCTCCTCGGCTGGGCCTGGGTGATTCCAACAAGAGGGCAATTCTGCTTACTGGATTCTCGTACCGTATCTGAGAATCCTGACTACGTCCTGGGCCCTCTGGGGTCAAAGCCCATAGGACGGTAACTTGGGAACTTGAGCCAGAAACCCATACTGTTCTGTCCCATGGCACACAAGCCCGTAACACAGCATCCCCCCTCACATTTGGGGCTCCATTTGGAAAAGGACCCCAGTACCTGCACTCTTAGAGTCTCAATGTAATTGGTGCCATAGGCTCGCCGAGTGAAGTCTGACAGGTTGAATTGAATCTGGTTCCAGCCGTCATCCAGCCGCATGGGCATGGTACAGATGAAGGGTTTGACCCGCGTGGTGCTCTGGTAGTTACTTGCCCGAAACCGCCGACGCACATTCTTGTCGTCCAGTACCTTTGAAATGTAGGCAAGAGTCACACTCACTCCATCTTGGAAGAAGCAAACGATCTTGGTAAGGCAAGGACCTGAACTCACGCAGCCCAGCTTCCCAAGGCTGAACCCAGGGATGAATAAACAGACCAGACACAGGTCACATTGGATGCAGATGGCCTGGGAGTAGCAAGTTTATCTTATTTGTTGCCAAGACAACACCCACTGCTTATGATGTATGGCGTACTCATCACGCACTCAGACCATAGAATAACTTCATAAAATTCTTCCCTTTAAAAAATAAAATACTGGGCCGGCTGAGTGGCGCGGTGGTTAAGAGCTGGCTTGGGACACCAGCGGCCCTGGTTCGGATCCCACATATGAGGTCCAGTGACACTGCCCTCAAAAAAAAAAAAAAAAAAAAAAAAAAGAAGTGAAAACATAAAAATACTAAAATAGAGACCTACAATAACAGTATTAAAGGATTACTCCCCAACCCTTAAACTTTAAAATCTTGTGGCTGTTGATTAGATTTTCTAGATGCTTACTGCGTTTCTGTAAAAGTCTGGCATTACATTATGATATCTAATACCACATATATGTCATAATAATAAGGGCTGATTCAAGTGTATAGCAGAGCAGAAAAGAAGACATACAAAGGATAAAGATACTCTCCTAGGGCCACTTTTTCCTAAATGTTGACAGGACACCTGTTGGGTATAACCAAGAGTGTATAATAGTCATGTGCACAAACCTACCTGTACTTCAAAGGTAAAATATTTCTTCAGGTTTTTGATAATCATGACAAGGAAGGGAAGTTTAATTCCCAATGTTTTCTTTGGGTCTGCAGGACATGTGATGTATGTGGTGCTGTAGAAAGAGGAAATACCAGTAAACACACTACTTAACTCTTCCTTTGTGGCACGCACAGCAATGACACACAGTCCGAGAGGACAAACTGGAAGGCAGATCTAAAGGATCCGGACATATCAGCCAACGAATCCCTCAGCCCTTAAGTCAGCTAATGCTTTGAAAAATGCCGAACTCTGAAACAAAAGCTTCACACAGGTCTAGACATCAACAATAAAATACCTGAAAAGCAAAGCCAGACCAGGGGATCTGAGGAAGTTCTTCCATTGAGAGAAGATTCAGTTCTGGTCCAAGAGAACCAACAATTGATAGAAAACCAAAACGAAGCCCTGTGGCACTGAGAACCAGAGTGGCCACACTGGGTGAGCAGTGCGACATCCCCCCATACCCTGCCACACACGCACCTTGGCTAAGCAGTAATAATAATAGCTAATAATCACATGGTGCATGCTATGTGCTAAGCAGATTCTAAGTGTTGTATACACATTCACTTATTTAATCTTCACAATAAGCCCATACGGAAGACATACTATTATTATTAACCCCATTATACAGATGACAAAATGAAGGCCGAGGGGATGAAGTCACTTGCCCAGAATAAGCTCTAAGCAGCAGAGCGGGACTCACACCAGGCAGGCTGTGCCATTCACGGCAGTGAGGGCCCTACCACCTCCCTGCAGTACGTCCACTGCCTCTGGGAGAACGGAGTGGCACCTACCTGACATTCGTTCCTTCGATTTCTAGCACCAGAGACTGGATGTCATTATCAGTGATTCTTTTGATGTGGCCATTCCGCACCTGTAAGAAAAAAAGTTAAATAGTTTAGTACCGAAGTATTTAGCTACAAGTTTATTAAGATTTTGAAGGCTGAATGACACCATTTAAGGAAAACTACAGTGGCCCAAGGGGTATAACATAGAAGTTTGTGACATGTTAGGTTTAAGCTTGTATGTAAGAAAACAATGCTATTACCGCTCTATTACCCAACAACCACCACAGGAATTGCAGGTAATTTGGCGATCTGTAAATCAGGATAAATTTCTTCCCAAAGAAATCAACTCCATTCAGACTCAGCTACCATTTACTGAGCTCTTACCATGCACTAGAATGCTCATATACACTCTCACTTAATTCAACGGCAAACACCGTAAGGGACGTGGTGTTGTTTCCACTTTACAGCGAGTGCAAACGACAGCTCCTAAGCAAGAGGCTCAGGGTTAACAGCTAGGCCCCACACTGCCTCAGGCGTCCTCAGCAGAAAGGCCAAATGCTGAGTGTCACTGAGAAGGAGGGGCAACCAAAAAAACCAAAGTATTATTCCCCAGGTTTACTCCTACTTCGTGCTTCCTTAGCGTCCTTTCTCTAAGTCTCCACTTTCTCAGGTATGAACTCCAGTCCCATTTGTGCCACGCGCAGAAGCCTTCTTCGGCATCTCTGGTCCTCACCGACCTCGCTAAGATTTGCTTTTCTGGTTCATGTGGCCCAGAATGCATCATTTAGCACTTCCTCCTACATTGTTTTGTATTGTTTGCTGCATATGTAGGAGGTGCATGATGAGAAGGAATCAATATTCAATACAGATTCCTCCTCCCAAAATATGTAGGGAAGAAGAATTATCTTCAAGCTATAAACTCTTAAGCACCTGATATGGACAGAGCGGAGATATACAAAGATACTTCTGAGATGGGGCTAAACTGTTAGGTCTGAATGTATTAACACATGAAAAAGATCAACCAGGTTTAGAACAGCATTCATCAGAAGACAAACGTGGTCTTTTTCTAAGAATAGTGAAAATGGCTGTGTTGGGCTGTCATCTTCAAGGACAGTCATTTGGCTTTCCATTAGATTTGCATAAGGGAGAGAATACAAGTTCGAGTCTGATAGTTGTATTTTTCAAAATAGATTATTAATACTATGTCATTCTGGTTTTAGAAATCAGTCTCTGAGCTCTGTTACTATGAATGTGATCCACTCATGGTGTGCTTGGTGTCACCCAGGTGACATCTGATATCACTGCCTACCTTATTCTAAAAGTACAAGCTCAAGGGTAAGGATCAAGTAATAAGCATCGTTCGCATCTTCTACGATGCTTAGTACTGTGCTAGGCATCAAATAAGCATTCAAATATTTGCTGACTTCTGGAATTTGTCACCCTAAGAGTTGGCACATGTGAATAGCTTCAAGGAGGATTTTTTAAAATTTCTTGGATAACATATGCACCATGGACTATTAGAGGAAGGCAGAGATCCTGGGGTGTATCGCAAAGCCCATGCGGCTGCCAGCGGGAAGAATGCTTTCCCACAAACCATCCTTTGGTACCCGCCCCCCCCCCCCCGCCAGAGACAGAATGCTGGGTGGATGGGCACCAGACCTCTGCACATGCAGCATTTCTTGGGTTCTCAAGACACAAACGCCACATTGAAGTGCTTCTCAAACAAAGCTAGTGACACCCAGTGCCCTCCTGCTTTGGATTCTAGGCCTCTTTCCAATGGCGATTAAGAGGACAAAGGCTTGGGTCTGTGCAGCACATGCCAACACGACCCACCTCATTCCCCATATAAATGCTCCGCACCAAAGTGGTGAAGGAGGAATTAATCAAGACATTATTTTCAAATAATGTGTACAGTCACATAGATAAGAGCTAGCCGTATTCTAACAAGATGCAGGCACTTGATTTTGTAACATACCACTAATTATTCTCTGTAATATAACTTCGTTCTTTTTAAAAAGGGTACATAAGGCAACACTCAAACAGATGGTTAACTTGAAAGGATTAAGTAATTAGGGCCCAAGGGCTACTGCTGCTAAAAGGCACCATGTTGCAATTTATCCAACATTGTTTGAAAGCAGGGCCTCAAATCTTACAACCCAAAGGTCTCCCGGCCAGAGTCAACAAGGAGCCTCCCTCAGCTCGAGCGAGCCCAGCCAGGTTTCACAGGGAGGAACAGGAAACTTGCCTCTGTCCATCTCAAAGCTTACGGCAGATGACTTCACTCTAGCAAATGGACTATTTGGGTCTTTACAGGAGAAAACAATGCCTTACACTGCATGCCGAAGCCAACAGACTGGAAGCCAAGACAAACTGTGTATTCCTATGCTTCTGCCGCAGGGACTAGGCTTGCTATTAGGTGGACTTTCCATAACTCCCTAAAGAGAAGTTTCTTTCGGCCACACATCAGCAACCGTACTCGCAAATTTAATTCTTATCAAATTAATTAACGTAGCCCCAAAACAAGAGAACTCAGAGAACGCAAGGCAGCTTTTTCAAAGGAATGCCCATCACTTTCTCAAGTTTTCACCTGGCTGATGATGAGACCAGCTAAGTACAGCTTTGCCCAAGGAGAAAGTTCGGTCCTCAGAAGACAAACACAAGTATTCTCATATCACAACCTGTCAGAATTTGGAAATCAAATGAAGTAGACTGTTAGTAAATTATGATTTTTCTCCTTTATTAAGTTCAAAGGGCTGCAAATACAAAGTCACTGAAAGAAAAAGAGTGGGGTGGGGATGGGAGTGCAACTAATCAGAGATATGAACACTTAAAGGGTGGAAAACCTCTTCTAGAGGCTCTGAAACTAGGAAAAAAGGGGAAAGGGAATGGGCAATTCGGGGCAAGGCTTCCTAACTAACCTGGCAATCTGGCTGTCACTGCTTTAAATGGTAAACGTCTTCCAGGAAGCAACCCCCTCCTCAGAAAGCATCGGCTTCCTTTCCTTAGCTCCTTCCAGTTCAGAGGTCACCAGGCAGGCCTGGCTTTGAAGATAAAATGAACTGGTCAGCATTTATTGCTCACGGTGAAAGCAGGTTTTATTTTACTTCCCTCTCTAAGTTAAAAAGTGCCAATTATTTTTGACTTAGTTCTTTTTTTATTGCATGACACATTTCCACTATCAAAATGTGGCCTACCAGTGTTTTATTCCTCCATAAATAAATAAAGCCAACTTTTTAAATTTCATAAACACCCCCCTTTCCCCCAAATCTATGAGCTGGAGGTATTTAGGAGTTTCAGAACCCAGGCTACTGACAAGTACAAATCAGAGTGGCTCTCGGCCTCTGCAGACACCAAGAAGGGAACCATCAAGCCCTTCTTGCAATCACTCTCCCAGGCTTTCCATGGTTGCTGGGGCAACTAATAAAGAACACTTTTTTTTTTTTTCCTTTTTTTCCCCTCCCTTCAATGTAAGCCCCAGGGAGGAGGGTCAAGCTGAGGGAAAAAAAAATACTACTGGGATAGGGAGGAAGTTGGCCCATGCTCTGTATTTCTACAAGTGCTTTAAAAATAACATATGAGTTGTATCCATTCCCTACCCCCACCTTTCCTTTTTTCTGGCTCCACCCACTTATCCTGGCAGACAGCTGAGCCCTCAGCCATCTGGCATCCTAGTCTTAATGACACATGTTCCAATTTACATTAAGCCATTAGAGCTGTCCATTTCAGCAGGACTGTTTCTGCTCTGGGCTAGGGGCTGGGCTCTGCGTCAGAAAACAGGCAGCGGGCGACCTCTGTGGGAGAACTGGGCATAGCTCCGACTGCCGGCCTCGGCCTTGCAGGCTCCTTGCAAACTCCAATGGTCAGACTTCCTATCCTTTGTTACACTTCACGGGGATTATCCAGACCCAGACAGGCAATTCTGGGCAAATACAAGGACCCCTTAGTCAAAGGCAGGGCCGGTCTGTGCATTGCTTATCAGCCTCTCCCTAACAGAGCCTTGAAAGGGGAAGCACAACTGAAATCCAGGCTTTCGCCCAATTACAGTAAAAGCTACTATTCAGAATAATGAAGAATATGGTCAGATTGACCCAGGGAAAGGCCGAAAAACAGCTTTCGTTCCTTCAAGTCCAAGTGCTCTCAATTCTACTATTGGACATTGTATCAGTTTAACATGGACAACATTAGAATCTAGGGTGTGGGAACTTTTTTTCAGGAGACTTTGTTCCTTTTTTAAATTAGGAGCAGGGAATGGGAATCTAATACCATCTAGAAACAACCACAGAAACTCAGGTGCTAGTATTTAATTTGGGAATAGGGGAGAATCAGCAGCAGCTGCGAGAAAGACAAGGCAAGAGGAAAGAGAAGCTTGTGTCAATTAACATTTTCATCTAGCAGACTTTTAAGGATATCACCAGTAAAGGCTGAAAATGATGTTTTACACGGGCATAAGTGGGAATAGAAGCTCCTGGTAGTTTCTTTACAAACCAGAAGTAATGTTTACATGACACATAAAAGTCCTTTAATGAATGTAATACTTGCTGGGCCCCAAAGTTAAGGGAACATTAAGAAACCCCTAATTTCTCCTGGGCTCTTGGTCTGAAAAATAACAAGGGTCTCTATCAGGAAGCTTACAATCTAGCCAGAAATACAGATCTTAAGAGGCTAATTTCACGTACAACGAGTGTGATGAAAAATAGAGGTTCTACAAGTAGATATATATTAACCCAAGGAAGTGCCTTTAAGCTGTGCCCTAGAGACGAATGTGGAAATGGAAGAGTGGATCCCAGCACAGGACGCAGCAAGGACAAAGGCCTGAAGGTGAGAGAGAACAGAACTCCTTTCAGCTCAGTAGGAGGTCACTGCTAAGGGGAGCCTGAGAACTGGTTAAGCAGGCACCAAACGTATTAAGGGTTCTGGATGGGAAAGCCATGGTACAATGACTAAATCACTGTAATTTCAGAAGTCCTGTTTTACTGTACCTCCTATTCCTAAGCATCTGAATACTGGGCTCAATTAAACTTCTTTTTTACTCTTGTCCTCAGTCCCCAGATCTACCGTATGCCATAACTCTGTTGCTAAGCCTTTTATATACATCTTCACTTAATCTCCATAACCATGAGAAGGAGGTGGTGGCACTACCACAAGATGAGTAAACTAAGTAGTTAAGTACTTGCCAAGGTTACACAACAGAGGACATAGACAGAGCCAGGCCACAAAGCCAACGTGTCCGATCACACTCCCGCACCGGGGTTTCAAGGTAAGCACCATTCTCCCCTTAAGGAACGTGTAGTCTAGTGGGAGATACTTCACTGAAGCCCCCAATGAAATAAGGTTTAAGTTGAGATTTGCAAGGTGAGACGGGAGAGAGGCTATGAACTCTGAGTATGGGATAAACACAGGTGTTATAAATGTAACCACACCCACAAATAGGAATTTGCAAATTCACTGGTATTTTAAATATGACATTCGCTCCTCATATTCATAAGGAGACACAGAGCATAACGGGAAACCAAACCTAATTTTTCCAAGATTCTTCTTCACAGAAAACAAATTACAAAAAGTCTCTATAAACTCAGGGAAAAAAAATAGCAAAGTTCTGTGAATCAAAATAATAACTAAAAATAGGTACTAGAGCGAATATGTATCTCCTGGCAAATTTCTAGATAATGTGGACAGTCCTTCCTTCTCTCCATCAAGCTCTGCTCTTATTACAACTTTGCCTTATTTCCAGGAGCAGGGAAAATATCTTCTCTAATTTTGTATCTCCCCCAAATATACACAATATCTGTCGTTTAACTGTTGCTCAATAATCTTTGATAAAGCAGATCAATTCCTAGTGTTTCCCCGACTGGACTGGATTCCCAACTTTCTGAGGACTTTATAACATAGCTGAGAAAAGGCACACATACATCAAGGCCTATGCATCTGGCCCCAAACTTTCCCTTTCCTTCCCTTGTCCCAGGGGAAAAAATTCACTGCTACACACTTCTCAATCTAGTCTAAACAAGAAGTGTAGAAACATATAATTAACTTTCACTATTATAAGAATTTTGTTTAAAATGAGTGTTCTTCTAAAGGTTTTCTTTGCCAAAATGTCTGTTTAATTTATTCCATGTAAACCTGCCAGTTGATCCAACAATGTTTTCACATGTGTTTATGTCATCAGGGTACCATTCGACCTCTAGTGGTGTTGTTAAGGGACACAAGGCACCATGGTTACTTTGCTGTTTACAGTCCATGTGTAACCATGTTGACTAGTCAAAAAAAAAAGCTGCATTTGAAAAATAAAACACACTACAGAAGATGAAGCCCGGAGGGTTAAAGTGGGCAACTCTGATAAGTTTCACTTACTAGAAATGCAGAGGCCTCCTTACCACTGGAAATCTTTCAGTGTTACCAAGCTCTCTGATCTGCTCTGAAAACCTCTCCTCTCAGATCAAGTCCCATTCTCTAGATCAACTGCTTTACATCGACACCTGGTTATAATTCCAAGTTCAACTGGCAAGCAAGGCCACTCTCCTCATGTCTTCTGACAGCCCATAACTTAAGTCAAGCCACAGCTGGGAAGCCTTACAAAGCTCTTGAGTTTCCTGGTACACTTAATCTGGGTTCTCTGTGTGAGGTGCAATTTCAGAGTTTATAATGTTTTATTCTAATGTGAACAAAACCATGCAACTGAAAACCTCAGTAATGTAAGAAAAAAGTTTAGGAACTGCTTTCCTACGTAAGACGCTTGGCATCATCAGCTCTAGCTTGTGGATAGAATCATTGTGAAAGGGCACAGATGGTCCGATTTTTCATATATGCATAAGGCCCAATATTCACTATATTCAAATCTTTCAACTGTCTTATAAAAATGACATTATGAGCATACCACCCTCAAAGCTGCTTTCAGAATACAGAATTCCCTAGTGGCAACAAGCTCCCAATCTCTATGAGGCCCCAAACGTTCATCTGGATAAGGCAGAAAGTTGTCTTCTGAAATGAAATCCAAAATTCTTGGCTTCATTACCAATACACTGCTTATTTAGATTATTCCACACCCATCTCTATAAAACCACCATTCAACATACCACCTGTCTTCATTCTCCCTCCAAGGAGAGCAATACTGTTACTCATAGGCTATACTGTTATATAGCCTATCTTAACTTATATTCAAAAAAGGGTACAGCTGGGCCAGCCAAGTGGTGCAGTAGTTAAGAGCTGGCTTGGGATGCCAGTGGCCCGGGTTCGGATCCCACATATGAGAGCCAATGACACTGCCCTCTTAAAAAAAAAAAATCCTTAAAAAAACAAAAAAGGGTACAACTGTCTGTCTGGGAAATCTGGGAATTTGCATGAAAAATGAAATACCAATGGAATACAATGCAGACCAACTCACAGACTGCTAGACACACAGGCTCCCTACTCAACATCTCCAAACAGTGGGCAGGGTCATCATCTCCTGGGACCAGTGGAAGTATCATCCTGTGGAAGCCTGAAGACAATGGGGCTTGTGTTTGCCTGTGAGTTCATTAATCCAGACAAGACTTGATCACCATTTTTTGCAATTTTCCTGATGGGAGAAATCGGGCACCGAAGGCACAGTACAGCCCCCAAGTCACAAGGTGGGTGGCACAAGTGCCAAAGGCCACCACATTCTGACTTACTTGGAATCAGCAAAAGGAGGGAAGCAAACAAACTGAAGCCACACTGGTTGTGGCTGTGGGTCTATAAGGGTGCATGGAACAAAGGCTCTGTGTCCAGGGCCCAGCACAGTGCCTGGCACAAAAACATCAGTAAGTATTTTTTTAAAATCAATGAACAACGGTTCTTTTCATCTATGTTTCCAAAACAACCTCAAGTCAAGTTTATGAATTTCATGCTATGGGACAGGCACTATCAACCCGACTATAAACTGGGGAAACGGCAGCTCGGAGGAACTGACTGACCAGGTCAAGTCTGCAGAGTGGGACCGCTGACCTCACCGCATCACCGCCCCTGGACACTCACACCCCGGCCAGGCCTCCCCCACGTTGTCCCTGTGCGTCCACGGCGCCCCCACCTCGCGCCTCGGTCACAGCGGGCTGGGGACAGGGCACAGGAGCGACAGCCTGGCCTCCCCCAGGCCCCGGACCCGCCACCCGGTCCCCCGCGCCCGTACCTTTTTGTCCCAGATCTGCAGGGGCTTGCTGCCGATACTGTACAGGATGGAGAGGAAGCCGCTCTGGAACGTGTTTTTGAACATCTCGCAGGCGGCCTTCTCTCCGGCCGCGCCGCAGCGACCTCGAGACGAGCGCCAAGGGGCCGAGCGTGGCCCGAGCAAGGGATGCTGAGCTGCCGAGCTCCACACCAGCGGCCACCGACCGCTGGGCTTGGACACAGGACACTACGTCCGTGAGTTTCCGTTCCCACGCGCACCAGACCAAACTACGACCGGAACCACATTAACTGCCGCTCGCGCCACTCTCGCCGTCTTAAATGGAGGCGGCGGGCCGCCCGTCTCTTAACACGGATCCCTCCGCCCACCTGAGCCCGCCCCCTGCGAGCGCAGGGACCAATCCCAGCACAGGGCTCGCGGACTTCCGGTTCCTGCCGCTCTCAAACCCGTCAGAGTTCCGCTTCCTAGCGCACAGAGCTCCGTCGCCGAGGGACTATTTTTCCCCCCCGTCGCGCTGAACTGCATTTGGAGGCGGAGGGAGACAGAGGCTATGACAGGTATTGTTTATACCTGTGCGGTGTCGTCATGGGAACCTGGCGGAGGTGGGGTCACGGGGCGTGAAGGCCAAGCCCCGCCCCCCTGAGGGGCGAGGAGAAGTTAGAAGCACAAAAGAGACGTGGAGACAGGCCGGTGAGGAGGCATGGCTGGGCCAGTGTTTACCTGGTATCCTGCGAATGCCAAATAAATGCTGTTGGCCGAGTACAAGGTAAGATTAAAGCAGCGAACCGGTATTAATCACTAACTGAGCTCAGCGCCTGATCTGCATTATTGCTTTAATTATTAACAGGGTCGCTATGAATACACCACGTATCTTAACTTGTGGGATGTAGTCAAAGCAACACTCGAGGAAAATGTATCGCCTTAAATGCATTATTAGAAAATAAGAAAGACTGAACATGAAGGTAAAAGCAGACATGAGTAAAATTAAACAAAATAAAGTCAATTTGGTTGAGTTGAATCAACAGCTGTTTTGTTTTTTAAATCAATACTCAGAACTTTTTTTTTAATAAACACATTAAATAAGCTATGATATTTCAAGTGTGGAAGAAACCCAAAATGATGAAGACCAATCACTCACTGAAAATCTACCTAAATATTAATACTCTGTGCCCAGGCCTGTGCTGGATATTGTGGTTGATAGAAAAAGAGTTTGCAGCTGACTTCATCATAAGGGCTAGTAATAGTTAACATCAACTGAGCATTTATTATGTTTCAAGCACTATACTAAGCGCCTTAGCCTTTTTTAAATTCATTTAATCCTCACAGCAACCCCGTGAACAATTGAGCGAGAGCTTCCAAACATGGGGGGGGGGGGGAATATATGGGTCAATGCAATAAAAAGACAAAATTTTTTATATGAAACTGTTATTTTTGAATGATTTCTGGAGACTCTATATACTTTAGGCCATTGAACAATTTATCCCTTGTTGTTAACATTTTTCAAAATTTCCTAGCGGGATACACAATTATCCTACATTAGATTTTCATGTGCACTTGAACCTATTGCAGGATTTTTTAATTCTGTTCCATTGAAGACTGACAACACCAAAAGCTGGTGAGGATGTGGAGAACAGGAACTTTCATTCATTGCTGGTGGAAGTGCAAATGTGCAACCACTTTGAAAAACAATTTGGAAATTTCTTGCAAAACTAAACATACACTTACCATAGGATCCAGCAGTGCCACTTCTTGGTATTTCCCTAAAGGAGCTGAAAACTTTATGTCCACAGCAAAACCTGGACATGGATGTTTACAGTAGCTTTATTCATAATTGCCAAAACCTGGAAGCAACCAAGCTGTCCTTTAGTAGGTGGATAGATAAACTGGTACATCCAGACAATGGACAATAGTTATGGATTATAATAAGTGGACACTATTTTTCAGTGCTAAAAAGAAATGAGCTATGAAGCCATGGAAAGACATGGAGGAAACGTGAATGTCAATACTAAGTGAAAGAAGCCAATCTGAGAGGGCTATATACTGTCTGCTTAACATTCTGGAAAAGGTAAAACTATGGAGACAATAAAAAGATCAGTGCTTGCCAGGAATGGGGTGGTGGGGAGAGATGAATAGGCAGGGCACAGAGAACTTTGGGGCAGTGAAAATAATTTTGTAGCACCCCCATACCTTAACTACTCATCCTTCATACCCTGCTCTATTCTTTTTTCATAGCACATATCACTACTTAATAGTCTATTTAGATATTTATTGTCTGTCTCCCTGCGCTTGATTTTAAGTTTCTGAGTGAAGGAATTTGATCTGTCTTGCTTGTATTTCCAGTACTCAAACCAAGTGCCTGCAAAAAAAATGGGTATGCAGTAGGTAAATGTTGAATCTGTGAATGGAAGTCACAGATTTGGGGTTCCTGCTCACTGCAGGCCCGGCACAGACTCTCTCCTGGCCTCAGCAGCTCCACACCCATCCAGACAAAGAGATCTGCTCAGAATTAGGGCTCACCTATTCCATTTGCCTGCTCACATTTCTCTCATTAACCATGCAGTCTCCCCAGTTAAAATGGAAACACCTTGAGCATGCGTGGGCCCAAGTGCCCTGGTAAGATAGCCCACCAATGAGCAAGCTGATGGGGAAAATCAAAGTGCTTACTTCTAACTACTCATTCTCAGTGGGTGTCCACATGAACTGTATTCAGTTCTTCCTTATGTTGAGGTTCAAAGTTTATTGCTATCATGGCCTTGGTTACATAAAGATTACTTGATCAAGTGTTTGGAGAACATAAATTACTGTTTAGCAAACACATAGACGTGACATTGGCATGCTTCTTCCAGGTGCAGACTGTCTTCGGTGCATGTGTCATAGCACCCAGCATGGTACCACTAGAATGATAGGCACACAGTGGATGGATGGATGGATGGACAGACGGACGGACGGACTGACTAAAGTCAAATGGTCACCTCTGACATTTACCTTCATTTCAAAGGTAATATAGACCAAATTAACGTAAAACTACTGATGTTTTTCACAGAAACAAGCATTTAACGCTGTATTTCAAGATTGTTTTCACTTCATCAACATGAAGGCATGTGAGGCCAAAACGCAAGAAAAATCTTGCTAGTAAGTTGCTTCCTTCAATGATTATACAGTTAGAACAGGGGAGATGATTCAATTTTAAAAAATAATGAACAGAATCTAATGAAGCAATAAAGTGATTACAATCTGGGCAGTGGGTCCAGAAACTCAACTGATACAAATCAGGCCATTAAAAGTTGCAGGTGAGGTGAAGTAATTGACTGAGGTGCAAGATATGCAGTGGTGTTGGGAATCCCATTACTACAAGAAAGGGCTGTTTCTTAACTGCAGTTTGGGTAGAACCACCACAGAAGTAGCAACCAGTCCTGTGTCCAGCCCAGAATCTCTGATCATGGACAAATCACAGTCCTGTGTCTAGATTGAATATGTCACCATGACGGGGTGTCAAAACACAAGAGATTATGGCAAGTAAATCAAACCCATTCTATCAGCAATCCATGTCAAAATGAGGAATAAGTTTCTGATCATTGGGACACTTTGTTCATTATTCAAGGTATTTGAAGTATTTAAGATAAGGTATTAGAGGATCTGATACTTTGAAATGCTTAAAGGGATTTTAAATTAGGCTTGTGATATTTTAATTTAAAAATACCTAAAAATTTAGGGCTGGCCGAGGGACGCAGTTGGTTAAGAGCTCACTCAAGAGTGTGAGCTGAGCTCTGAGCAACAGCAGTTCGATGTCCAGCCTGAGCTGAGCTGCTGCTGAGCTAACAGGTGGCAGGATGGCTCAGCTAAAAAAATAAAAATTCTAAAAATTTTAATGAAGTTTGTAAACAATGAATGTTTAACAGATCTTGATTTGTTGTATCTGAGTTTAGACTTAGATGTTGTTAGTATTTGAATGTTTAGGAAGTTTTTGTCAGATTTTAGGGCTTTCATATTAGCTCTTGGAAATTTGTGCAAATCAGATTAAATATGTGGGTGACTTTGAAATGTCTAAGGAAACCAGATTAACCCTCCGTCAGATTCAACTGATCTCACAGATTCATTGCCCACAAATTTTCACATATGAAATGCGTCTTTACTGTACTAAGTTACAAACACGACTGGTGATAGGTTATGGTAGAGGGGGAAGACACAGAAGCGATGAGTCACAATACTTAACTGCTAGATATTTGAAAATTTATGTGCAATGAATTTGTGAGATCAGTTGCCCCCGACGGAGAGTTAAGTGTGTGAGCAATGTTTATGGTTTAACCCATTAAGTTTTGGATTAGCTGAGCATTGATCAAAGATTAAGCAAAAGAATTGTTCATACTTATACACCAAACCAACTAGTTTGTTGTTATAACAAGATTTGTAAATTGATTTTAAAGATACAAGACAAATTAGATTTTTAAATGTACAGCTTTAATAACTAAGATATTATTTAAAACACCAGGAACTATAAGAATCCCTTTCTGTGCACAAAAGCCCTGGTCAGATGCTAAAACCCAGTAGACAGTGTCTGTTCATGTCAGTCCAAGCCCAGAAACTCAGAGCACCTGGCCTCAAAGAGACACGAAGGACTTGACACATACTGTAAGGCGGAATTTATTCCTCATCTCTCTGCTGATGGGGATGGGGAGGAATAGCAATGAGGTGAGGAGGTGTGCCTGGAGAATCACCCCTTCTTAGCTGACAGCAAAGGTAGAAGAATGTCCGAATGGCTGGGGCATTCAGCTGGCGGATGGAAAACCACGGAATCCCAGCTCCAGTGTTTATGTCCCAAGACTATCAGCCCCGACAACATCAATAGAAGAGCCAGCAGTGGGCAGATGAGGCTCCTGCTAATCTGAGAGTGAAGTTCAAATGTGACTCTGTTCGGCCCCTGCACATAATTGTTATTTTCAAGTTTTACTGAGTAAAATGTACTTTTTGGTGTACAGTTTTGACAAAGGCGCAAAGTCATGTAACCATCGCCACACACTTAGGATACAGAACAGTTCCATCAACCCCCACACTCCCTCATGTATCCCTCGTCAAACCCTCTCCCCCACCAATGCCCCCGTAACACCTGGTTACTATGCATCTGTTCTCCAGCCCTACACTTTCGCCTTTTCCAGAATGCCAAATGGAATCATTCAGTAGGTAACATTTTGCATCTGGCATCTTCACTTAGCACAATGTGTTTGAGATGCACATTATTTTAATAGCTTATGGAATATTCTAGAGGGATTGCTCTTCCATTCTGTCACCCAGCCCCCTCTGGCCAGGGATGTTTTAAAACGTTTGCCAACTCTCTGCATGCTTACTTTTTTTTTTTTTTTTTTTAAGAGGAGCACAGATGTTTATTGAAGCAAAAGTATAGCTCTCTTATGAGAGGAGGTACCTGCAACTGGGATGCCCCTGCATGCTTACTTTTGAAGGCATCCCCACTGCATTGCAAACATATTAAAAGGCAGCCATATTTCATAAAAAGATAATTTTTTTCCTATAATTTTTTTTGGAAAGATCTTTAGAATTTGCTTTTGAAATTATTTGATTTTGTGATTGTCTGACTCTTCACTAATTATGGGAAATTAATTTTTTTTCAGGTCTCAAACATTTCTGTGGACCCCTGGAAAGTCATAGACTCTAGGCCCCATGCCCCAAGTGCTCGACAGAACCCCACACGAATTCCATGACTAAAGGTAAAATCACAGTTCCAACTACACCAGTGCTTTCTCTGAATCATAACAATACCCTTTCTAAAAAAAAACAAACACCAAAATCACATGGCACAGTTCTTTTTAGTTTATCTCACAAACATACATACTGTGTAAAAATGTATGTGCAAATGTGTTCATCGCAGAAATCGTGCTAATAGTCTTGGGAAGTCTATTAATAAGGGATTGCTTCCATTGCAGCACACTGTGTAATAGAATACTATGCAGCCACGAAAAGGGGTGAGGTAGAGCCATACGTGATAAGACAGTCAGATTTTCACAAGTCAAAACACAAGTTGCAGAAAGAGAATGTACAGTCTGATTACATTTCTGTAAAAAGAAAAGTCATTATAGTTAAAAATGTTAGTAAATGCAGAGGAAAAAAACTGGAAGGCATACAGCAAATTTAACCATGGTGACCTCCAAGGGAGGAAAGTTTCTGTACGTGTGTTTATGTGGTTGGGGGTGGGGAGGCTTTTATTATTTTCTTTTATGTAACATGCATTTTTTACCATGAGCATGTATTTTTTGATAACCAGGAAAATTAAATAAGTGTTACTTTGAACAACCCAAACACAAGCAGAACTACTGAAGATGTTCTGAATTTCCAAGCACATGGTAGATGAGCGTTCGTTAGATTGGTCTTGGCTTAGCAGGTTCCTGTTCCCCTCTTTCAAGGTCAAAACCACCTAAGTAAAAACTCCTTCCCCTTCTTTCTACAACCAAACACACTCCCATAGAGCAACAATCATCCACAGAAACAAAGATTATCTTGGCTGAGATGTTTCTGGAAAACAATACTTGCACACAGGGAAGTTAAAGAGCGCCTTGGTTGAGGTGGGAAACTACACAAAGCTAGTGTCCAAGTTCGGAGTTACACCTAAGAACTCCCAAGCCAGCTACCCTGTGTCTGCTCCAGAGAGCCTTCCTGTCCAGGACGGCCCTGGGACACCGGAGCATCAACACGGAGGGAACATGCCATGCAGATAAACACGTCCACACGAAGCACCATGCCCACAGGAGCTTCAGGAACCTTCATTCTAATGAGGTACTGAGATGCTGTCCCAGAGATCCGGGGGACCAACAGAAATTTGCAGAACCACAGTCAAAAGGGCCTCATGAGAGAGACTGCATGAGAACACCAGACCGGCGATGGAGCAGGAAAGTACCAAGTCCGTCCATTTGGTGCCCCGTTGGCCTTGCAAAGTCTGTTGGGGGTGGGCCCGAGGGCTGTCACTCGCCGGTGTCTGGAGACCTGCCATCTTGAGCTCCCACACCTGAGGAACTGCGTGGATGCCACAGAAGCTGGGCCCAGGGGCACTGGGACAGTCCTAAGGGGCCTCTGCTTTCCCCCGTAATCGCTTCAAAAGCTGTGAGCATCCACACCTGGGTTCCCAGTCACCCGTTCAGGACAAGCAGCAAAGACAGGAGAAAGAAATGTCTTGCAGACCAAGTGGCTTTTGTGAGAACTAGTGGGTGCCCTGTCCAGTTGCCTGGACGTTGGGGTCTGCCTGGCACTTCTGTCTGCTCTCTCCAGGCAGTGGGAAGACTCAGAGACCAGCCTGGGCAGTCAAGGTTGTCGCTTTTACTTCCCTGTGGCACAGGGGCCCTAGAAGGGAGGACCAAGGGAGCCAGCGAAGCCTCGTTTGTAAAACAGGTTTAGTCTAATTCACTTAAATATGACCAGTGCGTCTCTTCCATCCTTCCACATTGAGTGGGCCGCTTTTCCTCTCAGCTCACGGGAGCTTCAGAATGCGACTGGCAGCAGCCCTTGGATCTGGACCCAAGACCCCGATCCCTTCCCTGCCTCAGGACAAGTCTCAATGCCCTCCAAGCTAAGATGCTTTTTCAAAAGGGGCATGGGGAGAGGGCAGGGGCGGGAAGTGGAATGGAGATGTTGAGCACAGGGACTAAGGCATCTACCACCCACAGTGCTGGGTGACTCACCTGCCCTGGAGGGAGGGGCAGAGATCAAGGGAGGGCAAAGCCAGGCTTTCCTGGCTCACTGAGTCTCCTTGTATCACCTGCCCCCTTCCCAGGATTAGTTCACCATCCCCTTGAACTTCTCATCTCTGTAAACTGCATCCTTAAAACCGGCCCGCCTTACCTCCAGGACTACCCTTCCTCTGGCTAGACCCTGGCCTGAATGAAGGCTCGTTTTAGTCGTCTGTGGCCATGGGTCTTGGTTAATGGCCCCTTCCATACTGAAAACTCTCCATACATTTCTTTTAAAACCTTTTATTCAATAATATATACTTTTAAAATTATAATATGTAACTGCCCATCATGCCATATATGTCCCCGTTCCCCGCTGTGGAGTCTGTGGTCTGCTGGAAAAACAGGCGGCCACCGGATAAGGGGCACGGGGGAGCCACAGTAACCAACAACCGCTTTGCATACCCTTCACATTTCCCATGCTTTCTGGGTCAGGAGGAAGTCAACAGGAAGCCAAAGGCATGTGAGCCTTTTACATTCGGAAGTGAGGTTTGATATACGGTGGTGGGCTGCCCTTCAGTTGGTCTAGTTCGTGCTCGCCAAACCTGCCACCGTTTTGTGTCTGCTCACGGCACGTGATCTCTCTACACACGTTAAGACGTTTGATTTGGTTCTTGTTCTGCTTATGGAAAAGTGAGAGGAACCGCAACAGACCTGGGAAAAGAAATGGGAGGAGGGGAAAGATGGCATTAATCAATCTGACCGGGAGTGAGGGCAGGCGTCCACTTGCGAGGGGCTTCCTTCTTTTGGACGGTATGCAAGCTTGACTTTCCCATGCCACTTTGTAGAAATCCTATAAGAACTATGATTTCAGGTTCCAAACGGTACCCTCTTCCTTCCTTTTCTGATCACCACTAACTAAGGCCGCCTTTGCTTGGCCTTCTGAGAGCAGGGGGAAAGCTCTGGACACTATGTGTGTGACCCAATCTTCCCCTTGGCTCAGGTCCAGGACGCTGACCACTCAGCAGGCCAAGCTACAAGTTCAGCAGTCCACCTGTAGGTCCCCATCAGACCTGATCCTATTTACTGAGGACAGCCTGGGACTAAGAATTAGATGACTATTTACACAGGGAGAGGGCCGACACCACTAATACAGAGCACAGGGGGGCTCACATATTTTTAACTCGCCCCTGGAAGTGGCTTCCTGGCAGGGCCCACAGTGAAGTGGGTGGTGAGATGCCAGTGGCATTCTGGCTGCTGTCTCAGATGGGTACGACAGCCCCGAGGGAAGAGCTATGCCCTGGGAGGCTGTCACATAGCAACATCATCTCATGTGAACTTTCTCTAGGTTACCATTTGAGGCCGCATGGCGCACAAGGTTAAGTAAACGACTCTACTATTTGCCTTTAAGCACTTCAGCAACTGATTTCCAAGTGTCCAACCCCACAGAGGGACCAGCCAGGGGAGAAGAGAGGGAGCACTCTGATTAGACTCCACCATCTGCCAAGCACTAGCGTGTGCCTGCCAGTGTTGCAAGGAACCAATGGGGAGAGATTTTCACAACTGCAGAACACACTGCCACAAATGTTAAAGTCGTGCAAACAGGCCAATCCCTAGAAGCAGGTGTCTGAGGGGTGCAATTCAGCAGCACGAAGCAAGAAGCACAACGATCCCCACCACCAGGCCACTCCGGTGCCACCTCCTGCTAAAGGCGAGTTTTCACACCAAGGTGGTTAACTGCAACCGCCACACGCAGTTAGTTCTAAGGGTTATCCCTCCTCTCCTCCCAAGTCAGGAAACACAAGCATATGGTCCTCAGAGCAGTGGCTGGTCTCCCACTTGGGAAGGCTGGTGATAATCAACATTTTTATTTATGAAAACAGGATTTAACATGGCATTTTTCTTCCCCTTAAAGGGCAGCAGCATGGCAGTATACATCATCAGTCATCCAGTGATACAAAGAAGTGGCCAATTGTGTCTGAAGTCACTTATAAAGGATCACCAAGCAGGCAGTGTTGCTTTTCTGCAAACAGAAGGAAAATCGGCTCCATGGCTCTTGAAGATTTATCCAAGCTTTCCACTGGATGCCAAGATTTCTGTCCCAACCTCTTAGTCACCATTTACAGCAAGAAAAGCCAGCAAGTGAAAAACTGTTAATTTATTGATTCAATGAAAGTTTTTGTTTTTCTTTTTCTTAAACAATCCTCAATACATGTAGTTCAGGATTAAGTATCACATTTGTAGCACATTGTTGAGTCTCTACACAAAAGTATGCACCACCTGTGTAATCCCATCGCATCCCTTTCCCAGCCTATACATCCCTGCTTGTGGTCACTTTTGTTAACACATCCATGTCGCTCATAAGCATGTTATTACTGGTTTTCTTAGCCAGAAGTTTCCCCACCACCTCCCTCCCCCGTTCCCACTCTGGGGTTAGTTTTTAAAGGCAGGACATTACCCAATCTCAGATTTATGAAGGTCACTGACAAACTTTGGTTTCTTGTGTGCTCATGTAGACCCTGCTTTTGCCTTTGCAAGGGTTTCTATTTCAATGGCCTTGACTCGAATCAGTTACTCTGCTCCTATTTACGTATAGAAGTCTTTTTTCCTGTGGACGCTCATGCAGTAGTAACACAGGTTTCTAAACAAATTATTTAATTTGCACTGGCATTAATGGAAACCCTCTGAGACCCATTTCAATGCACATGAGAATTCTTCCAGTTCGTGCTTGTGTCCCACAGTAAATCTACTTCCACCGTCATGAGTGCCGCGCCTGGGAGAACCTAAGTTATCTCCCTGAGTGGGCGCAGGCTGAGACCTGTGGTCTGGCGAGCGCACCACCTTCTGGTCCCACTGGAACCAGTCCAGGGGCAGTGCCCCCCTCAGGGCACACTGCAAACATGAACTCTGTGCCCCCTAGTATTCTCCCCAGAAGTCATGTTCCCTCCTCCAGCTCGACCTGCTGACTCTTATGGGTTCCGGTTCCCCCTTTTAACAGCCCCTTACCCCACTTCTCTCCCAGCACCCTGGGATTTCAAGCTAATCAACCAGTCTGGGCGCACCTTCCTTCGCTGCACGGAAACACACTGGCTTCGAGCCTTGGGAGTACCGACGTGCTACAGGCCCAGCGGAGTGACTGACGTAAGTGCCCCACAGAGCTGGCAGCGACACTCCTCCAATTGGTAAGAAGACCCGGAAATACTTGGTCTGAGTTATAATTTGATGGCTTCTCCCACCCAGTCACCTACCACAGGGACAGGATAGGAGGCCAGCTGATAGGAGCCAGGGGAGACTGAACCGCAAGCAAACCCAGATGAACATATTAGCAGTTCTGTTCTCACCATGGGAATGCTCAGCTGAGGCGGAACCTTCTAGTTCTGCTCACTTGTGGCCAACAGAATGGTCTGCCGATCTGCACTTGGCACAGGAACCTCCTGCTCTCACCACGGGTCTATGTTCTCGAACATAGGCAGTACCTGAGATGATAGTGTAACACTACCCTGTTCCCCACATTTTTTTGCTTTTCTTTAGGAAGTAGTAAGTCCTATCATAGGCACTTTTAACCTGTTGTAAGATAATGAAGCGAACAAAATGTCTGATGAAAATTACTCAGATGAGTTTAAGAAATGCGCTATAACTGAAAAGGACACTGGGTGGGTAAATATACCATAAAAGCTTAGTCTAAGTGAGACTAGACTCCCACTCCTACACACATTCTCTCTCTCATATCCCTCTTCTGGAACTCCAAGACCATCTCCTAACCCAGGTAAAAGAGAAAAGGTCTGGACTGGACTCACTTCAGTTTGAGAAAAAACCACCTACAGTTAGTCAGCCAGCAAGCTGGGTGTCAAGACCAGACTCAGAATGGAGTAGTTTAAGCTCAGTTCCGCTGTATGTCTAAGGCATGAAGAGAGGTTAAAAGCATAGGTGGTAGAAAAGTAAACTATGCATAAAAAGGAAGAATTACTCCTATGTTAAAGCTGCAGTTACAGAACCCAAGGACAGGCAAGTTAGCGTATTTGCACCTATTAAATCATGACCAGAGGAGAGCGAGGCACCAGTAAATCAACTGGCTCTTCTCCAGATGCTTTTATTGCCCCTGGGGACCCATGGGAACGAAACGGGATTGCTTCACCAGGACCCTCCAGCAGGCTCCCCCTGCTGGTCCAGACAGGCATCTTGAAAAAATTGGGGGACTGGGAGAGGGCATAGGGGACAGAGGACATACGAGGTAGGGGGAGGAAAGACACACAGTGGCACATCTCCCTGATAATAACCAGCAGTTCAGTGTCGCCCTGAAGGGCACATTAGAAGGCTTTCGATAGCCCAAAACAATGAGTTGTACTGCCTGACAGCGATATAGGTTCAGCCAAGAGCTCATGTCTTGTCTTTAATTTTCAGGTAGAACAAATGTATACATTAATATACAGAATGTGCAATGCAGGCAGGTAGTATTGGTATGAGAACCTTAACTGAATGCATTTTCTGGCTTTGGGATCTTACTTTTATTTTTTAATCTATAAGCTCAACTCTACAATAGAGTTTTATTTGTATTTTAAGTTCCCACCAACCAAATGACAAAAATAGAATCTACTTTTAGAGATAGGACCTGCTACCAATACCAATATGATTTTATTGGAATATGGAATGTAAACAGATGCTTTCAAACAAACAATCTAACCTTATTAAAGTCTATGGCATTATTAAATAGTTGATAAAGAAATCCTGAAGTGTGATGTGGTGGTAGACGCCTCTAGCTCTTGCCTAGGTGTGTGAGGTCCCCACAGCTTGGCTCTGCGGCTGGGGTGAGGGCAATGCTTGCAAACCATGTTGGTGACAAATCCCCCAAACGAAATCAACCCTGTTTTGAATTTGTTTAAACAAAATCTAGCTTCCTTTGCTAACATGACGGCTAGCACAATGGGTCCCAAGCTTTGCTACTTGCTCCAGAAGCTCCACTTCCTTCCGCAAGCCCCTCGGATGTTGTTTCCCTCGGAAGCCTGGGTAATGGGGTGGCCCTGCCCACACAACACCAGTCCCTGCATGAGACATACTGTCTTTGCTGTCACATTCATGAATTACCTATCAGAGCTTAAAAAATTGCAGATTACCCTGATTACAGTGGGAAATTATTTCTCATGGGGATAAAAAGAGGCAAAGGGGGTGGGATGGGGGAAAGGACATTTGTTTTCACCCAATAGGTCATTCCTTAATACATTCTAAGAGGACATCTTTCTGCCCCACCCCCCAACCTGCCTAGAGGCTTGACTTCCAGCTTTAGTTATGGTTGTGAACAAAAAGTCTTTGTCTCAGAGAGATGCATTAAAATAGGTGCACATATAGGGATGTGCTAGGAAATGGTACGAGTTTCCTGACAAGGCTGCCAAAAAAACCCAGCTACACAAAAAACAACAAGATTTTATGGTTAGGCAACAAAGATTACAGTAAGCTCCAAGGTATGTAACTTATTAGCATCTAACTTCTGATGAGACAAATGGACCTACCTATTTGTGGCATCACAAGGTTTAAAGTGATGTCTGCTGACATCAAAGGGGACTCGTGAGAGTGACTGCAGTTTACTCCCAAATGAATCCACTTAGGAGGAACCTGCAGGGACAAGGTCCATTTCCTAGAAAGCTCATGTCATAAAAAAATACATAAAACATGAATTTGTAAAACAGCTTTAAAAAAAAAAAATACTGTCACTGTTTTAATACCTCCTTTTCGTAAATGAGGCTGGTGTGTGTGTCAGTACAGGCTGCTGACGTGTTGCTAAAACTTGAGCCTGAATCTCACTCAAGGAAACGCAGACCACAGTGGAATAGATAGGAAGTCAAGATATTCAGAGCTTGTTGACCGAACATGCTAATTCAACAGTGGTCTCCTGTTAAGTAAAGGTAACTGCACAACAACTCCGAGTCTCCATCTCCCATGCATTCCAAAGGGAGAGGCCCTCAGACCCTGAACTCGGTGCACCGTCACGCTGCCAGAGCGGCAGCTCCCTGCAGACTAGTACTGGGGAGTTTCTTTGTTTTTGACAGACATTTAGGTCTTTACTCTTCTTTGCGTTTAGAAGGAATGACTAGAATTTCTTTTTATCACACTGTAGTTTTCCTTCAAGATTTGTTTGGTTGGTTGGTTTTATTGGCAAGCATCAACGCCGCATTACCCGTCGCTTCCCAGTCTTCATCGGGCTGCCGTGAGGCCACTGGAAAGCACGGCGTTATCTGCGCAGGGCTGGGATTGCTCCTTCACCACGGGGTCTGCAAGAGAGCAGGGTGCGAGTGAGCAGCACCAAGGCTGGGGGGGGGGGGGAGCAGAGGGCACAGCCAACGCACCCCTCCACAGTGAGGTGACTAGAGGCACACTGCCAGAAGGGTCAGGGTCGGGGGCAACAGAAATTATCAAATTATGGTCACAGAAAAACCCCACACTAAAAACGGTCAAGTTCAAATTCAACGACCGAGACTCATGGAAAAGAGCGGCACTGAAACACTAATTTCCCAATGTTCAAAATTCCTACTAATTTTCTTATGTGTTATTTTTCTTGAATACTAACATTATACCCAACCCCCAATCTCTTCAAAGCATGTGCAATAAGCACTTCGGAGGAAAGGGTGAATAAAAAGAGCCATTAAAAGACCTATCAATTTTAAGCAACAGTAGGTTAAATTTTTTTTTTTTTTTTTGAGGGCAGTGTCATTGGTCCTCATATGTGGGACCCAAACCGGGGCCGATGGCTTCCCAAGCCACTGCTTAACCACCGCGCCACTCGGCCGGCCCTAAAATGTTTTTTTATAGATGTGGTGTATTCAGAAAAGTAGACAGATCATGAATTACATATTGTAAACATCAGTGTTCTTATTCTTCATTCAATCTAACTCAAAGGATGAAAATAGCATTCTGTGCCAGAAATTGGAAGAAAGACATTGCCTTGAATGTGAATTTTTTTTTTTTTTTTTTTTTTTGAGGGCAGTGTCACTGGCCCTTATATGTGGGACCGGAACCAGGGCCGCTGGCGAACATGACTTTTTAAACTTGCTATCTACTAATGTTTATGGGACAGTAGGTTCAAGACCATATAGCGACATATTCTTCAGGCAAGACTTAGTCAATCTCCAAAGGGAGTAAAAAAAAAAAGAGAGCATATTGGTCAAGCGACAGACAAGATGGAAGTTTTCATCTCAATTTCAACTAGTGAATTGAGACAGGTCACTTAACCTCCCTTATTCTCAGTTTCCTGGGACCGGACTAAATCATCTCACACTGCTCATAAGAAGAAAGTGTGAGACATGCTTTATCTATTAGAGGAGAGAACTACATTCATGCAGAACAACATGCAACCACATAAACTGAATATATATACAAGTTCTGAAGTGGGACCCAAGAAGTCAGTAATTCAGATAGGATTTCAGTGAGGTCTTTCCATACCTGCTTTCCTTTCCTCAAATTCCATTATTTATTTAACTCATTTCCTTCTTTAAAATATACTATTGGTTACCTTACTTTTTTCCACTGATGAATTACTTGCTGAGGGGGAAAAAATGTTTGATTAGGTTTCCACACAAATGAATATATTTGAAAACAAAATTTTTTTTTTTTTTTTTTGAGGGCAGTGTCACTGGCCCTCATACGTGGGACCAAACCGGGGCTGCTGACTTCCCAGGCCAGCGCTTAACCACTGCGCCACTCGGCCGGCCCTTGAAAACAAATGTTTGATACTTGTGACCTATCAACTCAGGGCCACGGGGAGTGGTCAAACAGGCCGGACTCGAGGAAGCTACAGCGATGAACAAGCAAACATCTTTGGGGATCAAAAAACAGATCTGCCGGGGCCTGCCAAGTGGTGCAGTGGTTAAGAGCTGGTTTGGGAAGCCAGCGACCCCGGTTCAGTCCCACATATGAGGGCCAGTTATACTGCCCTCAAAATAATAAAAATAAAAAAAGTTCTGATTTCAGGAAGATCATCCTATATAAAAAACAGATCTGCCAAGTAGACTCAATAGTCTAGAACTAATGAGGCCCAATTCCAAGGTCATTCAATCCAAATGCCTGCATTTCTCTTGACTGGCCTCAGAGAAAGAGGGCAGCATCTCTCCTTGATAAGCGGCACCCCTGAGAAGCGTCTGCAGACTCACAGAAGTACGGGTGCTCCATGGCCTCCTTGGCAGTCAGTCTCTGCTGGTGGTCGTATCGCAGGAGCTTGTCCAGAAGGTCTAGGGCCTCGGGGCTCACGAGGTGTCTGTTCTCACTGTGGATAAAGTTTTCCCAGCGTTTCCGTGAATGTCTGGGAAGAAAAGGGAAGCAGGACTATTCTGAGATTAAATTCAACAAGAATCCTTACATAGGGCTAAAACCAACAAAATCTTACGACACTGCGCTGACTACAGACTCGGTAAATCTCCTTCTTACTGGTACCTCTGCCCCACCCCCCTCCCTCACCCCCACCCCCCGCTCCTATATGACTACAGGATCCTCAAACAAAGCGGTGCTCTGTGACTGCCAAATAGAATTAAAACTTTTACATCTGATTTAGAATTTGTGGAACCTTTTTAGATTATTTTTTAGTCAATTATAAGTGAGGCACAGAAGTGACTGAGTAATTTTTATTATTCAGCAGATAATACTGAGTTAGCCTTAGAAACACGGAGGTTCCATAAAATACTGTTTGCAAATTATCAATACATTTACTTTCAACACTATTGTACTGTACCTAAAAACATACTTTAAAATTTGCTACATTACAGAAAATCCATTACACAGAGCAAGAAATTATCTCTTATTCAAAGGTGAATCACGGCTTTCTAAGATTTTCCATTACAATAACTATATGCTTACACCAGAAAGCTTTTCTTCTGTAACATAATTTTGTCTTACATTTTCCATTGATAAACAGGCTCTCTTAGAGAAGGAAAATGATTAGGAGACACACGTAAACAATGTCCAAATATCTCAACATAAGTGTAAAAAAGAAGGATATTTAAATTTTGGTATGGTTGGAAAGGGGGAAGAGCTTAGAAAGTCGTTTCGGCTAACCTTCTGAAATGGGTAAGGTAAAACCCTCTTTCTTTCTCTCTCTTACTTACTGTCCCAGGATATCGTTGAAGTGTGAATCTAGGTCTATGTGATACTTCTTCAGATACCCATACAGCTCATCTGTACCCAGAACCTTGGCAATGCGAACAAGCTGAAACACAAAACAAACTGACCAAATCACTGAGCAGAGAACTCACTGCAAGCCTGTGGGGACACTGAACCAAGGCATTAGAGGACTTCCACATCACTAACTCCCCAGGGACAGACACAGATCCGAGCCTGGGACAGACAGGTGGCAGACGCCAGGACGCCAAGTTTATATAAATGCAGATTTCCAAACTGCCTTTAAAACGGTAACACAGCTTAGGACAATGATATTCTAGAAGTTGACGATTATGGGGGCATTACACTAATGACTGGAATCTAGTTTTATTAGACAAGGAGGTGCCTGACTTCATTGGCGCCCTTTGGAAGCTGGGCATAAGACAGCATTATCTAACTTTGGGAACCTGGTAACCAAGATCAACTCTTGTGAAATTCTTTACCCCGAAGAGAAGCTTATGTGCAGACATTGATGATACTTAGTGGCTCAAGGATGGCACCCCTATTAAGGGGTGCTGTCCTCTTGGCATTTGCCCCCAAATGGATATGAACCCGGTGGTGTTTGCTTACCTGGTCGTAGTTATCCTGTCCGTGGAAGAAGGGTTCCTTTCGAAAGATCATGCTCGCTAACATGCAGCCCAAACTCCACATGTCCAAGCTGTAATCATACATCTGAGGAAATAAGGGTGACCCATCCGTCAAGAGTGTTACAAATGCATTTTTCTGATCTGATACTTTAGGACTCAGAGTCCAAAAAAAAAAAAAAAAAAAAAAAGAGGCAGCTGAGGAGAATCTAAAATAACCATTTTGGGGTGGAATAAAGACTTGGTTTTGAATGTATCCAAGCTGACGAAATAAAAACCAGGGAAAAGGAAGAGCCAGGAAAAGCCCTAAGGAACTATGAAAAGCGCCTGGAGGCACTTCGCCAACCATTTTACCTGATAGTCCACCAGGAGCTCCGGTCCCTTGAAGTACCTGGAAGCGACGCGGACATTGTACTCCTGAGCAGGATGGTAGAACTCTGCCAGACCCCAGTCTATCAGTCGCAGCTGCAAACACGACAGAAATAAAACATGTGAAAGAAGGGTTTCTCGTGTCTGTGCCTCAGACCAAGGCCACATCACATTAGATGATAATTATGTGGCCATGCTGAAAAGTGTCAGCAAGTGCACTGGCTAAAAAAATTACACTTTCAACTGTGTAAGAGGTCATTTCTAGAGCAGAGCACTTGGAATCTGATTTCTTTTTCTGTTCTTAAATTTAAATTACCCGGAGCTAAGCTTTCTCTCTGGGTCCATGTGGCTACCACTTACATGTGTTAACACATTCCCTCATCATTGAGAGCTTTCACCATAAGCTCTAGTCATAACTGACAAGGTTGGGGACAGATGCCCCACTCCAGAATTGAAGCACTGCTCTAGCTTCTCATTAATCCAACATTAGTTGGTTCATTTACTCACCAATCAGGGACAAGCAGAATTGGATATCGAAAATTGGAGGGACCCAAGTATACTTTTAGGGACAGGCAGATTGGCCTGAGGGAGCATTAAAGCAACAGAACCATCAGCTGAGGTTCTTCCTTGAGGCCCTCCAGAAAACCATGACCACAATAAACAAGTGACACCAGTCAGGGTCAGCTGTCTACTTCCCTGTGTACTATGCTTACGCTAAGGAGAAACCAGTATTGGAGACAGGACAACTAACAGCATCGCCAGTGAAAGAAACCAGCACAGGTCCCCAGAAACCACCGAGGTGCTGGCCAGCGTGCTGGTCTGCCCTAAGCCTTCCGGGGAAAGGCTGGTTGCTGCCTGGCTGTAATGGTACCTTTTTCTGTTGGTGATCTATCATGACATTGTGAGGTTTCACATCCCTGTGCATGATTCCCTTGCTGTGGCAGTAATCCAGAGCCTATTAGGTAAGAAAGCACAGAGACATGTAAGCAAACCCTTTACCACCCCACAATGCAGTATGATTTGTGACAGCTTGAGTTGAACAGTCCCCCAAGGGGCACTGTTTGTAACAAAAGAGAAAAAACACGCTTCAGAAGGCACCCCTTGCTCTCTGTGCACATTACATGGCAACAGGTAGGAAAGGGGGCCTACAGAGGGGGCGCCAAGGGCTAGGATGGAGGTTGCTTATAAAGGGAGAGCGACATGCTTCTTTAGGCACTCCTCTCCTACTTGCAGCAGGTAGTAACTGACCAGCCACCCGGATTTAGAAATACATTAATCGTTAATCCGCTGGTCTAATTTGATGTGTTTTAAAATCAGAGCTGGGAACCTCACTGGAGTCGTCTCTCATAGTGGTTCAAACAACATGCAAGAGTCCATGTAGACAGGAAGAATGGCTTCCAAATATATCTTTCAACGTGGCTTGTTTTTTAGGTGTGTCCCATGTGGGTTTCTAGATTAACACACATTCTAATATAAGTATTATCCTCAACAACAACCCCTGAGCCAACTGGTCTTTAAGGGAGGAGATTGCTTTCTATGACATCATTGATATGCAGGTAAGATTTTTAAGTGCACAAGTCAATGATTTTTTAGTAACTTTATCTAGAGTTGTACAGCCATTCCAATTTAGTTTTAGAATTTTTCCATCATCCCAAGACTTTCCCTTAAGCTTGCCTACAGTCAGGCCCCACTCCTATCTATCTTCTACCTCCTCCCTCCCTCCCCTCGCCTTCCAACCACTAATCTGCTATCTGCTGCTAGACTTGCCTTTTCTGGACATTCATAAAATAACTTTATCTATCTTCTTTCACTCAGCATGTTTCTGAGATTCGTCCGAGTTGCTTTTTTTCTCGCTGAGTAATATTTCACGTCATGAATGTTCAAGTCGACGGACATTTGGGTTGTTTCCACTTTTTGGCTATTATGAATAAACTGCTTATGAACATTCATTTATAAGTCTTCGAGAGGACATGTGCTTTCATTTCTCTTGGTAGACTCCTAAAGGTGGAAGTGCTGGGTTGTATATATATTTCCATTCAACTTGTAAAAAATCTGCCTAATTGTTCTCCAAAGTGGTTGTACCATTGTATGAGGATTCCAGTGTCTCTACATCCTTGCCAACACTTTCTGATTATGGCCATTCTAGTAGGTTTAAAGTAGTAGCTCATTGTGGTTTTGATTTGTGTTTCCCTACTGAGTGATCATGTTAAACATCTCATTTACTGGCCACCCTGTATCTTCTCTGGACAAATGCTGATTCAAATCTTTCATCCATTTTTTATTTGTTTTTTTTTTTTAAAATAATATAAAAATTTCATCTTAAATCTCCCTTTTCTAACACAATATAACTATTTTCATAAATTTCAATGTTAGGCTCTTTGGCGTGTCTTAAAAAGCACTTGAAGCCTACATGAATCCCATAACATACTCCCTGAGGAATAACAATAATAAAGCAGCCCCGTAATCTTTTGGTACCTACTATGTGCTTGGCGCTGAGTACTCCTGGCAGTTTTCCATGGGACAAAGGGTTTCTCAACCTCAGCACTGTTGACATCTTGGATAATTCTTGTTGTGGAGAGCTGTCCTGTACACTGCAGGGTGGTTAGCAGAATCCCTGGCCTCTACCACCAGATGCCAGTAGCATCCCTCCAATTGTGACAACCACAAATGGTTCCAGACATTGCCAAATGTCCCCTGGGGGACAAAGCTGACCTGGTTGAGAACCACAGGACTAGACTAGCAAGGGTACTGTACGAAGCATCTTTATGTGGAGGGGAAATACATAAGCCAGAGAAGAATCCCTAGGACCAGCATGCCCAGAAGTAAAGCCAACTTGGCTTTCCCCAGACACAAAAGAGCATATAGTGTCTGACGCTTTTTATAGGAAGGTCAAGAACAGGCAAAACTGAACTATGGTGGCAGAGGAGAGAATGAGAATTTTTCAGAGGAAGGGATACTGAAGAGAAGGGGCACAAGAGAGCCTTTAGGGGCATTCCTAATATTCTCCACCAGAGCAGTCCAACAGAACTCTCTGCAATGACAGAAATATTCTATATCTGCACTGTCCAATATGGTAGCCTCTAGCCGCATGAAGCCATTGGGCACTTGGAAATGACTAGGGAACGGAATTTTAAATTTTACTTAATTTAAGTATCTCCACGCGGACAGTAGCTACCATGCTGGACAACATAGTTCTGTGTAGATTCGGGTGAAGCTTCACTTATGTAAAACCCAAAAAACTGTGTACCCAAGATTTATTCACTTCATTTATGTAGTTTCTACATCAGTTTAATGTTTTTGTTTTGTTTTACAACAAGTGTAGCAAGACTGCACAGTGGTTTTGTGACAGTGCCTTATGAAACCAGGGCTCCTAAGGACAGACCTCCCTGAATCTGAATCAGATCAGACTGTGCAACCCAGTGAGTCACCGAGCAATCACTCTGCAGCCCTCAACCTCAGCTGCTTCTACATTTTCAATGAAGTTAAATATTTCCTCTTCCCATCCTGGTTTTCTCCCCCAAAGAGAAAATCTAGCAAGTGCTCATTCTGTTGTTTTGCCTCATCTTTGCCCAAAGGAGCTAGGACCACAATACCTGGGATGTGAAAAATACCTGATGAAAGCAAAGCTGAACAAACTCAGTAAGGCAAGGAATTTGTTTGCCAAGTTCACTAGTCAGACTTCCTGCAGTTACTGACATGCATTTAAATTCCTTGGGGAATTATTTCAGTTTTAAAATTTGGTGGTTTCTGACCACTAAGCACAAAAGACATTTTTCAAGTTTCACCTGGGGTTCCATGCCTCCTTAGCACAAAGCATATGCCTATCTGCCACCTCTAGAAACCAGAGGACATCAGACACCGAGGGCCATCCGAATGACCAGCCTCACTGGAGACCTGCGTCACTGGAATGTCTTTACCTGATCTAAGGACACTGTGCTGGGTCATAAACCTTACCTTTGGTGTGCTAGCTTGCCACAAAATTTTAGTATTATACTTAAAAAAAAATAAGCAGTTGTGGGATTGGGATTGCAGCTCTTATGGGATGAATGCATGGGCTTCTCTGAAAAGTACCTCTAGGAATGGGCTAGCCCGACAGCTCACAGGGCCTGGCTCTGCAAATCTCTTCCCCATTGAGGCCTTCAATGCTAGTCTGGAGAGGATACAGGAAAAGGTGGGGTAAACCAAACTCTAATTTCTTCATGTTTAGGCTCTTATTGACAAAAAGGAAAAATCCATTAGACATAAGAGTGAGCCCTTAATTCCACCACGTTGATTCTGATGACAAGTGGTTTGTGCAAGTGCTTGAAGGAAACAGTCATTTCATAGAGCTAGTTCTTCAAACCTCTATCCCCTAAAGCTAAGCCTTAAGTTGGTATTTTGTTCAAACAACTGTTCACAATCCCATCAAAACTCGATCATGGCAATTTTCTTCAATAATGCCAATACCTTATTTACCTCTATATTCTTTCAGAGATTCTTAAATTGAGATCCCCCTCCACCAAAAAAGCTTTATATTGTATATTTAGACATGTACTGTTGGGATGAGTCCATAGCTTTCATTACATTCTTAGTGATATGTGACCATGAAAACCTTAGGAACCACTGGTCTCTTCCATTTTACAAATCTTTTAAAAATTCTTTACCTAGACAAACTAAAAAAGAGCATTCCTCTATCAATCAGCAGTGCTTGAAAATTTCAGTCTTGGGATTAGTAAGTTTCCCAGAAGGTCCAACCATCACACCTCCATGCAAGTCAAGGTTAACTAGCCAGGGCTTGAGGGGTAGGCTAAAGAATATGAGGATTACAAGAGATGACAAGAAAAAGATGGCCAGCATTAGCACCTGGGGTCTACCTCTCCACAATTTGAATCTTAGCCATGTGACTTGCTCTGGCCTACAGGGCATTAGCAAACATGACACAAGCAGAGGCTGGAAAACTGCTTACACACCCAGGTTTACCCTCTTTTGCTGCCAGGAACATCGAGACCACCACGGGAAGGAGCCCAGACTAACCTCCTAGAGGATAAGACCTTGGCTATTCCAGCTGCCATTCCAGATAAGTGAATCCCGCCCCACTCAAGATGATCCTGACTAAAAGACTCACCCAGCTAACTCACAGAATTATGAGAAAATCATTTTTAAAAAGTCATTAAGTTTGGGTGATTTATTATACGGTGACAACTAATAGTAAATTTTAATTAAGAAATAAAAAGAAACTCGAAAGGCAAACAAGAGCCATGAAGAGGGGGGTTCTAATCGTTGGTATAATGTCCCTGGTACCCCGCAACTTGGCCATCTTTCTCAGTTCCACTGGAAAGGTCCCACAATGGAGGTTCAATATAAGTCTCAATATAAGTAAAAAAGCAAAACAAACCTCACTAAATTCTCTGGGTATCAAGAAATATTCTGCTGGACTTCTCTTTAACCTCTCAAAAACTTCTTTAATGAATAAACCTGAAAAAATTCACTGTTTATGAATGCCACTTACTTTAAGTAGTTCATACATATAAAACCGGATATCAAAGTCTGTCAGGATCTGGTAAAGTTGCTGAAACAGATTTCAGAAAACAGAAAATTAATTTAGTTTCACTGCATCTTGTCATCCCAAATGTTGGTCATTATTCTCTGTAAATTCAGTGTTTAAGTCACTAAAGAATCCCCAAACTTTTTGTTTGTTTGTTTTTGAGCGAAGTGTCACTGGCCCTCATATGTGGGACCCGAACCGGGGCCGCTGGCTTCCCAAGCCAGCGCTCATCCACCGCGCCACTTAGCCAGCCCTCCCCAAACTTTTTATTACCTGATCTGCAACAAATGGGGACAAAGACTAAAGAGGACGGTCTAATGCTTCAGTCTTCAGAAGGAAAAAAACAAAACAAAAAGGAAGGAATTCCAGGGGAGAAAAATACATAAGCCAATGTGGATCTTTTAAAAACTTGTTTAATGCTCCATGATTTCAGCACCCACGATTATTTTTATGGAGATGAAGTCCAAGTTGTCCGGCTGTCCTCACAGACTACACTTCAAACAAACTAACCCCACTGCGGAGCACAGTGCACTTTAGAGAACCGGGTGCTGAGTGGATAGCAGAACCTGAAAACCCTATCAGCCCATGAGGTAAATACAGGCAAGATAGTCTGTCAGTGAGAACCACGAAGAAAATGAACTGCTCCAGCATTTGGAGATGGCAAGAAACTTAAAAAGAAAAAAAGGTAGGTACTGAAAAGGATTCCAGGCCAAACTGACATACAAATGAAAGTTTTCATTTTGATAATCCAAAGATCCACTCGCTGGGAGGTTTTTGAAAATTTCAATTGCTAGGACGCAGAGTGCATATATGCATCCAGGTTCATTAAAATTGCAAACCCTGGGCCAGCCGAGTGGCGCGGTGGTTAAGAGCAGGCTTGGGAAGACAGCGGCCCAGGTTCGGGTCCCACATATGAGGGCCAGTGACACTGTCCTCAAAAATAAATAAATAAATAAATAAAATTGCAAACCCTTGTCAGAAACTATACTATTACTTTTTTTTTTTCTTTTTTTTTTGAGGGCAGTGTCACTGGCCCTCATATGTGGAACCCGAACCGGGGCTGCTGGCTTCCCAAGCCAGCGCTTAACCACCGCGCCACTAGGCCGGCCCAATACTATTACTTTTGATAATCAATTCCAAGTCCCTTTCCCCATCAGTCCAAGCACTTTCTATAAAACGAATCAGCATACTTTTAATAAATATACTGTTTCTCTCTTTATTGGAAGACTCAAGCAACGTAGGGAATCACTTTCTCGAGCAGAGAAGAGTTGTGTACAATGTGTTTGTGTAAAAGCAGGGCAAAGTAAAACCACACGTTCGCATTTGTTTGGACCTGCAGGAATGATATGAAGGAGACTGATAAAAAGTGGTTTCACATATATGGGGGGATGGACAATTGGGCACAGGGGAATAAAGCAGACTTTTCACTGCACACCACTTTATATTTTAGACCTATGTAAATATATTCCTGTTCAAAAAATTGTTCAGGAAAACAAATTTGCCAAAAATCAAGTTTAAATTTTTCTAATACCAGGACTTAGCTTCTTTCTCAAAGAAAGGTCCCTTTTTAAATACAAGGAATTCTCCTTGCAGCTTGGTAAGAATATCTGACTTCATCAAGCTCAGGCAGCAGGTAGCTCATGGCAGCACAGGGAACGGCAATGTCCATGCCAGCACACCACACTGGTGGTGCTGGGGAACTGCCCCACTCCTGGAGGCTGACCCTGGCTGGGATGGCACCACATTCAGGCACAATGCCACAAGCACGCCACCACTTCTAATCACGAGAGTCAACTGCCCAGCCGTCAAACACGCAAGTTGTTTTTCTCTCCCAGCACACCCCAACCTGTATGTACAGACCCAGACTGAAGATACCATCTCCTCGGGTGTCAAATCAGCTCCTCCTGAGAGTTAAGGAGATCACTCCCAGAGACTATGCCAAGTTGAACCTCAAGTCAATAAATAGGCCATGACAGTGAAAAGCACATTTTCTAACCCTCAGAGGGCTGGAATATTTTCTTTCCAGGACAAGTATGGGTTATTTTATTATCTGAACTTTGATCTGTGGAAGACTGTCCTCCATTCACGTGTCTCTATACCAAGTATCTGGTCTAAGGCATAAAAATAAATGTCCTTGGACTGCCAACATAGGATTTCTAGCTATTCCAACTAACACCGATTTTATGTAGTACAAAAACCAGCAATTGAGTATAGTGGTTAGGCCTAATACCTTACAAAGTCCTGAATCACAGGCTGACATTCACTCTCACTTCTCAGGAGCTCTGGGTAGGAGGAGACCAAAATACATCTGTAACATTTTACCACCTGGGCTAAACTTGAGGACTTGCCAGGATCCAAAGTCTGGCTTCCTCCAACTTCTGCAGCTGTCGCCACTGCAGCCCTCACAAGTCCCCCATGCTGACCAAACAAAACCTGGGTTTGCAACCTCCATTCTTCCCTCTCTAGTGTCCCCGCCTCCCCCACCCCCAAATCTGCACTACCTTGCCCCTCCCTCTTGCCCGTCAAGTCAAACCCACCCCATCTAGGCTCCATAGAGCTGACAGTGGTCGCTTCCTTTTCTGAACCCCCATGCTGTTTATTGTCCTCTGTGGTGTTCACAAGACATTGACAGCAGTAGTCACCAGTTTTGGCACTGTAAATGCATAACCCCAAGATCCACATATGAGGGCCAGTGACACTGCCCTCAAAAAAAAAGACCATGTATTCAAGTCACAAAGCATCAAACATCAACAGATTCCAAATAAAAACATTATATAGATCATGTTCTCTGGACACAGTCCAAAGTAGGAATCAACAATATATATATGTTTTTAAATCAAGTGGATCCTGGATCATATATTCACAAACCTATAGCTATGATGATATTCCCAGAACAAGAACTACTGGAAACATATTAATATAGACTTTGTGCTGTCTGTTAGATGGTATTATTGTATATATAAACATTAAGTTTCTTACGTGTACTAATAATCTTGTGGTTTTGTAAGTTGTCCTACTTAGGTCCAGTATTAGCATTTTTAGGAGTAAAGGGTCACAATGTCTGAAACTGACTTTAAGATGACTTCAGGAAAAAGAATGTGAGAGAGAGATACAGAAGGGAAGGTTGGGGGATGGAGAGAAATAATTGCAAATGTGGCAAAATATGAACAACTGGTAAGTCTAGGTGACAACTGGTAACAGAAGGCCACTGACTGTTGCTACTGTCCAATACTCAGTAGGTTTTAAAAATGTCAAAGTAAAAAGTGTAGAGGGGAAAGCTCAAATCCAGTTTGGAATCTGCACTTTGAAGATGAGCTGGAGATGAGTTCCATAGCCAGGAAATGTAGCTAAAATGGTACTCGGGCTTGCACAGACTAAAGCACACTCACGGCCAATCAAGAAAGATGGAAACAATCAAGTAAGTTGACTTCAACTCAAGAAGTTAAGAGGGAAAAACAGTGAAAACACAAGATAGAAAAGAATTAAGGGAGGAAGAAGAAATCATAAATAAGTAATAAAAAGAGCAGAAACAATAAATAGAAAACAAACAAAAACAACATCTGAGCAATAAAACCAAAGCCGGTCCTTTGAAAGTGTTACTATAAGAGCTTTCTAGCAACACCAATTTTTTTAAAAAAGAGGAAAGGGAGTAAAGGTACAAATAATGTCAAATGTAAAGGAGAGCATAATTACAGACACGTTACAGTTTTTAAGTCTTAAGAGAAGTCTATCAAGAACTTTACGCAAGTAAAACTGGAAGTAGATAACTTTAGGTATTATCCAAATAGACTCAAGAAAAGATAGAAAAACAGGATAAACCTTTAACCTAAGTATGTCTTACAAAGGAAAGTGTACTTCAGTCTCCCCACCCCCCAAACAAAACCCACACTTACTTAAATAATGTTATTTCAATTTGAAGAGAATAGAAAGGAAAAGCTGTCCAACTTATTGTATGAAGTCAGTAAAACCCTGATGCCAAAATCAGGACTCTACAGTAAAAGGAAATCATAGATAAAAATTTATGATCAATAAAAACACTGAGGGCCGGTGGAGTGGCGCGGTGGTTAAGCGCTGGCTTGCGAAGAAGCCAGCGGACCTGGTTCGGGTCCCACTTGTGAGGGCCAGTGACACTGCCCTCAAAAAAAAAAAAAGAAAAAAACACTGAAAAGAATGGGCTGCAGGCTGTATCACTGTTAATTCACCCGATATTAAACCAGGGACAAGCCTTCTCTGGGTGATACCTTAAAACCAGTCATTGATACACTTAACAGAAAATTGAAAAAAATTACACGAACTCTCCTAATAAGACAGACACAGGCCAAAATCAAAAGCCTGAAGGACACCAGGACAATAAACCAACTGGTTTCCCTATTTGTGGCGTCTCATACTATATAGAAAAGAAACTAATTTTCCTGTCGTGATTTGCTCTTCCAAAAGAACCATCTGTTACCTGGTATTCAGTGATTTTTTTTTTTTTCAATTGGGGAATTGGAGGAGGGGAACAGCGTTGGGGAATCGGGGAAGGGGAACAGACAAGTTGCTGTCCTTTTGTTCTTCAGTCTAGTTGCAGAGGACGTTGCTTCACTGGCCCATGTTGGTATCGTCATTGCACTCTTCCCAGATGAGGCAGATCGATCACCGGCCTCTGGATGGTCGCTCACCGCAGCTACTGGCAGCTCGTGCTGGCTGCTGGCCATTCACACTGGCTGCCGGCCACTCACTGTAGCCCATGGCAGCCCACTGCAGCAGGGGCTGCAGCCTACTCTGTCACTGGGGCTTGCACAGCCCAGCTCTAGGTGGAGCTGTTGTTAGCTGTAGAGGGCAGTGTCACTGGCCCCCATATCTGGGATCCGAACCGGGGTCACTGGCATCCCAAACCAGCTCTTAACCAATGCGCCACTCGGTCGGCCCTCAGTGACCTTTTAAGTTAACTAAAACGGCATGACATGAACATTCAAAGGGGACCTCCAGTTTAACATGGTAGGTCAAACACATCCTACCTCTGCTTCTTCCCAAGGCACCTCTAAAATAACAGTAGAAGGAGAAGGGGATTAACTCACAATAACTAAGAGAAAGGAAGAGATGACAATATTTTGAAGCTAGAAAACAGATGTCCAGCTGACTCAGCAGACCAAAAAAGCTGAAAATTCTGGCAACGGTGGAGGGGTTCCAAGAAACAACTTCAGACTGAAGAAATACAGAAAGGCTCAGGAGTCGGTGACCCCAGGTATCACTGAAAGAGCGTAACCAATTGAACTGAAAACAGAAAAACACCACACTGAGTGGGGGAACTAAGTGCAAGTCTACATGACACTCCCCAGGGCTCCCCTCAACTTGTGGCGCCTAAGGTGCCAAAAGCCAGGCTTGAATCTGCGACACAGGAGCTGACCACCTGTGATTTAATTACTCTACAGTATGAGCAGGCACTCAAAATACATGATACTTCAAATAAATGTTACAGAGAACAAAAATAAAAACACACCAAAAAAGGAATTTGGAAGAAAAACAGGAGAAAAAAAAAAAGGGCATGAAGAAAACATAATGGGGAAAAAAACACACCCTATTCTCTGAGAAAAAATAGAAGCTATTACATAAAACATAAAAGAATAGGACACTATTTTTAAAAGTTCAGAGGACAAAATAGACCTTTAAGATATGAAGTCTAACATCCGAATGAGTTCTAGAAAGTGAGAACAAAGAAGAAAATCAAAGAACATTAAAAATATTTTTCCAAAACGGAAGGCCATGAATTTCTAGATTGAAAAAGCCAAGTATCCAGAACAAAAGATGAAAGTGACCCATATGGAAGCATGTCATTGTGAAATTTCAGAGACTGATGAGAATGAAGAGAAAATCCTAAAAACTTTCAGAAGAAAAAAAAACAAAAGCCAGGTCCCATAACATGAAACCAGAATGGCCTCAGTGGTTAAGAATGGAACGATCTCGTCAAAATTCTTAGGACATTATTCATTACAACCTAGAATTCTATGTCATGCCAAAAATATTAATCAGGAAAAAAATAAAGATTTTTTTCATATATGCAAGCCTCAAAAAACATTAATTTCCCATGATCTTTTTAAAAAAAGCTCCTAGAGAATGTAAGCCATTAAGACATCCCCTCTGTAAGAAGTTAAGATTTCTCTAGGGAATTAAAAGCTAATCTTATGCATGTTAAGTCAACAGAGCAGCCATCAATTTCAGAAACACAAAATTTTACAAGTGTTGCTGGACAACTGGTAAAAACTCTTTAAGGAATCAGAAGCATTTAAAACTGAAGATTTCAGGGCCGGCCGGGTGGCACAGTGGTTAAGCACTGGCTTCGGAAGCCAGCAGCCCCGGTTCGGGTCCCACATATGAGGGCCAGTGATACTGCCCTCAAAAACAAACAAACAAACAAACAAAAACTGAGGATTTCACTATGAAGTTCCAAGAAGACCAACTTTGAAACTTTTGCATTAGGAAAACATTTGGTTTCAGTAAAGCCTGTCCATTTCTGAAGAAACGCATACACGTATACACCTTAATAAACCTGGGTATTTCATAGCAAAAGTGAGGTTGGCACAGTACTCTACCAGCTAAACACTGCTATACTAGTTAATGAAAACAATTACATCCCACAAGTTCACTACTGGTTTTTCCCTTTTCAAGGAGTCACATTAACAAGGAAACTTGTTACATATGGGAATGCTACACTGTATATAAAACTTGGCTATTATAAGTCATAATGTCCTCTTTTGCTTATTTTTCACTCATTAACCTTATTTTAAATTACGTAAGAAAATATAATGTGAGGATAAGGTTCTTTTATTTTCACCCAAAAGTGCTACTCCTGAGACCAGCATATTTCAACTGCTGATTTGGTTTTGTCCCTAACTTCCACTGCAACAAAATCACAAGCCTTTTTTTTTTTATTCACTGACAGAATTGTAATCACCTAAAAGTTTTGTGAATGCCCCTAAAAATCAACGCCACTTTCGATTTTTAAAAATATTTTCTCATATTTGTTTTTTTATTGTGTTCTACCATGTCCAATATGTATGGCCCCAAAACTTTATCACAAGTTAAGGCTGTGGTGTTTGGAAAACAATAAAAACAAATTCATGAAAAACCAGCTTAAAACCATGCTTTTAGAAGAACACTTCAAAGTCTAAATTACTATGTATTAGAAGGAATGTAACTATCCCAGGATAAGGTTTTTCTGCATCATTTGCTTTGCATACATTGTGCATGAACACACACTATCTGAGTGTGAATCCAATGTATTGCTTTTCACATGAGTCTTGTATCCACTTATCACTTCCTAACAGCAATGTAAGACTCCTATGAAAATCCAAGTCATCATCTATGTTGTCTAAAAAAGGCGTGTAACAGATTACACGCTTAGACCCAGCCCAGCAGCTATTCTCAGAGTCAGCAAGGCAAAGGGTGATGAGCAATTAATTACACCAAATGCAAGAACCCTAACCGCTTTCTACATCCAGTACTCATGCTAGAAGGATTCAATTTGTTATTTCCTACTTTCACCAATGACCTTCCTGGCCCCCTTGCATTCGAGTATCAGCAGTATTTATCGCCACCTCCCATCTCTCATTATTCCCACACCAGAAAGAAAAAGTATATACGCACCTTAAAATCTGTGTTATTGATATATTCAAATACCAAAGCTGGTGTCTTTGACTGAAAGAGAGAATATAAATGCTTATTAAATATTCGAACAAACATAACTTTGCTTCTGTTGCACTGGCCCATCCTCAAATCCCGCTTAGATGAAAAAGATCCACTCATCAGGGGAGACTATTCAGAAAGTATCCCCTTGAAGTTTTATGATGTCTGGAATTTGCTTCAAAATAACAGGATGGTGGGCTGTGGGTGGGGTACAGATGAAAAGTTGGCCGTGAGCTGATGAACTGCTCGAGTTGGGTGATGTGTGCAGGGAGGCTCTTACACTAGTCACTTTATTTTTGTAAATGGTGGCAAATTTTCATAATAAAGTGGGTTTGTGTTTTTTTTTTTTTAAGAGATGTACTTTCTGACCAACCTGTCCAGTGAGCCTGACATATTATGTGAAGATTTATACTCTGCAGTGTTCCAGTTTGCAAACTACAAAAGGAGCTACATGTTTTCATCTTGATTTTAGCAAGCAGAATTGTCACAGGTCCTGGGAATCTATCAATGGTCTTTTCAGGATCCAAAAGGAAAATACTTGTGATTATCAGTAAACTATAATGTGAAATTACTGCCTTGGCTAGAAACCATTAGAGAATATCTCACTTTGTAAAGTGGATGTGTTCCCCCTAAATCATATAGAATCAAGTATTTTCAAAACACTATAATCCTTAATGCAACAAGCACAAAATAGTCAAGATTTCCTTGTTGTAAATACACTTTCAAATGTCAAGTTTACTTAAGTAAGGTAAAATCATGCTAATTGGTAGTAATAAGCTTTCAAAATTGGGAGCAAAGCAGGGGATTAGAAGGGTTATAGATGGAAAAAATAATCATCTTGGAAACCTTTGCAGCTGGGAAGTTCTGCTGAAGGGGGCGGGAGAACATTACCTATGAACAGGCCACAGTGATGCACAGAGGTCTGGGCCAGGACAAGCAGCAGTCCTGGTCAGAGGGTTCCTCACTGGCCCACAGTGGAAAGGGTTTCATCAAAACCATCAGGTCTCTACAGGTTGGGAGCAAGACTGTTCCTCTACCAGTTAGGGGATGAGGGTTCCCTGTCAGTTTTCGTCCATGTCAATTTACTTGTTACATATTATGTGAAATACACACGCGTTAAGTAACAAATTACAAAAACAGTAAGACAGCTATTACTAAATTCTGTTAGTCATTATAAAATCAATCTGCGTGGATCAGACTAGCATGTATTTTTAACGCCAATTAGATAGAACCTAGCATATAACCATCTTTCCTTCTCAGTCTTTTCAGGGTCCAAAATAAAAAAACCCAAAAACCTTTCCGTATTCATCAGTTTAAAAGCACTGTGTAACCTGGGGCAAATTACATAACGTCTGTAGACTTCAGTTTTCTCATCTATACAATGTGACAACGTGGACCCCACTGGATTGTTATGAAGACCAAACGATGTGATACAGTTAAGCACTTAGAACAGTGCCTGGACCACAGTAAGTGCTCAGTGCATGTTAGCTCCCACATTATGATGAGGATGTCTTTAGCAAACAGAAGCAAAGGCCTTCTGTTAAATAAACAGAAGCTATCATGAGGGAACAAGGAAATACTTGGGGTACAACAGGTGACGAACAGAAATGGAATAGGAAGTGGTATAAAAGTGGTACAAAAAACCCTTAGCTAATCATAAACACTTAAGGTTAGGTCACTCCCCAGGAAGAGGAAAAAAATTAAACAGCACATCTAAAATGACTAAAATTAAGCATTTTAATAAAAACATTTCAGTTGTATCCGCATATCTAATGTGACCCCTAATGGTGGATGCTGCATTATAAAGACAAGTATGAGAAACAGCAAGATCGCTTCCTCCAAGGGCTGTGGGGCTGTGACCTGCTCAGCTCTCTCTGCCAGATGTGCTTATGGAAATATTTGATATTTCCTTCTATAAACCCAGATTTTCAAATGTCAGGCTTACTTAAGTGAGGTAAAATAATGCTAATTGGTAGTAATAAGCTTCAAAATTGGGAGAAAAGCAGAGGGTTAAAGATGTTTAGCAAATGTTTTTGTGAGGCTGAATCAAAATAAGGAGGTAATAAACCTGGGGCAGGGACTTTTCTATATATTACACATTTTTAGGATCCACAGGAGTGGTGGTAGCTATTTTCTCATTGGGCCACCATGATGTTTTCTGGTTTGCAAAATCATTCAGGAGTATAGACAAACACACTCATCCTCACTATATAATGATATTTCTCTTGATTTTAGGTTCTGTGTCACCCACAGTCAGTCTCTCTCTCTCTCTCTCTCTCTCTCTCTCTCTCTCTCTCTCTCACACACACACACACACACACACACACACACACACACACTCTCCCCCAACTAGCAGGCACCTACCACAGGGTCCTTCACAGTGTCAATCAGCTTAATGATATTTGTTCCACCACGAAGGTTCTCCAGAATCTTAACCTCCCGCTTTATCTTCTTTTTCTTCACTGGCTTAAATACACAAGAGTAATCAGAAGTGAGACTCCCTTTAAAGTTAAATAAAACTTTAAAATGATTTTAGCTAATCAAATAGATATTGCACTATCATGTACACCGTGCAATGTTAAAGAGCATGCCTAAATTGGAAGACAAAGAAATTGAGATAAAATGGACCTGTCCACAAGAACTTAGATTAAGTTAAATAATTTACAGACTTAGAGCTTATGTGTCAGATCTTTAAGTGGCTACATTTAGGGCACTTACAAATTTTGAACACCCGTGTCACGCTTTAAAAATAAAATGCTTACTGGTAACTGCCAAATGGAAAATGCTATAGCTCTGAACAGCTGTATATCATGCACCCACAAATGGAAAAACTTCAACAAAATGGTGAAACACCTGCTCTTCCAATGAGTTACACATGTAGTTTTGCCTTCCAGGAGTGAAGATCAGTTACAAACTTGTTTCCCAGCTGCTGGCTCCCATTTCCTGTTGCCACTCCCATTTCCTTAATACCTAGAATCTGAAATCAGCACCGAGCCAGTAAAACTTCCCAACAGATCCCATCCTTCTACAGAAAGAGATGACAGATCAGCAAAGGGGAAAACGGATCTCTGATACAGCAGTGATTGAAAACCCCTGCTACCTGCTAACCTTTCAATCTGCTGGACAGAAAATTAAAGACCTTAGTCAGAAATACATCATTACATGTGTTACTTCTTATCTTAAATGGGCTACGGAGTTTGAAGAAAATAAGAATATCACAATCCATTATGTTTTATCAAGCACTCAGCAGTCACTGGCACATAGTAGGTACTCAATAAATGTTGTCTTTATTATTTTCAAATTTTTACTTAGTATTCATTTGTAATAGATTCAGACAAGTGGAGCTATTTGCCCAAGGTGACAGCTAACAGTCAAGAGTGGGGGCAGTTATCAAATCTAGATAGTCTGACTCTGCAGGCCTCACTCCTAGCCCCTATGCTTTCCTTTCCCAAGTGTGGCTACATAACGAATGTAACTAAGGAAAAGCAGTAGTAGTCCACCACTGAGACACTGTTAAAATAGCACTGGCCAAGAGGGGCCGGGGGCTTTGCCATGAAACGAGATTTAAAAAGCCTGTGTATGCGTACGTGGCAGTGGTGTGTGTGTGTGGGGGGGAGTGTAACATATACACATGTCAGAGAAACCCTCAGCTGTCGTTGGTCACTAAGCTACAGGTTTGAAAACACAACAAAACAGTCAGGGAGACGACGATGAAACATAGATCACCTGCACCACCTGTAACAAGGTGCACAACTGAGAGGCTGGAATCTAGTGCATCCTTCCAAGCCAGCGGCCCACGACCATGCCCACTCCACTTTGTCAGGGTTCCCAAAACAGACCTGGCTACTGTGTCTCTTGCCCGTCTTCACTTGGAATCTCACTCCTTATTCTCTTCTTCATAATTAGGGAGTTCAATACATGAAGCACTCAAACATGAAGTGCAACTTAATCAAAAAATAGCCAGAGAAGGACATTCTTCAAAATAAGTAGCCTGTAAGCTTCAAAAATGTCTGTGTCATGAAACACACACACAATGAACAACTGTCCCAGATTAAAAAGATAAGACAACGGAATGTAACACATGATCTGGGATTTTCTTCTACATCAAGAACATTTTAAGAACAACTGGCAAATGCAAATGGGGACTACAGATTACCTAATCGTGTTATAGCAATGTTAACACTTTGTAATCGGGCATAAAAAGCTATATGATGAGTTTACTCGTTTCCCGCAAAAAATGTGGTTAATTTCTGACTTTTGATCATGGCACTGTGGGATCATGTAAGAAATTGTCCTTATTTTTAGGAAATACACACTAAAGTAGGCATGACTGCAACTGCCTCTCAAGCACTTCAAAAAAACACGTAAAATAAATGTAATTATATATGTATACATGTACAATATGTGTGTATATATATATGAAAGAATGAGAGTGAAGGATAAAGCAAATGTAACATTTGAGAAATCGGGGTGAAAGAAACATGGGGATTCTTGTAACTTTTCTAAGTCTGAAATTATGTCCAGAAGTTCAAAGAAAAATTAAAGCTGGCTACTACATCTATGAATTCAGCCAATGCTATAAGCATATTCAATGTAAGAAAAATTCTAAAGTTGTCATCCACTACAGGAAAGCAGTTATACATCTGTGGAAGTGGTATCAGAGGGATTTTAAAAAAAATATCACCACCACATCCAGAAGTCTGGATACACCAAAAGCCCCTCTCCTCCTAACAGCATAGGGGTAACCCATTAAATAAGTTGCTCTTATGACAATGCCCCACATAAAGCTTTGCTTTGCTCTCCCGTTATTCAGCAGCAGGTCAGGTGGGCACATTGTTCCTGGACACCCCGGTTAAGATGAAGGTATCTTTCATTATGTCTAAAGGTAACTCAGAGCAAGTGAAGCGTGTTTTGCTGCTCAATTATCACCTGGCCAACAAGTTCCCAAACAAGAGACTGGAGACAGCAGGGCAACTGAAGTGGCACAATGGAGTCACGCAGCAGCTGGAGTCCTAACATACTGACCAAAAGACCAAGAGATTGTACAAAAGGAAAGTGTCCTCCATGCCTCTCTGAAGCATGGGCACCTATTCTCTACGGGAACCAGGATACAGGTAACTCCCTTTAGCCTCAACTTACTCCTCTGAAAGTGGGAGATGCTCCAGAAGCTAAAAAGCCAATGAGCACCCGGGGAGTGAAAGTGATCCCTTTAATTCTACAAACAGAACTGGAGAGAAAAAGCTAAGATTTATAAGGGAGGACCCTTGCATCATTCTAAGGAAACATCATGAATTTCACAGAAACAAGGACACTCTGACCCCCTAGCTCGACGTTTGCAATCATCCACCACCATTAACACAAAGTGGAGAAAATACAAACATTTCCCTGACAACCTCATAATTTCGTCTCGCATGCTACAAGTCTCTCCCAACTAAGGTTCATTTATCACAACTCAGATTATCTGTTTAAAAGATTCTTACTGAATCAGCTTAGTTGTTTTCCAAACTAAAAAAAATTCTTTTTTGAATTTTTTACTGAAAGTATAGTAGAGAAAATGGCAAAAAGCTAAAAAACAGAAATTCAGTATTAAATCAAGATTCAAAATAAATTAATTTGGGCACACACCTTGAAGAGAATATTTAAAGGGAAAAAAACTCATTTAAAATTTTCTGTGCATAAGCTCTGAAAATAAAGCAAGCAAGAGGGAAGAGGGAGAGAGGAAGAAAGGGAGAAAAGAAGAAAGGGGGAAAGAGGGGAAGGGAGGACAGAAGTACTTTCCAGAAGGTGTCTGCCCACATGGTGAAGAGTCCCAGTTATTCGGAAAAACCTTGTTCAATGTAATCCAAGAGTAGAGTACTTTCTCTTTCCCTATTTACCAACATTTACAAATTTTAAAACAAACAGCAAATTCAGTGATGGGATGCTTGGAAAGACAAAAGCTGATAGTCAGTAATCTGTCCTATTTATTTACTGAGAGCTGTTTTTTAACATTTATTTATTTATTTATTTATTTATTTATTTATTTATTTATTTATTTATTTATGTTTTTGAGGGCAGTGTCACTGGCCCTCATATGTGGGACCCGAACTGGGGCCGCTAGCTTCCCAAGCCAGCACTTAACCACCGCGCCACTCGGCCGGGCCGGCCCAGAGAGCTGCTTTTTAGAAAGTCAGATCTAAGAATGATTTCAACTACTAGCATTTAATTATGACTGACTATATAAAATAACATCTACCAAAGGTGTAAGAATTATGACCCCAATAAATCTCAGCAAATATTAACAGGAAAGTCCCATTTTAATTTATTTTCATTTCAAATGAATTGATAAATTCGAGACAGGCAGGGGCTATAGCTCAGAACTTTCAATCCTGGGTTTACTTTTATTCCACTACCAAAGCAACAATTGCCCCACTAAGATAAATTTCATCATCTGCAATAAATAACTACCCAGAACACTGATTGCCAGGAGTATAGGATACAGTAAGGAAGACAGTTCAGTCTGGATGATGGCATTTATTTTATTATTTTGGTAGCATCTCTAAATTCCACTGGAACTGACCTAAATATAAACATTATCTGAGCAATGTTATTTTTTCACAGCAACTTCTCCCCCCCAATCTTTCAAGTCTCATCTTTCCAATTACATTATCAACTCCTTATGGGTAACTTATTCTCAGGATTTAGTTGGTTTTGTTTTGTTTTTTTAAATATAAAAAGGTGAGGCATACAGCAGGCCTTATGAAACTCAGCGAGAGAATGGGACCATCCCTTCTACTATTGGTTCTGTCCCTTAAAATCATTCACTTGGCCTAATTGAAATACTGTTATTATAACTGTATTTTATTGCTTTCTAAGTGCCAGGCAGTTTAAAGCACATTTTAATCTACATTTACTATAGTATTCTGAGATGAGTATTTTAAATGCCATTTTACAGGACACTGAGGCACAAAGTTTAAATAAATAATTGCTCAAGATCACAGAGCTTCTAAGTGCTGGAATTAACATCTGAACCCGGGCCATCTATTTCCCATGCCATACTCTCCAAGGAAAGAAAACAGCTTTGCAAGATTACTAAAACACTATCATCTATACCTATCCATCTATTTATATCTCATTTTATTCTTCCAACAACACTGTGAGTTAAACAAGAAAGGTAAGTGTATATACCCTTTTTACAGATGGGAAAACAAGAGTCAAGTGTTATAAATGAAGCTGTTTCTAGACCCCAAGTCTTCTGCCCTCCATTTATAGCACTTCTTACACTATGCCACCCTGATTATGAGGTGGCAGATCCTAAAATTAGGCTCTAGAGGCTATTTGGAGCCATGCTCTACACATGAAAATGGGTACTTTATAACAAGACATTCTTTTCACACATAGTTCACGCTCCAAAAAACTCTAATATATTAAAGGGATAAAACTGTTAACCAAAAATATCTGGCAAGTGATCACGATGAGACTTAGAGGAACTGTATAGGTTAAAAACAAAGTATAAAAACACTGGTTATTAAAGCTTCAAACCAAGAAAACAAAGTACTATTTCACTTATGCATTACACATGCTGCTGTGGATACAAATCAGAGCAGCATCAGTACAGCTTTCCTGGTATTGATCTAGTCCACACTTCAACCAGCAATCCACCAAAGGACAGCATTTCCTTTCAGAAGAACAGCTCCAAAACTCACTAGAAACAAACGAATTTGACTTCTTGTGAGTGTTCGTCAATCCCTCCAGCACATCAAAAAGTCAAAGATCCAGCAAATGTCCTAACTTTGCCCCTCACACCTACCACGACTCCATGACAGGAACAGCGGGTCCTAAGCCTTGTGCTTTCACCCTGACCACGTGGCGCTGAGCAAACCACCTGCTCTCTCTGGGTATTGCTCTTAACTTCTATTCAGGAAATAATTTAAAGGATCTCAAGGACCCCAAGAAGGGCTAAAATGCACACACAATTGGTGCTCACAAAATGCTAAAAGTGGTCCAAAATGGCCAAAGGCTTTTATCTGTGTACACCTTCCACAGAGGTACTACAAAGGAACTGAAAAATTGATTTTTCAGAATCAAAAGAAGAAACTTTAAGCACTAACGAGGATTTCTGCCCTACAGTATCATCCCTTACCATTTCTCCCTTATTTCCCTCTTTTCGCATCAAAATAATTTCTGCCAAAAAAGATATAACCAACCATCTTATTGACTGGTAGTTTTAGGATTTCAGCCTCTGAAGTTCACTTGACAGACAGTAAAACTTTGCTCACCAATTTCTAAATTCCTAAAACCTCTTAATAACCAATATGTTATGGTCAACAAAATCCTTAGGAATCTACTACTGATGCCAATTAAATGATATAAAAAAATTCCTCTGTGGTCATTCATCAACTAACCACTCTCATATATTGGAAATATTATTGGAAATGTTACTGATGAAAAAGGAAGACAGCTCCTGTCCTCAAGGAATGTACCTTCTATCTCGGTTGCTATGTGCACATTAATACAGAAGTTCCTTCCTGCATTGAAATATAGTACGCCTACATAAAAAGGAAGCTTTTTCTAGATTCCTCCAAATTATGAGCAGCTGGTACTCTGTTAAGGACCTAATTTCCTATGACCAGATACCACAATAGCAGATATTAGTCATAATTTCTATCTATCTGAACAGAGGAGTACAACTTTGGATAAAGACCCTGGTTTTTTGGGTTGTTTTTTTCTTAAATCTACTTTAATCCAGCCTGCCAGAATGAGAAAACCAAAATAATACCATTAGGAGTTTCTTACCCTATCCTTCAGACAGAATGAAATCTGGATAGAAATGCCACAAGGCTTTGAAAACCAGAGAAATGAGTCTAGTTCTCACCAGCGGAAACAGGGTTCAGGCTGCACCCTGGAAAGAACGCGCATCGAAAAGAAACAAAAAACACTTCATTAACTAGAGCATTAACGGGCCTCCCAAGTCTTATTCCAGAACACTGGAACGTGCGCTGTGCTTGACGTTAAGACTTTACAATCCAATGCTAAAATGAACAGTAAGACAGAAGAAATAGGAAACAGGCATTCTGGACAAGGGTCATTTCAACATAGTGGTATTAGATGAGGTTCTTTGTACTTTGATTTCTCATCTGTAAAAATAACCTTCAGCTTCCATACTGGGTTCCCTAAACATATCCTGAGAATCTCTACAGCAGAGGAAAAACCTACCCAGCAACTGATGTCATAAAGTTCTCCAGAAGGATGACTGAAGAGCAATGTGATAACTTCCTAAATGAACATACTGTTACTTATATGTCCACCTGGACACCTGTTCCTTTCAAAAAAGACCCCAGGAAGTTGCACTTATTCTGAAAATGTTTATAGACAACTTTCTGGATTTGCTTTGGAGTAAGTAGTTCATTCTTCTGAATGCACAGCAACAGAATATGGATAATCCTAATTTCATTTATGCCTTGCTTACTTCCTAGAAAGATTGTAAGCAGCTTATATTAAAAACATTTATGCTTATGTATAAAAGAAAAAAACTGTATGATTTCCCCAAGTGACCTCTCTGAAAGGAACATTTCTTTAAATATTTACACTTGTAAAGACCTGTGACTTTGTAGGTACCATTTATATTTAGGGAAGAGGGGAGTCGAACTCCACATCAGTTTCTCCCTTCTCACCCCCAGTGTTTCTGACAGCACAAAGAATTTATTTCTCTCTACTGCAATTCTGCTTCTTCATTGCTAGGCTGGGACAGTACTAAGAGTTGATCACTTTTCTGAAAGGTGATTTTCAGACAATGTAAACCTGACCTCTCACATTAAACAGGGACACAGCTGCCCTAACTCCATCCTTGAAACAGAAAAACAAAAACAGTTTTTCACCCCACATATTTATTCACAGAGAACTCTGTAAAATGGCCACATTGAAAATCTTGCATCTGTAGAAGTGCTTGGATTAATACTCTTTGGTCTTCTCAATATTTCATAAATTACATGCACATGCATTAAATGATCTGGCAATGCTGAGAACCCTTCACAGATTCTAATAATTGCTTTATAGGGCATCCTATAAAACACTGTTAAAGCTACACAATCAGATATCTGAGAATTTAGCCAACACTTCATGCTCATTATGATCATGTCTTAAAGGAAAAAAAAAGAGAGATTGTGTCTTCATCTAGAGATGACAAAAGGTCAAACATGCTGCTCAACCAAACACTCAGACTATGCTATTCCAATTATTATTTTATCGATTGTAAGTGCACTCATCTACTGCTCCCCATTTCACTTTTACTGGTTGATGATCAACAATAAACCTTCCGGCATTACCGGCTCACTACATCTACCCCACCTGCAACTTTGGTCACCAACGAAGAAACAAGTGACTATCCACGGAGATGTTCCTCTCTACTCAGGCTGCAAACTCATCTTTGAAGCAACTCCCCTTTTTTCCCAACATTATTTCTGGGATAACTTAGAGCACCAAGAGTAACCAAACAGCGCTCAAAGAGCCCCTGGAAGGAATGATGGGATCCTCATGAAAAGGCTTTTCTTTCTTCGGAACACCTACTTACTTTGTAACAAATGGAGGCCCTTCCGAATTTCACTCTGGGAGCTGTAATTACATTTCAAACAAGGACGTTCCTGAGCCATCATGATGCCTCAATTTGAAATAGGTCTGCATATTTTCTTGCAAGTTCACAGGAAAATGGGGGTGGGAAGAGCAGTGGGGGTCTATCACACAGAAGATACGGAACACAAGCGCTTGAGCTGCTCCTTCTACAGTAGTTTGTATCCTTTCGACCTGCGGAGTGGGGGAAACAACATGCAATGCCCCTCATGAGACACTCACCTTGAGAATTTTCACCACCACTCTCTCATTGTTGGTGATGTTGATGGCCTCAAACACTTCACTATACTTCCCCCGACCAAGTTTTCGAACCAGCTGGTAATCATCTTGATTCCTGTGAAAGGCGAGAGGGAAACATCAATGCCAGGATTTGGGGATTCACCAAGCCCGTGCCCACACGACGCCCCCACCCAGCTAACCAGGCACTTGGCCGGGTGTGCACATCACGCCCTCAAGGAAAAGCCACAACACGGACTTGGCTGCCTTCCCTCTGCCCAGCGCTCCTCACCTAATGGGGGTCCCTGGTAACTGGGGGCGGGGATGAGGCGGGCCGGCAGCGCTCGGTGCCCACCTACACGGGGGAGCCCGGCGTGCGCCCTGCAGACTCGCAGGTGGGCCCCCCTCTGCCCGGCGCGCCCCGAAGGCGACAGCGCCAGCGTGGAGAGTCTGGACGCCTTTTAAACATCTCCTCCCACCCAGCCTCATTTCATCAAAAAAAAAAAAAAAAACCCTAAAAAGGCTGAAAATTCTAAGAGCTCGGGAGGGCAGCTGCTGACTTGCCACCCCACTAAGAACCCAAAGGTGTGAGACGGGAGGGCTGCCCCCTGCCGACCCAGCGCTTGTCCCCGGGGCGCGGGGCGCGCGGCAGGGCGGGGGGCCGGGCCAGGCTCGGCCTCGCGCCCCGGACCCCAGGGCGCGCCGCCGGGGGCGCAGAGAGGGCCCGGCGGGGGCGGCGGCGGCTTTACCCCCAGCTCGGGATGTGCGCCTCGTAGTCCCAGTACTCGCGGCTCCTCAGGCTGTTCACCTCGGCGTAGACCCGGGCCCTGCTGCCCGCGGCCGGGCCGGGCATGGCGGGCGGGACCGGGGGGCGCCGCGGGGAGGCCGCGCGGCGAGGGGCGCGGGGCGGCGGGCGCGGCAGGCGGCGGGGGAGGAGGAGCAGGCGCGCGGCGGCGGCGGCGGGCGGCCACGCCAGGCCGAGCCCGCGGGGGCTGGGGGCGCGGGGGGCGCCGGCCGAGCCGGCCCGGCCCTGGAGCGGCCGGCGGAGCGGGCGGCGCTCGCGCTCCGCGGCGGCCTCCGCTGAGCTCGCTGCCCCGAGGCGACGGCGACCGCAGCACCCGCAGCGGCAGCCGCCGGCCGGGGAAAGGGGCAGCAGCGACGGCGGCGGCGGCGAGGAGGAGGAGGAGGAGGAGGAGGAAACCCGGAAAAGGGCCGCGCTCACTAGGAGCGGCCACCGCCCGGCCCGGGGCCGCCCAGGCTCACAGCGCCCCCTGCAGCGCGGGGGGACCCGCAGGGCGGCCACGCCCCGGCCCGGCCACGCCCCAGCCACGCCCCCGGCTCCGCCCCCGCTCCGTCGCCCAGACCCCCACTGCCAAAGCTCCCCATCCTGTCTGGCGCGACGGTCACAGGGCCTCCCGCACCCGCAGCCTGTTGCCTTCGAGCCTGACTCCTCGTATACCCCTCTCCCAAGCCCTCCACCCTCTAGTCGTCCAGCGTTTCCTCACCCCGACTTCCATCCCGAGCGAACCCTGTTCTGACATCCTGTCACCCAAACTGTTCCCATCCAGTCCCCTCTCCGATGATGACTCGCTCTTATCACTCAGAACGTCCCCCACCTCAAAGTTCCTCCATCACTACCAGAGACACCCCCTCTTCCCGGTTGGATCCTGCCCTGTCGTCACCCATAGGTCCCTCCAAGACTCCTCTCTCCATCCAGAGCCTTCCTCGCGAAATCCTTCCCTGATACTTTACGCCAGGTTTTGTTCCAGAGCCTGGTCTAAGAGCCCTCCGCATGTTCGGTTCCATCGCTGGGTTCAGCGGGGGTCAGCCAGGTTGCTCACTGTAAAGTTCCTATTGGTCCCTCTGTAATTAAAAAGCGGTTTATGAGGAGACACGTGGAGACCATGTAACTACCCAGGTTTTGTTGGGGAGGATGAAGAGCAGAAGAGTCGTGCGAGTCCGGCCTGAAGCGACAGGCTAGGGGTTGGGCATGGACTGTGGGCAGGAAGCTAAACTTTGGCTATATTGTTATGTTGTCTTCAGCCCTTAACACTTTTCTCTCTTTGAACTTCTGGGCCTTTCTCTGGTCTTCTGTTCCCATCCTAAATCCTTTATCAACAGAACTTCCACATTCAGCCCAGGTTGTTGTGACTCCAATCATCTTCCACATTCTGTTTTCTAGATGAAACCCTGCTTCCTTCTTCTTGACATAGTTAAGAGCACTGATTGTGGAGTCAGATCCACCCAGGTTTGAGTTTCAGCTCTACCACTTACAAGCTGTGTGACCTTGGGTCAATGACCTAACCTCTCTGGGCTGTAGATTTTATGGCGTAAAAACAGGAATGGCACCTACTTCCCAAGGCTGTGGGGAGAATTGGACAAGGTAAACCATGCAAAACACTTAGAGCAGGGCCTAGCAGATAACAATTGCACAATATTATTATTACCAGACCAGAACCTTTCTTTTATTACTTTTCCCTCCCTGAGACCATCACAAGCCCATCTTTTGGTTCCTTCCATCCTCCAAGCTTGACCCCCTCCACCCCTTCCACCCCCACCTTCCCATGCCTGACTCCTTATTCTTTTTTATTTTTTTTTATTTTTTTAGCTGAGCAATCCTTTTTTATTTTTTTAGCTGAGCAATCCTGCCACCTGTTGCCAGCACAGCAGCAGCTCAGCTCGGATTGGGCATTGAACTGCTGTTGCTCAGAGCTCAGCTCGCACTCTTGAGCGAGCTCTTAAACAACTGAGCCACTCAGCCGGCCCCCAAGTCACCTTTAAGTTCACTTTAAATGTTAGAGTTAATACTTCTCCGTCTCAGCACCCTATCCACATCCTGAGAAAACTAGCATATTTTCTATTATTTACTTGTCTCCTAGGTTACCGTCTGTCTCCTCCACTGTAAAAACAGCATGAGAACAAGGACTGGGTCTGGGTGTTCACCACTGGCTCCCCCAGCATTTGCCACAGTTGGGGACTTTCAATGTATATTCAGTGATACCCACTTATTAATTCCAAAGGGGAACCTGGAGGTCACCACTTTAGCCATGAATCAAACTTATCATCGATAAGGGACCAACTGGCCCTCTGATGTGATATACCGAGAAGGGACATGACATCTCCCCAAAATGCTTAACTTGAATCTCATCACAAGGACACAATCAGACAAATCCAAACTGGGAGACATTCTACAAAACATCTAGCCTGGACTACTAAAAAAATATCAATGTCACAAGAGAAAACAAAACAAAACTCTGAAGTCGTGTCCTTGAGATGCAACTAAAGAAGTATAGGGCCGGCCAAGTGGCGCAGTGGTTAAGCGCTGGTTTGGAAAGCCAGCGGCCCTGGTTCGGATCCCACATATGAGGGACAGTGACACTGCCCTCTAAAAAAAAAAGAAGTATATAATTCTGGATTTGATCCTGGATGAGAAAGGCAGGAAGGGAGGGCAGAAAGAATACAGCTAAAAAGACACACTATTGGTTCTACTGGGGGAATATGAATAGAATATGCATATTACATGATAGTTATCAATGTTAAATGTTATGAGTATGAGATTATATTGTGGTTATGCAGGATAATCTCTTGATCTTAACAGTTACATGCCAAATGTTTAGGGAAGAAGTATCATAGTATCTTGCAGCTTACTCTCCATTGGTTCTCCAGAAAAACATGTGTTCCTGCCTGAGGACACAAGCATACATGGGGAGAGGGACGCAGGTAGGAATAAGTGTTGACAATTGGAGAATGTAGTTGAAGACTACATGAGTTTGCAACTTTTTGGCAGATTTGAAGATTTTCAAAATAAAAAATGGAAGAAAATAAATAAAGCATTTACAGAATAAGTGGACTTTGGAATTTAATTCCCACACCTGCAAACCTCTCTAAATCTCATTCACAAGAGAAGACAGAGTCTCAAGCTGTTAATGCAGCCTTAGGATTTCTTTCTGATGAGCCTCTCTGAACTAGTCTAGACCAGAGTTTCTTAACCCTGAGCCCTTGGGTGAGCTTCCTGGGTTCCAGGAACCCCCAACATTGTGTGCAAAATTTGTAGGTCAGTGTGTGTGTGTGTGTGTGCGCGCGCGCGCACTCTTTCCTTAGGATCCATCAGATTCTCAAAGGAGGCCATGACCCAAAACTGGTTCCAAACCATTGGTCTAACTACTAGTCCCAACCCCAGCTGGGGCCCCATTCCTTGCTTCCACCCTCACCCACCTCTCTGGCTCCATCTCCCCTCCCTGCACCTTCCTCTCATCCTCACCACCTAGCCCACACCCATCTCACGTAACCTGCTCCCATACCTGTCGTGATGCCTAAGGATTCACCCACACATCACTCTGGTACAACAGGCTCCTGGATTTGGCTGACACTTCACTAACTCAGCTCTGAAATCTGTAGGCAGTCCTCCCACGGCCAATAGAGTATGTTTTTATGGTTTGTTGATAGGTAGGTTGGGCACTCCATGAAACTGGCAGAGACCCACCTCTTCTTCTTCCGGCCAGCCCACCATTAGTGTACTTGACATGAGTGAAGATGGGCAATTGGAGATGGTACCAATGCAATCCTCGCTGAAGGAGAAAGTTTCAGTTGCCTATGGAGGGAGACAGGCTGGTGACTCTGCAGGAGTGGGTGACAAGGCAGGGGGGTTCAGTGTACCAGGGTTGACTTCCCTTAATTATTCTGCGTGTGTGGGTTTGAAGGTGAGTATAATTTAGGGTTACATAGGAGGGATAGAAGAGGGCATCGTGAGTCTAATAGCCCAACAATTTTATGCCCCCCAATGCTATCCAAACAACCCCCTCCCCAAAACAAAACAAAACAAAAATTTTAAATTCTCAGAAGAACAGTTTCTACCTTCATAAGGCCCATTTCCAAAACATTTGAGAGGTTTCTAAGCTTTTATCCTGTATTACTGGTTCTAAGAGCCTAGCCTAAGAAAATAATGTTGATTATGATCAAAGAATTATTAACAGAGGTGACAATTTGTGTGTTCAATATCACTGAAACCTGCAAAAACCCTGAGGCTAAAACCCATTGAATTTACACTTTAAATGTGTGAATTGCATGGTATGTGAATTGTAGCTCAAGAAAGCTTTTAAAAAATTCTATGAGATTGGAGCTGTTGTAAGGGGCCCTGTTTTGCAGTTGAGGAAATTAAGACTCTAATGACATGGATAACTGAGGCAGAGCTGGGATTTGAACTCAGGTCTTTCTGACCACCTACTCCATTTCCTTAACCCCTTTCTGACTCAATATACCCACCCAAAGACATTCATCATAAAAATCATCATGGTTAAATCATGAAAATGTAAAACAACTTAAATATCCCTTATCGGACAAGTTAGATAATTTGTGGTATGTACCTACAGTGAACTATTAGGCATCATTAAAAATTATGACTATCAGGAATTTTTTTTTTTAAAGATTTTATTGGGGAATTGGGGGAGGGGAACAGCATTGGGGAATTGGGAAGGGGAACAGACAAGTTGCTTTCTTTTTGTTCTTCAGTCTAGTTGTGGAGGACGTTGTTTCATTGGCCCATGTTGGTATCGTCATTGCGCTCTTCCCGGGTGAGGCAGATCAGTGGCCGGCCTCTGGATGGTCGTTCACCACGGCTATTGGCAGCTCACGCTGGCTGCCGGCCGCTCACGCTGGATGCGGACCACTCACTGTAGCCCATGTCAGTCCACTGCAGCAGGGGCTGCAGCCTACACCGTCGCCAGGGCTCGCACAGCCCAGCTCCAGGTGGAGCTGTTGTTAGGTGTAGAGGGCAGTGTCACTGGCCCTCATATGTGGGATCTGAACAGGGCCGTTGGCATCCCAAAACCAGCTCTTAATGAATGCGCCACTTGGCCGGCCCAGGAATTTTTAGTGACAAGAAAAATCTTATTATATAGGGTTTTTTAATAACTGGCTTTTTAAAAGTTACACAAGTAATAGTGGTAAACAGAATAATGCCACCTTTCTCACTTTGCTACCCAAAGATATGTTTCCTAATCTCTGTAACCTGTGAATATGTGAGTGTTACTTTACATGGAAACGGAGACCTTAAAATTGCCATCAAATTAGGGATTTTGAAACGGGGAGATTATTCTGGATTGCCCAGGGTGGGTTTAATATAATCATGAGGGTCCTTATAAGTGAAAGAGGCAGGAGAGTCAGACAAGTAGATGTGATGATGGAAGCAAAGGTCAGAATGACATCATTACTGGCTTTCAAGATGGAAGGGGGCCATGAGCCAAGGATGGTGGGCAGCCACTAGAAGCTGGAAAAGGCAAAGAGATGGATGCTCAGCACCTCCAGAGGGAATGGCTGCCCTGCCAACACCTTGATTTCTGTCCAATGAGATCCACTTCAAACTTCTAGTCCCTTGAACTATAAGATAATAACTTTGTGTTGTTTTAAGCCATTAAGTGGTAATTTGCTACAGTAGCAATAGGAAACATATATATATATATATATATATATATATATATATATATATATATATATATTTACCAAACTTTTTTTTTTCAAGAAATTCAGAAGTCAGTGAGGTAAAAAGTTCAAGGTGCCCTTCTTTGCTTTCCACTTGCCATAGTTTGGTGTATATCCTCTCAGACCTTTTCCTATGCAATAAGAACATACACTACAACCTATAGTCTTTTGTTTTGTTTTGTTTTGCTTTGTCTCAGGATACCAAAATGTCCATATACTACATTTAGTAGGTAAGTTCTCAGGCCTTATATAGGGAAAGAACTGGAAGGAAATAGATGAAGTGCCTTTGGGTCTTGGAATCAATTGATTTTACTTTAATAATAACCAAAAATTACTAATATTTACAGGCTGTTGACTATCCTATTGACTAGTCCTTCCCCCAACAATTTGTGCGTTAATGGGGGCTTTTCACAGTTGGGAAAAAGTAGAGGACAGGGGTCTTGTGTTCTCTCTATAATCCAAGGAATCCACAGGGAACGCTGGACTCTCACTCTCCATGTCTCTGAGGCTCCAGGCAGGTCAATAAAATGTGTTCAGTAGGCCCCACTGGCTCTACTCCACCTGGGTGCATTTGCACACAACTTGTTGAGGGCTCTCACTTACTGATTTTGTATTTTTCCTCATCATCCTTACGGTGAGACCCACTCTGCCCTCCACCCAGAAAGTGCCCAGGAGGGGGCAGGAAGGGATGTGGCACAGCCTGTCCAGGCTAGAAGCGATAGAAAAAAATCTGCTGGTGCTCCAGTGGGTCCCCCCCTTTTTCTTCTTTTAGCTGAGCCATCCTTAGCAACATCTGTTGGCAGCTGAGCAGCAGCTCAGCTTGGGCTGGGAATCGAACCGGCAACCCTGTAGCTCAGGGCTCGCACTCTTGAGTGAGCTCTTAACCAACTGAGCCACTCGGCTGACCCTCCCCATTTTCTATTCAGCCTCTTCTGACGGGGAAAGCGGGCACATCTTTAGCCCCTGTCCCCCAACACCTTCCTATTCCCAGAAGGTCAATGAACTCAAACTCTTCTAACACTCTCAAGGAAGGATGGCTAAAGTCATTAAGCTAAAATGTAAATAACAGGGCTGGCTGAGTTGCGCAGTGGTTACGTGCTGGCTTGGGAAGCCAGTGGCCCCGGTTCGGGTCCCACATATGAGGGCCAGTGACACTGCCCTCCAGAAAAAATAAAAAATAAAAAAATAAAATAAAATGTAAATAACAGCTCTCCAAAAGGGATTTGCATTTTGGAAGGGTCAGGACTAGGAAATCTTGCAGCATGGATCCTTAATCCTGGAGTCACATGTGATGAAAAGTAGAGGGGGTGTTTCCGAAGGTGAGCAGTGCTTCCTTGAGGGCCATATCTACTCTGAATTTTCCGTGGGCTTTTGCAGGGGAGTGGGCTGAACTCTACAGCAGCAGGCAACGGACCCTCTGGCAAGGCCATCACATGCCACAAACACTCATCCTTTTCCTGCTAAACCACTCTTCAAATTGTCCAGAATCACCATCAACTAACTCCCACGTCCCATCCATCACCAAGTCCAGCTGGCTTTCTCTCCAGATGGCAGCTCACTGCCACCCTCCTGTCTTGATGCTGTAGCCTTTGCCTTGATGTAAGCCCACATCGACTCCTCTGGGGTTTCTGCAGGTCCTTTTCTGCAGGGGTATCTGGGCTGTCAGATATATCATGTGCTAACCCGGGGGTCCTTAACCTGGGTCAGTGGCTAGAACTCAGCAGGTTCATGAAATAGGATGAAAAAAATTACATCTTTATTCACTACACTCTAAATAAAATATAGCATTTCCTTCCATTATAAATGTAGTAAAAAAACAAAAACAAAAACAAAGCACAACAGTAGTAGCAGTACCTGTGAATTTGCCACCAGTAGAAATCGCAGATATTTGTTTGTCACTGTACAGCTGGTATTACTTTAAAGCAGGAAAGTTTGCTCTCCAGAAGAACTAGCTGCTCTGATTGTTGGAGGCAAAAGAATACGGAAGAATCCCCTTCACCTTGGGCTTTTCCCACTCCATTCCAGTGCCCACTTTTCCTCACCTTAGGGTGTCTGTTTAGAAGACCCTGGAACTGAGATCTGATAACTTTTTATTTCCCCAAAAGATATGAGCAGCTATACCCTGGGGATTAAGAAAACACACACACACACACACACACAAAACAACAACAACAACAACAACCCAACAGAGCTAAAAGATGTTGTACCCACATGCTCTACTTTTTGTTTTAGGAAATACATTTCTGGATGCTTGAGAAGTCTTCCTGTTTGACTGGAAGATGACATGGAAAACCCAGAGCGGTGGACCTGTGAAGGTGGGAGCACAGAGTATAGTAGAAGTTCCCATGGATGACCTGCCAGCCCTGGAAAGCACAATCCAAGCCTATGAAGCAAATCTAAACTCCACACTTCTAAAGTGGGACCAATCCCTTCATAGAGGAAGTGGAGGAGAAGACACAGACAACAGCGAAGGAGATGGTTGGGAGAAGATGGCCCTGCTTGCAAGCACAAGAGACTTTGGTGGCATTGCTGGAACCACTGTGGGTGGAGTCAAACAGGAATTGCCCTAATGTGCATAACAATCGCATCATTCTTGCAACACAACACCATAACCCTTAGACCCCATTCTAATTTTACCATTTGCCCCAATAATGTCCTTTAGAGCAAAAGGATCTCCTCCAGAACTGCGTGTGACATTTAGTTGTCATGTTTCTTTTTTTTTTTTTTACATTGAGATATAATTGACATATAACATTATATTAGCTTCAGGTATACAACATAATGATTCGATATATGTATATATTTTGAAATGCTCACCAAATCAAGTCTAGTTAACATCCATTGTAACACAAAAAGTTACAGTTGTCATGTGTCTTTAATCTCTTCCAGTTTAGAGCTGTTCTTCAGTATCTTTTCTAAGATTATAGGCCAGTTCTTTTGTAGCCTGTTCCTCAGTTTGGGGTTATCTGATGTTTCTTCACGATTTGAATCAGATTATGTATCTTTGGCAGAAATATCACAGAAATAATTCTGTGCATCTTATCATCATTAATCACTTGACCATCAAGGTAGCATCTATCAGATTTCTCCACCATAAAGTTACTTTTTATTTTACCTTTTTAAGGAATATGTATTTTACGGGGTATTTTGAAAACTGTGTAATTTCCCTGGTCATGGTCAAACTTTCTATTTATTTGTTTACATTGGTATGGATTCATGGATTCCTATTTTAGCCAATGAGCGACAATCAATTATTGTCATCAGTTATTTTGATGTTCAAAGTACCCCTTCAGGCTGGCTCCTGTATCCTTTTGATGTGTTTAAAGCACTCATCCTTTGAGCACTTAAAAACTTTTTGGCACAACAGATGTTTTAGGCTCATTTTGAGTTACTTTTCCTGCCCTAGGCCTGGACTCAACCATTTCTCCAAGGGGTTCTGATTCCTTTCAGAAGAGGATAGTATTTAGAAGCTTAGGTCTGGGCATGAGTTATGTTCATTGTTATTGGGCTATTGCTTCTCTCAGGCCTTCTCAAGTGGACTGAGTTAGAGAATATTTGTATGTACACACACACACACACACACACGCACGTCCATCTGTATTCGTTTCTATATATATCTGTGTATACTGAAAACCATGAGTTCACACCATGTCCCCAATTCCAATCTAACACCATGGAATCCATCCTAGTTTTCTCCCTTTCTGCATTTGTAACCCCCCTTTTCTGACAGTGAGCAATCTGGCGCATGCAGAGTTCTTTTAGCTGGAGGAGGGAGTGTTAAGAAAGACTGCTGTGAGGAGGTTACATTGAAGCCGACACTTGAGGGAAGTGAGGGTGTAAGCCATGTGGATTCTGGGAGAAGGGTGTTCTGGGCAGAGCACTGCATTCACCGTGGCCCTGAGCAGAAGCGTGCTGTGTGTCTGCGGAACAGCAGGGGCACTGTGCCTAAGCCAGTAGGCAGATGATGTCAGTTAGGTAAGACAGAGACAGTTCAGGTAGCAGCATGTAGACCATTGTAAGGACTTTGGTTTTTAGTGACAAATATAGAAAGCCACTGGAGCATTTCAAATACAAGAGAGACATTGTTTTACAGAGGATTGCTCCATCTGCAAATATGGAAACCAGGAGACCAGTGGAGAGATCTGCAGTAAACCACTGAGAAGAGCATGGCTGGGAAGGTGGTGAGAAATGGGCAGACTGGGGAGTCATTTTTTAGGTGGGGGGAGGCAACAGGGTCTGTGATAAATTAGATGTGGCATACGGAGTGTTAGGGATGGGTGGTAGGTAGCACATGGTGCTAGATTAGTGTTTGTTAAATAAAAAAAATAGATTGTATGCAAAGCACTTGGGTGACATATAATAAACTGATCATGATCATTGTTTATCAATTGAAGAATGAAGCTGTAAACTTTCCCAGCAGGCTCCTTCTCCCCATCTATTCAATTCTAGCCCTTCCTGGCATGCTGGAACAATACCCCTTGAGCAGAGCTACCCCTTTCCAACCAAAGCTTTTCCCATCCCTCCCCCATCCTTCCCTATGAGTCAAAACTCCCACTTCCGCTGAGCCCTGTCTCTGAAGGGTGTGGGTTGGCATCTGATAAGCTAATTGACAATAAGGTAATGACTTCTTGCAAGATGCCTACCCCTCCCAGAGGTAGTCACATTTTTTAAAAGGCGGCAACTTATTTACTGAGCTCTGGGAATGTGCTGGAATCTCTGACAGTGTGGCGGGTGGTGGAGGAGGTCATTTTATTCTGGGCAGCTCTCAAATGACACCTTAGAGATGTCAGGGACCTCTTCAAAGGGGCCCAATTCAGCCCAGGCTGCATTCCTGTTCTCTTCTGCCTCACACAACAATCCTGGGCATTTACTGCCTCTATTTACCACAAGAACATGATCCACGTTTGACCAGATGATCACAGCCCTACCCCTTTGGGAGCCCCCATCTGTGGGAGGGCTCAGCAGGGCAGTCTTCACTCGTCCACCTGACTCACTCACCCCACTAATAGAGACTTATGTCAGCACCTCAACTGTGTGCAGAATTGGTTTCTGTGCAAGACACGTTGAAGAAGCAAGGCCTCTAAAAGCACAATGAGATACCACTTCACACCCACTAGGATGGTTATAATAAAAAAAGACAGATAATAATTGTTGATAAAGAGATGCAGAAATTGAAAACTTCCTACTGATGGGAATGTAAAATGGTGCAGCTACTTGGGAAAATAGCTTGGCATCTTTTGAAAAGGTTAGATATAAAGTTACCTTATGATCCAGAAATTCCACTCCTGGGTAAATACCCAAGAGAGATGAAAACATACATCCACATAAAAAATTTGTAGCTAATGTTTATAGCAACATTTTTTATAATAGCCAAAAGGTACAAACAACCCATATGTGCATCAGCTGATTAAAATGTAGTATATCTAGCTAATGGGCTATTATTTAGCAATAAAGAGGAATGAAGTACTGATCTATGCTACAGCATGGGTGGGTCTTGAAAATGTTATGCTAAATGAAAGAAACCAGACACAAAAGATCCACATGTTATATGATTCTATTTATAGAAAATGTCCAGGATAGACAAATACATAGAGACAGAATGTAGATTACTGGTTGCCAGGGACTGGGCGGAAATGGGCAGTGACTGTTAATGGGTGTAGCATTTCTTCTTGGGGTGATGAAAATGTTCTGCACAACTGACTGCATAACTCTGAACATAAACCACAGAATTGTACACTTTAAATGGGTGTATAATATGTGAGTTCTATCTCAATAAATCACTTGTATATTTTAGAAAAATGAGAGCAAGGAAGAAGAAAAGAAAAAGAAGGGAGGGAGGGAGGGAGAGAGGGAGGAAGGAAGAAAGGAAGGAAGGAAGGAGCAGGGTCATATGGAAGAGGAAACTGGGCCAGGTACAGTGACTAATTGGAAATACCCAGGTCCCTGGGCACTTGTCTCACCTTCTTAGAGTGTGGGTAGACCAGAGGAAGATGAGAGGTGCCAAGGGACCACACTGTGGCCACTTCCCCTTAGGGGAATAATACACAGAATTTAATTGGGGAACCAGGGAGAAGAATGGGGATATTAAGAATAATTATCACAGACTTGGAGCTAGGCCTAAGGAAGGCTGTGTGTCTTTCCAGCGAATGCTAGAGCATCATCTAACAGATCACGCCTGCATTATTCCATTATTTTTCTAGAGGATATACCTTCATTTGACTTGAGTTTTCCTGTTGATCAGGGCTTGAATTCTGTAAAGCTGTGTGCTAATATACAGAATTGTGTTCAGTAGAGATGCAAATGATTCTTGTCTGATAGAAAAAAATAATCCCAAAGGTTACAGTTTTATTGCCCTGTATGATATTAATCAGTTTTATCTCTAACCTAGCAAACTGATTTTAGTATGCCTTTTCTGATGGACAAACTAACACCTTTTCCTCAAATTCTCCTTTGTACCTTCTTTTACCATCCCGCTATTTCCTTCATTAGCAAGTTAAATATAGAGGGGCCAAAAAAATAAATAAATAAAACCGGGCCGGCCGAGTGGCGCATTGGTTAAGAGCTGGTTTGGGACGCCAGCGGTCCCGGTTTGGATCCCACATATGAGGGCCAGTGACACTGCCCTCTACAGCTAACAACAGCTCCACCTGGAGCTGGGCTGTGTAAGCCCGGGCGACGGTCTAGGCTGCAGCCCCTGCTGCAGTGGGCTGCCATAGGCTACACTGAGTGGCCGGCAGCCAGCGTGAGCTGCCAATAGCCGTGATGAGCGATCATCCAGAGGCCGGCGACCAATCTGCCTCATCCGGGAAGAGTGCAATGATGATACCAGCATGGGCCAGTGAAGCCACGTCTTCCGCAACTAGACTGAAGAACAAAAGGACAGCAACTTGTCTGTTCCCCTTCCCAATTCCCCAATGCTGTTCCCCTCCCCCAATTCCCCAATAAAATCTTTAAAAAAAAAATTTGTAACAATATATATCGATAGCAAAAGATGAATACAAGTCATGTGTATACATTTGGCACCCTCGGTATATCCTGGGGGCATGCTCCTTTGCATGAGAGTCATGTTTTTTTCTTCTTGAAGATTTTATTGGGGAATTGGGGGAGGGGAACAGCGTTGGGGAATCCGGGAAGGGGAACAGACAAGTTGCTGTCCTTTTGTTCTTCAGTCTAGTTGTGGAGGACATCACCTCACTGGCCTATGTTGGTATCATCATTGCGCTCTTCCCAGGTGAGGCAGATCGGTCATTGGCCACTGGACGGCCACTCAAGGTGGCTCTTGGCAGCTCACACTGGCTGCCGGCCACTCACGGTAGCTTAAGGCAGCCCACTGCAGCGTACGCCCTCACTGGTGACTCATGGCAACCCAGCTCCATGTGGAGCTGTTGTTCACCATCTTAGTTGTAGAGGGCGCAGCACCACTGGCTCTCATGTGGGATCTAAACTGGGGCTCTGCCCTCAGAGCTGGTGTCCCAAGCCAGCTCTTAACCAACGCGCCACTGGGCCAGCCCGAGAGTCATGTTTTTAATGTTCCTTAAGTTATACTTTGATGGGGAACAGAGGTAGGTCATTAGCTGTAGTTTCCCCTTATCCACAGTTTCACTTTCTGTGGTTTTAGTTACCCATGGCCAACCGTGGTCTGAAAATAGTAAATGGAAAATTGCAGAAATAAACAGTTCATAAGTTTTAAATTTTGTGCCATCCTGCTCTGTCCTGCCTGGGATGTGACTCACCGGTTTGTCCAGTGTACCCACTGGACACCCACTACGCACCCATTAATCACTTAGTAGCCCTCTCGGTTATCTTATCCGCTCTCCTGGTATCACGGTGTTTGTGTTCAAGTAGCCTAAAGTTACATCACAATGTCTATGTCATTCACCTTACTGCATCTCACCACTGTGTCATCTCACATCATCACAAGAAGTAGTGTGAGTACAGTGCAATAAAATATTTTGAGAGAGAGACCAGATTCACATAATTTTTATTACAGTATATTGTTATAATTATTTTATTTTATTATTAGTTATTGCTGTTAACTTCTTACTGTGCCTAATTTATAAATTAAACTTGATCATAGGTATGCATGTATCGGAAAAAACGTAATATATATAGAGTTCGGTACCATCTGTGGTTTCAGGCATCCACTCGGGACATTGGAACATCTCCTATGCAGATAAGCAGGGACTACTGTGTTTCAAAAGTGGTACTGACAAGTAATCACCGTAATCAGTATAGACAATCAGACCTTGAGCAGTAAGGCGGAGCCTTCTGGGTGCACAAAAAAGGAGTGTTTGCAAATCACTCTGGTGCTTAAAGAAAGAAGAGACATTACAATGTTACCATATGTTTTGCTTACAATTTTATACACATATACACACACTGTGGGCATATATAAATACATACATCCTATACGGAGGAAGGGAGATAAAAGACTGGAAGGCTATAAGAATAATCACCAAAATTATGTTAACTGTGGTTATCTGGAGGGAGTCTAAAGGGAACACTTTAATTTTCTTCCTTGTACTTTCCTGTATTTTCCAATTTTCCACAATAAATATGTATTATATTTGAAAGTTTTTCGGGCCGGCCGAGTGGCGAGGTGGTTAAACGCTGGCTTGGGAAGCCAGCGGCCCCGGTTCGGTCCCACATATGAGGGCCAGTGACACTGCCCTCAAAAAAAAAAAAAAAAAGAGTGTGAAAGTTTTTCGAAGTTCTTTAAAAGAAAGTCAGCAAATAAACTGGATGGGGAAAAAAAAAGTCTCGGAGTAAGTTAAGGGAAAGTACCCCTCTATTTGGGCACACAGGGGAATGGCGTGTTAGGCCTATACGTCCTGCCCTAGGAAATCATAACTAGCTGCAACAGAAACAAAGGGAGAAAAACCAGTTAAAGGGGCTATAAGAGGACTTCAGATCAGTTTATAGTAAGTGGTTTTCAACTGGGGATGATTCTGTCCCAGGGGACATGAGGCAAAGTCTGGAGATACTTTTGGTTGTCACAACTGGGATAGGGGAAGATGCTACTAGCATCTAGTGGTAGAGGCCAAAAACACTGTGAAACATCCTACAATGTAGACAACATGACAAAGAATTATCTGCCTCAAAATGTCAGTAGTGCCAATCCTGGTTCTGAGCAATAAAGCCAAAGGGGAAGAAAAGCAGAATCTAAAGTGTCCACACTAGGATTAGAATTATGTGCATAGAGTCAAGGACATGGTTAAAGCCATGTACCCCCCATCCCCACCTACCAAACCCTGCTTCCTGACCTTAGGGCACTCTACTGTGAATCAACCCCTCCCCTTGGGGGATAAGGAGCCATCAACAGGTGCTTTTTAATTTCCTTTTCTCTCTTCTGTCCCTGCCATGGACTGTTATGCAGCTATCATAAAGAATGAGGTAGATCTATATATTGACATTGAAAGATGCCTAGAATATATTAAGTGGAAAAAAAGCAAATTACCAAACAATATGTATGGCATAATCCATTTTTATAAAAGTAAAGTATACAAAGAGGTATTAACACTTATTTATCTGCATAATGAGGTATTATAACAGCAACTAATATTAAAGGGGAAATGGAAATAAGGTGTTTTCAGTAAAAATAATAGATTGAGGGCATGTATTTTCCTCTGCCTTCTTCCTGAAGCCCTACGAAAACCAGAGTAAATGACCAAAAAAAGTATCAACCCACAAGAGAACCAAGAAGAACAGGAGTGAGGACAATAGCAGATGGAGGTGTTCACCAATTTGGGGAAGGTGGAGACCAGATAAGTTAGAAAAGCTGACTATGACAATAAGTCAACAAGCCGCCATGAGCCTTTAGAGACTTTGGACGAAGAGGAAGTGAATTTCTTTTCATTAGATATTTGACTTCCATCTGGTGGGAATTTGACATAATATGCTGTTTCCCACCCTACCTCCCTTTACAGCCATCTGCTGGAAAAGTATTATGCTAAAGAGACAAGGTGATAATGTTTATAAGGTGAATGGCATCCTAAGATGTTGTTCCACCATGTACTGCCCAGCTTGCACATCTGTACATGGAAGCCCCCACAAAAAGCAGGAAGCTTCATGGAGTAAAGCCCCCAGAATGCCTGGAATGGAGTCAGAATGACAGTGTCTGAGGTAGAGAGGGATCTCCAACTGAAGCATGGCTGGGAACCCTATCTAAGAAGCAATGAGACCATCATGGCAGCCTGTATGTTCCAAAGCTGGCCACAGCAATATCTCCTGTTTCAGATGCTGTTGTTCCACAATGTGACTGTGCCACTGCTGTTGAGAGATGGAGTCTATGTCCCCTCCCCTTGAATTGAGGGAAGCTTGTGACTCACGTGCAACAACGGAATGCAGTGGAAGTGATGCTGTGTAATTTCCCAGGCTGGAACTCTTGTGCCGGAATCCTAAGCTGCCATGTGGCAGTGTGGCTGTCCTGAGGCCACCATGCTGTGATGAAGCTGAAAGTAACCCATAGGAATACCCCATGAACTGGGACCTGAGACTGAGGAGATGGGGGGAAGTGAATTTCTTTTCATTAGATAAGAAATGATGGGGGCGAGAGAGGGAGAGAGAAATAGATGCCTGGACCTCAGCTGGTCCAGCTTCAATTAGCTCCTGGTTGCAACCTCATGAGAGAGTCTAAGCCAGGAGCCCCCAGTTGAGCCTTTGCCCAAATTCTTCAGCCACAGAAACTATGAGAGATAATAAGATGAACATGATTGTGTTGATTAGTTTTGAGTGATTTTTTTTTAACTTAGCAATATAACTGGAATAACCACGTAGGGCTCTTTTCAGATCTGGTGCAGCCAGGCAACTGCCCCTTCCTGACCTTGGCAGAAGTTTGTTCTACAGAAAAACAGATGCAGGAGGCTCCAGCCCTAAGGACAGCAGGCACAGCAGAAGGCAGGGAGAGCTCACAGTATACTCAAAACAGGGATGTTACGGGAAAATCTGTATGCTGATTGGGAAGAATCCTGGTCCCTCCCGCCCCTTGGCTCTAAGGAAGCTGCCAGCTAGGCGCATACCCTCCTTGCAGTGGAAGCCTGCAGCGTTCTCTCTGGAGGAACCCCAGAACATTAACCTGTAGAAATTATGGACCAGATTAAGTCTCCATGTGCCAGCAACTCCGCCTCAAGCGTGAGGCTTTTAAAACAGATGTTAGAGCTCGCTATCATTAATATCCTTGGAGAGATAATAAGGCAGTGCATCCAGGAGCAAGAATAAGATTCTTTTTTTTAAGAGTGTCTTTTTGGGGGTCCCCCAGAAGCAGACTCTGAGACAATGATTCTAGTGCAAGGGATTGTTAGTAGTTAATCCCAGAAAATACTGGTTGAGGAGTTGGGAAGTGACACAGAGAAAAAAGCCAATAAAAGGTGTTATTCTAGCCAGTTACCTGAAGCTTGATCTTGCTGGGGAGCCCTGGGAAAAAAACAGCCTTATGGGTATCTCCCACCCAGAGCTCAAGGACTCCCGCCATCACTCTGTGAGGGGTAAAATGTCTAACTATTACACTGTTTTGTACACCTGAAACTAATAAAAATAAATAAAATAAAATAAAAAGGACTCCTTCCAAGGGAAAGGACCTTCATTACTTCCAATTTATCCTGCACTCGGGCTGCAGATGTCACTTGGAAGAAAACAGCCCTTGGGCAGAGGTCACAGATATTTGCAGTAAACAGCCTTGGGCAGCAGGCAGGGGTGAATGCCAAGAGCTAATGCCAACAGTGTCTGCTACGAGAAACAGCCAGAGAACAAGAAAGAGTATTATAAATAAATTAAAAAAATGTGAGAGCAAAAATAAAACATCCAAGGAAGGGTGAGAAGGAAAAAGTTGAAGCTAGTCTGACTTAATTGATCTGGGGTGCAGGCTGGGCTTCGGGATTATTTAAAGCTGCCTGGGTGATTTTAAAGCTCTGTACACACCCTGGGTACAAGTTAAAGGGGAGAACCACTGCTTGGCAGGAAAAAAATCCTTCCACGTCACAAGAATGTAAACAGAGAAAATGGATTTAACCAGAAAAATCGTCCTGTAACTATATGAGAAGAATGGAAAAAAGGGAGGCAAGTAGGTGGGGTGAGTGTAAAACATGAAATCCACATATATCACCATAGAAGACATGTCTCAGATTGATAAATCCAGAAATAGCACATAAGCATCCCATTCAGAAATATGGAGGTAAATGCCAGAAGAAACCGCTGAAGAGTAGTAAGTCATTTCCTCAGAGGAGCAGGTCTCAGGGTGTGTGTGTGCGTGTGTGTGCGCGCGCGCGTGTGTATGCATTACTGATTTTTGCTATAAACTGTAATATTATTTAATTGTTTTAAATACCATGAACATGCATGAATTTGATCAAAATTTTAAAATAATTTTTAAAAATAAAATAAAATTTAAAAATAATTTTTATAAAGGGACAAATGAAAAAATTGGGAGCAACCTAGGTATCTGTTCAAGAGGGAAAAGCTAAATACATTGTGATCTATTCATTTAATAGACTATCATGCTATGCTTAGAATGAGGTGGCTGTATATGTCTTAACATGGACGGAGATTCAAGACTCGGTATGAATATGACTAGCAAGTAATGTCTAATATGCCAGCATTTATATAAAACACATATACACAAAATAGAGCTATATATTTCCCATGGAAATAGAAATATGTCAAATAAAAACATAGAGAAAGGTGGACTCAGATGGGGGGATAAAAGTCAAGGCAGATTTTGTTTCGTTTCATTTTTTTCCCTCAAAATGTAAAATTTTATATTACTTGTAAATTAAATTAAAATTTTAAATTGAATATGCATCAAGAGAATGAGACGACAAGCCACAGATTGGGAGAAAAATATTTGCAAAAGACGCATCTGATAAAGCACTGCTATCCAAAATATACAAAGAATGCTTAAAACTCATAAAATAATGAGAAAACAACCTAATTAAAAAATGGGTCAAAGACTTTAACAAACATCTCACCAAAGAAGTTATAAAGATGGCAAATAAGCATATGAAAAGATGCTCCACACCATGTCATCAGGAAAATGCAAATTAAAACAACAATGAGATTCCACCACACACCTATCAGAATGGTCAAAATTCTGAACGCTGGCAACACCTAATGCTAGTGAGATGTGGAGCAACAGGAAACTCCCAGACATTTCAGGCATGAATGCAAAATGGTACAGCCTCTTGGGAAGACAGCTTAGAGGTTTCTTACAAAACTAAGCATACTCTTTCCATGAAATCCAGCAATGCCACTCCTTGGTATTTACCCAAAGGAGATGAAAACTTATGTCCACACCAAAACCTGCATGTGGATGTTTCTAGCAGCTTTATTCATAATTGCCAAAGCTCGGAAGTATCCAAGGGGTCCTTTTGTAGGTGAATGGATAAACTCTGCCATTTCCAGACAATGGAACATTATTCAGCACCAAAAAGAAATGAGCTATCGAGCCATGAAAAGATATGGTAGAAACTTAAATGCATATTACTAAGTGAAAGAAGCCAATAAGAAAAGGCTGTATGATTCCAACCAGATGACATTCAGGAAAAGGCAAAATTATGGAGACAGTAAAGGGATCTGTGATGTCAGGGGTTGGAGGTGGAGACAGGGGTGAATAGGCAGTGAAAATACTTTGTATGATACCATAATGGTGGATAGAAGTCATTATACGTTTTGTCTAAACTCATAGAATGTACAACACCAAGAGTGAACCCTAATTAAACTATGAGCTTTGGGGGATAATGATGTGTCATGTAAGTTCATCAATTACAACAAATGTACCACTCTGATGGGGCTGTTGATAATGGGGGTAGCTGTGCATGGGTGGGGGCAGGGAGTATATGGGAAATCTCTGTACTTTCCCCTCAATTTTGCTGTGAACCTAAAACTGTTCTGATTGGGAAGCCAACGGCCCCGGTTTGGTCCCACATATGAGGGCCAGGGACACTGCCCTCAAAAAAAACCAAAACCAAAAAAACCAAAATCTCTTATTATTACTAAAACTGTTCTGAAAAAAAAGTCCTAATAAAGAAAACTGAATATGCATCACACAGAATCTGAAATGTCCCAAGATGAGCGGTTAATAATGGTTTCTTTGGGGAGTGGATGGAGATGGAGGGCATTCTGTCTCTTTTACCTCTATGTCATTCAGTAATAATTGTTTTACCAAGACTATAATAGTCTGAAAGGCTTTTGAATAGAATGGGGTTCTGGGGTTCCCAGTAGTTCTGGCTGGCATGTGTCTTTTGACACTGGAGGAGGGCAAAGGTTCCAGCTTGGCAAGGGCAGGGCCCAGCTCCAGGGAGATCTGGTAGAACCAGCTGTGACATCAGAAGGCATGTTGACAGAGTGACTCACCTTTCAGGAAGGGCAGAGATATCTCCCGCCTCTCCTCCAGGTGAGCTGCCTATGGGGCTGGAGCCTACAGAGTGCCTTGTTTCAGCATTCCTAAAAAAGGAATCCTTTCCAAATCAATAGAAATAAGGGACCATTTCAATCCAGGCCTTTGCACAAAGCTCTCTTGGAGCCAGCGCAGGGGAGGGTGTTGCGAGGGTGTCTGGGGACCCTTGGGCCTAGGGGTGGGGGTGCAGTTGGGGATGGTGAAAGGTTTTCATCATCCCTTGAAGCTTCATTAATGACCTTTTATTTTCCAAGAGCTTTTAAGTATAGCCATTTGACCCTGAGGACCACCTGGAAGGTAGATGGAACCGGTGTAAATATCCCCATTTTTTAGATGAAGAGACTGAGACCTGCAAAAACCAGGCCATTTCGCTGAGGGGCAAGTTAATAGCTGAGTGCGGTATCTTCTCAGCCTGGCCCACCGCCTCTCTCTGCTTTTTGCTCTGCCACAGGGCCCCTCCTTGAGAAGGAAACGGAAGGACCTCTCTGTCCTCCAGACAATGGTCTCGCTCCTTAGGATCCAGGCGGGCAGGACCAGAAGGACCCTGAGTCAGGCCCTGGTCTCAGAGCGGGTCATTGTCGTAATGGAGCCCTTGATCTTGGCTGGGCATTGAGCTGAGCCTTTTATACCCATGATCTCATGTTGGTCTCATAACAAGCTTTTAATGTAAGTGATATTACCATTGGGAGGCTGGCCCTGTGGACAGTTTTTACAACTCTGTCTTTACGTTGTTTTCATTTTGTGTTTTAATACATAGGAGTAAAACAACAACCACCACAACAACAGCAACAGTTGGTCTTTCTCGATTCCCGTTTGGCTCTGTTCATTCAACACATACTTACTAAGCACTTGATCTGTGTTGGTCTGTCCTAGACTCGGACAGAACAGATGGTATCTGCGGCTGAGAGAGAGAGAGAGAGGGAGGGAGGGAAGGAGGGAGGGAGGGAGAGAACAATGCAGTTAAAATGTTAACATTTGGGGACTTTGGAAAATCTGGGTAAGGGATGTCTGGTAGTTCTTCATTATATTTTGTAACTGAAATTATTTCAAAATAAAAAGTTAAAAGTTCTGCAGTGTTAAAAAAAAATATCTCATCTATTAATGTGATCCCACAAGGGTAACTTATGATCTGAGGCTAGTGTCTGAACATAGGCAAATCCATCACCTGTATTATTTTATCAGATAAAATAAGTTAATTGTTGGTTGATTAAATCCGAAGGTTATAACTTTTCAGGCCATTACTAATCATAAATAAATAAGTACATGATTGAAAAAAATTGAAGTGTAGACTACATGCAGTAAAGAAAAAGTTTGCATCATATATATATATATATATATATATATACAAACACACATATATATACACGTATGTTTAGATTTTGCAGCACTACTACACTAATACTCTCACATTACTCAATCTTCTCAGGAACCTGGTCAAGTGAGCATCATTATCTTCATTTTACAAAGGAGGGCCGGCCGAGTGGCGCAGTGGTTAAGTGCTGGCTTGGGAAGCCAGTGGCCCCGGTTCGGTTCCACATGTGAGGGCCAGAGACACTGCTCTCAAAAAAAAAAAAAAGTCATGATACAAAGAAGGAAACAGAGGAAGGTCACACACTAGCAAGGGGCAGAATCCAGATCCAAGCCATTGTTTTTAGCACTCTGCTACCCTAGTTATTGATGCTATTGTCATCAACAAACATCAATTGAACACCAGTTCCTTTAGCTCATCATGCCTCAGTTTCCTCATCTGTAAAATGGGATCATCATAACATATGATCACTGAATTAAGACATGTCAAGTGCTCAGAAGAGTGTCTGAACATAGTAAAGGCTGTGTGTGAGCTGTTATTATTATTACCTACTGTGTCTAGTCCCTGGGAACACCATGAGATCTAACATGCCATTCTCCACTCCTGGGGCTACTCCCTGCAAAGGTCAACAGCCACCACAGGCAACTCATGCTGAGAACCAGCCTGCGGATCTCTGGTCCACTGAAACCAAACAGGGATGCCTAGGGGCAAGCAGCCTCAGCCAGGAGGACACCCAAATGGGACTCCTTGCTTCTCAGGTTGGAAGGAACTGGTACCTCTATTTGGCTCCTCAGGCAAATTAGAGCATGTCCAACTGCCCTCCCCTCAATATTGCACCACCAGTGCAATGATTTTGGTCAAGGAGACTTGTCCTTTTCCCTGGAGATCTCCCAAATGTTCCTGGAGGTCCCTGCCAGGATCAATGAGGGTCCAACCAGGGAAAGAGAAACCATTCTAAGCATCTAATTGATTGCAGGGGGTTGGATACATATATGGTGGAGGAGTGGGGAAGCCAAGAAGCCACCAAGAGTAGGAAGCTACTGTCAGCTGAAAGGGCAAAGGAGCAGGTCACCTCACTGGAGGTCAGGTGCCAGGGTCATTTGCAGAAGCTGGAAAAATGACAGGCCTGTCCTCCAGGAGCTGGAGCCATGGAAGAGATGCAGCCACAACCAGAGGTGCTGCCCAAAGCAGAGAGAGAGGGGAAGCAGCTCCCCAGTTTCTTCCTTTCTCCTGCCCACTGGGCTCCAGTCAGTGCCCTCCAGCTGATCCGGGAGCCTGGGAAATACAGCCTGAAGGGCTCATTACCACCTCCTTTCTCCCCCTCCCACCCACCCCACACACAGGGAAGGGGAAGGAATAGATATCTCAGGGCACACAGGGCACACAGCTCCTGGACTTTCCACCTTGGCATTCCAATAGCTCCTCCAGTGTTTGGCACAGATTTGGGTTCCATAAATGTGCATGAATAAATGATTGACTGTTGGGGAAGGAGGGCACATTGCCCCATGTCGCTGATTGTTTTACAAAGTGAATGCTTGGGGGCCAGCCGAGTGGCGTGTTGGTTAAGAGTTGGCTTGGATGGGCCAGCAGAGTGGTGCGGAGGTTAAGCGCTGGCTTGGGAAGCCAGTGGCCCCAGTTTGGATTCCACATGTGAGGGCCAGTGACACTGCCCTCAAAAAAAAAAAAAAAAAAAGAAAGAAAGAAAAAGAATTGGCTTGGGACCCCAGTTGTGAGCAGCAGGGCCCTGGTTAGAATCCCACATTAGGGCCAGTGACGCTGCGCCCTCTACAGCTAAGATGGTGAACTACAGCTCGATTTGGAGCTGGGCTGCCCTGAGTCACCGGCAACGGCGTAGGCTGCAATACACTTTTGTGAGCTGCCCTGAGTGTCCATCCAATGTCAGGCAAGCGACTGCCTCACCTGGGAAGAGGGCAATGATAATACCAACATGGGCCAGTGAAGCGACGTCCTCCACAACTAGACGGAAGAACAAAAGGAGAGCAACTTGTCTGTTTCCCTTCCCAGATTCCCCAACGCTGTTCCTCTACCCCAATTCCCCAATAAAATATTTTTTTAAAAAAGGAAAAAAGTGAATGCCTGGTATAAGAACCCTTCAGCAGTATCCGCTGAGTTGAACATACTATGACCTAGCAATTTCACCCTTAAGTATATAGTTAACAGAAATGTGTATGTATGTTCACTGGACATTTCCTAGAATGTTCTTAGCAGTGCTCATTACAATAGCCTCATACTGGAAACTCCTCAAAAGCTCGTCAACAGTGTAATGGATAAACACAGCTAATTACAGTCAGCCCTCTGGGTCTGTGGCTTCTGTCTCTGCAGATTCATCCAACCGCAGATCAAAAATATTTGAAAAACAAAAAATGTTACGTTGTTGTTGATGTGTACTATGTAATTAGGCCTATGATGGCTGCGTCTGCACTGAACACATACAAGCTTTTTGTCCTTGTCATTATCCCCTAAACAATACAGCGTAACAACTGTTTACATAGCATTTACATTGTATTAGATGTTATAAATAATCTAGAGACGATTTAAAGTATATGGGAGGATGTGCATAGGTTATATGCAAATACTATGTCATTTTATATGAGAAACTTAAGCATCCGAGGATTTGGGTATTCTTGGGGCATCCTGGACCAGCCCCCCACAGATACTCTGCCCCCATAAGAATGGACAATCTGTAATTGCTGCATCAGTGTGGATGAGTCCTCAACGTGATGGTGAGTGAAGGAGGCCATATGCAAAGGAATATGTGCTGAAGACTCCCTTTGTATAAACAGAAAAACAGGCAACACTGATGACCGCTTCAGAAGTCAGGGCAGTAATTACTCATGGAGCTGGTGGTGACAGTAAAGGACTGTTTGGTGGGGGGCTGTTGGGGTGCTAGTTATGTTTTGTTTCTTCCACCATGTGCTGGTTACACAAGTGTGCTCAGTTTTAAAAATTTTGTGAAGCTATATACATTTATACGAATGTGATTTGTGCACACTTTCTTGTACGTTATTCTTTAATAAAATGTTTACTTTTTTTAAAAAAATGAAGACCCTAATGGGGGGCCTGTTCTTTTTTTTTTTTCCCCCGCTTCCTGTTTCCCTCATCTCAGCCCAGAGAGCTTCCCTGGAAAGTAGGTGAAGGAGGAGCTGGGCCTGGAGTTCTGGCCAAAGATGAGAAAGAAACAGCCCAAAGGCCTGGGCCCTTTTTGGGTGCCAAGCCTTGTGCTGAGTTCTTATAGATGTAGCCTCATAGCCGCCTCGGTTGTACACACACACACACACACACACACACACACACACACACACACAAGCATGCACACACACACTTCTCTGGGCAGCACTAAGGTTATGAGGAATGAGGCTCAGTGAGGTGAGGTGGCTTACTCCAAGATAGTAAGTGGCTGGGGCAGTATTTGAAGCCAGGTTGTGTGGTTCCAGAAAAGCGGAGCGAGAGGGTGGCCCCTGAACTTTAAGCTGCTATGACACCCTTCCTGTTTGTTTCTGTCTAGATTGGCAGAGGCACGTTCTTATTGCTTCCCAGAGAAGAAATGCTGCCTTCTAAAAGAGAGCTTCTTAACCTTGGCACTATTGACATTTGAGGCCAGGTCATTCTTTGTTGTGGGGGGCTGTCGTGAGCATGGAAGGGTGTTTAACAGTGTTGTGGATAGAATAGTGTCCTCCCCGCCAAATTCATATCTACCTGGAACCTCAGAAAGTGACCTTGTTTGAAATAAGAATCTTTGCAGATGTAATTAGTTAAAGATCTTGAGACGAAATCATCTTAGATTTAGGGTTGGCCTTGAGTCAAATGACTGCTGTCCTTAAAGAAGAGGAGAGGACACACAAAGACACAAGGAAGAAGGCCATGTGAAGATGGAGGTGGGAGCGACAGGGCTACAAGTGAGGAAATGCCAAGTACGTATTGCCGGAAGCCACCAGGAGCTAGGAAGGATTCTTCCCGAATGCCTTCAGACAGAGCGTGGCCTTGCCAAAAACTTGATTTTGGACTTGTAGCCTCCAAAATTGTTAGATGGTACATTTCTGTAGTTTTAGGCCACCCTGTTTGTGGTTGTTACAGCAGCACTGGGAAACCAACACAAGTGCCATGTCTGGCTTCTCTCCTCTACACGACAATAGCACCCCCCTCAGTCATAACAAACAAAAATGTCTCCAGATATTTTCAAATGTCTCCTGGGAGGGCAAAATGTCCCCCAACCACTGCTCTAATGGGGTGGATGTGATAAGAGGACAGGGCAGAATGGGATGAACCTGAGTTTGAATTTAAGCCCCACCCAGAATAGCTACGTGACCTTGGGAAAGTTGCTAAACTTCCCTGAAGCTGTTTCTTCATGAGTAAAATGGGGGTTGAGAAGGTACCTGTATGTCACAGAACCATCATGCTGATGCAATGCGATAAGGTGTGGAATGTGCTTAGCACAGTATCCAGCACATAGCTAGCACTCAATGAGTAGTAACTGAAACAATAATTGTTATAAGTGTTTCCATCAATATTTATTACCTAACTAATAATAAATACATTAAGAAATACAATGGCAATTATCAGTATTGTTACTTAAAGCCTGCAGCCTGAATCAGTTTTTCACGTAATAATCTACTATGAACTGTTGCCAAACCGAGGAACCACTAGGTATTTCTCAAAATACCATGAAATTTCCTTCTGTGGATTGCATGGTCTTTTTCCCAAATCCCACATTCTACATTGTTTCTTCCACTGGATCTTCCTTAAAATTTCACACTGCATCTTTTCCCACTGCTGATGCCTCCAGCACCTTAGGTCTGCTGTTTCACATAGCCCAACTGACAGGGCTGTTTGCACCATAGCCCAGGCCTGCTGCAGAGGCCTTTCTTGCTCCAGGCTCTCTTGGGACCAGCATCCATTTGTATCACCTAGTATAGGAGCATATTAAGCATTTTTCAATATGGTCTGCATTGCTCCCAGAGCCCAAAGAGGCTCCCAGAACCAGCAGACAGAAGAAGATGGTGGCCAGGCTCAGCCTCTCTGCTATCATCTCCAGTAATCCACTCTGGCCCCCAAACTTGTGTCCCCTCGGCAGCAAAACAAAAGTCCTTTGGAGTTTAGTGACTACAGGTTTCATGGGGGGAAGGTGCTGACCCTCACCCCAAGTAGCTTATCACAGGTTGCTTTCTACCTACATCCAGCGCCCATCTTCCCTCAGAGTTGGCGCATCCGGTCCCTTCCACCCTGATTGGAGCAGACAGAAAGCTACCCGCTGCCTCACCCATCCAGCCCCTTCCATCCTGATGGGAGCAGACAGAAAGCTCCCTGTTGGCTTACCCATCCTCGCCATGATGCATATCAGTGTAGAAGTTAACAGCATGGACCTTGGGTTCCACTAGAGTTTGAATCTGTTCCTGTGTGGCTACGGGCAACTCATCTAAACTACTCTATTCCTCAGTTTCCTGATCTGTAAGATGAAGACAATAATACCAATTTCATAATACTTTTGAGGATTAAATGAGATGATGACTACGAAACAGTGTGAGGCACAACTTTGTTACCATCATCACTCCAGGTTGCAGCAGCTGGTTTAGGGGCTAATTTCCCTCATTTAACCAGAAGCTCCTGGAGGGTCTGCTCCATACGTCTCCCAGGATACTAAGGCTGCATTCAGTGCCTGTTTAGGATGTCTCCTGAATTTATACCCATTTAATAATCAGCCTGGTTTTCCCTTCCAGGAACGCAGGCTACTGGTATCTGAGAGAAACCACAGTTCATATTATGAAGCACCAGGTAGTGAGCAGGGTAGAGGTCTCACAGTGAGGTAGAGGAAGGAAGACACTCTGACAAATGTCTTTTGTCATTTGTCAAATGACAAATTTGTGTCTTCCTTTTTGACCCAGAAAGTTAATTTTCTGGGTCTCAGCTTCCTCCTTTGAAGAATAAAAAAAAAAAAAAATAGATACTATTACAGGGTTGTTGCAAGGATTTTCATAAACTATGCTTAACATGGTGTCAGCGGCACGGTAAGTACTGAATAAACAGTAGCTGCTATTATTATCATTTTAAGAATTATTGTTGAAGACTCTTCCACCACATAAGGACATATGTGAACCACAAAGTGGGTCCTTGCCAACCATCACACCAAAGCTGCTGGCACCATGAGCCTCCAGAACCGTGAGAAATAAATTTCTGCTGTTTATAAACTTAAAAAGAAAGAATTATTGTTGAAGACATAAAAATGAACAAGCTTAGGGGTCTGATCAAAGCCAGAGACCTTCCTCTCTGCTGGGCGCAGAGATGGAAGGGGCCCTGCTGGGCTGGGCTGCAGAGAGCCGCGCCCACACGCAGGCGTCTGGTCGCCACGGCAACGCACTACTAGGCTTGCAGCCCAAGTGACCAGCGGCGATAGCACTGTTGCTCTTGGCCACACTCGGAATTGGCAAGGGCTACTTCGTTGAGTGATGACTGAAGATGACCCCGACACATCTGTCACCGAGTCGCAGGTCGAGGAGGAGAAAGAGTTGCCTGTTATCCAGCTGTGCGGGCTGGTGGAAGAGCTCAGGTACTGGCGTCCCCTCCTCACAATATGGGCTCTGACCTTGGTCCAGCATGGAGATGATCCAAGTCCGCATTGAACACTGAGGAGAATGAGACCTACCCCCACCCACCCCTGCCCCCTCCCCAAAGTGGGGAGGGAACTTGTCTTTGCTTTTTACCCCTGGGTCTGCACCCCCAGTGAGCTAACAAACTTTGTGGAGGTGTGAGGCCCTGGGGCTGATGGTGGGAAACCCAGAGGGTAGTTGGAGAGGCCAGGGCTTCAGCCTGGTGGGTGTGTCCAGTGCCAACCTGCGTGCTTAGCAGTTCCCCTACACTGTGGGCAGGCGGCAGGGTGGTCCATGATAAAATTAATGTGGCAAGAGGATAGAAAGGAAGCTGTTGAGATGGTTTTAGTATCAGGCAACTTATGCCTAAACCAATGTATAAGCATGGAGATGGACAGCAAAGAATGACTGGTCCAATATTCTGTATTTTTAGCAGTCTTTTATATCCACTACCTAGCAAATACATTGGATATCAAGATTCCATGATGTAATTAAGGTAATGGTACAACTTATTGGTCTCACACAGAATACCCTGGCTCTGGCTGGCTGAATAGATGTTACTGCTATACACCCATAAATAGTTTAGGTCAGAAGTGAGGTATGATTAGTAATTACTATTTTTTTGAATGCTTATTATGTGCCAAGTATTTTGCCTATATGACCTTATATAATGGCGCAGTAACTATAGGAGGTGGGTGAGGAAACAAAGACACAAAGATTAAGTCAGTTTCCTGAGGCCACACAGCTAGTCCGTGGTAGGGCTGGGATTCAGACACACATGGAACTCCACAGCCTGCAATGGGAAAAAGAAAGATGCTTTGATTTATTGGGCTTTCCACTGAGTCTTTCCCACTAATCTTAAAATTCAGCCAAACAGGAATTTGCTCAATAACATATGAAAATATCAAAGCTGCTCTCTTATTTATACATATACATACATATGTATATTATGCATACATGCAGTTATTATGTTATATATACATTATAATAACAAACATATGTAACCATGCTATATATAACTGTATATATGAAGTTGAAAAGGTCGTAATCTTGACATATACAGGATAAGCTAGGTTTATCATCTCTAGTTGTTTAAAAACCATCTGTTCAAAGCTTCTCCACCATTTATAATAAACTTCCAGCGATGCTTCATCTGTTAGTTACTGGAAATGAAAAAAAAAAAAAACCTAAGAAACATAAACCAAAGAAAACATCTGAAGACTGTAGTTGCGTGTGACTTCAAGAATGTAGTAATTCAGAAGGAATTTCACAAATGGGTTAGAAGATACTTGAAGATGAAACTTGTAGCTTCATCTCAGCCACAATTTTCAATATAATCCCAGTGCTTTGAATTCTGTGGCTCGTTAGACGTATTTAAAAAATATATAAAATATCCTTGTGAGCTGAGCTCTGAGCAACAGCAATTCGATGCCCAGCCTGAGCTGAGCTGCCGTTGAGCTGCCAACAGGTAAGGTAGCAGGGTGGCTCAGCTAAAATAAATAAATAAATTATATATATGATCTAAATAGCACTTACTGTGTGCCAGGCACTGTCCTGAAGGCTCTGCATTTCTTATTGCAACCTTCAAAGGTAGGAGCGGTTATTATTCTCATTTTACAGACGAGGAAACAGAGGCACCAAGAGGTTAAGTAGCTCAGAAGGGCATTCATAGCTAATAAATGTTAAATATTAGTTATTTGGTGTTGCAACTCCTATTAATAAAACTTACTTAAGTACCCTCTGTCTTGCAGCTATGGAAACTCTGCTCTCAAAACTGAGACAGAGATGTTTGAGAAATATTACAATAAACTGGAATTCAGGGATCAGCAACCTCTACGAATATCAGAAATGAAAATGTCAGAAACAGAATTTGCACAGGTAGACAAGAATTATCTTTTTTTTTTTTTTTTTTTTTGAGGGCAGTGTCACTGGCAACCGGCGCCGCTGGCTTCCCAAGCCAGCGCCCAATAACCACGCCACTCGGCCGGCTCAAGAATTATCTTATTTTAGGAATCTAAGATCTAAGAATTATCTCCTTCCGTTTGCTCCTTTAGATGCAAACGGTATGTGCGCATCTGTCTTTGGTGTGCTCTCTTTGGCCAAGCAGCATATGACTTTCCCCTCATGCTTCTTCTGATTCTTCCTTTCCCTTCAAGGTTTCTCTTTCAAGTGACTGTGAAGAGCATCACATTCAATGTATAGTAGACTGACTCCTCCAGCATATCTTAGTTTATTTGAAATAATTCCCTTAACTTGGGGAGCTACAATGTTTACAAGGTTCAGTCACATAAAGAGGTGGAGGGGCTGGATGTGGGCACTGGAGAATTCTGCAAGGGCCAGCCATGTGGCCTGATGTTGCCAGAACAGTGGATTTTTTTTTCAAAAGCTGGAAATCTGGATTATTTTGGTGGAATATCCTGATTTTCAAATGTGTGTAATTTTTTTTTTTTTAATTTAACTGTGTGTAAGTCTAGTCTTTGAGGGCCAAACAATCCCATCTTGAGGCCCACACATTCCCCGGCACCTGCTTGTATCCTCTGGTTGAAATGCAGAGGAAATCTAAAATATTTGTCCATTTATTTGTTTTTGCTGAGCATTGTACCCCCGGCTGCAGTTTCTCTTGTGTGTTCAGTTCAGGAAGCACTGAGCTCTGGGTCTCCCCTGACACTGACTTGGATGCTTGGCTCTTGCAGGTTCACAGTCTCCCCATCCTCAAGACACTTCTCCTTATTTATTTTTAGTTCATTGTCAAGCATAAGCCTTTGAAGTACAGTAAAACCTTGGATTGCAAGTAACGTGGTTTGCGAGTGTTCCACAAGATGAGCAAACATTTCTAATACATTTTAATGTGGTAAACGAATGATGTCTTGCAATACGAGTACTTTGTTTCCGGAATGAATTATGCTCGCAAGCCAAGGTATTACTGTATTTCGCTCAGGGCCTTAGGTTGACTTGTGAAATAAATGTCACTTCAGGCCTAACGAGTCCTTTCACACTGAGTTTGTTCTCTCTCTCGCTGTCATTCAGGGAATTTCTGGCAGGTCTCAGCAGTCATTTTGATGCCCATCTTGGGCTGCTTTATTACCCATTCCTACCTAACAATGACTTTGCTTTTCTTGAGCTGTAGTTGCGAATCAGGCGTAGATCCAAATCCCGCATAGGAACGGACCATGTGAAAAGCCTCAGTGTCGACCAGAAATGCGAGCTTGTACAGAAGGAACTGGAAGACACGAAGGATGAAATCATGCACCTGAGGGCAAATGCTGAACGGGACCTGCAGCATCATGAGGTAGGTACCCCTTTCTCCCTGTAGGCCATCTTACCTGGCCCCCCACTTCCACCTCGTCAAGAAGCACCTATGGTGTGTTCATATAATTGGTGATACTTTGAAAGAAACCCAAGCTATTAAGACAAATTGAGGGCCTATCTTTAAGGAACTTACCACCTCCTTGAGGAGTCAACAGATGTTAAACTTTTTTAACTGGAAAATTTCAAAACTATACAAATGCAGAGAACCCAGCACAGTGAGCCCCTATGTACTCAACACACAGATGCAACAAGTATTAACAGATGGCCACTCTTATTTCCTCCACCACCCTACCAACTGCCCCCCATCCTAGGCCACTGGGATTTAAGGAAGTGAATCCTAGACATACCGTTTATCTGTAAATATTTCTGTACATGTCTCTAAGATATGGATTCTTTTTTAAAAAAAAAAACAAACATAACTGGGCTGGCCAAGTGGTGCATTGGTTAAGAGCTGGCTTGGGACGCCAGCGACCCCGGTTCGGATCCCACATATGACAGCCAGTGACACTGCCCTCTACAGCTAACAACAGCTCCACCTGGAGCTGCCATAGGCTATAGTGAGTGGCCGGCAGCCAGCGTGAGCTGCCAATAGCCGTGGTGAGCCACCGTCCAGAGGCCGGCAACTGATCTGCCTCATCCGGGAAGAGCACAATGACGATACCAACATGGGCCAGTGAAGCAACGTCCTCCGCAACTAGACTGAAGAACAAAAAGACAGCAACTTGTCTGTTTCCCTCCCCCAATTCCCCAATAAAACCTTAAAAAAGAAAAAAACCCAAACCATAACCATAATAATCATACATGCCCTTAAAATTTGTAATAATTTCTTAATAATACAAGGGTTTGAGGTTTAAGTCAGTGAGTTGGTTGCAAAGTCCCCAAGTTACCCTCCAGATGCAGCATACATCACCGTGGTCCACGGCTGGTTGGAGGCCGTTTTCCTCCAGAGAAGAAACATCACTGTGAATGCGGTTCCCCGTGGGATGAAGCTGTTGCCTTGTACTTGAGAGCCATGTTGTATGAGAAATAAATATTACTGTTCTATTTCTAAATTTTTCCAATTCCAAATGCGGGCCCACACAGAATCACACTCACTGTCTCGAGAGGGACAGATCAGTGGACTCATATCTCCATTGGTGGAACCATCTGTACTGCATAAACCTACCCCTCCTTCCCTCTCTCCCTCCCCTGTGCCCATCCCCCACTTTCCTTCTATCTCTTTCCCAATGTGCATTGTTGAATTCTAGCACATTAAAGGAGTTCAGGATGAGGTAGCATTGTCCTCATGTGCTAGATTATGTGATGTAAACATCACAGTGTGGGCTACAGTGGTCAGAGAAGACTTGTTGAGGAGGTGGAACTGGACATGGGACTTGGCATGGCCTTGAAAAATGATAGCATTGGTTTAAGGAACAGGAAAAGAAGGGCCCTCTAAGTCAGGTGAATGACCCGAGCAAGGAAGTAAAGGTGGGAATGAGCATGGCAGGTTCTTGACAGTGAGGGGGCTGGTGTGATTCGAGAGGAGGGTGGTCTGGGGGCTGCATTAGGAAATGAGGTTGAATAGGGCTGTGAGACCTTGAAAATCAGGCTGAGTTTATCTTTGATGTCTTACAAAGCAGGACTCCAATGAGGATGACTGAGCAGTAGATCAACATGTTGAAAATGGCATTTAAGGTGGATTGATGTTCTAGCATGTGAAGACGATGGGGAGGGAAGAGGTTGGGGCCAGAGGCCTGTCCCGGGAGGAAGACATTCTTGCTTCTTGGTGTCCCATGAAAAAGCCTGAACCAGGGTGATTTGCTCTGTACCTGCAGATAAAGTCTTTTTTTGTTCTTTAAAATAATGTGTGTGTTTTGGTGTTTTCTATTTAAAGACAATCTCTGCTGTAGCAAAATTTACACATACAGGTAAGCTAAAAGAAGCACATTTGAAAACATCCACAATCTTACCACCAAAAGGTCATTATTGTCGATGCATGTATTTATTTATCTTCTAGAGTTTTTAGATTATTTTCTATGTATGAATTTCTTTATAAAAGGCATCATATTATTTTATAAGCCATATTTCCACTTCAAATACTTTTCCATGTCAACACATGTATTCATTTATATTCAGATGTATTCATCTTTTTTCAAATAATAGAAGTGTATAATAAGAGTATTTCATTGTCTCTCCACTAACACATCTCTCCTGATGTGATTGTAGTTAATGTTTCAGTGTGTAATCTTCCAGATTATATTATATTATATTATATTATATTATATTATATTATATTATATTATATTATATTATTATATTATATTATATTATATTATATTATATTATATTATATTATATCTTTAATAGATAAATAATATTTCAGATATGGAAATACATATTTATAGAGATATATGAGGCCCTGTTTTTCTTCATTCACCCCTTATGGGTATTTTAACTTTTTTGAGGCATATTTTTACATAATAATGTTCATATAGTCAAATTGGTATCTTAAGGTTATCTTTCTAAGACTAAGAGGGAACACTGTGTATTGGGACACACAGAGGCCTAAAAACTTAGATTTTCTTAATGGGATATATCCTTGAGAATTTTTGGAAACTGTTCTGTCTTTGTGCTGACTCCCCAAGGCTATCATTGAGGAAGCTGATATTCGATGGACTGAAGTTCAGAGAGCAAAGCACGAGTTTGAAAAAGACATTCTAAAAACCATATCCAAGAAGAAAGGGAGCATTTTGGCCACTCAGAAAGTGATGGAGTACATTCATGACATGAACCGCAAGAGGGTGAGTTGGCAGGAGCTTAGAGCTGAGAAAGGGAGAAGAGACTCATAGAAGGATGACATAAAAGCTATCACGGGAGGCAGCCCCATTCCATTTGTTCTATCATAGATGTTGCTCACATATGCAGACTTTTTGCATTCCCCAAAGTGTGTGTGTCTTGAAATGCAAGTCTTTCAAGGCTAAAGTCAATCAGGCAGGATGAATATTAACAGTATCTGAGATCGATGAATTCTTTTTATGTTGTTGCCATTTGTTTCAAGATCTGATATGTTTTCTTGAGAAAGGCGCGAGCCTGTCTAGTCAAATGATTACATGGGAGAGGTACATCTCCAGCTCTTTGAGTTCCATTCTTATAAGAATGAGACATAAAATGCTGTTTCACTTCCAAAGATTTTGTAGCATATCGAGCTTTGGATCCTGGGGATAGGTAGGCTTACTAACCCTAACATGTTATAAGTAATAAAATTGTGTGAACTTCCAAGAGACTGAAAGACCAAAGAATCGTAGCATCATTTTGTCAGGAAAGGCCCCTATACCCAAATTATCTTGAGTTGAAAAACAATAGAAAATTTGCATGGAGCAGACCCAGCTTCCTCTGGGTCTTGGTCATGAGTGAAATGCTATAGCAACATCAGCTTGGGTAGATGTAAAAAGACCTAAATACATGACTGACTATTAGGACTCAAGATTTGGTGTGTAGCCACAGACTTACCAACTTTTCAAACCAACAGGGAAGAAGATGAGAAATGGATAAAATTTTGCTTTTATGTTTTAGGATAATATAAAGGATAAATTACGTTTGAAAAATGTTTCTCTCAAAGTCCAGAGGAAAAAGATGCTTTTACAATTGAGGCAGGTATGTGGCTTTTTCTATCTTTTTTTTTAAGGTTTCTGTGGTAGATAGAACAATGTTCTCCCAAAGGTCTCTGTGTCCTAATTCCCAGAATCCAAACGTTACCTCGCACAGCAAAAGAATTTTGCAGATGTGATTAAGCCTAGGATCTTGAGGAGATTATTTTGGGTTGTCTGAATGGGTCCAATGTAATCATGAGGGTCCTTAGAAGAGGGAGGCAGGAGAGTGAGAATAAATGAAGTTGTGATAAGAGAAGCAGCGATCGGAGTGATGTGCTTTTCAGACAGAGGACGGGGCCGTGAACAAAGGCAGCCTCTAGAAGCTGGCAAAGGCAAGGAAACACACTCTCCACTCGAGCCTCCCGATGGAAGGCAGCCCTGCCAACACCTTGGTTTTAGCCCAAAGAAGCGCTGGGGCCTCTCACCTCATGAGCTGTCACAGAATAGATTTGTGTTGTTTTCAGCCACTGAGTCCGTGATCATTTGTTACAGCAGCAATAGAAAACTAATACAACTCCTGTGGTGGCAAAGCTGTAGACAGAGTTGGCTTGAATTTGAAAGACATATTGTTGAGCATTTGGGGACATGTGACACCAGTGGCATAGTAATAGAATGCTTTGGTGAGTCTTTGAACAGCTGACCCTAAAGGCTCCTGACAAAGGCAGTAAGGCAGACACGGGTCTCCAGAGTGTGATTCTGGGGCTCCATCCTCTCCCAGTTCAATATTTCATTATGAACTTGAATATGAGCACTGGTGGCATGCACACCTGTGGTGGCCACTGAGAATGACACAAAGTTGGGCAGGAGAATTAACATGTCCAGGGTTATTGCTTGGTTGGCTTGGGATCTCAAAAGACTCAACAAGCTGGGACAGCTCTAACACCACAAAGTGACCAAGGACAAATGTAAAACCCTCCACGTTGACCCCCCAAATGTCTGCACAGGTACCGGGTGACCTAGCCATAGAGAACACGCTCAAGTCAGCTCAGCGGGAGGTGACGCTAGGCTCTGGGCTGCACTCAGAGAACCATAGAGCCCCACCAAGAAAGGGGTGGCCATGGGCCCCTCTGCTCTGAGTAGCCTGACGTGGAGCTCTGTGTCCCAGTCAGAGCTCTAGGCTTGAAGGAATCAGTAACTAGAGTTCATGTAGGAGAGAGAACTGGAAAGCAGGGGTAGCAGAAAGCACGGGGGAGGAGTTGGGACTGATGGGCCCAAGGGGAGAGGGTGCAGGAGGGCCACGTCTGCTGTCTTCAAGTGCTTGGGCATCTCCAGGAGGAGAGGACACACCACTTGTGAGGGCCCTGGAGGTGGAGCTGGGGGGGCGGTGGGGGTATCGTTGAAGGAGATTCCAGATCAGTGTGAGAAAGAATGTGGCCCCAGCAGCGTTGAGAGGAGCTGCCTCCAGATAGTGATTTCCTGGTCCTCTGGGCATCACACAAGCTCAGGCATCCTGAAGACATGGTTTGAGTATGAGATGGGGAGTCAGCGTTTTAACCTAACTGCTCTCGCAAGCTCACAGACTACCGGTGGGAGTGGTGATGCTGAGAAAAGGCAGGGATGTGCGGCGGCTCTGCAGAGGCAACAGCAGCAAGGACCACAGAGCCACAGCCTCCAGAGGCCCAGTGGAGGAAGGCGTGACCTGAAGACAGGCTGGGAGTATTTGAGCTGGAGGATGGGTCATACAGGAGCATAAGGAAATTGGTATGGATGGAAGATGCCTCCTAGGAGGTAGGACAGTGTGAGCAGAGCATGAGGGCCAGTCCCGAATTTGGCCACCACCAACCTACCACAGTGTAAGATGGCACAGACCTGGTGGGGCCGGTCAGGCGGGGCCAGGCCAGGGAGGGAAGCTGATACACTAATGAATACATCTGCAGTGAAGAAACGGATGTGACCCAGGGCTGCTTGTCCTGGGTTTCCAGGTTAAAAACCACTTTTAAGTGGCCTTCCTCCTACTCTTCTTTCACAGCTCTGTTTAGGCACCTGCCCCTGTGAGAAGCTTTCCCTGACCCAGCCTTCCATCCTTCCCTGGCCTGGCTGAGGGGTTTCTGAGTGCCCTCTGCCCCTTCGTGTCCCACTACCCCATACAGCAACCTGTCTGGGAACCCTTGTTGAGTATGCGTTCCTCCAGGCCAGGGAGTAATGTACTTACCCAACTCTCTATCCCCAGGGCCCAGGACCATGCCTGGCACTGAGAAGATACTCAATCCATGTTTGTTGAATGACTAAATGATGGCTGACTTCCAGGATCTCGCCCAGAGTGGCAAGGTGGGAGCCATCAATTCGCAAGTCACAACCTCACATCATTTCTTTCTTATTCCTGAGCTCTAGAAAGAAGAGGTAAGCGAAGCCCTGCACGATGTCGATTTTCAGCAGCTGCAGATCGAGAATGCTCAGTTTCTAGAGGCGATTGAAGCAAGGAATCAAGAACTGATTCAGCTAAAGCTGGCATCTGGAGCCACCCTGCAAGTCCTCCATGCATACAAAGTAAGGTGTGCCCCGATGCCCAGGTTCCCGGGGCTTCCTGCCCCAGCCTTTCCGGCCACAGTGAGGTTCCTGTGGATTAGTGCAGTTTCCCACCAGGACTTATGTTGTCCTACACTCTCCCCCAGATCCGAGAGTTCTCTTGACAAAGCCACATCTCCTAAAATACTCCAAATGTTCCCACAGCCCTCGCTGCACACCAGAACCACCCAGGGAGCTTTCCGTTTTTTAAAAGATATAAGGAGGGCCGGGCGAGTGGTGCGGTGGTTAAAGCGCTGGCTTGGGAAGCCAGCGGCCCCGGTTCAGGTCCCACATATGAGGGCCAGTGACACTGCCCTCAAAATAAATAAATATAATAAATATAATAAATAAATAAAAGATATAAGGACACCCTAGTCCCACCCTGACAAATTTAATAGGGGGTGGGGGCCATGCATCTTCTATTGTTAACTCCCCAGATGCTTTATATGCATGGTAAGTTTCGAGGACTAACCACGTTTAGGGCATATAATAAGCACTCCCCTGCTTAAAATCCTGCAAAGGAAAAACCATTTTAGCTATAAATCAGAAAACTACTAAATAATTCCTCATCCACACATAACCCATTTTACAGAAAAAGAGGCATTATTAATAATTAATCAAAGCTATAGTTATGAACAGGGCCTGTCCCAGGAGACATGGCTGTTTGGTCACCCTGCTAGCAACCATTTAATGCAGTGTCAGCTAACTGTGGGCCAGCATATCTCACCCACTGGCCTGTGAGCTAAGGATGGTTTTTACAGAAGAATATTTGCAACCAATTTGGTAGAGAACACTACCTTTGAAACCCAACTAAGCAAAATTGGCTTTTTCTCCCCCAGAAATTCCATTCTTCTCATTAGTAGACCTGTATTCCCAAATATTATACTTAATTATTATATTTGAAATTTCATCAATAAAGTATTTGTGGAAATTTGGTTTTTTTCTTGTTAAGATAAGGATCTACACAATATCCTCCATTTTGCTTGTTGGCCTGCAAAGCTTAAAATATTTACTATCTGTCTGGCCCTTTACACAGCAAGGTTGCTGACCCCTTACCTTGTGCCCAGGTGGCAGCAGTGGCTATGGGCTGAGGTGGCTCATTGGGGGACTTCATTTGGCCCACACAGTGTCATTTTAAAATGTGAATTTGAACATGTTTAGTCTAGGCTGATGTTTGTCCAATATTTTCCTTTTTCAAGTAAAAAGCCTGAAGCCCAAAGGGGCAGAGTAATTGCCAGATTCAAGCAGCAAGTTTGTGACGGAGCTGGGACCCGTAGTCCAGTGAATGTCCCACCTAACGCAGCCGTCTTCCCCTGGCATAAAGTTGTGGACAATATTGTGCTGGCATTCTGAAGTTCATGTGTCGTAAACACCCAACAGACCATCCACTTTGAGCTTATCACATCGGTACTTAGCTTATCTGATCACTGTTGTTTCAAGATGAAGCCAAGCCTCGTGGCTCCCAGGCCCTTGCTGGCTGGAGAGCTGGGCAGCACGAGGTTACATCACATTGGACCTTGATCTTATCCTGCAAAAGCAACTGAATAACGCGGGGCCTGTCTGATCTTGTGGGGAAAAGCCAGGGGTTTGGAGTGGAGCTACTGGTTTAGAAAATGAAACTGTGAGGTTGCAGGGCCTGAGCTCCTTAGGACAGGTCTAAACACACAGCACCAGTTGTTTGTGATACCTGAGTCGCAGCGACACAGGTTGCAGTGGGCGGAACAGGAGCCATTCCTACCCAAACCCCGGAGGGCCCATCACGCCTGTAGGCCAGTTGCAAATAATAGTAAGCAGAGACTGGAGCTTGGGCGGAGACACAGCGAGTGTTCGAGGGAGTAGCAGGCTCACTTCCTCCATGTCTCAGCTCTCACGTCTCCTGGGGAAAGGAGGCAGTTCCCAGGCCTCTCCGGAGTTTGAAGGGGGACTCCACTGGGGACCCCAGGCACGAAGCTTCACCCATCGGAGGTGGGGTTTTGTGCCTCGCCACCGGAATGGAGCTTTGGCTGGTCTGTGCTCTGTCTCCCCCAGCACCAAGGACAGTGCCTGTCCAAAGCAGGTGCTCAGCCACTATGGTCAAATGAACTGCTAGCAATTCAGGTGTGTGTTTAGGGGATGGGAAGATGTCAGGGACCACTTTCATAGGCATATATAACACCCAAGTGTGAGGCCTTGTTAAAAAGTGTGAGGCCTTGTTAAAAACATGTAGAATAACTTCCCTCTATTACCAAATGTACTGAGCACCTATGGCAGGCCAGGAGCAGGGCTGAATGCCTTTAGTCCAGCCACAAGGGAGACAGACACTGTCTCCTCTGAGAGTTTTGTGAGCGAGCCTCAGTCTAAGGGGCACCTTTTTCATCTGACTTTCTGCCCACAAGCCCTGAGTGGTAGAGTCTGGGATATTATAGGCATGTGACTACAGCTGAGATGTGTCACTTTTTTTTATTTTTTTGAGGGCAGCGTCACTGGCCCTCATATGTGGGACCCGAACCAGGGCCGCTGGCTTCCCAAGCCAGCACTTAACCACCGCACCACTCGGCCGGCCAGAGATGTGTCACTTTTTAAAATGGATATGTTTATTTGATTTGAGAGCATTTCGTCAATATTGATTAACTGTGTTTTTAAAACTAAATGTTTTGGGGTAACATAAGTTATTAACATTATATAATTTTCAGGTGTACAATATTATAGTTCAACCTCTGTATACTCTTATCGTGTTTCTAGTTTCCTTCCGCTACCATTTGACGCCCTCTGTCCACTTTGCTCTCCCATGTCATTCTTAACTGACTGTAAATGAGTGGTGCCTGGTAGGTAGAATTCTAAGCTGTTCCTCAAGACTCCCGCCCCCTGGTGGATACACCTTGCCCAACCCCCAGGACCGTGGAGAGCGTGGGCTCTGTCATTATTAGGTTCTGTTATATCATTAGATGACATTCTATGGCCTAGGGAGATGATCTGGGTGGGCCTGACCTAATCACATGAACCTGAAAGCAGTTTGCTACGGAAGAGGAAGTCAGGGATTTGAAGCATGCAGGACATTTGCTGGGTGGCAAGTTCTCCCTTGCTGACTTGAAGATAGAGGGGGCCACATGGAAGGGACCTGAGGGTGGCTTCAGGTTGCTGAGGGCCACCTCCTGCTAACAGCCAGAACAAACACAAGGACTTGAGTCTTATAACTTTAAGGAAATGCATTCTGCCAACAACCTCTGAGCTTGGAAGAGGACTCCAACCCCTAATGAGACCCACGGCTCTGACCAACACCGTGATTCCAGGCCCATGGATGCTCCAACCATACTGTGCCTGGGTTTTTGACCCATAGAAACTGTGAGGTAGCAAACATATGTTGCTTTAAGCCACAATATTTGTGGTAATACGTTACACAGCAGGAGAAAGCTAATGTATCTTTCCAGAAGTAGCTGCCTCAAGTGACTGCTATCCTACTCAGAGTCACAAATAGCTCCCCTCACACCTTCTCGAAGGCCCTTCCCCACCAGAGCCTTGCCGCTCCTCTGGGCTCCCTTCTGTCTTGCCCTGTCTCTAAGTTGTGGGGCGACTGTCTGCCCTCTGCCCCCCTTCCCCACCGCTGACCCTGGGGCGTTGCCCCAGCACCCTCCTCCTTCCCAACTCCTTTCAGATCCTCCTCTCTAGGCTCTTTCTGTACCTTGGAATGCTCTTTCCTTCTCTCTTACCTAGACCTACATGACCTAATCTTTCTGGCATCCCCTGCTTCAGGGGGACCACTGTCCTCGCATTCTTAGAGCTTGGCACAGGGGCCATTTTACATTCCTTCTTGCACTTCCTTCTAGACTGTGAGCCATCTTCTCCTTGGTAGAGCCTATGCTGTTTCACTCACCAGTGCCTGGTGCAGGGTGGGTGGGTTCTCAGAGTTTGTTGAGTGAGCCCCCTAAACTCACTGGCTCCCGTCCCTGGGCCCACTTCTCAGCCAAGCATATCCCAGCTCCTGCTCCACTGGGAGACAGAGGTCAAAAGAGGGTAAATCTAAGAAGCAGGGGTCTGGGGTGGGGAGCGGGACTGGTGAAGGGCAGCAGGGAAACTGTAGGACTTCTGCAGGATTCCGCCCACACCAGCAGGCCCAGCCCTGACGGGCACTGGAGATAGTGGTGGAGCCTGTGGGCTGTGAATTCCACTGTCTGGTTTCAAATCCTGACTCCCTCCAGCTCCGCTGTGACCTTGGCAAATTGCCTCACCTCCCTCAGACTCAGTCGTTGCTTCCCCTGTAGAGCAGGGATGGCAGTAGAACCCACTTCCTGGGGAGTGTTTCTCCCTCTTCACCTGAGTGAGGTGGCGTTGGCAGCTGTTTGCCCAGAGTTCTCCATGCATCAGGCACTGCGCCCAGCGCTTTATCAGGTTTATCTCCCTTAACCCTCTCCACAACCCTACAAGGTGACCAGCCCAAGTTTAGAGAGGTTCTGGAACTTGCCCAAAGTTTCTCTTGGTAAGTGGTGGGGCGGGCTTTGGGTCCTGGCACCTGGCCACTCTGCAGATGAGGACAAGATTCCCGCTGTCCTCTCCTCCCCCACCCACTGGACACCAGGATTCTGAAAAGCTGGGCAGCTGTGAGAAGGGTAGGCCCAGGTTCCTGCATGGCCCTGCTCTTCTCCTGCTTAGTAAAGAGCCATCCATCCTTTGTATAGCTCTGAGTGATCACCTTTGCTCAAGACTTGCCGTGTTGTTACATTTCAGGCCAGGCTCCAACGCGCAATGGAAATGTCCATCAGCCTGGAAAAGGAGATCTTGCTGAGAAATGAGCTGCTTGAAAAAATTGAAAGTGAAACCCTACAAGTGGAGGAGGTAGGAGAGGGGAAACCATACTCTTTCTTGTGTTTGTCTCCTTCTGTCTACAAGGGCTTGAATCGTCGTCCACCAAGATCCAAGCCACCTTGACTTTTGTCTAGAAAAGCCTAGACCACAAAACCCAAAAGCGCTCTGCGCCATCAAAAGAGGAAGTGGCACCTGGAGACTCACAGTCCAGTGGTGTTCACTACTGGATGAGGTCCTAGAGACAGCTCATAAGATAGAAATCCTGCAGGGTCCAAATAATCCTTGAGGATTCCTTAAATGACTCAAAGTACACAATTTAAAGTGTTGTGAATACAAACTTACAAAAAAAAATGTATGATGCATATAACTGTACTGATACGAGAAAAAGTATACACAGCAAACTATAGTGTTTTATGTAAAGGAGAGATCAAGAGCTCTTTAGACATGGAACTCTTACTCGAGACAGTGGATGCTTGGGTGGCAGACCTGTAACCTCTGCACTGTGCCCACTCCAGGACCTATGATCACTGTGTGAAACCATGTGTGGCATCATCTGCGTTCCGGCCATCTGCATGGTGACAGCACTCTCATTATTTTGCTGAGCACAGGAAGTTGAATTTCTGCAAGTCAAATGTACCACCTAGGATGTGACTCAAAGAGGACGTTTCTGGGAAGGTTGGGGATAAAGAGCACTGGTCTTACAGTCAGAAGGCCTGGTGTCATGTTTGATATTGCCAGTTGCTAGTCTTGCACAAGCCTTTGATTGAGACAGGACTCAGTTTCCACATCTGTGAAACAGCCATCACAACTTTGGCGGTGATCAGATAGGAATGTGGGTAGCCATGCTTTGTCAACAAAGCCATTAGTACAATTATTAGTGTTATTGTCTTGAATGGGCCTGAATATCCCCAGCGCTTCAGGTTTATGTGGCTCCAAACCTGCCTACACTGGCCCAAAAGCCACAGGATTATATCTGACTCAGTTTGGTCATGGCATCCGCATCATATCCTTGATGGAGAATCAACAGGCTTTGCCAAAGAGCCTGTCTTGGTTCAGAAAGGCAGGTAACAAAGTGAAAGCGAATGTCTGTTTGCTCTCCTCATGCAGAATTTTTGTGGCACTTATTTGTTTGGGTTGATGTTAAATTACAAGTAAAACAGGAAATCTGTTTTAAAAAGCCTGGCTAGTATATTCATAATATATTTTTATTTTCTTGTTAATTCTTTTCTTTTTTCTTTTTTTTATTTTTAGCTGAGCCATCCTGCCACCTGTTGGCAGCTCATCAGCAGCTCAGCTTGGGCTGGGCATCGAACTGCTGTCGCTCAGAGCTCAGCTTGCACTCTTGAGCGAGCTCTTAACCAACTGAGCCACTAGGCCGGCCCTCTTGTTAACCTTTTTAACAGCTCTATTGGGCTATAATTCACATATCATATAATTCACCCATTTAAAGTGTACATTTTAGTGGTTTATAATCTATTCACAGAGTTGTGTACTCATCAGCACAATAATTTGAGAACATTTTCGTCACCCCAGAAAGAAACCCTATATCCATTAGAAATCCTCCTCCATTCCCCACCTCACCTCACCCTCACCCTCCAGCCCGAGGCAATCACTAATCTATTTTCTGTTTCTATAAGTTTGCCTCTTCTGGACATTTTATATAAAAGGGATCGTATAATATGTGGTCTTTTGTGACTAGCTTCTTTAATTTTAAAAATATTTTTTTAAGATTCATATTGTATCATGTATCAGTATTTTGTTTCCTTTTATGGCCGAATATTATTTCATTGTATGGCTAGAACACATTTTATTCACCATCAATTGACATTTGGGTTGTTTGGTGACTATGAATAATGCGGCTATGAACATTCACATACAAGTTTTTATGTGAATGTAGGTTTCCTTTTCTCTTGAACATAAAGCTAAAAGTGGAATTGTGGATTACATATATGGTAAACTCTATGTATCACATTTACAGAAACTGCCAAACTGTTTTGCAAAGTGATTGCAAAACCATTTTACATTCCCATCAACATGGTATGTGTGAAGTTTCCAATGTCTGTATATCTTCACCACCACTTATTTTTAGTTTTTTTTTAAATAGCTGTCCCAGTGGGTGAGAAGTTATATCTCATTGTGGTTTTGATTTTAATTTCCTTAATGACTAATGACATTGGGCATCTTTTCATGTGCGTATTGGCCACTTGTCCATCTTTCTGGAGAAATGTCTATTCAAGCCCATTGCCCAGTTTCTAACTGAGTTATTTATCTTTTGTCATTGGGCTTTAAGAATTCTTTTTTTGGACTGAAATTCCTTTTCAGATATATGATTTGTAAAATATTGTCTCCCGTTCTGTGGATTTTCTTTTCACTTTCTTGACAGTACTATTTGCAGCCCAAAAGTTTTTCATTTCGATGAAGTCCAATTTACCTATTTTTTCCTTTTACACCTGTGCTTTTGGTGTTATATCTAAGAAACCATTACCTAACCTAATGTCACGATTTACCCGTGTCGTCTTTTAAGAGATTTATAGGTCTTACATTTAGATTTATGATCTATTTTGTGTTAAGTTTGTTGAGGAAGGGGTCCAAAAGACGAAAGAAGAAAGAGGAGGAAGCATATTTATACAGTTTGTTATATTAACCTTCCTATTAATATTTGTGGCTCTCTCTGTTTCCTACTGTGGATTTGAGTTTCCTACATGTGGTGTTACTTCCTTACTCAAATACAGCTTTGTTTCAGCCTGCCTCCTTTGCACTGCTATTGTCAAATATCTTACATTTTAATATGGTATAGGTCCCAAATACAATTACGGTAATACCTCGGTTTGTGAGCATAATTCGTTCCGGAAACAAACTACTTGTATTAGAAGACATTGCTTGTTTACCACGTGAAAATGTATTAGAAATGTTTGCACGTTTTGTGGAACACTTGCAAACCAAGTTACTCGCTATCCAAGGTTTTTTGGTATATACATAGTTTTATGAAATTACTTTTTAAATCAGTTAAGAGAAGGAGAATATGCAATTATGCTGTCTTTTATACTTTCCTACATAATTATAATACCTTTTCTTGTGTCATTTATTTTCTTCATGTGAATTTGAGTTACCAAAAAGAAGACAGAAAAGTGAATTGAGAAGGATCAAAATGTACTTACATACATAATTTTACCCCCCAAAAAGGAAGACCCAAACATAAGTGATTAAAATAACTAAAACAGATTTCTTAATAAAAGAAGGAAGTAAGAGACTGGTTTAGGCTGTACTCCTGAACTGAATGAGAACATCACCGCCTGGAAAAGAATCAGAATTTTGAGATTCCCCTCATTCCTTAGAAAATTTACACATGACTTTTAGAAAATTTACCCTGAAACTGGGGAGAGCTACAATGGCCAGTAAGTCCCGGTAGGCCAGAAACACCAGGGACCTCTGGGTTGAAATGGTCTTTCCCACCCCAGGACCGGGCCAAAGCCGAGGCTTTGAACAGGAAGCTGCGGAAGCAGATGGCGGAGTTCCGAACGCCACCAGTGATGCTGTATGTCAGGGAGAAGATGCTTAGTGAGGACCTGGAGAAGGCCATCAGGGTGTGGGAGAGGAAAGTGGAGATTGCGGAGGTGAGTCCGGGGAGGCCCAGCACGGGCACGCTGGCATGCCCTTCGTGTTGCCATCTAGGATTTTGTTTCTCAAGCTAGGGATACAGATATTTGAACATGAGATGTCTGTGAGAAATCTCAGCATTTGCTTCAATTCTTATACCAAAATGAAGGATAACTTTAGAAAAACAAACAAACTTCTTTTTCATTGTTACGGGCAGGGTCTTTTCAGGTTATCGGGAAGAGACTCTGCCGTAATAGTGTTTTTGGTTGCTTATTTTCTTAATAAATTCTGGAAACTTCTTAATCTCTCCTCTCACCATTGAGAATTTAGGGATTGCTACTTTATATGTGGAGAAGCTAATTTTTTTTTTTTAAATGAGAGAGTAATGGATTTTTAAATATCACTCAGAACCTGATTCCATGCATTTACGTAGTCTCTGTGGGTCTTTTTGTTTCTGACTAAGCCTTTTCATAGGCTACCGTGGGCAGAGAAGCCCCCACTACCTTTTGTGAGCTGTGGGAGAGACATGCGAAGTGTGCAAACAATGTGCCAGTGTCAAAAAAAAAAGCACAGGCTCTGCCACAGGCCAGGTTGCATACTGAGCATACTTAAGACATCATTAGAGGAGCTTACCACCCAGTCAGGTCACCTGGGAAGGATGGCATTTTCACATCTACACCCTGGCTCCATTTCCTGTGGTCACTTGGTGGCAGAAAGTAAATTAGGATCCAAACTTGGGCCTGTCAGATCTGGAGCTGAGAAGCAGCAGAGAATCATGGCAGGAACCTGTAACATCTCACTTGACTGAACAGAAACAAGCTCTTTGGAAGAATCTTCTAGATGCCCCTAGGTGGGCCACACCGTGCAGCATGCATAGCAGGTTCTGCCCCACACAGGGTCACCTGCACCATCAGAGGGCGGGATGCGGGCTGCATTCTGAATAAACACAATTGGTTTTTCCCAAATGACCTTCTCCCCTCTCCCCGCTTTCCTTTTTGCAGATGTCCTTAAAAGGCTACCGCAAGGCTTGGAATAAAATGAAAACAACCAATGAGCAGTTGCTGGCAATTTCCCGCCCTAGGAAATAGCCAGAGGGAGTCCATGGCTGTAGAGTAAAAGGTGATCCATTAAAATCATCATCAGCTTCTTTCTAGTCACAGGGTCCTCTCACTGTTCTCTCTGCTGGCTGGAGTCCCGACTCGCCAGCCAGGCTGATGGTCACCTCCTGGACCACAGCTGCCCATGGGGAGTGTCTTCACAGCCTGGCCCCTGGAAGGAGCCGTTAACACTGAAAGAACCACAGGGCACTCTAATGTTTTCACACGTGTTAGCCCACATTTAGTTCACAAGCACAAATGAAAGTGACCTTCCCGCATGTGGGAGTGGGACAGAAGAGGGGGAGTCAGCCCAGTAGTGCCATGGGCCTGTCCGTGGCAGCCCAGGTGGGCAACTATCAAAAATAGACACCACAGCTTCGTGGTGAATGCCTACCTCTCAGCATTCTTAGCACACTCTTCAGTTTGGAGGATTAGCTCCTAGACTACGAACCATTGCAAAAGAAACAAGCACAGAGAAAAACAAGACCATTTCTTGGGGCTGATGTAACCTGTTCTGACCTGAAATAGACCTACTGCCTTCACCGTAATAGTCATAGTACATGGGTTGTTCGGCCACCTCAGGAGACCTGCCCGGCTTCCTTAGACTCTTTACCCTAAAGTCTAGACTCTCTCTAGAGCTGCTTGTTGCCCATGAATGTATGGTGGCCCTTCTTTGTCCTTGCAAGAGTGATGGGGACCACACAGCCTGGCCCAGCCCAGAATATTTCTTCTTTGTCACGGCGACATATGATGAGTAGCTGGAGAAAGGAACCGAATTCGCCCCGTGGTGGAATGAAGACAGGGGAAGGCTGGTCCTCTTAGTCTTGGACGCGATCCAGTCGCTGTAGTCTTCCACTTTGATGTACAGAAATAGGCCAGGGCATTTCTCCCCTCCTTGGGACAGGATTCCTCTCAGCACCCACAGGTCCCATTGCTGCAGCTGGCACATCATTGGGTTTCCTGGGTCCCCCTGTGACAAAGGGCAGAAGGCTTCAGCTCTTTAAAAAAAACCACTTTTCTTTGTTAACACTTTGTAAGTGGGCATTTGAGCTATATGACGAGTTTACTCGTTTCCCGGAAAAAATGTGTTAATATATCCTTATGCAATTTACAGTTTGTTCTAGAAATGTTTTACACTGGTTCTTGCTGAAAATGGAATAAATGATAGGATAGTATTTCTCATCTAGGTAGCCACCACCGCAAATTCTAATAAGATGACTTTAGCTTTTATTATACAAATTATTCTGTAGAGTTCTGTAGTTTGCTGTAGTTCCTGGCTCTTGGTTCATTTTGTTGCCCCTTTTTAGTACTTTGACTAAATCCTCTCCTTCTTCTGGTTTCTCATTTCTCAAATGTTGCTAGTTCTTTCCTATGTGGATAGCCTGGAAAACTCACATTTCTCCTTCTCTTATTTTGTTTCTATCCTTTGTTTAAGCTGTTCCCTTTCTACTCACAGTCTTACTAGGGTCATGGTCATACTTCCCCAGGGAGCACACACTGGACTCGGGTCGCAGGTGTTCCACCTGGGCAGCTGTGTGTCAGCACACCTGCTCTCCCAGCCCCTGCCCGGGCTCCCAGCATTCCCTGCTCCCATAGGAGCAGTCCCCTGGGACTTGGGAATTCTGCCCCACAGACCTTACCTCACTTCAGGTGAGTGGGTAGAAGCTTGCCACACTCAGCTAGATGTTTGACCCTGGCAAATGATCTAATTCTCTCAAACTAAAGTGGGAATACAGTTAATTCCGGTAACACAGGCAGAGCGGCTAGCACAGTGCCTTCACACTGTATGCACTCAATAAAGAAGGAGCTCCTATTCTTTTGGTGTCTAGGAAAGGCCATCATTTTTATGTGAAAAGCTGAGAAATATGGGAAAAGCAACAAGCCAACTACTAGGTATAATTTACCTGACGTATCCCATTCCCAGGCCCCCTCTTAAAGGAATTCCCACCCCATGGTCCATCTTGGTCCAAGAGAAGGTCTGTCACCCAAAGACTGTCCAAGCACCTCTGACCTGCGTTGCCTGCCTGAGCTGGGCACTGACACATGGCCCTCGCTGATTAGACTGTGGCATGGAGGGAGGGAGCTGCAGTTGACAATGGAAAACAACCTGAACAGACCCAACAGTGAGAAGCAGACAGGCAGAAATGTGGCCACCTGGGCCCCTGTGCATTCCCTTCTTCTTTCACTAAACCTCCCTTTTTCTGAGGAAGCCACACTAGGATAGAAATCCAGGCAAACGGGAGAAGAAAGCAGTAATGCAAGCCAGACAGCAGGGCGGTGTGCTCTGCAAGGCTGCCGCAAGTCCTGGGTTGTCCCATGCCAGCTACATGAGGATGACACTCTAGACTTTGCTCTGTACTTCTCATTAGATGGAAGGGAGTACTTCAGTCTAGAACTCTTAATTTTTCAGTTTTTCACAAACTACTGTTTTCACCCCAGTGCTACCAAACAATAGAGGGTAGAGATTTCACCCCAGAGTTTGGGCTGGCTATCCTGGGACTGGTGAGCAGGCTCCCGTCTGCACCCCATTATGTCTGCCTGGGTAGGACAGGCTCTCAGGCCAAAAATGCCACGGTCACCCTCCTTTCACCAGTCTCATCTGTAGTTCATTTTAACTGTGGTTTTATAGTTTAAGGAAGAAAAAGAACACAATTCAGGACAGTTTGATGAATGACTACATGGCCCCAGCTATTTCATGTTTTCGCAAATTGCCATTCCACCCAGATGTAGAATACGCTGCCTTTTCTCTTCCCCATAACCTGCAGGGATGTAACTTTTGAAGCACAGATAGGTGAGACAAAAAGTTCCAGGTTGGGCCGGCCAAGTGGTGTGTTGGTTGGGAGCCGGCTTGGGACGCCAGCAGCCCTGGTTCAGATCCCACATATGAGGGCCAGTGACACTGCCCTCTACAGCTACCAACGGCTCCACCTGGAGCTGGGCTGCTGTGAGTTCCCCGGAAGGCATAGCTGCAGCCCCTGCTGCGGTAGGCTGCCATAGGCTACAGTGAGTGGCCGGCAGCCAGCGTGAACGGCTGGCACCTGGTGTGAGCTGCCAAGAGCCGCTGTGAGCAGCCATCCAGAGGCCAGCGACCAACCTGCCTCACCCGAGAAGAGCGCAATGACGATACCAACATGGGCCAGTGAAGCAATGTCCTCCACAACTAGACTGAAGAACAAAAGGACAGCAACTTGTCTGTTCCCCTTCCCTGGTTCCCCAGCACTGTTCCCCTCCCCCAATTCCCCAATAAAATCTTTAAAAAAATAAAAGTTCCGGGTGCTCCTTTGGAGGAGCCCCACCTCATCTCCCAGGGTGTGACCCCAGCATGGAGGGGTTCTTTCATTGCATGATCCTCAACCTTGACATTCAACAAAAGCCCTAACCGTTGTGGGGAAAGAGGGGTGAATTCAGAGTGATTCTGCTTTTATTGGGTTTCAAGGACCTATTAGGCAGACACTGAGCCTGGGTGGTTTATTCTACATGTGAGAAGTGTGGCTTTGAGGACGTCTGGGCTCTAGAACACACTTCTAAGATAAGGATGGACCCTAGGTAGACAAGTCACCATTTTTTTGTCTGAGACAATTTGCAAGCACAATTCCGTGCAAAAACAAATGACTGTCTACAGGTGTGCTACAGTTAAAAACAAATCTGAACTTTGCAGGTGGTTTAAAGAGGGGATCATTTAGAGTATACACAGCTTACCATGTTCCACTGAATCTAAAATGCTCTTGCAAAATTAACATCTTTAAAATGGGATGTATCTTTTAATCAGTTGATATCAGAATATAACTGGAAGCATTTTTTTTCTTTTTTGGTATTACATAAAATAATCTTAGATTTGGTGAAGTATGGTACTGGATTGATAGAATGGCTGACGGCAGGATTTTGTTCAATAGCTGTCTTCTGCTGTATTTTTAACACACTATCTAATTTAAGAAGTCGGTACAATCTTCCACCTGGCAGAGAGTAGAGGGTGCATTACTCAATAAATGTGGAACCAACTTTGGAAAGGCAAACTTGCTGCTTAGTGAAAGGCAATCCTTCGTGCTTCCACAATAAAATGACTGTTAGAATTGTCCTCATATATGTATTTTTCTCCCCTTTCTCTAAAAAAATGTCTCTACATCCTCTGGAAAAAAAAATGATCACCAGGGAATCCCAAAGGTTACTTAGAAGAGAGGGGGTGATTAACATCTTAGAAAGACAATTTTAGAATAGAGGAGAGAAACCCTGCCTGGGAATCTGGTGGACCTGGGTTCTTGCCTTTACCATTTATTAACTGTGGCCCTGGTGAGCCACACTTTCTCCAGGTATGCATATGAGGGGATCTGGACAGGTATTTGTGAATTCTGCACATTTTTCTGAGGCACTAGGACTGCCACATTTGTACAGCCCTCATCTGGGTGGAGAGCAGGGCTTCTCTTGGGGGGTAGTGGGGAGCAGGGGAAAGGGAGGAAGGGAAAAGACCCAATAGCATCAGAATCTAGGTACCACAGAAGCTGAATACAGTGACTCCACACTGTAGACATGCTCAGAGTATACCTATGTGCATAGTGTGGACTCACACTTTGAAACTTTTAGCTAGTGAGAAAACACCTGTGACTTAGCCATGCTTAAACATGTTATACTGAAAATGGTAACTGCTTAGCAGTTGCTATCTGCCAAGTGCTGACCACCCTGGAGACAGCCATGAATCTCAAGTGACAGTCCCTGCCCTCACGGAGTTCACCATCCCTTGAAGTGACCTTGCTTAGTAAGCTCCATGCTTACTCTCAGCATGGAGCTTCTGCTCCATCATGTTCTTACCAAGCAGACAGCATCGGTTTCCTCCTCTACGTGATTGCCACATCCTATTTTTTGGAAATTGTGTGAGGGACACAGATCGATATGTGTCACGGAGATTTTCCTCAGGATACTCATTGTCATTTGATTTCCTGTCTGGACCATGTAACAGAGAGCACAAGAATTATTAACAAGAAGACATCCCCTTGGTCAACTCAACTACAACTTACATGTTAAGATGGGAGTGAGGAGAAAATGTTCTAATAAAGCCCTTTTCCTCAAAGAAATCAGAACCTGTGTCTGAGATTTTACTGAAAGCTACCTTTGCTTTGAACTTGAATGTGAAAATAGGCAGAGAACATATTCACTTTTTCCCCAAGTCTATAGAGAATACATTTCCTTGTTTATTTCCCAAGAATAAAAGAAAACAAGGATGGCTCAGAACTAGAGGACAGTTGGCTCTAGTTCAGGGAATAATGTCCCCTGGCCCCTCCATAACTTTGCATTAATTTCAGGCTGTTCGCTGCCTATGTACTTCCAATTTTGGTGTAGGACTAGAAGAGAAAGGACCAAATGTAAGAATGGCCACAGAAAAGGCCACCACTGGGAATCTTGACTGATCCAGCTCAAATCTAGAACTCTGAGCCATTTGAATTCTAATGGTTCATCCCCGTCACCCTAACTGCTAGCATACACACAGCCTCCTCTAGGAGAAGGAGGGCATTAACTGCAGTCGCGGGATTCCATCCTGCCACCCAGCAGTTCCGTGAGGCTGGTAGCATCTGCAGCTCTCTGCCAAGGAAGCAGATGGACCGGACCAGGCTGTTGAACTGCATCGCTGTGTCTGTCTTCAGGAGGGCTATGTTATTGGCCATTGTTTCATTATCAAAGTCTTCATGGATGATGATGGTATTGACTGGATACTCTTCATGAGCAATCACTCTGGCATCCATATTAGCTATACCAACTACAGCGACAGCATCCTCCCTGGAGAGTGAGCAAGGGAATATTGAGAAGCCAAGACATCAAGGGAGCTGCACACTTCCCTGTTTTCATATTGACTATTTTTTCAGCCTGGAACACTCCTCCAACTCATCCTCCTTGGGCTAACTTTTACTCATCCTTTGGACCCAGTCCCAGGAAATATTTTCTAAACTCCTAAACATGTTCCGCCCTTTGCAAGCCCATAGACTATTTGGGAGTCTTCTATCTTAACATTACTTGTCCGTCCACCTAAACATAATCTGTTATATTATGGCTGATTATCTTTTTTTTTTTTCTATGCACAGTTTTTTTTACATAGTTGTTGTTATACCAAAGATGTAATCCTGACTCTTGATTTTAACACTTAACGTTTTTAACAAACATCTTTCCATATTGTGTACTCTGTAAATACACTTCAGAGAAATTCCGATTTTAATGATGGAGCTCAGTTGGGTGTTTTCTCGTTTTCCTCTTGGGAATCACCCGAGGAACTACAAGAATGAGAAACAAATATAAACACCATAAAACTAAGAGACACCAGAGAATCTAAACCACAGAATCAGAGGAAGGGCTGATAAAAGGCAGTAAAGGACAGCAGGTGTGCAGGGGCTTGTAGATACTTACTGCCACAGAGTCAGGAAAGCTGGCTGAACCTGCTTCTCCACAAAGATGTAGAAGGAAAAGAAATAAACCACCACCAAGATGAGGGCCACATTGGAAGCTGCGCAAAGAACAGAGGTCGCAGAAAACACAGTACGGGACACAAGGTCCGGCTCAGAAAAGTGACCAGAATGAGGTGGACATTGAAAGCTGAAGAGGAAAATGACAATAGGGCATTCCACAGAGGGTCAGCAGACCACAAAGAAGGTAACCAAAATCACGAAATAGAAAAAATATTTCAAGACATAATTTAAGAAAGTTTTCTGAAAATAAGACTTGAATCTACAGTTTGGAAGGGTACACCATATCCTACAGAAAAACAATACAGACTGATCAACACTGAGACATGTCCTTGTAAGCTCCCAGCAGCAAACAGATGGCATGCTCAAATACGGTCAATTGAGGAAAGTTTAATTAAGGGACTCTTTCCAAAGGTCTTGGCATGTTGTAGGGAAATCACAGGGCATAGTGCAGTACCCCTTCCTGCTGAGCTAACAACGGGGTGCTGGTGCCACTCTAGGCTCTAGACAAGGGGAGGGCGTGGTCACTGCTGTGGGAAGTGGGTCATTTGGCTGAAGGAGGCAGCCAATCTGCAGTACCTCTCAGGGGAACAAGGATCCTGACCTGACTCTCCCCCCTCCCTCTGATCTCTTGCCAGTGCTCCTCTTGGCCACACCCAGAGGAGCCCAGAAGGCAAGAGCGCCTATTGGTATTCCCACACAAACCAGCTTCCTCTGAGACTCAGAGAGTAGAAAAGAGTATAGAGTGTATCTGGAGGGACAAATGGGAGCAATCCAGCACAACAAGTAAAGCTGGTGGAATTCAGTGGCAAAGAAGGGGTCCTTGGGCATTCAGACAAAACAAAGATTGTCATCTTAACTTTGGCCAACTAATTTATTGTCTACCAAAGGGAACTTGTAAGAGTGAAAGAGGATGCTAACAGCAGGGTACTAGGATAATAGGTATAAACCGGGCCTCTCCCAGGCACACTAGGATGTGTGGTCACCCATCTATGGAGGAAAAACATCAGACTGCCTTCAGACTTCTTCACAGAAAGATTTAATACCAGAAGCCAGGGGGTAATGCCTGTTAAGTCCTCAAAAGAAAGAAGCTGTGATCCATGAATTCTATACTTAAGTGGTCATTCAAGTTTAAGGGCAGCACATTTCTGTATATGCAAAAAACAATGAGATACAGTTCTTGGGACACCTTTAAGAAACTACTTGAAGACAAATTTAGCCAATGTTGGTTGAATGGGGAAAATCCAGCAAAAGGACACTCAGTAAGTGTGGAATTCATTATAATATTGGGCTAAATTAAAATAAAAACTTTTTAAAATATTAGATTAGAGTAAAAATGTAAACCCTAGCAATAACCAAATGGTTTAACTAAAGCTGGGGAAAAAAGTCAGAGGTTGGTACATATACCAATTTTTTCATCTTTTATAGGAATCTAAACATATGATCTATTTACAGCTAACATAGGAAGCAACAAGGATGTATAAATATGGATACAAATGGAGGTCAATATTAAAGCACATATATTATCTTTTAAAATTGAGTGGTGTGGGAGGAAGAGGGAAGAAGTGAATTGAGGAATTCTGGCGCTGGCCACAGTGGAGTCTAGGAAGGGCCGTCTGGGAAGAAATAGGGACTCAGGTGTCTTCCAGGAAGATGAACACCGGAGTGAAAATTCCAACTTTCCAAATCTGTCAGAAGAGACACACAAAGCCAAGCCAAGGCCATGTAATGAAGTGCAAAAACAAGAAGCAATAAAAACAGAAAACATAACCTCAAATAAAAATAAGAAGCAGGAGTTTCATTCTGAACATCAGAGCAGAAGGACATGAAGTAAGACAGAGGAAGGCGCTTACCGATGAGAAAGAATTCTGTTTACAGTGAGGACCTCACAGTTACAAACATCTGCAGCCAGTGACACAATGTCCGCAGATAAAATCTCCAGGAACTGGAAGGAGAAAGAGCCAGGAGCTTGTTTATGACAGGAGATTTTAATTCACCTGTTAGCCCAGGACAGATCAAGAAGGCCCCCCTCCCAATTTTGTGTATTAAATTGTGCCCCAAAGACAGAGAATGAACTTTTAAGTTTACCTATGGATAATATTCACATGGAGGACATATAGTAGTTCATAAGGAGAGCCTCAACAAACTCCTAAATCATCACACAGGCTAACTCAAAATTAAACAATGCTGCAAAACAAAACACCTGACCACCTAGATATTTATATAAAAACTCTGTCTTTAATAAAACCCTGAGTCAAAGAGAAAATCAAAACCAAACCAGCAGACTTAACAGAAAATAGCAATAATGAAAACACTGCATAGAAAGCAGAACCTCTCTGGAGGGTTAGTTGACAATCACTATTAAGATTTAGCTCAGTCTTTCCACTCCTAGGTTATTCATGCTACAATATACTTGCATGTGCAGCATTTTTGGTACTGGTAAAAGATTGAAAACTGCAAATTTTCCATCATTATAGGACTGTAATTATGGTGCATCCATCATGAGATACTGTGCAGCTGATGAAAAAGATTGTGGTTACTGTGCATGTAAAAGATATTGTGCATGTATCAATAATATCTCCCAACACTTACAACAGAGTGAAAAAAGCTAAGGGTGGAATACTGCATATCATGTGCTACCAATTGTAGTGGGAAGTGTTATAGACTGCATTGCGTCCCCCAAAATTCATAGGTGAAGCTCTAGCCCCAAGTATTTTTGCAGAGAGGGACTTTAAGGAGGTTATTAAGATTAAATGAGGTCATAAGGGTGGGGCGCTAATCCGATAGGACTGGTGCCCTTATAAGAAGAGGAAGAGACACCAGGAGTGTACTCATATGCACAGAGGGAAAGGCCATGTGAGGACACAGCGAGAAGGTGGCAGCCTGCAAGCCAAGGAGAGAGGGCTCAGGAGAAACCACCCCTGCCAACGCCTTGATCGCGGGCTCCAGCCTTCAGAACAGAAAGAACTAAATTTCTGTTGTCTGAGTCACCCTGTCTGTGGTATTTTGTTATGGCAGCCCTAGCAGATTAACATGGGGGTGGGGGTGGGGGAGGAATTTTCCCTCTGTCAATAGATAGAAGAATCAACATAGATAGACCTAAAGGTATATAGATATCCACAAATGCATTGAATATTTAAGGAAACTGGTGACAAAATATGGTCACAGGAAGGATACTAGCGACTGGAAGGCAGGGGAGGGAGGAGAAGCTTTTTCTCATATATCCTTTGGTTCCTCATGAACATTACACTATATACATGCATTTTCATTTAAATACATAATATATATCATATGTTAAAAAATTGAGCAGCTCCCCAATATTCCATCAAGGGCTTATACTATAATTTGTTTAGCCAATTATAGTAATTATACTCTCTCCCCCCATACTTTGTATGTATATATAGTATGTCATTTATAGTATATGAGCAATTATGTAATGTACTATACATTATATATACTATTGGGTTGTTGAAAAAGTCATGATGCATTTTTGCAATGAAAAACAGAAAAAATATGTCATTATTTTTCCGACAACCCAATATTTATATACTATATATCATGTATAATATATGTATATACTATATATCAAAGCCTATATACTATTTATATGTAGTATTTTATATAAATTTTAGACTATATAACATATAGTATATACTGTATATAAAAGGGTAATATACTATACTTATCCATGATAATTGGACATTACATTTTCAGTGTTTTGTATGTGATTAACCATCCTATGAACAACTATGCATACAATTTTTCCAGTGGTTGAAATTATTTCCTTAATGTTGAATCCCAAAAGTGAAATCATTGGGTCAAAAAGTAAAATGTTGGGCCGGCCGAGTGGCGCGGTGGTTGGGCGCTGGCTTGGGAAGCCAGCGGCCCCGGTTCGGGTCCCACATATGAGGGCCAGTGACACTGCCCTCAAAAAAAAAAAAAAAAAAAAGTAAACAAAAAGTAAAATGTTTTACCAAAAAAAAAAAAAAAGTTATTCCTTTAATAACACTTATGGGTATTTTGTGTTTTTTTTTTATTTAAAAGAATGCATATTTATTGTAAAGAATTTGGGGGACACCAAAATGTTCAAGGAACAGCAATCATATGCATTCTGAGCTTCCAGAGATATGCACTCTTAAGTATTTGCGTGTTTCCTTCAAGTCTTTTCTCTATGTATGTGTATGTGTCGCAGTCCCGTTGTTAAGGCCCCAGGTAAGTGTTTTAAAATAAGCGCTCCTATCAACTCAGTTAACAAGACAAGCAGTAGGGACCTGCAGCATCAAGAGTCAGTGCCTTTGTGATCACAGTAAAATGGGAAGGAGCATCCTTCCTTTAGAGGATGGAGGAACCACCATTTCACGGGGCAGGTGAAGACCCCGGACAGCTCCAACTTTGTCATCTGGTGAGTTCAGGACTCCAACACACGGCAGAGCAAGCACTGAGCCGGTGAGAAGCCTGCTGCCCTCTCGCCAGGACTCCACCTTCCAGACCCGGCCATGCTGAACAGGAAGCAGAGCCCCCCAGCCCGCCCCGGGGGCTGGCAGCCCCACAGGCAGGGGTACTGGCCTGTTCTGAAAGACGGACGCGATGCTGAGGATCCAGAACTCACTGAGAATACTGCCGAAAGCCAGGTGGGTGTAGCGGGAATCCTGCAGGGACACCACCCACGGGAACTCCTTCTTGCTCACCAGACCCTCCTCGGAAGGTTCTATAACGTTGGTTTTCTGGATGCCACAACCTGCAGAGGGGGTGTGCAGGAGCCTGTGGCCACCACCACTACCACCATCACCACCACCACCATCACTACCAGCATCACCATCACCATCACCACCACCACCATCACCACCAGCATCACCATCACCACCACGACCACCACCACCACCAGCAGCATCACCATCACCACCACCACCGCCATCACCCCAGACCTCAGGACCCCTGCCCATGGGTTCCCACTCTGTCTCGCTCTGTGTCTTAGTCACCACTAACTCTGCCACCTGTTTCTTTTCCTAGTGAGCCCCCTTCCCTGTAAAAGACGCTTGGTGGCATCATTGAATCTAAAAATAACATCAGGCTACCGATAACCACTCTCGTCTATTGAGCACATCAGGCAGTGTCTGAAACCTTTGCACACATCAGCAGTTCTCAAAGTATAGCTGGGGACCTCTGGGAGTCCCCAGGACCTTCTCTGGGGTCTCCAAGGTTAAAACCATTTTCATAAGAATATTCAGATTATATCTGTTTTTTTCACTTTCATTCTCTCACTAGTGTACAGTAGAATTTTCCAGAGGCTACATGATGTCATCACTAATGGCTAACAGCATGTGTGAAGCTGTACGTTCTTGTGTCTTACATTTCTCCAGTTTTAATTTCTAATATGGCAGATATGGAAAGATATAGCTTCTTGATCATTTTAATGAGTATAAAGAGGCCCTGAGACCCAACTGTTTGAGAACTGCTGATATCCACTACTTCATACAATCTTCCCAACAGAACTAGAGGTGGACATTGACATTCTGTTTGCAGATGAGAAAATCGAGCTTAGAGCCGGTAAGCACTTGTCTGAGTTACACAGCTGGTAGGACATAGAGCCGATCTGGATGAATCCAGACTCCATACGCCCTCAACCCCTCATAGTCTCTGTTCCAGTCACATTCACATCCTCAAGTGTGTTCTTCCCCACTCAGGCTATCGGTATGCGTAGCTTTCCCTGTCATGTCTGTTTTGTTTGCGAGGGTAGCCCAGGGGCTGGCACAGTGCTGGCACATGGTAGGTTCTCAATAAATTACCTGGTGAATGAAAAAAACCCTGCTGCCAACCAAGCGTTCCCTGACATCTTGTCATCAAGGGGCTCAAAGGTACTGCCAAGTCGGGGATGGCTCTGGTCCCACCCAGGCCTAGTTGGTCTCTGCCTTCCCAAATCCTCAAAGGGATCACCTCCAACTGGACAGTCTTTTGGGCAGTCTGGACTGTATTTCACATGAGGGTTAAATATTGACCAAAGTTTAAAAAAAATCCTCCCCTGCCAGCCCTGGGTTGGCCCAAGATGGGCCATATTGCCCTCTAAAAAAAAAGGAAGTTCGATAGTCATAGAATGCCTGAATTCTGTGTTAGAATGATAGAACAGGAAGAACCCTTAGATCTCAAAGCCCCAGGTTGAGGGGGCTGAGCCTCTTCCTCACCAGGCGCTATTAGAGGGGGGTGCCCGCCTGGGGCGGGGGTGCGCTGACTCCCCCCACTGCCCTGTGCCCTCCTTCAGTCGCTGTCCTCATGAGTCCCTGGGTGCCCATTCCACCCTCACCTATGCAGTGGAATGCGAGGATTCTCAGCCTGCCCGCACATTTCATCCCCGCCCCTGGGGATGGGGCCTGACTGGCATTTTCTTAAAAGCCCCCAAGGAAGATTCTAATCTATATTTGGGGTTGAGAACTACTAGTGTTTCAGGAAGGCCCTGGACTCAGTGTCCCAAGTCCAGTTGGCCTGGGCGAGCCACTTCACCTCTCTGGGCCTCAGTTTCCTTTTTTGAAACACAGGGTTGTAAAGATCACATGAGGTGAAATTATGGGAAGGTGCTTTGCAAACTGTATCCCCATGATGAATAATGCTAAACCCAAAGCGAAATGGACCCTTCCTTTTTTGTTTTTTTTTTTTTTTTCATGTAAACCACTGCTTACACTGCTGTTTGTAAATCCCAAACCCCGAGTACCCAGTGCCTCTTCCTAAATCATTGCCCTTGGCTGTCACATGATGGGTACCACTAATTGAGTGTGGGTCAGTTCATTGGTGGCTGCTTTTTTCAGCCATTTGTTCTACTGCACTCACAGCCCTGCCAGGGGCCGAGCTAGGGGCTTGGGCTTATAGAGAAACATTTCAGGATCCTGTCCCAGCCCTAGAGGAAGTGACAGTGCATGGGGAGACAGACACAATGAAGAGTGATAACCTACAGAGAGACTCGTGACACGAGTTGGGGGAGTGTGTCCCGAATGTACAGAGGAGAGGGTGTGAATTCTGCCCAGAGCAGGAAGTCTGGGAGGGCTTCCCCTCGGGGTGGTCTCCGAGGTGAGCACCAAAGGCACCATGACACTAGAGTTGATTGTCACATTCAGTACTGTCGTTGGAGGACCTCGGCAGACCTCCCCATGATAGGGCATCATGTGACCAAACATCTCTATGAACTGACACTCCAAGACTTTGCTGGAACACTGGTTGTTAGCAAGATGATGTCTATAAGGCCACAGAGTCATTCAGAACCACCAGGGACAAGATTTCCATGTATTGTGGTATTTTTTTTTATGGGACACTGGCAATGTGTGGTAAACAAAGAATCAACCAATCCTTCCTGACGCAACAAGAACCTACAGGTGCGTGGTGACTTACTTTTTTCAAGGCTCTAATTGACTATTTCACTTGACCTCATACAACCCTTGGAAGGCCAGGCTATAATGAAGGAATCTGACCCAGAGATGAAATGTTGGCCCCGGGTCACTTGCCTGAGCCTTTTTAAGAGACAGGAGAGGCCCTGTCTGTGTTTTGTGGGCCTCCCTTGGTCTCCCTGGGGTTGCAAGGAGATGGAGTACGTAAGGCAGGTAGGGAGTTCTCCTCTAGACCTGTGTACAAGGCTGGGGGCTCTCTCCTGTCTCCCATCTAACTGCAGGAAGTCACGACAGAGCCAGCTGGGATGGCAGCGAAATGGGGCAGAGCCATTTGGCCCTTTCTAGGCTGGATCTTAGTCCTGGACAACCTGGAGGTCAGGGAGGGGACTGCAGCTGCCACTTTCGCAGACGGAGGCCTTAGCAGCCCCTCAGGCCCCTCCTCACTCCCTGGCCAAGCCCAGCAACTGGGGATCAGGTTAGCAGTATACTCTTTTGGTTTAATGATAAAAGGCTTCATGGAGAACAGTGTTGAAGTGAAAACACAGGAAGGGCCTAGCTCTGGTCTGGACACTCCCTGGGGGCAGTGCCCCATGAAGAGCAAGGTGGGGGCGGTGAGTGGGGAGGCAGGGCTCTTGCTGACCCCCTCTGTGCAGTGGGCCTCCCCGTAGCCTGAGGCTGATTTTCCTAACTGCACTCTCTCTCCCGAGGCTTAGCCCTGACACCTGGCTGCTGAAGCCTCAGTTTCCTAGACCCACGCCCCGTGTTCTACTTCTCTGCCTGGTTCCCACCACCAATGCATGCTGCCAGCTCAAAGTGCTGACAGTCACCTTCCTTGGGTCCCTCTCCAGACATTAGGACCATTTTCTTTTCCAGGATGGTTCCCCCTGCAGCATTACAGGATCAGCTAAGCCATGAGGAAGAAAGCAGCGCACTCACTGGCAGAAGCGTGGGAGACATAGAGCAGTACCAAGAGCATCCCTCTCATCTCGGCCATCCCCATGGAGAGCCGCGGCAGACACCATGGGCAGCTGTGAAAACAGAACAGCCAAACACACCGGCTTTTCCTCTCCTCCCCAAAGAGCTGACTTCCCCTCGGCGTCAGAGGCCCAGCCCACTGGCAAAGCTTCCAAGACATGAGAAACAGGCCTGTCACATCCCTATAGCTTGGTTCCTTGCAGTAAAGAGGCAGGAACCAGCTGCCCCCCACTGATATTCTGTTAGGATTCGTAAGAAGGAGAGGAGGCGGCCCAAGTGTGTCACTTCTCTCCTCAATCCATCCAGGGTCCCTGGGCTTCCCAGAGAGTTGGGTCTCAGAAAAGCTTTGTTTTTTGACTTGTGGAATTCAACCCTTGCCTTAACTCTGTAGCCATAAAATGCCCCTGAAAGAGAAAGCCGGGGTTTAGAGCAAGCTCACGCTCGTTTTGCGCTGCTGGCTTGAATAATGCTGGATTTCTTTAAACTAAGGACAGCTTGTACTTTTACACAGTCACAGCCCCGGCATTTGGCTTGTTAATTTGCACAGTAACCCTATGAGGCAGATACTATCATCACCCCATTTTACAGATTCAGAAACGGACACTCAGAGACACTGAGAAGACTACCCAAGGTCACACAGCTGCCAGGTAGTGGGGCTGGAATCAAGCTCTGGTCTGTCTAGATCCAAACCCCATGCGTGTTCACCACCTGCCACCTCCAGGCCTACCCTTGCCTCAGACAACACCCAAGAGCCCCAGGAACCCATGTGTGTCATTCTCTGTCACCATATTCTGCTCACAACACTGGATGTTGCTTGTTGTCAGGATGGTTCTCAGAGTTCTCCTGAGAATGGCTCCTGCTAAAGGAGCAATGAACTCAGTCTGACCTGACGCAGCAGAGACCAGGAGAGCGATCCCTTCTACCACCTTGGGAAGAATGTTCCATTGTAGCATCATGGTTACCATGGTGCCACCACACAAACGTCTGGATGGGGGGACTTAGGGGGAGCCAGGATGAAAAGCCTGCCTGTTTCCTAAACTTGGCAGTGCTATTCTGGAAGCCTGGCTGTCCCTGAGTCTGGCGGAGAAGACACCCCTTTCACTGGATCACCAAGTCCTGTCCAGTTGTGGCCATGCTCCGTCTGCCTTGTCAGCACCGCCCTGTGTCTACACGAGTTTGTCAGACTGGAAGGAGGAAGCCCATGACTAGGGTGAGTTTGGTTTTTCCAGTCCCTGTTGGCATCCTCACACTCCCAGTGTGCTTTCCGGAGGTCCAGCCCAGTTGTCTTTCATGGCTCCAAAGCAAGCTACCTGATGGACTCTGTCAAATCCTGGGGCTAGATGGGACCTGTACTCCAGTCACTGCGAGCAGCCTTGGTTTTAGCACAAATGCCAGGACTTGAGAAAAGTGTGGACAAGGTTGCGGTGAGACGTAGCTCCATGGAACCAAAGGGCTTGCAGGCTGCTGGCGCAGGTGAAATATTTACTGGAGCTGGACATAATGGCAAATGGAAGGAAGGATGGCTGGATAGGAAGCGAAGCCTGACTCTGAATGGAGACGCTATCTCCTTCCCCTTGAGTTTTTCCGGACGCCCTGAGTGCCTCACCGTTCTTCATCCCCTTTAACACCAAGCAGGGCTTGGCTTCTGCTGGCAGCACAGGAGGAGAATGATTGTTGGTAGTGGCAGAAATGGGAGTTGGTCCCTCCATACGTTCCCCATCACAAGTCTCAAAGAGCCTTCACACATGTTTCCTCATCCATGATTCACAGTCACCCTGCCAGGATGAAAGAACGGCCTCTGCTTTCCAGATGGAAACGTGCTGGCTCAGCGTGGGAAAGTGAGGTCACTTCCCTAAAGCCACACACCTCAAAAGTGGCCAGGGCAGGACTCGCACCCAGATCCTTCCAGCTCCATGGTAGTGAGCCATCTCTAAGTCTGCACTTCTGAGCCTGGACCTTGGGCTGCCTTAATGGGGGGGTGGGAGCAGAAACAGTGACTGAGCCAAAGTCGTAGGGCTGCTGTTATCTAGGGGTACGGATGCTGAGGTTAATGTACGAGACCCAAACTGTCTCCAGATTCCTCTTGAATTTCCTGCATGAAAACGAGCCACGTGCTGGCCACAAAACCCTATCTCCTCACAGAAATGGTGTAGCACAACCCACAAGAAAGGTTCCAAGTTCTGCCAGGGCCCAGCTGACCTCACGAACAGTGGGACTTCAATTCTCCGCCTCTCTGGGCCACAACGCTGACCATCAACTTGAGGTCAATTTTCTAAAGATTCATCACAATTTTAGGTAATTATTTAGCTCTTTAAAGTTCATAATATAGTATCTTTACTGATTTTTGGGGTCTGCTGGACCTATCAATAAATGAAGAAAGATGCTTCCTTTTATAACGGTGAGTTTATCTATTTCTTCCTCTAGTTATGACAAGTTTTGTTTTATAAAGTTTTGAGGCTATCTTATTAGATATAAAGATTCTATTTATTCTCTGTATTTATATTCTACAAAATCACAGCAAACACTGAATTGACAAATGCTGAACGTTGCTCCTAGGGGACATACAACACTAGGTTCCTGTGGGCCTCTGCTTATAACATGCGTATCTACCTTCCAGTTTACTAATTTTCTCTTCATCTATGTCTAATCTGCTGCTCACCCATCCTCTGGAGATTTTAAAAACTCAACAAAGAGATAATTTTATTTCTGGAAGATCCATTTTCTAAGTCTCCATGTTTATTTCTGATTGTATCTTGTTGGTCTTCATTTTGGTCATTGAATCCTTTATTTCTTCAACCGTTTCATAGACATCTGTTCTATATTTGGTATCTGAAAATTCCAAGATCTGCTACCTGAAGGATAGGGGAATTCTAAATATGTTTGCTTTTTTTTTTTTTTCTTTATCTGCTGACTCTCACACACAGTGGTTTGTATTCCCATGTTCCTTCATAATAATGGTTAGTTTCTTGTTCCTAATCTATGGGTATCATATGACTCTTAACTAGGTATACTTTCTTCCAGAGAGTTTTCTTCTGACTCTGGTCACCAGGGGGTGCCACTACCAGAGACTGTGGTTTGGCTTTCCACCTTCTCCACTAGTTAAGTCTTCTCACAGCTATGCTGCCCACAGCACCTGCCCTAAGGCAACCTTTCCTCTCTCAGCTTTGACAGCTCAGGCCTCAGCTCACTTCTTGGAATCCTCTCCTAAAGTGAGAGCAAAGATAACTCAAAGGTGTGTCCTCTGCCTTGTTTTGCGATGAGAAGGCTTTTCAGACCACCTAGTCTGCTCAAAGCTGAAAGGGACTGAGCTTTACAACAGACCACACATGAGACACTGGACTAATAAATTCCCAGTACAGGAAAATGTCATTTCCAGGTAGTCATTGTTGGGCTTCTTATTTCATTTTTGGATTTGTTGTTTAGTGTATTCACATAGATTTTTGGCTGCTTACTCAGACTCATCATACTCTCAGATTCACTTATTCCAGGATAAGCGAATCACACTTGAGGCCGAGCCGCTCTTTTCCTAACACATTTCTATTCTCCCATCAATATTTTTATGCTTCATGGAAACTCTCTTTACCATCCCCTCATTTCTGTGAATTAGAGCAATAAAATAGCATTCAGGCCTGATAGTCCCACAGGCCCAGGGGTGGACCTGTGACCCCTGCCAGACCCATCAGATCCTCCCGTTCTTGGAATCTGAGTCCTGAGCCAAAGGGCAGAAAGATCAAAACAGCTGGAGCTGCTGAGCCAGGCCAACAGCAGGCCCTGAGGACTCTGCTGCCACACTGAGGTTCCTCCCTGTCCCATCCTCCCTGAGAACCAGCTCTTTTGTGAACTAGTTCAGAGCCCACCAGCAAACTTCTTTACTACATAAGAGTCACAGCCAGTTTCTGTTACTTCTGATCAAACAAAACTTGACTGATTCACTGGTCTAGTGCTTCGAATATCTTTTACGCCTAGGAATTTTTATTACGTGTCTGGCAAATGAATGCTGCCTAATAATGTCTCTTCAACAATAAGAACAGTAGAAATCACTTAAAAGCAGTGATATTATACCACTTAAATCCTTAACTGGGGGCTGGCCAATTGGCTCAGTTGGTTAAGAGTACAAGCTCTGAGCAACAGGGTTGCCGGTTCGATTCCTACATTGGCCAGTGAGCTGAGCCCGAGCTGAGCTGTCACTGAGTTGCCAACAGGTGGCAGGATGGCTCAGCTGGTGAGAGCACGTGCTCCTAACAACAAGGTTGCTGGTTCGACTCCCACATGGGATGGTGGGCTATGCCCACCAGCAACTAAGATTGAACACAGCACATTGAGCTGAGCAGCGGCTGGATGGCGACTGGACTTGGAGCTGAGCTAGCTGCGCCCTCCACAACTAAGATTGAAGGACAACAACTTGGCTGTTCCCCTTCCCCAATTCCCCAACACTGTTCCTCTTCCCCAATTCCCCAATAAAATCTTCTAAAAAAAAATCCTTAACTGGATGACATACATTATAAAACAGTTACATAACGGCATCACCTATACACATTCAAAATCAAACCTTTTTGAAATTTTAATTCTTTTTATTTTCACAAATTCTTCATCGCTCATCTTTTATAGATGTGGGTCATAGTTCTTATTATGGTTTATTTTGTAATGAAATCTTAAGTTGCACTCTTCCCAGACACACTTTATTTGCATATTAAACAGAAAGGAATACTCTTCATTTCCACAAAGAAATACTCCCTCCCGTTTTTCGTGAAACGTGCAACTTTGTCCATTGATCTTCTCTTTCCCAATTTTTGATAGAGATTGAGTACAAAAATTATTTCATGTTTTTCTTAACACTACTATGAGGAAAACAACAAAACAGAAACGATGATAAAATGCTATTGATACTTATCAGCATTGTAGGTCAAATGATACGGGAACAGTGGGAACTGGGGAAGACAGAGTGGCCAGACTCCATCAGGCACCTGCAGCTTACATACGGTCTGTGTGACAAAGAAAATCTTACCACCAACTGAGAAGGACAGCAAAGTCCAAGGCAGATGTGAACTTGTGTGTACAGAGGCTTTAAAGATTTGAAGGGCAGAAGGAAACGAGGAGCTGTGGACTTAATCTTTGAATGTTGGACCTAGAGACTTCCCAGCCCAGGTTAGGATCTCTGATGCAGCATTTATCATAAGAGCCAAGAGGTGGAAGCAACCTAAGTGCCCATCACAGATGAATGGATTAAAAAAAAAAATGTGTTCTAGACATACAATGGAGTGTTATTCAGCCTTAAAAGGGAAGGAGATTCTGTCACATGCTATACCATGGATGGGCCTTGAGGACAAAATAAGCCAGTTATCAAAAGATAATTACTGGGCCGGCCGAGTGGCGCATTGGTTCAGAGCTGGTTTAGGATGCCAGAGGCCCCGGTTTGGATCCCACATATGAGGGCCAGTGACACTGCCCTCTACAGCTAAGATGGTGAACAACAGCTCCACCTGGAGCTGGGCTGTGTGAGCCCGGCGACGGTTTAGGTTGCAGCTCCTGCTGCAGTGGGCTGCCATAGGCTACAGTGAGTGGCCGGCAGCCAGCGTGAGCTGCCAATAGCCACGGTGAGCGACATCCAGAGACCGGCGACCAATCTGCCTCATCCGGGAAGAGCGCAATGATCACAATAGCGACATGGGCCAGTGAAGCAACATCTTCCGCAACCAGACTGAAGAACAAAAAGACAGCAACTTGTCTTTTCCCCTTCCCCAATTCCCCAACGCTGTTCCCCTCCCCCAATCCCCCAATAAAATCTTTAAAAAAAAAAAAAAAAGAAGATAATTACTGTATGCTTCCACTTATATAAGGTGCCTAGAGTAGTCAAATTCATAGAAGCAGAAAGTGGAATGGTGGTTGCCAGGGGTTGGGGGAGAGAGGAGGGGGATGTTTTGTTCGGTGGGGACAGTTTCAGTTTTATAAGGTGAAAAAGTGCTGGAGATGTGTTTCATGACATTGTGAATATACTTGTCACTACTGAACTGTAAACTTAGAAATGGTTAAGCTGGCAAATTTTGTTCATTTTTTGGTGGGTTTTTTTTTAATCACAATATAAAAGAAAGAAAAAGAAATTAATCACAGGTACAGGAGAAGTGCCCACTGTGTCCAGGGGGTAGTCTCTTCCCCTAGGTCACCACTATCATGACCTCTGGTATCTTTTACATTTTTACTAAAAATCCTATACATGCTCATAAACAATATGCGGCATTTTGTGTGTTTTTAAAACAGTCTCACACCACATGTAACGTTTTGCTGCTTGCTCTTTCACTCAACATTGTTTTGAGATCTAGTCCATTCATTTTCATTGCTGTCAAGTATTCTAGACTATGAATATGCCTCAATTTATTTCTTCATCCCCCTACTGTCAGAAATTTGAGTTGTGTTCAATTCTTAAAATATTAAATAATCCAGCAGAAATGGCTTTTGTACAGGCCTCCACATGCGGGCATAAATGATTTCCTTTGTGTTCCATTGAACTAACCCATTACACTAAAGAAACATCATTGCTGGAGTGTGCTGCGTGAATGTTACAATTAGTTTTCCTGGGAGGAACTTTTCCTGATTGAGATCAATTTGTCATTAATATTTCTCAAAGTCAATGACCAAAGCCCCAGAGGAAATGGAAAATGTGACCTAAACACTCTTTGTTGGGGCTCTGGGATCCCCTACAGAAAGAATCTGGTCTAGCAGCAAACTCACACTTCCTCCTGCTCTCTGGCCATGGCCCAGCTCTACCCAGGACCCTCTGGCTGCCTGGGGAGGTTTGCAGTTTCCATGAATTCAAGGCACATGGCACCCAGCCACAGGCTGGCGCTTTACAAAGGACAAAAACTGCCCTTTTCTAAGGATTCCCTTGCAAATTGCATTGGTGCCTTCGAGGTCTGCTTTTCCTAATGAACATGGCCGTGCTCAAGGCTCTCTATGCTTCTACGAACAAATTCTGCATGGATGGGACTCTTCAGGCAATACATGGAATGGCACACAGCTCAATGCCTGGACCTCCAGAGGCTTTGGCCAGCTACTGTTGAAGGAGAAAAGCACGCTATAAAAAATGCTGGAGAGTGAGAGCTCATTTCTGGTCTTGGTTGTTTTAAGCACATTACTAAAAAGATAGCTGTAGAAATGTCTGACAGGCCACACCCACACCCCTGAGGAACAGATTAAGAATGTGGGGTGTGGGGTGGGGGTGGAGGTAGGTCTCTTTGGCTTTATTGTGAGCTTTTTCTTGAATAAGCACGTGTTACTTTTATATAGTAAGGAACATTTACTGAACACAGGCTGTAGTCCTTCCAGCCCTTCTGTGGAGCTCAAAGAGCAGAATGTAATTTTTTTTTTAAAAACCTTGATTATAATTAATTATTAACAAAACTTACTGTACTTCAGAAAATACATCATATCTTTACCACTTATCAGCCAATAAGCACTTAATGAAGAAGCACTAGAATGATTCGTGTACCCAACACCATCATCAATTTTAGAACATTTTCATTACCATTAAAAGACTCCCATACTCATTGGCATATCGCTCCCTATTTCTCCCCAGTGCCCCCCTCCAGAAACAGGCAACCACTAATCTGCTTTCTGTCTCTGTGGATTTATCTATCCTGGATATTTCATGTAAATGGAATCACACAATAGGTGGGGAAAGAAGGGATAAAGAATGACTGCTGAAATGGATCCAGGGGTGATGAAAACATTCTGGGACTAGATGGTTCCAGCTAGATGAAACTAGATGGCTGCACAACAGTGTGAATCTGTTGAATATCATTGAGTTGTACACTTTAAAATGGTCAAAATGGTCAATTTTATGTTATTTGTACTTTACCATAATAATTTTAAAAATCCAAACCAAAGGAAACCAGTATTTGTGAAGTCATTGGACAGGATCTTATCTAATTTAAGAATTAGTCATGAATACTTGAGTGAATTAGTTTTGTCCCATTCTATGAAGAGAAACAACAATTACCAGCAAACTATCTGCCAAAACAACAAATATTTAACCTTATTTCACTAACGGAGGGAGTTTAGGCATTTTGTTACCTCAACAACAAGCTATCAGAATTTTAACAAACAAACATAAAGAGTTAAAAATATTTTAGCTGTATGGACGGCTGCTTAGCTCAATTGGTTATAGTGTGGTGCTGATAACACCAAGGTTGCCGGGGTTTGATCCCCGCATGGGCCTCTGTGAGCTGCACCCTCCCTAAAAGAGACAACTATGCCGTTGCAGCATGAAAGCAATGTGTAACCAATGACTACGACTGTTCCCCAATAAAGTTTAAAAAAAATGTTTTAGCTGTAAATACAAAATGTGCTGTTGCTGCATTTTAATAGACTTTGCTATCTGAGTGAATACGAAAGGCTTGGTATGTCAGTTTGAGAAGCTGGCTTCACCTCTCTCTTTCTCTTTATTTAGACTGGGAAAGAAAGATAATCTCCTCCCCTCCCCACCCCTCGCTTTTTCAAGTCCCCGAAGCTTTCTCACTTCAGCAGCACTAAGATACATCGACAGAGCAAGCTATTGCTTCCGTGGCTGCTGCCCAATCTCTTCCCTTCCCCTTTAGGACTGCCTGGTTCAGCCAGTGGCCAGGGGTTGGAAGGGAATTCATCTCCCCCAGAGGCTGTCTGATCCTGAAAGTGACAACACTCAGAGAAATGGCATCAAATTCAAGCAAATTCAAGGTGTCTAGCATGGTTGTGCTAAACATCCTCCTGTTTCTATGTGAGGGAACATCACGGCCAGTTTGTTGAATGGTTCAGAAGTTTTAGAAATAAAATAATTAAAGAAGACTGCAGCCAAGGATTCATACTGCAGTTTGTATTGTTGGCTGTCCATTAGAATCCCTCGGGGGCTTTAAAAGCCCTCCATGCCCTGGTCCCACCCCAGGCTGATCGAATCGGATGTTGGGGTGGGACTTGGGTAAAAGCAGGCCAGCGATTCCAGTGTGCAGAGGAGGCTGTGTAAGACACGAGAAGCTTGACAGTTAAAAAGTTGGAAGCATTGGTATTCTGGTTAGAAGAGACCACACAGTTATCACCAGGAACCCTTTATATTGGTGTGAGTGACAGGCCCACCCTGTCAGTTTTCACCAAGCAGAGGAAGCTGCTACAAAAAGTGTAGCAGAGTTGAAAGACTACCAAAACTTCCAATGGCAATTCTCCAGCTTCAAAACAAAGTCCATGGGCACTGGTTATTTAGAGAAATCAAAATTATACATATTCTGCCAGCAGGGTCAAATTCAAGGACATTATGGGATCTCTATGAGTGTTAACAATCTTACCTGGTGTGACCCCTGGCAGAGCGACAATAGCCACTTCCCTCACCTGCTTCACCTGAGGACTGGAAAACTGAGTTTGAAGATTTATCTGCCTCAATATGAGGGCTCAAAGTATCTCTAAGAATCTAGAGCAAAAAAAGTAAAAGTTTTGGAAATACTCTTATGCCAACCAAATCCCACTCTCCAGGTCAGAGAGCAAAGCCAGTTGATACAGTTTAATCTACATATTGAAATACTTATAACACATTCATTTTTACTATAGACCAAACTCTCTGCTCAGTGTATTCACACCTATTATCTCATTTAATCCTCACAACAACCACATGACATGGAATTTATCATACACATTTGAAAGATGAGGAGACTCAGACCCACAGAGGTTAAACAACTTGCCCAAGCTCACACAGCTAGGATGTAGTGGACCTGAAATGCCAACCCAGATCTGTTTGACTTCAAACCATGTGTTCTAAATTACAAATAGTCTCTTGAGAAAAATACATCAGGAACAGAATGACCTACTGATCTTCACAGATGCTGCACCCACACAGAGTGGTAAGGAGCTAAAGAGAACATTCACTGTGTTTGTTTTAAAATAGAATGTGATGTAAGCTAAATGCTAGACTGTGCAGTCTGTGAGGTGAGGGACCTGGTAAACATCTGTGGTTCACAATGACACTTTGCCTGGTACTGGGCATAAGCAGTGCTGGGTAAACACTGGTCATTAATGGTGCCCCACTTCCCTATAATGAGGGCTTAGTTATTCCTATGGCCCCCAAAGAGACATGTTTTGTGGAAGAAGTTATGGGTTAGATTGATCTTCAAACGTAATAACTCATAAATCAATAAAATGACATCGTTTTAGCGTATCTAATATTTCACAAAGGTGAGTTTGTAAAACATTGTTCATTTTGGACACCGCAAGTTGTTCCAGACAGAAATGGGAACATTCTTCCCTCAAGTGGGTAGTTTTGAGTGCTCATTCATTTCCTGAGGTGACCACGTGCACATTATCACCCATCCATTGTCCAAGAAAGTTCAGCCAATGAACTTAAAGGTTCCCATCCCCAAGCCGCCCTCCAAACAAATGCCACCCTGGCGCTTACTGCAGTCATCATTTCAGCCGCTAGGTGACGATCTTGTTTGCAAGATTCTACAATAAATTGACAGTTTCTCTAAAGGGCAGCCAGTAAGGGCATTCAAAATTAACATCAAAAGGTTTCTACACTGAGGTTTCTTCGGCAAAAAAAGCTGCTATTTGCAAACAAGAGAAAAATGCTCAAAAGCAAATGTGCTCTCCCCAGTTTACAGTCACTGTTTTTAGAAAGAACTACTTTTTTAAAAAGAAAGGAGGAAAACTGCTTGCTTTTGTCAGCTTACTGAAAAATATTAAAACTTTAATTTTTGGTGTTTTTTTTGCTTCATTGATGTTAGGTGACTTTCATTTCCCTCATTTTCCAAAACGGCTCAGCACCCAGACTTTTCTTTTTAAATGAACTCTCAGCAGAGAGGCCGAACAGGCTGACTGACCCTGCAGGAACACGTCTTTCTGTGGCTGTCACCCTCAGGTTCTCACCCTCACTGGGTGACAGCCTTATAATACATTTCTGTATCACTGAAACTTGGGGTTCCAGCCGCCCTTCAGTTTCCCTGCAGCAGCATCTTATGGATGGGCCGTGAGTCCAGGAGACCTACAAGGGACCTCATTGGCCAGAGCACTTGTCTTTGTACTGGAGACCAAAGGTAAGCTTCTATTTGATAAAAATTCTCTGTTGCTGTCAAAACAAAACACCCTCAAAAGCCACTATTTCCCAAAGGCCCAGGCGTGTCAAGTGGCATAGAGAGGCAGCTGGGGATCACACTTCAGGTCTCTTGATTCTAGAATTAAATGATGCTGGCAAAAGACAAAGCCCATTACAGAAACGGCATTTAAATCTCTTGATGGTCAATTTGAATAGATTCTCCAATGTTAGTGTTTGTAAGCTTGAATTGTAAATGAAAGTTCAAGACATCCAAGCTTCAGAAATCTATAATCAAAGTTATTTTTTTAAAGGATGACCAACACAACCCCTTCCACATTGGCACAAGTTAGAAGTATTCCAAGTTCTGTTGGGGATGATGAAAATAGACAGCACTACTTAGATAAGGTGAGTTTTTCTAGCAGCGTCTGAAAATGTGATTGTATAACATCCATGAAATGAGGAAAATGTACCGGGCAAGAGGAAACGCCTGGATGGAACATCCACTCATTAAGACCTTTCTTCTGGGAGAGAATTCTGTCCTCGCCCAGCTGGCAGGGGTGGGGGCAGCTCACCACTATTGGGGAGCCTTTGCTCCCTTCTTTGCCTTCTTCAAACATTGGTTGAGCTCCATTTTGATGCCTCACGGAAAACCACAGTGGCTACCTTTTTATTAGAACCCTAATAAGTGGTAAAGAACCTCACAGGTAATTTTGGAGTTGGACAAAACAACGCAGATAATCCAGCCCCCTCCATTTACAGAAGCGGGGGACAGTGACTTGCCTGGCTCATCTGGGATAACAGCTGGGCTAGCGGCAGCAGATCTGATTATTTAGGGAGGAGTTTTTTCCATCGCATCCCAAGTGACTAAGCCCAGTGCAGTGGGACTGTGCACATTGGAACTTTCCTTGGAACTTCTTATGACCAAGTCCTCAGAGAGTTCTCTTTGGGCCGCTGACAGAACTCAGTTCTTATGTTGTGAAAACCAAAGGAATGGTGAGTTTTCAGAATATTTTGGAAAAAACAATTAATCTGAACAAAATTTGCAAATTAAAAATATTGTTAGGTTTTTCTTCATGGCCATAGGTTGTTTAATAAAAGAACTTAAAAAAATAATTATGTATATAATTATTCTCTACCTTCAAGGGCAGAGAAAGCGTCACATTCATTTTTGTAAATTCTGTAATCCTCTCTCAGTTGATGTTTAAGAAGTATTTGTTGTTTGATTGAATAAATAGAGATGGCTCCAAATTGAAGACTGGGTTCATAAATTCAATGCAATGTTAAGATTTGTCATATCGCTCACTTTTAGGCCTTTTGTTCTCCTAGACCAAGTCTCCTGGAGTTTTTTCTCTTCTCTCTTAAACTTATTCTCTGTGATACTCATTTAAAGTTTAATCTCATACAGCCTCTTCCTGTTACTCTGACAGAGTCCTCTGATGCACAAAAGTTTTCAATTTTGACATAGTCCAATTTATCTATTTTTCTTTTGTTGCCTGTGCTTTTGGTGTCACATCCAAGAACAACCTAACAATTTGACAGTGCAATGCAGTCCCCCAAAACAGTCTCCAACTCTAAACTATCAGACACTCTACATCACCTTCAAGCAGGAAATGTCACTATTTCATTTAAAAAATTGCAGGTGAATTGAACTGGTAAGTGTGACTTTGATTAGGAATTGTGTTGCCATTATTGAGAATGTTTGAATATTATCTTTGTGCTGTGCCTTGATGAGCCGTAAGAGAGCCTAAGCCAGTTAGAAGGCTTTCCTGGAAGATATAAAAGTATGTGTCCTAACTCTCTTAATTAGTCAGCTTGTGCCTACATGTTTTCTTTGCTGGATGAACCTCTGTCCTTCTCAGAATACCTTGTAAGAAGTAGGAGGGTGCAGACGTGGTCCTATAGAGACAATTAATGAAGAAACAAATGTCCATCTCAGTCAGGATTGTTGCTCTTGGAATTTTACTAGGCCAAATAATATCATAAGTTTTATCTGAAAGGCATATACATGACAGTTATGTAGAATAAAATCTATATCTCAGAAAATAAAGGAGAATTAAATGAACATGTAACTATAATCACAGGAAAGAGAGGGAGGGAGGCTTGAAATATATGTTGATGGCAACTTTGTGCTTATCCTGGCATCAAAAGCTTCAAGTAGGATTCCTGCTTAGCCCCAAAAGTGTTTTTGTGATTCAAGTGCTTATGTCTACTCTATATGATTTAAAGAAGTTTCTCTTACATTTTCCCCACATTTGAAAGCAGCACTTTTCTTGTGAAAGCTCACGTGTAAATGTCAAGCTCACATGAACATGAGAATTTAAAAATAGACACATTCTCAAGTCACAAAATACATTTAAGTGTCAAAAATGCATTTTTATTATATTCTGGTTTGGGATTTTCAAACTTTTAAAAATCATGAGTCTTTATATTAAAATGTAAGTCTACCTTTCTCAAACACTAGTTTTACTGATAGAAGAGAGATTGTAATACAATTTATATGAGTTGTACCTAGCAATTCATATTGATGAAGAGTTCTGAGAAATAAGCGTTAGTACTTACTAGGTTGGAGATGGAGATATAATAAAATTTCCCTATCTTTTTGATGTTGCAACTTATCCAAGAAAAACAAGTGTAATATATTTTCTACCTATAGGCGGCAATATTTCTGCTATCATCATCCAGTTTATTAAAGGAAAATTGTTAAAAAATAATCTTTTTGAAAACTAATTTAAAACTTTATTTTGAAAAATTTCAAGCATACACAAAGGTATAGAAAGTAGTACAATTAACCACCACGTTTCCAGTACCCACTTCAACAGTTATGGTGGCCATTAGCCCATTACCCTTTTCCCCTTCATCTGGATTATTTTGAAGGAAATCTCAGACGATGCAAAGTTACAATAGAAAAATAAAGTTATGATACCACCTGTAAAGGAATTCTAGTAGCAGCCATGGAATACTAAAAAATAAATCAGTGGACAAAAAAGAAACAAAAAGCAAACTTCTTGTTATGAAGATGAAAAGCATTGAATGCCTTGTTCTATAAAACATGGTGTGCTAAAATTTTAGTCTATCAAATAATGTAACAATGGTTATATTATATAGGTAGAGTGTATGCAGGTAAAAACAAAAGGTAATACTTTGAAGAAAAGAAGCTTTTAAATTTTTTAAAAAGCAATGATGCAGTTACAGAAATGACAAAATCCTAAATGACAGAATACTTAACATGCACATTGTTACTTGAGGCCCAAAAAATAAGAAGACTAAACTCAGAAGTTTTATAGAATAAATGATTAGATATACTAAGGGAATATGAGTAAGAAAGGGGAATGGAAAATTACCGACTTGTTAGAACCAAGCAGTAACAGCTGCTGGCTCTAAAATTAGGAACAAGAGACGAGAAATTTTCAGAGCACCACCAAACAAATCACAAAGGCGCAATCCACCCAGCACCTTTCAGAAAGATGTTTAACCCTTAAAAGAATACAAGACAAAACAACGACTGCCCGGGTGACCACTTGGTGGCTGCTCACTTCCCAAAAGCTTGACGCTCACTGAGTCCAGGGCCACTTCTCTACAGAGGGCTAACCTTGAATGACAGCTCAAGTGAAAACCAAGGGCAGAGAGTGTACATCTCTCTCAAGACTTTGCTGTTTTCTACGATTTCCTGAGACTTTTGTGATTTCACAGAGAATCTGGGAGTCCAACACATATTATTTAACAACTTCATCATGCTCTTTGAGCTCTTCCAGCCCAGACTCTGGAAATACAATGATTCTCTAAAGCACTCCAGTGGCTTCATGAGGATCAATGACACTTCCAGGCATCTGGATGGTAGAGTCTTTCACTCACCTAAAGTAGAACCTTAGCCAATGCCACTAAAAACAGATTTTTTGATTGCTTAGGTGCATTTTATTGGTTTTTTTTTTCATAAAAACCTTGTTAATTAAAAATAATCCCACATAATGATCTGTAAACAGAGCACCTCCGGGTAAACAGAAAGCAATTTTAGGAGCCCAAGACCTGGTTTCTAATCAGAGTGACTGGGGACATCACACAAGCCACGTGGGGCTTTGGTTTCCTCTCCCAACAAGAGGGAGCAGCTATCTTTGCTTTAACTAAGTCACGGAAATATTGCTAGAGACGACCAAGTAAACTATCATAACACAGTTTGAGTATTTTAAAATGCTAAAAAGTTGTCTGGCCCAAGAGTTTCTTTTGCTTTGTTTCATTATTGGTTATATATTTGTTTACACTAGCAGTGGTCATTAGCTATTTTGATGGCCCACCGTCAACTTTCCCTTTCTGCTGATAACAGTCAGCAAATTTGCCCCTGGAGTTACCCCTCTCTACTCTCAGTCCAGTGCTTGGGTGCACCTGACCCGACGTTCCCCATCAGGAGAAGGCGTGTGCCTCAGTGAGGGACCCTGTGGCTTTCGACAGGGTTCTAGCAGAGGGATGCGTGTCCTTTCTTCTCTTTTCTTGCTGGACTTGAACCTGGAAAAATGGGAGAGTGGAGCTGTGGCCACTTTGCTTCCATGTGAAGCTCGAGATTGACGCCAACACCAGACAAGAACAAAGCCAATAGACCACGAGATGGAGGCCTGAGCATATCACTTTAAGGTCCCGAATCCAGCTTCCCCTGGGACTGCTCAGTTATGTCAATAAATTCCCGTTTTGTTTAAGCCAGCTGGGGTTGGATGTCCTGAAACTTACAATGACAAGAATCCTAACTGATAAGATACTCAGTAACTTGGTATAAGACACCTAACAGCATCATGTGAGGAAGTTAACTACATCAGAACATACCTAAGTTAAACTCAAGGACTCATTAATCACTGACTAGCCCGTAGATCCTGGGGCTAGTCTTGAGTATTTCTAAATTTGAACTCTTAAAAAAAAAATTCTAGATGCCCAGCCTGAGTTGAGCTGCTGCTGAGCTGCCAACAGGTGGCAGGATGGCTCAGCTTAAAAAAAAAAAAAAAATTCTAAAGCCCCTAGTTTCACTTCCTCTTGTGCTCTCAAGATATCAGGAAAATACCATTACTTGGAATTTTGACTATTTCTATCATAGGATGTTGGCTGTGAAGTAGAAAGAATTATCTGGGTCAGATATATTTCAGATTATTTGCTATGTGGTGGTACTAATATATTGTAGAAATATTTGTTGCAAGGAAATATATTTGTGCATTGCATTCATTTTCCAGACCAGTTGCAAGCCAGGAACTTGAAAGCGATCTTGCATAATAACCAACAGAAAGAGTCCTGACCATTCACAGCTCCAGAAAACTGGAATACTAGTATAATTTATGGTTTCCACTGTACAATACCAAAAACGTAAAGTACAATGTAGATAGAGGTTATAAAATCATCACATAAGGTCAAGTTTTGGAATCTCTAAACAGGGGGAACTCTCTTTTTTTTTTTTTTAACATAACAGTGTTATGTTATTTTTATTGGTAGTAGACTGAAGCCATTAGAACCGCACTAGGTCTCCTTTCAGGAAAAGGAGGCACTTCCCCCCGCCCCCCCTCATGTTTGCTATGATTCCTTGATTGGAAAATTGTGGTTAGTGTGGAGTGCTGTGTAGATCAGGAATTCTCAGCTCCAACACTAGGAACATTTGAGGCCAGACATCTGATTGTTGTGGACGCTGTCCTGTGCATCATAGGATGTTAAGCACCATTCCCAGCCTCCACCCACCAGATACCAGGGGTATCCGTCCCACAGTTGTGACAACCAAAAATGTCTCCAGACATTGCTAAATGTTCCTTGGGAGTAAGGGGGTGGCAAACTGCCCCCAGTGAAGACCACTGGGGTTCCGGTTCAGCTGTTGAAGCAGAACTGTCACAAAATTGAAACTCAGCTAGTTACACACCTTCAGGGCTTGCGATACCATCTGGTACAGTCATTATGAAGATTAATGAAGAAGTTGTCTACCGTGGCTCGTTTGGGAAATTCCAAAAAGTAAAATATGAGCTGATAATCCTACAATGGTAAAATATTCAGCCTGTAATATATGTAGAGTGTTCATAAACCATAAAGAAATTCAGTTCAGTCAAGTTCCTTCACTAACTCATTATTTTAGTGTAAATGACAACGACGAGACTACAGGGTTTATAGATTCCACTTCTACAAGGGACCTAGCGTCGTCAAGTTTATAGAGAAAGAAAGAAGAAGGGTGGCTGGTGGCCAGGGGCTGGGGGAAGGAGGCAAGAGGAGTTGGTGTTTCATGGGTATACAGTTTCTGTCTTACAAGATGAAAGGAGCTCTGAAGATTAGTTATGCAACAGTGCGAATGTACTTAACACTAGTGAACTATATACACTTAAAATAGTTAAGATGGTAACTTTTATGTGTATTTTACCACACACAAAAAAAATTACTGAGCTCACTTCATTTGTGGTAGAGAGACAGTGAACATTTCCTGACACATTTAAACATCCCTTTTAGCTTATCTCAGGTTGATAAACCCAGAGTAGGGCTCTGATTGGCCTGGCTTTGGATACTCTTATGTGTGGACCAATCAAAGGTAGACAGGATGGAGGCATCATGATGTCCCAGGCTACAGGAGAGAAGGAATGATCAGATACCCATCCTATACCCGATTAATTCTAGCTAGTAGTATGGAATCTATAATGGCCAGCTTTCATCGAAGTCACATAGCTGGAGTGGGCAGAGCAGCAAGTTCCAGAGAAAGGTAATGAGGAGGTTTAGGGAAGACAACACAATAACTGAATAGTCCAATATGCAATAGTCCATAATTATGATCCAGCGTTTTCTTTCCTAGTTCCCTCCTGTTATCACTGCCAGCAAGTTGAAACTGAGCTAGTTACATACCTACAGGGCTTGGGATGCCATCTGATAAGTCATTATGAAGATTAATGATGAGTTGCAGGCTTCTGCAAGGGGAAACATGTGATTTATAAAAACTAAGCTTATGTTGAATAAGGGTCTGCATTGCATAGCCTGGAAAGAGACTGAAGTTGACACAGTTAGCTTGCATCACTGCCTTATCAACTAAGACATTAGTAGACTGTCCAGACAGACCTACAGCACCAGGTGACTTTGGAAACGACGAACCTGAATTTACAGCCCAACTCCACCACTTTGGGAGGTGGGGGCTCACTTCACCTCTGGGGGCCTCCATGTTCTTGTGAAAATTAACCCAGGTGACAATGTGGAGCATCCATTTCAGGCAGGCTCTGGAAGAACACAGATGCAGGCAAGTAACCGGGACACACCATGAAGGCATGGGCAGCAGGGAAGACCACACTCTCACCCAGGCACTGCCCCCTATCGGCTCTCATAGGAAGACTGCAGCCCAGCTCTGAGGCCCACATTACTTGGCCACCATCTGCTGCATCACTCACTCCTCCTTCTGCGGGCCCTTGCTCAGGTCACTCATATGCTGCCAGTCAACCATCCCACCCCCACTCTGCACCTCTCTACCTAACTGCATCTCTTTATTTGCGATCATCAGTGCCTGATGGTCTCTTGCCCTTCATCTTTTAGCCTTCTGCTTGTGCTACTAACTGAGTCTCCCTTTGCATTTCCCCGCTGAAATTCCCAGGAGAGAATCTGATGGGCAAAGCTAATCACCATCACCCCTGATTGGGTTGAGCTTTTTTGTTGTGTTTTTCACCCTCTATAGATGGGCTGGTCTAAGCCAGCTCCTCATCCCTGGTTTGGGCATCTGTGGTCCAAGAGTGGAGTTTGACAGTGGAGAAAAAGGCCACCTGTGACTCTTTCCTCTGCACGGACTAAGGCAGAGCTGTGGGTTTTTTGTTTTGTTTTGTTTTGTTTTGTTTTGTTTTGTTTTAGCTGAGCCATCCTGCCACCTGTTGGCAGCTCAGCAGCAGCTCAGCTTGGGCTGGACATCGAACTGCTGTTGCTCAGAGCTCAGCTAGCACTCTTGAGCAAACTCTTAACAAACTGAGTCAATCAGCCAACCCCAGAGCTATGTTTTAGGCAAGGAGGGCTGAGATGATGACAGGTAGCACCTTGACCTAGTTCAAAGTCCACATACACAGTAGGCATTCAACACGTGTTAGCTCTGATCCTTGGAACATCCATGTGCTGTATTCCAGCCACCGTGTTGGGCACCAGGGAGATACAGATGGAGAAGATTACATTCCTGCCTCCCTGAGCTCACCATTGAGTGAGGAAGGCATGTAACTTAAAAATTTCATAGGATGATCTAGAAGGTGGGAAGAGATGCTGTGGGAGTCTGGCAGCAGTTTCAAGTTCACAGCAAAATTGAACGGAAGGTATCACCTGATCCCACACATGCATGGCCTCCCCAGCTATCAAAATCCCACTCCAGAGTGGTACATCTGTTACAATTGATGAACTTATTATTGACACATTATTTTCACCCGAAGTTCATAGTTTACATTAGGGTTCACTCTTGGTGCTGTACATTCTATGGGTTTGGACAAATGTATAATGACATGGATCTACCATTATGGTATCATACAGAGCAGTTTCAGTGCCCTAAAAACCCTCCATGCTCCACCTAGTCATCCTTCCCTCACTTGAGCCCCTGACAATCACTGATCCTTTTACTGTTTTCATTGTCATCCAGTTGAAATTATACAGTATGGAGCCTTTTAGATTGGTTTCCTTCACTTAGTAACACGCATTTAAGTTTCCTCCATGTCTATTCACTCCTCTAATATTTCTCCCTCCTTCCTCCATCCCTTTGCCTGAGGTCACCACTTACTAATAGTTTTGTGCTTTTCATGCTGAACTTTTTCCTATATATACTCACATACACTTTTTGAAACACATACGTGGAATTGTGGTATACATTTTTGTCTGCAATTTGTGTGTTTTTATTTAATAGCATACTAATCACTTTAGCTTTCCAGGCCAGTGCATGTAAATTTAGCTTATTCTTTAAATGTCTGCATAATAAGAAAAGAGAATTTGGGAAGACAGTATCTAGGATTAATAATAAGACCTCTTTTGATGTTCTCTAAGACACATAGGACTGAACATTGGAAGTGTTTTTAATTGCTTTCCGTCAGTGGGGTGTATTTCTTTGAACACCACCCTACGCTGAGATAGGCATTGGGAAACCCCAAGATTTATTCACCTTATGTTAGAGAGATCCCCAAGGCAGTGAGGTGGAGGATAGATTCATAGGAGATAGTAATTAGACTAGAAAAGAAAAGAGGAGTAGGGACAGAATATCTCCATAGAAAGAGAAGGACAAAAAAATCAGCCAGCAAGAGAGACTAAAAGTTAGTGCTTAAAGGTAGAAGTACCAAGGAAGAACCCTATCCTGAAATGGGGGAGACAAAATACCAAGAAGAATGGAGTGGCAAATAGTACACTGACAGAAACCAACCCAGATAAGATCTGAAAAGGGCCCATCAGATCTAGGAGATGATGGGGGGAGCAGGAGCCACAGAGGCAGGCTGCAAGGGTGAAGCAGTGAGTTTGGAGCAAGAACTGGGCAGAGGAAGGGTGTACTCCGCTTTTGAGAAAGTTCACTCTGGATGAAAAGAGCGCAGTTAAGAAATGACTAAGACAAAGTCACATGAGGCTGTAGGGATAATTTTGAACTCACATCATTGTTATAGCCAGAGATAGAAAAAAATCAAAGATTGGAGTCCAATTCAGTTTTACAGAATCAAACTCTGTCAAGTTAACGGAGCTTACGTAAGTAAGTCAGATCTCATTACAGCATATGTCACTTGGCTGTTATAGGTGCCTCGCCATGACTCAGAAATGCTGACACAGAGCCACGTGGCACCATATATTATTAATAGCCGACTATGTGTTGGCAAACAGTGATTTAAAATCTTGCATAGTGGTATACAGCTGGTAGACCAGCCCAGACCTATGGAAGTTACATTTCCTTTTGTGAAATCTGTATTTCATTAGAGAATGCCTTGAGGTTATGAATGCCAATCCATACAGAAAAGTTACAACTTTATTCATAGCTAAGATTCTTTAGGAAAAAGAAAATGACTCAGAAAGGTATTGATTTAATTCCATGGAATATTTTTTCCAACTCAAGTATTTAATCTTTCTTTAAAAATAGATGGCTAAGAGCCGGCCGAGTGGCGCTGTGGTTAAGCACTGGCTTGGGAAGCCAGCGGCCCTGATTCGGGTCCCACATATGAGGGCCAGTGACACTGCCCTCAAAAAAAAAAAATAGATGGCTATGTGGTATAGTGGTTATAAGCACAGACAATGGAACCCAACTGACTTGAATTTGAATCCCAGGACAACCTCTCTATGAGATGTGAGATCTTGAGCAAATTCCTAATCTGTAAAATGAGAAAAATCACAGTACCTAACATAGAGGGTCCCCCAACCTCTAGCAATCACCATTCTACTTCCTGTCTCTATAAATCTGTCTACTCTAGGTACCCCATACACATACCTCAGCTTTATTGAAGTATACTTGATATACCAAAGATCATGCATATTTAATGTATACATTTTAATGAGTTTGGATATATGCTTACATCCATGATCCCATCACCACCAAAATCAATGAAATAAAAATTCATCACCTCCAACATTTTCCTCATGTCCTTTTGATTTTGTGGGTGTGTGTGTGATAAGAACATTCAATGTCAGATCTACCTTCTTGAGTTTTTAAGTGCCCAACATTATTTTGTTGATTGTAATCACTGTGTTGTACAGCATATCTCTAGGTCTTATTCATCTTGTTTAACTGTAACTTTATACCCACTGGACAACAACTCCCTTTATCCCCACCCCAGCCACCCCCATGCCCTGGCAACTAGCACTCTGTTTTCTGCTTGTGTAAGTTAGATTCCATATGAGTGGAATCATGTAGTGTTTGTCCTTCTGTGACTGGCTTATTCACTTAGCATGATGTCATTCAGGTCCATCCATGTTGTTGGAAATAGTAGGATTTTCTTCCCTTTTTAAAGCTGAATAATATTCCATTGCACATATACACCAGACTTTCCTTGTCCATTCATGCATTGGTGAACATTTGGGTTGTTTTCATATCTTGGCTATTGTGAATAATGCTGCAGTGAACATAGGAATGCAGATATCTCTTTGAGAACCTGATTTCAATTCTTTTGGATAGAGATACCCAGAAGCAGGATTGCTCGGTCATACGGTAGTTCTGTTTTTAGGAAACTCCATACTGCTTTCCAAAGCAGCTGCACCATTTTACATTCCATCCAACCGTATACAAGGGTTCCAATTTCTCTGCGTCCTCACCAACCCATGTTATTTCTGGGTTTTTTTGATGGTAGGCATCCTAACAGGTGTGAGGTGAGAGCTCATAGAGGTTTTAATTTGCATTTCCCGGATAATTAATGAAGTTGAACACATTTTCATATACCTGTTAGCCATTTGTATGTCTTACTTGGAGTTCTTTGACCATTTTATAATTGGGTTATTAGTTTTTTGCTGTTGAGATATATATATATATATATATATATATATATATTAATTAACCACACATCAGATATAAGGTTTGCAAATACTTTCTCCCATTTCATAATTTGCCATTCCATTGCATTCTTTGACGGCTTCCTTTGCTGTGCAGAAGCTTTTCAGTCTGATGTAGTCCTACTTACCTTTGCTTTTGTTACCTGGGTTTTTGATGTCATATCCATGCAGTCATTGCCCAGACCAATATCAGGAAGCTTTTCCCTCAGGTTTTCTTCTGAGAGTTGTATAGTTTCAGGTTTTACATTTAAGTCTTTAACCTGGGACTGACTCAGTTTTTTGTTGGTTTGTTTGTTTGTTTTGAGGGCAGTGTCACTGGCCCTCATATGTGGGACCCGAACCGGGGCCGCTGGCTTCCCAAGCCAGTGCTTAACCACCGCACCACTCTGCCGGTCCTGGGACTGACTCAGTTTTAACAGTAAAAGTCCTGCGTCCCAAGAAACTGCTGAGTCCCAGGCAAACTGGAACAATTGATCACTCTAGACAAACCCAACTAATACACCTGAAGCCAGGACACCAGCACCAGCAGGTGACGGCGTTACCACCAAAGGAACTCTGCCTGCTCAGAGCACCATTTTGGAGTTTCAGGAGCAGTGACCTTTCCCACACTGCCTCTGAGGACTGAGCAGGCTAAAGAGAGGCATCTCTCAGAGGTCCCTATGAGTGTCCAATTCCCAGTGACAGAATCCATGCTCAAAGTGGACACACATACACACACACACACTCCACAGGGTTTGGGTTTGCGTAAGCCTGACCTTATCTGTAAATTCCAAAGTGCATCAAAGATCTAATTCCTGCAAAGCCAAAAGTGTTTTTCATCAACAAGAAACTTTACTGAAATCATGTACTTTCAGTAAACTTCAGATCTGTTTCTCCCCTAGTGTTTTTGTGCATTATTATTTCTAAATGTGCTAGCTGCCAAAGGTATCACTTTTCTATATATTTTTTTTTTTCACACTGCATTGCTTGCAAGGAAACTGAATGCTCAGTTTTTGGCATTAAACACGTTTTTCTTCTGTTATTGTCAGCATAACTAACAAGGCTTATGTTTTTCACAGTCTGTAACATGGCTTGTTGTGTGGTAAGAACAGGAACAGTAGGTTTTGGGGAGGTGCAATGTTCTATTTGCATTGGTTTTCCAACTGCTAAGCACTGACAGATTTGAGCATCTTTCACGTCTGAAATAGTTTAGATCCTTGGTGGCATTGGAGATGGGGGAAGGGAAGGAGAATTTAAAAAAAAATAAGTGCTTGATCTGCTCATCATAGAAACACATCATACTTTTTGTATTTTAAATCTCACATTTTAAAATTTTAACTGTGATACTCCCTGTTGTCTACCGCTAGTGTGGGATGGAGGGTACTTTAAAAGGGTATTTTAATAGACTGTTCAGTTAATATTTCTATTTCTGTTAAATAAAAATGTTTATCTCCTAAAAGGAGGTTTCCCCAACAAATGTTAGGTGAACAAGATCAACTGTCAAGAAGTTAAAAGAACTCAGTAATGATGTGATGTTGAGCATCATAAATTGAGTCAACAGGCAGCTGAGTCTATTTCTGAACGTCAGACAGCCCCCAGTCGCTTCACTGCAAGGATCTGAATCAGCGGGGGGCGTCCAGGTTCCTGCCGGAAGCGTGGGACCTCTTTACCTTCAGCACACCTTCCAACTCAACATGTCAGTACATATGAACACCTACGTGGCTGGGGCTGATGATTGATTTCAAATTTTAAATTATGTGTAATGGTATTTCGGATGATAAAAACTTCCCCTGGGGCTGAATCATGGGTGCTTGAAGCCAAATCACCTCACACACCTTATTCAGATTTTCCCTCTTTTACTTGTTCCCCTCATGTTGCTCTTTTATCACCACGCCCAGCTCCCCACTATTCCCTCCCCTGTCCTGAGCCCCAGGCAACTGCTAGTCTATTCTCCATTTCTAAAATTTTGTCTTTTCAAAAATGGCATGTAAGCTTTTTGAGCTCCTTCTTTTGCTTGGCCCACTCCAAACTCTTTGGAGTGTACTTTCTCTTCTAATAATGACTCCCTTGAGCCATCCTCTACTGCTCAGCCCGCTTCTATTTCTTTGAAGTATATATCTCTTCTAAACTGCTCTTTCACCACTTAAAAAAAAAAAATGGGGTGAGGGGGGCCGGCCAAGTGGCTCAGTTGGTTAGAGAGCGACCTCTGAGCAACAGAGTCACCAGTTTGATTCCCACATGGGCCAGTGAGCTGCACCCAAGCTGAGCTGCCACTGAGCTGCCAACAGGTGGCAGGATGGCTCAGCTGGTGAGAGCACTTGCTCCTAACAACAAGGTTGCTGGTGGGACTCCCGCATGGGATGGTGGGCTATGCCCCCCTGCAACTAGATTGAAAATGGCACTGGACTTAGAGCTGAGCTTGAGCCCTCCACAACTAAGATTGAAGGACAACAACCAGACTTGGCGCTGATGGGTTCTGGAAAAAGACAATGTTCCCCTTCCCCAATTCCCCAACTTCCCTATAAAATCTTAAAAAAAAAAAAAAATGGAGGGCCGGCCAAATGGCTCAGTTGGTTAAGAGCTCTCTCAAGAGTGCGAGCTGAGCTCTGAGCAACAGCAGTTTGAAGCCCAGCATGAGCTGAGCTGCCGCTGAGCTGCCACCAATAGGTGGCAGGAAGGCTCAGCTAAAAAAAAAAAAAAAAAAAAAAGTATGTAAGTGGAAACACACAGTATGTAACCTTTTGGTATTGGCTTTTTTCTCAAAGCATCGTTTCCTGGAGATTTGTCTACGTTGTTGAAGGTACCAGTCATTCATTCTTATTGACCACTGAGCAGGATTCCATGGCTTGTATGCACCACGGTCTGTTTAGTCATTCACTTAGAAGGACACTGGGCTGTGTCCGGTTTGGGGTTATTGTGAATAAAGGTCCTATGGGGCCAGCTGAGTGGCATGTTGGTTGGGAGTTGGCTTGGGACTCCGGCTCTTGAGCAGAGGGGCCCAGGTTCGGATCCCATGTGAGGGCTGATGGCGCTGCACCCTCTATAGCTAGGATGGTGAACTGCAGCTCAGCCTGGAGCTGGGCTGCTGTGGGTCACCAGTGACCACATTGGCTGCAGTGGGGCTGGTCGGTAGCGGGTGTGGGCTTTCCTGAGCTGCTGTGGGCCACCGTAGGTGGCTGTCCAATAGCTGGCGAGCAACTGCCTTACCTGGGAAGAGCACGTTGATGGCACCGACATGGGCCGGTGAAGCGACATCCTCCACAACTGGACTGAGGAACAAGGGGACAGCGACTTGTCTGTTCCCCTCCCCCAATTCCCCAATAAAATCTTTTAAAAAATAAAGGTCCTGTGAACATTCAGGTGTAACTTTCTGTGTTCACATAAGTTTTTATTTCTTTTAGATAAATGCCGAGGAGTACAATTGCTGTGTCATATGGTCACTGTATGTTTAATTTTATAAGAAATTGTCAAACTTTTAAAAAACCATTTTACATTCCCACCAGCAATCCAGTTTCTTTGCATCTTCGACAGCATTTGGTCGTGTCATGTTTTTCTGCAAATAAAGACAGTTTTATTTATTTCTTTCCAAACTGTATGTCTTTATTTCTTTTTCTTGATTTAATACAGTGGTTTGGGTTTTTTTTTCACTTAGAATATAACTTTCTGATCATGAGATTTTCAGTTGAAGATCTTCCTCCTTTTTATGTTTTTTTTTAAATAAATGGTAGAAAATTTGGTGTCAAAATTAAGAGATTCTGCAATTTGTTTAGCATCACTGACAAATGTTTGATAAACATTATCACTGGTTTTCTTCAAAGAATTTCTTTAAATTTTTTTTTAATTCTTTTATTGTGAAATAAACATTAAAAAAAATAGTTTCAGGTGTAAAACACAGTGCAATAATTATACTTTTTACCCCTCAAAATGACAACCCCCCTACCCCAATTCGCCATCGCACTCCCCGCCATATCATACATATCTATTACAATTTTCTTTAAATTTTTGATGCTATCAAGAGCATTATGTACATTGAATTTGATTCCTGCATCATTTGGCTTATTATCACTAATTTTTCTTAACCTATCACCTAAAATTAGTACTGAATAAATAAAATTTAAAGTTAATATTTTCAGAAGTGCAACTTTGGATTGGTCTTCTTTATCAATTGTCATTATCTTTATCAATAAAATCATCAACAGTTTAAAAAAAGAAAGAATATAACTTGGATATCATTTCCGATTGGTAATATGGATCTACCAATAATATGGATCTACCTCATTCTTTTTAATGGCTTTGTACTCCATTGTAAAATCGCCTTAATTTATTTTAACAGCATCTTATTGATAGGCCCCTGGTTGACTCTAATCTTTTCTATTGCTTCAACAACTGTTGGAGGGACAATACTTCAACAAATGTCCTTGTATATATCTTTATACACACGTGCAGGATAGTACAGAAAAAAAATTCTAGAAATAGGCTACTACATCAAAAAGTAGGCTCACTTTATGTTTTGATAATAGCTGAATTGCCTTCCAAAGAGGTTGAGCTAATAATTTATAGTCTTATCCAACACAGCGTCTTCTCAAATTTTTAAAATCTTTGTCAATCTGATAGAAGAAAAAAATGATATTTTTTGTTATAGTTACTGAATTTTAAGATGAAGTGTCTAAACTTTACTTAAATCAAAATCAAATTTGTAAAACTAAAAAGTTACTTTCTAAAGGTAGAAGGGTATTATTTATCTTTTCATATACACATATTATAGATATATATCATGGATAATAATGTTACTAATTTTTTATTCAATCCAATTCTTCAAGCTGTATTTTTTAAAACAAGGTAGGGCTCGTTACACATTTCTCTCATGTACATGGAGTTATGCTGTGATGGGCAGTCCCAGCTGAGCCCAGCCTTCCAGCCACCCCTACTAACAAGCTGCCAGCCATGACAGGGAAGCCATCTTGGGCCCTCCAGACCAGTCTATCTGCCCACTGCATATCATGTGACTTTTCTCAATGTGAAACAAGAGAATCACTGGACTGAGCCCTCTCTTAATTTGTGAGCCATAAAATTGTGAACTATAATCAAATAGTTGTTTAAAGCCACTAAATTTTGGAGCATTTTAAAATTTCTTTATTTAGACAACCAGAACAGAATTTGACTCTCCAAAAAGTCAACGCCATGGGGGTGGAAGGGAAAGATGGTGGGTGGGTCTGTTTAAAGGGCTGTGGCAACCAAATGCAATGAGTCACCCTTGATTGGCTCCTGTAAGATTTCCTAGCTTACAAGTATTTTGGAGACAACTGTGAAGATGTGAACACAGGCCATTAGATAGTATTTTTTTTTTTTTGAGGGCAGTGTCACTGGCCCTCATATGTGGGATCCGAACCAGGGCCGCTGGCGTCCCAAGCCAGCTCTCAAACCACCGCTACTCAGCCGGCCCAGATACTATTTTTAGGAAATGATTGTTAATCTTGTTAAACTTTAACAATCCGACGTCTTTGCTCAAAATTGATCTTTGGGCCTGGAATGACCCTTTCTCCTCACATTTGTGGTCCTGCTGAAAAAGCCCTCCTCTCACTCAAAGGCCCCAGTCTGGTGTGTCTTCCTCTCTAAAGCCTTTGAAAACCCCTCTTCTGTCCAGGTCAGAATTTACTACTCCACCTGAGCTTCCATAACATTTTGAACACGGCTCCATCATAGCTTTTATCACCTCACGTTACTATTTCCTCCACCAGGCACCTAACCGTCCAGAACACGTGTGCAGCCCCAAGGCATTTAATAAGCTTCTGAATATCTTGATGAAAAAATGACAGCTGTTCTTCCCCCAAATTCTCCTCAAACTAAAGAATTTACTTGCTACTCCATCCCCTTTGGACTGAGAGAAACTCTGGTTATCAGATCATAGATTAAATTATATAGCAAATTACCAGATGAAGATGAACATATAGGAATGGAAGGAAAGGGTATTTTTGTGGAGCTGGGGAAACAGGAAAAGAAACGCTGGATTAAACAACTGCCTCTATTATAATGATGCCATAACTGCTCTTTCACCAAGTTTTGAGGGTGACACATACAAACACAAAACCTCTCTGAATATACAAAATGGGTTTACAATTTCTGTTAGTACTGCTGAAGACTGTGAGAAGTATCTAAAATCAGCACTACCCACACATAGGATCGCATTGTGCCTATCAATTTATTTTGATCTCATCGAAGTCATTTTAGAGCAGTGCTCAAGAAATAGCTCAAGCAAAAGAACATTTAAATTATGCAAAAATGAACACCAGTGATTTAAATCCATTAACCTTACATAATAAGATTTCAAACATAATACTATAATCTCAAAATACACACATAAAAAGACTTTAATAATTTGAACTCATAGGAGATAAATTCTGTCTGAATTTTTGCAGGAAAAAGCTGAATTGATGAATGATAACTCATCACCTTCCAGTACATTTACAAACTTGAATTGGGGAGAGGAGCAAGTGTAGCCAAGCTTAAATCAAAGATGATGATGATGATGATAAATATCTTAGTTATTTAATCAACGTTCATTGAGTGATGGCTGGGTGCCAGGTATTGTTTGAGGTGCTGAGGATACAGAAGAAACAAACACCTATGAGTGATGATAGGATGGACATTTATGGAGCCAGGCCCTGAGCTAGGTGCACCACAATCCTGTGAGCTAATATTATTATCCCCATTTTACAGATGCAGAAACTAATCATCTGATAGGGAAATCACCTGAGGTCACAAAGCCAATTACAGTGATGGCAGTTTCCTTCCATTACTATCCATTTGACCCCAGAGTGTACAGATATGGAATTATAATGTTGTATACCTGAAATTTATGTAATGTTATTAACCAATGTGACCTCAACAATGAATGAATGAACAAAACCATTAACCTCTAAAAAAATTAAAGTGGTGGGAATTGGCCTCTACCCAGGCCTCTCAGACTCCAGAAGTAATGTAGCGATGAGTATAAATAGCTGCTGGAAATGTTTCATAGGTGGGGGGCTAAATCATTTTAAATCTTCACTCTTTTTGCTTAAGCATTCCATTTTTACAGTTGGTGTAGGGGTAAAATTCAGTACAGTTTTACTAAAACTTCCACAAATTTAAATTAGTGGAGCCCAAACAATGAGCTTTCATCATGACATTATTAATGATTTAAGCTCATGGATTCAGGTCATATGTGACTTAACTTGTTCCTTGACAAACTACTTTTTACCACTTCAGTTCGGTGTTTTCAATGTTTCACTGCTACCCTTTGTTGCAATATCTGCACACTGCTTCTACTATTATTTACTCAAATCAACTCATTGTGTTTATTTAATGTTTTAAAGGAAAATAATATTTCTACTATAACTAAAGAAGCACTCATCCAACAAATATTTACAGGGCCGGCCGAGTGGCGCGGTGGTTAAGCACTGGCTTGGGAAGCCAGCGTCCCCGGTTCGGGTCCCACATAGGAGGGCCAGGGACACTGCCCTCAAAAACAAACAAACAAACAAAAAACCCACAAATATTTACAAAGTGCCCAGCAGGCACTAGGCAGTGGGGATACAGCAGTGAAAAATACACCAAAAAAAATCCCTGTGCTCATGGAACTAATGTTCTAGTGAGGGTGACAGATAGTAAACAAGTTAAAGAAGTAAAGTGTGTAGTACATTAGAGAGTGGTTAGTGCTGAAGGAGACAAAGGAGGAAGATAGCAGGTGTCAGTGGGGTAAAACCTCATGGAGAGGTGACTTCCGAGTGAAGACCTGACAAGGACCAGCCACGAGGAAGTCCAAGAGAAAGACAATCTAGGCAGTGAGAACAGACACTGTAAAACCCAGTGGGGCTGGGGTGTTCAAGGAACAAGGAGGCCCTGGGCAAAAGGAAGACTAGAAAGCTACTACAAAAACCCAAGCAAGAGATGCCGATGGCTTGGACCAAGGTCAAATTCTGGAAATATTATGAAGGTAGAGCCAGCATTTGCTAATGGATCAGTTATAGGATGTAAGGGGAGAGGGATCAAAGAAAATCCTAAAATCTTTGGCTGAGCAAGAAACTGGAAGTACAGAATCCAATACATTCTTTTTCCCTGTCTCCCTCCCCAACCCCACTCAATTTCTGTCACTTGTGGCACTGCCTCCCCTGTAATGGAACTTAGAAAGCACTGGTATTCAAAAGGACAGATTTAAAGCTGTTGTGGTTTTGCTTATCTAAAATCTGTGTGTGCTACACAGTTCTATAATTTGGTAATCTTGAAATGATTAAAGTGGAAAATTATTTTTCAGGAATCCAGCCGACTCCTTTCAGAAGACTAAAATTGAGTATATTGTAAATATAATATACTAAATATACTCTGAATATTTTAAATATACTGAAATTCTGTTTAGTATAATTCTGGTACATAGATTAGTTGGCTGGATACTAAGGAACATAAGTTTTCTTAAAGAAAAGAAGCATTCTTGGCTCTTATAACTTAGACTGTAAATAGATGTATATATACTTGATAAACTATGTGCGACTTTTACCAATGAATTAATGCAATTGTTTAGCATCATAAGCTCAAACTTTCACTAATTTCACTTTTTCTGGCTTATTCATTTATTAGTTCAAGGAGAGGACAGATTAAATAGAGTAAAAATATACAAGCAGTGACTAATAGCTTCATGGTGAGCCAAGACATTAAATAAGAAAAACAAGATACTCTGATTTTATCTTAAACATGGCCTATTACTTGAGTATTAAAATACTGTGGTATTTGAGTTTAGAGCCAACATTCTGTTCTGTGTACAAAAACAATGCCTCTCTTTGACATTGATAAACCATTAAGCATCCATCTTAACTGTTTCAACTATCCTTGTCAGTAAATAACTTGCATTGCCTTCAATTAGACAAATTCACTTATATTGCTACCGCAAACTACATCCCATACCATACACCCATTTCATCAGAGAAAGAAATGTTGACTATGAATTATGTTTACTTTTGTATTGGATAGTGTAGCAAACTGAACATTTAAAATATGATCAGGGAAAGAATTCTCATGTAACTAGATGCCTACTAACTCTAAAGCTTCAAGGCTGGTTTCTCCACTGGGCTGCAGACCTGCCTGTCTAGCAGCCCCTGGACTCCATGCATGCCAAACTGAACTCATCTTTTGCCCAATTCCTGTGCTCTGTACATTTGTTAATGACATCTCCATCCATCTGGTCAACCAGGTTCAGAACTTGAATCATCCTTGACCCTTTTCTACTCTTTACTTCCTATATTCAATTAGCTGCCAGGTACTGCCCTCTGAACTGGCTTCCCAGCATCTAATCTCTCCCTTCTCCACTGCACTCCCAGAATTCTCTTCTTAAAGCTCAGGTTTATGTTATGACTTGTTTTAAAACCTTACACTATCTCCCATTTCCCGTGGAATAGCCTAAACTCCTTAGCATGGCACCCAATGCTTTCCACAATTTGGCCCTGACACCTGCACTGTTTCTTGTTTTGATGATTTAATTTATGGAGGTAACTGAGTGATGACACAGAGTGGGGTCAGTGCCATTGGAAGTTTTATGGCTCACAGTTCCCAAAAGAACATGGCCCAGAGCCTTTACTGGGGTTTTTCCGGAAAGAAATGGGCGAGGCAGAGTAGGCAAGTGTGAGCAGGTTTAGGATTGGGTATTTTGAATACTGTTGGTGGACTCTGGCCTATAAGGGTGGTCTCTAATTGTCCAGTACTTGACTTTGGGGTGAGTTAAGGCAGGGCAACTATTGGCTTGGTGTGTGAAGATTAGATAAAGGAAGTAGAGATTGCCAGCTGATGGTTAGGTGAGCTGGGGGGGGCCCTGGGTTAGGCTCAGAACCTTTGTAAGCCATGTGTAGCTAATGCTACACCCCTCGTCCCACCCCACCCCAAACCTCCTCCAACATACTACAAACAGTCCACAATAACTATTTGGGGCTACTGCTGGAGTGTTTTTTGTTTGTTTTTTGTTTTAATATCAAGTACCAAGATTAACAGAGATGCAAAGTGACAAAACTAGTGAATAGGTCTGATTTGATCAGGGCTGGGAGGAAGGATACAATGACAGCCTTTCTTGAAGCCTCCCAATGTGTTGTAACGTGCTTTCAATTTCATATCAACATACAAAGGACCACATAAACACAATCTCATGCAAATGCATCCGGCCGCTTTCGTGGGCATTTCCAGCTTCTTTTTAAGGTTCCCACACCGGGATACACTGTGCGCGAAGAAAAGTTCCAGCAGACCCGCTTCAGGGCTCCCCAGTCCCCGCCACGGGTCGCCCTGGACTAAGCAGTCCGCACGCAGACGGTATCGATTGCTTCTGCCTGGGCCGACCCGCCGGGATCGACTGCTCCTGTCTGGCCCGTCCCCAGGCGCGGGAAAAGTTTCAATCCACCAAACCCTCTCAATCCCGGGCAGCCTGCGGCTCCTGCTCCTTTCACATCCCTGACCCCCCGAGGTCTCCTGAATCACACGAGTGGACGTGGAGACGCTTAAGCCGCCGCCATGTCCGAGGCTTATTTCCGGGTGGAGTCGGGCGCGCTGGGGCTTCAGGAGAACTTTCTTTCCTTGGACGACATCCTGATGTCCCACGAGAAACTCCCGGTGCACACAGAGATCCCCATGCCACGCCTCGGCGCTTTTTTCCTGGAACGGAGTGGAGGGGCCGACACCGACAACGCGATCCCTCAGGTAAGCATTTTGGCTTGGCCCGGCGCGAAAAGACTACAACTCCCGGTGGGCCTCGCGGCTGTGGGGCTCCGCGCGCGCTGTCCTCTGGGATTTGTAGTTCTAGGGAGCGGTCTGGCTGTTGGCGCCCACGAGTTCTGTGGGCAGGTCTCCCCACCTAACCTTGGCCACCTCCACGGAAACGAAATTGATCCTAGGGCTCCTTCCAACACTGATTTCATTTTTTGAAACGATGCAAAATCAAGACTATCTCCCCCGCCCCATGAGTTGATGCTTCAAGATTGACTCCCATTGAATATACTTCAGGATCAGGGCTCTGATCACGATTTGCCTTAAAACAAAGCAACAGCAGGGCCGGCCGAGTGGTGCGGTGGTTAAGCGCTGATTTGGGACGCCATCGGCCCAGGTTCGGGTCCCATATATGAGGGCCAGTGACACTGCCCTCAAAAAAAAACAAGAACAAAAAAAACCCAAAGCAACAGCATTGTGCTCTGTAAGAGCGTGTGGCCCACAGATTGCTAGATCCGTCCCCGCCTAAAGATGACGGTCTCAGCACCCATTTACTGAGGACTTTGCTGCCACCATGAATGGGGTAGGTGAAGTGTACTTTTCCATTTATTACCCCTTTAATCCAACAACGCTGTAATTAGGTATTGTTACATACAAGGAAGCTGAGACCCAGAAAAGTTTGGTAGCTTGGCCAGGGCCCCGCTATACCTGGCGAGCTGGGATTCGAACCTTGAACTGTGTGACTTCACATACAAGTTTGTCCCGGGGACGTGGCTTGTAGTGGTTATTTTTTATTGCCTACTTAACCTAAGTTATGTTGAGAAGGTGTTTTGTTTTGGTTTGTTTTGAGTTCATTTTTATCAAAGTCACACATATACAAAGTTTAACAAGTCAAATAGTACTAAAAGATAAAAAATAGCAGGCCCCGCCTTGCTTTCCCTGTTTTCCTTTGCAGCTCCACAGGGTCTGGTTACTTCTTTTGGTAGTTTTTTTTCAAGATTCACCTCCATGGTTCTACATAATAGTCTGAAACTTCTTGATTGTTAATGTAGGCATTATTTATTGACTTTCCATTAGAGTAGACAAGGATTTAGTACTGCCCCACACTGGTGAACAGAGACGTGCTGCCTGTACTTTGTTTATATTTCCATCACTTTTACTGAAGGTCCTTTTTCTTATTTTTTATTTTTTGGATATTTCTCTTAATTTCTGGTCTATCATGGCCATCTCCTCCTATTTTCTAATTCTGTTAAGACTTTAAAACGATAGAAAGACATTTATCTTTTCTGTCACCACTGAAGCTGTGACGTGGTATGGGGATCAGCTGAGGCTAATCTTATTTTTCTTTGCAGTCCCCCAGCAGCCAGGGTGGTGCTTAGCATGTAGTAGGCACTGAGTAAGTGTATATGTGGAATAGATACTGAATAGTGAAAGAAAGTAGAAATGTTTATACCTGTAAAGTATCCAGAATTGGACAGTTTTTATTTATGTTAGGAAACTTTCCCTTTATACCGCATTTTTGTTCTCTATTATGTTTTTATTGTATAAATGCATGTCATCATGACATAAAACTTGAGCCCACACAATTCATTTCTTGAAGTTACAACCAGCTCTTCTGTGTTTTGATAGTTGCTCTCCCAAAGAGAATAGGCATTATTGCTCATGCCATGTGTGGTTGCTTTTTGTCATACACACATTTACTATGTCATTGTTTTTATAAAACCTACATTCTTGTCTGATGCAGGGCTCAAAGCTGGAGTTCCCCTTGTGGCTGGCAAAAGGCCTTTATGACAACAAGCGTCGGATCCTTTCTGTGGAGCTTCCCAAGATCTACCAAGAAGGTTGGAGGACTGTGTTCAGTGCAGATGCCAACGTGGTGGACCTCCACAAAATGGGGCCCCATTTCTACGGGTTTGGCTCCCAGCTCCTGCATTTTGACAATCCGGAGAATGTAGACATTTCCCAGTCTCTCCTACAGGCAAGTATTTGATGTGAAAATCTATGGCGCTGCACACAGCTGTGGGAGCCACCAGACATCACTCTTACTCAGGGAAGTATATAAAAGCAATTAGTTTACCATTATTCCAGGTCTACAGTTAGACTGCATTTGTCAATTATATAGCATATATATATGTATATACACTTACATATGACTTGCCTGCTGAGCTTCCTATTTGCTTGCTAAGAGTTGGGACCAGCAGGAAGTCCTGAAAGTGAGAAAGGGGTAGTGGTTGATTACAGCTGTCAGGCACTTAAATGTAGTCGCAGTCCCGCCCCAGGACTGGTCTGAGGGTTCCTGTAGGAAATACATGTGCTATTTGGTTATTTGTTCCCTTCCCTTGTTAAGACCCAGCTCTGCCATGTACTAGCTGTGTGACTTGGTCAAGCTACCTGACCTCTCTAGATATCAATTCTTCACATACAAAATGGAGGTAATAATAGTGTCAAAATTATAGAATTACAGTGAGATTATACAATACTACTTAATAAATGGTAACTTATTACTGTCCATGGACTAAACAATCTTATGCATATATTGCCATCCTTCATAGAATGACCTTACTGTAATTACTTTTTATTCTGTTAATCCTAGAAGAAACCGTCTTTTCTACCTCTTGTTTTACTCCCTCATTTTTAGCTTCATAAGCAATTGTTAGCTCAAGACTCATATGTTCCCTGGACTGTGCTAACACCCTCCATTTTTAGGCTTAGGGTTGTTTGACCTAACATACGTAACATACACCATTTTTACTGTGATAGTAAAAAAACAAAAAACACCTGTTGCTATCCATTTAGAAAAAGAAGTTAATATCTAGACTATAGACAGTTTGAGCTTATGAAACTCTTGAGCAGAAAGTTAAAATGAGGACAATCTATTTGTCTTATAATGTTACCACGACATGTTCTTCAGTTGGAACACTGCCCTTTTTAAGTGAGTGGTATATTTTCTTTTTCCGTCACTGTTTTGAGGTGTTGTTGATTAGACTTGCTTATATATAAGGTGAGACTGCCACGAGACATGTGCAGAACTGAAACTTGTGGCTTGGGCTCAGATCCCTAAACTGACACCCCTAGATTGTATATGTCTCCACCCTGCTCTCAGATTGAAAATAATAGAAACTGCATTCAATTAAATCAGAAGCATTTTCTGGTTGAAACCTGTCTGCATGTGATCACAGTACATTATTATGGCTTTTGTTATTAATAACAATAATGAGCACTGCTTTTCGAGAAGCTTACTCTTGCCAGCTCTTTGCCAAGTGCTTTACATGTATTAATTACTTCATTGGATTTTCACAACAACCTATTTCACAGACAAGTAAATTGAGGCTTGGCCATGTGAAATAACTTACTCAGAACTCCTTCTGACTGAGTCCTGAGACCAAATTCTTCCCTTTTGTGTCATTTAACTGTTCGGGGATCAAAGTGGATCTGATTTCTTTTCCTCCCTTCTTCTTCAGACATTTATTGGACGTTTTCGCCGCATCATGGACTGCTCCCAGAATGCTTACAATGAAGACACTTCGGCGCTGGTCGCCAGGCTGGATGAGATGGAGAGGAGCTTATTTCAAACAGGGCAGAAAGGACTGAATGACTTTCAGTGTTGGGAGAAAGGGCAGGCTTCTCAAATCACAGCTTCGAACCTCATTCAGAACTACAAAAAGAGAAAGTTCACTGACATGGAAGACTGAAGGCCAAAGAACACTGAATTGCTCATTGTAGCTTTATCTCTGAGTGTCCTTGGTGAGAACCTGGTTGACCCTGTGCAGGGCCAGAATCCAGTCCCATCTCATGGCTTATTTCCTGCAGCAGCCTCAGGAGTGGAGGTATATCATCTGGTTGGGAAAGTTGGTGCTGGAGGAAGTCCCTGGCTCTGTAAGTCTTCCAGGACTCCCCACCCTGCTGACCTGCCCAGGCTCACTTAACTCAAGAAGTCACAACCGAGGAGAACTCAAAGTGCTTTATAAATAAGGACCATCAATATATACATTGCCATAGAGTTGGAACTGGAATTCCGTGTGCCTGGCTTTTGGACGCCCGGATGCCCAGCTTCACTAGCTCCAAAGGACAGCTACAATTTGGGCATCTTGGTCTGTTCCCAGAATGTTCTCTTGAGCTTAACTGCCTCATCTTCCTCATGGTTGCACAGGATGCTGCTCTTATACTCGTACATACATCTGCTACCTGCCTGTGGGGCGTTACTCCAATTTCCAAAAACAGTCACCAAGAACAAGGAAAGAAAAGGGAAAGCAGATGAATGGCATGGCTTTTTTTTAAAAAGAAGATGCTGCTTTCCTCCTCTGTAATCAGGAATTCATATGACTCTACAATCAACCTAGAGGGGAAATGGTTAAAATGAGCTTGTTTTGGATATCTTGAGAGCACTTGCACAGTTATCAATTCCTGCCCTAGGAAAGCTGTCAGGAAGCCGATCGGATGTGCACAGTAGTCATTAATGGGCATTAACCAGCTCTTATTACATGGAAATGAGGATTTGAGGGATGCGGGTTATATAGAGCCCTGTTTGAGAAGCTTAACACGGCAAATGGAAGTGGGCAAGAGGCCTTGATTATGTTTTTTAATCTTCAGTCCATTTTGCAAACATTATTACCTAAAGGATTCCTGAGCATTTACTGAGAATCTGTTGAAGCCAGCACAAAACTCCTTCTCTGAAGAAGCAAGGAGGACACCTTAGGCTGAGTAGAAAACAGCATTCCTGGGGCCCACTCGACCGTCTCCACACCATTGTTCCAACTTCCCACAACCAGTGAAAATTGCCTTTGTTGTTGGGAATGAGAGAGGGATTTGGGTATCCTGACTGGGCAGATGACTGGATGCAAACTTAGAATGTCAGAAGTGCTTTTTAAATGTCAGGTTTTAAGATGGAATTGATGCTTTTATCATTTGATTTTGGTGCTAAATAAATGACCCGCTTTACACATTAATGCACTCTGTCAGAGTACGTTTCTGTAACTTTACAGATGGTCAGGCAGAGCTTTCAGGGAATTTTGCCTTTGATCATATTTGATAATAACGCCCCAATAAATCCATATTTTAGCAACTGCTCTTTTGTTTGAATGGGACTCATACATATGAGGTACATTATCTGTCCAAACGTGCTGTGCTCTATGAAGGTGGGGCTTCCATTACTACCTCAGCATTTACATATAGCCAAGGCCCCCGGAGACAATCCACAGTCAGAATGAGCAAAGCCTATTATTTAATTTTTGGATTCATTATTTTCACAGATTGCTTTGTATGTAAAGTCAGTTCTAAGGCTGTTGCCAGTTTTTTTCTCTTACCAAAAAAAAAAAAAATTGCCAAGGGGCCACATATGTGGGTATGCACGAGCAGAATGTATGCCCGTTTTAAACTTTGAACAGATTATATTACACGTAGCTTTTCAAGGCCATTTCCAATTACAAATTTGCCTTCAAGCCTGTTGATTACAACCCCTCTCCCCGACAACCCTCCCTAAATCAGCTTTTGGGATTTCTGTTTGGTCCCTTCAAAGAGATAAATTTTTCAAAATGAGTTAACAAGTTAACTCAAATACCAAGTCAATCTTAAAATCAAGGGGGAAACGTGTCCTTTTCCCTTAAAGGCTCTGTTCCCAGGTAACTGGTGTTAATTGTACACAAAGGCCCTCACTGTATTCAGGTTTTTCCCTGGAACAGTCTGGGCTGCGGAGAGAAGTAGGGCAAGGCTTGGTCCCCTGGGTCAATTCCTCCTGCTCTCCCTGACCTCTGAATTTTGAATGGCTCTAAGCTCAGCCCATGGACCTTTTCTTGCCATTCTCACTTCCCAGCAAGTCTGGTCCGGTGTCAGGCTTTAAATACCATCTATATGCTGAGGACTCCCAAATTCCATCTCCAGCTCAGAACTCTCCCCTAACTCCACATTGGTATCCGAATACCTGCTTTACATCTCCACTTCCAAAGACTAACCTGACATGGCTAAAACAGCTCCTGATCTTACCCTCACAGTCTGCTCCTATAATCTTCCTCATCTCTGTTTTTGGGATTATCTTTTGGGTCAAATCAAATCATTTGCAGAACCTGACCACCTCTTCCCCACCTCCAGTCCTATCCTAAATGGTGATGGGCCCCTCCCATCTGCCTCCCTGCATTCACCCTCCACCTCTCCTTCAGACTCGTCCCACCAGAGCAGTCTTAATACAAAAATAAAACAGATCTTGTTAATTTTCTGCTCAAAACCCTCCCATTCAGGGAAAGGCCATTCCACCATCCAGTACCATTTGTTGAAAAGCCCCTCATTACCCCTGTGGTTTGGTATTGAATTTTCTTATGGCTTCTGTAGCAGAAGTATTATCTTAAATAAAAATTTCAGGGCCGGCCGAGTGGCGCGGTGGTTGAGCTCTGGCTTAGGAGGCCAGCGGCCCCGGTTCTGGTCCCACATACGAGGGTCAGTGACACTGCCCTCAAAAAAAAAAAAAAAATTTCACCTTCTGCTTAAGATTTATGAGCATTTTACAGAGATTCTCAATCTCTCAGCACTGCTGGAATACTGGGAAATTGACTGATTCAAGTTTACACAGAAGTTCAAGTTCACTCAGTCCCACTCTGAGTCTGTCCTCTTGTGTTCCATCATCCTTCAAGAAATCTCAGGAGAGGTTTTCATCTTTATGCTTATAACATTGTGTTCAAGTGAAAATACAATATTTTATACTGATCTTGGGAAAAGAAAGTAGATATTTTTGTGTTCAAAAGAAAAATCTGGTATGTATGATATGGGGGTGAGTGGGGTGACAAACTGGGGAAGGGGGGTTGTCACTTTGGGGGTTAAAGAGTATATTGCATTGTGTTGTACACCTGAAACTAATAAAAAAATCTGGGCTGGTAGTAACTTGATCAGCAAAATATACATAAGGATCAACAATCCTTATCTAGTATAGGTAAAGCAAACATTTTAATACTGAATACACATAGAAACAATTTTTTTAAAAACAATGAAATGCCCTACACCTAAAGAAACGTGTCTAAAATCTGGAATTCTGTTGCTAACTTGGTATTGCCATTTTGAATGAGCACTAAACCTCTCATCATTAATGCATAGTGAATAAAACCTGGTGAATCAAAGGCAAGTCTGAGAAAATGTTCTCTTGCTGAGAACAGGATTAATACAGGTGACCTGCCCGCCTGTATTTATTGCCTTTCCTTGAGCTCATTTTGTTGATTTTTCTAGGCTTCTGTGTTTCTCCCTAGCTAATCAAAGGTCATGGTGTAATCAGACACAACTCATTTGCCAAGCAACCTTTCTCTAGGACACATTCTCTTTCTTGTGTCCTGCAATGTCTGAAGGAAGGTGCACAAGAGTTCTCCCCCCAGAAGCCAGAGGCCTCCCTTCTCTGTCTGCTTTTCAGAGATCAGAGTAAGGGCGATTAAAAGGGGCCTCCTTTCATTAAACTTTTTACTTGGAAATAATTTCAGATTTCTAGAACAGTTGTAAAAATAGTATGGAGAATTCCATCTACCCCTCACCCAGCTTTCCAACACCTTACATAACCATGGTTCCTTTATCAAACTCAGGTAACCAAGCCACAGGCTTTGCTAAGATTTCACCAGATTTTCCACTAGTGTCCTTTTTCCTGTCCCAGAATCCAATCCTATGTTGCGTTTAGGGGGCACTCATTTTTTGAAAGCAAAACAGCATCAGACTCTTCCCTGTATTAATTTCACAAGTTAAGCTTATTGGAAAGGCTTTGTCACACTGGGATGGGTAACAGCCAAGTAGGAGCCTGTTAGGCCTTGCTGAGGAGCAAACTACTGGGCAGCTCATCAAGGAGACAGAGTATTAGCTTTTCACCTGAAAATTACTTTTCCCCAGCCAGTACTTGCATCTGATGGAAAAGTCCTCTGCTTTTCCTTAGAACTTTTTAGCACCCTCTCTCTCTGATTTTCTCCCCTTCTGGCACATCCTAGCTCAAATAAGCACAGCTTTATACCCCAACATCACTAAGTGTCAGCACAGCTCTGAAAACAATGCCTGGGAACCAGGCAATCCTTGCAAACATCTCCCACCTCTGGCCAATTAACAAAACCCAATCAAACTAAAGAAAGCCCAGCTGTTCTAAATCTGTATGACAGTCTCTGCTCTGGTATCACCCTGGAGAAAGAAGTTTATTTGATTCCCACGGGATTTGTTTGGCTCCCTTTGTGCAGCTAACATTCCTGCCCGAGGACTTCTTTTCTTTGGATGCAGAAAAGCAAGTGAATAGCTACAGGGTACGGATCCAAGTGTAACAAATGAGGCAGGTGAGAGAAGAAGGGTGTGATTTATTGAAGGAAAAGTGGTGAGACTGCACTTTGATGCGTGAAGAAAGACTGGGGACAAGAACCAGTATTGAAGGCCAGCACTGCCAGAGTCACTGGAGGGGAGAGGTGACAACAGTTGTTCCCAGACAGCAGCCGTATCTTAACGGGAACAAGAGGGCTTGGCACTTGGTTCAGGGGCAAAACATGTTTAAAACTTTTCAAAAGACACTGTCATTTTCTAATTTAGCATTTCATGCTCAGTCTCTTCTTTATCCAAGATTCTGGATAAATATTAAGTAATGTGCCTCTTGTCAAATAACTGAGCAGTCAAGGAAGTATTTATTCAGGTTTTGAGCCAGCTCAGATCTCAAGCAACACTTCAGAGGATGCTACTAGCTGAATTTCTAGATTATTTCACAGATTGGGGGCAAAGGGGTGGGAGGCACACCACAGAACGGGACACATCGTACTCATGTCTGGCCAGCAGTGAAAATCAAGTTTCCAATTTTTAAGGCATTTTAAAAAGAAATCAGTAAAAATGGAAAACCTCGATTGTAAAAGACTGTTATTGCTGTAGATCATTGTGATTTATAGAGGCTTTTTCTGCCACTGCAAGTAAAACAAGCCATAGGAATAAATGTGTCTGGCGTTACTGTGTATATATGTCTGTCAAGAGAACTGCGTTTAGCTGCGTTCAATGGAGATATAATAAGTGCATCACCTTGCTTAATTACAGATCAAGCTTGCCCACCTCCTGGGTGTCATCCACATGATGGCAGAACAAATCTCTTAGAAAGAGGTTGTGTCTTCAGGCCCCCGAGATGGACATTAACTTGGGAAGCCAAAGCAAGAGAACTGATATGGGGGTGACTGCTTTAGAGTATTCTCTGTGGTGATACTGTTCTGTTCCCTTCTAGAAATATAATGGATGGTAGATGTGTGCCTGATGGCCTCTTCAATCCCTGCCTGACTTGTGCTGGCCACTCAGTTTTCCCAGTCCTGGGAGCTGCGTCCACCACAGTTCACCCATCTGAGTTCTTTGCTCCTGTCTGGGGGACCTTTCTGAGTGCCTCCTCTCACCAACCCCCAGCCGCCACACTGGGTTGTATGCCCAGAATTTGTTTGGGAGGCCTCAAAGGCGGTGACATGCCCGCTCCTTCCAAATTCTTCCCAAATAAGCAGATGGTGGAGTAATGGAGAGTTTCTTATCAGAGCTCCCTAAACTGGTAGTGGCTACGCAATAGCTTAGAGCTGAAGGGTCCCTCAAGGATTAACTAGAACAGGCTGCTAAAAAAAAAACACAAAAAAAACAAAAAACTTTTTATTATGTTACATTTAATACATGCAAAAGAATACTTGTAATCCATCTTTAGATTATGAAGTGTTATAATAACACGAACACCTGTGAACTTTCCATTCGTTTAAGCTCTAGAACGTAATCAATGCTTTTGTGTTCCCTCCGCATGGTTCCCCTATCCTGGGTTTTGTGTTTATATATCTAATGAATATATTATTTTGATTAGTTTTGTATTTTGGGTACCATGCTGCATGCCATCTGCGGCACCTTGCTTCTTTCACTCAGTTTTATGTTTTAAAGTTCAACCATGTTACTTCGTACATTTTTACTGCTGAATGATATTCTACTATGGGAACACGCCACGATTTCCATAAGCATTCTCTTATCATGGAACAGCTGGTTAGTTTCCAGTCTTTTTTTTTCTATTAACAAACATTGTCACTGTCCTCATCTTTTTACACCTCTGAATCATTTCTTTAAGAGTTTCTCTGCGGTGAATTTCACCTACGAGTAAAATTGCTGGCTTATAGGGTCTGTGAGTGCTCAGTTTCAGAAGGTAGTGCCAAAATGTAGCAATTTATGCAATTTACTCCTCCATCAGCTACGGGTAAGTGTCCCCATTATCAGATTTCTCAATTTTTTGCCCATTTAAGGGTATAAAATGATATCTCATTGTGATGCTAAGTTGCATAATAAGGTTGATTTTTTTTTTATATGTTCATTCTTTCCTCTTCTACGAAATGTCTTTTTATGTGTCTTGCTCATTTTTCTACAGGTCGTTTGTCTTTTTCTTACTGATCTATAGGAATATTCTGGACTGACAATCCTTTGTCAGTTACTGTGTTGCAAAAAAATCACCCAGTTTGTGGCTTGTTTATTAATTTTTTTTGTAGTCTCTTTTGGCACATAGAAAAGTTCTTAACCTACATTTTTTTTTTTCGTGGAAGAGAAAATAGACACAAAGAGATAATTCCTCAATAAAAAAGTGTTACAGAAGAATAAAGTTGGACCCTTATCTAACACCATATACAAAAATTAACTCAAAATAGATTAATAACTTAAACGTAAGACCTAAACCTATAAAACTCCTAGAAAAAAATCATAGGGGAAAAGCTTCATGACATTGAATTTGATAATGATTTCTTCAATATGACACCAAAAGCACAGGCAACAAAAGCAGTGATAGACAAATGGGACTATGGCAAATATAAAAATGTCACATCAAAGGAAACAATCAGAGTGAAAAAACAAACTGCAGAATGTGAGAAAATATTTTCAAATCATATCTTTGATAGGAGATTAAGGTTCAGAATATAAAGAACTCCTATAACTCAATACCAAAAAAAAATGGGGGTTTAAAAAAATGGGCAAAGGGCTGCATAGACATTTCTCCAAAGATGACATACAAATGGCCAACATACATGAAAAGATGCTCAACATCAATAATCATTAGGTAAATGCCAATCAAAACCACAATGAGATATTGCCTCACACCCATTAGAACTGCCATTATCAGAAAAACAAAATAACAAGTGTTGGTGAGATTGTGGAGAAATTGAAACACTTGTGCACTGTTGGTGGGAATGTAAAATTGTACGGCCACTGTGGAAAACAGTATGGAGTTTCCTCAAGAAATTAAAAATTGAATTACCATATGATCCAGCAATCCCACTTCTGAGCATATATCCAAAAGAATCGAAAGCAGGATTTCAAAGAGATAATCACATACCCACATTCATCACAGCATTATTCACAAAAGCAAAGAGGTAGAAGCAACCCAAGTGTTCACCAATGGATGAATGAAAAAAGATGTGGTATATATACACAATTAAATGTTGCTCAGCCTTAAAAAGGAAGGAAATTCTGACACATGCTGCAACATGGATGAACCCTGAGACATTGTGCTAAGTGAAATAAGCCAGTCACAAAAGCGTTTAAGCTTTGCAAGATGAAAAAGTTCTAGAAATTTGTTGCACACTTGAACTGTACACTTAAAAGTGGTTAAAAGGGTAAATTTTATGTTATATAGTTTTTACCACAAGAAATTTTTGTTTTCATTTTTCAGCGGTATAGCCAATAACAGCTATTGTTAATTATTGAGCTCTTAGTCTGTGCCAGGCACTGTGATACTGGCTCTATATGCATTATCTCATTTACTCTTCACCACAACCCTAAGAGACACGTTACTGTTTTCCTAAGAAAGAGACAGGTTAAGTAGCAGCCCAAGGTCACACAGCAACAAGTGCCGAGCCCAGGGTTGGAACCCAGGTCCAGCTGATTCTGAAGGTCAGACTCTCAACTGCTCTGCCATACTGATCAGTGAGCGGCAGAGCCAAGCTAAGAGCCATGGGCAGCCCCCTTTCCACCACATCACCAGGCGTCTCTATCTTCTGTTTTGGTCCTTCCAACACAACTTCTACAGGCATCAGCACACCATCCCCCCTATGTGTCTCCTTTGGGAAAATTGGCCCAAGATAGGCCTATGTCACATAACCATTATCTGCAATATAAATAGGACTCCTTCTGTTTCAAAACACTGCTCATGTCATTGACAATTCATGCTCATTCCTGAGATTGCAAGTTGCTATTTTTGAAAAGTTATTTTGATGGCACCTTGCCCCAGAGGCCCTTGGCCGGCTTAATCTGGGTGTCTCAATTGGCAGAACACAGTGCAGCCCTCTAGGTTTGATTAGATGTGTCTAATCTGCAACTGTGGCTGTTCCAAAAACTCCCCTGACCCGCTCCATCCCCACCCCACCCCTTGCTCAAAACAAAGTGCCAGATGGCTGATGGTTGGCCTGATGGAAGGGAGGTTTGCAGAAAGAAGAGCCCATAGGACAAAGTTGGCCGGTACCCAGCCTCTTCCAATGTGGATTTCACTGAGAGCAGAAACTAACCCCATTCATTCACTTCTCCAACGATAGGCTAGTCCGTGTCAGTGCTGGGCATGGGGTCTGCACTGGGGAGTGGAATGGTCACTGCCCCCGTGCAGCTTACATTCTCAAGGGGGATTATATTTGATTGCAACATGATCTATGATGCAAACGAAGTAAAGGGGAACAGCTGGGGCACCTTCTTTAAATAGTGTGTTCATGGAGGGCCTCTTTGAATTAGGATGTAGCAAGTGCCAAGGCACTGGGGCAGAAAAGAGATCTGTGGCTTGGCCTGCTCTGAGGAAGGAAAGCAGGCCTGGGTGGCAGGAGTGTGGAGGGCTAGAATGAGAGTGATAGAAGGTGAGGTGCTGGGAGGAAGCAGGGGGTAGATCCTCACAAGTAAGAGCCCAGAAGGGGCCATATAGATTGCCTGAGCCCCTATTGCAGGACCATCTTCCCAAGTCAGGGTGTGTGTGTGTGTGTGTGTGTGTGTGTGTGTGTGTGTGTACACGTGCATGTGGCTTCCAGGAGGAGAGACATTTAAGTGAAATCCTACAGCAGTGGTTCTCAAAGTGTGGTCCCCAGATCAAGAGCATCAGCACCACCTGTGAATTTGTTAGAAATGCAAATTCCCAGGCCCCACCCCAGACCTACTGGGCCCCCTGAGCACAAGCACAGAGCTTATACCCAGTAGATGCTTCATTCTTGTATAGTTGAATTGTAAGCTGTGCAATTCCAGAAGGCACCCCAGGGTTACAATGCAGAGCCATGGGGTTGGGCCACACTGCAGCCAGCAGGGGTGCACCCCCTGGCCTGGAATGGGAACAGGGGCTGGCTCACATAGGTTTGGCTGATTTCAAGGCAGAGACACAAATGCATCTCTATAGCTCTGCCAAGTGACACTTCACACTTGTCTTCTGTGTGCCCTGGGTGGTGCTTAAACTTTTACAAGGTGTAAAAGGAATTAATATTTGCTGCCCCAGGTTGGAAACCTTTAAACTGGTTTCCAGTTACAAAAATCAGGCAAAGAAAAAGTAGAAGGGAAATTATGTTATCTTCAGCCTCAGTTAAGTAAAGACCAGCTGCAAGGGATATTACCAAATTATCTGCTAAGAAAACTCATATTGGGGCTGAGAACAAGCCTGATGTTCAACCCTGAGGGTCCTTTTGAAAAGAAAGTTCTCTGCCTGAAAATGGCTGAACAGCCACTCACTTCAAAAAGCACCCCTTCAGGGCCGGCTGAGTGGCACATTGGTTAAGAGCTGGCTTGGGATGCCAGCAGCCCCAGTTCGGATCCCACATATGAGGGCCAGTGATGCTGCCCTCTACAGCTAACAACGCTCCACTTGGAGCTGGGCTGTGCGAGCCCCAGCGATGGTGTAGGCTGCAGCCCTTGCTGCAGTGGGCTGCCATAGGCTACAGTGAGTGACTGGCAGCCAGTGTGAGCTGCCAAGAGCCGCAGTGAGCGGCCATCCAGAGGCCGGCGACCTATCTGCCTCATCTGGGAAGAGCACAATGATGATACCAACATGGGCCAGTGAAGCAATGTCCTCTGCAGCTAGACTGAAGAACAAAAGAACAGCAACTTGTCTGTTCCCCTTCCTCGATTCCCCAACACTGTTACCCTCCCCCAATTCCCCAATAAAATCTTAAGAAAAAAAACAGCACCCCTTCAGAGAGATCCAAGATGGCGCAGTAGATAAACATTGTGCCTGCTTCCTTCCATGAACACATTAAAATTACAACTAAATTATAGAACAATCAACCAGGAGAACCATTTGAAGTCTGGCTGAACAAACGTTTTATAACTAATGATATAAAGAAGCCACGTCGAGATTGGTAGGAAGAGTGGAGACGCAAAGCAGGCCCCAAACCTCCGTGTGGAGGTTGAGAACAGGGAGGGATATCTCAGCCACGGAGGTTCCCCCCGCGAGAGACCCCAGCCCCACACTGCCCCCTCCTCCCCACGCCCAGCCTGGAGTACTGGTGCCGGGAAGAGAAGCCTCCACAACATCTGGCTGTGAAAAATACTGGGGATCTGACCATCCTAGTGGGATAGAGGCTGCAGGAAACCCAGACGTCCTCTTAAACAAGGCCTACGCACAGACTCGCTCGCAGGCACTCACCTTGGGCTCAAGCAAAGGCACGGTGACTCAGAAGGTGTCGTAGGCAAACAAGGGGCAGACCGAGGTGTGTGCCTTCAGAGTGAGGGCTGGAGAAACAGTCCCCATTTGTCCTGTGGTGAGCCCTCCTCCCTTGCAGCCGGCAGGCAGGCGCCATCTTTCCTGTGTTGAGCCCACCCCCACAGGCCAAGTCTGATTCTGACAGGCCTGGTGCAGTCCACTGGTCCAGCCTGCTGGCTTCCTGAGACCCCAGCCCATTTAACTCGCCCAATACTAGAGGCACTTTCTCCAAGAGCAGCCAGTCTTGCCCGCGTTGAAAAACTACTGGAGTCCGCAGGACTTAGGTGGGTGGCAGCTGGCCTCTGAGACTTCTGCTGAGTCGCTCCAGGCTCAGCACTGGCACCAAACCAGAGTCTACGTTAACCTGTTGACCGTAATTCTTCCCACTCTAGTGACTCCCTCATGTACCACATAAGTCTTTATCAGGGACTGAACCTTAAGGGAGCTGGCTATGGTAATAAGTATATATAGTGCCAGGTGAGTACTAGACTAGTCAGGAGGATCACTTCTTAAATTATATAAATGGCTAACCACTATGCTGTACACCTGAAATTAATATAAAGTAATACTGAATGTCAACTGTAATTGAAAATTTTTAAATGGGGTGGGGGGGAAGGTGAAGAGAAATAAGAGGTCCAAATTCCCACAAATAAGTCATGGGAATGTAATGTACAACATAAGGAATATAGTCAATATTGTGATAGAGTGATATGGTGTCAGGTGGTTGCTGGACTTATCATGGTGATCACTTCTTTATGTATATAGATGTTGAATAACTATGGTGTACACCTGAAACTAATATTATATTGTATGTTGCCTATAGTTTTAATAAAAATCTTTTTTAAAACATTAAACATAGAATTACCACATGTCTCAGCAATTCCACTTCCAAGTATATGCTCAAAAGAATTAAAAGCAGAGGCTCAAACAGATACTTGTACACCAATGTTCATAGAGACATTATCCACAATAGCCAAAAGGTGGAAGCAATGCAAATGACCCAGCAACCCAAACTGATAAGTAAACAACATGTATTAGATCCACACAGTGAAAGATTATTCAGCCGTGAAATGGAATGAAGCACAGATACATGCTACAACATGAATGAACCTTGAAAACATCTTTCTAAGCCGAAGAAGCTAGTCACAAAGAACCACATATTATATGTCATTTATATGAAATATCCAGAATAGGAAAATCTATAAAGACAAAAAGTAGACTGGTGATGCCTAGGTCTGGGAACTTGGGGGGTTGAGAGGTTATAGCTAAGGGATAGGGGTGACGAAAATTTTCTTAAATAGATGTAATAGTTGTTCAACTCTGTGAATATAATAAAAGTTATTGAATTGTTAAAAAAAAAAAAAAAGAGAGAGCTGGCCGAGTGGCGCAGTGATTAGGCACTGGCTTGGGAGGCCAGCGGCCCCGGTTCGGGTCCCGCATATGAGGGCCAGTGACACTGCCCTCAAAAATAAATAAAATAAAATAAAATAAAATAAAATAAAATAAAATAAAATAAAATAAAATAAAATAAAATAAAATAAAATAAAATAAAATAATAAAATAAAATAAAATAAAATAAAATAAAATAAAAACTTTCCTACCTAAAGAGACATAGTTGGGTTTTTAAAAAAGAAAAAAAGAAAGCACCCCTTCCCCCGCTCTGCAGAGCAGCAGGCCTCCACCTGGTAATTGCTCTGACAGAAACAAGTTAATGGGTTTAATAAAAATAGAGCCCAAATAGGCGTTGAGTCCCCTATTTTTTGCAACCAGAAGCGCTGCCAGAATTTCAGTTCCACATGTGTCAGGGCTGGTCCCCTTGAAGCAGCAGGACACTGTTGAGAGTTACATAAGGGAAGTGAGCTCATGGATTCGATATTTTCAAAATCAACACAAAGCAGTAGAATGCTACCAACTATGGCCTGTTTTATTATAGCTCTAGGGGAAAAAAACAGGTCAAATCACATCCCCCAAGTCAACACAGGCAACAGAGACTTGAGAATGGAGGTGTCCTGTGGGGCCGGCTGTCCAGCAACAAGGTGACCAGCAAAATCCACTGGCTGCTTCTTGAGCCAATTCACATCTTCAAAAAATAAATTAGGGCCTGTCTGCCTGTGGACATGTGGAGTGAGCATCCTTAAAGTCTCCCTCTGCAGCCATGTCTAAGTCAGAGTGTCCCACAGAGCCCGGACAGCTGCCAGCCACTCTGCTCAGAAGTCTGAGATTGGGGAACCACTGAGAGTTGGGGAAGCCATTGTGAGCAATGGGGAATGTTCCCAGACTGTGTGGTGATGAGAGAGCGAAACCCCATGTGCTCCAGAGGCTTTAGGTTTGTCGCGTGTGGCACTGTGGAGGGGGTGGGTGCAGCCAGGAAGGCAAGGTCACACAAGGTGGATGAAGAGTTGTGGGACCCAAGGGGGCTGTCTCGAGAAAAGATCCTCAAAGACCTGATGCCCACTTCGCTGTGGAAAAGATTTTGGGCGGCTGTATCGAAGAAGACACTGAAGAACACCACCTACGAGATGATTTTGAACAGCGTGGGAAAACAAGCGATTGACAACATGACTGGCCGAGGCAGTGCGAAGAAAAGAGTCTTTGCTCTTGTAACCTATGTGACCATGACTCTGGAGCCAAGACTGTCATTCAGAAACACCATCCTGTGAATGGCCACAACTGTGAAGTAAGGAAAGCCCTGTCTAAGCAAGAAATGGTTAGTGCTTCATCCAGCCGAAGAAGTCGAAGTGGTTCTGGAAACATCAGTGGTGGTCATGGAGGTGGTTTTGGTGGGAATGACAGCTTTGGTCGTGGAGGTAACTTCAGTGGTCGAGGTGACTTTGGTTGCAGTCGGGGTGGTGGGTGGATATGGTGGCAGTGGAGATGGATATAAGGGATGTGGTAATGACAGAAGCAGTTTTGGAGGTGGTGAAAGCTGCAATGATTTGGGCAATTACAACCATCAGTCTTCAAATTTTGGACCCTCAAAGGAGGAACCTGGAAATAGGAGCTCAGGTGGTGGTGGAGGCCAACGTTTTGCCAAACCACGAAACCCAGGCGGTTATGGTGGTTCCAGCAGCAGCTATGGCAGTGGCAGGAGGTTTTAATTACTGCCAGGAAGCAAACCTTAGCAGGAGAGGAAAGCCAGAGAAGTGATAGGGAAGCCACAGGCTACAACAGATTTGTGGACTCAGCCAAGCACAGTGGTGGCAGGGCCTCGCTGCTATGAAGAAGCCATGTTTCAGACAATACTCGTGCATATGCGCAAAAAATTCAAGGACTGTATTTGTGACTAGCCGTATAACTGTTTATTTTAGTTTCTGTTCTGTGGAAAGTGTACAGCATTCCAACAAAGGGTTTTCATGTAGATTTTTCTTTTGCTGTGGATTGCTCCATGTAACAGTCTGATCATGATGCTGAATAAATGTGTCTTTAAAAAAAAAAAGAAAACTGGGCCGGCCGAGTGGCGCAGTGGTTGAGCGCTGGCTTGGGAAGCCAGTAGCCCCAGTTTGGGTCCCACATATGAGGACCAGTGACACTGCCCTCAAAACAAAAAAAAAGTAAATTAGGGGTCAGTTTTTAATCTCATTAGTGGTTTTAGGCTGGATTGTGTAGGAAGGTAGGGCCCAGGCTCTGGGCTGAGGCCACCTGCGTTCGCCACTTCAGGGTTGCCCGTCTTAGGGACAAGTTGCTCACCTCTGGGCCTCACTTTTTTCATCTGTATAATTGTATTTGTAGGGTTTCAAGGAACATTTACTGGGTTATATAGGAAAGTGCTTAGAGTAACGCCCAGCACAAGGTAAGTCCCCGAATAAGGCTGGCTACAAGGGGAGACTGGGAATAAACAAGTAGAAATGAAGATTTCAGATGAGCATTTAATTCAGATGAAGAAATTAAACAGGCTGATGTGATTGGTGACGAGAGGGTGGGGTACTTCAGATGGGCCCCCCAAATCCCTGTTCTACCATCATTTTTTTTTTTTTGAGGGCAGTGTCACTGGCCCTCATATGTGGTACCTGAACTGGGGCTGCTGGCTTCCCAAGCCAGCACTTAACCACTGCGCCACTCGGCTGGCCCTACCATCATTTTAAATGTGTGCCTCAGTATGGAATGTAGCTTATTTAACCCATAGAGTAGTGTAAGAATATGGGCTTGTGAGTTAGATACGCCAGGTCAAATCCTGGCTCTACTATCTACTCTTCAGTCCCTCTGCCCGTTTCCTTGCTTATAAAAGCCAGACAATAATAGGTGGGTTATAGGGTGGTTGTGAGGTTTAGAGAGTTCAGATGTGTAAAATGTTTAGAACAGGGTCTGGCATACGCTAAGTGCTAATTAAATGTCAGCTCTTATTATGCTCAGTGTCTCGCTTCTGTAACATTTCTAACTATATCTTTGCACACATCTGTGATTACTTCCCAGGGATCCGTTCCTAGACGTGGAATAGCTGGGTGGAATCATTAGCATATTTTTAAGATTGTGAATACACAATGCAAAACCCCTCTATCAAGATTCAGATCCAATAATTGTTCTAGGTCTGGGTTTACAATGGTCAGCAAATGGACAAAAATCCCTGTCCCCCTGGGGTTTCTGTTGAAAAGAGGTAGACAGTAAACAAAATAAAGAAGCCATCTATTTGAAAGTGGTGAGTGCTATGGAGAAAAATAAAGCAGGGATGGGGGTTGGGGGGCTGGGGTGGGGTAAAGGGTGCAGCTCTAAAGAGGGTGGTCCAGGAAGCTCCCTGAGAAGGTGACCTTGGAGCAGTCTTGAAGGAGGGAGGAAACATGAGGACACCTAGGTGGGGAGTGTTCCAGGCAGAGAGAATAGCAAGTACAAAGGGCCTGGGGCAGGAACATGCCAGAGTGTGTATGAGGGGGAACTGAGAGAGGCAGACAGAACGGTAAGGGGGTGGGGACCTGTCAGCCAAAACTACGCTTTGGGAGCGGTTTTAATTTAGGTCTTGGAAGGATAAAGTAGGTGTTCAAGGGGCAAATAGAACAAACTGAAATATGTTTTTCTTGTTTCAATATATGCTTAAGAGCACCAGGGAAGTGACACCTCTCACTGTTCCCCAGTGAGAAAATCAGAGGTTCCTTGTTTTCTGAGAAAAACATGTGACTGTTTCTTTCAGATATTCAAGTCCAACCTTTTCTTTCCCAGAACAGGTTTAAGAACCAAGAGTAAAATGAGAAGACACAATCTTGTTTTGTTTGTTCCTGGCAGTGTTCCCGGGAAAGCCTGTTTGCTAGGTGTGCAATTTTGAGACAGTACTTATCAGGGGAATTTAGTCTGAGATGACATTGCCCCCCGGGGTCGAGGGTCCCTGGGCCCCACAGCCACAAAGTATCATCCCAGAGACACATAGCAGAGCAGAAAGGCCAGCTTGGAGGCGGCAGTTCAGGGCAAAGAAGTACTGAACCCCGCGTTCATCTTGGACACCACTATGGAGTAAATAGGTGACCTGGAATTTCCACCCACTTCTTTAAATGGCAGAACATCTACTTCAGTTAAACCAGGAAGTTCCAGGGGCTTGAGAAACACCTTTGAGCCAAAATAGTTATAAACAAGAGATGAATCTTAGTATAGATTCACAGATGTGCCTGTTACCATGTGGGATCAAACAGAATCCTGGCCTGAGACTTGCTTCTCCTGTTCAGGCACCATCTACTTTTACCCATGCTCCCATTTGTGACTTGGCTGGTCAGATATGTCACTGATCACCTGCCCTGTACAGGCTGGGGGCCATCCGAGAGGATATAAAAGATTCTTTTTGCAGGAGCTGCCAGCTCCCATCAGGAGAGAGAGGGAGGCTTTTAGCTAAGTGCCCCACAAACTTTCCTTCTCCAAATAACATGAATCAGATTGTTCTTTCTTCTCCTCCTTTCCTTCCCTCCTCTCCCCTAATCCCTCCCCCCATCAAATCCTCTCATTCTTTCCCTTATTCTTTCCTTCTTTCTCTTTTGTGGATGGTTTCATCATTATAAAATGGGACTAGACAATAGATAACTTGTCCTAATTACTGTACCTTAGTTCATTTTAATTTTTGAACAGAAATAAAAATCACTTGTGGAAAAAATAATTCGAAAACACCCAACAGAAAAGGGCAAATCTTCATCACTTTCTCTGCCTGCTCCTCCTCTCCCAAGATACTCGCTGTCAGCAATTTAGTGTTTACTTCCCAGGGAAGACATTTTTGCCATGCGGACCTGTATTTCTGCATGTAGGTTTTATACAGAAAGGGACTATAACTCATCCTATGTAATTCACTGTTGTGTTCCCAGCTCCTGGCACATGATAGACATTGAAAATATTTGTTGAACAAATGAATTATGAATTTCTGACATTTGTCTCTCTCATTTAAAAACACACCATGGAGGGCAGGCCGAGTAGCTCAGTTGATTAAGAGCTTGCTGAAGAGTGCGAGCTGATGGGCCGGCCAAGTGGCGCGGTGGTTAAATGCTGGCTTGGGAAGCCAGCAGCCCCAGTTCGGGCCCCACATATGAGGGCCAGTGACACTGCCCTCAAAAAAAAAAAAAAAGAGTGTGAACTGAGCTCTGAGCAACAGCAGTTCGATGCCCGGCCTGAGCTGAGCTGCTGCTGAGCTGCCAACAGGTGGCAGGATGGCTCAGCTTTAAAAAAAAAGCAAAAAACCCCAAAAACACACCATGGACATCCTTTCATGTCATCTGTCTCATGCTTTTCATGGCTGCATAGTATTCTAAAGAACACCTGCAGCAGCATTCAGCCAGAACCCTATTGTCAAATATTAAGCTATTTCCATATTTTCGATATTTGAAGCCACTGCACCTACATCCTCGCAGACTCATGCAACCATTTCTGTAGGCAGCTGTGGAGACAAAATAAGAGCCTCCCAAGGATGCCCACATGCTAATCCTCAAAACCTATGACTTTGTTACCACATGTGGCAAAAGGTCGGCGTGATACAGTTAAGGCTGTTGAGATGGGCAGAGGCTCCTGGATGACCAGGTGGCCCATCTAATCATAAGGCTCCTTATAAGAGGGAGGCAGGACATTCACCGTTATAGCAGCTGGTATGGGGCAGGGGGAGGGGGAGGAGGTGTGCTGAGAGAGACAGAGGCTGGAGCGATGATGTTGCTGGAAGGGGGCTCCGAGCCAAAGAATGCGGACAGCCTCTAGAAGCTGGAAAAGGCAAGGAAATGTATTCTCCCTGGACCTTCCAGAAGTGCAGCCTTGCTGGCCCATTTTGGACTTCTGAGCTCCAGAACTATAAGATAATCAATTTGTGGGGTTTTCTGTTTCTGTTTTTCAAATTTTTTTATTGTGGTAAAATACATATAAACGTAAATTTTACTATCGTAACAATTTGTAAGTGTACAGCTCAGTGGCACCGAGTACATTCATAATGTTGTACAACCATCACCACCATCTGTCTCCATAACTCTTCATCTTGTAAAACTGAAGCTGTTAAACACTATTAAACACTAACTCCCCATTCATGCCCTGTCAGACAGCATTCTACTTTCTGCCTCTATAAATCTGACTACTCTAAGAATCTCATATAGTGGAATCACAGTGTCTTTTCACTTAGTATAATGTCCTCAAGGTCCATCCTTGTTGTGGCATATGTCAGCATTTCCTTCCATTTTCAAGGCTGAATAATATTCCCTTGTTTGGTGGTGGGTTTCCAGGTCTTAGCTGAGACACCAAGAGTTGGTTAAAGCAATAGTCACACCTCAGAGATATTTTGGGTTGTGTTCCAGACCAACGTAATAAAGCAAGTCCTAATCTTTCTGCTGGTGGAGGGCCTTGCTTTCCATTTGTAAAAAAATGCAGTATCCATGAAGTCCAATAAAGCAAAGCCCAGTAGAATGAGGTGAGCCTGTATTGGAACATCAAGGCAGCTGACTCCCAGCAGAAAAACCAGCTGACCATGTATGGATGTATCTGAATCAGCTCACAGTGTAATAAAGATATTATCCAGGAAAAAAATTAGGCACAATTTTATCTTATTTGTGATGTTCAAATTTACATACAGATTTCAGAGGGAAATCAAGTCTGTTTTTAGTTTTGTTTTTTCTATTTTTTAAAAAATATAAATGGGCTAAATCAAAGCAGATTTGGTTAGATGTAAAATTCCAAAAAAAGAAAAAAGTGATTAATATATGTCAGGAGTTATACTAGCTATTGGAGATACAAAAGATGCATGAGAAATTCTGCGCTTTTGGTGATCAAAAACTAGTGTGTAAAATCCTATAGAAGCTTTAATTAAACAGTTAGAAAAGGTAGCTTCTTTCCACAGAAGTTTTGCAGACTTTGGTAGTCTTAGATTCTATTAATTGCTGTGCTGTAAAAAAAAAAAAAAATTTTTTTAACTGAAACTTTTGTTTATCCATTCATATATCAGTGGACACTTGGATTGCTTCTATGTTTTAGCAATTTTGAAGAATGTTGCCATGAACATGGGCATACAAATATCTCTTTAAGACACTGCTTTCAATTCTTTTGGGTATGTACCCAGAAGTGGAATTGCTGGATCATATGGCAGTTTTATTTAAAATTTTTGTGGAATCGTCATACTGTTTTCAATAACAGCCTTGTCATTTTGTGTTCCCACCAACAGTGCACAAGGGTTCCAGTTTCTCCACATCTTTGCCAACACTTGCTTTTTAGATTTTTTGATAGTAGCAGTACTAATGGGTGTGAGGTGGTATCTCATTGCAGCTTTCATTAGCATTCCCCTGATGATTAGTGACGTTAAGCATCTTTTTGTGTGTTCATTGGCCATCTGTATGTCCTCTCTGGAGAAATGTCTATTTAAGTCCTTTACCCAGTTTTCAATCAGGTTTTGTTGTTGTTGAGTTTTAGGAGTTCTCTATATATTCTGGATATTAAACCAGATTTGATCAGCATGTTTGGGAATCTCAGGGTAAGCTAGAAATGAACTGAACACCTAACCCTTCTTCCGTCACATCCCTTTGGTCCCGTTCTTGTGTCATTGGTTTGTTTTTGGCCTTGGGGCTGGACTTCACTTTTATCCCTCCTAAACTTTATGTTGTCTAAATAAACAGCGAAATATTAGAATCTCCAACATCAAGCTACTGATTAGTTCTTTGTTGCCATTTCAACTCCACGTGCTTTTGGAGAAAGGAAAGAGCAGATGGATTTAGCCCCTTAAATGTCAGAGAGAAAGGAAGCTAATAGAGGCAACATCATAAATAATAGAGTACGTAAAAGCCTTCACATCAAAAATGGCTCAACTTCAGGGCTTTTAATGCCTAATATGTGATTTATATGGGAAAACTTCACAGGACAGCCCAGCTCAGAGCAGGACTGGATTTATGTTAGAAATTTATTTTTTTCTTAGTGCCAGAGTGGCCAAGCCACCCAAAGGTCTGCCCAGGATGCTGCAAGCCTCCTCTAACGCCAGTAAGGAGGAGGTGCCTGGGAGCCTCCAGGCTGCTCACCCTGGGGATAAACACCTCCCCTCAGTACCCTGGGGCCCTACCCCATACTTGGCCAAGCAAACTCTCTGGGATTGACAGTTCCTTGGCTCTGTATTGTCTGACTTGGGGTGGTGGTGGAGGGTTATAAATCCAAAGCACATTAGAGTTTGGAGAGAGCTGACTGCATCCCAACTACTCTTTTTGCAGATAGAGAACCAAGGCTTGTTTGTGCAAGCTTCAGAGTTCTCTAAGTTGTGCTTTGTGGAATTTCCTCCTGGAAAGGCTCTGTGGGCATTTTTATTCCAGCCAATGGCAGGCGCACTGGGCCAGAACAGGAAAAACACTCCTGACAAGGCTCACACACACTCATGTCAGAGGCAGTAGTTTCCCAGGGCTGCCTTAGCAAAGTATCACAACCTGGGTGGCTTAAAACAACAGAAACATTCTCACAGCTCGGGAGGCCAGAGGTCCTCTCCAAAGGGTCCAGGGAGAGCCTTTCTTGCCCCTTCCAGAATCTGGCCGCCCCTTGGCTTGTAGATGCATCACTGCAGCCTCTGCCTGTCATCACATGGCCTTCTCCGTGTGTCTCTGCATCGTCTTCCCTCTGTGCATGTCTGTCTCTGTGTCCTAATTTTCTCTTATGATGACACCAGTCCTATTAGATTAGAGCCCATTAATGACTTCTTCTTAACTTGATTACCTTTGCAAAGATTGTTCCCAAAGGAAGTCACATTCTCAGGTGCTGAGGGTTAGGACTTCCATATGTCTTTTAGGGACACAATTTAACCCATCACAGGAAACTTCCACCAGGAGACAGAATGAAGCTGGTGACAAAGGCCCAGGGCCTGGCTGAGATATGAGGGCCCCTGGACAGGCAGCCCTTAAAACAAGTATCCCTGCTGACCCTGAGCGGGGAATTGCAGGAGGAAGGCCAGGTATGGGCCCAGTATCTCCTGCACTGTCTTGAGAGTGGTGTTTAGGCCCCAACTTGCCTCCCATCCTCACCAAAACAGGAACCCTGGCATTCCTCAGTCCCTGCCTCAACATCCGGTGACCAATTGTTCTCACTTGTAATGTGTATTCCACCTGCATCCCAAGAGGCCTCCCAAAGCACTCTGTCCTGCCTGATACATGGCTTGCCCTGAGAAGAGTTCTAGTTAATTAATACAGTTTTCTTCCTCTTGCTGTGTTTCCAGTGTCTCCTGGTGCCTTGTACAAACTGGCAGCTCCCTGGCACACCAGCCCTCAGCTTCGCTCTCCTGGCAGCTCTCACTTAGAGAGCAAGTCTGCACCATGTCCAGCACCTGGCTGCCTGGGAGCCCGTATGCCTGGCTGTTTTCTGGTTTCCAAACTGCCCTGCTGTCTGGTCCTTGATAAGACTCCTCAGTTCAGTAAAGGTTTGTAGACACATCCGAATTCATCACCTAGAAAATACCAAGAACCATCCTGTCCTGTTTGTGTGGTGCCACTCAGGCTGATAGGTTCCAGAGGGGAAGATGTGTGTGTGGGGGTGGGGATGGCTCCATCCCAGGTTCTCCCATCCTTAACTGCAGGCATTTTCTAATTCCACTCCTAGCCTTGAGGGACGATTGCATCAGCAGAGCCCTTCTTGAAATGCCACCTTAGAGAACCGTGGACCCGTCTCTGCTGAGTGCTTTACCTGAGTGACAGGACCACAGGTATTAAAGTAGGAGTGTGCCCAGCAGTCCCAGGCTTGCCAGCAAGGGCCCTCACATTGCCCACTCTCTTGCCTTCTGTGCCCTCCCTGAGGGTGCTATCAGCGCCGGACAAGTTTTGCAAGATAGAAAGGAGAAGAACCATCCTAAGGGAACCAAGGTCAATAGCAATACATCTGTGGCAGGTGGCAACCAGGGCTGCTGTGCCAACTCGTCCATTGAATGTTCGTCCACGGAATTGGGCCCTGACTGCAGTGCGAGACCTGGCAAGGGCGGGACAGACATATATGGATGAGGGGCAGGTTTTCTAAAAAGGAGAGCAAGCACCTTATGGTTGCTGTATGGTGTTACAGGGGACGGTGACTTGACCAAAAGTGTCTATGGCATATGTACCTGGACACCCTCTGTGTTCTTCAAGAGGCCTGAGCACTTGCTAGAATTTCAGTGGGCTATGTTTCTTTGAGACCCCAAACTGGACCACATAGATCTCGGCCTGAATAGGGTTCTGTATGCATTGCCTCTATAATCCTCATAGCAACCCTGAGATGGTGGTGGTGTTGTTATCCCCATTTTACAGATGAGAAAACCAAGGACCAGGCAGGTCAAGTGACCAGTTGAGACATGTGCAGAGCTGGGGTTTCGAACCCTGGCCTGGATGCCTCACCACTTCCTGCCTCCTTGGTGCTGTGTGGCCCAGAATCAGAATGGCCTAGCTCTGACTGGGGAATCAAATGGTCCAGGGCCTGGAATTTGCTGTACATAGCCTCCACCCCCAGTGGGATGTGCTGTGTGGAGACCTCGGTCTCTCTGCCATCCAGGAAACGCATCAGCAATGCCCACAGGGAGAGTCTGCAAAGGCCGCCCCTGGGGAGAGCACGGAACTGAGCTGGCTGCAAGTCCTGCCTGGGAAGGCAAGCCAGCCTGACATGCTCCTGGCCTGTGATTTGTCCCTGTGGCCTAAGAACAGAGGACACCCTCATCCCCCTAAATTGGAGGAAGTGGGAGCTGGTGAGGTTTGGGGAAGCCCATTCCTTCTATTTCCAGGGTGTTAGGATGGAGACGATGGGGTCTGGACATCTAGGGCTCATCCCAGGGGAACCTCGCACAGTCCTCAGGAGACTGCTTGGTCTCTGATGGCTCTCAGAGGGTCACCTCCTTTGGAACCACTGGGGAAGCTCAGTAAAGGTCCAGACACTTTGGTGGCCACAGCCCCTAAGCAGAGTCCCAGGGTCAGGGCTCAGGGGCTGTGTGGGTCACAGGGTCTCCAGATGTTTCTGAGAATCTTCAGCCAGTCAGTCAGGACCTGAGAGTGAGCCTAAAAGCAGCGGGGAGAAACAGAGATGCCTGGCCTCTGGCTGGATGTGCTCACAGGGGCCAAACGCCTTGCATTCCAAGGAAAGCCGAGAGAGTTCAGTCCAAGGGGTGATTTCTGTAACTACCTGCAGTTTGCACTTTCATTTTCCAGAACTCCATGGTGTTAAACCATGGATAAATTCGGTTATTGCCCATGTTATAGACATGGAAACTGGGATGAAGTGGGAGCTGGGGCCTAGCAGCCAGCCCCCCAAGCGCTCTTCCTCCCAGGACTCCCTGACCTTGGACAGAGGGAGGCCGGATAAGGCTCACTGTCAAAAGGTGCTTATCAGCATTTACTGTCCCTCAGGCCTGCACTGATGGCTCCAGTGCATTGTCTCGCTGAATCCTGAAAGCTGTGGGCTCCAGGGGCCCTAGGGGATCCTGCTCTCAACCTTAACTCTAAGCCTAATGGCCTCTTCCCGGTCCCTACCAGGAGGAGGGAGGAGGAAATGACCCTTACTCGTTACACTTTCGCTACAAGATCCAGAAGAGGTTGGCAACGCCAGTGTGTTCACCTGGGAGTGCTTCAATTCCCCTCCCCATATATGTCATCCACACACCCTCCTCTCCTGACACACACAGACATATCCACCCATGCACACACACTGGCTACTCAAGCCAGGGCTGTGTGGAGGCGATGGGGACTCTGCTGGACCCTGCCACTGCCATCATTGTGCTGGGGAAGCTGGTTAGCAGGCTGAATGTGTCGGCTGGCTGAGCGAAGAGGAAACGGCTCACAAAATGGGTCTTGTGGGTGGGAAGAGGGGACAGGCTGTGCCACACACTGGGAGCCTGCCAAGACCCAAAGAGGCTGTGAGGGGGAGGGGAGATGCGAAGATGAGGGGGAAGATGAGCCCTTGGTCCTCCCCAGGGGACACAGCAAGGTCACAGCTCCGGCAGGCAGCATCTGGGTGCCTGCAGGAGGTGAGTAACGGGCCATAAATAATGGACCAGGGTAGGCCACGGGGCAGCTGGGGGAAGAGAGACTCTGGACTCGGAGCCAGAGACCCAGGAGGGAAACTACCCTTGCCTCGAATGACTGGGTGCCTCCCTCTCATGAGCTCTGTCTCCTAAAACGTAAGCCAGGGCTACTAGTCATAATGACCAGCCAGAGTGAGGGTGACGAGAGAAAACAGGATGAGAATGAGTGTGAACAGCAAGGCCTTGTCCCAATGTGAGGTGGTGTTATTGCCGTTTTAAAGTCACTATACTGATGATTACGCCATCTAGAGAGGCAGCAGCGGGCAGTGGGTAAGAACAGAGACACTAGCTTTGCCCAATCCCAATTACTGGCTATGTGGGGGGGCAAGTGACTTTACCTTTCCAGGCCTCAGTTTCTTAGTTTGTAAAATGGGCATAATGATAGCACCTGTCGCAGAGAGCTGTTATGAGGACTGAATGGGTTAAGGATGCTTAGCGCTTGGAACAGTGCCCAGCACAGTGGAGAAACACGCAAGAGCTGGCTATTCCCTCCTCTGGCAGGCTGGCATCATCCTGGTACTGACACAATGGGGAGTATTATGGGCTGAATGTGTGTGTCCCCCCAAAAGTCATATGTTGAAATCCTAACCCCAATGTGATGGTATTAGAAGGTGGGGACTTTGGTGGTGATTAGGTCATGAGGATGGAGCCCCCATAAATGGGATTAATGCCCTTATAAAAGAGGCCCCAAAGAGCTCTCTCTGCTCCCCACCATCCGAGGATAGTGCAAAGATAGCTGTCTGCAACCGGAAGTGGACCCTCCCCAGGACCTGACCGTGCTGGCTCCTTGATCTCAGGCTTCCAGCCTCCAGAATGGTCTCTAAGCTGCCCAGATTGTGTCATTTTGTGATACCAGCCCAAGCTGGCTAAGACAGAGTTAGTTGTTGGGCTAATTTTGTAGGAGGCTCTGGACCTCGCCTGACAGAGGTAGAGACTCGTGCATAGCATCCCTAATGATTATGGAGGTGGCAGTGTGGCACCCAGAGACGGCCCTCGGGCCTGAGGCCACGGGAGGTCCAGGAGGCTGACTCCAGCTGCCCAGCATTGTTGCTCACTCACCAGCCAGGGGCTCCCTTCCCCTAGAAGGGCCCCTCACGTCATTCCCTGTGGCCCCACCCAGCCAAGCCTGTTGAGACAGTGCTTTGGCCTCCAAACAGAACTCTAACCCAGCTTGAGACTTGAGACCTCCCAATTAGGCCTCTGATGTAACAAATCCAAAATATACACAATGACTTTTTTCATATGCATCTTTCCTGATAGTCAGTGGAGTGCTTACAGTAATAATTCAGTTCAATGATCATTTAATAAGTGACCGCTAAGTGTGGCCTCAGCAACAGAGATGGGCTACTGTATTAGTGTTTTATGGCTGCTGTGAAAAATTACTACATTAGTGGCTTAAAACCACACGAGTTAATTTCCTTGTAGGTCTGGAGGTCCGCAGTCTAAAATGGGCCCCATTGGGCTAAAATCAAGAGCCTTCCTTTAGGAGGCTCTAAGGGAGAAGCCATTTCCTTGCTATTTCATGGCTTTGAGAGACTGGTTTCCTTGGCTTATGGCTCTTTCTTCCACTTTCAAAGCCAGCAATGCTGTCAGGCCAAGCCCTTCCCATGCTGCCATCTCTCTGGTTCTTTTCTGCTTCCCTCTTCCATTTTTAAAGATCCTTGTGATGACATTGGCCCCACCCAGTTAATCCAGGATAATCTCCCTATTTTAAAGTCAGCTGATTAGCAACTTCATTCCATCTACAACCTGCGTTCTTGTCTGCCAAGTCATGTAACATATTCATAGGTCCCTGGGGTTGGAACATCGATATTGGGGTGCGGGCAAGAGGACGGCATTATTCTGCCCACCACCAGCACTAGTGTTTGTTGATTGTCCATAGTGAGCCGAGCATTGTATTCGTACTTCACCCATTCATTTCTTCAACAAATATTGGTGGAGGGCTGCCATCTACTGAGCCCATCCTAAGTACCAGGCCCAGTGCTGCAGGCTGAGCCTCCAACCAGACACATATCCTGCCCTCAGGAAGCCCATAGGCCAGGGCGAAGATAGCCCTGCACATAGACAACCACTGTACCTGCTTAAGGGAGGGGAGCTGGGCCATGGACTTTACTTATTTTACTTCTCTGAACCTGTTTCTTCCTCTAAAATCAGAAAAATAAGGGCCAGCCAAGTGGCTCAGTTGGATAAGAGCTCACTCAAGAGTGTGAGCTCTGAGCAACAGGGTCGTCGGTTTGATTCCCGGCCCGAGCTGAGCTGCCAACAGCTGCTGACAGGTGGCAGGATGGCTCAGCTAAAAAAATTTTAAAAATTAAAAAAATCAGAAAAATAAAGCTACAGGTCTCTCTCCAAATGTTGGGAGAATAAAATGAGACAACATATATAGGTAATGCCCTTAGCACTATGCCTGGCACGTAGTAAGGGATTAGTAAATGGTAGACTCTTCCTGTTGGTATTATTGTTATTAAACATGTGTGCAGTGGGAGCGCAGAGGAGGGGAGCCAGGGAACTAGGGAGTCAGATAAGGTCTAAATTGACACCCCAGGGATAAGCAGGATTAGTCAGGGGACGTGTGGGAAGTGGAAGGCAGAGAGAACATACGTGCAAAGGCCCTGTGATAAACAGGTCCCTCAGTTCTCATGACGTACCAATACCCCACCAGATGTCTTCCTGTTCTGTATATGATTTCTCTCCCAAGGTCCAGAAGCGATAGGGGCCCCCTGGCTTCTCAGTACCCAACTCCAAGGTGACTAGATATGTCACTTGCACCCACTGCACTCATCACAAGGATGCCCCTGTCCCCACACTTGGAACCACAAAATTCACTGTCCTGTCAACGTAAGAAGCGTCCAAAACCTGTAGAGAATTTTTAAGAGTTTATTTGAATCAAACTGATGACATATGCCAGAGAGCAAGATCTCAGTTTTGCAGCTTCTGTTATGCGTTTGAGATTAAGGAAGGGAGTAAGGAGGATTGGAGAAAGCAAGGAGGGGATTGAATTACAGGACTGGTAACAATGTTATGTGCTCTCTTGAGGGTTAATACCTCTATCAAGGGGTATTACTTGTGTTTCAAAGCTGTGTTGACCTAGATGCAGAACAACGATGGACAGGACTGGCTTCAAACCTTTCACTACAGAAGTTACAGGCCTGGGGCGTGACTACCCACCATGACTTGCCCAGTTAGGAATTTATGACCCTCTGAGGTTACTTTCCACAGAGCCCCTTTTTTACATCCACAGTCCTAACTACCACTAATCAATGGGCCCCACTGGGTGCCGGGCCCTGGGCTGGGGCACTTCAGTTATCAACTCACTATCCTCCCAGCTTTATCATTAGACCTGTTTGAGAGACGAGGAAATTCTGCAAGGTTGGGAAATTTGGCCAAGGTCACACCCATAGTGTAGTAGATGGTGGAACCTTGGGCTGTCCGACTCCCCATTGCCACGTCAGCAGCCCAGGCTTTTGAGGGTCCAGCTCCATGCATGGAGCCTGAACAGCAAGAAGAATGGGATGAGTTGGGACCTTAGAGGGGTGGCTGGTCTTCCATAGAGTGGACCTTAGTGAGGCCTGGAGCCTGGGGTCAGGCCTAGGACAGGGGCCAGGGCATTTGTTAAAAAACAAAACAAAAGAAAACAGAAAACACTCTTCTCTTTCCCAGCATAAGTTGCAACAGCAGCAAGGCCAGAGCAAAGAAAGGACTAGCTGGCTTGACACAACGGGCATCGTAGCCTGAGCCCTCCCACCCTCAGTAGGGCCTGGTCCTTCCCAAAAGCGGGGCCATCTGACCCAAAGCTAGTACAGAAGCCTGAGGGAGCCTCTCAGCTCCTCTGCTCCTTGACCGGGACAAAGCTGTTTGGTCAACAAGGAAACCCACATGCCAGGTTCCTGGTGCATGCTGGTGGCTCCCCGCCCCTTCCCTCATCTTCAAAGCTAGCAAGGTTATGCCAACTGTTTTCTCTTGGGAGCACTGACCTTTACACATGCTGTCCAGACGACCTTCTTGGAGTTGAACCGCCTTTCTTGTATGAAATCATATTGATCGTTGATGACGGCTTGTGTGTGCATATGGCAAAATACATGGTTGACATCTGGGCAGGAAGGGGTTACCTCAGCAGGCCTGGATTGCTTAAACCCTGCACATTCCAAAGAAAGGACTGGGAGATAACCTCTGAGCCCTTGGAATATCCTGTCTAATCAAAGTGGTTTTGTGTGTCTGAGGCCCTGGGCCACCCCGCATTGGTTGGACCAGATGGTTTACACCAACTGTGTGACTCATGGTGAATGCCTGTTTTGAATACCTGAGGACCTGACCACGCTGTATCAGTTTGACTTCTGGGAGCCTAGAGACTGAATCCCTAAGGTCAGTCCCTCAGGGGCTGCATGCTCATGTGACCAACTCCCAATAAAAGCCCTGTACCCCAAGGCTCAGGTGAGCATCCCTGGTTGGTACTTTGCACCTATCGGTGCTGGAAAAATTAAGTGAGTTCTGTGTGACTCTGCTGAGGCAGGGGGGCGGGGGGCACCTGAAACCTTGTACCTGGAGTCTCCTGGATTCTGCTCATGCACCTTTTCTCATTACTGATTTTGACCTGTGACCCTACAGTAACTGTGAAGATAATTGCTTTTCTGAGTTCTGGGAGTCCTAGCAAATTGAGCCTAAGGGTGGTCCTGGGGACACTTGACAGGGCATCCTAAGTCCGTTGTTCAATCTTGATTATCTGGAAACTGGGTTGGGACCTCTGATTCAACCCAACCCTGTTGTGGTGGTGCTGAGGACAATGCGGTGACACTTAGGCCCCCAAAAGGGGAGCATGCCTCTGTGTAGCCCAGTATAGGGCCAAGTCCACCCAGGATCTGGGGAGTGGCACATGCCCAGCTCTTTGGGTGGCTCTAGCTCAGGCCCGGGGTGGCTTTGGGACAATGACACTGCAGAAGGGGGCCGGCTCTGCCTAGAACTTCAGGTCAGAGACTCCTCCGGAAGGAGACTGGGTTAACTCTCCTCCAAAGAGTGAATCTGAGCATTTCATCTGCTTTCTGCCAGATTCCTGTCCACCTAGGCGCTCCCTGGGGCCCACAGGGGAGGCTGTGCCTCCTCCCCGCCCCTTTAGTTCTCCCTTCCATCGACAGTGGGGCTGGTCAGCCCCCTCAAGGACACACTCAAGCCAGTAGGAGCGTCAGGACAGAGGACAGCCTGGAGGGCCACGCAGCACCCACCAGGAGGGCTGCCTTCCCTAGAACAATTCCCACTCTTCAGGGGAAACTGAGGCAGGGAAACCTTAGTTCTGGTCCTTGTGACAAAGTATAGACTTAAAAACATTAGTTCCTGAGACTGGGGCCAAATAGTTCACCCCCAGGCCTGCCTCAGCTTTTGTTTTTGTTTTTTAAACTTTATTTGAAATGATTATAGATTTACAGTAAGTTGCATAAAAGTACAGAGAGGTCCTGTGAACCCTTCACTCAGTTTCCCTAATGGTAACATTTTACAAAAACAAGATCAAAACTGCAGCCTTTAAAATGAGATTGGCACAGTTGGGAAGGTAGGGCTGGTAACCACTCCACTCCTTCCTCGGGTGTCCCCCAAGAATCATTGTAGTTGTGAAAACATTCGGGGCTTTTCAGCATGCACAGGCCTCCTTCTGAGACTGAATGGGCTGGCATTGGTGGGGGTCAGAGACCAAGCAGCCAGACAAAGCCGTGCTGTGAGTGACCTTATGAGGTCATCTGAGAGATGCAGGTGAAGTAGCATCTTTAGGAAGATTGTTTGCAACATTGTTTCCAGTAAGGAAAAATTAGAAATATCATAATGCCCAACAATATAGGATTGGCCAAGGAAATAATGACATACCCACACAATAAAGACAATTCACCTATTACAATTATAATACGTTGTAGAATAATTTTTATCGAGGTAAATGTTCACGATATACTTGCAAGTGAATAAAGACAGAGTGCTAAAAATATGTGCAGTATGGTCCGGTTGAGGGAAACACACAAGCGTGCGCGCGCACACACACACATCACACACATATGCTGAAGGACATGACCCCCAGGACGTTAACATGTTAAACTGATTATCTTTAGGCAATAGAATTATGAGAGATTTTTATTTTTCCCTCTGCATCTTACAAGTTTTCTGAATTGAGTAGATATGACTATGGGAATTAAAAAAAAAAAGTGAGATCACTAGTTGCCTTGACTCAGCACAAACTGGGGCTCCATGTGTCTGGTAAAGATGCCAGGGCAGGTAAAGAGCTTTTTCAAAGGGAACTGGAGGTGGTTCTGCTGTCCTCTGGGATGGGGGCGGAGATAGTGGGGTGCCTGGAGTTACCTGTAGTGCATAGCGCTCTGGCCCTGCAGGAAGAGGGTCTTACATGTTATGGGGAAAAGGGAGGGACAACATAGTCAGTGTTCCAGGGTAGCCCAGGAGCAAGGGGCAGATGATCTAGAGGCTAGTGAAATTCCAGAATCTGGCTGACGCCAGGCTCTCACCTCCGCCCACTTTCTTGTTCCTGCTTCCTCAGTCATCTGCATTCTCGCTTCAATCCAGGAGCTCTTGTCAGGGGGTAGGGCTGTAGCATGCCTTCCCAAGCTTAGCACAGGGCCTGGCTGAACCAACGTTGGATGGATGGATGGATGGATGGATGGATGGATGGATGGATGGATGGATGGATGGCACTCTTCCCGAATCACCCCTTTTCTCATCTCCATCTACTGACTTCCCATCTCTCTAAAGGCTCCAGGAAGCCCTCGCTGACCCCTCCACGCCCCCCCACTGTACTGCACAGTAACCTCAATTACATATTTTATCAGAGTCTGCCCAGTACCTAGATTATGGGACTCTGAGTTGGTTTCCTCCATCTGTGCACAAACCTCAAAGGCAATGTCGATGCTCTGGTCAGCTCTGGTTCTCCACAGCAAGGGGCTTGACACCAAAGAGGCACTCAACCAATCCTACAAATGAAGAGACAGAATCCACTCTTTCCTCCCTGAGGCCATTTGACTCATAGTTGGTGAGTGGGGGAGTGTTAGTGGAGGGGGGACTGCTCCTGCCTTATCCTCCTCTGCTAAGAGAAGCTTCCATGGCCCCAGGTTCATGTGTACCCCTGACCCCACCGGCAAGTTCTTACTTGCTCCCAGTCATGGTCACGAGGGAACTGGAGAGGAATAGTGACTCAGCCCAATTCATCACCACAATGGAAAAACCCGGTCACCTGTCCTCCTGGCAACAGGGCCAGGGCTGCCTCTGTATCTGGAAGGGCAGCACACCGTACTGTTTTCAAGGTCCTTTTGTCTTTCACCTGCTGAAAAATCAAAGACTAAAGTATGAAGGAGCACGGCCGGTTGACACTGGATTTGCAATGGGGTATGAATCTCAGCAACCAGGGATCATGTGTTTGCTCCATGCTGGCTCCGAGTTAAGTGCCCATGTGCGTCATCTCATAGCAGTTTCGCAACAAGCCCATTGTTATCTGAAGTAAGCGCTGGCCACTCTTTTGGCCACCAGCATCTCCACCCCTTCCTGCGGGGCAGAGCCCACCTCCCACTAGAGGAGTTGAGAACACCTTTGCCCAGCCTCCCTTGCAGCTTTGGCAGAGTTATCTGATCTGGGTGCCTCTGATCAGACATGCCCGTTTTTGTTTTTTTTAATTAGGGTAACACTGGTTAATAACATTATAAAAATTTCAGGTGTACAGCTTTCTACTGCATCAGCCTGCCACCGGAAGCCTAGTCTTCTTCCATCACCATATATTTGACTCTCTTCACTCTGCTTGTCCTCCCTCCATCCCTCTTCCCCTCGGGTAACCACTGGTCTGTTGTCTGTATCTGAGTTTGTTTCTTTGTTTTTTTGTTTGTTCATTTGTTGTTTTTTGTTTTACAGCCCACAGATGAGTGAAATCATACAATTCTTGTCCTTTTCCTTCTGACTTATTTCACTTAACAAATAGTCTCAAGATCCATCCATATTGTCGAAAATGTAGCCACGCCCATTCTTAATTGTGAATTAGAAACCAGTGACAGGAGGAAGCCAAGACCACGCAGAATTCATACGACAGGGACGCAGCAGTGGCAGCAGCAGCACCTCAAGCTTCAGAGGCAGCCATGGCTCCGATGGCAGTGTCCAGTGTCCTTGCCCAGGGGTGGTGCTGGCTGTGCCTGGGGACGGCAGCAGTTTTGACACCAGACCAATGCTGCAGTGTTGGGTCTGGCTCCTGAGATCCTGAGAGCTGCCTGCCCTCATTTTCACAAAGCCCTTTTTCTCTTTAAACTAGCCAGGGTAGGTCTAGTATTTCCTGCAACTATCCCTACTGTATATCAGTCCAAGTTTCCTGATGGGGAAACGAAAGCTCAGAGATCTTCAGAAAGGTTGTGTAGTCTCTCCAGCCAACATGCAGGCCAATCTCCTGCCCATTTTACAAATAGGAAAAGGGAACTCCGGAGAAGGCAGTGAGTGACGTAGGCAGCATCTTTCAGGTAATTAGGAACAAGGCTGGGGGACATGTCTTAGAGGGCCCCTGTCCCAGCCAACGGCTTGGCCCTCTGACACACTCTGCTTTCCTCTGTTAAAAGTCCTGCCATCCGGCCTCCCCCGAACACCACGCCCCTTCACAGGGAGGAAGCAGCCAGGAGCAGGAGGGACTCAGAGCTGAGCTAGGCCTTCTGCTGATTCGGTGGGGACACCTCATTGCCAGGCATGACTGACTCTTCCAGAAGGGGCCAGGGTGCCTCTACCTGTCTGTTTCCTGAGCATCTTTGCTTGCTGCAGTGACCCCTCAGAAGGGAGGTGTTCTTACAACCACATTTCTTCATCGTCTATTAAGTCTCCACTTTTAAGGTTCAACTCCACAAGCTGACCCACCTGAATGCTCCCTTGGAATTCCTGGCTTATCTGAGCCAAGTGGATTGTCTACATTAGTTCAAGGCCATGGCTGACACCATTCCACACATGGATGGAAGTGTCATCGTTTCAAAGCTCTTATTAGGTAGGCAGCCTTATACATCCTTCCGGGGCCTATATTCCTCCAGGAAACTCAGAAAAAGCCCAGCCTTGCGAATTATGTTACTAGAACATTAACAATTCGTTTTGTTTAGTGACTAGGTCTGAAATTATAGAAAAGGGTAGAACTCAGGAAAGCCTGAGTCATCAGATGTGCATTCTAATGCAGTAATTACAATTTTATGATCAATAATAGTATCGACTGTTTATTGAACACTTCAGCCATGTGCCTGGCACTGTACTAAGCACTTTCTTTTTTCTTTTTTTTTAAAACATTTCCCTGGATGCCATTGCTTTTTTGTTCTTCAGTCTAGTTGTGGAGGACATTGTCTCACTGGCCCATGTTGGTATTGTCACTGCACTCTTTCTGGATGAGGCAGATCGGTCGCCGGCCTCTGGATGGTCGCTCACGCTGGCTGCCAGCCACTCACTGTAGCCTATGGCAGCCCACTGCAGCAGGGGCTGCAGCCTACACCATCTGCAGGGCTGGCAGCCCAGCTCCAGGTGGAGCTTTTGTTAGCTGTAGAGGGCAGTGTCACTGGCCCTCATATGTGGGATTCGAACCGGGGCCGCTGGCATCCCAAAACCAGCTCTTAACCAATGTGCCACTCGGACGGCCCCTAAGCACTTTCTTTATGTTTCATCATTTAATTCTTACAGGAACGCTCTGAGGTCAGCATCATTCCAATTTCATTGGGTATGACAAGGAGGCTCAGGGAGGGTAAGTAACTTACTGGATACCACACAGCCAGGAAATTGTAGAACCAGCTGGAAATTAAGAACCAAGTTCTTAAGGACTTGCTCTGACTTGTATACATACAACCAGTCTCCTGGATGTTTTGGATCTGGCAGTTCCCTCTGTCACCACTGACCTCCTCCAACCCCCTTTACAAAAGAGGAAACTGAGAGGCCAGGCCTTCCCCAAGGTGAGACCGAGAGCTGTAAGGAGAACCTAAGCTTGCTGCCTCCTATGTGATTATACGCTTCACCCCAAGCAGGAATGTGCACCCTGTCTGAAGTCAGCAAATATCACCAGGTTTTCAATGAATACTGGTGATTCCATTAATTCACTGTCATAGCAGCTTCCACCACAGCCTGGAGCTGAGGGAAAGCTGGGGCCTCACCACAAACCAGCCCAGGTAAAGGTCTGATGAAGGTGAGTGAGTGGGGACAGGCTGTGCGGATCCTCTTGACCTCCCACCCCACTGCCATCCTGGACCTCCCAGATGACCTGGTCCAACACATTCACTCAATACGTAAAAGGCTGGCATCCAGGAGGAGCAGAGATTCATCCAAGGTCACTGGCAGAGTCTGAACAGAACCCCAGCCCCCAGGAGCCCTCCTCTTAAACTGTTTTGCCCAAGTAAACATTTTCAGGTCATCAGATTTCCATTCTCCCTACAATGGGACTCCATCCAGGGACTGCTGCGCTCCCTCCTTTGGGGTGACAAGTGGGAGCAACGCCACAGGGCCAGACCAGGGTGAGCCTGGGGAAGACTGACATCTCCCAGTTCCCTTTCCCGCTCAGATAATGGAGGTGAATCGAGGGGAGCAAGGGCCTTACCACACAAGGGAGGGGGCATGGGGTGGGCCTGAGGGCCTAGACACCTTTGCCTGGAGACAGTCACTCCCACACGAGTCCCCGAAATAAACGCTCGGGTTCTGAAGACTGGGTGGACGCCCCAAAGGTCCCTGAGCACCTGGCTTTTCCTGACCCTCCAGGGCTTTTCCCCAGTGGTTCCCAGGCAGCGGCAAGGGTGGAAGAGGGGTCCTGCCTCCTTCAGGCTGGGGTTCCCCTCGGGAATCTAAACAAAGACTGAGGCGGAGGCCGCCCCCTCCCCTGGGAGCCCGACGCCGAATGGCTGCAAGAGGACCGGATCAGCGGGTGGGGCCTCCCTGCACACCCGGCGGAGTCCCAGCCGCTGGGACCCTTCCTCCAGGAGCCTTCGGGAGGTAAGGAGTGGAGGGTGACGGTGGGGGTGGGGGTGAGGGTGGGGGTGGGGGTGTGGGTGAGGGTGGGAGTGAGGGTGAGGTGGGGGTGGGGGTGAGGGTGAGGGTGAGGGTGGGGGTGAGGGTGAGGGTGAGGGTGGGGGTGAGGGTGAGGGTGGGGGTGGGGTGAGGGTGACGGTGGGAGTGGGGGTTAGGGTGGTGGTGAGGGTGGGGGGGAGGTGGGGGGGGGGGTGGTGGGGGGCGTGAGGGTGGGGGTGTGTGGGGGGGTGGGGGTGTGGGTGGGGGTGTGGGTGGGGTGGGGTGAGGTGGGGGTGGGGGTGAGGTGGGGGTGGGGGTGAGGGTGGGGGTGTGGGTGTGGGTGGGGGGGGGGTGGGGGTGAGGGTGAGGGTGGGGGTGAGGGTGGGGGTGGGGTGAGGTGGGGGTGGGGGTGGGGGTGTGGGTGGGGGTGGGGGTGGGGGTGAGGGTGAGGGTGGGGGTGAGGGTGAGGGTGGGAGTGGGGGTGAGGGTGGGGGTGGGGGTGAGAGTGGGGGTGAGGGTGAGGGTGTGGGTGTGGGTGGGGTGTGGGTGTGGGTGGGGTGTGGGTGGAGCTGGAGATGGGGTGTAGGTGGGGTGGGGGCACGTGAGGATCAGCCGGAGGGGCTCTACGCTAGGCTCTAGTGTCTCGGCGTCCAGCGCACCCGTCAGCCCCCCACGGGAACTCCCACCGCGGAGGGAGGAGGAAGCCGGGCGCCTGGGACGGCCTCGGGGCTCAGCCGGCGCCCCGGCGCCCACGCCCACCACGCCCACCACGCCCACGCGGGCACGCCCCGCCCGGCCCCGCCCGGCAGCAGCGCGCGACCCTGGGCCCGGGGCCGCAGGCACCCGCACCCGCGCATCGGCGGCGGCAGGGCCCGGTCCCGCCTGCGCCTGTTCCTCGCCCACGTCGCCCTGGTGAGTTGGCGCCGCCCTCGTTCCCTGTCCCCCTGTCCCCCTGTTCCCTGACCAGCCCCCAGCGGCGCGGCCACAGCGCACAGCCCCGTGTCGCCGGGGCCGCACCCCCTCCGCCTCTCCCGCACTTAGCTCTCCCTCCTCGCCTTCCCACCCAGAGGCGGGGGCCCCCGGGCCGTGGCCCCTCGGCCGCCCGCGCACCCCCCATCGCGACACCCGAGGCTGGCGGGGCCTCTTTGTTCCGGCGGCGGGCGCACGGCCCCCGCCCGTCGCCCCCGGAGTGGCCCCCGCCCCCGCCCCGCGCGCTCCCTCCGCCCCCGGAGCTCGCCCAGACCGGGTGGCGGCGGGCGCCTTTCAGGGGTGCGCGGCCGTGCAATTGGTGGATGTTTTTAAGGCGCGTGGGAGGGGGCAGCGCGGCGTGGGGGCGGCGAGCGCGCTCCGGGCTCGCTCTCGGGCTGCTTCGCGCCGCGCGGTGCGCGCCTGTCTCCCCGACGCCGCAGCCCGGAGCGGGGCAGCGCGGGGCGCCGGCATGAAGGTGCTGGGGCACAAGCTCGAGCTGCTGACAGGTACCGCCGGCCTCCCGGCCCGCCGCTGGCCTCGTGGGAGCGGGGGGAGGTGGCCGGGGTCCGGGCGACTCGGCCGCGAGCTGGCGGAGGGGTGCGGGTGCCAGCGCATTCCCAGCCTGTGCCCCGCCGGTGCTGGTGCGCACCCCGGCCCCGCCCTGCTCTGCGCCCTGAGTCCCTGGCGTCCAGGCGGGTGGAGCGTGTGTGGCGGGAGCTTTGGTCATGGGAGAGGCCCCCTGCAGCCTCCGAGTAGCCAAGCTCCACTCAGGTCCCCGAAAAAGGAGAGGAAGTTTACAACCCCTGTCCTCCAATCTGTGTCACTCGGTCCCCAAAGAAAGGAGCTCCGGAAAGACCCCCTGCCATGGCCTCCTATTTCTGTTCTCTGTGACAGTCTGAGCGCTTCTCCCAGGAGAAGTTTCCTGCTGAGAGGAGAGGCCAAGTGGCTTGGGAAGTGGGAAGCCAAATTGGATTCTGGTGACTGGGAACCCTCAGCCTTGGGTCCCCTCCGGAGAAGTGGCCAGACACCAGGCTGGAAACAACATGCCAGGCCCTGTGCCTGGAGATCAGCAGAGGACACTAGATATGCCCAGAGCAGGAGGCAGGAGGGAGCAAGGACAGGGGAACAGGGCTTGGAAGGCTGGGGCACACTGCCCCAGGCACAAAGGGCAGACTGCACAGGCAGCTTCTGTGGGAAGATGTGTGAGAGACTCAGACAGGAGGAAGGGGACCGGGAAAGAGTCCGAATCTCACCAGTGCCTGGGTCGTGGGGGCGCTCCAATGTTTCCTGGAGGGACACTTGGCTTCCAGCACATGTCCTCTGGCACCCTGGGGGGGTTTGGTCCCTGACCTGTACTTTACCATTTGGTGCAGGAGAACAGGACCCTGCTACAGGACAGGAAAGGGGGCAGCAGTGTGGGGGTGCACTCAGGAAACAGGCTGGAGTCTGAGTGGGGGCCAGGAGGGGAGTGGAGAGATTTGAGCATGTGGCAGCGTTTGAACTGGACCCTGTAAGATAAGATTTCTATTAATGGAGAGGGAGGTGGCATTACAGGCTGAAGGATGGAGGGACTGGCATATGCAGAAGCCCTGGGGTGTGAGAGGCCTGAACTGGGGGTGATGCGAAATGGAGGCTGGAGGGCCTGGTGTGTGTGTGTGTGTGTGTTTGGGGAGTCCATGGGGTGAGGTTTCAGGCTGTGAGTGTGTGTTAAGGTAACAATGGCTGGGGATGCCGTTGTTACTTTAACACCCCAGACTTCTAGAGAGGTGAAGGTGGGGCACTGGAAACTCTGGCCAGGTGCTCAGAAGTGCCAGATCTGAGCCCAGGTAGCCACCAGGCTGGCACCCCCTGCAATTCCTTGCTAACTTTTCCTTGTAGAGCTCCCTTGAGACAAGCCTGCCCACCTGACTTTAAAGAGGACTGACTGCACAGGGCACTGAACTTGTTAATCCCCTGGGGGAAGGCTTTTCCCGCCCAGTGGGTTTTATACCTGCCGGCAGGTCAGAGCTCCTGGATGCTCCCCCTCCTCCTCTTCCAGCCCCAGCTGAGCCTGGGGAAGGAATGCTCTCAAAAGGCATGTGTGGGGCTCCAGGGGAGGTCCAAGTTTTGAGGTCCCCATACAGCATGCCCTCATCTTCTGGGCACAGGGGTCAGGGTCCTTCCTCCCTCCTCAAACAGGTTCTCTCAATTCTGGCCAACTCTCTAAGGCCCTGGCCAGGCTGGAATAGGAACCCCTCCGTCACTGTCGTTGATCACAGTTGCACCTCTCACCAGGCCCTGTCACCAGTCGCTGTCTTGTGGTCTTTGCAGCCACCCCCCTCTTCCCAACTCCCTCCTGCCCTCTTCCCTGTCCCACAGATCTGGGTTTAAGTCCCAGCCCCACTGCTGGCCAGCTGTGTGATTTCGGACAGGTGGTTTAAGCTCTCTGACTTCAGTTTTCTTGTCTTAGAGATGGAACTATTGAGCCCTCCCTCTGAGAGTTGGTGTGAAGCTCACTGAAACAGCACAGCTGACACACCTGGTTAGGGCCTGGCCCTGGTGGGCACCTCTCGCTTGCCTTGATCTTGACTGTCACTGTAATAGCATTCACCTTCTCTGGCTAGCTGGCCATAGGAAGTTTGGATCTGTCCCCACCCTACTTTATTCTTGCTCTTATGCATCTGTGAGATTTTGACCCATCTTCCTGATGGATGATACACAGGTCATAGTCGTGGTGGCCAGTTTCTTGTGGTGGCATACAGCAAGTACTCAGTCCTTGTTGACTGAGTCCAGCCTCACACAGCCCACCCATCAGCTCTGTGTCCAGAATAATTTCTCAGAGGTCTCCAATTCCTTGCCCCTACATCAGCATTAGGAAATTGTTTCACTGAATCTTTCCGTTAAACTCATATTTGTTTAATTGCTTATATGTTTTCACGTTCTTTTATTTTATTACTATGTCCAGTTTACCAATGAGATCAGTCACTTCCTCACATCATACAGTTGAGAAGAGGTGAGTTTCACACCTGTGCCCTGAGCCCTGACTCATCCCCACCTGTTCCAGTTGCCTGGCTTTGGGTGATTCTTGTAGCTGCTCTGCACTTTGCTTTCCTCATCTGTAAAATGGGACTGTCATGGTAACTACCAGGTCGTGCTCTTCAGCAGTCGATGTGAGAGTGTGTAGCATCAGGCAGGATGTCAGCAAATGGCAGTTGTGGGGCTGTGGTCCCTGAGCTGCCTTCTCAGTGTCCTAGGGTCCTCCGCACCCTCTGTTCTCCAGTTGCCTGAGGCCTTCCTCCGGATCTTCCATTTCCTTCTTGGGTTCTCCACACAGTTCAGGCCTCCCTGAGATGTGCCTCTGGGGACCCTGCTTAGGCCTCAGGCTCCCATGATAGGGGACAAGGTAGAGCAGGACATCTAGGATTGGTCCCTGCTCGCTGCCCATCCGCAGCTCTGACACCAGCTGGGGAAAGCCAGGTGCCCCTCACATGCAGGACTGGAAGAATGCCCGTCAGTTGTCATGCCCAGCCTGAGCGTTTTGTTCTGGAGAGAAGAGGGGGTGGTAGGGGCTGTCTCTGGAGGCTGCACGGGTGACTAATGCATTTACCAGACTAGTGCCTAGCGGTTTCAGGAAGGGCAGGGTCTTGGGAATCAGAGGATGTGAATTTCAGTGTCTCCTCCCTTCTTCTTGGCTTCTGAGCCAAGATTGAACTGCTGAGCCAAATTCTTAACTACTCTGAGCCTCAGTCTCATCATCAGTGAAATGGGACTAATGGCCCTAAGCCATTAGCATCGTGAGAAGGAGCCCAGTACCCTGCCTCACCCACACACAAGGTCCCTGCAATCCTCAGAGGTCAGGCTCATGGTGCCTTTTGTAGCGGGTGCTCTTTTATGTCTTAGTGTGATGAGGGAAAGTGGGACATTAGTCTGTTTGCGGTAGAAAGGTGATGATTTTTGTGTGCTTATATTCAAACAATATGTCTCCAAAATGGTTCGGAGTCAGAGAGACCTCTATCATTTGAGCTCTGAAATGGTTCCTTGGGGGCCTTGGTACTGGATGTTGGAAATTTTTTAAACATATACTTGATGTGTGATTAAGAAGCAAAACTTTTCTGTGTGGAATTTTGGTGTCATTTTAATGAATGGAATCTGTAGCCCCCGCACAATGTCATAGGCTACATTTAGATAGGATTTGATTGTTGGCAGGTGTGTTGACCCACATTTTATATGTGGTGGAAAATGAAACAAAGATTTATCCCAGGAGACAGAAAAATCAGACCCCGAATCCTCGTTTCCAGTTCATCCATTTCAGTAAACGTCATTGCTTCACTGGGGCATCGCAATGTGGGTGTGAGGCATGCACAGGTGAGTAGGGAGGCATGGTCTGGAGGAAGGAGAGGCGTGCAGTACAGTTCACTGAGCGTGTCCCTGGCCACTGGTGGGGGGGTGGGGAGATGAGCATGCCGCTCCACGGCGCATACAAGGGCAAAGACTCGTGCAACTTTTTGTTTGTGTGTTTTGTTTTGTTTTGTTTTTGCAGGGCAGTGTCACTGGCCCTCATATGTGGGACCCGAACTGGGGCCACTGGCTTCCCAATCCAGCGCTTAACCACCGCGCTACTCGGCCGGCCCTATCTATCTATCTATCTATCTATATATATATATTTTTAAGGGTAGTGTCACTGTCCCTTATATGTGCGATCTGAACCGGGGCCTCTGGCTTCCCAAGCCAGCACTTAGCCACCGCACCACTCGGCCAGCCCTCGTGCAACTTTTATGAAGGGCAACTTGGCAATGATATATCAAAAGTGCAAAATTGATCTGTGACTCAGCAGTTGAAGTTTTAGGAACACATAAAGATGTGTTCAGAAGTGTTTGTTCAAGGATGTTTGTCTTGTAGTTGTTAGAAGAAGAAGAAGAGGAAGAGGAAGAGAGAAGAAGGAAGAACTGGAAACAGCCTAAATGCCTAACAGTAGAGGAGGTTAAATAAATGGGAGTGCACTCATACCAGGGAACTGCAGGCAACTGCGAATTATGCTGCCAAAGTTATTTACCCACTTGAACAGATGTCCCCTTATACATGTAATAGTAATGGTGAGGACAGCTCACACTTACACGGCATTTGCCATGTGCCAGGCACAGTCCTAAGTGCTTTCTGTACATTAACTCATCATAACCACCCTATGAGGTATGTGCTAGTATTTCCTCCTTTTTACAGATAAGGAAACTGAGGCACAGAGAGGTTAAGTAACTTGCCCAAAGTCACACAGATGGTAAGTGGCTAGCTGGGATTTGAACCAGGATATCTGGCTCTAGAGTCCAAAAGATGTTTCAAAACAGTGTTTTTTTGTTTTTAAGAAAATTCTTTTCCCAGTGTATAGATTACCACTGAAAAAAAGAATTAGAGGATATGAGCAAAAATGTTAACGGTGGTTTCCTCTGGTTCGTCTGTGATTTTTACCCATTTTTGCTCTTCTGTTTTTCTGACATCTCCAATGAATGTGCATTGTGTGAAATTCAAGTTCTATTTTTTAAAACTAAAAATTAACAAATGCACCAGGGAAAGTTCTAAGTATTGGGGTGCTGATGAAACTAATCCAGTGGGAATTCTGTAGAAGAGTTGAAGTCCAGCACTGTGGAGAGGGTGGGTTCTCAGAAAACTCGAGGGAGAAGGAGTCATTCAAGGTGGATACTGAAATTGGCTTTCCCTAAGTGCAGGGGAGAGGAAGTCGCTACTGGCAAACTGACCATTTCTGGCAAAGGTAGGGTCGCAAAAAACGTGTGGGGGGATGGCATGGGGGAAGCTAAGTTGAGCCCCCCCCCCCAAGATACTCAGATCCTAATCCCTAGAACCTGGGAATGTTACCTTATATGACAAAAGAGACTGCAGATGTGATTACGGTAAGGATCTTGAGATGAGGAGATGACCCTGGATGATTCAGATGGACCCTAAATGCAACCACAGGTGCCCTTATAAGAGGGAGGCCGAAGGAGACTTGACCACAGACCACAGAAAAAGAAGGTGATGCGATGCCTGCAGCAAGATGCATCCCACTGCTGGCCTTGAAGATGGACGAAGGGGCTGCCAGTCAAGGAAAGCAAGGAACACAGCCCTAGAGGCTGGAAAAAGCAGGAGGTTCGCTCCTAGAACCTCTGGAGGGACACTGTCAACACCTTGATTTCTGCCTAGTGCAACTGATTTTGGACTTCTGACCTCCAGAACTCTTAAGACAATGAAAATTTTAAATCACCAAAGTTGTGATTTGTTGCCGCAGCCCCCGGAAACCAAGACAGGGCTGTGTGCCGATCAGATTCGGTGCCTCAGCCTCTGCAGAGGGTGGCACCACAGGGGTCCTGAGGGCCAGCTGGGAGAGCATGGAGACCCTGTTTTGTAAGCATTGATAGAATGTAAGCTTCCGCCGGACCTAACACAAACCTCATTGTGCGCCCTCCCCTTCACTTAACCTTCAAGTGCCTCAAACCACAGATGATATGTGTATCCAACCAGAATGAGCATGCGTCTTAAGCCCCATAATAAATACCTCTGAGGACCTACATGCTTTTCCAGTTCGCCTGTTGGGAGCAGGAGTGGCAGGGCAAATGCTGTGTGCCTGGTGATGCACCGCAGCCTGGGCAGGTGAGATGGGGAGGGGACCTCAGCCTCCTTGAAAGGGACAGAAGGAATATTTCTAGGATGTCTTCACCCCACACTGGGGGGTTTCGTAGCCAAATCCAAGGTTTGTGGCCCCCAGGGTCATATTCTGTGCATCTGAAATGGTTTCCTGACCGCCTGCTCCAGTGGCCAGGCTCATGCGTGCCGGAAGTGGCTTGTAATAACATTACCCATGTTAGTGTCCCCAAGTAGAGATGTCCTGTTGGGGCCTGGAGTCTGGGGGTGGAACAAGGCAGCTGGTTGGCTCTCCTCAGGAGGATCCTGTCCTGTCCCACACTGAGCCGTTGCATAAGCCTTTCTTCATAAAGTGAGAGCTCTGAGCCCTTGCCAGCTCCGTACTATTCATGCGAACTCAGCATATCGGGCTGGGCAGAGAGGGGTAGCGGTCATTTACCAAAGAGGTCCCTTGGAGGTCCCTGCAATCCCAGGTGGCCATCTAGTAGGCCCCAAGATGTCCTGAAGGTGCTTTTTACCATCACAGGTTTGGATCCATCTGACAGAAGTGCCTGGGTTGAAAAAGACCTGACCTGCTGGCATGGACACTGGTGTCGCCATTTGAGTGTGGTAGGGAAGTGCTGCCTCTAAGCCATGAACCCTCCAGCCCCACACCCAGGCCCGGCTGCACGGGTGAGATTGCCAGATGGGCGGGTGGGATGCTGGCCCCTCTGGAGGTTATGTTAGGTCCCCTGGCTACAAGTGACAGAAACTAAACATAGACTGACACAAAGAGGGGAATATGGTGTGTCCATGCACTACAGTGGGCCTAGGGCCGTGGGGAGGCCATCAGCCTCTGCCTGTCCCCCACTCCCCCACAACTTAAAGATCCAGGGCAAAAGGGTGTCTTTGTTTCTAGGAAATTTGCCAAATTAGGCGAAGACACACAGAGGAATGGAGGCACTTTGTTAAAGAAACTTGAGAATATGTGGGGAAAGGTACCAAATGGGCTTTTAAACTTTTGAGTGTAGGTCATGGTTACCCGTGTTGATACAGTTGTCATGAGCTTGTGAGGGGTGCGTTAGAAGGAGCGGGTTCCCTAGTGGAAGAGAGAAGAGAGAACCGCTTTGTGGACTGTGTGCCACTGAGAGGCAGCACAGCGGCAGGTGCTGGATATAGTTTTCTTTGGGGAAGCCCCATCCTTCCCCTTTTCTTTGAGTTCCTTAGCATGTTAGGGTAGGTCTCCAAGAAAAATGTCCCAAGTTTACATGAATTTCAATGGTACGTGACAGAAAACCCAAGCTAATAATAGATTAAGCAAGATAAAAGTGTATTTGCCTCTTTCATAAACAGAGCCTGGAGACAGACATCATCCAGAATCGTGGCTTCATGATTCTCAGGGACTGAGACTGCCTCTATGTTGTAACTCTGCCACTTTCAGTATCCTGCCTCAGGGCCCAAAATGGCTATTCAAGCTCCCACCATCACATCTGTATTCCAGCCAGGAGCAAGGGTTGAAGAATGGCAGGTCTCCTCCCTTTAAGACCACTACCCCAAAGCCACATGCTTCCATTCACATCTTACTGGAAGAACGTTGCTACATGATCATAAATATGCTTTATTCCCATTGTCCACCTGCCCATCTAAAATTTGGGGATCTATTGTTAAGGAAAAAGGGGAGGACAGATATTGGGGGACAATTAATCATCTCTGCCATGGTAGGATTTTTTTACTGACTCCACACAGAAGCTGCCCACATGGAATGTTATGGAGAGTCCAGTTGTGTCTGCCGTTGCCCTTGGTCTGGGGATTGGAGGTTTATTGATGTCTGTGTTTAATACTGGAGCCATGCTGTGTATACAAACTGTTCACTCATTGGTCCTGTGCCGCAATAGGAGAAAAATGTATGAAAGAGCTATGTCATGTCAACTTTAAGACGCACCTTTTTTTTCACACTTTAACATCTCTAAAATACAGTCTCTGACTTGGACCTCAGAGTTTGCAGTATCGAGGGAAATCCTTCAGGCAGGAGTGGCATGCACTTGGGAAATGCTGCACCACCAACATTCTCGATGTCAGAGGAGCCGGGAGGTGGCAGAAAGCATGCACAGCAGCAACTTCCGGACAGCAGGCAGAGGCATCAGACCCTGAATGTCAAGAAGTTTTAGGAAGACCTGAAACAATGTATTTCACTTACATTTTTCTTTTAAAGAATTCACAAGCGCAATAGATGCTTTTTAAAAATCTGGGTCCCAGGCTGGCCGAGTGGCACGGTAGTTAAGCGCTGGCTTGGGAAGCTAGCGGCCCCGGTTCGGGTCCCACCTATGAGGACCAGTGACACTGCCCTCAAAAAAAAAAAAACTAGGGCCGGCCGAGTGGCGCATTGGTTAAGCGCTGGCTTGGGATGCCAGCGGCCCCGGTTCGGATCCCACATGAGGGCCAGTGATACTGCCCTCTACAGCTGGCGGCAGCTCCACCTGGAGCTGGGCTGTGCGAGCCCCGGTGGTGGTGTAGGCTGCAGCCCCCATGGGCTACAGTGAGTGGCCCGCAGCCAGCGTGAGCTGCCAATAGCCGCGGTGAGTGACGTCCGGAGGCCGGCGACCGATCTGTCTCATCCGGGAGGAGCGCAATGACGATACCAACAGTGAAGCAACATCCTCCGCAACTAAAAACTGAAGAACAAAAAGACGGCGGCTTGTCTGTTCCCCTTCCCCGATTCCCCAACGCTGTTCCCCTCCGCCAATTCCCCAATAAAATCTTTAAAAAACAAAACAAAACAAAAAAAACTAAAAATCTGGGTCCAGTAAAAGGAACCAGGGTGCCTTGGAGAAGTAGTTGACACCAGGGTTGAGGCAGAGAAAGTGTAAGATGAGCTTAGAACATCATATGGGGCTAGAAAATTAGAAACTACTGAAAGAATGATGGGCGCATGATGAAAGGACCCAACAGCCAATTTAAAGGACCCTGCAGTGGTCACATCTGGCACAATTTGAATAATGAAATAAATAATGATAACAGTGGATTATAATCCACTGAATAAAAATAAATGTCCACAAGTTCAGAGTAATGTGAACAAATAATTGAATAAGTAAATGGAGGAGAAACGATAGCTCTTTCTTACAGGAGAAGTCCAATTAATAAATGTAGAAGGGATGATGGAAATAGAAAAGTATCAGTAAGCAAACGCTTCAATAATAATTATAGGCAAGAGTCTTGGATGGCTGCTAAAGTTAGTGGGCAGAAGTATGATGAGAAACAAAATGTTTACATAGTCTCAAAGTATCTTTCCACAAGATACTTATGAATTACAAAAGGAAATATAGGAACTTGACAGTGGAGAGACCTGCAGACACCACCTTGATCAAATGATCAGTAATAAGACACACACCACTTACCCCCGATAGGCAGTGACAAGGACGCATCGCTTCTCTTGTATTCTTGTCAAAAATACATAACCTCGGTCTAATCATAAAAAAACGACAAACCCAAATGGAGGGACTTTCTACACATATAGCTGATTGGTATTCTTCAGAAGTGCCCACATCATGAAAAACAAAGACTGAGGAACTGTCCCGGGTTGGAGGAGATGACGTGACACCCAAATGCAATGTGGCATCCTGGACTGGGACTTTGTTGGGGAAACTGATGGAATTCATATACAGTATTAAATCAGTGTTTCATTTCCTGGTTTCCCTCATTGGATTATGATCCTGTAGCATAACATTAGGGGAAACTGGGTGAAGAGTATGTGGGAAATTTCTGTGCTTTGTCTTCTCTTCGATTTTTCAAGAAGTTTAAATGTTACAAAATAAAAAGCTAAAAGATGTGTGGGGGGAGTATTATGTCTTAATTTTGGCAGTGTTTTTTTCTTTTTTAATGGGTACATAAAATGTTAGTGTGAGTTATAATCAAAAGCATCTTAAGATTGGATGAAATCTGCTATGTTTAATAAAAATCTCCTTTTACACCCTTCCAAACCCACGTGCTCCCCTAGAGAGAGGCACTGTTACAGTTACCTTGAATCCTTTGAGGACCATTTCCTAAATTTCCAAATATGTGTACCTGTTCAGTGCATATGTTTGTTTGTTTGTTTGTTTGTTTGTTTGTTTGTTTTTTCTGAGGGCAGTGTCACTGGCCCTCATATGTGGGATCCGAACCGGGACCACTGGCGTCCCAAGCCAGCGGTTAACCACTGCACCACTCTTGGCCGGCCCAGTGCATATGTTTTTTTACACAAATGGGCTTCTTTGTATTTATTATTTTGTGACATGCCTTTGTCTCTTGACTGCATGTTTTAGAATGCTGTCTGTTTGAATGGAGACGCCTCATTTTTTTAAATAGCTGCATGGTGCTTTGGGGTGTAGGAGTTCCCTAGTTTATGACTACATTCTCCTGATGTTCATGTGGGTCGTTTCCACTTTTTTGTTCTAAACAGTGCTGCAGCTAGTGTCTTTGCACGCTGCCTCTTAATGTACACGTGGGTGTTTTCTTTAAGATAAATACCTAAAGAGAGAATTGCAGAGTTGACAGATATTTGCATCTTTACACACTACCCAAGCTGCCCTCCAAATACAGGTGAACCCACTGCAGTCCAATCAACAACCTGTGCCAGTAGGTGCTGTTTCCCACACCCTCCCCAGCACTGAATGTTATCAATCTTTTGGTAGTTTGCAGTCTGAGTAAACGATCATTCATACGTTCTTTCATTTATTCTCATTCAACAAAACATACCGAGTGTCAGCAGACAATTTGAATGATTGTTCTTGTTGTTGTAATTGTGGGGAAATGGTGGGCAAAGGCATGTGCTTCCTAGGGGTAGGATGTGCCTGCTGAGGCAGCCGGGGTCTTTAGCTCTGAGTGTCAGAATCCAAATATGGCTGCCTTAAGCACAGTGGGAGTGTGCTGGAAGGACAAGTGTGTGTGTGTGTGTGTGTGCGCGCGCGTGCAGGGTGGTGGTAGTTGTGGATAGATAGGAATTCATAGACCCAAATCGAGGAAAAAACAGGAGAACTGGGCCAGTTCAGGTTGAGCATAATTCAAGGGCTGTAACTAGACAGAGGAAATGGAGGCTGGGCCAGAAAAACAAATCGCGTCGCCTGTGTTCTCCTGTCATGCCATTTACCTGGGGAGACAGCATACTCGGAGAGTGGGGTTTCAGAGCGTGGGATCTGCCACAGGGGGGCTTCCACCGGTCGCTCCCTCCTTGAGCCTTTTTTCCCCCATTCAATTGCTTATGCCTTTTCTTGTATTAATGGGACCTAAGAACCAGGACTTTCAGGAGTATAGCACCCACAGGGCACCTTGGACCGTGACCTTGACCATGACCCACCTCACTCTTGTGGTCGAAAGAATACAAGCCATTTATTTCGCAGTCCACTTTGGTTTCTTCCTGCCCCAAAGGGTCTGGTTCACCTGTACAGTTTCTCTTGCATATACTAACTTGGTTTCCATCTCTGGCAGTTCTTGGGTATTTCAATGGAATGGCTCTTGCTTTTTGGGGGGTGGGAGGAATTCTTCGTTGTGCAGCAAGGTCCCTACATTGCATGACCTTTCTCACCTCTGGCTCCTGGGCACTAAATACTGGTAGATGCCCCCAGTTGTTGAGCCAACCCCCAAATCCCCACAGTATATTTCCAAATCTCCTCTACCTCTGTCTGAGCAATGCTTCCCATTCAACAGCTGTTTTATTCTGTAGGATATGTAACTGTTACCAATCAATTTAATAGAAGCATGTATTGAATAGTTTCAGGAATGACCATGTAGTCACTTGTATTTTTAACCCTAATCTAAGGGTTCGCATGGCCCAGGTCTTAGCACAGAATCACATTTAAAGTAGCACAAATCAGCAACCAAAGTAATTAAAAAGAAATGCAATTCCTTGCAAGGAGCCCACCCACAGTCACAGGCCCAGGAGCCCCTTTCACCAGGGGCCTCTCACCCATGTCTGTCATCCAGTCTAAGAGGCTGTGTTTCCTCTCCCCCATCTCTTTCCTGTCCCTTTATTGCGGATCTGAAATTATTTTTGTCCCATCCAAGTGGGTACAAAAATCTTCCATTTAAAAGGCATTTTTGGGGCCGGCCGAGTGGCGCATTGGTTAAGAGCTGGTTTTGGGATGCCAGCAGCCCTGGTTCGGATCCCATATATGAGGGCCAGTGATACTGCCGTTTGCAGCTAAGATGTGAACAGCAGCTCCACCTGGAGCTGGGAAAAAAACAAAAAAAAAAAAAAAAACAATAAAAGGCATTTTTGGGCCAGCCGAGTGGTGCGGTGGTTAAGCACTGGCTTGGGAAGCCAGCGGCCCTGGTTCGGGTCCCACATATGAGGGCCAGTGACACTGCCATCAAAAAACAAATAAATAAAAGGCATTTTTTCCATCCATTTGTGGATAAGCAATCCTTTTAGTGATTTGCTCAAAATAAAGGTAGACAATGAGTGATAAGAAATAGTGGCCATGGTTGCAATGACTCCAGGCCTCACCGTTGATAAGCTGAGGGATGGAATTCCTCCGAGGCCCCTTTGGTTCTAACGCTGTGTTGCCTTTAGGGAATCAGGGATCAGAGGGGGAAAAAGAGCAGAGTGAAAAGTGCCATCACCGACCCCTGGGGTGGCCCAGGCCACCCTACTCTGGGCTACCTAACTCCTTGCAGACCTGACCCAGGCTTCCTTGGGGAAGATTGATAGGTATCTCATTTTCTTTCTTTTGTTCCTTCATCTTTCTTAAGATATAATTGACATATAATGTTGTGTAAATTTAAGGTGTACATATGACTTGATAAGGATTCTCATTTTCTTTTATCTAACAGTTCTTTTTAAAAGATTTTTATTAAACATATAGCTAACATATGATATTATATTAGTTACAGGGGCACCCCATAGTTATTCAACATTTATATACCTAAAGACGTGAGCATAAGTCCAGCAACCATCTGGCACCGTACTATGCTATCACAATATTATTGACATCATTTTTCATGGCTTTTTTTTTTTTTTTAAATCATAACTTTAAGAAGAACCTTCCCTGCCCCTCCCCCTGGCCTCTGTTTTGGAGCCCCACATCACCACCTGCTGGGCTCTGGGCTGCCTCTCTTTTCCACAGAGTGGAGACATCCCCAGTTCTCTGGATTAGAAGGTTTCTCTCCATCCCCCTCCCCCACCACCCCCTCCATCACAGGCCATCTGTCCCTGCACTGCCCACTCTCAGCCCTTTTAATAGCATCATCTTTGGGGAAGACAATCTCCAGCAGGCCTGGGTGAGGGCGGGGACACTCCAGTGCTGCCAAGGCATTTAATCGAGTTGGGTGCTCAGGGAGGCTGCTGGCTAAAAAAGTCCTAATGGGGGAAGAGTTTCCCAAGGTGGATGGATGGATGAGTGTGCAGCCATCAGAAAGGATGGAAGTGAAGGGGCAGGGAGGATGCTTTTCTAAAAATACAGCCCATCTGCATTGTGTTAGCTGGTTTCCCCGGAAACCACTGGGAACAGAGCTCTTCAGCATGGCACCAAGGCGCAGGAACCTGGGGCCCAGGCGGGCAGGGGCCTCCCTGCCTCGCCCCTCTGTGCTGGGAACAAGGCTCTTCATTAGTTTTCCATGAGGCCTGAGTGGCCAGCAGCTGCCAGCCTAGCCTCAGCACATCTCATCCTCAAACTAGACTCTGGTGGTGGGGACCCCCATGCATTGAGGCACCCTCTTTGTAACATTATGGAGAGCCGATGCTTTGAGCTTCTCACAGAAGGGAAGGAAGCCTAGGGAAGGTCTGGAGCTGAAACCTGGTCTCATGACAGCTCAGCCACAGAAGCGGGTTCCATCCAAGGCTCTGTGTCCTTGGATCTCAAGCAACCACTGTGCCTTCCATAGACAGAAGCCAAAGCAGCAGGGATGGGCAGGGGTGAGATGTGACTGGGGGAAGGGGGCTGTCTTCTGACCAATCAGCTAGTGGAATTGGCAGCCTTTCAGGGCAGAAGGGAAAGTCTAAGGGCTTCATCTGTAAGAAAGGCTAAAAATAGAGTTGGGAAGGTGAGGAGGGAAGGAGGGAGGGAGGGAGGGAGAGAAGAAGGAAGGAAGGAAGGGACCCATGAGGTCAGGCGGCCCTGGTGTTACGGAATAAGCGCTGGACTAGTCTAGGTGTCCAAAGACCAGGTTTCAGGTCTGGTCCTATCTGCACCTGCCAATGAACCTCTCTTAGCCTTGCTTTCCTGACCTCACTGCCCACCAGGGTGAACCCAAATAGCACAAGAAAGCACTTGTGAGCTAAGAAATGCTGTGCAAAAAATAAGGAATTGTCACTGATCTTCAACCAAATAGTCTTTTTTTAAATGTTTTTTTCCCTGATTTCAGATTCTAGGCCTTTGTTTTCAGTCTTCCACTCAGGGATAATGCCTGCTAACTTTCTGATGCACATCCTTCCAGGCACTTTTTGGGGAGCTGTTTGTATTTCTTATAATTTGAATAATAGTATGTTTTATAACTGCTGTTTCTATTTACTATGACACAGCATTGCCCCATGTTATTAAATATCTTTTATAAGTCATTAACCCATAGTGTATTTGTCCGATGCCCTATTTATGGGCACTTGACTTCTTCCAGTTTTTCTCTAATATTATAAATGGCACTGTGGTGAGTGTTCATACAGATACGTCATTAGGTGTCGTCTTGGGTTTCCTTAGGAAATTTCTTCCAGGGAGAGGATTGCTGAGTCCGGGAGTATGAATCTTTGAAGCAATGTTAATTCATTCTGCAAAACGGCCCTCCAGAAAGATGTCTCAATTTATATACCCACAAGCAATATAAGTGCCCATTTCACTGCAGTTTGCCGGTTCCATTGGCCAAAACAAAGTACCTTGTTTTGATCTGAATTTCTTTGACTCCTAGTGAGCGTTACTATTTTCCCATGTATGTATTAGCCAATGTTAGTTATTTTATGAATTTCCAGTTCATGTCGTTGGCTAGTTTTTCTCTGAGTGTATTCTGATCTATGCCACCCTGAAATCCAAGTGAGGGGTGGCCGTGCCAGGCTAGACGGATTGTGGGCTGAGTGGTCGCCATGTGTCATCCCTCCCTTCCGGTTCGGGCACCCCCTCCTTCAACATCATTCTGCCTCCCATACTGCCAGGCCCCCACTTCTCCCCTCGGCCATCCTTACCCAGGCTTGTCCTTGCAGGCACTCAGGACAGCCCTCAGCTCTGTTCCCTTGTGTCCCCTAAGACCCCACTAACAACTTCTGAACACAGGGTGCTTCTGTCTGCTTATGACCCGTCATTTGGCATCCCCACACAGACCTTCTCCCTCTCAGTAAATGCAGAAATGTACTTCAGATTGCTTTAGGAGTCGCCTTGTATTGCTTTTTCCCTCCCCTCCCTCCCTCCCTCCCTCCCTCCCTCCCTCCCTCCCTCCCTCCCTCCCTCCCTCCCTCCCTCCCTCCCTCCCTCCCTCCTTTATCCCTTCTTTAATTCTTTTTTTTGGGGAACCATGTTTTAACTTTTAAGGACAAATAACCCAATGACACTGTTGAGCCAGGCAGGCGAGTCTTGCAGACCGAGCCTGGCTGCCCTTGTGCAGGGCTGCGACGGGCCTGCGCTTGGGGACCGGGGATGGAGCCTGTGCCCCTGCCCCAGCCCGGGCTTGTGTTGGGAGAGTCCGAGCAGGGCGGTGGCGTCCCTGCCGCAGCAGGCCCCTACCCTCGTCCTCGCCCTTCCTCCCCAGGGCTCCTGCTCCACGACGTGACCATGGCTGGGCTGCAGGAGCTGCGATTCCCCGAGGAGAAGCCGCTGCTCCGGGGCCAGGACGCCGCGGAGCTGGTGAGTCTCCCCGCTGCGGTCCTGGGGCGGAGGGCGCCCCCTGGTGGCCAAGAAGGAGACCGCGCAGTCCCTCCTGTCCTGCAGAGGTGACCCTTAGTGGGGGCGAGCCACGCACCTGGAACCCGCAGGCCACCCTGAGAAGCCTTGTCCCCTGCCTTGGGAGCGTTCCAGGCCAGGCTGAGTGCCCATTCGACTAACCTCCAGCTGTGGCTTTGGCTGTCTTTGAGGCTGCGAGGCTCTTTTAGGAGAGCTACTCCCATTTCAATGATGAGAAAACTGAGGCACAGAAAGGTTAATTCGTTTGGCCAAGGTCACAGAGCCATCAGGGAATGAAGCCTGACTCAACCCCTGGTTCTGGGAGGCCTTTGAACCCCAAGAGGGTACCCACTGGACAGTGCTGCTTCCAGCCAAGGCATGGTGCTTCTCCGTCTGCCAGGGCCTAGTCCTAGTCTGCATCTTCTGGCTTTTCCTTACAAGCTCTGAGATATGAGGGCAAGTGTTACCAACAGTGCCTCCAGGAGCAGTGGCTGGAGGCACCTGAGGTGGTTATTTTGTCCCAAAGGGCCCTCACTGGGGCGCTAGGCGTTAAATTCCAGTTATTTCTACCCCACACTTGCTTATTGCAGCGACACCTAGCACCCCTTTCCTTTCCCTCCCTGCAAGGAAAAGCTGTGCTCATGGAATTCTGGGGCCTCAGGGCCGGGGTCTCTGCTGGTTATGCTTCCCGGCCCCTTTCCTCCCCACGCACCCCCCATCCCTAATTTACAGTTGGAGAGGCCAGGAGCCCAGTCCCTGAACTGGTCTCTGCCTTGCCCCAGCCGCCCCCAGCCTCTCACGAGAAGGAGGTGAGCCCGAGAGCCACTGAGCACCACATGTTGGGACAGAGTAGGTGGCTAGCCCTCCAGGGGCCCAGCCCCATGAGACTGGCAGTCCTGCCCCCAGAAGGTACGGTCTTATCTTTAAGACAGAACCCTGAGTTAACTTCTAAGTCCAGATTATCTGCGGGCAGCCCCCCAGGAATGGTCAGGGATGGCTGGTGAGCAGTAAAATGTACACTTTGCAGGCCCTTTATTTTCATCGCACTCTCTCCCTGGTCAAGCCCCCATCATCTCTTGTCCAGATGCTTGCAAGAGCCTCTGCACTGGCCCTTTCACTCTGCTCAATCCTCTGAAAATACATCATGTCACTCTTCTGCTTAAAGCTGGTCCGTGGCTGCCCTCTCACTGAGAGGTACAGGCACAGTCCTTCCTGGAGCCCAGGAGGAGACCTGCACCCCACTCGCCACGCCCTCCTTTGCTCACTTCTCTCCTGCCTCCCAGGCTCGTTGCTCTTCCTGGAGCAAGCCGATCATATTCCCATCTGTTCTCTCTGCCTGGGATACGCTAGCCGAAGACTTGTCAGAACTGGCCCCTCATTTTATTCAGGCTCTGCTCCAATGCCCCGTCCTCAGAGAGGCCTGCTCAGACGATCAGGTCTAATATTGACAGCCCAACATCCTCTGTGCCCTAGTATTCACCACTTCCGGGCTGTGCCCTGCAGACTTCTGGAGCACAGCCCCTGTGGGTCCTCCCAGCGCCTTAGCATCGTAGGCACTCAGGAATGATGGGCCAGGTGGACGCAATAGGCTGTGATGCAGCTCAGGAGGAAGAAGTTTCTCAGAACTTTCTGAAGAGTCCTTCTGCACAGCCAGCCTTCTTGTGAGGGGACCCCTGCAGCCAGCACAAGAGCTGAGGTGTGAGGGTTACAGGGCAGCCTGCACGGAGATGCTGCTGCTGGGATGGGGCGTGCGAGGGCACAGGTCCTGTGCCTGTCTCTTCCTCGGCAGGGCACCAGGAGGTGAGGCCTGAGGACAGCCATGGTTTCAGTAACAATGTCACTGTACACTGATACAGTCACAGTACCCCAAGCATGGCCTTCCTCTTTGGGTGTGAGACCTCTAGTGCGCCTGGCTCTCTCTACTGCCCCCTCCACCCCAATTGCCAAATGCAGGTGGTTGAACTTGTCCTTCCTTATTTGGGGAGTAAAACATCAGAATTGGTGGTTTTCAGTCTTTTCCTTTCTACTCGCGTGATTTGGGGCCATCTTCCTTCTCGTCGCACGTTAGTGGCCATCCCCTTCTCTTGACTGTATCCTAAGAACATCCTGCTTCTAAGCTGATCGTCTCATTTATCCACCTGTTTATTCAGTCGAGGCTTACGAGCATCTGCGGCATCCAGAGGCCAGTGCAGCTCAGGCTGCCCAAGGATGCAATACAGCGAACGCCATGCTTCTCGTTTAATCCCTGTGGACCTTGAGGCTAGGAGGCTCAAGTGGCCTGCCCGCAGCTGAGCAGAGGGCAGCAGAGAGGTTCCTAGACAGACAGTAGGAGGCAAGGCAGAGACTGGGCTTGGGCAGATCCCGTGAGGTTTCTTTACCCAAATCAGACCCAAAGAGGGCGCAGGGTGTCTGAACACACCGATTCAGCCTCCACTCCTCCGCTCTCCATCTCTGCTGTCTTGTGAACAGCAGGTGTGTCTGAGCCACGTTCCTCTCATTCTCTAAGTGAGGCTTGTTTATCCAGATCTCTTGTCTTTGGGGAGCCCAGTCCATGCCATGCTTTGTGCTGAGAGCAGAGTCAGACATGGCCCCACCCTCGTAGTGCCTGCAGTCCAGTGAGAGAAATGGGCATCAATCACAGACTCACGCTGGTGAGTAAATGAGCCCAAAGCAGGGGGCCTGGTGCGCTGAGAAAGCGAAGCAGGCAGGCCTGGAAAGTGGGAGCAGCCACCACCGCAGCCCAGCCAGCTCCTCTGCACAGGCCAGACAAGCCCCGTGTTCCTCCCTCACTGCCTGGGCCTCAGCTTTCTCTTCTCTAAAGTGGGTGTGGTAGTCATGCCCGCCTCTGCTGTCCTTCCCCGGCCTCTGTCCTTGTGCCCTGATAGTCAGACCTTGAAAACCATCTGTGGGGGAACAGGACAGGGACCAACGAGGAGGATTTGGACTCAAAGATTCATCAGTTTCTAGCCCTGTGACTCAGCTGCTCTGAGCCTCACCCTACTCTCCTGTCAAATGGAAATCTTCACATTTTAAATGAATAGAGAAAATTGATGTGAGTAGCTGCTCATAGGCTGTTACTTACTAGCGTGATGTTTGGAGCTTGGGAGGCCCTGGGGCACTTTTGTTAACAGTAAGACAGAATGGGGAACGGTGAGTGAGTCTGCTCAAGGTCGAGCCCCTGTGCCCCCCAAACCCTCCACCCCTTTACCCCTGCAGCCTGGGCCTAACCCCCACCTCCTCTGCCTTCCCTTAGGAGAACTCGGACACCTTCCTCTTGGCCGTGGACACGGACTGGAAGGTAGGTCTCAGCTCAGCCTCCTGAGATGGGGGGCTGACAGCCCCCCACCCACCCAGCTCTCGTGCCCCAGGCTGGAGCGGCAGAGGCTTGGCACCTTGCAGCACCAGGAATACCCCTGCTGCTCACAGTGGTTCTGCCTGCCCCCTGCCCAGTGGGGGAGATGCCCCATCCCTCCCTGAACAGGATGGGGGAAGGGAGGCTTGGGGGGAGTGAGCATAGAGATGGGAGGAGGGATGCTGTCATCTGAATCAGCATTTTCCTCCAATGAAAGCCAGCCTGATGCTCTGAAATAGCTCCTGTTTCCATGGCAGTTGTTGCCGGGACAACCATGTCCTCTTTAGTTAGGTGCCAGATTCCCTGTGAAAACTGAAATCGTTCTTTGTTTTTATTCCTTGACACAATGATTTCACTCACTCGGCCAGCCATTTCTCCCCTCTGGGTCCCATCGTGGCCATTTATTTCCAGTTCTCTGAAAAAGTCTAGCAGCAGACACAAAGGGAACCTCACTGGTTCCAGGGCCCCACTGGCCATCAAAACAGGCTGAACAAATTCAGACCCTCTGGCTGGATGGAACCAGCCCCAAGCCGCTGCCCTGGCCTGGGCCGGACTTCGATTTGGGTCGGTCTCCGAGCCCAAGCACAGCCCCAGCCTCGTGGTCTGGACGCAAGGGTGATTCAGGAGGTGAGGTGGCCTGCTGGTTCCTCTCCCAAACACGCAGCTCCCCAGGGAGGGTCCAGATCGGGCCTGGGAGCTGGACCCTGCGTCAGAGCTCCTTCAAGGACGCAAGTAGGGGCCTCAGAGCAGCCAGTGTGCTCCTGCGCTAGTCCCCCAGGAATTCCAGCTTGCAAAGGGCTCTGGAGCTGGGCAGGATGAGATGAGGCCTGGAGCCTAGGGGCCAAACAGAAGCCCAGGAAGAGGGAAGGGAAGGATGTGGCCACGGGCTAGTCCAGGCCCAGCTGGAGAGGAGAGCGGTCACGCCGAGGAGCTCTCTTTGTCCTGTCTGCTCTGATTAATAGTGAGAATGTGTGGACAAGCAAGCCCTCTTCCCCAGGACAGGGCTGGTGAACAAAACCCCAAGAGCAGCCAGTCCCTGCCTAACACAGAACACACACCCCGCCCCCCGAGGGTGGCATGTGAAATGGGACAGAGGAAACGTGGAGCTCTTCACACGTCTGTGCTGGGCCCAGCCCAGGGTGGCCGCCCCACGGTGTATGGGACCCTGGCTCTCCATCCTTCACTTGGTAAACGGCAGCAAGTGTCCGAAGGCACCTTGTCATCTATTCTGCTTATAGCTTATACCATGTAGAAGCTGCTTTTTTTTTTTTGGAGAAAAGCAACTTCAAGGATGGCCGTTATCTGGGCCCAGGATTTTATCCCATTTTGTCCTGTACCTCAATGGCCCCAGTCAGTGGGAGAGGCAGAAGGACAAAAACAAGAGGTCCAGGTGCTAGCCCTGCCACCTGCTAGCCCTGCCACGTGGCCTACACCACCTGTCACTGCCTCATTTGTACAGTGAGACAGGCACCTTGGACCTTCCCAGGTTTCTGTAGGGTCAGGGATGGTGCCTGCAGGCCTGGCACTCAGATCTTCTGCTGATTGTGACTAGTGGCCACTAAAGCATGGAGTCAGAGCCAACTACCTGGGTGTGGTTCCTGGCTCTATGCTCACTGGCTGTGTGATGTTGAGAAGGTTCCTGAACCTCTCTGTGCCTAATTTTCCTCATCTATAAAGAAGACAAAATGAGGTGACGTGTGTGACGCATTTAAATAGATCCTGAGACATAGCAGATATTCCAGTACACGTTTGCGACTCTTAATGTGAACTGAGGCCTAGAGTGCTAAAGTGCTAGTAAGCCACACGGCTTACTAGCTGAGTGGGAAAATTAACTTCTCTGCACTTCAGTTTCCTAATCCTTCCACACAGGTTTGTGAGCATTATGTGTTATACTTGCAGCTACCTGTGCAGTTTTCCCATTTACAGATGTGGGGGCTCAAAGAGGTTGACTGACTTGCCCAAGGTCACGCAGCAAAAAAGCGGCAGAGTTCTGACTGGTGCCTGGACTTGACTAGCAGGACCTGAGCCTGCCTTGTTCAGCTACAACCACTACACAAACCTCTCCAACAGTTTGGAGAAGCACACAGACTGTCCCATTTTTTTCCCTACCAGACATGGGCAGGGCCCCAGGAGGTGTGGGGTCAGGTCTGGAGTGATATATGCAGTGTTTTGTCACCCTGATAGCAACTCTGTAAAGAAAACACAATTTCAAGGCCGGCTGAGTGGCTCAGTTGGTTAAGAGCTCGCTCAAGAGTGCGAGCTGAGCTCTGAGCAACAGCTGTTCGAGGCCAGCCCGAGCTGAGTTGCTGTTGAGCTGCCAACAGGTGGCAGGATGGCTCAGCTAAAAAAAAAAAAAAAAAAAGAAAACACAATTTCTGTTTTACAGTTGAGGAGCCTGAGGCTCAGAGAAGTTGAATCATGCCCACGGGTACCCAGCTCTAGTGGGTGGGGAGCTGGGACTTAAACTCAGGTCTGTGGGTTTGAAGCCAGTGAGCTGAGCAGACATGGGAGCCATGGCTTGGAGTGGGCAGTGTTTGAGGTCAGCTTCTCACCTGGGTGCAAGGGTGGGAGAGACCACCCAGAGGTCAAAGTTTGGAGTGGGCATAAGATTGGATGGGCACCATGGAGGAGCAGGGATTTGGTGGCCAAAAGGGGGAAAGGCCGCCTCTTTCCCCACTTTGAGAACCATTTGGGAGGATCTGTGGACAGGTTGGGGCAGGGCTGTGCCTTTGTAGCCTGCCTCAGAGGCTAGAGCCTCTTCTGTGTCCAAGTAGTTTCAGGGAACAGGGAGCATGGCCAAGATGTGAGGGGCTAGGAGTACACCCCGCTCCACACCCTGTGCCCTAGGCGAGCACAGGGTCCAGCACTCTGCACCGGGCCTGCAGAGCCAGAGGTCAGAGATGGGGCAGGAAGAGTGGTTGGTGCCTCCCAGGCAGAGGACATGGCCAGGAATAGTGTACGTAGCAGGTGTTGACCAGGTCACTAGGCACTCAGAGACGGGGTGACTGCCTTCCCCCTGGGCAGCCAGCCAGTATGCAGGGCTGTCGGCACAGGCTGGGGTGAGTGGTGCAATCTTTCACCGAAGAGACAGAATGGGGGTCCGGGGGTCCAGCACCCCCCCCTCTGTCTGTCACTCCCGCTTCTCTCAGCCCTTGGCACCCTCCTCTGCCCCCTCCCTGGCCTTTCCTCTCCTCCCCTGCTCTCCTTTGCTCGCCCTCCTCCTCTGTTTTCTCTACCTGCGTGTCTCTAGCCAGTTCCCCACCCAAAGCCTTGCTGCTCAGGAGGACAGGGGCTGAGGCAGCTCATGTGTCCTTCCCAGAGATCTGAGAGCCAAGCACCAGGCTGGCTGGGTGGTCCCAGGAAGAGAGCTGGTGGGTCTGCAGCCTAGGGGTGGAGAGGGCAGAGCTGGTGCGTGCCCCCCCATAACCTTCCTTTTAGCGGTGTGGGCAGGCACTGGGTGTGGAGGCTGCCCTAGTGGAGACCTTGGGTGGAGGGAGGGTATGTGGAGAAGGAACAGCACCCTGAGGCAGGGTCACATCCCAGGTTGCCCCAGGGAGCAGTGACTCCCCACACCCCCTCAAGGTTAAGTGATACAGGCCTTTCTGATGTGAAGGCTGGGCTTCGGGCCCTCTCGGGCCCCACTGACCCAGGGTACGGGCCAAGGGCTGCGCTGTCTAGGGCATGCCTGTGTGGCCTGGCCTGCCCTGCATTGGTGTGCGTGTGGGGAAGAGGTTCCTGTGCTTCTGACACAGCACCTGTGCGTGTGGCTGAGGACCCTTGTGCAGCTGCAGCTGTCGGTGTGCTGGGGGCAGGTGGGATACAGGGGCTGGGGGCCATAAAAGATGATGTGTTGCTGGGGTGGGGGTGGGCGTGAGCCAGGACCTCAGAAGCCAATGGCAGCCAGGTTGTCCTGACAGCCAATCTGGGAACTGGGGTTCCAGGCGAGTGAGTGGCTGCTCAGAAACCCCGCAGGGAGAAGGGGCGGGCCTAGGACGGGCAGGCTCCGCGTATAAAGGGCCCTGGAGCGGTGCCCCATCACAGAGCCGCTGGCCTCCCGCTGGAGCTGCCCGCTCCCCCTGGATCCCAGTGACTCAGGCCTTTGTTTGCTCTTCTCATCGAGGCGGGTCGCCTCCTTCGGCAAGATGCCAGAGTGCTGGGATGGGGTGAGTGAGGGTTGTGGGGGCGGCAAGGTGGTTGGGAGGGAAGGGGCATCCCTCTGCCGATGTCTTGTGGCAGATGGCGCTTCACCTTGTGGGGACCGGAGGCAAGGCCAGCAGGTTCTAGCCTCTGGTGGCCCTGGCCTGCAGCAGTGACTGGGAATTGCTTGCCAGCCGGAACCTGCGGGAGGGGGCTGGAATCTGCACAAGACGGACCTGGCAGCGACCTGGCAGAAGCCCCTGCGGACCGTGTGCCAGTGTGTGTGCCTGTCACTGGCATGCGCCCTCCGCCGGGCACGCGGGGCTGGCGGCTGCTTTGCGCCTGTAATCACCTGAGCCCTAGGGGAGGCTGTGTTCCCTGCGTGTATCGGGGTGTCTGTGTGCGTGGGTGTCTGCCCTCCTGACCCTGTGGGGTTGTTGTCTTGTTTGTTTGGGCGGCTGCGCCGGAGAGCAAACTGGGCAGACAGCCTCTTCCTTTCTTAGGAGGCGCTGGCAGCGCCTCCCTGGTCCCCAAGGCACTGCGGGGAGGTCTGGGGCGGGTGCTACAGGGCCTGCAGGCCGGGGTCCCTGCGGGGGAGAAGACACAGAGAGGTCGCTTGCGGTGCCTTGTTTTGTGGGTGAGGGAAGGCAGCGCTGGAGCCATGAGCCTGCGGGGCTGAAGGCCCCGGGGCGCCCGCCCTGGGCAGCCATGCCTGGGGGTGCTGCGCTTCTCTGTAAGGGAGAGGCGGGCCGCAGGCCGCGGGCAGGGGTGTCAGCCTCCCCGTGAATGACTGATACGGGTGACGAAGAATCGCACCAGCCTTTCCAGCCTCCCACCCCCCTACCCCTCTACGCCCTGCGCGGAGCCTGAAACCCAGCTCCAAAGGCTCGTGACCTTGAGCGCGGGGAGATGCACAGGCTGAGGGGGGCCTAGCTGCCGCAGTGCCTCCGACTGCTGCCCGACTGGGGGGGGGTCGGGCTCTGACGTCACTGGGAGCCAATGGGAGCGGTCGGTCCTGGGAGTTGGGGGCTCCGAGCGAGCGTGTCTGGCTGCCGCCTTTGGGGCATCACCCGGGAGACGGGGACTCTCGGCCTCTATCTGGCTGAGCTGGGTCGGCGGCAGGGTTCAGCCAAGGTCACTGGGCCGCGCGGGAGGGGTACCCAGACCCATGCCTCTGACAGCCCTTCTCGTCCCCGGGGGAGCTGAGCCTTAGCAGGCAGGGCAGCTGAGTCCCGCCGCCCATGGGATGGTGATAGGACAGTCACACCAGGGCTAGGAGGGAACAGACACCCCATCACATACACTCAATGACGGTCTGGCTGTGGGAGACTGCCGACTTGTGCCTGAAAGGACGAGGGGTGACCCCTTGTCGCCGAGAAGCTGCCTTTCATGCCGCAGGGAGCGCATTGCAGCTCTTGTGCAATGGGTGCCCCTCCTGCCCCTGACCCAAGAGTGTGGGGGTTGGGGGTGCAGCACGGCCCTGCAGCAGGGGAGTGGCTGCCTGCTCTGCAGTCTCTTGAGGGGAGCTTCATCTCAGAAAAGGCAGCCTTCAGTGCGAACCCCTGAGGTCTGCACCTGGCACGGCCTGCCCTGCCCTCTCTAGGCTTGACCTTGGGCAAGTCCTTTCTCCTTTTCCAGCCTTCATGTGCTCCTCTGTGGCTTGGATCCCTGTGAGGAGGAGAGGAGATGACACATGAAAAGTGTTCAGTCTGTGGACCGTGAGCAGGTGTTCCTTGTTTTGACGGCCCCGAGGGAGGATGGGCCTGGGACATGGGGAGGCTGTGGTGGACTGGGCCCACCCAGAGGATGACAGGGTTTATCAAACAGGGCCTCACAGCAGAAGAGTGGCTCCCAGGGTGTGGCCTTTGGCCATGGGCTTAGTACCACCTTGTCACTCCCCGCTGGAGACAAATGCCTGGACAGTGGTCCTCTGAGCCCAGACCCAAAAGGCCAGTCCCCGAGAAGCTATCTCCTGCCTCCTGTCTCTCCTCTTCTGCCAGGGTCAGAAACGTCTCTCTGAAATGAAGTGTCCCCCATGTGTACAATGGGGGGTGGGGGGTGGACAAGATCCTTTTTGACAGACACCTGGCACCCAGTAGGTGCTCACAGACACTTGGCACCCAGTAGGTGCTCAGTCATAGCTGTTTCCCTCCTGTCCTTGACCCTCACCCCACCTCCAACTCCCTGGGCCACCCTCAGGGTCCTGTGGTGCCAGGACCTGTTTATTCAGCTCTGACAGACCTTCCTGATGTTCCCCATTGAGTGGCCAAAAGTGACTGTTTGCAGAGGGATCAGCCAGCAGGTGTCCTCCCAGGTTCAGGGATACCCCAGCACAACAGCCCCTTTCTGGGTCCCTCTCCAAGTGCTAAACACTCCGCAGATAGCAGCCTTCGTTCTTACAGAGGCCCTCTGAGATGGCTCAGGAAGGGGTGGCTGAGGCATAGAGAAGTGGTGTACCCCGCTCAGAGTCACACAGTAAGGGGCAGAGTGGGTCTTGAACCCGCAATATCCAGCTCCTGCTTCCTGAAAGACTAATGACCCCGAACAGCAAAACCAAGGGCATGAACACAGGAGTATCCCAGAGCCTTTGGGATACTGCAGAAGGCCTTTGGAAGGGGGGTGTCTAATCAGGCCCTAGCTGAGGCCTTGGGGATCACCTGGGGGTTTTCCAGGTGGAAGGAGCAGCCTGGAGGTGGGACCAGATGTGGGGGTTAGAGGCTGGGCTTGGTCTGCATGGGGGTGGTACCGAGGGTTCCAGGCCTGGCTGCTGAGGTGATTAGCCTTCAGAATCAGCAGCCCTTGAAGAAATCCAAGGTGGGGAGGAACATGGTGAGGGCAGAACTCAGGCTGGCGTGCCAGAGCTGTCCTGGGAGGGAAGACGGGCGGGCGGTGAGATGGGGAAACTCGGCCTGATGGATTCTGGAGGGCTGAGTGCTGCAGGGCCTAGGCCTGGGCCCGGCAGTGGCTGCTCACCCCATTATCTGGTTTGCAGAGGGGACCAGAACTTCCCTGTGCATACCAGTTCATGTCCCTGCGCCGAACACCCCTGGGCAGTGGTTCCCCATCTGTTATGTCCTCTCTTCCGGGCTCTGAGAATAGGATGTCCCACCCCCACGGGGCATGGAGGCCACACCACAGGCCCGACAGCCTCTCTCCCTAGAAAAGCCAGGAGTGGGGGCTGCCCGTCGTGCCCAGCACTGTCTCTCCCCGCAGGAACATGACATCGAGACGCCTTATGGCCTTCTGCACGTGGTGATCCGAGGCTCCCCCAAGGGGAACCGCCCGGCCATCCTCACCTACCATGACGTGGGCCTGAATCGTAAGTGCAGCCCTGCCTCCTCCGGCGTTCCCCTGCCTTGACTCTGCCGGAGCAGTGAGGCCTCTCTCCACACAGCGCCCTGCAGATCCCTGCCCACACTTGGTTCTGTGCTTCGCCCTCTCCGTCTCAGAGCCACGGGCCTCCCCAGCCCTCTGCTCAGCCGCAGCTGAGAGGTGTGTCTTTGCAGACAAGCTGTGCTTCAACACCTTCTTCAACTTTGAGGACATGCAGGAGATCACCAAGCACTTTGTGGTGTGCCACGTGGATGCTCCGGGTCAGCAGGTGGGGGCGTCGCAGTTCCCTCAGGGGTAGGTATCCCGGAGCCCCCTCCACCTTGCCCCAGCTCTGCGTCCCAGGCCACGCCTGGGCCTGACGTCCTACTCTGTCCGCAGGTACCAGTTCCCTTCCATGGAGCAGCTGGCCGCCATGCTGCCCAGCGTGGTGCAGCACTTTGGGTGAGGCCCCCAGCCCCTGCCCCGCCATCACCATAGAGCCACCAGGCTCCAGCTGAGGGCTGAGGGCTGTGGGCGGGGTCCGCTCTCCATCGCGTTCATGGGAAATGGCACCCCTAGCTCTAGAGTGATCAGCCATGCTCTCCACCAGGTTCAAGTACGTGATCGGCATTGGCGTGGGAGCCGGAGCCTATGTGCTGGCCAAGTTTGCAGTGAGTCTCCCACCCCCGCCCCCATCCCAGGGCTGGTCTTCCCAGGGGCAGCCCTTCGGCGACAGGAACTTTCTGGCTTTTTCTCCCTTCTTCTCCTGTCCCGGCTTCCTCTTCACTTAGAAAAGCCCATTTTTCTCTTGTTCCTCCAAAGAAATTAACTTTTTAAAAAAGAGGTTACTTTTTCCATACATTTCCTCAAAAAACTGTAAACTATAACTTGCTTAACTATTATTCGAAAGCCAAAATTTCTGTTAGCAACCAACTATCTAATTGTTCGAGCCACTAAATAAGGATTATCCTAACTGCTCATTCACTGCTTAGGGTAATATTTAAACATGAGTCATGTTTTAACCAAAAATTATACTCCTGTTAAGGTTGCGAGGTTTAAAAAAAGTCACATTTCAGAAACATCATGTGCGATAGGAGCCCACAAGCTTTTCATCTCTAAAAACAAAATCTTAATTTTCAGGATTCACAACATTCAAAAAGAAACTGGAACTCCAGTTCCAATTTCAACTCTTAACCATTTTAACTGTAAACCATTCCCTGCTACCCCAAGCTTAACATGATCCGAGTATTGTGTGTATGTCACCCCCTAAACGTGGGCAAACAGGTGCACAGAATGCGTGGGCCTTCTTTACCATGTCCAACAACGCAGGCTTTGGTGCTTGTATAATTAACATCACTACGTCTTTGTCTCTATAAGCCAAGAAACAAAATGTTTTCTGGAAGACGTTTACTCCTCAGTTTACAACAGCAGCATCTCCAAAGATATATTAAAAGAGTGTGAAACACAGTGATCGAGGCTTAGATTTGAGATGAATCCAAGAGTTTTGGAAGGTTGCAAGTGGGGAGGAGGCCAAGCAGGGGCAGCTAGAAGTGGAGCCCACGCAAATCCCCAGCTGTCGCCAGAGGTGGCATTTTGAAGCCCTTATACAGCGTGTGCTTCTCCTCGGACCCTCTCAACCACCCGTGAAAATAGGCAGGGCCAGAATTTTACAGCCTGTTTTCTGGGTGGGAAGTTTGGGGCTCTTTGTACCCCATCCCACCTCCCAGCCCTGTCTTCCTTTCATGGCAGCTCATCTTTCCCGACCTGGTGGAGGGGTTGGTGCTGATAAACATTGACCCTAATGGCAAAGGCTGGATCGACTGGGCCGCCACCAAGGTGAGTGTGGTCCACCTGGCGGGGGCGGGGTTGGTGAGGGGCAGCTCTCACCCTGGCCTCCACCTCCACCTGTAGCTCTCTGGCCTGACCAGCACGTTACCCGACACGGTGCTATCCCACCTGTTCAGCCAGGTAAGGAGGTGGGACCATCCTCACATAGGAGCAGGGCTGGTGGGGCAGGGGGTCTCGGGGAGCCTCAGCAGCTGCCAGAGGGCCTGCCCACTCTCAGGGGTGCCAAGGACTCATCCCCCTTCCCAGCTGGGCGGGAGGAGGAGGTCAGGAGTTCTGTGGCCTCTGACCTGCCGCACTCTGTCCTCTATTTTGGCCACGATGCTGAGGCATCTCAAGGACAGATGGAGGAGGCCTCTTCCCACAGCTCTGTGGAGCTTCCCCGCCCCCCACCCACCCTGCCGGGAGCAGGCAAGGCTGCTCGGGCAGGAACACCTGCATGAGCCCCTGAGCCCTTGTCCCCATCTGTCCACTGCTGTGTGTGCCCGTTCATCCCGTCTGTCCGCCTGGGCCCAGGAGGAGCTGGTGAGCAACACGGAGCTGGTGCAGAGCTACCGGCAGCAGATCGGGAACGTGGTGAACCAGGCCAACCTGCAGCTTTTCTGGAACATGTACAACAGGTGTGGGGGGCTCGGGCACAGAGCTTCCTCTCGGGGGACGAGAGCAAGCAGGCAGGCGACACGCTGTCCCCACTTTATAGACGCGCAGATGGTTAAGCCTCCGATAGGGGTCACTTCTTGCCCAGGGTGACACCCCATGAGGGGGAGCAGGGCTCCAGACTCTGGGCCTTGGGCTCGTCCATTCCTTCTCCTCCCTGGGGAGTTGCCAGCAGAAGCAGTGGGGGACATACATGACCCCCCCACAACGTTGAGCCTAAGTGTTGACATCTGTAAATGGGGAGGAGGTTGGATGAAATTGGTGATTTCCAAGCTGTGCGCCTTGGAGCCCCTTTGGGCCTCCTGCTTGCCTGCTCTCCCTTCTCTTTCTCCTGCAAATACTTACTAAGCACCAGCTTCATGCAGGCTGCTGGAGAAACAATTGTGAGTGAGAGGCGGGGGAACTCCACAGCACAGGCCATGGTGCCCATCCCAGGAGAGAAAGCCAAACTCGGGGGCCCACCTGGCATGAGTCTGGGGGTCTGGGGAGAAGTCACGCATGGGGAGCCCTGAAAACCGCTGCTTATGCTGAGCAGATCCCTTTCTCCCTGTTTTACCAGTTGGGATCTGTAAGGCCTTGTTCCACTGTTGAGACAACTGGATGACCTTGAGCCCCAACTCTCAGACCAGCCCAGGGCCTCCAGGGATGTTGGGCCCTAATTGTCATTGTGGGGGGATGGCTGAAATACAGCAGTGTCAGGCTTGGGGACACACCTCCATCCAGTCCTGAAATGCCCACCTCTGCCTCTCCCTGTAGCCGCAGAGACCTGGACATTAACCGGCCTGGAACAGTGCCCAATGCCAAGACACTCCGGTGAGTACCCCCTTTTCCTCCAGCCTGCCCATGCCTTTGCAGCGCCCCATGCCCAAGCCAGACACCCCTTTGTCTCTGTCTGCAGCTGCCCTGTGATGCTGGTGGTCGGAGATAACGCTCCTGCTGAGGATGGGGTGGTGAGTGAAGGAGTATGCTGACTGGGGCGGGGGAGGGGCGCAGCAGGAGTAGGGCGTGGTCATCGGCCTCTGACCAGCAGGGCCAATTCTTGACCGAGCCCTGGGAAGCCTCAGGGACAGGCACCCCACTTCCTCACCATCTTGCCATGTATCATTGCCTGGCACGGCCCCCATTCAGGTGAGGGAGGCCTGGAGACCAGGGGAGCAGGGTCCAGGGCCGGGCCACCTGATGGCCCCTCAGCACAGAAGCTCGGGCTCCAGGAGGGCCCGGGGCAGCCCTCAGTGCGCAGGAAGGTGTTGCAGGAGTAGGCGTGCGGGCTGTGCTGGCCAGCGTGACCCAGGCAGAGGGCCACAGGCCCCTCAGAAGGCGGCCCGGAGGGGCAGAAGCCAGAGCCCAGGTCCTGGCCTGTGTCTGCGCCCCGCTCTCATTCCTGGCCGGCAGCCTCCCAGCTCAGGGGCTAGAGCTGAGTGAGCCGCTGGGGCTCTCCCGCTCTGCTGCAGCTGGCGCCTTGTCCCCAGGTTGAGTGCAACTCCAAACTGGACCCGACCACCACGACCTTCCTGAAGGTGAGACCCTCCTCCCCCCGCCAGGGCAGGAGCAGGGTGGCATGTCTGCTCAGTGGAGCCTGGCTGTGTGAGGGCCAGGCAAAGTGTGGGGTGGCCCCTGCTTAGCTCACTCCCCTCTTCCCTACAGATGGCGGATTCCGGGGGGCTCCCCCAGGTCACACAGGTGAGAGTCTTCGCCCGCCCGCCCTTACCTAGCCTGGGGAAGGGAAAGCCTTCCCCGTGCCCCTGTTCCTAGGCAGCCAATCAAAGCAGTGCCTGTCCCTCCTTCCTGCAGCCCGGGAAGCTGACGGAAGCCTTCAAATACTTCCTGCAAGGCATGGGCTACAGTGAGTGCTCCTCCACCCTGCCCCTTCCCACAGACCGGTGGCGGGCAGCGGGGGCCGGCACACCTGTCAGGTGCTGCTGAGCGGGCTGCGGGCAGATGGGGTCTGTGTGGCTGGGGACTCGGATGCTGGATCCTTCTCACTCCATGGTCCCCACGCAGCCAGGGACACCCAAAGACTGCCAGGGCATCTCCGCCCACCTTGTAAATCGATCATCCCAGGCCACACCCAGCTCTCCTGGACCCTGGGGAGGCTTTGGGGCACCATTCTCATGGCATAGCTGGGCCTGTCAGGCTGGGGGCCTCTTCTCTCAGCCCTGGAGAACCAGGGCCCAGGCTGGGTCCAGCCGGGGAAGGCTGCCTGAAGGTGAGTCAGACACCACCCACCCCTTGCTGAGCCTACAGCACCTGAGAAGGCCTTGTCGCCTGGTGGTAGATGGCGCATCGGAAGAGTTGGAGTCTGGGGCCTGGAGAAGGCACATGGGGCCATCTGGGTGTTAGGAGAGCTGAAGGCCGCTGAACATGGGGGTGGCATTCTGAGGATCCTGGGGTAACAGGGCCTATCGGTAGCGCTGGCTCCCTGCCCGCTCCCCTCCAGACTTCCCCTTGTGCAAAGATGAGCCTCCCAGACTGTGCTTGTGAGCCCCCCAACACATACACACATGTGAATCTCCTTGACCCCTCTCTCCTACACACTTGGTTCCTACTGGAAGCAAACTTCCTCTCCCTGAATTTTTGTTCCCCTCAGACTTTAGCTGTGTCTCTCTGGGAGGACAGGCCTGTGGGGGAAGGCGGGGGGTGGTGGTGGGGGCACATCCAGGAATAGAACTTCCTCCTGCCCTCAGGGGCCTGCCAGCCTGTCTGTGCAGAAGTAGGGCAATGAAAGGCCAAGGCTGACAGTGAGACACAGCAGGAGCTCTGAGCCCCCAGCACGGGCGGTACCCGGTAAACATCTGGGGGACGGGTGGATGAACAGCATTTGTCAGGGGCTTGACAACCAACAGGCAGCCTAAGAGCTGGGAGGGATCTGGGAGGTTGCACAGGCCTCCCCGATTCTGTACATGGGGAGACTGAGACCCAGCAGAATGGTGAGGGGGCCCCTCAGTGCCCCAGCCCAGGCTGGAGAGCCAGGGGTGAGATAAGTGACCCTACCTTCTGCTGTCAGGGCTTCTAGGGCCAGGCTGAGATCAATGGGTGCTGTGGTCCCTTCTGTGGCTGCTGCTCGGCGGGTGGGCAGGAGTGGGCTTCCTGAGGCTTCTGGCCCTGCCCCAGCCCTCTGTGCCTGTTCTTTCATCTCATCTCTGGTCCATCCCAGCACCCTTGCCTCGCGGACCATGCTCCTCACCCATGTTCTATCTTCCCCCCGCCCACCCTTTTCCGGCTCTGTCTTCTCAGTTGCATACTTGAAGGACCGAAGGCTGAGTGGAGGAGCAGGTAGCCCCGTGCCCCCCCCGCCCCCCATGCATGGATACCTCCCGCCCCTCCCCAGCCGCCCGTGCTCCTTCCTTGCGCAGTGCTGAGCCAGGCCGCCTCCTGCTGTGGCTTGGAACCTTCCTGTGTCCTGCTCAACTCCGAAGCCCAAGAGTCGCTTGCACAGACCCTGAGCTACCTGGGCTCTGTCCCATTTCAGGGCTCTAGATTGGCTGGGTTTTAGAGCAGTCTTGCTTCTCAGCTGCCATGGGCCATGTGGCTTGCAGAGCTCAGGCAGGTGGAACTAGACCTTTTCAGAGGTTGAGCCCAGGCATGACCCTGGAAGCAGGGGTGCCCGGCCATGCCCGAGCCAGAGAGGTGGCCAGTTGAGTTCAAGAGGATTGGGTCTCGCTTGTGAAACTCTGAATAAAGGCAAGAATGGGATTTAGGGCAGTTTGAGGCCATCACACCTTGTCCTCCTTTATAGAAGTGCTAGTCTTCCTGTCCCACCATCCTCTTGAGGGAGGCATAGATGAAATAACATCTTATCTCTACACCAGCTCAAGGATGCCTGTTCTGGCCATCGCTCCGGCCTGCTGGCCTCTGTGACCCCCAGCCCCCACCCCATCGGCCCACTCAGTGTCACTGGCATTGCATGCCTCAGGCTTGACAGAGCAGATGCTAGAGGTCTGGCTTGGGAAAGGCCTCTGTGCTGTTGGAAGAACGGGCCTCGCTGGCCGCTTTGCTTGTGTGTCTTTCTCCTGCCTGCTGGCGCCCAGCCCTGCCTGCTGGCCCTCACACCTGATCCTGTCTCTGTCCACAGTGCCCTCAGCCAGCATGACCCGTCTTGCCCGCTCTCGCACCGCATCCCTTACCAGTGCCAGCTCAGTGGATGGCAGCCGCCCGCAGGCCTGTACCCACTCGGAGAGCAGCGAGGGGCTGGGCCAAGTCAACCACACCATGGAGGTGTCCTGTTGAAGCCCTGGGTCCCCTGAAGACGCCCACGTGCCCCTGCCCACATCAACATCCCACTGCCATCCTCGCACCGGCTCCTTTTTCCCTTTAGTTTATTTTTGTGAGGGCAAAGGGAAGGAGATGGGGTTGCTTCTCTTTTGTTTAAAAAGATGAGGGGATCCATTTTAAATGCTGCAGAAGTCTCCAGACGGTTTGAGGGGCTCGTTCTTCCCCACCCCCACCTCTCTCACCTTGTTCATTTGGCTTAGACCCCTCTTTTCCAACTCCCTCCTGTCAGGCACAGTCAGGGCGAAGGGGATCAGCTCAGGAAAGACTGGGAGCCCTTCTCTGGCCAGCATCCAGGGTAATATCCTGGATTACAGAAAGAGCATGGGATGATGACCTCTGTTTGAAGATGGGATGGGATTTTGAGGCGGTGGCTGCAGCGACACCAGGAGCATGGGCTCCAGCTCCGGCACTAAAGTGAGAATCAGGAGACAGCAGCAGGGAGCACTGGGAGGTGAGGGGCCCTGGAGCTCTGCAGGCCCCTTCGCTGCAGCTCCTCCCCTAAGCACAGGTTTCTGTCTTGTAGCACATGTGACAATCATCTGATCAGTAGCCACAAGGGGGCGCGCCTACCAGGCAGCTGTTTTGCTGGTGCTCTCAGGCAGGCAGGGGCTGAAGCTCCGGGTTTCTAAGAAAAACAGAACCTAAAGGACAGTGAGGGCAGAAACCCCACACACTCCACTACCTTCCAGCCCTGTCGCATTTCTGAGCCAAGGCCCTGACGCAGTAAGTCTCCTGGTTCTCCCATCTCCAGAGGGACCTGACTTGGGGGCCAAGGTTCAAGGCTGGGATAGCCAGTGAGGATTGCGTGCATCCCTGGGAACTCCGTGTTTGTCTACCTTTGGGAGCCAGCATGTGGCCAGAGGCAGCAGCGATGAAAGTCCCAATGAGCCCTTTTTTTGCCCCCCGGTTCCATGGAGGACAACCCAATCAGCAGTCAGGCCAAAGCCGCCAGAAACATGGTGTTTCTCGGGACAGTTATGATCAAGTTAAGCCAGCGTTTTACGTAGGCATCACTAAGTAAAGAGCGTTTATTTGGAAAGAAATGGTCCAAGGCAGCATGACTTCCGCGGGCCCCATCACTGTCTCAGCCTATTGGAGTGGGCTCCGGCCGAGGCTGGCTGGATCCTGGGGTGGGAGGTGAAGATTCCTGCAGTGAACAAGGGCCTGGTGGGGGAGAAAGGCTCTTCACGCCCCAGCCCCCTCCTGCCACCCAAAGCCCAGGACTGTGCCACATGCTTCCCTTCCACTTATCAGGTAGGCTCTCCTGGCGCAGACACCGGAAGCCATTTGTCTCAGAGCCTCAATCAACTGCTACAAACCCCAAAATGAGTAAAAAGAAGGCAGAGCTATGAAAAATGCAGGGCTGGGGGTAAAGTGTGTGGGAGGGGTGCTCTGAGGCTGCGAGGACACCTGCACCCACACTCCCTCTGCACATATCACCCCCTTCTATAATCTTAAGCCATTACGAAGACTGCTCTAGAGCCTGGTGGAGTGTTAGTCTGTCCCCAGTTTCTATTCACTCACGTGCTTCCTTTGAATATCAAATGTGACTGTTTGAAAAGCTGGTAGAATTAATCCCTCGTACTGTAGATTGCATTGCAAGTCTTGGATATTTTTTTTTTTTGCTGTGTTCTTTCAGATGAGATATCTATAAATATCTATACATTATATATGTATATTGGGTCCTCCTGCGTGTGGCTGTCCATTGGAGATTGTCTCTTGAGTCAAAGTGAACTTTTAATGGAATTTATTATTTTCCTTTCTGTACAGAGTGAAGAGACTAATTTTGTGTATTCTAGTGGCTGTCATGAGACTTGGAAATGACAAAATGAAAAAAAACCTTGTCAATGTAGAAAGTTAACTGTGCTGAAAAACTAATAAAGAAATTAAGAACTATCCGAGTATGGTGCTGTCATGCCCATCATGGGAAGCTTTTTTTTTTTAATTATATATATTTTTAATTAGCTTCAGGTGTACAACAAAGTGCAATAGTTATACCTTTTATCCCTCAAAGTGACAACCCCCCTCCCCCAATCCTCCCCTCCCACTCCTCCTCCCGTATCATACTATTTATTACAATTCCTTTGATTCCCTTCCACCATATAATCCACATCCTGTGACCGTCTATATATTCAACTACAGTTGGCATACAATATTATACAACATCAATTTCATATGAAAGACAGTTCGGGGAAGCTTTTGAATAGGCAGAATGGTGAGGCTGGTGCTGGGGTGTTGGTGGGGTGGTGCGTGCAGGGGGAGGGGAAGCGTTTCCAGGTCCATCTGTTTCCACTTCGTGTCCCCGTACATTCGTCTCCCAATCCTTACATTAATGTTATAGGATAGATATTATCTTAGTTTCACAGCTGAGGAAACAGCGTCAGGATAAGGGATTTGACCTAATAAGCCACGTTGGGAGCTGGTCTTAGCACTGACTTCAAAAACACATGTCTGTTGGGCCAGCCGAGTGGCGCGGTGGTTAAGCGCTGGCTTGGGACGCCAGCGCCCCGGTTCGAGTCCCGCATGTGAGGGCCAGTGACACTGTCCTCAAAAACAAACAAACAAAAAAACACCACATGTCTGTGACCTCTGCATTCACTGCCTCCTTTTCTTAAATTTAAGTTAAACATGGGGAAGTAAGTCAGCCATTTACCCAATAAACAGTGAGTCTGCTGTGTGTCAGCTAATAAAGCAAGTAAATAAAACTAAAGCCCACCACGTGCTGGGCAGCGGGGGTCTGTTCTAGTGCAGACGCACACGCCATTGTAATGGACGAAAAGCAGTCAAATGAGCATAGTTAACGGGGGGTCGAGGGCAAGAAGGCGGCCTGCACCCAGCTGGGTGCGCTCCCGGCCGCAGCCTCGCACCCAGAACCCGGATTTTGTCCTTCGCCCGGACTTGCACCCCGAGGTCTTAGCTGTCTTCCTGCACCCGACTGCACGTTTTATAAACCCAGTTGGGGACACCGGGACTCACAGAAGGATGTTCTCGGGAGGAATGACTTGACCAGGTGCAACTCCCCGCTCGCTTTTCGCCTGGACGCTGACGGCAGCTTCACGTGGATGGCGAGCGGGGCGGAGCCTGTAGGCCCCGCCCCGAGGCGTGGCCAGGACACCGGAAGCGCCCGCGAGCTCGGCAGACCGCCGCGGCCGCAAGCTTTGGGACTATGGCGACTCAGGCGAAGCGCGGGCGGGTAAGTGGCAGATGGCCGGCGCGGACCCCACCCCACTCCACAGCGCCTGGCGCTGCCTGGGCCGCAGTCCGTCCCGCGCGGGGCCCCTTCCCAGCCCCTCCCGCGGGCCCCCACCCCCACCCCGCGCCCTCGCCCTCGCCCTCGCTCTGCGCGCGCCGCCGTCTCCCCCGCCCCCAGCGGGCTTCCGGGGCGGGCCCCCTCCCCCACCCCGCGCCCTCGCTCTGCGCGCGCCGCCGTCTCCCCCGCCCCCAGCGGGCTTCCGGGGCGGGGCCTCCCCCTGCGGCCCTCGGGCCCCCTCCCCCACCCCGCGCCCTCGCTCTGCGCGCACCGCCGTCTCCCCCGCCCCCAGCGGGCTCCCGGGGCGGGGCCTCCCCACGTTGTCCGGTTGTCCCAGGTGGCGGGGCCTGTGGGCGGCGGCCACGCAGACCCGGTGGCCGGTTTCTTGAGCTGGTGCCGGAGCGTGGGGCTGGAGCTGAGCGCCAAGGTGAGCGGGGCGGGCTGGGGGGCGCGCCGGGGGGCGGGCGCCCGGCGGCTCTGACGCGCCGCCCCGCCCCCCGCCCAGGTGGCGGTGACCCGGCAGGGCACGGTGGCCGGCTACGGGCTGGTGGCCCAGGAGCGCGTGGAGCCCGGGGAGCTGCTGCTGGCGGTGCCGCGCGCCGCGCTCCTGTCGCAGCGCACCTGCTCCATCGGCGGCCTGCTGGAGCGAGGTGCGCCGCCGGCGGGGGGTGGGGGCGGGCCCGCCGGGATCGCGCGGCCGTGTCACCGCCCGTGTCGCCTCCGTCTCCCGCAGAGCGCGGCGCGCTGCAGAGCCCGTCGGGCTGGGTGCCGCTGCTGCTGGCGCTGCTGCACGAGCTGCAGGCCCCGGCCTCCCGCTGGAGCCCCTACTTCGCGCTCTGGCCGGAGCTGGGCCGTCTGGGGCACCCGATGTTCTGGTGAGAGGCGTGGTGGGGCGGGGGCGCCCTGCGGTGCCGGGCTGCCGAGCACGAGTCCCGCCCGGTAGGGGTTAGTAACGGGGGGCCCCTGCAGGCCCGCGGAGGAGCGCCGGCGGCTGCTGCAGGGCACGGGGGTGCCGGAGGCCGTGGACCGGGACCTGGCCAGCATCCGCCACGAGTTCTCGTCCATCGTGCTGCCCTTCATGGAAGCGCACCCCGATCTTTTCAGCCCCAGGGTTCGCTCCCCGGAACTCTACCACCAGCTGGTGGCCCTTGTGATGGCCTACAGGTCAGCGAGCAGAGCCCATAAGGGCCCTTTACTTTGGAACTGGGTTGAGGGACAGAGGGGACCCCATTCCCAGTCTGGACACTGGGCTTTAGCGAGACTCTCTGTGGCAGCTTTCAGGAGCCACTGGAGGAAGAGGAGGATGAGGAGCCCAACCCCCCTCTGATGGTGCCTGCTGCCGATTTACTAAACCACGTAGCCAATCACAATGCTAATTTGGAGTATTCCCCAGTGAGTGGGTCACTCCGGGTCTTTCTCTGATGTGCACGGATGGGGCATTTGATTCGCCCCAGTGCCTGACATGCATGCCCTGGGCTCCGTCCTCTTCTCACACTAAAAAGGATAGGGGAGGTTAGTTAGGCCGCCTACGTGTCTTCATTTGCTCGTATCTGTGACATGGTTTGAACACAAAACATCTCCAAGCCCTCAAAGCAAGTTGTGGTCAATCCTCGGATGAACTTTGCTACCACCATTTACTTGGTGTTGAGAGGTGGGCTGCTCTGTGGAGCCCAGGGAGCCAAAACTGGCAGGGCCTGTGGGTAGACCAGAGGTTGAAGGTGATACCAGGGCAGTGTGTCCTATCGATTCTATTTGCTAGGGGAAAGTTGGAAGAGATTCAACTTTATGGGATTAAAAATTAGGAAGTGGCTGTTATTTAAACCTTGGCCTCTATTTGCTTTTCCTACTTCAATCTGGGTTTTGTTTTTCAAAAGCTAGCAGTTTTGTGTTTTTTTTTTGCGGGCAGTGTCACTGGTCCTCACATGTGGGACCCGAACCGGGGCCGCCGGCCTCCCAAGCCAGCGCCCAACAACCACGCCACTCTGCCGGCCCTAAATGCTAGCAGCTTTTTAAGTGCTGAAAAATGCCTCCGCGATTAACCTAAACTAAAAACAGTAAGGCTGACCTTTGACCTTTGTAAGCTTCACTCCTTTTACAGTACAGGAAATTAATCAGAACTCACAGTAGACTGTTAGGATGGCACAGCGTCAGTCCCACTGTTGAACTATACCTGCTGGAGGCTTTTCCTAAGAGGGAGGTAGTCTCCATGGGGCTGGCCTGGGAAGGGCCAGCCTTGGTCCCACCTTCTCCCTTCCATTCCAGAATTGTCTTCGGATGGTGGCTACTCAGCCCATTCCTAAAGGCCATGAGATTTTCAACACTTATGGGCAAATGGCTAATTGGCAACTGATTCATATGTACGGTTTTGTTGAACCATATCCTGACAACACAGATGACACCGCTGACATTCAAATGGTGACAGTTCGTGAAGCAGCATTACAGGGTGAGTGTCAGGTTAACTCAATCTTTGACACTGGTGGGATGTGCCTCTGTCCCTGCCCCAGGTGCCCTGCTAAATAACAATTGTCGGTTGCCTCTTTTTTGTAGACCTCGGTGCTAGACAAAGAAGAAGTGAGCTCTAGGGTATAGACTTATCACACTATTTCTGTCTACAGGAACAAAAGCTGAAGCTGAAAGGCTCCTGCTCTATGAGCGCTGGGATTACTTATGCAAACTGGAGATGGTAGGGGAAGAGGGAGCCTTTGTGATAGGGCAGGAAGAAGTGCTGACTGAAGAGGAACTGACCACCACACTCAAGGTACAGGGCTGAGAATGGCCTTTTAATACTGGAAATAACTTAAGTTTTCAAAGCTAGGAGAGAGAGGACACGTAAATGCTGCTAGACAGGTTGGCTTCTCCAAATCAATTTCAGAAATATACAAGCAGTATATTTACTAGGCCCATGGTTGCTTTTAGGTACTGTGCATGCCTGCTGAGGAGTTCAGAGAGTTTAAAGACCAAGATGGATGGGGAAATGATGAAAAGGAAGAGGACAGCCTGACAATGAGAAATATCCCCAAGCTCAAAGAATCATGGAGACAGCTTCTTCGGGACAGTGTTTTGTTGACCCTGAAAACCTATGCCACAGACTTAAAAGCTGAGCAAGATTTACTCAGTAACAAGGCAGGCTATGCGAAACTCAGCTGGAGGGAACAGCAGGCCTTACAGGTTCGTTATGGTCAGAAGATGATCTTGCACCAGTTGTTGGAACTGACAGGGTAGCTCAGGTTTCCTGTTGGCTTGAAGAAATTCATCCATGAGAAGAACTTGAAACTGATACTCACTGATGCTTTAAAAGGAAGAAAATTTGGATTCTTTCCTTTTTAATACCAGTGGGAAAGGAGCAAAGATGTGCTAGGATTAACTCTGAATTAAGGGTGACATGTTTAAGGATTGGGAACCACTGGTAATTGTCACGAAGACCAATACATTTATTTCATAGCTGTTTCGTTCTCAGTTTGAATCAAAGTTAGGAAAAATGGGGTTGTGATAGTAATAGGTCTTGTTGTAGTCTAGCATTTAGTAACATGGACTTGGCCAGCAGACCTGGTTAAAGCCTGCGTCTATTCTGAGTAAGTCACTTTACCTTTTTAAAAAGACTTATTTCCTTTTAGAGGATTTAATAAGCTATGTCACTGGCACTCAGAGCAATTAATTCCTCAGCAGTCTAAAGTTTGGTCTAAAGTGGACAGCTAAAGGTAAAGTGTATATTATAAGTAGGATACGTTTTTCTTTTAAAAATTAACATCAAAACAGCATGAAGGTAAAGGATATTTAAATGGGCATTTCGTAATTATTTAACCTTAGAAATCCACTCCATAAATTTGCAGCTATTGAACAAGAAGAAATCACCTTTTTTGCTTGTTTAAACTTGCCAGACCATTAGTGAAGATCTACCATTCAGGAGAAGCTGGTGTTTCCCAAAGGCCTGGGCTTTGTAAGGGTGGGTGTCCACTTTGTCCTCACCACCAGCACTGGCTGCTGCTCCCGAGGAAGGCACAGTGTAGTCGCGTGGGTGTCATGACTTTAATATTTGACTATAGTCTATACACACATACATGAAGTAGGGGAGCTAAAGCCCAGGAACTTTATATATAAAGGCTACAAAATACAACATATGGACCAATACATTTACAAAACATTCGAAATCCAAAAGGGGCTGTATTGGTCCTTTTGACTTTTTGTTGTTCGTCTTAGCCTGGGATAATGGGGGTGGGGGAGCAATCCATACTATTTGGTTCCCTTTCCTGATACTGTACTAGAATAGGAGAGAGACAGGTGCACTTTAGGTCTGGTCTGGTTTCCCTTTCTAAAACATGCTGTCCCTCACTGGGCCCAAGCAGTACGTTCTCCAGGAGAAATGAGAAAACCGTCTCCAGCAGTGAGTTTCAGATTTGGGGAAGAGGCAAAACAAAAATCCATGGGATTGCAATTGTGAGCTCTTACCAGGTTCTCTGGAATACCAAATCCTAGCGCACCCACACTTTTAACAACTTTTTGTGATTTTTCAGGGTCCCCAGTCCACATTAAAAAAGTTACATAAACATTTAAACTGGCTTTTTTGCTTTTCTTTGCGACACCGAGAATTCAAGAAGACATGGAGCTATGTCCATAGACAAGTACATGGCATCAGCAGCCTCTTCAATGACAAGCTGGGCAGGTACTAGGTTATCTACTTGCCATGGACACATTTTGCACACACCCAAGAAGTTCCAGACAAAGGTTTTCTCTGTCATATATTTACACAAGTTCAAAATGATATTCACAGCATCTTCTAAATTTTGGCCAAAAGTCAAAAAATGCATTTAAACTTTGGAACGTGCCCACATAGACAGGAACCTGCCCCAAACAGTAATTGGGGCAGATACCCAAGAACCAAAGGGCTGGGAAAGTCAGGAAGAGCTGAACGGGTCTCAGCTAATTTATGAACCTGGGACATCCGGGCTGACACTTTTACAGCAGAGATGAAGTTCCCATTTAACTGGCACCTGTCCCTTCCATTACTTGCTGCGCCTGCTTCTGTCCCATGCAGCACTGTGCAACCGACTGGAATAATCTAAAGAAGGGAGACAGTTATAAGTTCGTGAGACAAGTTCAGGCCCAGTAGTACCTTGTGTCACATTAGCTTTGGCAACTACTGCCCTTTTAATCAGTACCCCACACACACCCCAAAGCCATCAAATGATCATTTTCATGTCTCATTCTTAGACAATTTTTTAAAAAAATTACTTTTAACTTACTTTTCAATTTCTGGGGCACAGTGTACAAACTCATGGTTCCAGAACTTAAAAGCTGGATTTTTAATCAGCTCAATGAAGGTAATAAGAAGACCCCAAGGATGTGGCCTATTTACAATCAACCGTTCCAGGAGAACCCTGGAGAAAGGGAGAAGTTAATTCACAGATAAATATACAAATTCATGACCACTTCAACTTTTTTCCCTAACTCTTCTCCCTCATTAAACTACATGCAAAATTTGTTAGCTTTACTCAAGTGGATTAATCTCTATACTCTATATAGCATAGTTAATACAGGTGGATTCTAGAATTAGAAAACCTGGGTTTGAACCCCTCTTCCTATTACTGAGCCTAGAAGATTAAGTTAAAGGTATAATAAATCAAGGACATTATCAGATCACATGGTGCAACAAATACTAGTACATGTATAAAATGGTGTAATTTTTCTGAACAGCAGTTAGTGCTGGCTTAAATATTCATATCCAAAGGAATACCATTATCTAATACCCACAAACTACTGCTACGAGGTGAAAGAGCAAGTTTAAGAAGTCGGGTCCAGTTTTTAAAGTAATCTCCAATGTTGAATGAACATAGTCCAAGCAATCTACAACAGATTCCTAGCTATCGTTAGGAAAACACAAGTATAATTCCTGTTATTTCTCAAAATCTTTCAAGCTATAGAGTTAATGAAGAAAAGGACAAGCTCTTTAACATGGATTTTAATAGGCCTGTGTGATTCAGGACTCTGGTTAAAAATGTGCCACCATCTGAAAGAAACTCCTGACCTTAAAATGTTGGTGCCTTTTGTTGAAAACCACTTTTTATGATTATGATTTCTAATTTTCTACTTGAGATTTTTTTGTGACCATAAAATAAGGGCAGAAACCATATCCATACTGCTGACAATTATATCTTACATTTAACACGTGCACAAGATGCTCAATAACACTGAATGCATAGAAAAAAATACTCAATTTGTTAACAAAGGGGAAACAACTTAGAAGCACCTGAAAAACAAACCTCTCTTACCTTGTGATCTGTTCTTGGATAGCTTCAGTGTTGGCCTCTGCAAAAAGGTAGAGCATAGTGCAGCTGAAGTAGTGAGTGTGACTATTTGGGTACCGCAGCTGATTTGCAATTGCATTCAAGAAGAGATACCGACCTGGAAGAAAACTTAGTGAGGACTTGCTCTGTAAAGCCACCATGAAAAGACAAATCATTCTTGACTAGCTAGGGTTTGGATTTCTGATACAGGCTTTCAACTTATCCTGTGGTTTTGAGGTCCCCAAGAGTTTTGATTTCTGTGAGTTTTAGTATTCTACATTAAAATTTTCTAAAAATTAAAAATTTATAAAAACAACAGATCTACAGCACATTAATATGTTAAAAGTATCTCCCCAAAAAACTTGGTGACTTGTTTCTGCCCATGTGTTCAATCTGTTTATGAATGCAAAAAGAAAAAGTTTGTATTATTATGAACACAGTTTTGACCTCATGGCTCTTCTAAAAGACCTTGGGAACTCCCCCAAGGGTTTTCAGAACACACTTTGAGAACCACTAGTTTAAACTATATTGGAATAAATATCTACTTTGTTAACTGGGTTTGCCTGTCTGCCTCTGCTTGATATGACTCACGTTTATAAGGCTCTCACAGTGAGCTTTTAACATGTCCCTAAAGGCTACCATCCCTTTTCTGCTGGGCTCTGGTCATAGTGGTATTCAATTGTGTTAAATCTTAATTTTAAGCTATTTCAAATCCCTTCTACAAATAGGCAAGCAGTGTGTGTGTGTGTGTGTGTGTTCAAAATTAGCCTCAGGCCTGCCGAGTGGCGCCTTGGTTAAGAGCTGGCTTGGGACACCAGCGGCCCCGGTTCAGATCCCACACATGAGGGCCAGTGACACTGCCCTCTACAGCTAAGATGGTGAACAACAGCTCCACTTGGAGCTGGGCTGTGTGAGTCCCCGGGACGGCACAGCTACAGCCCCTGCTGCAGTGAGTTGCCATAGGCTAGAGAGAGTGGCTGGCAACTGGTGTGAGCTGCCAAGAGCTGCTGTGAGTGGCCGTCCAGAGGCTGACGACCTATCGGCCTCACCCTAGAAGAGTGCAATGATGATACCAACATGGGCCAGTGAAGCAATGTCCTCCACAGCTAGACTGAACAACAAAAGAACTTATCTGTTCTCCTCCCCCAATAAAATCTTTTAAAAAAAAAAGATTAGCCTCTCAAGAATCCATAGTAGAGTTAAAAAGTAGGCATCCTTCTGGCTAAAATGAGGACTGTATAGTTGGTTAGCACCTATGATGGTCTTGATTACATAGAAACATAAAACATCAAAAGAAATGTAATTCAGCCAGGCAGCACGCAACCTAGAATAGGAATTACACTGTGAACTTGCAAAGCAAGGAGGGAAAAGTCCCCATTCATTAGAGTTTACACACCTAATATTAACATGTTGCCTGCCAAACAGGCACCAACAAGTGCTGGGGAAAAGGCTGGCTAACAAAGCAATGTAACAAGCTGATTTTTAAAGAGAGGCTAGTAAAAGGAACACGATCATTTTCATAAAACAATACTGCAGTCATACAAATAGTAACTGATATAGTAAGGATTCTGGATGATTCTTTTATGCTTTTCTGTGTTTTCTACATTGTGCAGATACTATCCAATTAAAATCATCAGCCAGACCCATAAACTGCCAGAACACTGTTTCTCCACTGTGGCTTATTAACATATTTTTATGATTAGACTGGGGCAAAAGTGCAGAGAACTTGACGGAGGACTGGCTGGCTTCACTCACCTTCGGTGTCCAAATCCACGGCCAGGTTCTGGAATATGTCCATGTGAGCCGAGTGGGTGATCGTGCTCATTGAAGGTGTGCTGCCCTTGTTGTGGATGTGTGCAATGGCCTGAGTCCCCACATAGAGCACCAGTGCATTGATGAGCTGGAGGTTGTAGCGATTGCCAGGCTCATTGGATACCTAAATGAACAAAACAGAAAGCTCCTGACTTATTCTCAGAGGACTGATTCAGGCACCAGTATCTCTAACTCCTTTTTGTGCCTTCACAGAAAAGTTGGACTGCTCTCAACATTCTTTAAGATTTGAATTTTAGAAATTTTCCTGAGTTTGTTGAAGTTATTTAATACACACCTGCCCAAGAATGGTAGTTGTGTCAACAACAAACATCATTTCCCTTAAGAAGCCAAAGCTTTACCAGGTACCAGCACAAAAGCATACCTTAATTAGGAAGTGCAAGTATGCACTATCTCAATTATAAAAAAGATTTGGAGAGGGAAAAAGTTGTGGTTCCTTGGTGAGGAAAGACTGGAAAGGTAAAACAACTTCATGTCATTTTCTATACAGCAAATCAAACCATTTCTTTAGAAAAATCTTGGGAGTACTAACAGGAAATGATTATCAGCAGTATATTCTTACAGGAAATCAGTTCATTCCCTGGTCACCTCTTCCAAGGTTACTAAGCTTTGTGTCACTAGTAAGACAAACTAGTAAAATGTATAAGCAGTTAATCTCATCCAACCATTAGAAATGACAGTATATTTTAAAGTGTTTTAATCAGGTTGAAAAGACTTAACTCCCAAACAGGTCACACACAGGACTGAGCATGGAAAAGAGCTTTCTATGAAAGACACAGCTGAGAGTTATGCCAAATCAATTAACCTGTAGGTTGCTGCGCAGATCAGATAGAAAAGTGACCGGTGATCGAGTTTTAAGATAGGAATCCAAATCCTTTTTGAACTGAGGTGGCATCACTCCAGTAAAATTGGTAAGAATCCGGGGTGCAATGTTAATTTCACTCAACATATCCACCTGCCACAAACGAATACAAGAATCACAACCAGAAGCATTTGTAGGAGCTAACAGCAAATTGTATCTATGCTATCAAGTGGTAGAATTATTTTTCTAAAACTACACATTATAGATGTCTTAAACAATGGAGCTGCTACTTTTCTCAATCTTTAGTCTAAAGAGTTTGTACACAAAAGGACAGTAATCTCTCATTTAATGATATCTCTATAAAATAAGGCAGGTTTAGGTACTTTTGTGAAGAGGTGTCTAATGTGCACTACTAACCATTCTTTTCCTGAACTTGGACTTAAAAATATGATTCCATAAAGAGATTCCTCACTCACCAAGAGCCCTAAGCTTGGAAATATCATATTTACTACTTTTAAAAACATTCATGTGAAAGAAAAAAAAATACATAAAAATTACAGTACCCATGTCAGGTATGATTTTTAAGTGGTCCCTTTTCTCCAACAATTTAAACAAAACACACAAGCACACACATATAAAACACCTGTGAAAAGTGGGCATTACAGAGTTCTTTTTCTGCAATTCTGTGCCATTGGAGCTGCCTAGCAAATGATTGGCCTGACACCTAGGTTAAGGTTCTGTGAATATAGCTAAATTGAATATCAAAATTAATTGGGAACCAATATTGAGCAACAAAATCATCCTAAAGGCTAAATAACATGACTGCTTCCCCCAGACAGCACCCTTACCTAACAACTTTTAAATGTGAATGCTGGGGAGAGGAGGGTTAAATAGACCACATACCAGAGAAAGGACTAAACTATTAGGACATAACTTTCTTTTCCTTGAACTGTTTTAAACTTTACCTTCAGATTAGGAGTAAATGGGTCTGGGAGCCTCATGTTTCTTGGGAAGGCACTCAGGATCAGATTTCTTAGCTGAATACAATTAGGTGGGATCACATCACAGAATCCATAATGGTAATCACAAAGGAACTCAGGGAAATCATGCAAAAGAACCAATAGCACTCTTAAAGTGCCCTGTTTTTTTAAAAAGAGAAAAACATTGGCTGATTCCACACTAAGTAATAAAACGGGAGTAACATTTTTACTATTATGAATTTAACTCAAGTAAAAAAGGCAAAAAATATACTTCAATAACAGGGCTACAGGCTTTAATCAACACAGTAACATCACAAGAGATTTATCAAAATATTTACATCTGCAAATCAGGAAAAACTAGGTATCAGTTTATAACCTTAAATACATAAGCTAGAATATGTTAGGAAAAAACAAACAAAAATAAAAACAATGAAATAAGCTTTTCTTCAGAAATTGGAAAAAAAAACAGCTCATGAAAACCAAAGAAAGAGCAAAAATCAATTTTTTTTAAATAAGTACTGAAGTGTGTGTGGGAAGCAATCAAAGTTAGAAGTTGGGGGCCGGCCGAGTGGCGCATTGGTTAAGCGCTGGTTTTGGGATGCCAGCAGCCCCGGTTCGGATCCCACATAAGGGCCAGTGACACTGCCCTCTACAGCTAACAACAGCTCCACATGAAGCTGGGCTGTGCGAGCCCTGGTGATGGTGTGGGCTGCAGCCCCTGCTGCAGTGGGCTGCCATAGGCTACAGTGAGTGGCCCGCAGCCAGCGTGAGCGGCTGGCAGCCAAGCGTGAGCTGCCAATAGCCGCGGTGAGCGACATCCAGAGGCCAGCGACCGATCTGCCTCATCCGGGAAGAGCGCAATGACGATACCAACAGTGAAGCAACAGCCTCCACAACTAAACTGAAGAACAAAAAGACAGCAACTTGTCTGTTCCCCTTCCCCGATTCCCCAACGCTGTTCCCCTCCACCAATTCCCCAATAAAATCTTTAAAAAAAAAAAAAAAAAAAAAAGTTAGAAGTTGGTTTTTTGAAAAGGTTAATAATAAAGCCTACCAAGGCTCACACAGAAAAATACAATGCCAACATCAGGAGTGCAAACAGATCATCACTACAGATCCTACAGGCATGAAAAATATTGGCGACAATTTTATGCTAGTAAATCTGACAATTCAGATAAAATACACAAATTGAAAACTACAATTAATGAAACCCAAACAATAAAAAAGAAAATCTGAATAGTCTAACAAAGAAGTTAAATTTGTTAAAAGCCTACCACAAAAAAACTCCAGGCCTCAATGGCTTTATTGGCAAATCTTTACAAATATTTAAGAAAACATTAACACCATTTTCATATAAAAATAGAGAATATTTTCTAACTCTCCATACCACTGATACCAAAACTTGATATGAAAATTATACAAAAATCCTAAATATCAGAAATAGATATTAGTCCTATTATCATGACCAAATGGTCCTGGAATGCAGTGGTGGTTTAAGCATTTAAAAATTAATCAATTTACAATACTAACAGAAAACATTCAATAAAATACACATTTAATGATTTTAGAAAGTCTCAGCAAACTAAGACTAGAAAGGCATTTCCTTAATCAGATAATGCTATCTACAAAACTATAGATTTAAAAAAACATTATAGGGCTGGCAGAGTGGCGCAATGGTTAAGCGCTGGCTTCGGAAGCCAGCGGCCCCGGTTCGGGGCCCACATATGAGGGCCAGTGACACTGCCCTCTGAAAAAACAAAAAACATTATCCTTATTGGTGAATTACTGAAAGCATTTCCTAAGAGCATTAATGAAATAAGCATGCCATTATCACTATCTTTTATTCCCCAATGTCCTGGAGTTACCGGCCAATGCAGTAAGAAGAAAAGCAAATAAAACTCCTGTTAAAGGTTCACAAAATGATTGTGTATATAGAATACACCCCTCCCTGCCAAATATACAGATAAACTCTCAGAAAAAGTAAATTTAGCAAGCTGGCTGGAGACAAGACCAATACACAAAATCAATTTTATTTCTATATGCCACCAACAAATACGAAATGAAAATTTTTAAGATTATTGTTTATAACTTCAGAAAAACCATCAGGGCCGGCCGAGTGGCGCATTGGTTAAGCGCTGGTTTTGGGATGCCAGCGGCCCCGGTTCGGATCCCACATGAGGGCCAGTGACACTGCCCTCTACAGCTAACAACAGCTCCACCTGGAGCTGGGCTGTGCGAGCCCCGGTGATGGTGTGGGCTGCAGTCCCTGCTGCAGTGGGCTGCCATAGGCTACAGTGAGTGGCCCGCAGCCAGCGTGAGCAGCTGGCAGCCAGCATGAGCTGCCAATAGCCGCGATGAGCGACATCCAGAGGCCAGCAACCGATCTGCCTCATCCGGGAAGAGCGCAATGACGATACCAACAGTGAAGCAACATCCTCCGCAACTAAACTGAAGAACAAAAAAGACAGCAACTTGTCTGTTCCCCTTCCCCGATTCCCCAACGCTGTTCCCCTCCGCCAATTCCCCAATAAAATCTTAAAAAAAAAAAAAAAAAAAAAAAAAAAAAAAAAAAAGAAAAACCATCAAATATGTAGGACTAAGTCTAAGGAAAGATATTCAACACCTCTATGCTAAAAACTACAAAGCACTCCAGAGTAAAATTAAAGACCTAACTCTTGGGCCAGCCGAGTGGCGCATTCGTTGAGAACTGGCTTGGGATGCCAGCAGCCCCGGTTCCCATCCCACATAAGAGGGCCAGTGACACTGCCCTCTACAGCTAACAACAGCTCCACCTGGAGCTGGGCTGTGCGAGCCCCGGCGACGGTGTAGGCTGCAGCCCCTGCAGTGGGCTGCCATAGACTGCAGTGAGTGGCCAGCAGACAGCGTGAGCGGCCTATAGCCGCGGTGAGCGACTGATCGCAATGATGACACCAACATGGGCCAGTGAAACAACATCCTCCGCAACTAGACTGAAGAACAAAAGGACACCAACTTATCTGTTCCCCTTCCCTGGTTCCCCAAAGCTGTTCCCCTCCTCCAATGCCCAAATAAAAAAAATTAAAAAAAAAAAAAAAAAAAAAAAAAAAGAATTGGCTTAGAGCGCGTGCTCTGAGCAATAATAGGGCCGTGGTTTGATTCCTACATGGGCCAGTGAACGCTGCGCCCCAACTGAGCTGTCGCTGAGCTGCCAACAGATGGCAGGATGGCTCAACTGTTGTAAAAACAAGATTGCCAGTTCAATGATGGGCTGCGCCCACCCACAACTAAAGATTGAACACAGCACCCTGAGCTTAGAGGCCACAAGTTGCCAACTGGAAGCCACATGGCAACTGGCGCCCTCCTCGAGGAAGAACAACTTGGCTGGTCCCCTCCCCCAATTCCCCAATAAAATTGTAAAACAAAACAAAAAAAGCACCTAACTCAATGGACATATACATGTTCATGGATTGAAAGGCTCAATATTAAGATGTCTGTTCTCCCACATGAGGGCCAGTGACACTACCCTCAAAAAAAGAAAAAAAAAAAAAGAAAAGATGTCTGTTCTCTCCAAATTGATCTACGGATTCAGTACAATCTCAATATAAATCCCAGCATGTTTTTATTTTATTTTATTTTTGAGGGCACTGTCACTGGCCCTCATATGTGTGACCCAAACCAGGGCCACTGGCTTCCCAAGCCAGCGCGTAATCACCACGCCACTCGGCTGGCCCATCCCAGCATGTTTTTAGAGGTGAAGCTGATTGCAAAGCTTTTAGGGGACTGCAAAATGGTACAAAACAGCCAAAATAATGTTAAAAGAGAGCAAAGCTGGAGAGTACTTGTACTGGCCTAAGAATAGATCAACTAGAGAATTATCCATAAATAGGTGGTCAATTATTTTAATCCAGGTTATATTCAATAGAAAATGAAGGACTTAACAAATGGAGCTGAAAAGCCTTATGTATGTATTGTGGTTGGGGGAGGAGGTATAAGAAAGTGGGAGGAAATGTGTCTCACCATACATAAAAATCAGTTTTAGATATATGGCTTCTTGGGAGGTGGCAGGGCGCCCACAAAACAGAATGCAACTTGGGACTGGCCAATTTTTTACACAAGACACAAAAAGCATTTAGTAAGAATAAAAAATTGATAAATTTCACGTTAAAATTTAAAACATCCTTTCCTCAATAGAGTGAAGTGTAAAGACAAGCCACAAGAGCGTGAGATGTTTATAAATGTATCAACAAAGGGCTTACATCCAGCATATATAAAGAATTCCTATCAAAAATAAGAAAAATGGGGCTGGCCGAGTGGCGCAGTGGTTAAGCACTGGCCTGGGAAACCAGCGGCCCAGGTTCGGATCCCACATATGAGGACCAGTGACACAGCCCTCAAAAAAAAGAAAAAAAAAGAAAAAGAAAAATGCAGATAACCCAAATAGAAATATGGGCATAAAACAAGAATAAGAACATCACAAAAAGGAGGATATCCAAATGGCCAATCTATACATAAAAACCTCATTAAGAAATCAAGGAAATACAAATTAAAGCCACAATGAGATCCTACTGTACAACTGCCAAAAAATGGCTAAAATGAAAAAACAGACAATACCAGGTATGAAAAGGGTGTGAAAAAAATAATAACTATAAGTGCCACTAGAAGAATTAACTGGTATCACATTTTGTTAAGACTGGTAATATCTACTGAAGTGGAACATATGAATACCCTATGATCAAGTGTTGGTTATGCAAGTATGTTTGATTTTTGTACTTTTCTAAATATGCTATACTTCAAAAGCTTACTAACAAGACAGGTATTAGCCCTCATATTTCCAGTTCAAAGTAGTATTTTTTTAACTGTTTCAGTTTTAATTATTTTTATTTATAATTCCAAATTAATTACCTTGTAGAGGATTTGCATAGGTTTGGTGAGTTCCACATTTCTAAGGAAAGGTGCTAAATATTTGAATAAATCAATCAGTAGCTGTGCATACATAGGCCATCCCTGAAAGAAAGAAATGTACATGAGTCATATTCAGCTGCTATTCACCACCAAAAAAGTTACGCAAGCAGCTACATTGTGACTTCATAAATATAACTAGAATACTGACATAAGTACCTCTCAAAGACTCACTGGAATTAAAAAGGAACACGCATAATTACGGAGATAGTGGGAAATGATATTTGAAACAAACTGGCTCCAGAAATTCCAAGACATACAGGTCCTTGTGCCTGTGCCAAAATTTAAAGAACAGGAGGAGGGAAACTTAAGGCAATTTCAGACAGACACAAAACACTTAGCCAACTCTCTGAGAAACTGGCAACTAGATCTGTTTTCTTAATTCCTTCTTTTAAGTAAATCCTGGGTCTCCACCCTGTCTTTTCCCACTCCCAACTCCTCGGTTCCAGCCTGCTAACCACCCCCCAATTATAATAATTAATTATGTTCATTCTTGGGTAATTTTATTCAATGCATTGTGTTGCTCCTCATGCAATGCACTTCTCCACCAAACAAAGCTAACTCCATTTAAGGATTGTTTCACTTTCTTTTTTGCAAAACACATTGTATAGTCACATTTTCTTCTGACCTGAAAAGGCAAATTAAGGGTATTTTCTTCAGTGGTCATTTGTCATTTAATTCCAAGATAGACAGGAGAGAAACTTCTTATGTTAACTGTGTTTGTTCTTAATTACACTAATTACTCTACAGAAACTTGGTCCTAATTTCTTCAAGTACAGTGACCAGTGATCCTCAACCTTGAGTGTGAGAGCCTTTAGCATTTAGAGTGGGAAACTGTAAACCTGGAGGCTCCAGAGCTCCATTACCCAGAGTTTTATATACATGTCTACAGAGGTGGGCTAAGCTTTCAACTTTTTTTAAAAAGCCCTTAAGAGACTGACACAGGCAGCACACAACAGACTTGGAGAAGCAATACCCTAATCACTGAGGAATGGATCAGGCAGAGGAGAGGCAGTCAAGTACTTGTTAAGCCTCTCTCCATGACTTGATTCCATGTTCAATGGAAGAATTCCCAACTAAGCCTGGAAGAAGTATAATTACTATTAAGTGACTAATAGTGCTAAGAAGCCCCAGGTAGTTACAGTCTTCATCTGTAGGAGATAAACTGCAGCCACACCTTCTGCTGTGGCGTATGTGCCAGCATTCTTGCAATAAATATCCGATGGGAGATCAGTTCAAGCCAGGCATACACAAAGCCAGGAGCTTTGGTAGGCCTCAAGATGTGGAATGTATTGCTGAAAGAAGAAAACCTTTATCAGGAGCACAGTCTAACAAATATAGTGAACACATGAATATAAGTAAGTAGACAACATGCAAGCTATGTTATGAATAAATATGCCTAAAATCCGTAAGAGTTGTACTTCTCAAATTTTGCTACATTAAAACAGCAATCTTGGGCCGGCCGAGTGGCTCAGTTGGTTAAGAGCTCGCTCAAGAGTGCGAGCTGAGCTCTGAGCAACAGCGGTTCGATGCCAGCCCGAGCTGAGTTGCCATTGAGCGGCCAACAGTTGGCAAGATGGCTCAGCTAAAACAAACAAAACAAAACAAAACAAAACAACCAGCAATCTTTACAGGGAAATCTATTAAATTCAACATTACTTACCAGAAAGCTGTAAGTGTCTGGAAATTAATGGTTTCCAAAACATGCTCAGGTGCATTGAGTTCCAAGAGCAGCATGATAAAAATCCGATGGTAGGGAAGCTGCTGAAACTCACTTTGCCGAACGTCATGGTCCTGTAGGAGAACGCCCACCACTATACCAAGGACCTAAGGAGCACACAGATTACGGCTTGTAAATCACGAAGAGAATTCACTTACCACTCTCTAGTCATGCTTTTTTACCTTGCATTCTTAAGCTCTGCATTAGAGGAAAGGATATATACCATTTGAATACAAAATTATATGCTGACAGCCAAAGGGGCCTACCATACATTGATTTCATTTGCAGTTTTGTGTGTTTTCTTTGAATTTCAATGTCCTCAACCAGACATGTATACTTTCTACAGATGCCCAGTGGTTTTACTAAACTCTAGAAATCAACATGGTACATCATATTTTATCATGTTAACACAGCCTGACGACCTAATTTTTCTGGTCAATTTTTCTGACATGAAGTTGACAAGAGGCGAACAGTTCATACTTCTCTTGTCATTTAGTAGATGGGGGGGGGGGCGGCTAAGGAAGCTGTTAGGCTACAGAAATGTCTCATACAAACTGTCTCGTATTCCACTTGATTTTCCCATTTAACTGTGAGGTATATGATAACTTATTTGTAATTACCCAAGACCAAACTCTTAAGTTTATTTTTGCGCTATTTTAGTATTCAAATTTCCAAGAATTCCACTGTAAATCAGAAGAAAACTGTACTTTGTTCCTCTGCAGAAAAATCAAGACAAAGACTGTAATGTCACTCATGGTGTTTGAGTTGCCAATCTCTTACTAGTGAACATTATCTAGCCACCCCATACAGTGATTCTGTGTATAAGGACAAATCTCATACTACCTTCTAGCACGGTCATTACCAAACATTAACATGCTGAAATGCATTGTGCTTTGGGGTTGGGTTCTTTTAGTTAAGGCACCATACTCTTCTAAAATTCTGTGATTAAGGGCCGCCTGAGTGGCGCGGTGGTTAAGCGCTGGCCTTGGAAGCCAGCGGCCCCGGTTCGGTCCCACATATAAGGGCCAGTGACACTGCCCTCAAAATAAATAAATAAATAAATAAAATTCTGTGATTGTGTTTATATATTATCTATGAATTTAATTTCAATCCAGCAAGGAGGATGTTAACAAAATCTTTTGGGGGAGGGGTTGGGTAGGGCCCTTACGGTTTAGAACCACTGGTGCAGTGTACCAAGACTAAGGCAAGAAAGGATGTCAGACCTTGTTCAGCAGATTAATCTTTGTGACAGTGTTGGTGGCCTCCCCTGAGTGCTTCACTAGCAGTGCAATGAGTCGGACAAAGGCATCCAAGTTGTGATAGCACTTGGCTCGGATCATGGTGGGATTAGCAGCAGGATTGTGCTGCTGCTCTGCCTGAGCACGGTAACTGATTTCAACACACATTTCAGTACACAGACGAAAGAACCTTGTAATGAGGTCATCAGTCTTCAGGATTCCTTGCTGGTGCATCTACCAAGGGAACAAAAGTATATAAAGACACAATGAGATAATATACACAGATCAACTGTTTCATGTTTAAGAAATATTCTCTCATTTATTCCTACTATCATATTTCCAATTTTTACCTTGTAAAAAGCTGTCATGAAAATGACTTGTCCATTAAAGAACCATGACAGAATTCATTGTTTAACAGAGAACACAGAAGATGGAAACTGAGAAAGAGATAACAATACTGCAATTTTGAACAGTCCACAGCCAAATAATTTGGAAAATTATGCAAATCAAACCAACTTTTAGTAACTCTCTCAAAGTCATATTAAGACATTCTGTCCAAGGTGTATTTCCCCCAAGGAGAAGATTAAATTATTTTACTTTCTCAAAGAATTTAAGATAATTTCTGACTTAACCAATACCAAAGTTTTTGAAACTCTAACTAGCTGTGCCAGGAAACTCAGATACTATTTGTATAAATAGTTACCCAATGAAAATACCCACAGATCATAACCAACTATTTTAATGTAAATTAAGTTAAAGTAGAAAGGGCAAGTTTAATTTTTAAAAAAGGATAAAGTACAAATTTTATGACATATGATCTGGAAGTGAAGCAGAGCAGAGCAATTATTTGGCTAGTACGAAACAAGAAGACAGGGTAACAAACATTGAGGCTGCAGAGGGAGGGAGTCAGTGCTTACTAAACAAAGAAACCAAGCCAAGGATGAAAAACTGACTATTATCTTGGAAGCGTAATGTCCCTTAATAAGCAATAAAACAGCTGCATTGACAATCATGTAACCTAGCCAGGACGGAGGCCAGCAAAGGGACTTTTGTACGTTGAAATCTGAAAGATTAACAGGGGAGAGGAAACGAGGACCGACTAGTATGATCAAGATGGAGCACAAGGAGGAAAGAATTCTCCAAAGGATGCAAAAGAGAAAAGTGTAATACATTATCTCTTTCAATTGGAGAGAAGAGATGAGAACTAATAAGCCAGCAGGAAGAGCTGAGACAGCCGCCACGTCCATACCCATGAAATACCGATGATCACAAAACGAATTGACTCAAAATTCTTCCGTCCAAATCAGAAATCAAACTATAAACATGCATTAAAAGCTTTTCAATAGTTATGTTTTATAATTTCCCGTATTCTTTTAAGGGAGAAACTTACTTAGTATGATTTACTAAGTAACATTCATCTTGAAAAGTAAATTGAATTTCTAACAACTTCTAAAATTCAAATCAGCTCTTCCACATTCAATTGTCATTTGATAACAGATTTGATTTATAATTTTCTTTGGTGTACACCTAGAGCTTTGGGTCTCAGTTTGAAGAAATATAATGGTAAACCTGCAGAAATAAGCAGGTTATCTCTCCCTGAACAAACATTACAACAGATCCAACAAAGGAATTCTAAGGGCAGTTCAGGAAAAGTACCACTCTAGTCAGCCAAGTATGATTAGGACACACTAACTACTGGGTCTGAAGCCCTTAGTGGCTGAAAGCAGCCAGTGATGCTCAAAACAGAATGCTAAATGGTACTATGGATCTCTTTCTACATTTTTTTCTGTTCATCCTGTTCAGAGATATTCCTTCCAAACCTCGATTTTTGGCTGGAGAATTGTTTCCTAACACTTTAACTCAAAGTTCAATTCAGATCAAATTGAATGAAAATAAATACTGGAAACTATTTTCCAAAAAGAACATGTTAATCAGTTTTAAGTAGATAAGCTACTTAATTTAGAAAATACAATAAAAAGCTCTACCATTTAAATATTTAAGTTTTTTGTTTTGTTGTGTTTTCTTATTTTTTAAACATGGGCTATTAGGAGAACTTTAGTTATTAGCCCATAATCCCATCGATGCTATTATCAAGATGGTAAAATTACTATATATACCTGGCAATTGCATTATTCATTATCTGACCCATTTTATTTTGTGGTTGTGACAATTGAAACAGGAAAAATAGAACTGAAGGGGGATGATGAGGAATACTGGCTTTATTGCTTCATGACCAGTGATGAGGAAGCAAACAAGCTGTATTAATTTAATAGGGTAACGATGACATTTTTGGTTTACATGAGTATGGAGGTAACTGACCACAGGTACATAATACTGAACTTTAATATTGGAGGAATCACACCCTACTTATGTTGAATAAAAAGCACCTTTCTTTCCAAAAGCTCTACCTGTCCAACAAACGCAGAGAAAGCTTTGGTACTGTCACGGCCAGCTGCTGCTGAATGGTAGAGATTCACCCATTCCCTCAGAAGATATTCTGCCTTCTCCCTCAGGCCTGGAGGATCATCATACTCTGAGGCTTGAGAGATCCCAGAATGCATCATAAAGTTAGGGCCTCCATGAGCACGATCAATCATTGCTTCATAGTTGGATCGCACTACTTCCATCAGCTGGGGCAATCTAGTACAATAAATCCAGAGTGAAAATCAGTCTACTCATGGTGTGATTTCAGACAATACAACTGGACAATTTGCTTATTAGAAACCACAAGATTGATGATCACTTTATCATTTCCATATTTAAACAAAACTAACCTTGGTGTCTTACTATTTGTTTATTCATGAGGACATAATATGCAAAAGACTGACCTCAGGTAAGACTTCTTGGTCAAAAAATGGTGCCCATTGCAATAGAGCTGATGTTCACAGTCAACAAGTATTCACTACATGCCTACTATATGACATGCCATGATTTTTGTTATTTAATTCTCAGTTCTTTGATATTAGTTCCACTTTATATAAGAAACAGGCTTACGGAAGTATATCAACTTGCTTAAAATCAGAGGGATTTTAAGTGGCAGAGCCAGGGCTTAAACACAGGACTGACATAAGTCTAATACTATATCTAGTGCTATACAGCAAGAAGGCTTGGCTGTTAGTTAAGCTTTCATACTTCAAGGGACAGTATTAGATCTCACTAAAGCTTCCCATATGTTGTAGGTAAAGCAGTTATAACAGGTAATGTTAGTAAGTCTGCACATTCAATTCTAAAGCTCTTAGACTGCTGAACATGAATCCCAAGCATTTTCATCCTCACCCTTCTGGAGCATTGCCTCTGGAGTGAGCATTAATTCTCATGAGGGTTTCAATGGTGTGGAACAGATCTGCCTCAGTAATATGGGCAACACTCCTTTCATCCACCAGCAGGATTTTTACCAGTTGCATAGCAAATGCCACAGCCATGTAGTTTAAACCATTCTCCATTGACTGGCAACATAGAAAGCACAATATAAGAAAGACAATGGTTATAGCAAACATTTCCCAACTTGCAGAGTCCCTTTTCCTGTTTAAGTAAACCCCTTTCGTACCTGAGCCAGGTGAAGATCATACTGCTGCATATTAACCAAATGATTGCGAATTAGCAACTCCACTGCCTCCACATTATATTTATATTCATCCCGACATTCAATTAGGCACCTAGAAAAAGTTAGTATTTCTTTATTCAGATAGGTTTATCCATACTGTATCAAGTAAAATAAAGAGCCCGTTGTAATCAATGGTAATTCGTTCCAAATTAAGGATGTCTTGAGAAGCCACTGCAAATCAATATCCAAGATTCAAAATAGCCAGTACTGAAGGACAGCCCAGTCTTAAAACTCCAGCTTTGCTCTCAAAGCCTAGACAAGAGCATTTCATTTAAGACATTAAAATATTTTTTTTTTAAAAACTTTTTTTTTTTTTTTTTTGAGGGCGGTGTCACTGGCCCTCATATGTGGGACCGCACTGGGGCCGCTGGCTTCCCAAGCCAGCGCTTAACCACCATGCCACTCGGCCGGCCCAAAAAACATTTTTCAATTAGAAAAAAAGCCATTAAAATGTTTATACATGAACACCACTGCTATAAAATCAGGGAAGCCTTTTTAAACCAATGATCTACAATTTACTCCCCAAAGCAAGGTATGGATTTTCTGTATTCGTCATGGGCACCAGAGGGAAAGGACAATCATTCAACAATTAGAATTCCAAATGTCCCTTCATCTTCCAGAAAAAAGGGAAACCCTGGACCTAAACAGGGCCATGTATGTGAGAAGGCGGTCCATTAAGTATTACTCTTCTAAGATGGCTAATGACCTTGTGATCTGTTTGTTACACCACGGAGACCCATATGCCCGGCCATCTTGAAGAGCTTTTAAGACCAAGAGGTGGCATTCCCTGTAGCGCAGCAGTAGGTCAGCATCAGCACCGCTTGTCGCATCTAGTAAACCCTCTACAGCCTGTGGAAGGAAAAAAGTATTCAGAACCATGGAAAATATAAAACTTGGCACAACTATCAAAGACAAAACACAAATCTTAATACAAACTACAACATACCTTCGAAGGCCTCAAGTTACTCTCCACTTACCCAAACCCTTTTCACTTACCTTACACACTCTCTAAGTTCTATCTAGTTTATGCTCACTCTATGTTCTTCACTGTCATTAACAGCTCCACTGTCCCTCAGTCAAAATCCACCTACCCCGCACCTCATTAACCAAGTACTTGGATTAACCTGTCCCTCAAAATCTGAAGGGCTATGTTTTAAAGTTTCTTAATCATATTCCCAAGAAATCTTACCTGAATAGAAAAAATTTTTTATCCCACTTTATCATTTCTAACTGCCATGACTATATTCTACTCTGGAGAAAATTACCTGCTTATTACAGTACTGAACCTGCTTTATATTAATTTTTAAAACTTTAAACATAATTTAAATAGATGATAGTGCAGGTCACTGATGTTTACAAACCTAGTTTCTTCTAAAAGTAACAGTTTAAGAACAAACCTTCTGGAGCAGTCCAAGAGCAGCTATAGCATCCCGAGAATTTCGAGATAATACAACAACCTCCAAAAGACTTCTGAGGGCCTGAGCTTGAGGATTCATGGCCAAAGTTGGTGGAATGGCATGTAGGTGCTGCTCCAGTTCTGTAATGCACTTATCATAAATTTGAGCTACATCATCTGTTGCCCAAGCTTGCTGTTTTAGAGAAGAAAACAACCAAAGAAAAGATAAGCAAAAATTTTAAAGATTTTTTTTCCATTGGTACATGTAACAACTGAAAAGTCTGTTATGTTTCCTCCCCTTATTTTTTCATCAATATGGAAAAGCTCTTCCATTCCCCTATCTGAACTATTCAGTCTTAATGCCATTTGATGGAATACTGCAAGGTAGGCATGGGTGGAGGGGTATTTCACTTGATAGTGGAAAGCCTGGCAGAAGCCAACACAATCAAGTGATCAAAGAGAACATGATTAAATAATGGAATGGGCAAAGGACAGCATCACTCGTGGCATCTAATAATCTCTCTACAGCCTATAATCATGTAAACCATACTGGGTCGTCAGGAAAGTCATGACGTGTTTTCCAATGCAAAAATGTGTCATGACTTTCCTGACGACCCAACAGTACTCAGTCCAACTGTCAAAGCCTGATAGGAAATAAGTAAGAACACAGCATCATTTCCAAGATATTCCTATCAAAGATATACTATCTAGGGCCAGCCGAGTGATGCGGTGGTTAAGCGCTGGTTTGGGAAGCCAGCAGCCCCGGTTTGGGTTCCACATATGAGGGCCAGTGACACTGCCCTCAAAAAAAAAAAAAAAAAAAGATATTCTAATTGAATCTATTCATGAGAACATACCGGATAAACCCAAATTAGCCCATTCCAGAAAATTACTGGCCTATAATCTGCAAAAGTATCAAGGTAAAAAAAAAAAAACAAAAAACAGGCACTGTACTACACTGGCCTAAGGGAAATTTTTAAAATATGACAACTGGGCCGGCCGAGTTAAGCGCTGGCTTGACAGGCCAGCGGCCCCGGTTCGGGTCCCACATGTGAGGGCCAGGGACATTGCCCTAAAAAATAAAAAAAAAATTCCCCTGTATACCTGCAGACAAAAACTGTGGGTAATTTTTCCCCCCATAACTTAAGCTCCCAGGAAGCAAGTAACAGATTAGATTAACTGACAAAACATTCAAATGAAACGGCAAAACTCAATTCAATCCAAGGAAAGTATTTACCTTCATGGGCTGAGCTAAAAATCCTGTGGGCTGACTTAAATCATTCGTGGGCAAGAAGCCAGGTACATTGCGTGCAAATTCCTCATAAACAGCCAGCTGCTTTGGGTCTACACCACCAACCTTGGAAGAAGAAAACCTATTTTGACAGGATCCTCTTCACAATCAAAGGAAATTTTTTTTGAAAGTGGAAAGTTTGCATGGAAGGAAGCAAAGGGGTTCTGAGAAGGGACACAAGAATCATTACAGTATATAACAGCATGACTAAATATGCATGTGGGTGCACACAAACGCAGTTTCCCATTTCCCTGAATCCTGTCAGTCATTCTCATCTATAAATTAAGACTTTTCCACTGCAAAATGCCTCAAATAGGACCAGTGCAATTCTCCAATGAAGCTGGTAAAAACAACGATCTTCTTGTCACCAAGAAGCAACTAACAATAAAAACACAAGTACCAGAAAGGAAGACCAAATTGGGAAACATCAAAACTAACAAGCATATGAAGTCGTTACAGTGCGACTGTAAGGGGGTGGGTCATATCTAAGCTATTAGGTTGTCAAAAAGTCATGAGGTGTGTTTTCTATGTTTTTTGTTGCAAAAATGTGTCATGACTTTTCGACAACTATACATCTTCACCTTCTCCACAGGCCCGTAAGTGAAATGCTATACTGAAGTGAGATACTTTCTCTGAAACATTTAACCCCACTGTCCTAGTCCTGGGTGAAAAGCTTACGCAACCAAAACAGAAAGAAAACAAAGACATAGCAGGGAGAGACAGAGCACCCAATTCTCACTTTCAGCCTGATTTGCTCTGGCATCCGCTCAGCTTGGTATGTTAATACAACAGGATCGCAGTACCTGCGCCCTTCTTGCCTAGCATGTTTTCTCAGCTCAAATTCCTGCAAATAAAAAAAAAGTCACTGAGGTTCTTGTTATGAGGCACTTTCTTAAACAGAAAGAAAAAAAATACATAAAAGGCAAACGCTAACCACTTACAGTTGCTAATCTCTTGTCCATCTCAGGGCCTGCTTTTTCTACTGCAGTCTTCTGAATAAAACAGCAGGCTAATTCACAATTGTCCTGAGCTAACTGAGCAGCTGCCTGATCCATCATTTCTCTTTGTTGTGGGGATGCAGTCTATTCGGAGGGAAGAGACAGAAAGAAAAAGATTTAAAGTTTTCTGTAGATAGACAAGACAGAGAGGATAATAGGAAATGCAGTGCTTAGACAAATGAATTTCTAAAGTTCTGACTTTACTTATGACTCATTAGCTATGATCATGAAATAGTCTAACAGTCATCTTCACCTGTCAGATGAAAACAGCACTCACCCGAAACATCTTACCAGGTTGCTAGTGAAGGTAGTGATCCATATGAGAACAGAAAAGCAGTTAACAAAGGCATTATTAACCATGACACCTGAGACCTGAGATTATTGAGTTACCTGGAGAGTGTGTGATTATGTGCGGAGACATACGACATCATGGTAAGTATTCTGTACTGTCCTACTCAAGTGCTTTAATCTAAATTCTTCATAGGAAACAGTATCAAGGTTATTATTAACTTACTCATTTTTTTTAATCCTTCATTTTTAAAAAATAATAAATATTTGGGTATATGGTATCTGCCAAACACTGTGCTGAGGAAACAACAGTGAACAAAACCAGATATGATGCTTCACCTCACAGAATTTACAATCTAACAGAAGACATCAAACAAATATGGTGACAGAGTAAGTGGAAATGCAAAGAAAAAGAAACTCTGGTTTTGTACTACAGCAAGGAAATAATCAACTTACACGAAGGGCTGAGGCAAAACTGTTTTTCAGGTTGGTAGATATGCTCATGAGCAAAGGTTCTCTGCAAGTAATCATAGCCATTCCAGCTGTCAAGTTGCGCATCATATGATGGGCTGCTATTCGCATTCGAGATTCTTCAGAATCCAGGGCAAAATCCTTCCTGACTATTTGCTCACAAGTAGTCATGGCAATCTTAATTGATCGGTCCACCACAGGGTGGACCAGCTCCTGGACAGCCCGTTCAATTGCTTGACGCACACACTGTTTCAACTGTGGGTGGGCCTGAAATAAGGGAATCTAGGTGGGGAAAAACAAATCAAGTCAATGGCTTTTTGAAAAAAGACAATCCAATTTCTATCAGTAATCACACCCATGATTTTGGAATGACTTCAAGGTTAGCTATTAACTACCATTTTCTACTTTAACCAAAATAAAGCTCAGGAATCAGAAATGGGGCTGTAAAGAGGAAATATTTCAATACACCTTGTGATACACTAATGCATGTCTTTGATTTTTTTTTAGCTGAGCCATCCTGCCACCTGTTGGTGGCAGCTCAGCGGCAGCTAAGCTCAGGCTGGGCATTGAACTGCTGTTGCTCAGAGCTGTTGCTCACACTCTTGAGAGAGCTCTTAACCAACTGAGCCACTCGGCTGGCCCATGATTTTTGTTTTTATAATTCCAAGTTTAATGGGCAAATTGTTCATTACGAAATGCTTCACGATACACTACCTGTTTAGTTAAAATTTGTGACTCAAATACTCTTTAAAAAAGTAACTACTTTAGTAGCTTGGGGAAATACAAAAAGAATCAAGTTTACAGAGAAGATGCTTTATACAAAAACTTTTGTTGCTAACAAATAATTTCTCGGACTAGCAAGCATTTCACATTATTGTACACTGAAGCCTTTTGCTTCACTTGAAAGACTGTTTCCAATCTTTTCTGTTATAATCTATGCCCTAATTATTCACTTGGTCTCTTTCTTTAACTTACTGAATTTGTAAGAAATTTTTTAAATATTCATGATAAACACATAGAAGTACTCAGATTCCTGGGAGTAATATAAAGAGGGATCACTATGTCTAAATCTAGGTTTTTCCTTCAAAAACTAAATGCCACATCTATAGGAAAAAAAAAAAAAGAAAGACCAGGTTAAAATGATCTCTTTAAAAATCATTTTAAGTCCTTGAAACACAAAGTTCAATGGATTGATGTTACTCCTGTATTTGTGAACATTTTCAATTTTTTAAAAAGGAAAAACCATGAAAACTCCAAGTATCTGATTCTGAACTAAATAAATGTTAAATATAAGACTGAAGATAATCAATTATCACTCTGAATACACACAGTAAAATACTACCTTTAAGTATAGGAAAAGGATTGATGGGAAGTTATTTTTAGACCAGACTACCTCCCAAAACCAAGCCACAGAGACATAACTTAAAATATGAAGTCCCACTTCCAGACCTTGACCTAGAGATTTTATATACACACATGAATCAGCTCAGTTTCAGGTGTCTGCCAAAAGAAATGACTTAATGCAACAAAGCTAAGGTGATATGATAATGAAAATAAAGAGCAAAAAGCTATGGTATACACTGGATCTCCTGACCTGTGTAAGGAATTCTTGGAGATGGTGATGATATTGCCAGTTGTCTTGATTTTAATATCATGGATTTGGATATGAGGAACTGATATAAATGGTATCTAGTCACAATGACTATTTTTAGAGTAGAAACAAAATCCTAGCTGTGCTACCTAGTAGTTGCCAACCCCAGCTCTCTGCCTACAACCTAGAAATCCAGAACGAAGGGGGAAAGGAAAGGGGAGGTAATCAGTTATCTAATCCCAAAGTAGAAGCTGGGGAATAGTATGGTGTTGACTTACTGTTGGATTTAGAGTGATGTGTGGAGCCAGGCCTGCAAGGGAATAGACATTGATGTCGTGGTAGCTGTACTGTGGCTGAGGCGGAACTGTAGCTGTACACGTGGTACTGGTAGCTGGTGTTGTAGAAGTTGCTAAATGTAAAGAGATAAAATAAGAGCTAATAAAAGGAGCACACTTGTTGATTTTACTATAAAATGAGCAAGGTATCAAGTGGCCTTTATTTCATTAAACTAACTGGATTAGTGGGGTGGGGGCAGGGGTGTTGAAAGGGTGGCAGAGGTGACTTATAATTCAGGTGACCCTGAATTATCATAGGGAAATTCTTTTATTTTAACAGAGATTTGAGGGCCGGCCGAGTGGCGCGGTGGTTAAGAGCTGGCTTGGGATGCCAGTGGCCCCTGTGTGGATCCCACATGAGGGCCAGTGACACTGCCCTCTTAAAAAAAAAAAAAACAAAACAAAACAAAAAAAAAAACAGAGATCTGAACAAAGTATGTCAAACTAAGTCGGTGGCAGTGCCCACAGCATAGAAATCAATTGAGGGGTCATGACACATTAGCAGGCCCAAACCTTGTTGGATTTTTCTTTATTATAGATGTCTATTTTCAACCTAGGCTGTCCCCTGGCTTCACTTGGGGATTCTTAGCTAATGAGGGCTGAGAGAGCAAGAAAAGCTGGTTTATTCTAACCCTACCTCCTAATCATTTTTCAACACCCCTATAACCACCACACTTCCAATCCTCTTCTCCCAGGTAAATAATCCCCTCTCCCAGCAGGTCTAGCTGGTCTGGCCATCCCCAGATTAGAGGAATAACACAGGCTGTCACATCATGCAATTCTTCCTGAGATCTCAAACAATATAAAAGATAACCCGGCTTAATTAAAAATACAGTATAAATTACTAGATGAAGTCTAATACAGTAAGACAATGCCTACATGCTGCTAACATTTCCTTAATAATTTAGAAGGCTCATCAAACAGTATACAATGTTTCAGCACCATATAATGTGGAACAACTATGACTTGCTATATTCATGATAATATACCATTCAAGAGAGCATTCTGGTTAAGCAGAAGGCTAGCTCATTATCACACTTACTTGTGGTTGTGATAGGAGGGAGTTCTTCTGGCTGCTTGACATCTTTCTTTGGAGCAGAGAGCTGCTCATCTAAGTTCTTTAGGCGATCTTTATCCTTTAGGAGGTTTCCAGGTTTTAGCTCATTGATGTCTAATGCAAGGTTCTTGCAGAGGACCTCAATCTCAAACTTCAAGTTTAGCTGCATAAATCCAAGATTTGATTAGAATATTTAAAATAAAAATTTAGCTTTATTCTTAACATACACTATTTCTCACCCAACTGCTACAAAGCTTCCCCTCAAATAGTCTACTTTCCCTGTAAATTTTAATAATGTGACGGTAGAGAATGATCCAGTGGATAAAGAGGCAACAGATTTATTACCTTTAAGTCATGTTCCTGGTGTAGTTCAGCTAATACATTCATAATTGCCATTGTCCAGGGGTTGGGTGGCCTAAAAACCTAAAGAAAAGCTATTATGTTAAGCTGGCCCAAAATCACTTCAATCTGTATTATTTAAAGCAGTTAAGAACTTATACTTACACGGCCATAACAAAACCATTAGCCTTCCCATCCATATATTTCAGAAAAATATCAAAACCCAAAATCACCTATTAGAATCATCCCTACAACTCTACTTAGCCTCTCACATTGGGAATCCGAATTTACCTGGGAAAAACTGACTGAACTAGGAATGAGCTCTAAATTCATAAGAACTAAGGATATAATCTCTTGACGTTGTGCTGAAATCAACTCTTACAAATTTAGCCATCAATAAAATAGTAAAATCGGGCCGGCAGAGTGGCTCAGTTGGTTAAGAGTTAGCTTAAGACCGCGAGTTCTGAGCAACAGGGCCACTGGTTCAATTCCCACATGAGCCAGTGACGCTGCGCCCAAGCTGAGCTGCCAACATGGCTCAGCTGGTGTAACAACACCAGGCAGGATGGCTCAGCTGGTGTAACAAGACTGCTTGTTCAATGGTGGGCTACGCCCACCTTCAACTAAGATGGAACTTGGCACCTTGAGCTGAGCTGCCACCCGGATAGCTCAGTGGATAGAATGTGCGCTCTTAACAACAAGGCTGCTGGATTGACTCCTGCATGGGACAGTGGCTACGCCCACCCGCAACTAAGATTGTAACACAGCACCTTCGGCTTAGAGGCCACAAGCTGCCAACGGGAAGCCAGATGGTGACTGGCGCCCTCCACAACTAAAACCAAACAACAACAATTTGGCTGGCCCCCTCCCCAATTTCCCAACACTGTTGCCCTCCCCCAATTAAAAAAATAAAATAAAATAGTAAAATCTACTCACCACACTACGAATGCTGGACTCTAAGACTTTGGCGACAAAGGGCACAACATAGAGCAGTTCTTGCTGTCCTTTAACATAAGCCTCTAGCAGCAAAGACTTCACATCCAAGTCCTAGAATTTTTAAAAATGTATGTTTTTATTTTTATTTATTTAGTTATTTTATTTATTTAGTTTTTTGAGGGCAGTGTCACTGGTCTTCACATGTGGGACCGAACCGGGGCCGCTGGCCTTCCAAGCCAGCGCTTAACCACCGCGCCACTCGGCCGGCCCCAAATGTATGTATTTTTAAAAACTGGAAATAAACTTCAAAACTCCTCACAAAGTACCCAAAGAAAGGCGTCTTTCCAAACTCATCCTCAAAACAGCAATAAACACAATATCTGACCCCTGCCTTACAAAAAGGAAGTGGTTACAATCATACCTGACTGACTAGCTTTCACTTATCCTGCTAAATGATATGGGACCCTGAGCATGCAATCAGGGATTCAAAACATAGGCTAAACTTTTACAAACACCCAGTAATCATTAAAATAGCCCAAAATAAACTCAAGACTTTCAGACATAATATGCTGTACTAGACTTAATATAAATATTCTCTCAACTTTTATAACAACCTTTAGCTGTAACTCACAGTGTGTAAGATGGGTTTATTTTTAGCTAGTGTGATCATTCCTAGCCAGTGTCCCAAGTTCTTCAGCAAAGAACGATCTGAGAAATTAGCGGCAGCTTTATCAGAGGTCAGGAGCACCTGAAAAAGTGTACAATTAAGAAACGCATGAAAATGAGCTTATGAAAAAAAGAAAATCTCAACTAAATGTTTCAGAATTCCAATATCCAATGTTAAAAACAAGCCATCAATTATGAGAACACACCCCCCCCAACAGATCTACTTCATACTATCATAGCACTCTTTTGTTGTGTTCAGTGACATTTTTAACTTTTACATATCTTTACACTTTATAGGTAATATACTGACATCACACAAAATACAAAGTACAAAAGATTAAAAGTGCATGTATGCTCCCACAGAAAGAGTGTTGTTGTTTGTTTTGTTTTGTTTTTTTTTGAGGGCAGTGTCACTGGTCCTCATATGTGGGACTCGATTCGAGGCCGCTGGTTTCCTCAGCCAGCGCTTAACCACCGCGCCACTTGGCCAGCCCAGAAAGAGCAGTTTTAAAATTCTGAAAACTTGAGCTAATTTGACACAGAAACCTGCAAGTCTATTCTGAATAGCTAAATTCAATTCAAATGAAGACGATCCATGCTTCTAAGGCCTTCAAGACAGCAGGCATATGGAGAAACATAACCAAGATCACAATATCTATTGCCATCTCTGGAGACAAGATAACTTTCTGAGATACAGTATAATATTGCATATATACTTTTTTGTAAATCTCCAGAAAACCTAATCCATTTAATTTTCTAGTTCTGACTTTCCTAAGGGGCCAGAACTTTTACACAGATACATCTACTACATGGTATCTCTTAATCTATGGTTATAAACTTAAATTTATAATTTAAAATTTTATTTAAAAGAAACAATCTTGAAATTTTGTTTCTGAGAATATGGAAACTTTCATATATCCCAATCATTCTTGCTATCAGAAAATAAAGGCTAAATATAGTTATGTTCCTTCACTCCATACAGCAACAGCAGAATGGCTCAAATTCAGCTGTGCAACAGAAAGAGCCAGGAATTCTTTTGCACTACAGCGTAACCTAGAATGGGGAGATTCCCATCCATAGGTTTAAATATAGTGCTGGCTTCTAAGCCAATGTCCCAATTTATTCAGCAAAGAATCATCACAGCTGTTTGCTGGTTCACACTTTTTTCTCAAAATGTTATTCCCCCTACGAAATAAAATGCTTGAATTTTATGGAATAAGCATTCACTCATTAGAAGAGTCTGACCTTAAAATAAACTGCTGAGAATCCTTAATAGCCAGTCTACAATAGGTCTAGGGTTGAAAGACATCTGGCACTTAAGACATACATGAAAAAACAATCACTGCAGTACTGTTTCTGTAATAGTGAAAGTTAATAACCTAAATATCCATTAGCAATATACAATGGATTTCTGTGACTATTAAAAAAACAGACTAGAGCTAAAAGCACACTGCAAATAATACATGGTGGTTGAAAAAGCAAGTTAAAAACATGCAGAGAAAGTAAAGATTTAAAACCATGCATGGAATGAATTGGAATAGTAGTTACTTTCAAAGTAAACAGTACATAGAATATGTCTATACAACTAAATTCTAGAGCAACTTGCATAGATACCTAATACAGGCAACACGTAGGGAAAAACAGAAACCTCCACCCCCAAATTATGCGTAAAATCAAGTATTTCCAAACTCAAAACAGAAAAATAACAGAAATTAAATGTTACTTTGATGTTTCTGTAGGTCTCATTTAGAACCATCTTATTAAATTCAGGATTCTTCAGCGTGTCAAGGAAGTTTGAATACAGGCTGTGAAAGTTTGGCTCAATACTGACTCTCTTCATAACCAGGTATTGTGAAACCCACGGCATAAATTCTTCCTTCACAGTTTCCTTTAGTTCTTCAACCTAGCCAACCAATTTGACACAGAAGTATACGATTAAAAGATGACAAAAACATTGTTATGTGTGTTGTTTCTGAGAATAATACAGCACATAGCTCCTTGCAAAAGCAGGCGCTAAATCACCATGCTCTCTCTCTCTCCCCACATCACACAGATGCTATGTAAAGTACAGTATGTTCAATTGCTATTAGTAAAGAGTCAATTATCTCTCAAAAGTGGATGATCAGGACTGAAATATCCATGGTCACTTTCAACTTTAAAATTATAAAATGTGTAGTCCCTCGCCCCCATCTTACCAAACTCTCTATTTGACCAAAAGAGGATAAATTACTAATCTACAACCAGCCACTAAAAAACCTAACACCAGAACTATGTTTTCCTAAATTTCCACCTCTAGGAATCATCTGTTAAGTTTGATGCTTCTTTCCAAAAATGATATTAAAGGCTTCAATTTCTGCCCCCCGCCCCAATCAATTCGGGTGACATTTTAAAAGACAGTACTTGCAGGTATTTCAAACCAACTTATTTAGGATAATCTTACTGGCTAAAACAGGCATTTCCAAGTATTATCTGGGCATATCATCATGTAAGTATCATTCCTTATGCTTTTCACAAGGTCTACGTCAGTTACTAGGCACCCAATAAATGTTCTGAATGGGCTCTGAGAGGGACATGAGTTGTGACTAGAAGTATAAATGAAACCTTCCATCATCATGAGATCATGAACTTTACTTCAAAATGCCTGTAACTCACTGCACAATACATTTAAAATTAGTGCTACTTAACATCTACAAAAACCACGAGTTGTATATCCATATTCCCTTCATTTTGATTCTATTACCTCTAACTTTAAAGTGAAGTGAGTATTAAACAGGATGCATAACGTCAAACATAAATCAACCAACCTATCAGGGTCAGAATAGAGAGCATTCCTAGTGATATACAACTATTACATCATGCTCACCTTTTGTGTCATATTCGACTGGGAGAGATTGTTGAAGATAAAAGCAATTTTCTCTTGAATATTTTCTGGGGGCTCTACAATTCTTTCTGTTTGGTCTGTGGCCACAAGCAACGTATCTATATTTGTAGTATTAATAGAAGGCTAAAGAAATAAAGCACATAAAATACATTAAAATGCTTACTTGACAAATCCCAGGGAGGAAATGTATAGATTCCTTTGGTATGAAAAATACACATGAAAAAAAAAAAAGTACACATGATGTGCATAATTGTGCGCTGAAGTGTTGGCACGAATATGCATCAAATTATTAACAGTGGCTGCCTTGGGGAAATTCGGGGAAGGAAGATACAAAGTGAGAAATGTTGGTCTTTATATCTTTTTTCAGTAGGCATGTGTTGTTAATAAAACTAAAATACATGCTCACTAACCCCATGTCATTACAGCGTAACAACAAATCTTGGAAGAGAAACAATGACAGACTGACTTACTGGCACATCTTTCTTGAAGCTGACTCCAGTTGGCCTGGTGACTGTAACAGTTTTAGCAACAGTGGTGGTTGTGGAGGTGGTTACCATGGTGCTAACCTGACCAGCAAGGGGTGCTTTCGCTGGAACCTGGGCCTGAGCCTGGGCCTGAGCCAGTGCAATACTTCCAGGGGTGGTGATAGAGCCCTGCATTTTCACAGGAGGATCTCTAGATTGCTGTCCATACTCGATATACTACAAGGGTAGGGAGAGGAAACACATTAAAAGGGTTCTTCACAGAAACAGACATGTTTGAATTACATTCCCCTCACTTCTGAGAGGCCAGAAATCAACAGAGTGCTTCTGGTTCATCTATCTCCTTTACTCCTTGCCCCATCCTGGCCCATATTCCCCAATATAGATGTAAGTAGATACACCACAGACTCTTTAGGGACTAAATATTAGTATTTATGAAAGAACTAGTCTAGCAAAATAACTTCCAAAAATGCAGCCACAAATACGTGCATATAAATCCCTGAATTAATACACGGATACTTGAAAACATTTAACATTTATACAGTAAACTGATCTTTTCTACTGGATGCCAATGAGAAACCTAAATAAAAACCATGCTGCGATGTGAGCTATTACTGCAAAACAAAGCACACTGTACTGTACACTGCCCAGCCAGCTAGAGGGTGACTCGACGACAGGTTGCTCCAATTCATCTTACAGACCAATAAACCTCGTTCCCACACACAAATTAGACTAGCGTAGGGTTCCTGATATTATTTCCAACAGTCTATGCCTGGCAAAACAAAAACTACTGTCTACATATTCGGTACCTCTTCAAAAATGGCCATTTCTGAATGGGAAAGACCATCTCTGAAGACAGTAGAGCTCTTTACACTAAGAATAGAAATACGGACAATGACCTCTCCCCACCGCCGTTTTGTGTGATCACTTCCATGCCACCACTCTTGCTCTCCAGTCTTCCAAGGTCCGTATTCCTGGCTCTTCCAAATACACTGGATTGTAGTAAGTCTCTGATCTCACATCCAAGCTTTGTAAAACTGTTTTCCTGTATAGATCTCAGCACTATCATTTTGGTATATTCCTCCCCAGTGCCCTCATGGAAATGAATGCACTCTTGCCTCCTACTCCATGGTCTCCTAAGGTTATAAACCATCACAATAACCCTCCTACACAAACAAACCAGGGGATGAGGTAAAAAGCACTGGCCTAAATTATAATAAAGAATTATAAGTAGATCTAATTTGGGCTGGCTGAGTGGCGTGTTGGTTAAGAGCTGGTTTGGGGACACCAGCGGCCCTAGTTCAAATCCCGCATATGAGGGCCAGTGATACTGCCTCTACAGCTAAGATGGTGAACAACAGCTCCACCTGGAGCTGGGCTGCTGTGAGTCCCCGGGGATGGCATAGCTGCAGCCCCTGCTGGAGTGGGCTACCATAGGCTACAGTGAGTAGGCGGCAGCCAGCATGAGCGGCTGGCAGCCCGTGTGAGCTGCCAAGAGCCGCTGTTAAGTGGCCGTCCCGAGGCCGGCGACCCATCTGCCTCACCCAAGAAAAGCACAATGATGATACCAACATGTGCCAGTGAAGCAATGTCCTCCACAACTAGACTGAAGAACAAAAGGACAGCAACTTGTCTGTTCCTCTCCCCCAATTCCCCAATAAAATCTTAAAAAAAGAAAAGATCTTATAAAGCCATTTATCTGCTCTTTGTAAAATAAAAGTTAAATATTAATCAATTTTCTTATTCTCTATAAGCTTTGACCAACGGCAAGACAAAGGTATGCATGTTTGTTTGTTTGTTTTTGTTTTTTTTTTAAGCTGAGCCATCCTGCCACCTGTTGGCAGCTCAACGGCAACTCAGCTCGGGCTGGCCTCGAACCGCTGTTGCTCAGAGCTCAGCTCACACTCTTGAGCAAGCTCTTAATGCATGTTTATAAATAAGCCTACAATAAGCCTAAAACAATGATATGGAAATTTCAAGAACAATCATGTACGATGGTTTAAAATGTGTATTTTCCAGGTCCATTCCTCAGGGACTGCTTCCTTTTTAACAAATACCTCAAAGGAATCAAAGCAGTTGGTAAGGAGGCTATAGTTTTAAGAAACAGTCTTATATGAAATAGCTTTGAATCATACTTAACAACTTGACATATTTTTATCCAAGATTCCCATTCCAAATCCTTTTAAAATCAGGCAGTTTCTACAATAGCATTATCAGGTTATAATATAAGGCCTTTTATTACAACAAGCAAAACCAGTCCTTAGAAAAAAAATCCAAGAATGACACTTTTTTATGACCTATTAAACTGCAAAATAAGCAATAAATAATATGCATACCTATATCATGCCAATCATTAAAATCTTAATGCCATTCCCAAGGTCCAAAATCAAATTAAAATAGATAAATCCTTCAGCTACTAGAAAGTTTTTAGGCATGAAAGACACTTACCTCCTGTAAATGATGTGGAAATTGCATAAAGTGACTGATAGAAGCCAAGTGCTGACAATACTGGGGATAGTCCTTCAATCTGCCAAGGAAAATATGCATTCATTATTTCACATAAGAACAGAGGCAGCACAATTAACAAATATTTTCTTCCAAATGCTAGTCTAGGAAATTTCTCCAATTATACCTATGAAATACCTCACTTGAAGAGAATACCAAAGGGAAGAACACAAAAGTAGAGGAGGGAAATCTTAATGAACTTCACTCCTTTTACATCAGAAAAAAGTATCTGTGTTTTTGAAAAGGTCCTGTTCATCAACAGGTGAATGGAAAAACAATTTGTAATTAATCCACACAATAGGATACTAGTCAGCAATAAAAAGAAACTACTGAAACTACTCAAAAACACCATATTAAATGTAAGAAGGCAGACTCATCCACCTTGTGTATGATTCAATTTAAATAAGCTAGAGCCAAATCAGATGAGTGATTGCCATGGGCTGGAGGTGGGGGAAGGTGAACTTCAAAGGCGAAAGGAGAACTACATTCAGTATCTTCATTGTGATTATGGTGGTTACACAACTGTATAAATTTGTCAAAATTCAAAGAACTGTACACCTAAAATGGTGACTTTCACTGTGTATAAAGTAAACCTCAATAAACAAAAAACTCCCGTGTTTTCATACTTTTCCTACCACTTATTTGATAACTATAATTAAATGAATTGTTTTCACTTCTTCCTCTTCTATTTCATGCAGTCGTTAAGATTAGTTAATATACGTATAATGATGGGATATGGCACGAACCAGTGGATAAAGGATAGTTATTATGTCTCCTTATATTAACCAAGAAGGGCTTCATAGGAAACCTATCCACTCACCTATTTTTAAATCTATCTAGTGCAGCAATCCCGAAATAATACATTTTGGATCCAAAAGGCTTGCGTAAGGCTTCAAGAACATATCGCAGGGCCAGACCTAGCGCCATGTAAGTGACCAGTCCTTTTTCAATTATCCCACCGAACAGGCAGGCTGTTATATGTAACTCTTTATCAGGGTACTGGGGAAAAAACCGATATTCTTCAAACAAGTTCCTTAGCATACAATTAAATACTTCTCGTTCCCTCTTTATGGTCGAGTCTTTAAACCTCTGTAGCATTTCTAATACCTGGAAAAAGCAAGACAAAAACAATACACATAAAGGAAACTTATTAAGAGCCTTCCTAAAATGCTCTTAATAGACTAATTAAGAAGAATATTGAACAGTAAATTGAGCTTGAAATAAATGTTAAGATTTCAGGGCCGGCCCGAGTGGCGTGGTGGTTGAGCGCTGGTTTGGGAAGCCAGCAGCCCGGTTCGGGTCCCACATATGAGGGCCAGTGACACTGCCCTCAAAAAAAAAAAAAAAAAAAAAAAAAAAATAAAATAAAATAAAATAAATAAAATAAAATAAAAAGTATCCACACTTTTGCACCCCTATGTTCATAGCAGCACAATTTACAATAGCTAAGACTTGGAAACCAAAATGCCCATCAGTAGATGACTGGATTAAGAAAACTGTGGTATATTTATACAATGGAGTATTACTCCGCTATAAGGAAGAATGAAATCGTGCCATTTGCAATGATATGGATGGACCTAGGTCATAATGTTGAGTGAAATAAGTCAGTCAGAGAAGGACAAATACCATATGATCTTACTTATAAGTAGAATCTAAAAAACTGAATCAACTAGCAAAGTAAACAGAAACGGACTCATAGATATAGAGGAAAAATCAGGGTTGCTAATTGGGAGAGGAATGGGGATGAGGAAGAAGGGGAAGGGATTAGACAGCAAAAATAGGCAACTACAATATTGCCACTGGGATAGGAAAAACAGTTTGGGGAATATAATTAATAATGTTGTAAATATTCTGTGGAATGTCAGATGATCATAGGTCTTGTTAGGGAGACCATTTCATGGATGGAGTAGAGGTTTGATCACTGCACTGTATTACTAAAGCGGAGGTGGTATACCTACTGTAATTGAATATATATAGATAGTCACGGGATGTGGATTATACTGTGGAAGAGAGTCAGAGGAAGAGTAATAGATATATATGATATGGGGGGGCGGGGTGGGGTGGTGAATTGCGGGTGGGGGGTTGTTACTTTGAGGGGTAAAATGTATAACTATTGCACTGTGTTGTACACCTGAAACTAATTAAAAATAAAATAAAATAAAAAATAAATTAAAAAAAAGATTTCAAAGGATGCCATGGTCATATCAAAGCACTTTGAGCTGGATTTCTAAAACCTCTGAAAGGGGCATTTACGATTTACCTAAACCATAAATATTTCGATCATCCTAAACACTCACCTCATCAACAGACATGGTTGGATGTGGTGGGTGATTGTATATTCTCTGGAAATAGCTGTTAGCTTCATCATCTATCTCTTTACTAAAGTGCTGATTTGCCTCTGGCCACACCTGAGACAAGTCCGCTGTTAGAAACAGAAAAGCAACCAGTGGGCATTTAGGCTCTTACTTCACTCCCCCATAAAACACCCAGAGAGCCAGAGAGACCAATACAGTTTCAATTTTAAAAGGAAGAAAAAAAAAAGAAGAAACTGAAGAAAGTATTAAATGGTCATGTCAATATTCAAGTGTTCTAGGTACCACATAGAGAATTTTAATAAAATTGCCTTACAACTACAGTTCTGCCTTAATATTTTCTTCATCAGGACTTTCATTATATCATGAAAGCCAACTAGGTTCAAATTCACAGTGCACTTACCCTTAATACAACCTCACTTGACTACCATATAATAAACATCACATTTAACAGATAAGAATCATCAATGCATGTGCACGACACACTGATGATAATAAACACAAAGCACGCTACGAAACATAACATTCAGACAAGCCTTTCACACTAACATTTCCAAGTCAATTGGTATACGTTCAAATCTTATATAATGAATATTTAGTCCCAACAAGAAGAATATTTTAAGTCCATGATACCTCTGCATTTACAAAGAGGACTTCTCCAACTTTGAGACAATAACTTACTAAGGAGGTGAAAATTTAAAAATTGTTTAAGTTACATCATATATATGGATGGCTTTATTACATATAATAAGGCTATACATACCATAAAGCTATAATCATAAAGTAATTAATTTTTTATAAACTTACTAAGCTGAAACAAATCTGGCTGCTCTTGATGTGTTAAAAACAACAACAGGTTAAGAGCTCACTCAAGAGTGAGAGCTAAGCTTTGAACAACAGCAGTTCTATGCCCAGCCCAAGCTGAGCTGCTACTAAGCTGCCAACAGGTGGCAGGATGGCTCAGCTAAAAAAACAAAACAAAACAAAAAAAACAATAACAAAAGTTTAGGGTAAGTGTAAGATTTTTCTTTCTAAGTATAAGATTTTACTTTTCACTATACTTCTTACTTTTAGAATAACACCCTTAAGGAGGCTAACCTCTTATCAACTATCATTTTGTTCTGGCAATCCCAATCAAAGGTAGATGATACCTCAAATTTTTGTTTTAATAACTCAAATGTATTCCCACTGATCTGGGAGGCACATTAACATATGACCTTACTAACAATATATTAACGGAAGTCAATGTTTTTGTCCATACAACTACAGGGACAACAAATTGGACACATAATCAACAAGTTTTTATGTACATCAGTCACACTTCGCAATCACAGACAACACTACCACTTACAAGGTTTCATCTTACTCTGCTGGAATGTAGGCTGGTTCAGTCCAGAGGTGCCCAGTTTCCTCTGTACAAAAGGATCGTTATTCACTGCAGGGAGTCCAAGAGCCCCAGTTCCTAAACCAGTCAGGCTGCTTGTGCCAAGACCACCTACTAGAAAGAACGAAGCAGCCAGATGTCTTGACTTTATTCACATTATTAAGTCTCTTACAATGTCTATTTAGTTTTATATGGAGTATCTAAACTGATAGGAGTAGATGAAAACAATGTCAAAATTTCTTTGGCATTTAGAATTACTAGTTTATGTTCTTGATAAGATATTAATATGCAAAATTATAACTGTACATTCTCATATGTGATGAGATATCAGGTGGTCAAAAATAACAGGAGCTGGCTTGCTTTCCTCAGTGACAAAAACTGAAGAATGTCATGCTACTATCTCCTCAGTCAGCATGAGCCAGGACTTCTTATTCCTCCTAACTCTAGCAAAGACAATGTTACAATAGTTAGGACTCTGCTAGGAAGGCCTTTCTGAGCAGAGTAAATATGGCTTACATAAACATTCAGGGCTAGAATCATCTAGCAGCAGTGTCAACTAGGTTACAGAGTCATTACAACCCAAAGTCCTTAGGTTTTAATATGTACTCTAAACTTATACTCTGAAAATAAAAGGTGCAGATAGCTTAGAAGAAACAAATGGGGACAAGGCAGAGTGCAAAGTAACCTTTACTTCATCATAGAGTTAAAGGCCAAAATATTTGTAAAAATTGAAGTTTTAGAGATTTACTATCATTTTCAAATAAGTGAGTGGAGTGAAGCAGAGCATACACCTGAATCGAATGTATGAAATATTTTTCTGCCTTTATTATACCAACCTTGAGTAATTCATAAAGCTGTGAGTTCCTGATCTAAGCTTAAGTCCTTCAGAATCTGTGATTAACACTCTTATTACTATTTATATTATCATTTGGTAATACAGAATCCTTACTGAATAATTCAACTAGCTTAACAATTGAAATATCTTCACTGTAATTCAACTGAATTAATATTATATTAGCATCATGTTTTTCTCTTCCAGCTATGGATGTTAAAGCAATTCTCACAATTTGGTTTAAGCAGCTTTCCTTATCACAGGCACTCCCTTACCATACACTAAGGCACAATGAAAATTACAAATTGGCATTCCCCCATCCACATCTTTACCTGGAAGCTGTGATGAAAGTCCTCCAATTCCACTGAATGCAGTTGTTTGGTTTGGGGTAGAAAGGGGTGGAAATGCTTTTGCTGGTGACTGAGGGGTACTGAATGCAGAACCCAAATTTGGAGGAAAACCCTGCATACTCTGAGTGTGAGGGGCAGCTGAACCACCTATACTAAGAGATGCCATTCCAGCAAGAGGGTCAATCTAAAGAAAAACATTATAAAAATGTATTAAACATACTTCAAGCAAAGACAGCAATGTGACACAGGTAAAGCAATCTTGAGCAATAACTCTTCATATGCTTAGTAAGTAAACTGCAAATACCCCACACAATCATGATGATGCTTAAATCCCAAAATCAAGTCAAGAATACTAGTCTTTTCTTCTTACTATTACCACAGATGGAGCAGATGTAGAGTTAGCCTCTGCCAAAGTACCAGAGCCATATTAGGGCTACAAAACTTCAAAAGTAACATTTAGGATGAATTGCCCTGAAGCTGTAATACTAAGCATTTAGTAGTGACATGGGAAACCTATTACATTAGGTCCTTATAATTTCCAATAAGCCCCTTTAAAACAAAAGAATCTCTCAAACATATTTAAGTTTCAACACAATAACAGCATTCAAAATTAGGAATAAATCCTCCAGTCAAAGCAAGTAAATCTAGTCAAAATCTGAAAATCTTGGGGGTTGGAGATTAGATCTAGTTTAATAAAAAAAACTAAAAACAAGGTATGCTATTCATCAACATTTTTAAAAATATCCAGTTAACGGCACTTCCAAGCTTCTTAGTTTGTGGCATTATTTCAGATCTTCATGGCTGTAGAAAATGATATGCAAAATGCATTTTACAAAGTAGCCACTGAAGAATCACTAAATGCTCTTTTCTTAAACCCCAATCTGCCATTCGATGCAGTTGAAAACAGAAGTGGAATATGTTGCTCCCAGAAAGAAGAGGGTGGTTGATGTCAGGGAGTAACTTAAATGTACCTTGTTTTTAAAAGAGCAGTTCAGTTGAGAGCTGAAGAGCCCCAGTTATAACAAGTCCTTATGCTCTAGCACTGCTGCTTGGCCCGTGAAGCTACAAACAAGACACATCAGGTTCAAAGGCAGTGCTTATTTCTCAGTCTAAGTTTTTCTTATTTTAAAAAGAAGCCCTTATTATTTACCTAAATAAGTTGTTTTAAATCTTTCTTCTCAGAGTCATGTTCTATTTAATGATTAAAATCTATTCTCAACTATGATGCCTATTTATGGATCTCCTTTAAAATGCAGTAGCGGACACAAGACATGCAGTTATCTAAAATGCAGTAAATTCAGACAAATTTTCCATTGAGTAAGCTGCTAATGATGATGCAGAAGTTTATTCTATTCCAAGTCTATGAACAAATGCAGATGTACCAGTTGCAGTGTTCATTTACCTGAACAGGAGAAATGGCATCTAAGCTGCTAGCACTAGGAGGGCGTCCTTTTGGCATAACTCCAGGTGGTGGCTGTCTGGCCTTATTCATAACATTACTGCAATTGGCTACCATGGTGAGGATGGTTTCTGATAACTCCTGAGATACACTCCTAAAGGGAAAAGAAAAGTGAAAAATATCACTTGTTATTCCCTAGCACACACCTATATAAACAAATCTGATTCTTCAGAAAACTTGCCGGAACGTATGGCTAAATCTCCACCATATCCCATGTCTTTGCATCTGTCATTAATCACTAGGATTTTCTGAGCATTGGTTTTCTCTTGAAAGTATCTAATTTCCACCTCTGAAACTAAACTTTGTACACAGTACAACCAATATATTTAAAAATAATCCAAGAAGGGCCGGCCGAGTGGCTCAGTTGGTTAAGAGCTCGCTCAAGAGTGCGAGCTAAGCTCTGAGCAACAGCTGTTCGAGGCCAGCCCGAGCTGAGTTGCCGTTGAGCCACCAACAGGTGGCAGGATGGCTCAGCTAAAAAAAAAAAAAAAATCCAAGAAACAATCCATGTCCTCAACTACTTTGCCAAAAATGAGGCCCAAACATTAACATCAAAGCAAACCGGTAAGCGACTTTTATACTAGCTTCTCATTGTCAAAGATAAGACATGTATTTAAGTATAGGTAAAAATACCATATGCATAATCAATAACTACATTTGGCAAGCACACAGAAAACTGACTGACTTCTAAAATGTCAAGTACTACGATAAATGTTTAACAGAAAAACCCACTTTCCTATCTTAGGATGTTATTGCCTCATAAAACTGTGGAACCCTCTGTATTCCTGAACTCTACGTAAACTTGATACTGTCTTAGATCTTTCCTCCTAAATTCAAAATCTTACTGCCAGCATTAAGAAATAAAAGTAGTCACTTAGACAAGACAGTTTTTTCCCCACATTTCAGAGGTGTAAATTCAAAGCCATAAACCACCCAATTAAAAAGAAAAATCTCAAAACAACCTTCCACCTTAACAATTTTTTTAAAATTCCAACTAATAAAATTTCAAACTGAAATAAATGAAATGGAGAAGAGAAAAACAAAACCAAAAGTTCGTTCTTTGAAAAGGTGAACAAAACTAACAAATATTTAGCTACAACAACCAAAAGAGACATACTCAAATTACTAAAATTGAGAGAGGACATTACTATCAACCTTACAGAAAGAGACAGATTATAAGGATATAGTATAACACAATTTATATGCCACCAAATTAGATAACCTAGAAGAAATGGACAAATTCCTAGAAAGACATAATCTACCAAAATTGGCTCAAGAAGAAACAGAAAATCTGAATTGACCTAGTAACAAGTAGATATATTGAATTAGTAGTCAAAAACTGATTTTTTTTTTTTGAGGGCAGTGTCACTGGACCTCATATATGGGACCCGAACCGGGACCGCTGGCTTCCCAAGCTACTGTAGCACTCGGCTGGCCCCCTGATTTTTTTTTTTTTTTTTTTTTGAAGACAATTCAAGAGGCAATGACCAGCTTTTTTCAACAGGTGGTGTTGGGACAAATGGATATCCACATGCAAAACAATGTAACCTGAAACCTATTACATACCATATACAAAAAATTAACTCAAATGGATCTAATATGTATTTTACGTAGTATAGTACTTTGAACTTAAAAAACACTGGATTATCTAAGCTGCTGATGCTGTTAGTCATTCAACTTCTTTTTCCCAAATCACCATATAATCCAATTCCAACATTAAATGGTCATTTTCAAGCATGCTCTTCCTACCCTGCACAAGCTTGTAAACAGGCCAACATTGTCGCCAGAGTTTCTGGAGGAAGTTGAGCACTTTTGGGCTGATCTTTCTCTGGGGCAAGTCCACCCAAAATAGAAGGGCACCGTCTCTTTAAAAAAGTCATGCATGCCTGGATAAAAGGCTCCTGAAAAAGAGAAAAGTTTTTCAGTGTATTTGAAATTGATCTTAATTGCTTTCAGATTAAAGATAAATTGATCTCAGATTAAAGACTAAGCACTGTGACTAAAATTCAGAATATAACATCATCTTCATTGACATTTAAAAGGGTTGTTTTTCTTTAGCTATTTTAGCCATCAATATTTAAAATTAGTAATAAATAGAGACAAATCCTGCTTACTCCATGCTCTCGAATTTTATCTGTGAGCCACTTGTCAAGTTTGAGGTATTCACGACGTGAAGCAAGTGCAGCAAGGTCAATAACAAAGGCAAATGGAGTACCATTTAGCAGCATTGACAAGGCCTGAAGAAAAAGAATATTAGAAACTACAAGTCAAACCATTAATTTTCTATTTCCTGCTTTTATTTCCACAAATAAGTCTAAATAAAATATACTGCTAATATTTTCTTCCTCTTAATTTTTTAAACAGCTTAATCCTTCAATGGTAACATCAGTCCTTACTTAAAATAAGGCGAACACTTCAACCTGACTTTACCTTAAAATAAACTTTATCCTGTGCTTTTTTCAATTCAAGTAACTAAATCTGAAACAAAACATATGAAAGCATGAAAAATAATCCTTACCCGTTTTTAAAATCTAGACTCAGGCTTATTCTAACTTTAGCAAAGCAGTAGCGCCAGTCCTATGCCCCTAGTGACCAAAGGCATCCAGATTCATACTATCTGTTAATAACGCTAATGAAATTTGCAAAAGGGTGGAAACCCAAGCAGTTTCTCCAATAATTTTCTCTCTCAGATTACATCTGAGAAGTAAATTATGACTTGCTCTGAAATAAAACAGCTTTTGCAAATACCACAGAAAACACAATTCAATCAAATGTGAATGAACTTTGACGCTTAGATATTTTTACATATCTAAAACCACTCTGCTTCCAATCCATTTTACTTACAAGACAAAATTCTTATCTCAATTCATTTTACCTAAAAGCTAGTTACATGTGAATTATTCCCAAGGCCATGTTTATTACACAAATATGTTATTTTTTAATTAATAAATAAAAGTGTTATTCTGTCACTCGAACCTCACCTTCAAGTCCTGGGCCACGTCAAGTATTCGAGACAATTTGGCCTGGTCATACTGCTCCCCTCGCATGTACCATTCTGCCATTGCATGCATGATAAGTTGGCGGATTGAGGGAGACTGTCCCTAAAAAAAGAAGGAAAAATCCTGAACATTTTGATAGGCACTATCGCAAATGCCCAAATAATTTTACTTGTTATTTTTATGTAAAATTAAGGCCTATCAGTGTAGACATTAAGTATAACCCTTAAGCAATGATTACAGTGACATTCTTTTTGGGAAAGCAGTTATTTCCATTCTTGCAATTGAAGCCTGCCCCTAAACTGTGGGCTACATAGTCATTAAACAAATTTATCTGTCCTGTACGAGTTTGCCTATGCATTTTCAAACACAAAATTAGAATAGAATATGATGTGAAGGGTACATCAAGTTGACATAATTCCTTAAAATTCAGTTACAAATTACTGGTCTAGAAATAAAAACTAAACAGTTTAAAATAATCATCTCTCATGTTTCATGGTATAGTGCTGTATCAGTATTTCTGCGAGTGGTATTTGTGCTTTCTCAGTCGAGCTATGCTCACAAATGAGAAAGGTCTCATACTCTGGTTTCTCTTCAGATCGCATAAATCTTTCGCCTTTTACAAATGAGAATTTTCTTATTTTACAATTATTCAATTTCTTTTTTTTTTTCTTAACCAGAAAACAGCCCGCATTGAGGACTGACCTAAAGGCTTATAATTGAATGGTCTAAACAAATAGTTGGAATTTAGTGGCATACAACCAGTGGCAAAGCAATTACTATTGCTGTAGTCAATCACGTTCCAGAAACTGTCGAGTGCCAGAAGGCCCCATGGAAAAGTATTTAACCAGGAGTGAGGAGATGGAACTCCTTTCCGGAGACCCTTCCTACCTCATAGCTGTAGTAGTGAGAAAGGCATATGAATGTCTGCAATACGAACTTTGGTTAAACGTTTGGTAAACATTCTGTAAACTGTAAGTCTTTCATATAATGAGTCTCTAAAAATGGAGGAGAGCTGACTAAACGGCTTGGCATTTGTTTCATTTAGAAATAGTCTAATCTGATTTTTTTTTAAAACACTTGTACTAATGTAAACTGATATAAGAATGATTGAAGGAAAAAAAGCATCCCAAAAAGGCACTTGATATAAAGGGGAAGATGACTGCTTTTTCTTAAACCTTCTACATTTGTCATTAAAAATGTAGGCTATTAAGGCTGGCCGAGTGGTGCGGTGGTTAAGCGCTGGCTTCGGAAGCCAGCAGCCTGGGTTCGGGTCCCATGAGGGCCAGTGACACTGCCCGAAAAAGAAAAAAAAAATGTCGGCTATTAGGACCGGCTGAGTGGCTCACTTGGTTAAGAGCTCGCTCAAGAGTGTGAGCTGAGCTCTGAGCAACAAAAGTTCGATGCCCAGCCCAAGCTGAGTTGCCAAAAGATGGCAGGATGGCTCAGCGGGGATGGGGGGTGGGGGAAATGTAAACCATTAGGAGGAAAAAAAAAAAAATCATTGGTTAAAAGAATATTTGTGGGCTGGCCGAGAGGTGCAGTGGTAAAGCGCTGGCTTGGCAAGCCAGCGGCCCAGGTTTGGGTCCCACATATGAGGGCCAGTGACACTGCCCAAAAAAAAATAAAATAAAAAGAATATTTGCTTGTGAAATACATTTTATAAAATTAGAGGGTGAAAGCTCAAGGGCTCACTGAACGGAATTTCAGCAGAAACAAAAATAACATTTAAATGCTGAACTTGAATAAAACAGAAAATAATGCCCCTTAAATTGATTTGTGATCTCCCATTTACTGTTAAAAAGTGACAGGAGTGCCTTCTGGTTCCATGATAAATGATTAAGCTCTTTACAGCTGTCAAAAGAAAACTGGGGGCCCTAACAGTACAGAGCTTCCATAATACAGTATTGAATTTTCTAAAAATTGTCTTACTGCCTTCCTCTTTTAATTTTATACTTTAAATACACGACACAAAAAGATAAAATAAGCTTTGTGGAAGTGTGACTTTTTCACAGTGTCCTAATTCCAAGATTGACAATTTCTCACTGAACATCCTCCAACAAAGAGATGATCATGTCTTACCTGTCCATGCCATGCGTAGTGCAAAATAATAGCAGAGTTTGGATGGTTTCCGAGGAAAATTGGCATCAGAGTAGAGATGAGTTCATGGCGCAAGGTGTGCCAGGAGGTGTTGATCTGTAGTAAGGCCAATACCAGCATGTCTGGACAGTGTTTGATAGGGAAGCTGAATAGCTGTTTGACTTGCTCATATTGCCCCACCTCTGCGAGCCTCAATAGAGATTCAATCAAATCCAAGCTCTTCCTAACAAGAATAAAGGCAAGATACTCCATCAATGAACATCTAAGTATACAAAATTCACTTTCCAGATAAGTGATTATCAACTATCAGGATAAAACCAAGTTGTTGATCTTTTAATATTTAAAAAGCATTTGAATTGGTTCTGTTCATCTCAAAAATACATGCTTCTGCGTTATCAGACTAATTTTAAAGGCAGTCCAAATTAACTAATAGAAGAAGAGATGAAGGAGAGGGGACCCCACTGGCTATCTGCACAATCACTGATCCTCCTTACCAAAGAGATACCTAATATTTTCGTGATTAGTGAAAAAAAAAAAAAATAACAATATCACAGAGTTTAGGTATAATAAAAACTCAAATATAAAAATTTATACACAAGAAAAATTCCACACAAAAATAGAGCCTGAACACTTACTTTGGTTAATACGAAGTTATAACCTAGCTGACTCCTAATGTCATGCAAGCTCAGGAGTCAACAGCACCCCCTATGAATTATTCTTGCCCCAAAGAACTAAATGTGGTTCACTTAAATCAAGCCTCAAGATCTTACTCTACCCTAAGTCCTTGGAAGCTATGGGGATAGAGATCAAATTAAATCGCATGAGGAAACAGATACCTCATACCATGAGGTAGACTAGAGGATAAATGATCCTAGTCCTCCATCAAATCAATGGTAAAAATTGTATTTAAAAAAAGGAGAAGGGCCGGCTGGGGGAGCGCAGTGGTTGGGAGCTGGCTTGGGACACCAGCGGCCCCGATTTGTGTCCCACATATGAGGGCCAGTGACACTGCCCTCAAAAAAAAGGAGATGTAAAACGTACAGAATAAAAGAAACTGTATGGACCTTTTGTCCAGACTCTTAATCATTCAAAACGTTGGAAGACATTTTTGAGAAAAATCAGGGAAATTTAAAAGTATAGCTATATAAAGGAATTATTAAATGTGATATGACTTTGTTTTGTTAATGGAAAGAGGCCTTTATCTGTTAAAATAAAATGAAGATACACTGCTATACATTTAGACTTAATGGGGGATGTGGGGAGGATATCAACCAAGCCTGCAGATTCAATGTTAGCTAGCACCTGGGAGAAGGGACACACCTTCAGAACAAATCACTGCTTAGTTCAATCTTTCACAACAGGGATCAGCAAACTATATACATGAGGCAAATCCCATCCACTGCCTATTTTTGTTAATAATGTTTTTTTGGAACAGAACCACACCCATATTTATATTGTGCTTTATTAGAGTTATGTAGTTGCTACAGAGACCATCTGGAAGGCAAAGCCAGGTGTTAACTATCCCTTTACAGGAAGTTTACTATCTCTTATTTTAGAAGATCTGGTAATATCTAAAGGGCTTTAAAACGGCCCTAAAACTACGACCAATGGCCAGAAAAATAAAAATATTATTTCCTACATGTCACAAAAGTGTCCCAGCAGAGTAAAATGAAACATTATAAACATTATAAACATTATATTGGGAGAAAAATGAAACATTATAAACATTATAAAGTAGATGCCTTTGGGGACCAATCCAGCCCATGCCCCCTCCCTACAGCCATGTGTGCATCTCAACAGTAATGGAAGGACTTTCACCATCCTTACCTCACATCCCCAGAGAGAAGTGATTAGAGTTCCATGAGAAACCTACTGGACCAGAGTCAGATTCTCCCTCAGAAACTTGGGATTGGAAGTCTGAGAACCTAGGTAATTTGGCTGAAAGTATTAGATTTGAATGGTTGGCCATCTTGAGCTACTCACACACACAAAAAAAGGCAAGAAAGAAAAAGAAAGCAAATCTACAAAGAAGTGATCGAACTAAGAGAGATCTACAAACCTCCTTCCAATGTTGATAGTTTCAGAAAATATCCAATGGAAGACCTTACAAAAGGAGAGATTAACTATCTAGTGATAAGGGGACTAAAAATAGATGTTTATCCATCAACACCCCTCTAAAAATTTAAGGTAACCAGGCTCACTAAAAAATAGTTTCATTTAGGGCCGGCCGAGTGGCACAGTGGTTAAGCGCTGGCTTGGAATGCCAGCGGCCCCGGTTCGGGTCCCACATGTGAGGGCCAGTGACACTGCCCTCAAAAAAAAAAAAAAAAAAAAAATAGTTTCATTTAAACCTTTTAACTATGTAGCTTCTCACTATTAATTTTATGTTTCAAATAAATATAAGTGGCCCTTTCAAGAAAAGTTACATGAGGGCCTGCCGAGTGGCACGGTGGTTAAGCGCTGGTTTAGGAAGCCAGCGGCCTCGGTTTGGGTCCCAAATGAGGTCCGGTGACACTGTCCTCAAAAAAAAAAAAAAGAAAAAAAGAAAAGCTACATGAGGGGCAGACTGAGTGGCGCGTTGGTTCAGAGCTGGCTTGGGGCACCAGCAGCCCCAATTCGGATACCACATATGAGGGCCAGTGACGTTGCCCTCTACAGCTAACAATAGCTCCACCTGGAGCTGGGCTGCTGTGAGTCCCCGGTACGGCATAGCTGCAGCCCCTGCTAAAGTGGGCTGCCATAGGCTACAATGAGTGGCCGGCAGCCAGCGTGAGCGGCCAGCAGCTGGTGTGAGCTGCCAAGAGGCCACTGTGAGCAGCCGTCCAGAGGCCAGCATTGTGCTCACCCGAGAAGAACGCAATGACGATACCAACATGGGCCAGTGAAGCAACATCCTCCGCAACTAGACTGAAGAACAAAAGGACAACTTGTCTGTTCCCCTTCCGTGGTTCCCCAACGCTGTTCTCCTCCCCCAATTCCCCAATAAAATCTTTAAAAAAAAAAAAAAGAAAAGCTACATTACATGAGAGTGCTTACCATGTGGCAATTTCTCGATTGTCATCCTCGGGTGGTGCTTTCAAAATATCAGTGGCAACAGTATGACAGGGATAGTCAGCAAAACAGAAGATCTCTGGATTTATAAGGGAATGCTGAATAAAGGAGAGCTAGAACAAGAAAAAAAAGTCCTTACCACTGTAACTGTAAATGCTATGAAAATCTGAAACATTTTCTTTCATTAGGCTAATCTCAATCATCAGGTTATTAGAATAACAATTTCCCTTTAAAATCTTAATTACTTGTGCTTTAAAAACCACAGCCAATTGAAACAGATGAAAGGTATATACAATGAGATGGCCCTGGAGACCAACATCAATAAACAGTTTGATTACTATACTTCAATTGAGTCTGACTAATACTAAACTATGATAATGTTCCTTCAAAATTTATGAGTCTCTTGCTTTTCTGAGCCATGCAAAACAATTGCGACTTTAAAAGAATATTTTAATCAATGGATAGGTGGCATAATACAAGAAATAAGTCATTATTCTGTTCTACTTCTAGCACTAAACACCATTTATTTACCTGGCCTTCTGCATGTTTCCAAGGTCTATATATGAGGTCTACAGGGAACACTTCCATACCGAGTCCCCTCTGAATGCCATAAACCACATTATGAAGTCCTTTACTGTCACGAATTTGAAATCCAGGGTGGTCAAGTTCATAAGTTACTTCCTTGAAATTCAAACTTGGGTTCTAAAAGAGAAAAGCATTTGTAAGTTGAATGAACAAAAGAGTACGTATTTTGATGCTTTGTCCAAAGAGGAAAATTAAATCTGAAGTTCAATCAAGATGTTCTAATTATAAGCTGAAAATCATCGGAAGCTTTCTGGCATTTCCAAAGAGACTTAAAAAGGCAAGTCCTTAACATTCAAAATGAACTGGCTCCACTACCAAGGTACTTCAAAATTTCAGTTCCTGACATACTTCTGAAGGTGTGAGGTGAGTGCATAAAAACGAACTCTCTCAGGGCCGGCCGAGTGGCTCAGTTGGTTAAGAGCTCGCTCAAGAGTGCAGGCTGAGCTCTAAGCAACAGCACTTCGATGCCCAGCCCAAGCTGAGCAGCCACTAAGGTACCAATAGGTAGCAGGATGGCTCAGTTGGGGGGAAAAAAAAAGAACTCTCTCTTCTCCTACTTGGTCCAGTGAACACTCCCATCCCAACATGGCAAGAAAAGGAACTCCTCACTAAGTGCCTCTTGTCTTGACACCAAGATTCTACTACCATGGAACAAAGTAACCAAAGTAAATCAGGGCCGGCTGAGTGGCACAGTGGTTAAGCACTGGTTTGGGAAGTCAGCGGCTCCAGTTCGGATCCCACATATGAGGGCCAGTGACACTACCCTCAACAACAACAACAAAAAGTAAATCAATTATACCAAACACCATTCTTTCTTTCTTTCTTTCTTTTTTTTTTTGAGGGCAGTGTCACTGGCCCTCATATGTGGGACCCGAACCGGGATCGCTGGCTTCCCAAGCCAGTGCTTAACCACCGCGCCACTCGGCCGGTCCCCAAACACCATTCTTAATTAAAGATCTCCTCTATAAGCATACTAATGCATGTATCAGGGCAAGTTGTCCAGATTCTTTGTATCAAAATGACTGAAAATTCCATTAAAAAAATGTTCTATGAAAAGGTATTCATTTTTTAGCATGAGACTCCTTAAGAAACACAAAGCAAACAAAACAAGTTTATAGAAAATAATTTACCAAACACTCTGCACAAAATAAGTACATTTTATGCTTGAAAGGAAAAAAAAGCTGTGCACACTTTGTATTTAAATCTCCAACTAAGGCATCATATCCGGTTTAGTTTTGCTCTAAAGCGGCTCCTTTTAAGCCATGAAGACCTTAACGGTTGCTTTGTATACGGTACAAAGAACAAACTTCAATGAAGTACTGTCTCTTAAGGCAACAATAACGTTTATAAAACAGTATTTTTTTTATTTCTAAAATTTGTTTCAAAAACTGTAACATATCAGGACCATAAACGCACTGTTAAATACCATTATCCTAGATAGAGACACGTTTTGTAAATCCACAGGCATGCCCCTCTGGATTCCTCCTCCCATCCTTGGTGGGCAATCAAAACAACAAATCACTGACCCAACATGTATCTGAAATTGTCTTCTGCTCCCTGCCTCAAAAAAAAAAAAAAATGTACAGAAAACTCTAATATATGAGAACAAAAGGGAAGAAGAAAGAAAAGAGGTTACTGATTCAATTACTCAGACCCACAGTGCAGGCACTCAATTTATGTCCTTTCACACTCTCTGAAATCAGAAAATAGGTTTAGATAACATGGACTACCGTCCTTGTCTGAAATTTTAAAAGAGTTTTCAACAGGACAATAAAATACAAATATGAAACTACTGAGTGAAAAGGGCATGTTTTCACTTTTGCAAGACAACTACAGGATAAAAACAAAACATTAAGTTGTTATCCATAAGTGATATAAAGGGTTTTATTTTTTTTTTCTTTTTTTTTTTCACTTTTTATGTTTTCTGCCATCATCAAGTGTTTTCCCCCCTCCGTTACTAAAGGAGCTGAGTTTGAACACCATAAATTCATATATTAAGAAAAGTAAATAGGGCCGGCCGAGTGGCACAGTGGTTAAAAGCTGGCTTGGGACGCCAGCAGCCCCGGTTCAGATCCCACATATGAGGGCCAGTGACACTGACCTCCAAAAAAAAAAAAAAGGTAAATAAAAAACCATTAATGTTGTTAGTAAGATCATAAGATCATACAGAAAACAGCCTGATTTTCTAGAACTCAATTTTACCTATATGTTACAAATGTGAAAATAACATTAATAGGATATATATACACACGAGACCTGACAGGATATACAGAGGGTGCCAAAAAAAATGTATACACATTTTAAGAAAGGAAAAAATGGTAATACTCAATATATACTGATGACAAAAGATGAATACAAGTCATGTTTGACTTCTGCAATGACAAGAGGTGCTCAAAGTGGTTCCCATCAGCATAACTTTAATACAGTTGTGTTCCTTTCTTCAAATGTGTATACATGTTTTTGGCACCCTCTGTGTATATGATATGACCTAATACTTTATAAAGAAGGCCAGAAATGTGCATAGGCAGTAGTCTTTACTCAGATGTTGTGTTTTGTTCCTTGACATTTTATGGAAGACTGAAGATATTACATCTTCACTCCACTATTCTCCCACTTACTAAATTTCATCACACCCTTTCAATATCTAAGTTTATTCTTTTATGTTTTATTTAAGTATTTCAACATTTTAGGAGAGGTAATTTATTTATCTTGGGGCCTATTACTTAGTTTGTGGATATTTCCAGAAGTGGAAATAGTACGATAAGTCTGGGGTGACCAGTTAACCCAGTTGGTTGAAGCATAGTACTGGTAACACCAAGGTTGCCAGTTCGATCCCTGCATGGGCCACTGTGAGCTGCGCCCTCCCTAAAGGAGTCAACTATGCCACTGTAGCATCAAAGCAACGTGCAACCAATGACCATGGCTGTTCCCCCAATAAAATTCTAAAAAAAAGGGATAAGTCTGGATTTTTGTTATCCCTATCCGCTACAAGCAAGGTTGACAGGATTTTTGTTGCACCTTCCAGAAAACATTCAGAAAGCCTTTCTCCTCAAAAATTCCTCACACAATCACTACTTTGCAACAAATTGGTCCCGCAAAAAAAAAAAAAGCCCCGCACACCAACAACCCTCCAAATCACCTCAGCAGTACCACTTAAAATTTAGCAGCAAGAACTCCAAATAAACAAAACTGGAATCTGACTACACTCTATCTCTAATACACAATTATCTCAAGCACCATTACTGCTAAGCCATGGAGGCTCTCATTCAGCTGGGCACTTTATTCATTAAAATTTACTTTCTGTGGGCTACATCATACTAACAACATGAATGTAAAAACACGATTACAATACTCACCAGTTCTTTGAGAACATCAATCAAGACTTCTACATTCCATGTGTGTGCCTGTGCTCCATCACTTTTATCTTTTCCATCACTCCAGATCCCACTGCCAGGAGCAGAGATACTCTGTAGAAGTATAATTTGAATTAAACAAACCCAACTAGTAAATGTGTTCAGCTCTAGTTGACAGAACAATCAACCATGTAATTTAATAAATAAAATAAAGAAGGGGGAACTTCATTCATGTGAGAAAATAGCTGATTTCTACACTTACCTGTAATGGAATTCCATCTGTTAATCCTGAATGAGTTCGAGCCATCATTCCCAAAACCCTTGCAACCTGGGCAGCTGTGACCTCCCGAACACCAAACTGCATGATTATATTGCGACATTCTTCAATACTGAAACAGAAATTTAACTTCAGAAAAACACTACCATCATCAATACCAAGGTTAAGAAATAACTAATATAACATGAGCCCTTGAGTGAAATCCCTAGTTTTACTAATACAGGCAGAGTAAGTAAAAAGCTTCACTTCTCGTTACTTTTATATAGGTAGGAATATAAAAACCACCTACTAATACTTAACTGAATGGAAAAAGTTCAAAAGATCAATGAAAAAAATAAGCCAAGAATATCTTTCATAAAGAAACATATGGGCCTGCCGAGTGGCGCGGTGGTTAAGCGCTGGCTTGGGAAGCCAGCGACCCCGGTTCGGTCCCACATATGAGGGCCAGTGACACCGCCCTCAAAAAAAAAAAGAAAAGAAACATAAAATTATGCTCCTTAATCTTCAATGTGAATCAAGTTACTCTTTAAAAGACTAACACTCAAGATGAGTCTGAGTATTCTGATAGGTACAAAGCCTTGAAAATGCATTCTAACTTTTCACTTTGCATGTTAAAGTTTAATTAAACAAAAATTTTATGCCAGGTACACATACACACACAATACAGTTTCAAAACAAAAGTGGAAATGTAGTTTATATGAGTTTTTAAAACAACAAAAGTTACACTTGAAGTTCAAGTATATTAATGCCCTTAATAACTTATTCTCACAAAAACATTAACAATCCACTATATGACAGTCATAGTGCTGCTAAATTATTTCAAAATTTCCTTTGGTGCCCTGGGCAAGTGACAAAAATATACAAGAGGCAGGGTGTAAAAAAGGCAGAAAAGGAAGATGATAGAAGATAAAGGTACAGTAACAAAATTGCAGGTGAGGACAGAGGAGCAACACTTGTCTAATGCTCTCTCCCCAACAAATGCTAAGACTACCTACTGTGGCAACTAAGCTAGCAACCTCTGATGCCTAAACTTTAGAAACTAGGAGGGACAAAGAGATAGAAATTTAGTCACTAGGATATTCATAGCTGCCACCAAAACTAGTACATAGAAGATTAAATTTAGAAGCAAAATTCATGAGGCAAAGATGGTAACACACTAAGGAATCTTAGGGACTTACCTTGCACAAAAGCCATAGCCTACTTCTTGCATGAAATCAGCCAAAGAGCTCTCCATCATGGTTTTAGCTACCCCTCCAGAATCAGGCAGGATCCTGTCCATTAGAATGTCCCGTTTTTCAGGGTATAAAAGTGGTGCAAGCACCACGGGACAGCGTTCCTGGGGAAAATCTGAAGAAGAAGAAAAGTATAGGTGCTATACTGATTAAAAACAAGCTACCCAGAGGCCGACTAAGTGGCTCAGTTGGTTAAGAGCTCGCTCAAGAGAGCGAGCTGAGCTCTGAGCAACAGTAGTTCGATGCCCAGCCTGAGCTGAGCTGCTGCTGAGCTGCCAACAGGTGGCAGGATGGCTCAGCTAAAAAAAAACAACAAGCTATCCTCTGGCACCCAACTAGCTCAGTTGTAGAGAATGAGACTCTTAAAAACAAGCTATCTTCTTTCACTCTTTTTATAAGCCCCTCAAACCTGAATCTTCCACAAATCATATTCAATGCAAAGCTTGTTTAGTTTTTCCACTCCAGCTAGCCCAACTTATGACTTCAACATCAATTCCAGACTTTGAATGTTTTTACAACACAGAAACTGCTCATGAGTATATTTTCAATTTTGTATATTAGGATCCCAGTACCTTTTCACAAATTCATACCCTAAATGGCATTAAATTAACAAATAGGGTTATCAAATCCAATACAAAGGTAGCATCAGAAACAAATAAGAGAATCTATTTAAATAACAAGTGGGAAACTTCCTATCACTGACAAAGTTAAAATTAAACTATATAAAAAAAAATAACAATGAAAATGGATAGTGGTTAGTCCACTATCAAAAATTTATCTTAAAAATAGACTAGTTATGGGCCAGCCGAGTGGCTCAGTTGGTTAAGAGTTGACTTGGAGAGGGAGCTCTGAGCAGCAGGGCCGGCGGTTCGATTACTACATGAGCCAGTGATGCTGAGCCCGAGCTGAACTGTCGCTGAGCTGCCAACAGGTGGCAGGATGGCTCAGCTGGTATAAAAAACAAGATTGCCTGTTCGATGGTGGACTATGCCCACCGACAACTAAGACTGAACTCAGCACCATGAGCTGAGCTGCCACCCGTATGGCTCAATGGATAGGGCGGGCGTGCTGATTCGAATCCAGCATAGGATGGTGGTTACGCCCACTCGCAACTAAGACTGAACACAGAACCTTGAGCTTAGAGCATACGAGCTGCCGATGGGAAGCCAAATGGCGACTGGTGCCTTCCACAATGAAGACTAAAGAACAATTTGGCTGGTCCCCTTCCTCAATTCCCCAACACTGTTCCCCTCCCCCAATAAAATCTTTTAAAAAAAGATTAGTTCTCTCTCTAGAAGTATCAGAGGAAAACTGACAATAGAATCAGGAGTTATCTTAGCATAATAATATCAGTAGCCAAGGAGTTAACAAGGGCCTATCAAAAGTGACTCTTTTAGGGCCAGCAGAGTGGCGTGGTGTAAAATGCTGGCTTGGGACACCAGCGGCCCGGGGTTCGGGTCCCACATATGAGGGCCAGTGACACTGCCCTCAAAAAAAAAAAAAAAAAAAGTGACTTTTTTTTTGGCCAGCCCAGTGGCTTGTTGGTTAAGAGCTGGCTTGGGACATCAACGGCCCCAGTTTGGATCCCACATATGAGAGCTAGTGACACTGCCTTTTACAGCTAAGATGGTGAACAACAGCTCCACCTGGAGCTGGGCTGTGTGAGCCCCGGTGACAGTATAGGCTGCAGCCCCTGCTGCAGTGGGCTGCCATAGGCTACAGTGAGTGGCCAGCAGCCAGCATGAGCGGCTGGCAGCCCGTGTGAGCTGCCAAGAGCAGCTGTGCGCGGCCGTCCAGAGGCCGGCGACCAATCTGCCTCACCCGGGAAGAGCGCAATGATGATACCAACATGGGCCAGTGAAGCAACGTCCTCCACAACTAGACTGAAGAAGAAAAGGACAGCAACTTGACTGTTCCCCTTCCCTGGTTCCCAACGCTGTTCCCCTCCCACAATTCCCCAATAAAATCTTAAAAAAAAAAAAAAAAGTGACTCATTTTATTAAACTAAAAAGAGCATGTCACTTTAATGTAGTCTGTCTCTCTAAGGGAGAAAAAAAGATTAATGAAAATATAGAACATCTTATAACTGAGTTTGCAATTACAACAAGATTACTGTTATAATGAGATTATTGATGAAGGTGTGTTCATTTTATACCTTTTCTGTAATGAGGCTTTTATCACTTTCTACTTTAAATTATGAAATACTCTTCCTTAAAGATTACCAACGTAAGAACAGAAAGATAAATTATTGTCTTCACTTGTATTCTAAACTTCTTTCGATGAACACTGTGTTTACCCAAAAAACCATCTTTTGGAAGCTACAGACATTCCTTTACCTCTGCGCAGTGTCTTCAGGAAAGCGTCTATCTGCTCCTGTCCAACTCCAAAGGCTCCCTTCTGCCCAAAGAGGAGATGGGAGAGGAGGAGGTGTAGGACCTCTATGGCTATATCTTGGAAGCCACCTTCTTGATTTCCACTGACGTCTGCGTCAATGTAAGAACGCAGAAGATCTGGAAGCTTTTGTTTGATAAACTGGGCAGCTAAAAGACAGGTAAACCAAAAACCACAAGTTATTTTTGCACTACACTAGGTAAAAAGTCACATACCATCAAAATATAGATGACATCGTTTTCATTTCACCAACTCCCCTTTCACCCTCTAATGTTTTCATAGCTCTATTAGGCTGCGGGCAGGAGGGAATGGAGAGTTGTTTGATGGGGTATAGTATTACAGTTTTGCAAGATGAAGAAATTCCAGACATGTTATACAACAGTGTGACCATAATTATAATAACACTACTGAACTATATACTTAAAAATGGCTATGAATGGCCGGCCGAGTGGCGCGGTGGTTGTATGCTGGCTTGGGAGGCCGGTTCGGGTCCCACATGTGAGGGCCAGTGACACTGCCCTCAAAAAAAAAAAAAAAAATAGCTATGAAGGTAAATGTTATTTTTTTTTTTGCCACACATACATAAGAGACACCAAAAAAATCATCTTAAATTATCCCTATTCTCTAAATCTACAACTATGGGTCTCAAAAAAGATTCAAAAAAGCCTTGGACTTTAAGAAACTATAGGATCTGGGCCGGCCGAGTGGCGCGGTGGTTAAGCGCTGGCTTGGGAAGCCAGCGGCCACGGTTCAGGTCCCACATAGGAGGGCCAGTTACACTGCTCTCTTAAAAAAAAAAAAAAAAAAAGGAAACTATAGGATCTTGGCTGGCTGAGTGTCTCAGTTGGTTAAGAGTTAGCTTAAGAGTGCCAGCTCTGAGCAACAGGGCTGCTCGTTTGATTCCCACATGGACCAGTGATGCTGCACCCGAGCTCAGCTGCCAACAGGTGGCAGGATAGCTCAGCTGGTGAGACCAAGTGCTCCTAACAACAAGACTGCCTGTTTGTTTTTTTGAAGAGGGCAGTGTCACTGGCCCTCATATGTGGGACCCGAACTGGGGCCACTGGTGTTCCAAGCCAGCTCTTAACGAACTTGCCACTCGGCCGGCCCCAAGATTGCCTGTTTGATGGTGGTCTACGCCTGCCCACAACTAAGACTGAACTTGGCACCTTGAGATGAGCTGCCACCCGAATGGCTCAGTAGATAGAGCATACACTCTTAATAACAAGGCTGCTGGTTCGACTCCCGCATGGGATGGTGGCTACAACCACCCGCAACTAAGACTGTAACACAGCACCTTGAGCTTAGAGGCCACAAGCTGCCAACAGGCTGCCAGGTAGCGACTGACGCCCTCCACAACTAAGATTGAAGAACAACTTGACTTGTCCCCTCCCCCAATTCCCCAATTTCAAAAAAAAAGGGAACTATAGGATCTTTAAGGGAAAAGGAACTTACCAAAACCTCTGAGATCCGAACTGGAAGAATTCAAGAGAGCAAGGCCAAAAATTACCTGAAATAAGAAAGGTCAGATTGAGCAAAGAGTCAAATAGCTTCATTTAATTTTCATTTTGCCTACATCTCTTTTCTTAAATCACTTACCTCTTGTACTTTGCTTAACTTGAGAACTTTACTCAGCTGGGCAAATAAGTGGGGTGCAGGCTTTAAACTCTGAAATAAACCAAACTTAATTAAAACAACAAGAATTTACCATTTTCAGAAAGTGTGTAAAAGCACTTGTTCACCCAATTATGGTATTACGTGGCAGTGACGTAACTGTGTAGCGATGCTAGAAACAATATACCATGTCCTAAAACTGATGGCTGACAAGCTTAAGCCTTCACATGATCTGGTCTTATTGAGATTCTGTTTATTATCAGTTAACTGTCATAATTTTGTTAGAAAACTACAAAAACCCCAATATAACTATATTTGAAATTTTAAAATTACAACTTGACATTACAAGATCAGGTTTAAAACTTTTTTAAAAAGCCTAATAAGGGATCACATTTTTAGAACTACTAACAATAAAAGCAATACCAACCTTCTGATAGTGCAATGGATTATCAATGGCATAGGACAATGTGGAGATAAAATTTGGCTTTGTGATCAGCGACGCACACTCCTGAATCAGAAACTGAGTCTTTAAAAATAAAAAAATGAATCTTCATTAGGACTAACAGTCATCATCTTGCACAAACAGCAGCAGAGGTGCTCAGAACATTCAAGTGTAATCCAATATTATATACTGTTTACATATTATCAAAAGCAACTCTTTAAAAATCCCATTTAAACTACTTAGTCTATTAGCAACAAGTGTTAAAACCAAACCAAACCCTCTACAGAAGAGTCATTGACAAGATAGCTATAAGGAATAACATCATCACAAAACTTATCAGATTAAGAATCAAGCCAAAGAAACTCAATCTAAGACAAGAGATCTCCCCTCTTTCTGCCTCACTTACTTATCAGGGAGAACTCGCCCACATTCCTGCTTCCTTCAAGCAGCTCTCACCCCAGCTTTCTAAGCCTAAACTGGGTAGCTGTAATGATCTGCAGCCAGGTGGGAGAAGGCAAAGCCACAAAAGGTGGGCAAGTCCCAATATCTTTTAGCCATTTAGTTACGATTGTTTCTGGATGCTATTTGTAGGTATTGTTTGCTACATACACTATGCCCAAATGCAACTCATTAGATCTAAGTGGACATAAACTTGGTAAGCCCCAAATACCTGATGAAAATCTTTGCCACTGCTTTTACCATCGCCACTAAAATCCACATGCGAAAATAGGCAGCGTAATAAATGCCTGTCTGCCTCAGGACCGTGCCGATTCACAATCTAAAAAGACCAAAAAGAAGAGTTTGTACACAACATTAATAGAGATTTAAAAAAATAAAATAAAATAAAAATCAAGCTCTAGGGCAATATCCCAAGTTACATTAAGGTTCATTTAGGAATAAGTTATAAGAATTACTGAGACAGAGGTACCAATATTTTATAATTGAATATTTCTAAAATGTTTACTACAGTTACTGGCAGGAAGCACAGAAGAAAAAAAACCCACCAGTAAATGGCCCATATAATGATGCTTTGCTCAAACATCTACACAAAAAACACCAAAAGTAGCATAGATGACATGCAGTAAGAATACTTTAAGTTGCAAGGCAACAATTTTATAACAAACTGGACTCACAAGAGCAGCACTTTTTCTATGCATGATTTTTACCCTCAAAATGTAACCTGAAATCTAACACAACTGTGACTCTATAGTAGTCTACAAGGCAAGGCCCTGAAGGAACTGGTCTGACCTCAGTACTTTATCTATTTATGTATTTATGAATTTATTTATTGTAGCTGAGCCATCCTGCCACCTGTTGGCAGCTCAACGGCAACTCAGCTCGGGATGGCATCGAACTACCGTTGCTCAGATCTCAGCTTGCACTCTTGAGAGAGCTCTTAACCAACTGAGCCACTCGGCCGGCCCTCATGACCTCAGTACTTTAGATGCTGCCAATGTAACATGCTAGCTGGTGGTAGGATCATAAAGTGTGCCTTATGGGCTACTAGGAGTATTCCTTCTGTCCTTCACTAAGAGCAACTGTTGTTTTTTCTTCTAAAACTAAAGTTGTATTTTAAAACCATGATCTAGGGTTATAAAGATGCTGAAATAAGATTTTTTTTTTTTTTTTGAGGGCAGTATCACTGGCCCTCATATGTGGGATCCGAACCGGGGCCGCTGGCGTCCCAAGCCGGCTCTTAACCACCGCGCTATTCGGCTGGCCCAAGCCCTATACATTTTTGTTTAAAATTCATACCATTCCATCCACTCAGGCAAGGGAGACCAGTAAAATACTTCAAAGTTTTAATTAACTATCTTATAATGATAGCAAAAATCTTTAGGCTATATTGAAAATAAAGTAACTACATCAAAAGCATTCTACAATACTTCTGTAATGATCTGATTTAAAGATGAGCAAAAATCCGAAGACTCGGCATGGAACTTATTTGAAAAACTAAAATAAACAGAGCAAAGAAATAAACCAAACAAGTAAAGAACATACATTTTAAAGGACTTACCCCAAAAAAACAAACAGAAGGGTTCGTCAAATAGTATTCCATACCCTCAAAGTAATTATACAACTATTTTGTTTAAGGGGGAAAGTCTCAAAAAAGGTCTAACAATGGTTCAAGGACAACAAAACAGAAGAAAATGAAAGCCATTTTGCAATGCTTAAGAAACAAACATAAAGTAAGTATCTTACAGAAAGATAAGCACCTAATAATAAATATATCTCAATCCACAAAATATTCAAAGACAACAAAAATATCCCTGAAATAAAGATTTGAATTGGAAGATTGAAGGTATGCAGGTATGCCATAGCACAATGCCGATGCAGAATACAACAACATACATGAGGTTAAGAAACTCTTATTAAATTCATAGAGATATTGAGGTTAGGAGTAGATACAGGCAGGAAAAGTTAGCTTTTCTACACCAAAAGAAATGCCTTCCTTTTACTTACGAAAGGTCCCTTTCTCATAAATACCCCTTGCCTTTGTCTCCTACTCAGAACACTGCTAGGGTTTCTGCCTGAATCAGTGCCTCCCGAATAGCTATTCTCTGTTTGTTTTTTTTTCGTTTGTTTGTTTGTTTTTTAGCTGAGCCATCCTGCCATCTGGTGGCAGCTCGGGCGGCTGGGCATCGAACTGCTGTTGCTCAGAGCTCAGCTTGCACTCTTGAGCAAGCTCTTAACCAACTGAGCCACTCAGCCAGCCCAAGCTATTCTCTTTTGATCTTCAAATAAATGCTTGTTGCCTTTATTTTGACCTTTTATTTTTCGGTTAACAAGACAGATGAAGTTAAGCACTATAAGTCATCAAAGCAGCATCAAATGCAATAAACTCCATATGCATACACACCTGCTGATATTTAGATGTATCAGAGAACAGTACTATGTGAAAAGAAAAAAAATCACATAGGGACTAGATAATCTAAGAATTGAGCTTTTCCATTAGAAAGCAGATAAGAGTTGCCCAAGTTTGACTTCCTAGGAATTTATCCTACAAATACACTAACACGTACGTGCAAGAAACAACCTTACAACAGCATTGGTAATAGGAAAAACATACAAACTTATATAATCGAAATGTCCATCAATAGTAAATTGTAATTCGTCTATACATGGTTTACTATGCATCCTTAAAAGAATGAAGAAATTACTACTAATAATAATAATAATTTAAAAAAATGAAGAAATTTTTCATGTATGCATAAGAAATGATTTCCAAGACAACCTGGTAAATTAAAAAAAACAAAAAAAAACAAAAAAACGGGCCGGCTCAGTGGCACGGTGGTTAAACGCTGGCTTGGGAAGCCAGTGGTCCCTGGGTCAGGTCCCACATGTGAGGGCCAGTGACACTGCCTCAAAAAAAAAAAAAAAATTTAAAAGAAAATCAAGATGTAGAACAGATGAAAAGGGAGGGGAATTTTTCCCTCTTTTGTATACGTTAAATATCTTTGGAAAAAGAGTTAAACAGCTAACATCTGTTGCCTGTGGGGTAGGAGAAATGGGTAACTGGGGTCAGATGGGTTAATATATTATCTATTTTATAAATAAAATTAAACCACAACCACAATTCCTACACACACACACAACCCAAAAAAACAAGGAAAAGAGAAAAAGGGTTATAATAATTTAATAAATACAACTGATACTCCATTTGATTTTAAAATGGGAAGGGGGTAAAATCACCTAAACTAAGATACAGTATACTACTTAACTTTCATAAAGATTGAATGAAATGCTCTACAAGTCAAAACCACTTGAGAACAATAATTTTAAAAGACTGAAGGAAGCAACAAGGGATTTTGAACAGACATTTCTCCTAAAATATACAAATAAGCATATGAAAAGATGCTCTCAACATCATTAGCTATAAATCAAAACTACCATGAGATACCAGTTCACATCCACTAGAATGGCTAAAAGCAAAAGGACATGAAATAATAAGTATTAGTAACAATAAGGAAAAATTAGAACCCTCATACACCGCTGGTGGGAATGATGTGATGCAGTGTTCTGAAAAACAATCTGGCAGTTCTTCATAAAAGTTAAAAACTGGAGGATGGGCAAGTGGTTCAGTTGGTTAACAGAGCAAGCTCTGAGTAAAAGTTAGTGGTTCAATTCCCACATGGGCCAGTGAGCTACACCCGAGCTGAGCTGCTGCTGAGCTGCCAACAGATGGCAGGATGGCTCAGCTGGTGAGAGCACATGCTCCTAACAAGGCTTCCAGTTCGACTCCCACATGGGATGGTGGGCTATGCCCTCCCACAACTAAGACTGAACATGGCACCTTGAGCTGAGCTGTGATGCCCTGAGCCACTGACTGGCGACAGGATGGCCACGGGACTTGGAGCTGAGCTAGCTGCGCCCTCCACAACTAAGATTGAAGGACAACTTAGCTGTCCCCCTTCCCCAATAAAAATCTTAAAAAAGGGCGGGCCGAGTGGCGCGGTGGTTGGGCACTGGCCTGGGAGGCCAGTGGCCTCGGTTCAGGTCCCACATATGAGGGCCAGTGACACTGCCCTCAAAAAAAAAAAAAATCTTAAAAAAAAAAATTAAAGACAGGATTACCACATGACCCCGAAATTCCCTTCTTTGGTATTTACCCCCAAAATTGAAAGCAAACATCCAACCAAAAACCTGTTAACGAATGGTGATAGCTGCACTATTTACAATAGCCAAACAGTGGAAACAAACCTAAATATCCATCTGATTAACAAAATCTGGAATATCCACAAATACACTAAAATGACATATATTCCAACATGGATGATACTTGAAAACATGCTGAAAGAAGGCAGACACAAAAGGCCACGTGCGTGTGAAATGATTCCTTTTATATACAATTTCCAAATCCATGGAAGTGAAAAGTAGATTAGTGGTTGCCAGGGCCTGGAGGGAGAGGGAAATGAAGAGGAACTGCTAATGGACTGAGGTGTTTCTTTTTAGGGTGATAGACACTTTCTGGAGTTAGATGGTCATGGTTGCACAACTATGTGAATCTGCTAGAAACTACTGAATTTTACATTTTGAAAGAGTGAGTTTTAGTTTAAGTGTATCTCAATGTTTTTAAGAAACAAAATAAACAAGACTAAACCAAAATAAATCGGATCATATTCAATAACTTTTATAGAAAAATAAAAATCTATGAATTCTTTTAAAAAATTGGGATATGATTCTATATATTAAGCTGGAGAGAAATTACTTGAACTAAGGGGCAAAAGTTAGACACTTTTCATGCACCATATCCACATAAATTTCCAATTTCTTTCCATTGCATACTCATTCCTTTAATGGTACTTGTTTACTTACATGCTGTATTTCCTGCTGGCTGGCTCGGTAGTTTTTCTTGGTTAAATTGTCCACCAGGTAGCTGATTTGAGACAAGGCCAGCGAGAGCGAGTCAAGATTCATTGCTGGTTGGGGCGGAAGCAGGCGGCCGAGCCCGGCGCAAAATCACCATTATTCCCCTTTAGTCACCTCAGAGGCAGGTTAATGCTTTCTTTGTAATTAGCCTATATCTGGTATCTGTACAGTGTCTTCAGTTCTTCTTTACCAGGGGTCTTACTCTGTTCTGAAACATGGCACCTGTTTAAAAAAAAAAAATTCATATTTTTAAATTAAATTTTAATTAAGGGGAAAAAAATAGTTAAACAGCCTTCACCTCTCCATCGTAGTACCTGCAATACTACTAAGGACTGGGGGGGGGGAATTAAAATGTCTCAACCACTATTGATTTTTAAAATGTCAAGTTTGAAAATTAGGTAGGGCCAGTATAAAAAGAAAACACCCCCCATCAAAGTTGTATTTTAACAAGACAACCTTAAATATTTAGTATTTCTATTTATTTCAAAATGATAGCTTATACTACACCTTATTAGAAGGAGAAATAAAGTATGTGACTAAAATTAAGACTTGTGGAGAGAAGCTCTTCATCTAACATTTTCAATCCTTCTCACACTCTACAACGTATTCACAAGATTGCATTTATTCATTTTAATCCTTATACTGCTTCAGAATCAGATAATCTGATCTTAAAGTTATACCTTTGGATGTATATTTTAGGTATTTGAATGGCTGACTTAAAGGCAAGTAAAGGTTCCAGAACCCAAATTCCTTCCTGTATTGTTGAAACATTTAGAAAGAGAAATCCAAAGCAGCAATATAAGCTAAAATGACAGGTTGCTTATCAGTTTAATTCCGAACGGGTTCTGAGGGAATACTCTGCATCACCAAAACAAACAAATCCAACATAAAAGTCTGTTTCTTAAGAATTCACCAAGTACCACTGCTGAAACAAACATCCTTGCAAGGCACTGAGCTTATCTATCCACAGCTTCACCTTTTGAAACTTGTTCATAATGTCATTACAATCAGAACTCACCATGTAATATACAGAAAATTCAGGAAGATTAAAAGCCCCTTGGTAAGGGCATTCAAACCTTGATCTATAAATATTTCTTTTTTTCTTAAAGATTTTATTGGGGAATTGGGGGAGGGGAACGGTTTTGGGGAACCGGGGAAGGGGAACAGACACGTTGCTGTCCTTTTGTTCTTGTCTAGTTGCGGAGGACGTAGCTTCACTGGCCCATGTTAGTATCATCCTTGTGCTCTTCCCAGGTGGGGCAGATCAGTTGCCGGCCTCTGGACAGCCACTCACAGCAGCTCTTGGCTGCTCACGCTGGCTGCCAGCGGCTCACTGTAGCCTTTGGCAGCCCACTGCAGCAGGGGCTGCAGCCCACACCATCACCAGCCATCTTAGCTATAGAGGCAACCCGGTGGAGCTGTTGTTCGCCACCTTAGCTATAGAGGGCAGTGTCACTGGCCCTCATATGTGGGATCCGAACCGGGGCCCCGCAACTCAGAGATGGCATCCCAAGCCAGCTCCTAAAAAAAACAAATATTTTAAGTAATTTCTCAACAGAGCATCGTGTGTGTGTGTGTGTGTGTGTGTGTGTGTATCATTGATGTAATGGTATATATTTTTAAGGATAGAAAGAACTCAAAAGAAATCTGACTCAGTAGACTTACTGTTAGCAGTAATATTCTGTTACAATTTTTAAATTATCTAAAAACTATTTTTATATATTATATTCCACACATAAATAGGAATCTAGATTCAATGCAGAGAAATGTGGTAAAATGTAAAACTTTAAAAACCTGAAACGGAAATATCAACAAGAACTCATTTTTTTAAAAAAAATCATTTCCTAATTAAGTCCAACTAAACGCCCTAGACTGTAAACTGTACAATGAAAAACGAGACATTGAATGAAACTGAAGACAGAAAGGAAGGATATCCCATGTTTATGGACTGGAAAAGTTAATATTGTTAAAATGTCCATGCCACACAAAGTCTTCTTTAGACTTAACACAATCCCTATCAAAATTCCAATGGCATTTTTTTTTTCACAGAAATAGAAAAAACAATCCTAAAATTAGTATGAAACCACGAAACATAGCCAAGACAATCATGAAAACCAACAAAACTGGAGGCATCATGCTTCTGGGTTTCAAACTATACTACAAGGCCATAGTAATTAAAATAGTATAGTACTGGCAGAAAAGTAGACACAGACCAATGGAATAGAAGAGAGCCCAGAATTAAACCCCCACATATACAGTCAACTAATATTTGATAAGGGGATTAATAACATTCAATGGGGAAAGCCTACTTTCTTCAACAAATGCTGCAAATATCAAATAAAGAAGTCCAGGATAGGGCCGGCCGAGTAGCGCGGTGGTTAAGCGCTGGCCTGGGAAGCCGGCAGCCCCGGTTCGGTCCCACATAGGAGGGCCAGTAACACTGCCCTCAAAAAAAAAAAAGAAGAAAAAAAAGAAGTCCAGGATATCTAAAACACAATAGTGATTATAGACAACAAACTGTATTATAAACATTAAACTTGCTAAGAGATTCGATTTTAACTGTTTCCACCACTAGAGGAAGTGATAATTCTGTGTGTTAGGTGTTAGTTAGCTACAATGGAAATCATACTGCAGTATAAACGTTATCAAATCAGTATGTTGTATACCTTAAACTTCCACAATGTTGTATGTCAACTATATTTCAATTTTTAAAAATGTCCTAGAAACAATTATATCCCAAAAGCAATGAGCCCCATCTAACTCCTGGATGTTGGATTCTAAATACTAAAAGGAACCACGGTTCCTTGAAGAAATGACTAATTCCAGGAGTTTGGAGCAAGGAATATACAAAGGTGAGTTTGGGTCATCCTGTGACAAAATAGAAACAAAACATTCAGAAATCTCGGGGGGTGGGGGGGGGCGATCGAGTGGCGCATTGGGTAAGAGCTGGTTTGGGACGCCAGCTGCCCCGGTTCGGATCCCACATATGAGGGCCAGTGACACTGCCCTCTGCAGCTAACAACAGCTCCTCCTGGAGCTGGACTGCGCAAGCCCCGGCGATGGTGTGGGCTGCCATAGGCTACAGTGAGTGGCCGGCAGCCAGCGTGAGCAGCTGGCAGCCAGCATGAGTTGCCAATAGCCGCGGTGAGCGACCATCTAGAAGCCGGCGACCGATTTGTCTCATCCAAGAAGAGCGCAATGACGATCGATACCAACATGGGCCAGTGAAGCAATGTCCTCCACAACTAGACTGAAGAACAAAAGGACAGCAACTTGTCTGTTCCCCTCCCCCAATTCCCCAATAAAATCTTTAAAAAAAAACACTCAGGGGGATATGTCAGAAAGATACAAGAGCCTATTAAAGAGTTTTTTACTGTAATTGGTAAACTTGAGGATTTAAATTAAGTTTTAAAAAGGGACTTAACCAGTAATTTTATAATACGACTCAAATGCAACATCACTTAGAAATGCTTCGGGGGCTGGCCAAGTGGCGCAGTGGTTAGGCGCTGGCTTGGGAGGCCAGCGGCCCTGGTTTGGGTCCCACATGTGAGGGCCAGTGACACTGCCCTCCAAAAAACAAAAAAGAAAAAAAAAATGAGAATAGAAATGCTTGAGGGAGCAAGAGTAGAAATAATCTGGTTATTTTACAATTGCCAATTATAAAAATTATATACTTTTGTTGTTACGTGCACAGTGCACATAACATCAAGGTTACCGGTTCGACCCCCACATGGGTCACTGAGTTGCGCCCTCCACAAACTAGATTGAAACAACTACTTGACTTGGAGCTGATGGATCCTGGAAAAACAGTTCCCCAATAAAATTTAAAAAAATAAAAATTATAGCATTAAAAAAAAAATGACTATGACTATAGTCAAGTGCCGGCTAGTAAATTTTGAAAGTATGAAAGAAAATTTAAGTATTTCTTAACACCCTAACCTGTATAAAAATTGATTCAGGGAAGCATCACTAATGCCTAATAAACTGCAGGTGGGGCTGGCCGAGTGGCTCAGTTGGTTAAGAGCTCACTTAGGAGTGTGAGCTGAGCTCTGAGCAATGGCAGTTCGATGCCTAGCCCAAGCTGAGCTGCCACTGAGCTGCCAACAGGTGGCAGGATGGCTCAGCTAAAAAACATTTTTAAAAAATAAAAAATGACAATCAGGGCCGGCCGGGTGGCGCGGTGGTTAACTGCTGGCTTGCGACGCCAGCGGCCCTGGTTTGGATCCCACATGAGGGCCAGTGACACTACCCTCTACAGCTAAGATGGTGAACAACAGCTCCACCTGGAGCTGTGTTGCTGAACCTGGAACAGCATAGCTGCAGCCCCTGCTGCAGTGGGCTGCCATAAGCTACAGTGAGTGGCTGGCAGGCAGCATGAGCGGCCAGCAGCTGGAGTGAGCTGCCAATAGCAGCCATGAACGACTGTCCAGAGGCCAGCGACCAATCTGCCTCCCCCGGGAAGAGCGCAATGATAATACCAACATGGGCCAGTGACGCAACATCCTCAACTAGACTGAAGAAGAAAAGGACAGCAACTTGTCTGTTCCTCTCCCCAAATTCCCCAATAAAAATCTTTGGGGAAAAAAAAAAAAACATCAGGTGAAAGAAAGGTTGCTGGGACATTTGCACAGTATTACCCAACAGATTACCTACTAATAATTGCAAAAGGGAAAAAAAATGTCCCTTTACATAAGATATGGGAGTCATTATTATCTTGACCAAGTGATCAAATTTATTAATTGTGAGACTACCCAACATATATGCCTATTGATGTGTTGTGGTATCAAGTATCACTTTGGAGTATTCTTGCCAAAAATGGTAACATAAAGCTAACCATAGCCCCACACCTATCAATTCAAGGGAAATCAGTTTAAACAAATTTACACATGAGAACCTATCAGACAAATCCAAGTGTTGGATCATTCTGCCAGATCAGTGGCCTGGGCTGGTCAACAGGTACGCACAAGGAGGAAAGAAAAAAGTGGGGTCTGTTCTAGATTACGAAACTAAAATGCAAAAGTATAATGTAAATCTTAATCACATCTTGATTCAAAAAAGTTGTTAAAAGATTTTCTTAAGGCAACTGGGGAAGTTTTAAAATTGACTGGATATTATACAAGTGTTTAATATTCTTAGTTTAGGTGTAATGTGGTTATGCAAGACAGTCTTGATTTGTAGGAGATGCACACTGAAGCACTTGAGATCAAATGGCACAGTAAAAATTTATTGAGAAAATAAATAAATATAGCAAAATGTTAATTGTTGACTATAGGAAGAAGTTATGTGGTTGTTCACTGTACTGCTCTTTTCATTTTTCTTAGTGAAACTGGGGATAATGGGCACGCATTACGTTTATAATTTAAAGCAGGGATCACAACCATGTGATGGGATTTCTAAATACTGACTTTGTACTCAACTGTTTTTTTTTTTTTTTAAAGATTTTATTGGGGAATTGGTGGAGGGGAACAGCGTTGGGGAATCGGGGAAGGGGAACAGACAAGTTGCTGTCTTCTTGTTCTTCAGTTTTAGTTGCGGAGGATGTTGCTTCACTGTTGGTATCGTCATTGCTCTTCCCGGATGAGGCAGATCGGTCGCTGGCCTCTGGATGTCGCTCATCGCGGCTACTGGCAGCTCACGCTGGCTGCCAGCCGCTCACGCTGGCTGTGGGCCACTCACTGCAGCCTATGGCAGCCCACTACAGCAGGGGCTGCAGCCCACACCATCACCGGGGCTCACACAGCCCAGCTCCAGGTGGAGCTGTTGTTAGCTGTAGAGGGCAGTGTCACTGGCCCTCATGTGGGATCCGAACCGGGGCCGCTGGCATCCCAAAACCAGCGCTTAACCAATGCGCCACTCGGCCGGCCCCTCAACTGTGTTTTAACTTTTGTGAGTACACAGTAATTTTCAAAAAGTTTAGGGTAAGTGCTAGCAATTTTTAAAATAATCCAAAATTTAAAGCCATAGGACCAGTAACTGCACATAACACAAGGCTAGATGACCTTCAACAAGTGACAACTTCTATGCTTCTCCCTCCTCTCCCATCTATATAAAGTTGGGCCTCAGCTAGATCAAAGCTTTTCCCAAAGGGTATATCTTTAATTGGTAGAAGGTATAGCAGAGATAAAGATCTTCTAAGCCCTCATGGCAGTCTCTTGGGTTGCTCCAAAAAACAGCTCAAACCAGTCAACCCTGATAACATTAAGTGAACAATAGGAAGAATCCACTACAAGTACAATGGATAAGATGCTCTATCACCTCAACATCTGCTTTAATAACTAGCTGAAAAGTAAGCAGTTGCCAATCTTGTGGAGGAGAGGGGGGGAGGGGAGTAAGCTGCTGGAGAAGTTTACATACCACATGCCAAGGAGCATACAGCCAGGTCAATCAAGATGTGACTAACTGTTCCAGAGTGGTGAGATGGAAAAGGATGAGGTAGGCTCAACTAAAACCCTTAAATCTCACATTCTGTTTCAGTGATATCCAAGATAGCAGCAATTCATTACAATGCATACAGATTCTCAAATTAAAACCGCTTCATAATTATATAGTTACTTTTACTGTTCGGCTGAAAATATTCATGTATTTTTTTTTTTTAAGATTTTATTGGGGAATCGGGGAAGGGGAATAGGCAAGTTGCTGTCCTTTTGTTCTTCAGTCTAGTTGTGGAGGACGCAGCTTCACTGGCCCATGTTGGTATTATCACTGCACTCTTCCCAGGTGAGGCAGTCCCTCACTGGCCATTGGTCAGCCACTCACAGCGGCTCACGGCAGCTGCCGCCCAGCCCCACTGGGGCCTATGCCATCACCAGCAACCCACGGCAGCCCAGCTCCAGGTGGAGCTGTTGTTCACCATCTTAGCTGTAGAGGGCAGTGTCACTGACCCTCATGTGGGATCCAAACTGGGGCTGGCGTCCCAAGCCAACTGTTTACCAACGCGCCACTCGGCAGGCACATTCATGTAGTTTTTGAAGTCCATATTATATTTTTCAATAAAATATCATTTACCTTTTTTTTTTTTTTAAGAGGGCAGTGTCCCTAACCCTCATATGTCAGATCCGAACCAGGGCTGCTGGCGTCCCACACCAGTTCTTAACCACCGCGCCCCTCAGCTGGTCCAGATCATTTACTTTTAAATATTTAAATTTAAAATTTTCAAATGGCTCTAAAAATGTTTTAAATGTATCACATATTTATGCAAATGAGCTTTCCCTTCGCTTTACTCAATAATTGGGAGATTTAAAATGTGGCATTTTCCAGCCTGGCCTTTGCTACTGATACGAAAGGAGGAGCCTGGGTCTCAAGCCCGCCTTTGGGGTACCTTTGCCATGGTACTGTATGCATGTCGGCTGAAAGGAGGGTGAGGGTCCTTCACAGCCTGAGAATGAGTGTGTGTGAGGCAGTATCCACATTCTCAACTGCCATTTCTTTTTCCCAGAAAAAGGGTTAGACATTGCATTTCATAAAACTAACCGAAGTTCTGTCTACTGATGCAGCACAAGGGATGGAAAAAAACGAACAAACCAGGAAAGACGTTCTTTAGGATTTTTTTGTTTTGTTTTTTTTTAATTATCTTCTAGGGAAAACATTGATGAATGTTCAGAGCTCCCATCCTGATCTTTTCATCATGGAGCCTTTCCTAATAATATGGTTCAACTGTGAATGTAGAAGTGGGGGGGGCGGGGGGAGAAAAAGAAAACTCTGGAGTTAGAGCATATAGAAAAAATACAATTGTTACAAATAAAGAATGCAGACTTAGAAAACAAAAGAAAGCCACAACCCAAACAAATCAAAATTTAAATGCTCAGAATTGGCAGCATAAAACTTCTTTTCTGATATGTGTCCTGGCAGTCTGAACACCCCAAGAAAATTGTACCGAAGAGTTTAGAAAACAAATATACAGTAAAAGTAAATATACACATACAGAGCAAACTTCAGGTAACTATTTTGGATTACAAACAAGGATAAATTTAATGTTTAAACAATCTCATAAAATAACCATTTGGAAACTGAAAAAAAAATTTGTGGCCTTTTCTAGGCCAGCCGAGTGGCGCGGTGGTTGGGAGCTGGCTTGGGATGCCAGAGACCCGGGTTCGGATCCCACATATGAGGGCCAGTGACAATGCCCTCTAAAAATAAAAAATAAAATAAATAAAAATAAAAATGTGGCCTTTTCAAGCAAAAAACCAATATAAACCTGATCACAGAAACAAGCTAAAGTTCATTAAACTTTGAAAACAATTTTAATTGGAAAAATTCACTATTATCACCCTTTATCAGGATTATATAAAATGCCCCCAAATGATCCCCTTCCAGTTTACTCCAGTGTACCATACAAATATCATGTGCCAAAGGTGGCCCTCCTGGGCGGACAGTTAACTCTCAGGTAGTTAGAGCACAGGCTCTTAACACCAAGGTTGCTGGTTCGATTCCCTCATGTGACAGTGAGATGCGCCCTCCACAGCTAGACTGAAAACGACTTGACTTGGAGCTAATGGGTCCTGGAAAAACACAGTTCCCCAATAAAGTTTTAAAAAAAAAGGTGGCCATCCTAGTAATTCAAACATTTGAGTCTAACTATATACCATGTACACACACTAGGTGCTATAAAACACAAAAGTAAACACTCATGTCAAGGGGCCTAATAGAATACAGAATTTATTATAACACCATGCAAACTAAGACAATGTGCATAAGAACTGGGAGAAGTAGAGAACAAGCTATTTAAAATGCTGATTCCTAAGCACCACCCTACACCAAAAAATCAAATTCTTGGGGTACGAGAATAGGACGTGGTATTTTGAACACATTCTGCAGGTGATTCTTATGCATCTTAATATTTGAGAACCACTGACCTAACTAATAGCTCTGGGCAATAAATATTTCCAAGTACACCAAACCTCAACGCAATCACTTAAAAAAGGAGTTTGAAAGAATGGAAATTCTCAGCTGGCCAAGTGCCTCAGTTGGTTAACAGCGCGAGCTCTGAGCAACAGTCGCCAGTTCAATTTGCACAAAGGTCAGTGAGCTGCGCCCAAGCTGAGCTGGTGAGAGCGCGTGCTCTTAGCAGCAAGGCTCCCAGTTCGACTTCAGCATGTGATGGTGGGCTGCACTACCCGGCAACTGGACTGAAAACGGCGACTGGGGGCTGGCCGAGTGGCTTAGTTGGTTAAGAGTTGGCTTAGAGCGCGTGCTCTGAGCAACAGGGCCGCCGGTTTGATTCCCACATTGGCCAGTGAATGCTGTGCCCTGGCTGATCTGTTGCTGAGCTGGTGTAACAACAAGATTGCCTGTTCAATGATGGGCTACGCCAACACGCAACTAAAAGATTGAACTCTGCACCTTGAGCTGAGCTGTCACCCAGACGGCTCAGTGGATGGGGCGTGCACTCTTTAACAAGGACACTGGTTCGACTCCTGCATGGAATGGTGGCTACGCCCACCCGCAACTAAGATTGAACACAGCACCTTGAGCTTAGAGGCCACAAGCTGCCGACGGGAAGCCAGGTGGCAACAATGAAGACTGAAGAACAACAACTTGGCTGGTCCCCTTCCCCAACTCCCCAATAAAATCTTTGAAAAAAAGAAAAGAAACAGTGACTGGACTTAAGAGCTAAGCCTGTGCCCTCCACAACTAAGATTGAAGGACAGCAACTTGACTTGGAGCTGATGGGTCCTGGAAAAATAGTGTTCCCCTACCGCAATAAAAGAAAAAAAAATTTTTTTTAACATTTTATTGGGAAATTGGGGGAGGAGAGAAAGCACTGGCGAATCAGGGAAGGGGAACAGACAAGTTGCTGTCTTTTTTGTTCTTCAGTCTAGTTGTGGAGGACATAGCTTCATTGGTCCATATTGGTATTATCACTGCGCTCTTCCTGGGTGAGGCAGATCTGTCACCAGCCATTGGACGGCTGCTCATGGCAGCTCACGCTGGCTGCTGGCCACTCATGGTAACTTATGGCAGCCCACTGCAGCAAGGGCTGCAGCCTACACTGTTGCCGGCGACTCACGAGAGCCCAGCTTCAGGTCCAGCTGTTGTTCAGCATCTTAGCTGTAGAGGGCAGTGTCACTGGCCCTCATGTGGGATCCGAACCGGGGCCCTACTGCTCAGAGCCCGTGTCCCAAGCCGCTCTTCACCAATGCACCACGTGGCCGGCCCTAAAAATCTTTTCTAAAGAAAAAAAAGAAAGAAAAGAATGGAAATTCTCTACTGGGGGAAAAAGCAAGTTACAAAACAGCATTTTTTTGTATGTTATGTCCTTATGTGCATACTATCTAGGATACGAATAATAACTATTTGAAAAGTTAAGCCAAGAAGTAGCAAATCAGGGCTGGCCGAGTGGCGTGGTGGTTAAGCACTGGCTTGGGACGCCAGTGGCCCCGGTTCGGGTCCCACATATGAGGGCCAGTGACACTGCCCTCAAAAAAAGAAAAAAGTAGCAAATTGAACTTTTTTCCCCAGTGAAATAGAAAAATACTTTGGAAAACAATATATTATGTCAATAAAGTTTTGCAGATCCCAAGTTTCTCTACACAAAATCCCCAATCACCTCACTCACTGTGCAGAAAAAATTGTTAACACAGAAGGTCTGAGAACTGCTATCCTAGAAAAGTTTGTCAGGTTGGTGTCAGAACTTAAGATTTTGGGAGAATTAATTCCCACTCCCAGAACTAGTAAGAGTGGCTCACTATGCCTAACTGTAACCCCCAAAAATGGGGTTTATGTTGAACACCTGCTTTCACTCTGGGAACTTAGAATTTTGGTATGTGGTAGGTAGGCAGAAGGTCTTAATAACAACTCTAAGTACTGAGTTTCGAATGAGCCTCCCTGCTGGATATTCCACACGAATGTGTTGTCACAATTCTTTGCTGGAGGAATAAAGTGGGAATAAAGTTTGTCCTGTGTGATTCCACTGAGAGAGGCACTAGTTTCCTCTGGACTTTTCCCCTTGCTGATTTTGCTCTGTATTTTTTTGCTGTAATAAATCATAAGCCCTGAATGCACCTCCACGCTGTGCCCTCTGAGTCCTCCTAGTGAATTACTGAACCTGGGGGCGGTAAACTTGGGGATCTCCAACATTCAACCTGCTAGTGGCCAAAATGAAACACCTTCTGGAGGTAAATGAGACACGATTTGTGGATATCTTCTCTAGTATGTGCAGAATCCATTTCAGGACTTTGGATTTTATCATAAGACACCCCTGGAAAACTATCTGGATTGGTTTGGATATGTTTTAAGGAATGAGGAAGGGGACAGAGACTGGCTAGATGCTCACCTAATATGTTTCCTCTTCCTGGCTAAACAGCTAAATTATTGGGTTGTCAGAAAAGTATTGACACATTTTTGCAATGAAAAACAGAAAAAATACATCATGACTTTTCCAATAAGCCAATGCATTTCTCAGCTAGCTTCTCTTGCACACGTGTGGCCAAGACACTAAGTTCTAGCCAATGAAATGTAGGCCAAAATGATCCCAGTCACTTCCAGACCTGGTCCATAAAACCTCCTACTCACTCATGAGCCTCCGTTCTTTCACCCCTGCCACCTAAATGAGGACTTCCAAGGTCTAAAAAGAGTGGTCCTGCAAGATGGAAGGAGACTAGGTTCCTGAATTACTGCATAGAGGCCAACGTAATGAACACACTCAATGGAAGTTACCCGAGGAAAGTTATCTGAGTATGAATACTCTGTTAAGCCACTGATGTCTTGGGGTTGTTTGTTACAACACTAGCCTGCTCTGCCTAATAAGAGGACATGATCAGGTGAAAACTTTTAGAAGCCACTCTACAATGTGAAAAGCCAAGAAAGCAAAGAGTAGGTCACAGGGAAATTATGAATTTCAGAGGGAAATAGAAGTGAATGCATTCAAGAGGGAACTGCAAGGATTTTGAAAGTCTGTAAAAGAAGGGAAGGAAAATGAGTTGTCAAATACATACTCACATTTCCAGACTAAGTAACTGGGTTCGACTTACTCCTAACATAAAATAACTGAGAAGAGCAAGTCTGAAAGGCAAGAAAGAGAATGAGGAATTTAATTTGGGACATGTCTGGAGTGAGGTCCACAGATGCAATCGACCGGGCAGCTGGATTTACAGTTTGGAGCATAGCAAGTGTGGACTGCCAGTAGATCTGGAAGTCATCAACATATAAATGAGACAGCATGGGAGAACTGCAGAATGAGAATAAGAGAGAGCCTAGAGAGTCCTAAAGAAGTTTAACTTTTAAAGGTGGGTGGAAAAAGAGGAACTCAAAAAAGGAAATGAAGAGTAGCCAGAAAGGAAAACAGAAATCAAGAGTCCTCTACTTAGTGGTAGTAAGTAAAACCTAGGTACAGACAGCATCCCTAACAGAGCCCCAAGGACAAATCTTTGGGAAATATCCACTGTGTAGGCAGCCTCTAAAACAAGCCCTGCCTGGGCCGGCCGAGTGGTGCGGTGGTTAAGCGCTGGCTTTAGAAGCCAGCGGCCCCGGTTCGGGTCCCACATATGAGGGCCAGTGACACTGCCCTCAAAAAAACAAAACAAAACAAATTTAAAAAAATAATAATAAAACAACCCCTGCCTAAGTTACACCCTAAATGATCCCTGCCTAATACTTACACTCTTATGTAATTCTCTCCCCTTAAGTGTGCGCTGGACCTTAATTGTAGCTTCAAAAGAAGATAAGAGAAAGTCATTTCCAAGACTAAGTTACAAAAAGATTGAATTCTGTCTTATTAATCTATCTCTCTCTAAGCCTGTGCTGAGAGAAGCAAGCTGCCATACTGTAAGTAACCCTAAGGAGACAGCACATGTAGCAAGGAATTGATGTCTCCCAACCAATGGCCAGCAAGGATTATAAGCCTGCTAACAGCTGTATGAGCGAGTTTGTAAGATCTCCCCACCCTTCCAGCTTGAGATGACTATAGTCTATGGATACTTAAGCTGTGTCTATGAAATAATAAAGAGCAAGAAAGTTTTAAAACAGTTAAATTGGGGGGTAATTTGTTATGCAGCAATTGATAACTAATACATCCATAGTCTACAGAAAACATGGGGGAGAGATTTTAAAAGATATAGTTGGCGGGCCGGCTGAGTGGCGCGGTGATTAAAAGCTGGCCTGGAACACCAGTGGCCCCGGTTCAGGTCCCACATATGAGGACCAGTGACACTGCCCTCTAAAAAAAGAAAGATATAGGGCCGGCCGAGTGGCGCATTGGTTAAGCGCTGGTTTTGGGATGCCAGCGGCCCCGGTTCAGATCCCACATGAGGGCCAGTGACACTGCCCTTTACAGCTAACAACAGCTCCAGCTAACAACAGCTCCACCTGGAGCTAGGCTGTGCGAGCCCCGGTAATGGTGTGGGCTGCAGCCCCTGCTGCAGTGGGCTGCCACAGGCTACAGTGAATGGCCCTCAGCCAGCGTGAGCGGCTGGCAGCCAAGCGTGAGCTGCCAATAGCCGCGATGAGCGACATCCAGAGGCCGGCGACCAATCTGCCTCATCCGGGAAGAGCGCAATGATGATACCAACAGTGAAGCAACATCCTCCGCAACTAAACTGAAGAACAAGAAGACAGCAACTTGTCTGTTCCCCTTCCCCGATTCCCCAATGCTGTTCCCCTCCACCAAATCCCCAATAAAATCTTTAAAAAAAAAAAAAAAAAAAAAAAAAAGAAAGAAAGATATAGTTGGTAATGTAAACAAACAAAAAAATTATAAAATATCAGAATTAGCATTAGGAGATCATTGATGGCCTTCAAGAAAGGGAAGTTAGTGGTCACTGGGAAGCAGGCCAACATGCCTCCATAAAGGGGGCAAAAGCAACAGGTCATCACCAGGGCCTAGGTCAAGCCCCAACCCCTGCAAAACCTTCTAAACCACTTCAGATGATCTAAAGGCTGATAGGCTAATGCACCGCCCCCGCTTCAGTATGTATGATGCAGTACAAAACTTAATCACTGGTCACACTATTGTTTCATATTTATTACCCTTTCCATCAGTTCCTGGAGTTCCATATCTCTTCCTCCCCATCATTCCCAACCAATCAGCTTCAAGGGTGCCAAAAACTTTCCAGAACCTTGGTAAGCCCAATACCAATGTTTCCATTTCTAGGTCCCTAAAATACAATGTGACTAGACATAAAGGAAAAAAATGCAGTCAAAGTCTGGGAAATTTCATCCACCTTAGTCACCCATCAGAGATGAAGACCATTTTCAATAACCTCATTTCAGGTTGGTTTGTCTTTAAATTGAAATAGAATCACTATTTTATGTATCACTAAGGAAGTTTACTTGACAGTATTTTTTTCTATGACATGATGCATCCCAATTTCAGAAATGTTAACATATTAAAATTTTGTTTTAGAATCAGTGGAATATGGTATCCCTTTTCCTCATATCGTCTTTCACATATCAGTGTAAAATTAAATTTTAAGTTGTGATTTACACCAATAATTGGATCTAAAGTAAATAAAATAACACTAGCAACAAATCTCAACCTCAAATTAGTATTTACTGGGATAAACTGGAGGGCAATAATCTCCAAAAGCATTTGAAATATTAAGTGGGAGAGCCATTAGCATTCAATGAGAATTAGAGGTTAAATTGTCTTGCAAGGGGGGCAGCACCAACAAAAAAAACTATCCTGACCAAAAGCTGCCAACAGTGCCCTTTTTGAGAAAATGGCTTTTGCATCCGCTTTCTAGAGGATGGGCCGAGATGTACACCACAAGTTTGGCTTTCCACAAAGTTAACACAAGGCCAAGCATCCACCAGATGGTAAGAAATGGTATATGACTTATATGAAGTGGCTACTGCAACTTACCAAACAGTCTATGCATCACTATTATGTGTATTAACCCAGTCAAATATTTGTTGAGTTCTTACTATGTGTCAAATATTTGAGGTTCATCAGTTGACATACATACATCCCTGTATTATAGGGGAGAGAAAAAGTCATCATAAGAAATTATGAAGCATTTTAGAAGATGTTTACTATGAAAAAAGAAAAACTGCAAGGTGAAGGTGAACCAAATTGTGGGGGCAGGGAGCGTGGGTTGCAGTTTAAGTAGGGTGGTCAGAGCGAGTCTTACTGGAAGTAGTATTTGAGGAGACTTGAAGGAGCTGAGGGATACAGCCATACACACATACACACATCTGAGAAAAGAATGTTCCAGGCAGAGGGATATGTCAGTCAGTACAAATGCTTTCTCAGAGTGCATGGCACATGAAAGGAAAAGAAGGCCAAGTGTAAGGAAGAAAACTTGGGGGGAGGGGAAACAGTATAAAGAGAATAAGATGGGGGCCCACCGAGTGGCGCAATGGTTAAGCGTTGGTTTGGGAAGCCAGCGACCCCGGTTCGGGTCCCACACGTGAGGGTCAGTGACACTGCCCTAAAAAAAAAAAAAAAGAGAGAGAGAGAATAAGTTGGAAGGGGATGGGGAATACATAAGGAGATACACGGCAGAGCTAAATCCTGTAGGTGATGAAAGGAATTTGCTTTGGCTTATACTAAAGAAAAATGGAGAATCAAAGGATGATTTTGAACGGGATAACATGATGAGTTTTAGAACTAGATGATGAACTTAGAGTAAACTCTAGGGGACAGCAAGGGTAGAAACAGGGTAGATAATAACACATGAAGAGAGAATTAGTCACTTAAACCCAAACACAAAAGAAAGAGCTCTACTATCTATATACAAATATTCCAAAGCTAGTTTAGTATATTAAAATAAGTTATCACACCAATGTTTTGTGCCTGCCAAAGTCCTTGAGCACTTACTGATTGGAGATGACTAAAAATTCAAAATGAAACACAAGTAATTTTTACATTTTACCTTTCGACAGGCAACCTCAACTTCTATAATCTTTGGTATATTTGTCTGTATATAAAGGAAAACGAAGTATTCTTTAAAAATCCATGCCATAACAATGGGTATATACATGGTACACTTGTCTCTCATTACCCAAACTGAAGAATGAAAACTTAAATGTGAAGAATCCAACTCATGGCACCCCAAAATTATGTATTACTGGACTCTGTCAGAAAGGTCTCTTGTAAAACTTTTTTTTAGAACTCAGCTGGCAAGGGATAAAAAAAAATATTCAAGGGCATAATGGTTGAGAAGTAGTAAATCCATTTGAAATGAAAGCTTTGACAAGGATAAAAACAAATGGATCAAGAGTTGACATGCTTCGTAATTATATCACTGTCACTTTAAACAAGCAATTTTACCCAATACAATGAACCCTTAATGCTAACTTTAAAGAATACTTAATAGCCTGTATGGATATCTGCAGAATTTTACAAGACTTGATCCAATCCATACATCAGCATAGTTCAAAACGATGTTAGTGAATAAATCCTATTTTTTAAAACTGAAAAAGAGAGCCAGAAAAGCATGCTTACGCCAAATTCAGAATGGAACCAAGTTCTAGATCTGAAATCAACTGACTATTCAGAAGCATCTTCCCAGTAGCAGTTGCTAAATCATAAAGTTATGCACTATATAATATACGTAAGACTACTAATAGTTACTATCCTTTTTTTTCTTTAAAGAAAGTTTTTATTGGGGAACTGGGGAAGGGGAACAGCCAAGTTGTTGTCCTTCAATCTTAGCTGTGGAGGGCGCAGCTAGCTCAACTCCAAGTCTAGTCGCCATCCGGCCACCCTTTGGCAGCTCAGCTCAAGGTGCCGTGTTCAATCTTAGTTGCGGGTGGGCATAGCCCACCATCCCATGTGGAAGTAGAACCAGAAACCCTGTTGTTAGGAGCACCTGCTCTCGTCAGCTGAGCCATCCTGCCACCTGTTGGCAGCTCAGCTTGGTCTCATTGGCGCATGTGGGAATCGAACCAGTGACCCTATTGCTCAGAGCTCTCGTGCTGTTAACCAACTGAGCCATTCAGCCAGCCCTGTTCTCACTTTTTTAACGATCAAATTCATTGATCTTTCTTTTCCTTGTACTGAACTCAAGCAGTAGGAAAGACAGAATGAACATTAGTCAGAGTAGGAAAACCTAATCTGACCTTAAACTAAGAAGTCATGGACCAGCCCAGTGGCTCAGTTCGTTAAGAGCAAGAGCTCTGAGCAAAAGGGTCATCAGTTCAATTCCCACATGGGCCAGTGAGCTGCACCCAAGCTGAGCTGGTCAGAGTGTGTGCTCTTAGTAGCAAGGTTGCAGGTTCGACACCAGTATGGATGGTGGACTGTGACCCTCCCCTTGACCCTGCAACTAAGACTGAACACTGTACCTTAAGCTGAGCAGCCTTCAGCTGCTGATGGCGGGCGGGGTGGCTCAGTGTGCAACAAGGTTTATGGTTCAACTCCCGCATGGGATGGGTGGGCTGCACCCCCCTGCAACTAAGATTGAAAGCTACTGCACTTGGAGCCCTCCACAACTAAGATTGAAGAACAAATTCACTTGGAACTGATGGGTCCTGGAAAAACACACTGTTTCCCTCCCCAATTCCTCAATTAAAAAAAAAAAAAAATCTAGGGCCGGCCGAGTGGCGCAGTGGTTAAGCACTGGCTTGGGAAGCCAGCAGCCCCGGTTCGGGTCCCACATATGAGGGCCAGTGACACTACCCTCAAAAAAAAAAAAAAAATCTTAAAAAAAAAAAAAGAAAGAAGTCACCTCACTGTCCTGGACTTCTCCTAAAGGATACCATAAGTCTACATAATTCTGGAAGACTAGCTTTCAGAGTTTAACCATTTTAAGACGTCAATAAAATTCTAAGCATACAGCTCCAAGAAAAACAGTCTGTGCCCCCAAAGAACAAAATTCAGGGTATACTCTTTTCCAAGAATGTCATGGTCTATAAATCTACATGAGTGTAACTAATGAAGCATTTATTCAATTACAATTCAGGGCAACGGTACATGTGTTTGGCAGAAGGGACAACTCCTTACCCACTATAAAATGAGACAGAAAAGAACTAGGCAATATATGGTACAGCTCAGTGAAACTGGCCAAGAAGAATGTAAATAAATTTTGCTTAAAGCCATCAGAGAAAGTATTTATAGACAATACACTTGAATTTTAACTAGTATGATGGATAATGTTTTGGTAAATAAAATGATGACACTCCAGATAAAAGGGGCAAAGGTGTACGTAGGAACCACTGTGGTAAAAAAATAGTAATATGGGGCCGGCCGAGTGGCGCATTGGTTAGGCGCTGGTTTTGGGATGCCAGCGGCCCCGGTTCGGATCCCACATGAGGGCCAGTGACACTGCCCTCTACAGCTAACAACAGCTCCACCTGGAGCTGGGCTGTGCGAGCCCCGGTGATGGTGTGGGCTGCAGCCCCTGCTGCAGTGGGCTGCCATAGGCTGCAGTGAGTGGCCCGCAGCCAGCGTGAGCGGCTGGCGGCCGGCGTGAGCTGCCAGTGGCCGCGGTGAGCGACATCCAGAGGCCAGCGACCGATCTGTCTCATCCGGGAAGAGCAATGACGATACCAACCGTGAAGCAACATCCTCCGCAACTAAAACTGAGGAACAGGAAGACGGCAACTTGTCTGTTCCCCTTCCCCGATTCCCCAACGCTGTTCCCCTCCACCAATTCCCCAATAAAAAATCTTTAAAAAAAAAAAAAAAAAATAGTAATATGATGGGCCGGCTGAGTGGCTCGGTGGTTAAGCGCTGGCTTGGGAAGCCAGCGGCCCCCGGTCTGGGTCCCACATAGGAGGGCCAGTGACAGTGCCCTCAAAAAAAAAAAAAACAAAAAAAAACCCACAGTAATATACTGCCACAGGTAGTGAGGGATCAATATTTACACAGCTCCAAACCAAGGTACTTGAAGGACTTTGGGGCAGAGGATGGCTCATTTCAAAACGAGTAAGGTAGGGCCGGCCGAGTGACGCGGTGGTTAAGCGTTGGCTTGGGAAGCCAGCGGCCCGGGTTCAGTCCCATATATGAGGGCCAGTGACACTGCCCTCAAAAAAACAAACAGAAAACCCAAACAAACAAAAAGAAAAACATCAAAATGAGTAAGGTAGCAATTTGGTACTAATGTAAAGGATTAACTGTATTCCTGGAATCATTTATAATTAGGGTGTATCCATATTACTTGTGTAATAAAGAAATCCAATAAACAAATGATGGGGAAAAGATGCTGAAGAGTAGTTAGGAAGCTACCGCAAAAATGACAAAAGGCCTGAAACAAAGGGTTAACTACTGTATCTACAGTCTACATAAAATTTAAAAACTAACACTGCATTTCAAAACAAGGAGCTATAAATCAAGGTGAATATCTAAAAGAGAAAATGTGGAGCTCTTATATGAATCTTAACAGTAAAAGGGTGTCTTTCAAAATATGCTTTTATTCCAGTCTGTGAAATAAAAAACCTCTCATTCAAAATTTCAGAAATTTCCTTCTAACAACTGTAACAAAATTAACCAAGACATTTTATCCTGGAGTTTTATGCTAAGCTATCCAGCATTAAAAACAGAAACACATTTCTTAAATCTAGTCTACATTCCTAAAGGCTGCTTTTGCTTCAATCTCAACACAGGGTTCAGATTAAGTCTACACCTCTAATTACCAACATCTCAAACAATGTTTTTCAATGAACAATGTGTTTTATTTGCTTTGCTACATCCTTACAAATGTATGAGTGAAAAGTACATTGAAATAAACTATTGTGTATACACAGGATACAAAAGGATTTCAGCCCATTTTAACTTTAACAGGCTTCTTAAAAATTGTGAGCAAACAGAAAAAGGAACTGCAGGATTTTTATATATACAGTATAAGGTCTTAAAATAAGAATCAGTGGGATGCCATTTTGAAACTTCCCAGCAGGAAGTTCAGTTTGGTGAGAGGACCATTTAAGAAATTAAATGCTTTGGCTAATAATTTTTAATGACTTGAACATTGTTTTGTTCTTTTATAAAAGAATATACCACATTCATAAAATATAGCATTTGAAAATGGCGACAATATTTGTTAATTCAAGAAGCATAGACATCTTACAGAAAAAAATTAGTGTCTTAAAATACCTGAGCATTCAATTATAATCACTGTGGACAAATTCCCTTCCGTAGCATTGAGTGCCAAAGATCTGTTCATTACCTTGTAGAATGAAGATTCAAGTTCATAAATTTAAGCTGGTTAAAAAGAAAACTTTTTGTAACTAAACCAGAATCTAACCAAAAACATACTTGGAAAAATCAACATGGAAGAATATTTTGAGATTAGTTTTTAAGCATGTTTTGATGAAATAGCAAGCATTTCCTTTTCTGTCCTCACGGGTTTGTTTTTCATGCTCTGACCCAAAGTTAGAAAGGTATCATAGTACTTAGCCTGACAAGATGCATGTTAAAGAGAGAGACAGGATTTCGACCCCCATAGAAAATAAGGAGCATTTCAGTTCTGTTCCACCATGCTGCAAAACACTGCCTTAAAACTTCTAAAATTACAATCTTAGGGAAAGAAAGGGGAATACTTCTAGTTATTAATGGTGAAGTCTTTGTGCCTTGATTCTAAACTTAAGTTTCTAATAAAGGACTTTGGGACCCACACTTGTTGCAAAGGGACCAACTCTCCAAACAAGTTTTATCAACACGCTACCATTTCAGAGCACAACTAGATGTCTAAAACTTGATGTATCACCAGCTCCTTTTCTCCTTAGACAAGGTAACAATATATGCAGTCTCCTAAAACGTGATGATTTAAACTGTTAACATGTATCTTACTGACAGCTACAACAGGACACTGGCAATCTTCGGAAGGGTAGAAATGTCCACCTGGGCTGCAGATCACCAACACTAAAACCACAACGTCTACAAAAACAAGCTTCTTCCTCGTCTGTTTAACGTGCTTCCTAATTTTTTAACGTGTCCTCCCATTTTTTTCATCCCTGTATCTCTCTATCAGAGACTGTCGCAGGGAAACGTGCAGAATTTTTTTTTTTTTGCAAAAAATACTCAAGGTATAGAGTCCCTTCATCATTGACTGCTAAATCCCTCAAGGCAAACGAATTCTAGAGGAAGAATGGAGGGTGGCGATTACGTATTCGTCACTCAGCTTTCGGTAAGAAGACTGACTTTATTATAGAGTCCTAAGAAATGTTGACAAGTTAATGGAGGGACTTCAGGGGGAAAAGTTGACTCCGCCAAGTGAACGCTGATATCCCCCTACACAGCGCGCTCCTCAGTCGGCATCTGTGCGCGCCCCGCAGGCTGAATGCTGCAGGGGGGGGGGGGTCCCGGGAAGGCCCACTGCCGCTGGTGACACTTGGACACTGTCTGGCCTGCGCCCCCCCCCCGCCGCCTCTCCCCAGCAGCCAGGCCTCCCGGGGCCCAGCTCCCGAGGGGGACGCGTCCCAGTGGGCGGACCGCGCCGCCACCTGAGCGCACGCCACGGGGCCAAGCGGGAAGGGGCCAGCTCCGGGGCCGGCGGGCGCGCGAGGGGAACAAAACCCGAGGCGACAAGTAACGAGGAAGCGCCCGGCCGCCCCTCCCACCGCCAGGGACCCGAGGCGCCCGGGCTTTGACAACGTGCCGGGGGCGCGGGGAGGGGGCTGGCAGCCCGCACGTCGCCGCCAAAGACCCGGGAGCCTGCAAGTCCTGCAGGCACGGCCCCCTCACCCCAGGATCTAGGCCTCGGGGGCCGGCGCCCGCGGCAGCCCGGCGGGAGCCCCGAGGGAAGGCGGCCGTTGGAAGAGCTCGTGGGCGCCGCGGCGGGTGCAGCCCGCGCCAACGGAGGCCCAGCCGCCCGCGCTCCCGCCGCCGCCCTCGGCGTCCCCGTCTCCGGGCCCGGGCCGGGGGGCCGCCCGATCGCGCCCCGCGCTCTGCCCTCGCCCCCGGCCTCCTCGCTTCCCGGGCCCCACAGACCCCGCCGGCCGTGGGGAGAGACCCCGACCTCCGCCGTCTCCCCGCCGCCCGGTCCCCGCCGCCCCTCACTCCGCGGAGCGCCGGGAAGCGCGCCCAGGGGCCCCGGGACTGCGACCCCCGCTCCTCCCCGCCCGCAGCACCCGCGCCCCGCCGCTGACACCGCCGGCCGGCCCGAGCCCGCCTCACCTCGGGCGGCGGCTGCGACGGCGGCGCTGGACACAGGAAACTCCTGGGTCCCCGGACTCCGGCAATCCTCGACCCCCCTCCTCCTTCGGTTAACTCCGCTGGTTTCTCGACAAAATGGCGCCGGAGGTCGCGCGCGCACGTCGCGGCCTTTCCCCTCCCCGTGCTCGTGTCATCATTTGCTGCCCGCCCGAGGAGGGCTGGCCCCGGCCGCAGCCAATGGTCCCGGCCCGCCCGCGGCCCCCGCCCAATCGCTGCTCGCTGCCCGCGGGTGGCAACCAATCAAACGCGATCCCTGGCAGCAGTCAAGGAAGAAACCAGGCTCCTGCTAGCAACCACCAATCCAGACTCCCGCTTCCAGGGCTCCGGCCAATGGCCGCTTTCCAGTCCCCTGCGCCCTGGCGAGGGCCAATGGGGAGACGCAGAGAACTTCCATTGGGGGCTTCACGGACTTCCCACCTGCCCCGGAGGCCTTTCACCAATGCGGGACGGGGGGCTGGCTTTGCCTCTGAGAAACACTAACTGAGGGAGGAGGCCCCGAAGCCCGCGCCACTGGGCGCGGGAACTACTTTCTCGTTACACTGAAACGGCCTTCCTGCGCTCTCCGTTCTCTCTCGCATTGTCAAGTCCACTACACCGCAGGGCGTCCCCGTTTTAAACATCCCCCCGACCTTCGCGTCCCTTTGGCGGGGAACACCAGCCACCAGAAAGCAAGCCAGCTAATCACTAGAGGGGCGACGCTCTGCATCCCAGGATATGGAGTGTGTCCCCCCCCCCGACACACACACGCCAACCCAGTCCTGTCGCCGAAGTAATGCGTCATTTCCCGTCACTTATTGCGCCTCAGAAAGGAGCAGTGCATGCTGGAGAATGTAGTCTCCCAGGCCCCACCGGGTCCTAGCGTAGCTTACTTGCACCGAAGCCAACTTTTCGAATGCTACCTGTTGAAGGGATACCTTACAGAGAGATAGGAAGCTAAAGTTTTCCTTTGGCTTATGCCTTGTCAGCGGTACCAGAAAGGATCCTATGCCCTTTGCTGTCGGGAGAAAAAGCATAGAAACTTATCATTTATTTTCTATAGTAGATGGTAAGATGTTATGGTCATCTGTTCCCAGAGGAGGATGGGAGCGCTGGAAAGAAACTGTTGACACTTTCACATTTCAAATAAAACATATCTTCCTCATCACCCCGTCGTGAGGCTAGGCTCAGAAGCAGTACCTTTTGTGCCTAAAAATACTTCATTATTATTGTGGTAAAAAACACATTACAAAATTTATCATCTTAACTATTTTTAAGTGTACCATACATCAGTGTTAATTATATGCATATTGGTGTGCAACTGATCTCTAGACTTTTTCATGTTGCAAAACTAAAACTCTATATCCATAAACAACTAATTTCCTCCCTTGAGTCCCTGACACCCGCCATTCTACTTCCTAAGATTTTGACCACTTGAGATACTTCATTTAAGTGGAATCACGAACTATTTGTCTTTTTATGATTGGTTTATTTCACCTAAAAATACTTTTCGGCACCTGCCTTTCCTTGGGTTGGGGGCCAGCTCTTTCAGCAAACATTTACTGAGTGTCTTGTATTTTTCAAGCAACTGAATGAGACTCAGCATCCCACATACAGCAAGGGCAAGGACTGCTTTAGTCTTGTTCTGAGCTGTATTTCCAGCATTTAGCACAGTGCCTGGCACATAGCATACATGAGCTAAATGCTGAAATATCAGGAAACAGAAGTGGCTTTATAGCATTGCAATGTCAGTGATAGAAAAGTCCTCTTGGGCCGGCCGGGTGGCGCAGTGGTTAAGCACTGGCTTGGGAAGCCAGCGGCCCCGGTTCGGGTCCCACATATGAGGGCCAGTGACACTGCCCTCAAAAAAAAAAAAAAAAAAAGTCCTCTTAACCAGACCAAGGATGAGGAATAAGGCTCTTCTATGCAATGCTGCTGTACAAATTCGCTAAAAATAGCAGCATTTCAACCAAGCTTATCAAAACTGAAAATGCAGGGACAGCTGAGTGGCTCAGTTGGTTAAGAGTTGGCTTAAGAGTTGGCTTAAGAGCGGGAGCTCTGAGCAACAGGGCCTCCGGTTTGATTCCCACATGGTCCAGCGAATGCTACGCCTGAGCTAAGCTGTTGCTGAGCTGCCAACAACAGGTGGCAGGATGGCTCAGCAGGTGTAACAATAAAATTGCCTGTTCACTGGTGGGCTATGCCTACCTGCAACTAAGGCTGAACTCAGTTCCTTGAGCTAAACTGCCTCTCAGATGGGATGGCTCAGTGGATAGAGTGTGCACTCTTAAGAACAAGGCTGCAAGGGCCGGCCGAGTGGCGCTGTGGTTAAGCGCTGGCTTGGGAAGCCAGCGGCCCCGGTTCGGTCCCACATGTGAGGGCCAGTGACACTGCCCTAAAAAAAAAGAACAAGGCTGCCGACAAGGGTTTGACTCCCGCATGGGATGGTGGCTATGCCCACCCGCAACTAATATTGAACACAGCACCTTGAGCTTAGAGGCCATGAGCTGCTGAGGGGCAGCCAGATGGTGACTAGCGCCCTCCACAATGAAGACTGCAGAACAGCAACTTGGCTGGTCCCTTTCCCCAATTCTCCAACACTGTACCCCTCCCCCATTTCCCAAAAAAATCTTTTTTTAAAAAAATGTTTAAAAACTGAAAATGCACAGACCCCCTGACCCAATAATCCCATATCTAGACATTTACTCTACAAGTGAATATTGCAAATTTGTACAAAGATGAATGTAAGGTGTATCAAGATATTTGCTGATGCATTGTTTATGGGGCCCCAAAAGACTGGAAACAATAGGGAAGAGGTTAAATAAATGTATGGTATTGACATTACTGGAATGCTATGAAGTCTTTTTAAAAGAATGAGGTAAATCTATATGTACTGATATGAAATGATTCCAAGATTTATTGTTAAATACAAAACTTAAGTGACCAGAAAAAAAAAGATGGCATAATCAGCATGTCATCAGTTGTGTAGGAGAAAATAACTATCCATATCTATGTATAACTAAATGCATAAAAAGGTTTGGAAAGATACACACACACACTACACACACACACACACACACACACACACACACACACACACCCTATAACTGACACCAATTGTTATCCCTGGGGAGGGGAGTACAATGAGGAAGGGTAAAGGGAACTTTTGCTTTTTATTCCATATATTACTGTACTATTTGAACTTTTTACAAAGAGGATGTTTTATTTGTGTAATTTAAAATAATTTTGAGGGCCGGCCGAGTGGCGCGGTGGTTAAGCGCTGGCCTGGGAAGCCAGCGGCCCCGGTTCGGTCCCACATGTGAGGGCCAGTGACACTGCCCTCAAAAAATAAATAAATAAATAAAAATAATAAAACGCAAGTCCTTTCTAAAATAATTTTGGGGCTGGCCAAGTGGTGCGGTGGTTAAGCACTGGCCTGGGAAGCCAGCGGCCCTGGTTCAGGTCCCACATGTGAGGACCAGTGACACTGCCCTCAAAAAAAATAAAATAAAATAAAATAAAATAATTTTAAAGAAAGACAGAATGTGATACCCATAAAGTTCAACTCTGTAATTCTGTGACTGGTTCAAGTCTCAAACGTTGATCTCATATAAGATAAGTTGAAATGAAGCTAGGTTGCCTTTCTTCACTTCAGTGTGTCTTTGGAAGGAAAATAGTTTGCTATCTTATACTGAAGCTGCTCCCAGAGACCCTCCAGTTCCCTCCACCAGAACTACACCCACACCACTCCTAGGATTTGACCTGCCTTGGGGCCTTAACCAAATACCTGCAGGATTCATGCAATAGCCTGGAGATCAAAGTCCTTCACATGTATGTTGTGAAGAATTTGGGGTGGCTTAATATTCTTACTAGAAAGCAGAGATTCATAGACTGCTTACAAACTGGAAATGATAGTGGAGATCGCCTGTTGAACTTTTTTCATTTTAGTGAAAGAGGTAATAGGAAATCATGCCCAAACTGTTTTACTAGAGACCTTCATGAGGGATTCACTGACTCACCTTTCCCTCAGCAATTATGTGCCCTGGGGTTCAAACCATTTAGAAACAAGATATTTCAGTCAGCTGTTAATTACTCACCTGGCCTCTTTCCTCTATGTTCTTCTTCCAGTCCATCACTGCCCCAATTAATTGTGCATCCCAGACTCTGGAAGACTTCACAAACTCTTTAAATTGTTTCACTAAATAGCCTGGAGAGGGAAATGTAAGTGCTAGGAAAAAAGTCTCACTGAATTGGTTTGGGGTGGCGGCAAAAATACCTCCGAAGAAAAAGGACTTCTAGACTGAGATCTGTGCAAATTATGTTACAAAATGGAAGTGCTGGGGAGAAGAATGAGCAGAAATACAAGGCCTCGTACTCCTGTTCCTGTTTTCCAGTCCCATTTATCAGATGAGTCTGTAACTTCAATTTACAATAGTTTTGACTACCTTATGATTCTCTGTCTTAACCAAAGCAACTCATTGACAGCCTTTTAACTACCTGGGCACCCAGGCTTTCATCTGACTTTGGTTGCTTTACACCGAGGAGAGAATGTCTAGGCAGGCACAATGCAAAAAGCCAACTGAGAAATTCATAAACTAAAACCCTAAATAAGGCTTTGCCCCTAACTTTCTGTGTAACTTTGGAAAAGTCACTTCCTCTCCCTGGACCTCTTTTTCCCTTCTTCCTATTTTGAGGATGGACAAGCATTACATGGCTCCCAAATTGTGGGCTATGAACTTCTAGGAAGCCAAGGACTTAGTGTGGCATCCTGGAATTCTGATGTGTATGTAGGTTTTTAAATCAACCAATATATTCTGAAAATACAACTTTATATGCTTTATCTCACTCACACCTCAAGACCCTGTCATTAGGGACTGAGTTATATACCCCACTTTATAGATAGTAAAACTGAGGCTTAGAGAGGTTGAGTCACTTGGCCCAAGGTCACATACCTCATCAATGGCAGAGCAAGTATTGGAACCCAAGCTGTCTGACTTCAGAGTTGCTCAAATTCTCAGCCACCATGCTCTAAGCTATAGTTTGGAAACTCCCCTGGCTAGGGAACCTCTCAGCTGTAATGTTCAATGGCTCATTAGTAACCAGGTAGTTTCCAAAACTAAGAAATGTGATATGTACCCCAACAGGGTGTCGCAGGTTAGTGAGACAGGCTCTGAAAATACTGCTGTGTGTTCTGTGTTTTCCTGTTGAAATTTGAATTCGTGGTTTCTCTCCTTAACACAGTCCCAAGACTGTGTAGAAAGTTCCTGGCTTGATTTTTTCTTTTTTTCATTAAGGTTATTTGTCCCTCTGCCTCTTTTTTTTTGAGGGCAGTGTCACTGGCCCTCATATGTGGGATCCAAACTGGGACCGCTGGCTTCCCAAGCCAGCTCTTTACCACTGCACCACTTGGCCGGCCCCCTCTGCCTTTTTTTATGAGTGAACAAGGAAGAAGCTAAGAGGGCAAAGGAAAGGCCCCACATCATCTCCTCTGGTTCATGGTTACTTTAGACTTTTCTGAATGGATGCTTGCAAACAAGCTAGGGCAGGTCTGAGAAACCTGCCTTGGTTCTGGGCAGATGAGCGAACCTTAGGACTGTTGATGGAAGTATGATCTTGACAGAGTCTGAGACTGCTCTAATTTTCTGGCTTCTCCCTGATTACTGGCCCGATATTTGAAGTGACTGTGTAAAGCCTGGACCATTAGCCCAAACTCTATTCTCTGCCTATCTGCACCCCTGCCTTGGCAGATAGGTTGTTCTCACTTAGTATTACAGACTTTTCCAGGTACTATCTCAGCCCCCAACTTACATTTAAACTTAGGGCCGGCCAAGTGGCGCGGTGGTTAAGCGCTGGCCTGGGAAGCCAGCGGCCCTGGTTCGGTCCCACATATGAGGGCCAGTGACACTGCCCTCAAAAAAAAAAAAAATTACCTTAGATCGTATCCTGAACTGGAGGTGGAAGCCGGCCAAAAAGATGAGGATTATCCTCCAAGCTCCTCTTTACCCCTCCATACTCTAGGTTATAAATCCATCAGGCTTTTTTAGTAAAAAAGCTTTTATAATAAAATCCCATACACTGAGTGGTTTATAAACAACAGAAACGTATTTCTCACAGTTCCAGAGCCTGGGAAGTCCAAGATGAAGGCATTGACCGACTCAGTGTCTGGTGAGAATCTGATTCCAGGTTCATAGACAGTCATCCCTCACTGTGTCCTCACATGGTAGAAGGGGCAACTTAGCTATTTGGAGTCTCTGTCATAAGGATGTTAATCTCATTCATGAGAGCTCTACCCTCATGAGCTAATCACCTCCTAAAGGTCTCGCCTCCTAATACCATCACATTGGAAGTTAAGATTTAACCCCCAATATGGACTTCAGCAATAATTTTACTTGTATTTTAGAGTGTTTAATTCTTAGTCACTTGCCCCAGCATGGTGATTGCCACATAGGAGGTGTGCTGTAAATACTGAAAAAAATGAATGAATGAATGACTCTTGAAAAGAATCAACTCCAGCGAATCATTTCTGTTCAATAGGTTGTTAATTACATAAACTGTCCTGATGCAGGCAATAGGCAAACAGAAACACCATTTTTTGTTTTTGTTTTTTAAAGAGGATGGGTAGAGGTGTGGGGAAATAGTTTTCAAAGTTACCTTTATGTGAGAAAGCCCCTCAAAGTGCAATTTATTTTAAAGTTTCTTCTTTCCAAATCACTGTCAAGAATTTGATCCCTCCTGTCTGGGAGGCTGGGCAGCCTAGGAGCCTGAGAAGTTTGTCTTACCATTTTGCAGATATGAAAATAAAGGCTCAGAAGAGCTCAGTGACTCTATCAAGGTCGCACAGCCAGTTAGGGGCAGAACCCTCACTAGAATGCAGCAGCTTCTGGATGCTTCCAGAAACATGCTACAGTCCACCCATCTCACATGGACTTTCTTGTTTTTCTAACCCCTTTCCCCCTCCCAGAGGCCACTGTGCTGGCGACAGCAGCCTGGAGCTTTAGGAGAAGGAGACTGGGAGTGCATAGGAGGGAATACACCCCAAGAGAAGCAGATTGGGGGTAAGGCATAGGAGACTGCAGCCTCTGGGAAACCCTACCAGCAACTGAGGAAGATCACAAGGAGCCTGAGCAGGTCAAAGTTGGGGCACCATGGGTCCTGAACCTTATGCAGAAGAGACATGGGCCAACTAGTCAGGACTAGTTGTCTTGATAGCATATTTCTCTGTAAAGCAATGGTTCTCCAAGTATAGTCCCCTGATCATCAGCAGCAGCACCAACTGGAACTTGATAGAATGGCAGACAGGGGATGCACTCCAGCAGAGAACTAAGACTCCCAGAGATGATCCCTACATCTTTGGGTATCTTTGGGGAATTGAAATCCCAGAGGCCTGCCAGAGTAGCAAGGGTCAGCCCTTTATCCTAAGGGCTCTAGGAAGCCTTTGAAAGGTTGGCTGAACAACTACCCAGCTGGAGAAGTTGCTGGGAGACTAGCCAGGAAGCTACTGCAGGAGTCCAGGAGAGGTGGTGGCAGTGGGAATGGGGAGAAGTGAGGCCACCACAGACGTGGGACATAAAAATGTAGGCTTTGGCAACTGATGGAGTGTGAAACGTGAGGGAGAACACATGGAGGATTGTCTGCCACTGGGTGCCTTCTCCCCCATGAAACAGGGAAACTGAAAGAGCAGGATTGAGGATAGAGATGGTGAGTTCAGTTTGGGGGTTGAAGGTCCCTGTGATTCACCCAAGTGGAGAGGTGGAGTGGCCCCCACAGGCCAAAGCTCTGGGCACTGCAGCTGCTGATGGAGAATGAGTCGCTGACAGGCAGGTAGCCTGGCAGAGCCTTCTGAGAGCACGGGTCCTGGGACCCTGAGAAAAGCTGTGCTCCAGCATACTGAGAACAGTCCAGCCCAGGAGGCCTGAGGGCTGCTGGAGGCTGCAGAAGGACCAGAAGCCAAGAGGAGTGAGGGACTCTAGTTTCCCAGCAGTCAAACAAGAAAGGGGTTAACAAGGCCTTGGGCTGTGTGACCTTGGAGAGAGCCATTTCTGTGGAGTGAGGGGACAGAAGACAGATGGCAGTGGGCTTTGGAGTTGAGAGAAGGAAGGAAAGCTATAGCTGGAGGAAAGGGGAGGGCGTTTGTTTGTTTGTTTGTTTGTTTGTTTGTTTGTTTGTTTAAGATGGAGAGATTGGAGCACATTTAAATGCTAATACAGTGCATTTGGGAAAGACATTATCCCTTCTCCCTCTGAAGTGATCTGGGTGGAGTTTTGCTTTACATAGGAGGGTCAAAGTCTCCTTCTTTGTTTTCCTAAAGGAAGGAATATTTGGGCTTTGATCTTCTCTCCAGCCCTCCTCCTCCTGACCTTCTTCTCCAAGGCAGAATATGTCCAGTGACAGGCCCCCACGAGGGAAACTGGAACCCAGTCTTCCCAGGCTGCTGACTTCTGGAATGATGAAGGGCTGTGGTCCTCCATCCCCACTCAGGCTTCCTCAGAGTTCTCACTTCCACTGGGGCACCATGTCCTCACTGGCTGCTTTGGGCCGCCACAAACCCCTCCCACCCAGGAAGCTGCAAGCCAGGTCAGGGTCCAGCTGTTGACAGGGGCACAGAGGTTGTTCCGCAGCACTAACCAGTAGAAAGGGACCGTGGTACTAAAACAGGGCCCGGTTGGCACCCCCATAGTAGAGTCCTCTCCACTTCCCTGGCCTCACCTTTCATTGACCTACCTATAGCTTAACAATAGATCAATCCCCTGTGGCCTGAGCTTGGAATGTCCCCTGCCACCCAGTTCCATTGTTTTAGAAAATTACCCTGAAACTTATGATCCCTTAGGCTTATTATTGATCACAATCTCAGTGGTCTACCAGGCTACTCCCTTCATTGTTCCTGGGTTGCTGGCCACAGGAAAGGCTCCATGCAGACCCCTGGAATCCTCATATAGCCTCTGGAGGAATGCCTAGATTTTCCCTTAAAAACCCCAAGCTGGTCTGAGAATGTTAAGGCAATTTTTGAAGGTGTTAACCCACTGCCTTCTCAGACCACCGGTGCTCTGATAATATACAGTTATTCTATGTTGGTCTATTGGCTGAGCTGACCCAACTCCTGCGTTGGTCAATTGGCTGAGCGACACAGGCAGCCGGAGCCCTGGACTCATTTGGCCTCCAGTTTCAATGGTACTACCCTATCACCAAGAGCTAGCCTGCCTGGTAGCTGCAGGGAGAAGCAGCTGAAGACATCCAAGCTGGCTATGTCTGTTCTGAAACACTGGAAACTGGGATTCCCCAGGCCCCTTTTCAGCCCTGCCTCCCAGCCAGCAAAAAATTGCTCCTCGACATGGGCCTACCTAGTCTTCCAGGCCAAGTGGCGTGGTGGTTGAGTGCTGTCTTGGGAGGCCAGTGGCCCCGTTTTGGGTCCCATATGTGAGGGCCAATGACACTGCCCTCAAAAAAAACCAAAACAGAATGTCACACCCTCTTCTTGGACCCCAGGACCCACACCTCCAGCCTCCCTGCTGCCAATTGCAGTAGGTGCCTGTCCCTTATCCATTTCTTCTTTCAACAAATATTTGAGTGCTTACCACTGTTAAAAACACAAAATTCAACTGAGTAAATTTGAAGATCTAATTGGCTTTATTAAGCCATTTATGAATTGGGCAGCTTCCCATCCAGGGATTACAAGGGCACTCTCTGAGAAGTTGTTCAAAATGGGAGGTCTTGTAGGGAAATCTTTTCTTTGGGGGAAAAGATGGGAAAGGGTTTTTATGTTTGTTTGTTTCTAGCAGGATCTCATGCTACTTTTTTTTTTTTTTAAGTTTTTTATTGGGGATTTGGGGGAGGGGAACAGACAAGTTGCTGTTCTTTTGTTCTTCAGTCTAGTTGTGGAAGACGTTGCTTCACTAGCCCATGTTGGTATTATCATTGCGCTCTTCCCGAGTGAGGCAGTCGCTCGCCGGCCATCGGACAGCCACTCACGGTGGCTCAGGACAGCTCACCTGTGCTGCCGGCCAGTCCCACTGCAGCCTACACTGTCACCAGCGACACACTGCAGCTCAGCTCCAGGTCGAACTGTTGTTCACTATCTTAGCTGTAGAGGGAGCAGCATCACTGGCCCTCAAGTGGGATCTGAACTGGAGGCCCTGCTGCTCAGAGCTGGTGTCCCAAGCCAACTCCTAACCAAGAAGCCACTCAGCCAGCCCCGGGGAAGGGTTTTATCTGGCAGATTGCCTCTTCTTTCTATGGCGTAGGGAGAGGGCCCATGTGACGGATGACTTTACTGGTGCTTGACCAGAAAATTCCCTGCCTCCTGATCCCTTTTAGGCTCAGGCCACGCTCTCTACAGGCCAGGGCTGCCCTGGCACAAAGCAACCAGTCAGACTCCCTCCCGCGGTTCATATCCCAGCTCTGCCCTAGGTAACCCTGCACTAGGCTACCATTTCTCTAAGCTTCCTTTCCATCATCCCTGATATGGTGGTAACAGCAGTACCCACCCTGGAGGTCCTTTAGAAGGTTAAATGAGAGAACTATGTGAAATACTCAGTGCCTAGCATATAGAAAGTTCATTTTTTCAGTCATTTGTCCAGCAAATAGTTTTTAAGTGCCTCCCATGTGCCAGGTATTGGAAATGTAGCAGAAAAAAAAGTAAAGTTCCTACATTCATTGATCTTGCATTTAAAAGCGGGGGAGGAAGGGCCGGCCGAGTGGCTCAGTTGGTTAAGAGCTCGCTCAAGAGTGCGAGCTGAGCTCTGAGCAACAGCTGTTCGAGGCCAGCCCAAGCTGAGTTGCCGTTGAGCTGCCAACAGGTGGCAGGATGGCTCAGCTAAAAAAAAAAAAAAAAGTAAAAGCGGGGGAGGGGGAGGGGAGGGGGAGGGGAGGGGAGGGGAGGGGAGGGGGAGGGGAGGAGGGGGAGGAGGGGAGGGGAGGGGAGGGGGAGGGGGAGGGGAGGGGAGGGGAGGGGAGGGGAGGGGAGGGGAGGGGGAGGGGGGAATCAGCAATCATAAATAAATAAATAATGCTAGGCAGTAAAGATACTATGAAAAGTAATGAATATAGTCAATGGTATTGTAATAACGCTGTATGGCGTCAGATGGGTAATAGACTTGTTGGGGTCATCACTTTGTGAGGGGTATAAATATCTAATCATTACCTTGTTTTATACACCTGAAACTAATTTTTTAAAAAAGAAAAAGAAAAGAAAACACATATTTCCAGGGTAAAAAAACAAAAACAAAACAGTAATGAAGCAGAACAAGATACTGGAGTGACAAAGAAGTGAGAAGGTTGGGGAGGTGGGCCACTATTTTTGTTTGGGGTGACCTCTCTGATAGAGGATCTGAGCAGAGACCTGAATGAGGTGAGGGAGGAAGCCAGGCAGACATCTGGCAGAGGGTTCCAGGCAGGGGACCAGAATTTGCAAAGGCCCTGAGGCTGAGTTTGGTGAGTCTGTATGTTAGGATGAAGCAGGGCAGTGGTAGAGGAAGTGGACAGAAAGAGGAGCCGGTAGTGCAGGGCTTTATGGGCCAAGGGGAGGACTGTGGCTCTCGTCCTAAAAAGAAGAGCAGTCATGGAGGAGTTTGAGCTGAGGATGATATCAGCTGACCATGGTTTGAAAAGGCTGCTGCACGGAGAAGAGCCCATAGGAGAGCAAGCGTGGCAGCAGGGATCTCCAAATTGGAAGGATATTGTACTAATTCAGGCAAGAGATGATAGTGGTTTGGACTAGTTGCACAGGAGGAAAGAAGCATTACCTATACATAATAATGTTAAAAACAAAAATTTAATTGAGTCAATTTGAGGTCCTAGTTGGCTTTATTGAGCGATTCATGAATCAGGCAGCATCCCATTTAGCAAGTAAAGAGGAGCCCTAGATAAGCTGTACAATGTGGGCCATAGGGAGGGCTTTTATAGGCAGAAACTGGGCAAAACAAGCAAGTTATTAGCAAAAGAAAGGATTGTTTCAGGCAAGGTTACCTTCTCTTATGGGAAGGCAAGGGTCTTATCAGGCAGATTGCCTCAGCTTCCTGGGAGGAAAGGGGCAGGGATGGAGAGGGCCCATGTGACAGGTTAACTCAGTGGTACTGACCAGAAAAATTCCAGACTGACCAATTAAGAGTACATTCCTGGTGGGCCGGCTGAGTAAGAGCTCGCTCAAAAGTGCAAGCTGAGCTCTGAGCAACGGCGGTTCGATGCCAGCCTGAGCTGAATTGCCATTGAGCTGCCAACAGGTGGCAGGATGGCTCAGCTAAAAAAAAAAAAAAGAGTACATTCCTGGAGAAGTTAGAAACTGCAATTAGGTCTGGTACGAAGTCTAGGCTCGGTGGTAAGGTCTTTTAGTGCAAGTGACTCCATGTTGGGCCTGTGGTTTGCTCTTTAACAATAATTATTTCCAGGCTACAGGGGACAGCCCTAACCATCTCACACCCCAGACAGATCAGGTATGTTTTGGGTGGCATGGCCATAGATACACCTCAGGAAATTTAATTTTAAAAAAAAAGATTAAAAAAATAATAATAGGGCCGGCCGAGTGGCGCATTGGTTAAGCGCTGGTTTTGGGATGCCAGCGGCCCCGGTTCGGATCCCACATGAGGGCCAGTGACACTGCCCTCTACAGCTAACAACAGCTCCACCTGGAGCTGGGCTGTGCGAGCCCCGGTGATGGTGTGGGCTGCAGCCCCTGCTGCAGTGGGCTGCCATAGGCTACAGTGAGTGGCCCGCAGCCAGCTTGAGCGGCTGGCAGCCAAGCATGAGCTGCCAATAGCCGCGGTGAGCGACATCCAGAGGCCAGCGACCGATCTGCCTCATCCGGGAAGAGCGCAATGACGATACCAACAGTGAAGCAACATCCTCTGCAACTAAACTGAAGAACAAAAAGACAGCAACTTGTCCGTTCCCCTTCCCTGACGATTCCCCAACGCTGTTCCCCTCCGCCAATTCCCCAATAAAATCTTTAAAAAATAATAATAATAATAATAATAAAATTTAAAAAAATGATTAGAGCTAATAAATGAAAAAAACTATAGAGTGCTGAAGTTTGCATGAATCACTTTTGTAATGAAATCAGAGCCAATTCAGAGCCCTAGACTAACTCAGCCATTTTCATTCAGATATGCACACCCTTGGGAGGAAGAGACAGGGTGGTGTGACAGCAGATACTGAAGGAGTAATTGAGGACAGTCCTATCTCCTGGGGCAGAGTGAATGTTATCTCTGATGTGGATCAGGGCCAATCTGCCTAATGTTTTGCCAAGGGCTTTGTAGGTTTCTTCTTGATTAGGACAGGGTAGGGACTGGGGTTGGGGCACTCCGAGATACGGCACAACCCAGGGGATGAACTCAGCCCTTAGACACAAAAAAACCCTGAATTCCAGCCCACACTCTGCCTCTTACTGGCTGGAAGGCCTTAGGGTAGTTTGTTTTCCTGTTTTTCTGCAGGATGAGGATAATAATGCCTATTCCAAACAACAATAAAATTAAGTCTGGAGTACACCAAATTTCATATTATGTACTTGAATTTTTAATGAGGACAATATATTGCGTTTGCAATTTAAAAAGCAAAAATACATGTTTATTTTGTTTTTTATTTATTAATTAAAATTTTCCCCCTGTTTTATTGAACTATAATTGAGATATAACATTGTATTAGTTTAAGGTGTGTACAATACAATTATTTGATATATGTGTATATTACAAAATGATTATCACAGTATTTTTAGTTAACATCTGTCACCTCACATAGTTGCAATTTTTTTGTGTGTGATGAGAACTTTAAAGAGCTACTGTTTTAGCAACTTCTAAATATACACTAGATATTGTTAACTATAGTCACATTATATACATTACCTCTCCAGAACTTATTTATCCTATAACTAGAAGTTTGTCCCTTTTGACTACCTTCACCTATTTCCCACAGAAATAAGATTTTTTATTATTTTTATTTATTTATTTATTTGTTTATGTTTTTTTAAGCTGAGCCATCCTGCCACCTGTTGGCAGCTCAGTGGCAACTCAGCTCGGGCTGTGCATCGAACTGCTGTTGCTCGGAGCTCAGCTCGCACTTTTTTTTTTTTTGAGGACAGTGTCACTGGCCCTCATGTGTGGGATCCGAACCAGGGCCGCTGGCATCCCAAGCCAGCTCTTAACCACTGAGCCACTTGGCCAGCCCTCAGCTCGCACTCTATTTTTTTTTTTTAGCTGAACTCTCCTGCCACCTGTTGACAGCTCAGCGGCAGCTCAGCTCGGGCTGGGCATCGAACTGCTGTTGCTCAGAGCTCAACTTGCACTCTTGAGCGAGCTCTTAACCAACTGAGCCACTCAGCCGGCCCTAGAAATAAGATTGTTTTAAACAATGTGGGTCCCACCCATCTGCCTGCCTCACAGCGTTGCTGTAAATGTAATTGGGAGTGGGGTGTGTGTGTGTGTGTGTGTGTGTGTGTGTGCGCGCGCGCAGCACTGTGCACTGAGGTTCTGCCCCCCTCTTTCCTTTGCTCTCCTGCCAGCAGAGGAGAGAGATGCCCTTTTTGCAACCCTTGCTGAAGAGAAGGGTGACCCACTGTATTGAAGCAGTTGTCCTCTAAGTTACCGAAGAAATAGCAGGTGCCCTCAGAGCAGCAGTCGGTGTTGACGGAAGCCCAGAGGCTGTGGGCAGAGAGTGGGAGAGTCAGGCAGGGAGGGCAGGGGCCCCCTGGACTCTCCTCCATTCCTATGGCAGTAACCCCATTTCCTGCCATATTTGTTAGCCCTGATCAAGCTAAACTGGCCTGCCTGGTGGCATCACCTGCCTCTGGCCTAAGGATGGCAGAGAGCCACCTGCCTCAGAAGTATGTAGATGTGCCAAGGACTGGAAGGAGACAGGACTTACTCATTGCCAATGAGGCCGCAGTGGTAACCAAACTCGATCGGAGTATCACCCTTCAGCTGATAGTTGCTCCTTCTGTTTCTTACTCCAAAACCCTGAAACCAGAAGAGACAAATAAATGTTGAGAAGCCCCCTCCTGGTGGTAACTGATCTCTGCCTGGGCCACCAGAACAGGCCCAACTGGTTTCCCTCCTTCTACTCTCTCTCCACCCCCCACAATCTATCTTCTTGCTAAAACCCCTCCAATGGCTTCCTATAGAATCCTTACTGTGGTTTCCAAGGCCCCATGATCCTCCTCTTCTCTCCACCTGCTCTCTGTCATGTTCCCTGGATCACTTTGCCCCAGCCACAGTGGCCTTTCCACCTGTGTCATTCTGCCTCAGGCTGGTCCCCTTGTACAGTCTGATCTCTGCCACAGCCTCAGGAATGATGACAACGATAGGTGATACTGCTTCCAGTATCCTAGTCATTGGTGTGTATTTACTTCCTTAATCCTTTGCACAACCCTATGGGGTAGGTCCTATTATTTGCACGCCATATAACAAATAGGAAACTGAGTCACAGGATATTGAAAGGAACTTGCCCAAGGTCATATAGCTGGGAAATGGCAGAACTGGGATTTGAACCTGGCAGTCTGACTCTTAACGATTACTCTCTACAACATGCTCAGTATACAAGAGGGAGGCATTATTATCCTTTATCTTTTATTTGGGAAGGGGGAGGTTCTTTGAATCAAGCAGAGGCCACAAACCTACTGCCTGCAGGAACTAAGCAGGGAATTTGAATGGGAACGTGACGCAGCTGGGGGAGTAAGACAACAGGGCGTGTGGGATAGTAGTGGCCGGAGAGCACATGGTCACCTACCTAGCCACCTACCCAGCCACCTGTCCTCAGCTCCAGAAGAGTGTTGCTAGGAGGAAATATAGGCTCAGAGGTGACTTTTCAACAGAAGCCACAAATCTGAATTTCTAAGTGAAATCTCCCAATTGTGTAAATGGTGGCAACTAAAATTCAAGTTTTCCCTCAATAAATAAATAAATAAATAAATAAATAAATAAATAAATAAAATTCAAGTTTTCCTCTCCCCAAACAACAGGCCGACTAAAAGAAAAGATGTCCGTGGGGTTGAATGGCTGCAGCACATAGGCCACCAGTTTGCAGCCTCTGGTCTGAGACATGAGGCATTTCCTTTCACCTGCAGCACTTGCTTGCCTGTCCTTTCTCTACCTCCGTCTTGCTTTCTTGCTCTTCTTCCTTTCCTTCCATCCTTCTGTGCCCCTTGAGTGGCCTAGCCACCCACCAGCTGGCCATCGGTCTCGTAGTTCTGGCTGAGAGAGTAGGAGTAACCCACACCAGCGGGGAGGGAAACGCCAGGTACAGGACATTGGTCCCCAGGTTCCAGCAGTGACGTATCCAATCAGCATTCATCTGCAGGGAGGAGGGAGATGTGTGGTGTCCTCTGGGCTGTAGGGGCCAAGGGACCCACTGGGTTGGATGTAACAAGATGGCAGCCAGCGAGGACCAGAAGGGGCTGCTCCAATCGGTGCAGGTGGACCCAGTAAGGGAACGGATGGCCCCAGGGCATCCCCCAGGCTATCATGGAGAGGAGAGGCAAACCCTCTTTCTTCCAGCCTCTCCAAACCTTCTCTAGAGAGAATTCTTCTACCTCCTGAGCAACAGAGGATATTCCCACTTAAGGCCAAACTTTGCAAAGGAGATTCTTCCTGAGACTTAATCTCCAAACTGCTCCAGACTGGCTCTGTTCTCTGTTCCCTGTTGTGGAGAGAGAACTTGTCTGCCAGATAATGTGCTTAGTACTCAATGAGAATTACCTCTTTGCTCTGCACATCTACCTTGGAAATAGGTTCCATTATTATTCCCATTTCTCAGATGAGAAAACTGAGGCCCAAACAGGTTTATGTGCCTAAAGTCACATGGCTAGTATATGGCAGAGCCCACATTTGAGCAAATCAGTCTGTTTCCAGGGCACACAATATGCTAAGCTTCTTCCCCTAAATGACTCAAATCCTCACAACACTGGTATTATTGCCCATTTTACAGATGAAGAAATTAAGACCTGCAAAGGTTAAGTCACTTGCCCAAGCTCCCACAGCTGGGAAGTGTTGGAGATACGGCTTGAACCACCGAACCACTGCTGTGCTATCCAAGCATGGGAACTGCTTCTGCAGCTCTTAGTAATTAATGTTCAGCGTGGTTTGCTTTCCATGGCATTTTACTCACCTGGTCTTAAAAACCCCACAACGCAATTGACTTATGAAAATACTGGGATCCAGAGAGGGAGAGTGACTGGCCCAAGGTGACACCAACTAGGGATCAGGTCTCTTAAATCTAAGTCCAGTGATCTTTCCCCCACATGGAGCTGCTGGCTCTCCTGTTGCCTTCCCAGAGTTTCTGACCCTAAAGGCCTGAGTCTAATTCCCTAGCCCTTATCACCTGGCCTGAGGTTGAGCCGAGCCCCTCAGGGATCATCATAGCTTTGAATTGTATCATCAAGGAAAAAGATAGCCTCCCCTCTCCTGCCTCACCCCAACACTGTTCCCAGGAAGCCCCAGCCTCATCCAGTGGGGCCCCTTCTCAGCCAGAATTCCCTCCATGGAGTTAGAGCTGGGACCACCATTCAGCCGGAACACCAGAGGATCTGATGAGGGGTCCCTTGGGACTCCACAAACCTGCAGGAACAAGAAAAAATGGTCCTCTGGCAATATGTCCCAGAGTGGCCAGCTTCATGGCCGTGTGACCTGTGTTTAGAAGGTCCCCCCTACTGGTTTACTGCTCTGCTGTCACTTATCTTGAATTCTTAATACCTTCTGAGCAAGGGCCCCACAAATTATACAGCAGCTCCTGGGGCCAGGAATCAGTCCATTGCTTGGCCTCCCTTTCCTCTCCCCCTGGGAGGCCTGTGCTGGCAACAGAGGTTGGTTTCCCTTTGTTTTGGGGGGAGTCCTTACTGAGGACTCATGCTGCCCTGGCTCTTGCAGCTGGTTCCGGACCCAACTTCAGCCCAGTCAGCCATATGAGAGAGGTTGGGGGTTGGGGAGGGCAAGGCAGGAAGGTTAGGGGCGAATTCTAACTGGAACCACAGAGTTTCCAAGTTACAAGGACCTCAGCAGCCATCCGTTGCAATCCTCCCACTGTAGAGCAAGGGAACTGGAGGCCCAGAGAGAGCAAGAGACCTGTGTGAGGTTGCACAGCAAGTAGGTGTTTGGACTAATAGGGATGCTTTCCTTACCACCTGTATGTACCCTGCTGGGAAGGACAAGCAGTGAAGGGATGGAGTGCTCATTCAACACTGGGCTGGGCCTCTGTCATCTGAAACTGTGTGAAGTTATGTTTTAGCTCCAGGCAGGCAAGATTCCTGCAGGCTGGGAGAGCAGCCCTACCTGCTTGGGGTCAATAAAAGCAACAAGGCTCTGCCAAACTGAAGCATAAGTTCCCTTTAAAACGACAAAAAACAAACAAACAAAAAACACGGAGGACAAGATTAAAAAAAGAAGGAAAGAAAAAACCCAAACCTGACTCCCCAGCAGCTCCCCTTGTCGGGATGAATTTGGTAGAGTGGTGTGTCCTGGCCGCCACCCCTGCTATAAATGCACCCTGCCCCAGGGTGCGTACTGAGGCCTTTCCAACTCCCAGCTCCCTTAATCCACCCGGCAGACCTGTCTGATGCTATTTTTGTTTTCACTTAGCTGGTGTAGAAATTCAGGCTTGGGGAGGTGAAGGGCCTTTCTTGGGATTTCTTATGTAATGCTCTCAGAACTCACTGATCAAAAGAGATAATCATGCGAAGTGTAGAATAGTGTCAAGCTCATAGCAAAGGCTCAGTAAAGATTAGGTACATAGATCCCACCAGCTGGAAATGGCACAATGAGTACTCAAACCCAGACTACCCATTTCCAACCCCATGCTCTATTCCTATTATCTGGGGTCTCCTGGTGCCTCAGTCCTGTTCAGTTAAACGTCGATTGATTTAAGCTCAGCTCACAGTTAAATTGATTTTTTTTTTCTCAGCTTTTGACACAGAAGAGTCAAAAAAGGCAAATCCACAGGAAACAAACTAGGCTTCAAAAGTTAGTCTCTGAGGGGCCGGACGAGTGGCTCAGTTGGTTAAGAGTGCGAGCTCTGAGCAACAAGGTCCCCGGTTCAATTCCCAGCCTGAGCTGAGCTGCTGCTGAGCTGCCAATATGTGGCAGGATGGCTCAGCTAGGAAAAGAAAAGAAAACAAAACAAGACACATGGGCCGGCCGAGTGGCTCAGTTAGTTAAGAGCTCGCTCAAGAGTGCAAGCTGAGCTCTGAGCAACAGCTGTTCGAGGCCAGCCCGAGCTGAGTTGCTATTGAGCTGCCAACAGGTGGCAGGATGGCTCAGCTAAAAAAAAAAAAAAAAGTCTCTGAAAGCAATTTCTCAGGCATATTCTGTAGTTAGTCCCCATTCGGGCTAATTGCCTGCACCTTCTCTGTTCTCAAGCCGGGTGGGGGTGGGGGTGAGGGTGGGGTGGGGGGGTGACACTTCATAGATGCTTAAAAACAACTTGTGGAGGAAAAAAGAAAGAAAGAAGCTCTCTACCACGCCTTAAGTCAGCAAGGAAAGATCCAGTTATATTTATGAGATATTCTTTGCCCAAGAAGAAAGGATTCCTAACACATTTTAGAATTTTTAATTTTAAACATCGAAGGATGTATACCATGGGGAATTGATTCATGTTAATCAGGAATTTAGTTAAGCAGAATGGTTGGTCACTGGTTCTTGTCACTTGAAGTCCAGCTGTAATAGCACAGCACCCAGAAGGCTTCCTTGTGCTAATAAGCATGGGGCCCAGGGGCCTGAGGCAGGCAGCTTCTTCCTGGGCCTCTGTTAACGACAAGTAGTCAGACAAGCAGGGAGGAGGTTGGGGTCTGCAGCTGGCCAAAGTTCATGGTGAAGCCGGGAGGTTACCTCTACCTTGCCTGCACAGCCTTGGCTATTGTTCCAGGCCAAGTCCCATTTCCTTTGTCAGCCAGAGCTTCTGTGCAGAGACTGGCAGGACAACTGGCTCTGGTGCTGACCCTGACACCTGCTCACCTACTGGCATTTCAGAGCCCCAGGGCAAATGCTAGGTTGCAGGGGAGCCCCGGGTGGGCTCGGGTTGGCTGATTTGGTTCAAGGTGAATTGCAGGGCTCCAAACCTCAGATGTCTCCTGCCCCCAGGGTCAAGTAGGGAAACATAAATGAGAGAAGCTGCCAGGCTGGTACTGTAGTGCGCTGGAAAGCAGGGGTCCATCCAGCTCTCGCTGGTGCTTTCCAAACAAGATTGAGGACCAGTGTTCCAGTTTCTCAGAGAAGTTGGACCTCCAGATTTCTATGTAATAGCTCTTAATTTTAAAATTTTCCTTCCTTCCTTCCTTCCTTCCTTCCTTCCTTCCTTCCTTCCTTCCTTCCTTCCTTCCTCTCTCCCTCCCTCCCTCCCTCTCTCCCTCCCTTTCTTCCTTTTTTTCCTTCCTTCCCTTATCTTCATCCTTTCTTTTTCTCCTCCTTCTTCTCCTCTTCCTCCTTTTTAAACTACAACTACACCAGGGCTTCTATTTACAACCTCTGGGATCAGAAACCGGGGAGGAAAAGGCTGAGGCCAATGTAATCTGCCAGAGCTGGGAGGGACCACAGAATCAACCTCACCGACAATAAACTAACAAATGGCAAATGTACATGCTACCTCATTCTTCCATTTTCATTGTTTGAACATTAGAACTAAGCCCACAGGACGTCATTCTGTCTTAGCTGGTGCTTGGGAATCAGGTCCCTGGGCCAACCACTTCCCCTTTAGGAGATAGAGCCAGTTACATTCCCAGCCAGACCCTGTGCCTCCACCTTGTGTCTTTGGCAGCAACCCACCCCCCATGAGTGTGAGAGTGGGGGTGCAGCTCTAGCTAGTGGAATGTCAGTGAAATGACACATGACCCAGGTCCTCTTCTCCAGGAAGAGCTTACTATATAGAAGGACTTGAGTCGAATCCTCTTAAAGTGAAGGATTTCACCCTAATTTATTTAAGGTACCCTCTGGTGCCAAATGTCATCTTTCAAAAGAATAACAGCAATAAAACATTTATTCCTTACTATACAGGCAAGGCACTTTTTACAAATCCAATATAATTCTTGCAACAACCCTTTCAGCTAAATATTTATATACATTTTCCAGATTACGTGGTAGATAAAGATGACCACCAATTCTTTGTCACTCCTCTCTTGGAGGGGTGTTCCCTTGTTCCCCTCCACTTGAATCTGTTGACCGGCTATTAATCATGGTTCCCACGACTTCTCCCTCAGGGATTGATAATTTGCTAGAACAGCTCACAGCACTCAGAGAAACACTTACATCTGTTTACCAGGATATTATAAAGCATTCAGATGAACAGCCAGATAAAGAGGTACACAGAGTGAGGTCCACTAAGGTCTGGAGCACAGGAACTTCTGTCCCTGTGGAGCTGGGGTGTGCTATCCCCCTGGCCTATGAATGTGGTCACTAACCCAGAGGTCTCCCAACCATGTATTTCTAGGGGTTTTTTGGTTTGGTTTTGCTCTTAAGGTTTTTATGGTGGCATGATTGGTGACTAACTCAGTGTCTAGCCTCTCTCCCCTTCCCTAAGGATGGAGGGTGGGGCTTAAAGTTCCAAGCTTCTAATCTTGGCTTGGTTTTTCTGAGGACTACCAGCCCCCATTCAAGAGTCATTCAGGAGCCCACCAAGCATTGCCTCATGAGAACAAAAGACACTCTTTTCACTTAGGAAATTGCAAGGATTTTAGGAGCTCTGGGCCAGGAACTGGGGGCAAAAATCATTCTCTACAATTTCACAAGTTCTACTGTTATCAAAGAGTGGTGAAGGGGCCATTCCGCTCCCACATATATTATAATATACGGATAAAGAAATCAAGGCCCAAATCGTTTAAGTAACAGCTAAGGCCTCATAATAAGCAGCAAAGCTAGAATTCAAACACGGCCTATAGTAGACATTCAATTTTTACCTGTCATATTTAAAAATAATTTTAGGTAAAAATAAAATCAAACTAGTCATGCACCCAGTTTTAAAAATCCGGTGGTGGGCCACCCAAAGTGGCACTGTGGTTAAGCGCTAGCTTGGGACGCTAGCGGCCCCAGTTCGGGTCCCACATATGAGGGCCCTCAAAAAAAAAAAAAAATCCAGTGGTACTAAAAAGCTCGCATCAAATGCCAGCAGTCCTTTGTCCCAACTCCACCCACCTCTATTTAGGCCTGTTCCCCATATCCACCTCTTTTAAGCTGTTTCTTTTGGCATTTCTCTCAGTATTTAAAAATACAGTGTCCAGGGCCGGCTGAGTGGCTCAGTTGGTTAAGAGTTCGCTCAAGAGTGCGGGCTGAGCTCTGAACAACAGCAGTTCGATGCCCAGCCCGAGCTGAGCTGCAGTTAAGCTGCCAACAGGTGGCAGGATGGCCCAGCTAAAAAAAATTTAAAAAAATAAAAATACAGTGTTCATACTGCTATTTCTTGATTCATAAATTAAAAGCAGTAATTACTGACTAATGATTTAGCTTTTTATACCTGCACCCTGACGTCCTTTCCTCTTTTTCAAAAATGAGGTTATGTCACGATAGAACCTTTCAATCTTTAAGGTTAAATAATCAGTATGTGCCTTATTATGAGTATGTAAGTATTGTTCACTGCTTGCCAAGCAGTTTGCTGTGATTACAGTTCTTTTGCTGTAAAATGTTTTTGTTTGCTTTTTTCCCCTGACGTTAATAATGGCCACATTTCCCCATTTGCTTTGTTACCAGGAGTGCCAAAAAAATGTAGACAAGTGGACACTTTGGTCAGTGTTGCTCAAGCAGTAGTTCACTGTAATCAGAAGTGTCTGGACTCTGATGGGAACTACTTTGAACACCTCTTGTAGTTGCAGAAGTCAAGCGTGACTTATATTCATCTTTTGTTATCGGTATATATTGAGTATTACAATTTTAATAGTTTTTTCCTTTCTTAAAATGTGTGTACATAGTCTTGTCTCTCATTCAGGACAAACAGAACATCTTCTGCCTTTAAGTAGATATTTCCCTAGGGAGGAACACTTGAAGGATTGGTGGTGAAATTTTTTGAGGCCTTGCTTGAAAAAAAAAAAATGTGTGTACATTTTGCTTTGGCACCCTCTGTGTATACCAACAGGTAATGATTCCTATTGCTTAGACAAATCAGGTGACTTCTTAGTTTTATTTTTCCCCTGGAGAACTTCCTATAACTCTCTGTGTTACTGCTCCAACTGAACTGGCCACCTTTTGGTCAATTGCCCAGTTGCCATTCTGAAACTACCTTCCTAGGTCATTCTTCTGAGGTTGATTCTTTGTTTCCTGGGTACTTTGTTTTTCTACTTTCTTGCTTTACAGCTCTGTTTTGCTGAAGCACATTCTCCAGTGACTTCACAGGATACAAATTTATTTACCCCTCATTTATTTGGAAGTATTTTTTTTTAGCCTCACGTTTCATTGAGAGTCTGGTTGTATACTGAAATCCAGGTTGAAAATCTTCACTCAACATTATGAAGGCCTTGATGTGTTACCTTCTAGCTAGCAATGATACTAAGAAGCATGCCCCCCACCATCTCAGAAAATCATTAAGATTTTCTCTTTATTTCTAGTGCCAGCTCTTAAAGTTCAATTTACTGACCCAAGTATAAAGACTCATATCTTTCCGTTTTGGGAACTTTTCTTGAGTTATTTCTTTGATAATATTCCCCTTTTTTTCTCATCCCCTGTACCTCTTGCCCATTTTCTCTGTTCTCTGTTTCTGGAACTCCTGTTAGTCAGATGTTAGACCTGAGCAGAAAGTTAAATTTTCTTCTCTTCTTTTCCATCTCTTTAGTCTTTTTGTTCTGCTTTCTAGGAGATTTTCTTAACTATCATCAACTCTTCTTTTAATTGTTTTTTAATTCAGGGGCTTTTAATTTTTAGGGGCTAGTTTTTATTTTGTTCATTTTTCAAAGCATTCTTTTCTAGTTTTATAATTGTGATATCTTCTTTTCTGAGGGCAGTGTCACTGGCCCTCATATGTGGGACCGAACTGGGGCCGCTGGCTTCCAAGGCCAGTGCTTAACCACCACGCCACTCGGCTGGCCCAAGAACTTCTTTTGATACTTGTTTTAAGGCAAATCTACTGGCAACACTTTCTCTCAATTTTTTTCCCTTCAATTTTTTTTAATTGTTTCTTTTTCTATTTATTTACTTAATTAATTAATTTATTTTTAATTAGCTTCAGGTGTACAACACAGTGCAATAGTTATACTTTTTACCCCTCAAAGTGACAACCCCCCTCCCCCAATTCTCCCCCCACTCCTCCCCCCATATCATACTATCTATTACAATTCCTTTGACTCCCTTCCACCGTATAGTCCACATCCCGTGACTATCTATATATTCAATTACAGTTGGTAAACAATATTATACAACATCAGCATCAGGTGTACAGTGCAGTGATCAAGCCTGTACTCCATCCATGAAGTGGTCTCCCTAACAAGACATGTGACCATCTGACACACCACAAAATATTTACAACATTATTATATTCCCCGAACTGTCTTTCATATCCCTGTGGCAATACTGTAGTTACCTATTTATGCTGTCTAATCCCTTCCCCTTCTCCCTTATCCCCACCCCCCTTCCCCTTCAATTTTTGTTTGTCTGAGAAAGTCTTTATGTCTCCTTCACTTTTTTTTTTTCTTTTTTAAAAGATTTTATTGGGGAATTGGGTGAGGAGACCAGCTAAGTTGTTGTTCTTCAATCTTAGTTGTGGTGGGCGCCAGTCGCCATCTGGCTTCCCGTCAGCAGCTCATGGCCTCTAAGCTCAAGGTGCTGTGTTCAGTCTTAGTTGAGGGTGGGTGTACAACCAGCAGCTTTGTTGTTAAGAGCGCACACCCTATCCACTTAGCCATCTGGGTGGCAGTTCAGTTCAAGGTGCTGAATTCAGTCTTTTTTAGTTGCGGGTGGGCGTAGCCCACCATTGAACAGGCAATCTTGTGGTTACACCAGCTGAGCCATCCTGTCACCTGTTGGCGGCTCAGCAACAGTTCAGCTAGGGCACAGCATTCACTGGCCCATGTGAGAATCGAATCAGCAGCCCTGTTGCTCAGAGCTCGCGCTCTAAGCCAATTCTTAACCAACTGAGCCACTCGGCCGGCCCCTCTCCCTCACTTTTGAAATTTCACAGGATACAAAATTCTAGGTTGGTGTTGTTTTTTCTCTCAACATTTAAATCATTTCACTCCACCCTCTTCTTGCTTGCATAAGTGAGATGTAATTCTTTTCTTTGCTTCTCTATAAGTAAGGTGTTTCCCACCCCCTCACCCCCAACTTCTTTTATAATTTTTTTCTTTATCTTGTGATTTTTTTTTTTTTTTTGAAATGACTGGGTACATATTTTTTTTGGCATTTATTCTGCTTGGTTTTCTCTGAGCTTTCTGGATCTGTGGTTTGGTGTCTGACATTAATTTGGGGGAAATTTTCAGTCATTATTGTTTCAAATATATTTTCTGGTTCTATCTTCTCCTGATATTCTTATTATGCTTCTTTTGTAGTTGTTCCATGGTTCTTGGAATTTCTTTTTTTTTTCTCTCTCTCTCTCTCTTTTGTATTTGCTTTTCAGGTTTGGAGGTATATGTTGAGATATCCTGAAGGTCAGAGTCTTTCCTCACTTGTACCTACTCTACTAAAAAGCCCATCAGGGCAGGCCGGGTGGCACATTGGTTAAGAGCTGGTTTGGGACACCAGTGGTTCCGGTTTGGATCCCACATGAGGGCCAGTGACACTGCCCTCTACAGCTAGCAACAGCTCCACCTGGAGCTGGGCTGTGCAAGCCCCGGTGATGGTGTGGGCTGCAGCCCCTGCTGCAGTGGGCTGCCATAGGCTACAGTGAGTGGCTGGCAGCCAGTGTGAGCTGCCAATAGCCTCGGTGAGCGACCATCCAGAGGCTGGTGACCCATCTGCCTCATCCGGGAAGAGCGCAATGACGATACCAACATGGGCCAGTAAAGCAACGTCCTCTGCAACTAGACTTAAGAACAGAAGGACAGCAACTTGTCTGTTCCCCTTCCCCGATTCCCCAACGCTGTTCCCCTCCCCCAATTCCCCAATAAAAATCTTAAAAAAAAAAAAGCCCATCAAAGGCATTCTTCATTTCTCTTAGTGTTTACCTTTAGCATTTCTCTTCGGTTCTTCCTTAAAATTTCTATCTCTCTGCTTACATTGCATCTGTTTTGGCACACTGTCTACGTTGTCTATTAGAGAGAGCCCTTGGCAGATTAATCATAGTTGCTTCAAATTCCTGGCTGATAATTCCAGCATCCCTGTCATATCTGAGTCTAGCTATGAGGCTTGCTCTCTCTTCAGACTGTTTTTTGCTTTTTTGTATGTCTTACAATTTTTTCTTGATAGCTGGACATGAAGTACTGGGTAAAAGAACTGCTTTTAGTAATGTGGTGACAAGGTGTAGGGGAGGAGGAGTGTTCTGTGATTAGGTCTGTCTTTCAGTGAGCCTGTGTGCTTCTGGACTGTGAACTTCACACATGCTTCTTAGTTCCCCTGCCAATCCCCTTCAGGTGGCCAGAGCTGGCTCCAGTTGTGTATTTCCCTTCCTCCACAGTGAAGGTTCTGATAAAGCCTCAACTGGTTAAGCTCTGGATACATTTTAAGTTCCTCCTGAGGGCAGATCTTGTTAAGAAAGACAGAATGCTTTGGCACATTTCAAACTGATTCCTTTTACCATTCCTGCCAGAAGCATGAAATTATTATTCTCTGCTTACTGTGAGAAGTTGATAGAGTTCCAGGCTGCGAAATGCACAACCCCCACCCCCCCCACGACTGCGTCCCCTGCAGTTTTTGTCTCTCAGACTTGTCCACACTGAGTCTCTGACAAATCACCAATTGCAGTCAGGTTTCCTTACCCTGGCTCTGGTTCCCACAGAGGTTCCTGCCTGTGGGTTTCTGCTCTGTTATTTGTCTGTCATTCTTTCTAGTTTTGGGGGTAGTGGTATGCCCTGTAACCTGACTTATCTTACAGATCTAAGAGTTGTTGACTCTTCATTTTGTTGTTAGGATGGAGTTCCAATCTTGAGTTCCAAGATTCTTGCATGCTGGAGTGGAAACACATCAATTTCATCGTTCACAGAAGAATGACCAAATGGATGGATCTCGTGCCTGTGCTCCCCCAGGAAACACAGTGTTTGGAGAATACAGTGTCTGCCTTTTCTGGCTACAATGTCTCTGGCCTTTCTCCACACCTACTGAAAATTTTTTCATTGTATCATAGCCGTGAATTATTACCAAATCTGGATTTATAATACCTGAATCCACATCTAAGTGCACCTACACAAGTAGGTTCTGGGATTGATTTGGGGATGTGATTGATTGGGTTGATTCCCCCGACGGATTGGAGGCCATAATCTAGAAATGGCTCTGCCCCAGTTTAAGAGTATCACTCAGAAGTACTAGGCAGCAGCCAATCACCAGGAGCCCTGGTGACTCCGAGGGCAGTCTCCTCTGAGATGCAGGGTCCTGTTTTTCATAAGCAGAAATTACACAGGGGCGACCTCTAGTGACCACAGGAAGAAACTGCAGTTGCACACTCCCAGTCCAGGGAACTAACCAACATAATCCCTGCTACCTTCCAGGCACTTTACATAGATGATTATGCCATTTGTCCTCGGATTTATAATATCTACATCTGCAAGATGGACATCATCAGTCCCACTTTATAGTTGAGGAAAGTGGGATTCAGAGAAGTGAGCTGGTTCTGAGTCCCTACAGTGTAAGAAGCAGTCAATGCTGAATGAGATCCAACCCAGGTCTCTCTGAGGCCTTTGTTCTGCCCCCCGAAAGTGTAGGGGCCACACTGGGAGCCTTAGCAATGCAGACTGCAGGCCCCACCACTGAATAGATCTTGTATCCTAAGCAGAGAAAAATTTGGTGTGCACATTAAAGTCTGAGAAACACCCTGACTCCCAGAAGCGGTAGGAAAAGCCCAGCCTGGGTCTTCCCAAGGAGAAACTGAGTTTTCACCTTTGTTTTGTAAACGTGGATTTCTGGTTACAAAGCACTTCTCTTATTTTTCAAGTACTATCATTCCCTTGGCTCCACTGTACCTTCCGAGGTAATAAGGTCAGTGAGTATCATTCCCATTATAGAGATTGGGAAACAAGCCCAGAGGGGAAGTGACTTGCCCAGAGCCACTAGCCAGCAGGCTTCACACTACTTGACATGGACTGGCTGGAAGAGTGACCCGAGTGTTCGAAGATCTGGTGTTGGTGCCAGGATAGGGGGTCATAGGTTCCCCAGTTGCCTTCCGGGATCTGAAATCAACGGGCTGGCTCTGAGAGTCCTCCACTCACTCATTTATTCGTGCATGGCAGGAGGGCTGTCTGGCTGTTACTGAGTGTCCTTGGGCGAGCTGTTTAACATCTCTTAGCTTTTGCTCCTTCAGAGATTTGTTGTGAAGACCAAGTGAGAACGATGCAAGTCACGTGCTGACACAAGGTTAACAACTCAACAAATGTTAGTTGATATTCATTCATTTGTTCAGCTATCGAATATTTGCTGTGTGCTGGGCACTGGGCTAAGATAGCTGATGGACAAGGGAGACATGATCCTGCTCCCACGGAGCTTACAGTCAGATGGGGGGAGACACATTGATCAAGTGCTTCTAAGTGTGGTGACTTTGGCTGTGCTTGCGTTTGACATAAATGCAATCTTTCCTTCCCTGTAGTCACTCATTGAAAGTGGTCTCTTGGACCCTAGTCAGGTGTGAACCATGGCTCAAAGCTGTCCCACCCCTCTAACCTTTTGTAGTATTTCCTCCCTGGAGAGTTCCCACCCCACCACATGAGTGGATCAAGGAGGGGGAGTGTAGATGAGCTGGTTGGTTAAGGGGGTGCGGCTTTGAAGTCCACCCCAGAGTGCTCCCCCACACCCAGGCAATACTCCACCTACAATGACCACTTTTCAGTTCCACAACCACATTCTTCTCACCACAGGGCCTTTGCATATGCAGTTTCCATGGCCTGGAAAGTTCTCCCTACATCTCTTCAATTCATTCATTCTTATTCATCAGTCAGGGACCAGCTCAAGTGTGACTTCCTCCAAGAAGCCTTCCTTGACAAGCTCCGGGTCCCTAAACATAACATTCTATATTTTCCCTCTTTGGTACGTATCACCGTTTGCAAGTATATGCTTGTGTGACCACTTAGCATGTCTTCCCCAGCATACTGAGCAGAGCTGGTATGTTCTGCCGAGTGTCTTCTCAGCAGCGCTGAGCATAGTGACTGGCGGTACAACCAGGACCACAGGGCCTGCTCAACACATGCTTCTGAAGATGGGGTGTCGATGCTCAGGGTTTTGCAGTTCACCTGAAGAGCTGAGGTCAGGGAGGGGCACACAGCATGGTGGCCAGTCTGAGGCCACAGAAATGCATGGGAGACACAGTGAGCTCTTGAACCAAGGCAGAGGCAGTAGGACAGGGGACCAAGGAGATTCCCATGTCAGCGGGAAGGGCTGATGAGATGTGGAGGAAAAGGGAGGTGTCAAGAACCACAGGCGGGACCCCAGCTCGGTCAATGGAGCATGGCGGTGCCCATTCCTGAGACAGTTATAGACAATCAAGCTAAAAGTTCTTGCCCCACCCCACCCGCAACTGCCACCCCAGCTGATCTTCCTCCTGCCAGTGGCCCGGACTCTGTCCCCAGCACAAGACACAGGCCACACAGTTCAGTAGCACAAGCCCCTTTTTATTAACCATCCTCCCTGGTATGAATGGCACAAGAAACAGGGAAATGCCCTGGGAAGGAGACGGGGCTCTCGCGGTTAGGCCAAGAGGATTCCAGCTCCTTTGCCAGGCTGCTCCGGTTCTGTACAATGACCCCCAAAATCCAGCTTTAGGAGGCTGTGCAGCCCTGCGGACCAGACCGTCCTTCTAACCTTGTCGGGGTGGGCGCTAGCAGGGCCTGGTGCTGGGCAGGAGGCTGCGAGAAAACAGCAGAGTGGGTCTGGCCCCAGGGACTGAGGGTGTGAGGAAAGGCAGGTGACCGTCTGGGACTGAGCAGGTGCCCATCGGCCTCCAGCCAGCCTCTGCTTCTTAGATCTGACTGCCCTGAGCAGTGGGCTGCTAGGCGGGTCCTCCTCCCCTCCTGAAGTTTTGGGCAGGAAGGCCCAGGGAAATGCTGGGTGTCTCAGGCAGAGGAAGCCTGATTCAGAGCCCGGTGATGGCCAAAGTGAGTGGCTGAAGTGTTCAAAATGGAATATAGAGTGGGAAAATAGTGTTCTTCCTCATCCTGCCTGAGGCACAATCCAGGTGTGACCTCAATGTGACTGACAGGCCACCAAGGCCAGGCCTGCTGGATGTGTGGGGCTAAAGTTGATGAGAGGGTATGGCATGCCCCGACACCACCCCAATACTTATGTGAGCAGGAGAGATTGAGCTACGTAGAAAAATGGGGTGGGGGTGGGGGGTGAAGTGATGGGCTGGGGGAAGGAGCAGACAAAATCCTGATTGAAAGAGAAAGTTCCAGGCTACCACGCCTGCACTCAAATGCTGCCCAGTCCATTGCAACTGAGCTGCCTTTCTTGTCTCTGCGGTGCCATGCTAGGCAGGGCTGGCAAGGGTAGGGAGGTGTGTGTAGGGAGGTGTGTGTGCAAGTGGAGAGCAGAGAGAAGTGAAGCAATCATTAAAAGAGAAGATGTCAGACAGGTTCACCTTGATCCCAGCCAGCCCAGCCTGCACAGATCTGAAGGGTTCCCAGCCTTCTCCATTGCCCACCCTTGTGCCTCTGAAAAGAGGGGCCCACTTGAAATCTGAGAGAGAAGGCAGCTCCCTGGCACGGGGGAAAGCTAACGGAGGAATACTCACAGCACCATGGCACGGGACGGCCCCTGGCCCCTGGCTGAGCCGGGCTGGCACCGTTTGTAAACATTAGACTTGGTAATGTCTGGGGATGGAGGGCGAGAGGGATGCCTGGACCCTCAGGTTTGGGTGAGGCCCAGGGTGAGGCCCCAAAGGCTTGGGAAACGTCAATTAGCCATGGGAAAGGGGGCTGTAGGCTCACTGTGGGCCCAGGAGGGAGTGGACAAAGCATGAATCTATCCGTCTCTGTGCGTCTGTGTGAATTCAGTACCACCTTTGAAACTTGCCAGAACCCAGAGGAAGCCACTGCTGGCTGGTCTGCCGACAGATTGGAGCCGGCGCTGAGTCCTGGGGTAATGAGCCCAGCTGCTACTCAGGACAGGCTGCTCTGTGGAGGATGGTGGCCTTTTGCAAACATTCCTTCTCCAGAAGGAGGTTAGGCTGGATCCTTCCTTCTGATTCTCTTTACCTGTGGGTTCCAGGTGTGGAGAAGTTGAGAGCTGGAGGAGTGGGGGAGGTTCCTTTGCGATGTGAGACCCCCTCCCACCACCCTGCCACGGCCAGGACAGGGGAGCAGGAAGGGAGCTGGGTTTGAGCTGTCCAGAGGTGTGGGGTCTAATTTCACCCCAGATCCGTCCCTGGAAAAGGATGTCTGGGTGTCATCCCACCATTAGAGGTGAACGATGCCGGACTCAGGGTGGCCCTGCAGCAGTACGAGATGCATCCCTATGTCCACTGGCAAAGGCCATGTGTTTCCTGGGAGACACTGATTATGCCAAGAGATCCACAAAGATGGCGTTGGCTGTGGTCTGGCCGAAGATGAAGGCTCCCAGGGTAACCAAGAGGACTCCGTAAACGACCAGCGCCCACCAGCTGTAAGGCAGAAGGAGACGGGCCTGGTCAGTCAACCCTCCCCATGACTCTGCAGACTTCAGTTAGTCACCATAGTTACTTAAATCACTTCTCTTGGAGAACACTTCCTACTTCTCAAGGACTTCTCATACAAAAGTTAGTGCCGCCAGGTGTATGATCCCTAATCCACCAGTAAGAAAACCAAGACTAATGGGAGCGACTGGTCACAGCAAGCCAAGGGCAAGACCTGGATTAGAAAGCATGTCTCCTGATGGAAAGATCTTCCGGAAAAAGCAGGTTATATAAGTGTGAGCCATTTCATTAAGAGAAACAAAAACAGGGCCGGCTGAGTGGCGCGGTGGTTAAGCGCTGGCCTTGGAAGCCAGCGGCCCCGGTTCGGTCCCACATATGAGGGCCAGTAACACTGCCCTCAAAAAAAAAAAAAAAAAAAAAAAAAAAAGAGAAACAAAAACAAACAAAAACTGTCAGCCCAATAAACCTTAATTTTAAAAAAATTATAAATATTCCCTTTTTATTAAAATAAAACCCCAAAAAACCATATGCATCAAAAATAGCAAAAAAGGGGCTGGCAAAGTGGCTCAGTTGGTTAAAAGTTAGCATAAGAGCACGAGCTCTGAGCAACAGGGCCGCTGTTTCAATTCCCACATGGGCCAGTGATGCTGCACCTGAGCTGAGCTGCCAAGAGATGGCAGGATGGCTCAGCTGGTGAGAGCAGGTGTTCCTAATAGCAAGATGGCCTGTTCGATGGTGGACTATGCCCGCCCACAACTAAAAAAAAAAAAAAAAAAGAAAAGAAAAGCAAAAGGGTTATAACTGGGTATTGAGATTAAGAATGATTTTATTTGCTTCTGTAGACTTCTGTCTGTTTTTTTTAAGGGTTTTTTTTTAGGGCAGTGTCACTAGCCCTCCTAAGTGGGACCCGAAATGAGGCCACTGGCTTCCCAAGCCAGCACTTAACCACCGCACCACTCAGCCAGCCCTGTGTTTTTTAAGTTTTATATAATAAATATTACTTGAATAATATATATTTTTAAAAAGCATGCAACCTGTTCTCAGCCTCTCTACTATTCGGGGAAACATGCACTTGAAAACAAGGTAGTGTTTTCACACCTATCTATTTAAACAAAACCCTAAAAGGCTGTTATATATAGCACTAGCAGGGGTGTGCGGGACAGGGTACTCTCATTCAGTGCTGCTGGGATGGTGACTACTGGTACTGCCTTTGTGGAGGGTCATTTGTGCCGAAATAAAAACGAGCATGCCCTGTGACATAGCAGTTTCCTTCTAGGAATTGATCCTACCGAGAACCTCGATCGGTTGTGCCAAGATGTGTATGTGTAAGAATTCACATCCAGGACACGTTCACACAGAATACTATGCAGTCATTCAAAAAGGAAGAAGTGGATTCCCTTGTGTTGACATACAGTGATCTCCAAGGTACATGGTTAAATGAAAAAGAGAAAAAAAAAAAAAAAAAGCTAATGGCAGAAAAGTGTGTCTGGCATGAAACCATTTTTGAAGTAAACCAACTCGATAAAAATCCCATGTGTTTGTGTGTACACACGCAGAGCACTGCACACACTGACAGGCACACATGCGCAGATGCAGTCTGGAAGGCACAGACCATGCTGCTGACATGGAGCTCTCAGGAGAAGGCGTGTGTAGGGAGCGGGCTGGTGGGGAAGAGGGACTTCCACTCTTTCCTCTAGTCCTTCAGTAGTGTTTGAATTGTCATAACTAGCATGTTATGCATTAAAAAAAATATTTCCCAAGTGTACAAGTCTCCTGACTCCTATTATGTTAAGGCCCCCCCCACCGCCCCGCCTGCATTTCCCCAACACACACACACACACACACACACACACACACACACACACACACACACACGGCTACCTGCCGATCTAGCGCTGCCCCTGAGTGGACCCAGGCTGGGCCCTGAGTTACCTGGCTGGCTTGACTTCTTCCATCTCAGAGAGTTTGGCTTGAATGAGGCACAGCCCTGGAAGAGAAGAGGTGGCCCTGAGCGCTTGGACGGGCTCCCTCCCTCAGGCCCGGCTTCCTCCCTTACTGACAGGCAGTGCTGGTGGACGGAGAAAGGCTGTTCACCCTTCCAGATAGTCTATCTCTGCCCGCCACACCCCGCTGGAGGCCTGGTGCCTGCTCTCCCAGGAGAGGCGAGCATCTGACAGGCACACCTTGGGCTGCAGACAAGGCTCAGAACTAAAGGGGCAGCCCTGGGCGGTGACCCAGCGGTGCCCAGACCCAGTGCCCCTCCCGGCACACTTCTGAGCAGACGTGGTCCCCTTGCTCCAAGCCAAGCGGCAAGGGCTTTCTAGGTGATTTCCTAAAAAGAAATAAGCTGGGTATTAGCAGAACTCATGGCTGGCCAAATGGGACAGTTTTCCTGGGCGGCAGACCCATGTCTGAAACTTAGGTTTCCTGGCTTCTGTGTCAGGGTGCTGCCACCAGATCCCATTGCCAGATTCCTGATGGCCATGGAGCAACGGGAACTTGATGGAGGCTTAAGGGGATAGGCTGTGGACCTAGGCAGACGAGGGTGAAAGGCTGCGTTTGTTACCATCCCTGAACCACACATCTCCCCGTCAGTCAAACAGAGTGACAACTACATCTTCTTTTTGGGAGACGATGCTTGCACAGGGATTGGCACAGACCTGTGGCGGGTGACACTGAATGCTGGTGGTCGCTCGCCCTGGGCAGGCGAGCGGGCGAGGAGCGGAGGCCGGGGGGTCCGCACCTGGGAAGACGAAGATGAAGCAGGCGGCCAGGCCTCCGATGACCGAGATGACCTTGCCGATGTCGGGGATGAAGAGCGCCAGCAGCAGGGTGAGCAGGAACCAGAGCAGCGTCTGCAGCACTCGCCGCCGTCGCTCCCGCCCCACGTCCTCCTCCACCGGCACGCCCTGGTAGCGCAGCCACAGGCCCTCGACCACCGCCCTGGCCACAGGGAGGCCACAGGGAGAGGGCTCAGCCGTGCCCCTGCGAACAGCCCCCAACCTCCAGCTCGGGGAGCCAGACCCCCCGCTGGGCAGATACGGTTGGGGTCCTGATCCCCGAACCCCTTTCCTGTTCTGTAAAGCGGGCCGCACATTGCTCTTCTCAGGGCAGCCTGGGGCACTGGGTGAGACGGTCAATGAGAAGGGCTTAGCGCCCTGCCTGGCCCAGGAAGTGCTCACCCGACGGGAACGGATGCTATTCTTCTCTCAGAAAGGAAGGGGCACCCAGAAGGCTGGGTGCTCAGAAAAGAACCTGGGCTAGAGGTTCTCAGGGGACTCACAGAATGTTCTGGGGACCCTGGGACAAAGCGGGCCCAAGACCTGGCTGGGGCACTGTTTCCTATGGGCTTCAATTTCTCCTTCGACAAAGTGGGTTCCACACAAGGCCAAATGGCCATGTTCAAAGGGCTTTCCGGGGCCCTGAGGGGGCACCCCAGTGGGGTGGGGGGGACTCACCGCCCACAGAAGTGCAGGATGGAGTAGGAAGTGAGCACACTCAGGATGATGAAGGCGCGAGCCACCGCCACAGCCATGTCGTTGGAGGGATAGGACAGGAGCACGTCGGGGTCCACAGAAGCTCCAAAGGTCAGGAAGCCACAAATGCCTGAGGACAGGGACATGAGGGCTGGGTCAGGGCCACCCTGGGAGGGTAAGGGGCAATGGACTGCCCACGGCTGGGTGTGACATCAGATGGAGCAGCGTTGGAGGCTTACAGGGAGCTGGGCCTTCCTGCCTGACTTCTCACACACACGCTCCCCCGCCACCTTTCGGATCTCGCGCTCGCCCAGCACGGACGGTCCTGATTCGGAGCTTCTGCGCTAGCAATCCATCTGCCCTGCCCTCCATGCTGCCATCTCATCCCTCAGGTCTCAGCTCAGATGTCCCCTCCTCAGAGAAAGTTTCCCTGCCCAGCCCGCCCACAATGACCCCCACCTCCAATGCTTTCTCACAACACCGTTATTTTTTTCATAGCACTCCTCTCGCTGAACTCTTTTTACATCTTTTTTTTTCTTTCCCCCAGCTGAGCCATCCTGCCACCTGTTGGCAGCTCAGTGGCAGCTCAGCTTGGGCTGGGCAGTGAACCGCCGTTGCTCAGAGCTCAGCTCACACTCTTGAGCGAGCTCTTAACCAACTGAGCCACTTGGCCGGCCCTCTGAACTCTTTTTAAACTTGTGTATTGTCTGTTTCCCCAAACAGAACATGAGCCCCAGAAGAGCAGGGACTCTGCCCATTTGCCTCTCCTGTTCCTGGCTCTGTCTTCAGAGGTGGAACAGTGCTGGCCCCAGACCCATCTGTGGAAGGGATCGCAGGGCCATCCTTCCTGGCCTCCCACTCCTGCTTCCTCATCCAGGCCATTCTCCACACGGCACCTGCAGCCATCTTTCACCGAGCCATGCTCCTGCTTGGAATGTTTATTGTCTGGCTCCCAACAGTCCCCAAAGCCCAACAGGATCTGGCCCGGGTCCTGCCTGGCGCTCTCCGTCTGGCCTCAGGGCCTTGGCCCGGGTCCTGCCTGGCGCTCTCCGTCTGGCCTCAGGGCCTTGGCCCGGGTCCCTGCCTGGCGCTCTCCGTCTGGCCTCAGGGCCTGTCACCTGCCCTCAACTTGCTCCTCCCCAGCTATACAGACTTTTCTATCCCGGCCTCAGGGACTGGCATTTTCGGGTCCCTCTGTCTAGAACCCTCGTCCCCCAGCTGTGTAGATTCTGGCTCCTCCTCATCATTTGGGCCTCTCCAGATGCCAAGGCCTCACAGAGGAGCCCCCAAAGCCACCCCCTCCCAGTCCCACTCACATCTTCCCTATTTCAGTGTCACCGTGGTACACATCACCGTCTGAAATTCTTTACTGATTCCTGATTTACTCTCTGACTAGACTGTCAATTCCATGAGGGCAGGACCAGGTCTACAAGTCATCTTCACAGCATTCCCCACACCTACGACAGTTCCTGGCACTTACTAGGCACCAACTGAGGGCTGTTGAATGAATGGATGAATACATCTCTCTCATCTGGGCAAGAGGAGGCCCAAGGCAGCCAAGTTCAAGTCAATGCCTACAGAAGGGTTTGGTGTGCTGAGTGCAGGGCTGTCCCCAGGAAAGCTGGGCCAGAGGATTTGGGGATATAGAGGCAAAGTGGCAGCACCCCAAGCCTGGCCCTTGGAGGGCCGCACTCACCCGAGCCCATGTAGACAGCGAGGGCTATGACCATGGCGGCTGTCACCACTCCACCCCAGGTCTTCACCTCGGGGCGCCGCATGCTGTTGAAGATGGGTACACTGCTCACGTGGCACTGTCAGGATGAAGGTCACAGTTATGGTGGGGAAGTGAGCTCACCCCAGTTTCCAGAGGGAGGTACCTTGGGGGAAAAGACCACAGGGTGGAGCCCCCACTCCGTCCTTCCACCCAAAGCTCCCCCATCCTGCCCGTAATGTGGGCTCCATCATAGGATAAGGAGTGAGCTAAGGCAACTGGCACCTGAAATCCAAAGCAGATGGTGGGCATGGCATTGAATACGGATATCCAGGAGGCTGGCCTGTGGACAAACACACAAGAATCTGCTGCCTATGAACCTCACAGAGCCGCCAACCATCCCCATGCCCTTATCTCTTCATTCAGCCCACTATGGCCTCCACCAACCAGCATCTACACATGCAAGCCCCAGAAGTCTGGGAACGGGGAGAAGACACATCTTCATTTCACAGGCCAGTAAACTGAGGCTGTGGATGGCCTTCCTGGGACCAAAATCCTGAATTTCTGGCTCCTGCACTGGACCTTTATCTTTTCTGCTTTGTTCTCTTTAAGAAAAGGGAAATGACAAAACAGACTCATCCTTATGTAGAATACAGAAATTACAGAAGCACAAGTTGGAAAAATGTGCAGTTCCATCCTGGTGGTCTCCATAGCCTGTGGCCTAGTCTCACGTTGGCTCATCTATTGGATGCCAGTGGCAAAGTCTCTCCTGTCTCTGGTTCTCACTCTTCCCTCCGGTAAAAAGAGCAGGATCTCTTGCCTCCTTCCCACAATGGCCATGAGTCAAAGCCCCGATGACCTAATGAGCCTTGAGAAGAGTACCTGTGCGCCCTTCTGATGTCTGACCCAGCACTTCCTGGGGCCCAGGTGCTGGCTGATACCCCATGGCACCGGGGGGACTTCACCCACCTGGTTAGGATGTCCCCTGGGGTCATCTCTTTGTCTGGCCAGATGTATTTGATGATGATGATGGCAGTGACATACCAGGTGCCCACGACGCTCAGGAAGCTGCCAGGAAGAATGGACTGAACTTTCTCCTTCCTCGGCCCGGGCACCCTTCCTCTGATTCCACCCCGGGGGGCATCCACTCTCAGCTCTAGTGCCACAGTGTCTACTGAACAAACTGGGAGACCGTTCTAAGCAAAGGCTCAAGAAATGCATGAGAAATAAGTTCTGGAGAAACTGGCCATGGCTAGGAGGGCGCTGGACCCCAATAGGAGACCAGACTGACATTTCTGACCATTAGGAAATGCATTGGTTCAGGTCCATGGCTTGGAGGACTGGGCTTCAAAGCTCATCTCCAATTTCAATCAGAGCAGCCCACCCTTGGTGAGAGCTGCACGCAGGGCCTTTGAGAACTAGGGCCTTTAAGATACTGGAGGTTAGGGCCAGCTGAGTGGCGCAGTGGTTAAGAGCTGGCTTGAGACGCCAGCGGCCCTGGTTTGGATCCCACATATGAAGGCCAGTGACACTGCCTTCTAAAAAAAAAAAAAAAAAAAAAGGTACTGGAGGTTAAAGGATTGACAATCCTGGAATGTCAACATTCAAAGGGAACTTGGAGATGGCTAAGCGTGACCGTGTCAATTATGGACCACAGGAAACAGCTTAGAATCCCACAGCTTTTCAGACCCTCTCCCTTCATAATAAGCTGTGTGGAAGATGCTGCCAGGCTGACAATCCCAACTGATCTAAAACCCCATTCTCCCTGGGAAAGCCAGTGCCCAGGTCAGGAGGCTGTCTTCACACACCTGATTATCACCCATCCCTTCTTTGACAGGACACTGGAGCTGAGTATCACACTGACACAAAGGGCCACTGTCTCCCTTGTCACTGACAGAAAAGGAAGTCTATGGTAGAATCCCTGCAAGCCCTGGTCCGCGCTGCCTCGCCCACTCTTGCTGCCCCAGGGCATGCCCCAAGGCAAGGTGGCATGGGGGAGAGGGGTTCCAGCAGCGCTTGGGTCTCAAGTTGCCTGTGATCAGAGCTGTCTGGCCTAGGTTGGGGTGGGGCCTCCAAACCTGGCATATTTCTGGAAGCCGATCTCCCTGGGGATGGAAAGGGGCAGGATGAAGAGGAAGGCAGTGAGGCTGATGGTGAACTTGCGGTCTGTGTACCAGGGGCTGCCACCGGCTCCCTCAGGCTCCTTTGCCATCACAGCTATAACTGCACAGGGAAGAAGGAGGGAACACCATGCCAGCCTGCTGCAGGGTCCGGCCCTCTTGCTCTGCTGGGCCTCGGGACCTTCCTGTCTCATGGGCCCAGCAGCCAGGAGGGAGAATTTCCAGATGAACACCAGGCCCAGGTTAGGCCTGGGGAAGGTGTTCCATGCCTTTTCCCTGCCCCTGAAACCCTCAGGGCCAAGACAAAGGGACGAGGTAGCTATTAGGGAAACTCACTCTTGTCTTGCTGGTCCCCGATGATGATGAGGAAGGCGATGCAGGTGCCAAATGTATAGATGGCAATGGACACCTCACACAGCACGCCCGTCAGCTTTCCACACACTGCCCATACCACCTCCTGGTAGGTCCGCTCATTGCTGGCCTGGGAGCAGTAGGCCAGTATGACGAGGCCACTGATGATGAAAACCAACATGCCCTGGGGGCAGGGACAGAGCAAGAGGCTGTGGGAACATCTAGGCAGCAAAGGGCAGCCTGGTCTTGCTCACCATTTACTGGGCCAATGTCCAGAGCCAGTTGGCACATGAGTCTCATCTTGTAGAGCAATTTTAATAGATTACCAGAGGCTGCCAAGTTGAGATTTTCTTTAAAAAAAAAAAGAAGCGGGCCGGCCAAATTACTCAGTTGGTTAAGAGCTCGCTCAAGAGTGCGAGCTGAGCTCTGAGCAAAAGCAGTTCGATGCCCAGCCTGAGCTGAGCTGCCAACAGGTGGCAGGATGGCTCAGCTAAAAAACAAAACAAAACAAACACAAAAGAATTTTACAGAAAATTTCAAACACACACAGTTAGACAGAATGGTATAATAGATGTACCTATCACTCATCTTCAAAAGTGATCAATTCATGGCCAATTTTGTTTCATCTATTCTTTCTCCCATTCTGGATTATTTTGAAGAAAATACAAGCTATCATATCATTTCAACAGCAAATATTACAGTACGTAGTTCAAGATAAGGGCCTACATTTTAAACATAACCACAAGATTATTAAACATGCAACTGATGTCAAATTTCCCTGATTGCTGGGAAGGCTTTTGAAGCCTTGTCTGGACTCAGAGGAAAGAACAAGGGAAGGGATTAGTAATGTCTCCCGTGTGTGCGTGTGTGTGGGGGGACAGTGGCAGCATGTGTCACCTACTGACCATCCCTGATCCAAAGCCTCCCCTTTGAGGCAGAGGCCATACCCACCAGTGGAACTGCATTTCTGTCCACTCAGCCTGCACACTCACCATCTGCAGCGCGATGCCGGCTGCCACGCCCCCAGCAGTGCTGAAGGCTGCTGGGAAGTTGAGTAACCCTGCCCCCAGGCAGGCGTTGACGACGATGAAGATGGCCCCAAATGTAGAAGTGGTGCCTCTGCTCAGACCTTCAGGGGAGGCCTCCCCCTCACTCTTGGGGTTTGTGTCCACACAGGGACTCTGCAGCAGACGGGCCCGCTCCCCAGAGTCTGTGCTGAAGCCCCACTCGCCAAAGTCGCTGTTGATGCTGATCTGGGCCATGGCCCTGAGAGCCCTCTTCCTGTAGGCTCTGCGGATTCTGCTTCAGGACCACATCCCCTGGGCAGCTGAGGAAGACCTTTGGCGGGTGGGTGGCCCCAGTCTGTTCAGGCTGTTCTGCTAGGAGGAAGCCTGTGGGCTGTGGTTCATCTTGGCCTGGATGGGAACGGCAGGTACTACTGTTATCGCGAGGTGGACACAGAAAGGTGAAGCAACTCTCCCAAGATCAGATAGCTGGGATTCAAAGCCAGGTGTGCCTGTGTAGAACACTGGGTGCCACAGTACGGGGTGGCAGAGACAGAAATAGGTCAGAGGCAAATCCTACTTGTTTCAGACTGACAGACCCATAAGGTAAAAAGACATAAACATAAAAGAGAGGGGTACTAACATGTCAGCCCTGGAGAGAGGCCACGTATGGGGCAGGAGTGTCATGGACATATCTCCTTCAGTCCTTATGATATGGTCACACAGGTTTGGAGAGATCAAATTACTGACCCGGGGTCACATATTAACAAGTTGCAGAGCAGGAGTTGGACCCTGTCTGGCTGGCTTTCCAGCCTATGTCCATACCAGAGTCCCAAGAGCATCCCTCACTCAGAACCGTGGGTATTTCAATGTATTTATAGCCCAGCACACCTCCCTTCAGCCCACAGTCTAAATTCTGCATAGCTTTCAAAGCCCTTCAAAATTCAGGTCAATTCTCACTCTTCGCCCACGTGACTGACTTAACCACTGTCCAACACCGAAGCATTCCCTCTGATGCCCTCAGCACACCAGGGGATTAGAATGGCAAAGGAAGCTGCTCCCTGGGTAGTCTGGTGCTTTGCATTGCTTCTCCTGATGATGGTCAAGCACAGTTGGGAATGGTACACTCATGAGGGGGAAAAAGGGGGAGTTCGGGTGCTCTTGGGTATCTGTCACCACACATGTAACCAAGGGACCAGCTCCAGAGGAAATATCTCTCTGCTGGTTCCAAGTCCAGAAAGATCAATCAGATGCCACAGTGTTTCCTCTTACGCAACCTGCCACCCAGCCAGCAACTCGGAAAAAAAGAAAAAAAAAATCAAAGCAGTGAGTAATGGACGAAGTCTTGGGCTCCCACAGGATTCCAGCAGAGTTCCAGAGGCAGAGCCCTGTGGAGTTGGTGTTGCCAGAGCTGTGAAACCTCCTTAACCCCGCTCACATCTCAGACAGGTCTCTGCCTTGGTCCAAGATCTCTCGGCCTCCCTCCCCTCAAAGCACGCAGTTCCATTGTCCCCAGATTACCTGCTCTTTCCACCTGATGGGCTATGGTGGAGGGGGGCTGCACCTTACAGCTCCTTCTCCCCAAAGATCTGGGATCTGCTTCTCCTCCTTTCTCTCTCTGGCCCCAATTTCTTCTTTCTCAAGACTTGACCTAAAACCTGCTGTCAGCAGAAAGAAGAGTCTGAGCTGTTCCACGCTGGTCAGCAGAGTGAAGGGAACTGGGCCACTCTGACTCTCTCATAGGAGGGAGCGCTAGGACTGTTAGGGAAACAGGCCCACGGAGGGAAAGAGGCTAGACTGATGTCACAACGGGTAGCGGGCTGTGCCAGAGCTAGAGGCCTGATGCGGCTGCTCAGGCCCGGGCCGTAACCATTGCAGCAGGCGCCTCAGATCCCACCCCGAGCCGGTTCCCACGCCGGCGTGGGGCAGTTTCCCAGTAACACGAGGGGTGGGCTGCACTGGGAGGTGAACCATGGCATGCCAGGAGCGGAGGGGACGATCCCAGGGCCTGAAGCCAGGCGAGTGGGCTGCTGTGCGGTTACCAGGGGAGGGGCTCCGGGACTCGATCGGGGCCTAGGACTAGGTGGAGACGGGGTAGAGGCAGGCCGGGCAAAGGCGCGGTGCAGACGGCCGAATCGAGGGCGGGCGCGGGAGCCAGGGCGCCAGGCTTCGGAGCCCTGCAGGGCGTGGGCAGGGCTTGGCCTTGGTAGGGGCCCTGGGGACCCGTGGACCTAAACCTTCCACCCTACACCGCCTCTATCTCCGGCTCACCTACCTACCGTGCTTCACGCTGGAGCCGGCAGCGGCGACACGTGATCAGCAGTCACATGACCGCCGCGACTTGGGCAGGCCCCAGGACACGCTGGGAGTTGTAGTTTCCGCCCGTAGTTTCCCGGGTATGGGTGCACCATGCTGTAACGGATCACTTGTTGGACCGCTGAGTGGCTTGCAGGTTTTCAAAACATAATCGCTTAGGGCCGGCCGAGTGGCGCGGTGGTTAAGCCCTGGCTTGGGAAGCCAGCGATCCCGGTTCGGGTCCCACCTATGAGGGCCAGTGACACTGCCCTCAAAAAAAACAAAACAAAAAAACCTACATAATAGCTTTGGTGTACAGCATAGGGAAAAGAGTCAATGGAATTATAACAGCTATAGACGATATCAGAGGGATAGTAGATTGGGGGTGGGGGTTATCACTTTGTGAGGGGTGTAAATGTCTATTACATTGTTATGTACATCTGAAACTAATAAAAAAATAGCTTTTATGGAGCTTTATGCGTTTTACCATAAAATCCATCCTTTTAATGTGTCCAATACAGTGGTTTTTTAGTATTCATAGAGTTATGTAACTATAACCACTATCTAATTTCAGCATTGTCATCACTCTCCCCCCAATCCTGTAACCATTAGCAGTCATCTCCTATATCCCTCCTTCTCCCAAGCCCCTGGCAACCACTAACCTGCTTTGTGCTTTGGGTGAACTGTTTTCAAGTTTCATCCATGTTGGAGCATATTATTATGTCATTCCTTTTTTTTTTGAGGGAAGTGTCACTGGCCCTCATATGTGGGATCCGAACCTGGGTCGCTGGCATCCCAAGCCAGCTCTTAACCACTGCGCCAATCGGCCGGCCCTACGTCATTCCTTTTTATTGCTGAATAATATTCCATGGTATGGCTACACCACGTTTTGTTTATTCATTCGTCAGTTGATTGGACATTTGGGTTGTTTCTACTTTTTAGCTATTGTGAATAATGTTGCTGTGAACATTCATGTACAAGTTTTTATAGGATGCATGTTTTCATTTTTCTTGAGTATATATGTAGGAGTAGAATTGCTGGGTCAAATGGTAACCCTGTTGAACTTTTTGAGGAATTGCTGTACTGTTCCCAAAACAGCTCCACCATTTTACATTCCTATCAACATTGTGTGAGGGTTCCAATTTCTACACATCTTTGATTATTGCCATCCTAGTGGGTGTGGAGTGATTTTCAGTGGTTTTGTTTTTTTTTGAGGGCAGTGTCACTGGCCCTCATATTTGGGACTCGAAACAGGGCCGCTGGCTTCCCAAGCCAGCTCTTAACCAACGTGCCACTTGGCCAGCCCTCATAGTGGTTTTGATTTGTATTTCCCTGATGACTAACGTTAGCATCTTTTCACGTGCTTATTGGTCATTAGTATGTCTTCTCTGGAGAAATGTTTATTCAGAATCTTTTTTGCAGTTCTTAATTGGGTCATTTCTCTTTTTATTTTTTTTAAAAAAGATTTTATTGGGGCATAGGGGAAGGGGAACAGACAAGTTGCTGTCCTTTTGTTCTTCAGTCTAGTTGTGGAGGACGTTGCTTCACTGGCCCATGTTGGTTATCATCATTGCGCTCTTCCCGGATGAGGCAGATCAGTCGCCAGCCTCTGGATGGTCGCTCACCGTGGCTATTGGCAGCTCACGCTGGCTGCCAGCTGTTCACACTGGCTGCCGGCCACTCACTATAGCCTATGGCAGCCCACTGCAGCAGGGGCTGCAGCCTACACTGTTGCTGGGGCTTCGAAGCCCAGCTCCAAGTGGAGCTGTTGTTAGCTGTAGAGGGCAGTGTCATCGGCCCTCATATGTGGGATCCGAACCGGGGCCACTGGCATCCCAAACCAGCTCTTAACCAATGCGGCACTCGGCCGGCCCTCTCTTTTTATTCTTAAGTCACGTTTTTTATATATTGGATACAAATCCCTTATCAGATATGCATATGTGATATGCAGTACTATTCTCAAGATTTTTTATGAGAGGGGCTGGCCGAGTGGCTCGTTGGTTAAGAGTTGGCTTGGTTGGGCTGGACGAGTGGCGCGGTGGTTAAGCACTGGCTTGGGAAGCCAGTGGCCCCGGTTTGGGTCCCACATATGAGGGCCAGTGACACTGCCCTGAAAAATAATTAAAAAAAAAAAAGTTGGCTTGGGACGCCAGCTCTGAACAGCAGAACTGCCATTCGGATCCCACATGGGTCAGTGATGTTGCGCCCTCTACAGCTAAAATGGGGAACAACAGCTCCACCTGGAGCTGGGCGCTGTGAGTCCATGGCGATGGCAAATGCTGCAGTGAGGCTGCAGTGGGCTACCGTAAGCTACTGTGAGTGGCTGGCAACCAGTGTGAGCAGCCAGCAGCTGCCGTGAGCTGCCATGAGCAGCTGTCCAATGGCCGGAGACCAATCTGCCTCAGCCGGGAAGAGCGCAATGATCATAATACCAGCATGGGCCAGTGAAGCAACATCTGCCACAACTAGACTGAAGAACAAAAAGGACAGCAACTTGTCTGTTCCCCTCCCTCATCCTCCAATAAAATCTTAAAAAAAAAAAATTGAGATGTAAAGTGGAAAGTTCTTTAAAAAAAAAGATGTTTATAAGATTATCATTTTAAAAAAGAAAGTTTTTCAATTAGATATAAACCAATCATTTCTATGAAGAAAATTCCACATCCCAAAAGTAGGGAAAACAAATTCTCAAGCTGGTTGAGAGAGCTGGTCATTTAGATGTAAGTCTGAGGTAAGGTTTAGTCTGATTGTACCCAATGGCTGGTCAATGGATCAGTTATATCTGAAACTCCTAGAAAGTTTTCTTTTTATTATTAAAAAAATATTGAGTCAGAATGCCCAAAAGGTAAGGCCAGGGAACCAATATTAAAAAAAAAAAAAAGTTCCCAGATTTGGGAACTATTCTACCTGTGACAAAGGCATGATTATTATTCTGAGCAGGCAAACTATCTCCTCTAACAGGTATATGAATGTTAACATCTTAGCTCCAGACTAGAAAAGTAGGCGAGGGTTGAAGGCCAACACTCTGAACTGCTGAGAAAAACATCAGGGTTCATCACGCTCCACATGACTGTTTCCAGGAAGAAAGGGACTTAGTCCAGGGTGAGCTGGCAATACATGTGTTTAAAAATAACAAGGTCAGCAGGGTGGTCAAGTTCCTTTTCCAGTTGAGGTCTTGGCAGCCAACTTTCAACCATTTTGGTTTCAGGCAGGGAGGCTTGCAGCAGCTTCTCCTAACCTAGGCAGTCAGTCCCTTTACGCAGTTGACTAAAATGTTTCTTGGCTTTCCGTTTCAAGATACTTTTCCAAAGAGCTCGTTCAAGAGTGGGAGCTGAGCTCTGAGCAACAGCAGTTCGATGCCCAGCCCGAGCTGAGCTGCCACTAAGCTGCCAACAGGTGGCAGGATGGCTCAGCTAAAAACAAAAGAAAAAAACAAAAAACAAAAAAATAGTTTTGCAAAGACATTCATGAAAGTCCATTCCAGGTAAGTTCATTCATTTTTCCTTTCACCATCCATGTGTATCCATTTGCAAGAGGAACATGGAGGAGCCAAGGGTTAGGAGCACGCTGGGCACTGTGTCCCTCAGCGAGTGAGAAGGAGGAAAAAACAAGTGGAACCTGCTGCCCCTTCCAACAACCACCCAACACTGAGGCTGTGCTCTGGGCCTGACTCCTGCTCCATTGCCCGTCTGGTCAGTAGCTGTCCCATTCTGAATGGCTCCTAGCATGAAGCGAAGAGAACCGAATAACCTTGGGCAGGACTGATGCCACGCAGGTGCCATTGCTACAGGTCTGCTGACTGAGTTTATGGTAGAGGTTGCATGACTTTATGGGAGAGATTGCAGACTGCAATCTACTTTTGCATCTTGCTTGCAAATCATTAAAAAGAAATTGAATTCGTTGCCAACTTTTAAGCATCAATAGACCTTCCATAAAAATTGGGATTTATCTTTAAAATTTAAGACCTGCAGGGCCGGCCGAGTGGCACATTGGTTGAGTTGGCTTGGGACGCCAGCTCTGAGCAGCAGGGCCCCAGTTGGGACCCCACATGAGGTTGTGATGCTGCACCCTCTACAGCTAAGTTGGTGAACAACAGCTCGACCTGGAGCTGGGCTGCCGTGAGTCACTGGTGACTGAGTAGGCTGCAGTGGGGCTGATCGGCAGTGGGCATGAGCTACCGTAGGCTGCTATGAGTAGCTGTCCAATGGCTGGCAAACAATTGCCTCACTCAGGAAGAGCACAATGACAATACCAACATGGGCCAGTGAAGCGACATCCTCAACTAGACTGAAGAACGGACTTTTCTGTTCCCCTTCCCCGATTCCCCAACACTGTTTGCCTCCCCCAATTCCCCAATAAAATCTTAAAAAAAAAAATAAAATAAAATAAGACCTGCAATCCTGGACTTTGTCACAGTGTCTGTCACTTTTCTTCATCACTGAGGTTGAGGGTTGGTCACCAGGGACCATCTTACATCCAGGTTGTATTGCTCTTTTTACTTTACATTCACTATTTGTATTACCTACTTGGCTCTTATAGACACATCTGAAGCTGCCACCTCTCCTCTGTCTCCTCTGCTCCCTGACTACCCCCACAAGATTCTCTGAGGTACCCCACTTGTCCCCCAAGGTCCAAAGGATTACACCTACATTTTTAATATGTTTGGACTGGATAAGCTGAATAGTAAGACAAAGACAAAGAGGTGGCTTTAGTTTACATTTGGAACAGCTAACATACCTGTTGGCTTATGGTCAGCTGGACATGAGTTCAGACTTCCGGGATTTACAGCCATTCCTCCCCTTTCCTCCCAGTTAAGAAAAAAGATGACATAGTAGACAGTAGTCAGATCTACAGTAACTTTATTGTAACAGAGAAACCAAGCTGTAGTAAGTCTACATGATTAGGGCAGATGGTGGTTCTCTCTGGAGGGTGAAGCCGGGGCCCACCTGGCAGCACACGAAGGTTAAGACCAAAACCCAGCTTCTTTTCTGGTTCCACCCTGCACCGCCCGACTCGGGATGTGATGTGAGATGAGTGACTGCACCGCAGCACTGAACGAAGGTGCGAGGTCCAACTGGGCAGAGGCAACCTCCCGCAAGAGCCAGACAATCACTGAAGAGGATGCTGAAATAGGTGCTGTTACCCATTCTCTGCTGAGAAAGGTGACGGCACGGAACGAGTAGTAAATTATGCTCTTCATTCTTCAAGTAAGTGAATACTACAGGATGGGGTGGGTGGTCAACCGAGCAGAGGACAGGATGAAAATCTAGGCTAGTTATAGATCTCTGTGCCTACAGAAAGAACAGTAGTCACTGGGGTGGGGGTGGGGGCCCGGGGGCGGGGAGGGCAGAGGATCACTAAAATGCCTGCAAGCACTAAATGGGGGGACCTTCTTTGTTTTTTTCTTAAATAAGGCTGGAAACAGCATCTTTTTTTTTCCCTTGCTGCAGTGGCAGCAGACTTGCTGGGTTTCTGTAATGTTGTCTGTTGATAAGGTTGCTTGATCACAGAAGGACAAACAGGAGGCTGATGGTTAATGTTAGAACTAGGTCTTCTCACAAAGCCTCTAATAAGTGGTAATTTCATGTTGGATCAGCACCACAAGGGGCTTCAGTTAAAGCTTCGGAAATATTGCAATGGTATGATTGAAAGGTTCTTTTTGGCTGTGACTTTCTTGTACATGTAAACTCTTTCGGGAAAGCTGATACAAAGATGAGGGAGAGTTTGGTTTTGAGCCACAATGTTCCACACAGATGCCTCTACCTATTTTCCTACGTGTTTTTTTTTCTTTTTCTTTTTTTCTGAGAAACACATTAAATGCTGAGTTTTAAGTACTGTGGTTGAAAGAAATGATCCGCTCACACCACCCACCCTCCCTCTTTCTCCATGTGAATCTCACGACAGCAGAGGTGACAGGAAGGTTCTCTGTTTCCTCTCGTCAGGGAAGTTATTTGGTGACCTGGTGAATGGCATGGGCAAGGTAGCCCACGTTGCCCGAAGTGACACCTGCCACAGAGATGCGGCCATCCTTGGTCATGTAGATGGAGAACTCCTTGGACAGCCGCTCCACCTGCAGAGAGAAGCGTGCTCGGGCACTTCCAGGTCAGGGGATTTCCCCTGCACTGGCACAATCACCAAGTGTTAAAAAAGAAAATAACAGAGGCTTTAGTTGCTCACTTAAACCCTGTTTCCAAAATTGGGTTTCACTCTACTAGCTTAGAGTGAAAAAAGAAGAAAAAAGCTATTTTAAAGTAGGATGATGAATTCTGAGGCGGGAACAAGTGATAAAAAAATCTTAGATTCTGCATCTGTAGAAAAACAGATCTAGAAGCCAGGTTTGGAATTGTTATTTCTCTTATCAATACCCAGGGTCCTAGGGCCGGCCATATGGCTCAGTTGGTTAAGAGCTCACTCAAGAGTGCGAGCTCTTGGGCCAGCCGAGTGGCGTGGTGGTTGGGCGCTGGCTTGGGAAGCTAGTGGTCTCGGTTCGGGTCCCACATGTGAGGGCCGGTGACACTGCCCTCAAAAAAAAAAAAAGAATGAGAGCAATGAGCAACAGGGTTGCCGGTTCGATTCCCGGCCCAAGCTGAGCTGTCAACAGGTGGCAGGATGACTCAGCTAAAAACAAAACAAAACAAAAACAAACAAACAAAAAAAACAACAACAGAAAAGCCCAGGGTCCTGCTTGTTCTGGTATCTGCCGAGAAGCAGCCGTGGTTACAAAAATGATCAAAACAAGTTCTGCACTTTGGAAGTCTGCAACCTCATGGAGGATATAGACAGGTGAGCAACTAATAAATGGAACAGAATGAATGCTACATACTTCCTTTACCTAAAAGGGCTCCAAAATGACCGTTTTTAGGGTAATCCTGAATAGGTCGGTGACCTGTAAGAATTCTAGTTACAGGGACTGATTAGTTGGTCAGCTACAGAGAAAAGGGCGTTCACTCACCTGTTCAGGCTTTAGTCCTGTGAAACAGAACATGCCGATCTGGTCGGTGATGTGCTGCCAGTTGCGGGAGGACCCCTCTTTCTTGAGGTTGGAGACCAGCTGAGTCCGCATGCTGATGATGCGGTCGGCCATGCCTTTCACTTCCTGTAACCTGTAAAAAATCCCGAGACGCGGCTCAAGTCTGGCCACAGCTTGCAGCATTTTACCTTCCTTGAGTACTCCCCTAAAGTGTCTTCATTTTTTGTCCTTGACTGAGGCATGTGCTGGTCCAGGAAGAAAGCTATTTTATAGCATTCTGTTTTATATCAGAACGCTATTTTGACTAGGCAACTAAAATAGTTAACAGTAAAACTGAGTTATTAGGATAAAATGAATGAATGAATGACACTAAAACTGAGGAAGGCTAGGGCTCTCCACACTTGACACAGGGGGCAAAAGCTGTGGATTGGGCCGGCTGAGTGGTGCGGTGGTTAAGAGCTGGCTTGGGACGCCAGTGGCCCCGGTTCAGGGCCTACATATGAGGGCCAGTGACATTGCCCTCAAAAAAAAAAAAAAAAAAAAAAAAAGCTGTGGATTAAACAGTAAAAATGACCTTATTTTTAACATGGATGGAATAAACACTCCTGCCTTCACAATTAAGACAAGGCACCGTGAACCCACAATGTGCCAAGCTATGTGCTCGGTGCTGAGGAGAGAGAGGCCTGAGACATGGTCCTTGCCTTTAAAAGCTTACAACAGAAGCTGGAGCAGACCTGCAAACAACAGACGACGCTGGAATGAGGCAGGACAAGGAAGAACCAACAGAAAAGTGCTGTGCTCAGACAGCCCTGGGGAGGGAGGGATCACTCTCTGGGGACCTGGAGAAGGCAGTCCTCTGACCACACACAGTGGGCTTGATTCTCAACACATCTTCCCCCCTCTTCAGACTCTACCCTTTCCATTCAACTCCTATGGCTCCATGGGCAATTCCTAGTTGGCTCTCACCAACTAGATGACTGTAACAACATTTATAGTTTATTTCCCTGTGCAAACGTGTTCACTTTCCAAACCCTCTCCACGATGATGTCATGTATTTGGAACGGGGGTTACAAATTGCCAATTAAAGGTCAAATAACAGTCTCAGTCATGTTTTATTTGACCCAGTTAAACATTTTTAAATTGGGTACTTGCACATAAAAATGTGGATTTATGGTCTCTCTTGAAATATGAGAAGCTGGCATTGCGGCACCAGCAGTGTAATTACGGGCTAGACCTGGAACCCCTGGCCTCTCTGGGGGTGGCATTTGAGTTTACATTTCCTGGAGTCACAACTCATCTAGCTCCACTCACTTTGAGGCCTGGGTCCTAAAGGCCACTGAGTATATGGCCCTGGTTAGATCTGGGGTGACCTTAGCAAACCCCCTCCATGCTCTCTGTTGCCCACAGAATGAAGCTGTGACTTTTCACAGTGTCAGTTTGGGTGCTTCATGACCTGATCCCACCTGCCCAGCTTTGATGCCTTTCACATCCTCCTCATTCTGACTACGCCACAAAACCACTTGGGATTTTCGAAACACATTCTATACGATGTGCATTGCACACCTGTGCCTTTCCTCATTCACACGTCTGTCCGGTGTTTCCCCTTTACTTCACTTGGGGGGAAAAGCCTTCTCTCTTCGAGGCATAGCTCAAATGCTGCTGTTTTCATTACATCCTCCCTCACTCCCCACTAGAATCAATGGCTCTTCCTTTAGGTAGCATTTATCCTATTCTGTCCTGTATCAATGCTGTATGTGGATCATCCTCACTAGATTGTAACTCCCAAGGGGAGAGATGTCTTAGTTATCTAGCACAGTATCTTTGTCATCTTTGTACCTTAGACTTCAAATATGATTAAAATGCACACAGTTAAAAAAAACCCCACAAACTCTTGATAAACATATATATAAAAAACACTTAAAATATTAAGTAAAACATAAAAGAGCTTAGTACAATTCTAAGTGATAAAAACAAAACCCTACACACACATGGTACACAGTATATTACAACTCTGGATAATAATGGGCAAAGAAAAAAAGCTGGGTTATAGGGTTATTTTTCCCTTTCCCAAACTCTCTGAAATGTGCTTACACATTAATTTTATACTGGAAAACAAACTGTAATTTAAAAAGTAATGTATTTTTTATAAACCTAGCATGGATCCATTGTACTGAAAAGAACTATTCTGAACCAGACTATTTACTTCAGTGTTCACAGGATTAATTTAAGGTAGGAAACAGCGCTGTCACATGATGGCTAACTGAACCGCAGATGAAGTGTTCTGCAGATAGCTGACAGCAGATTCAACTTTTCTATCCACAGTGCTGTTGACAGATACACCTCCTTATCTACAGCTACACAGGATTTATCCAGCGCCCCAGGATAAATTCTTGTATAACAAATCGCACCTTCCATGGACATCTGGGCTTTTTATTAACACTAAATTATATACAGCAGGATTGACAAGCTTTTTATAAATGGACAAATCGTAAACATATTAGGTTTTATGAGCCATATGCTCTTTGTCACAACTACTGAACTCTGCTGTTACAGCATGAAAGCGACCATATACAATTCATCAAGAAACATGGTGTGTGCCAGTAAAACTTTATTTACAAAAATAGGAGGCAGACTAGATTTGACCTGCAGAACGTAGTTTGCCAACCGATCCACAGCAATGTTTTTAAAATTGTATCATGACCCATTACTAGGCAATAAATTCAATGTAGCTGGATGCAACTAGCATTTAGAAAATGTTGGAGTATAGCACACAAAGCCTAAGTACTGAGTTTTGAAACTCTTTTAGTTATAGACACATACATACATGGGTCACCTGTGTTCATGATCATCATGTAAAATGTGTCTTACCTGGATTGCGGTCAAAAAGACCAAGTAACACAAATTTAGAGCTGAGGTGCCAAGAGAGTCAGATGGTATGTATAACAAAACCCAAAATATGCAGAAATACCAATTTTCATATAGTTTTTTTTTTTTTTTTTTTGAGGGCAGTGTCACTGGCCCTCATATGTGGGACCCGAACCAGGGGGCTTAACCACCGTGCCACTCGGCCCGCCCCAGAAATACCAATTCAATGCTAGCTATTATTAGGATAAAAATTTAAAAATACAGTGTTCTTGGGCCGGCCGAGTGGCGCGGTAGTTAAGAGCTGGCTTGGGACACCAGCGGCCCCAGTTCGGGTCCCAATATGAGGGCCAGTAACACTGCCCTTAAAAAAAACCCAAAAACGATGTTCTTAAGAAAGTTTTCCTATGTAAGGTACTTCAATATGAACTTAAATTTAGAAGGCAGGCTTTACTTAACCTGGAAATGATGGAATAAAAGAAACTGCCATTTTTGAACCATGTTTGTCTCTTACAGGGAAAGACCAATGTATTCATTTGAAAGTGCCAACAAAACGCACCTTCTTCTCCCTTTACATGTGGGAGCTATGGAATACTGTATGTCACTGGTGGTGGCCATGGGTGCAAGCTTTGAAGACTGAGTGGTGGGGAAGGTGGCGGGTGGGGAGCGTCACTGAGCCTTTACCATTGTTTTCGCAGGTCAGGGCTGTTCAGAACCGTAGAGGCGATTCGGGCCCCATTGACGGGCGGGTTAGAATACATGGGACGAATCAGGATCTTCAACTGTGACTCTATCCTTTTGGCTTCATCAGCATCTTTGCAGACCACAGTGAAGGCTCCCACACGCTCACCTGAAAAGACAAAATGCATCTTGTCTCCTAGGTCCAGCTGAAGTGCTAGAGCAAATCGTGGTTCAGTATGCTGTATGGTATCTATTTTCATAAGAAGCACCACAAAAATAACTCTTTGCTATACATCCAGTTTTTTCTTTTTTGAAGTTTTTCACAACCAGTATGGTGAATCTAGGTATAACAGCAAGTTTGAGTACTCAAAGAGTGTTCAGAAGTCTCTTTTTATTATACGCCCCCCCCTTTTTTTTTTTTTAGGGCAGTATCACTGGCCGTCATATGTGGGACCGAACCAGGGCCGCTGGCTTCCCAAGCCAGCGCTTAACCACCGCGCCACTCGGCCGGCCTCTGTACCCATCTTTTTGGCTCATGGAGCAGTCACTTAAGTGTTTAGAGAAGCAGGCATCAGTTCTCTTTGCTGGAGGAATTCAGGGACACTGAAGAGGATACGACTACAATCAGTAAAATCCATTTTACCTGCCTTTCCTACCTCTCTGGGTAAGGAGGGACACACACACGAGCACACACTGAACTCCACATCTCTGTGGCATCCTCTCCCAGCACTTCATCAAGCTCATCAGAACACACGTCATACTGAGTCCTTTGCTTTACCGTATAAGCCCATGTTCTTGGCATAGGACTGGCAGAGACAAACGTTAATGCCCTGCTCGATGAAGTGGCGTACGGCCCAGGCATCCTTGTTCCCATCGCCACTGGCAAAGCCTTGGTAGGCCATGTCAAAGAACGCAAAGAGGTTGTTTTTCTGGGAAGGAAAAAAGGAGAAGACCGAAGCTCGAGGCAGTCCATCTTGAGATGCCCAGACAGTTACCTGGTGCCTGTGGGTGCCTACTGCACAGGCTAGCCAATGACAAGCTCTATCAGAATTCCCGACACCCAGGTTGAGTAACAAAAATTGTCAAACTGTTCATGTATCATCAGTTACAGAATTGCTAATCCTGCCAATGAGGAGCTCTTTCCCGGTCACTTAACAAAGTGTGTACACCTCACGTGGCCTCACATTAATTAACTGTCGCTGGTCGGACTGTGCCAGGTTAAGCATCTAAGGCTAGTCACCAAACAAAACTGGCACCGCCAGTTCACCCACCTCACCTTCACCACTGCTGCGATCTCCTTCCACTGCTCAGGGCGAGGGTCCACTCCCGTGGGGTTGTGGGCACAGGCATGCAGGAGAAGAACACTTTGCTGTGGTATTTTCTAAAAAGACAAACAACCAAGAGATTGCTTTGCAGCTTTAAAAGGAGCTAAGTCGCTCTTACTTGATAAGTGAGAAAAATCACCTGAGGTCTGGGAGTTAGCTCTTCCCCAGTATTTTAAGCCAGGCACTGAGACCCAGCAGGGCGGCATCTGGTCTCCACAAGGAGGCTTATTCCTTGTTTCTTCACCCCTCCGGCGCTGGAAGCCATACTTACTGAAATGTCCTCCATGGCGCCTGTGAAGTCAAAGCCGCACGTCTTGGGGTCATAGTACCGATAACCCTGCAGCTGCATGCCGGCATCCCTGAAGATGGGTGTGTGATTTCCCCAGGTGGGTTTGGGCAGAAAGACATCTCGGCTGAACTTGAAAAATCTTTGCTAAGAGATGGGATGAAAGGGACTGATATATTTTATTGAGAAGACATTTTTCTCCACTGACACTCAGCTTCTCTCTATGATTGAGAGGCAGTGCTGACTAAGCCGAGAGACTGCCTGGGTTGGAATCTGGGCTCTGACAGTTATACTGGATGTGCAGCCAAGGACCTCTCTGGGCCTCATTTTCTTTATTTGTAAAATGGCGTTAAGTGAACATTCTTCACAAAGATTAAACAAGTTAAAATATAAAAGCTCCTAATAACAGCATGTGCTCAATAAATTTTATTTATTATTATTCTAATATCTCATATTATAAATAATACCTTCCTTGTAATTTCTTCTAAGTACTTTCATTTTTAATCCCCTGACTCCATTTAACAGAGAAAAGGAAATCTTCCTTCTTTGTGGAAAGAGGAAATCTACTTCTGAGTCAGCAAACACACATGCAAGAAGAAGCCCCATCATTCTCAACTTACAGACTGTCTTACAGTTCTTTCCCAAAGGAATTTCCAGACTCACCAGCAAACTCGCTCCAATCCTTAGGGCTCCGGTTCCAGAAATGCTCTGCACGGTGACATACTGAGGGAGGGACACCCACAGTCAGTGAGGCACAGCACACCCTCCAGGCAGACAATGTAACAAAACAGAGGTCAAGTACAGAGAGGCTTGCCCTGTACAGTCAACACCCTTCTTTGCTTAGGAGCTGAAGATAGGTTCCAAAGGAGTAGTACTTGGAAATCAGAGAACACCACTACGGTTTCATATTCCCATTTGCTAAGAGACAGATTGACTTGACGCTCCTCATGGGTTCTCAAAAGAGCTGTTTCTTCAGTGTGCTGATGCTAAAGCTAATTCCTTGTGGCCTGTTATTAGTGTAATCCTATGTTCCATGTGCAACTTTCAAGACAAAGAATCCCCACACCACCCCAATCCCTGTGAAAAAGTAGTTATTTATACAGAGAAAAAAGACACTAATAGTCACTACATTAAAATGTTATTCTAGAATTATGCAAGATTGAATGACTCTCCAAACATCAAAAAAAGTGAATCAAGACATACAAATGAAATAACATTACTACATTTTCAATGTTGTTGAAGAGGGCCCTTCATGAGTTTTTGGAATTGGAAAATATTCATCTTTTAGGTAACAGACAGACCCCGAGGTAAATCTGTTTCTTTGAATCAGTCAACTTTAGGAGATGAGTAAGAAACCAAAGGCTTTTTTTTTTGTAGACACCACAGAAATACAAAGCTCTACAAAATATACTTATTAAATTTATTTTCTGGACTGGGTGACACTGAATTAAATGATGGGATCCCAACTAACAAGCTCTCTAATCAACAGATTGTCTCTGCCAGCTCTGGCTGATAGAAATAAAAACTCAGCTGTAGATCTGATAATACTAATAATTCACAAAGGCACAGCAATTAATAAAAGACAAGCTGATGTTATTTTAAGATAGGCCAGTCTCATACTTAGGTTACAATTGACTAGATGTACACAGACTAAACAAAAATTCCAGAATAATGCAGATGTTTTCCTGAGGGGTTATTTAAAAGGTGGTTGACTGTATGGATATCAGTGAAACCCCATTCTGTCCATGACTTATGATTATAACTACATCACCATCCAGCTGAGGTTGTATGCTTTTCTCTGAGTCAATGAACTAACCCGTGGACTTAGATCTGTTTTGTGAATAAAATGTATTTATTCTGGCCTTGGAGGGATGCAGAGGGGAGAGATGTTGGCTTCATTTTGCTACTTTGTGTGTTTTTCCAGACTTACACAGAAAAATAAATATTTAAATATACAAATGTATCCATTAAAAAAACATATTTGTGGGGCAGCCTAGTGGAGCGGTGGTTAAGCACTGGTTTGGGAAGCAGGTGGCCCCAGTTCGGGTCCCACATATGAGGGCCAGTGACACTGCTCTCAAAAAAACAAAACAAAACAAAAAAAACCCTTCTTTGTTTTGAAAGAAAGTAAACTAGAATGCACATGAGCCCACGGGTCAGGTTAGGCATCCAGGTGGCCTGGCTGCATCCCACCTGCGTGAGGCTAGTCTTCTTTACAAACGCAGGCCTACAGGGAGTGCATACAGGAATCTGCCTGCAAAAAGCCGATGTCCAGTGACCTGTAGGGCCATCTTTCTTCTGCAATAAGAGGGCTCCCCAGGGAGCTGGAAGGAGACAACTAAGACACTTGTGCTTCCCTTCATGGCTCCAGTGATGCTCTCTGGACTCTGAGAGAGGAGAGAGGCAGCAGGAAGGGAGCATGGTCTGGTCTGCTCCCTTTCAGTGTCTGAAACGTCTGTGAAGGAACAACAGAGGAGTGCCAGCCCGACCGTCTATCTGTGGCTTGTTTCCTGCCTGCTTCCTCTAAGATGGAAGCTTAGGACATGAGGGCGGAGGCGAACAAAGGCATTGTTTGCCATTTCTAAAGCATATTTAATGTAACATGAACATAAGTACATAGAGACTAACAGAAAAGCAAGTCAAATCTATCAAATTACTACCACATGTTTGGAATTGGTATTATAAGAAATCTTTACTTAGTGACAACTTACTATCTAAAGAAGGGATATGAGCAAAAGTGCGGCCACCTCAAAACAATCCTCACACACAGAGTGGTCTACCTTTTCTTATTTGTTTAAAGTTGAAAGTATTTCAAATTTGTTTAAACTATTCAATTTAAAAACAGATCCTGTCTGCTATGCTTACCCGGCCACTTTTCAACACTTCATTGTTCTCACCCAGGGCTAGCTCTGCAGATGCCTTACAAAATTCAGCAAGTCCCCCGATGGGCAGGTATTCTTTGTCCAAATTTTTTGCAGCAATTTGGGCTTCTGCCTAGACAGGAGAAAAATGCATTCATTTAGCTTCTTTGCTTTACTTGGAATTACCTCAATCAATATTTAATGTTTTAAAAGTTAAATCTTAGGGCTGACTGAGTGGCTCAGTTGGTTAAGAGCTTGCCCAAGTGCGCAAACTCTGAGCAACAGGGTCACCACTTTGATTCCCACATGGGCCAGTGACGCTGCGTCCCAAGCTGAGCTGCCGCTGAGCTGCCAACAGGTGGCAGGATAGCTCAGCTAAAAAAAAATAAAAGTATTTCAAGGTACATGACAATCTAAAAACTTCAAAGGGTTAATAGTGATAGCCACATATATTCTTGATTTGGAGTCAGAGGCCTGGCTATGTGACCCTGGGCAACTTATTAACCTTCTTGAGTCTCAGTTTCCACACCTGACGAATAAGGGAACTGTTTTCATCCCTCATATGACTGAGGCGAAGAGCTGAATGGGTAATGTACAAAAGTATGTGGTGATGTTCCAGCTTGCAACAATAGCTTACACTTGCTGAATGCTTCAAATTGACTTCCTGAGACCAAAAACAAACCCTTGTTTTTTGAGTGCTTTTTGCTACTCGGAGATTTGTACAGATGACATCTAACGTGTGCTCCTGTACACTCGGCAATTTCTTCTTTCAGTGTTTTTTTCAGCTCCTGCTCTATTGCTGCTGCACCTCACTTAAGCCAGTCTGTTGCATGGTGCACAGCTCAGATGATTATAGAATTCTTTACTCTTACCCAAACGTACTCTTCTGTAACTGCCACTCATGGGCCTAACTCTGCCGTATGGAGGAGTGACACATCACCACCTCACTTTCGGAAGTGACAAAGCAGCAGTCACACTTCATCAGAGCACATGCGGATGGAAAGGAAGACATACTTTAAAAAAAAAAAATTGTTCTAAGGGGATTAGTTACATTATTTAGAGTTATAATGATAACTATTGTAATAGAAAACTACTAATACATATACAACAAAAATAAAGACAATTATTCTGTAGTTCAACAGGAAGAAAGGACAGAGCAGGCCTGTGCAGGAGGGCTTTGTTAAGGCAATTAAAATGAGAGTAATGGAAAATAACAAGAGTAACCCCCATCCATGAAGGGCTACTCCAATCACCAAGAAATAATGTTTAAATTCTTGGTCCATTTGTGCACTCGCAGGATTAAACATGCCATTAGGCCTGTTTGATAGATAATTACAGAAGTTCAGCCTTGGAAAAGACCTTTCACTTTTACAGCCAAGGAAACTACAGCCCAGACAACCTACATGATTCAAGCAGTCAGTATCAGAACCAGAACCCAGGTTTTCTGACTCAAGGTCCAGCAATCTTTCTGCCGCTCTCTGGGAGCTCCATTCAGTTTATTCATCTCAATCAGGTAGGGGCTGGACGGCAAGCTCACCTTCCGGATACTAGGAAGCACGTAAGGCTTTCCGTTATCATCCCGGTAGGCACCAACTCCGAGATTCATCTTTTTGCTGTTGGTATCTCTTTTAAAGGCTTCTGTGACTCCCAGGATGGGATCTGGGGGCCCCATCTCCACATGGGCCCACCATGAGCTGAAATGTGAAATATAAGACATCAGTTACAGGACCAAGGTTTCCATGCCCAGAGGCATCTTGGATCTGCCACAAATCCATTTAAACAAATGTTTGCTTGTTTACTCTGCACAGGGTATAGCAATAGGCACCACTAATCCAACAGAAGACTTCAAAGCACCTTGCAGAACAGTGGAGAAGATCAATCATTTCAAAACTAGAAATCCCTCTCATTTTTTTCATTGTTTTAGGCTGCCTGGCTGTTCCAGTATCTAAGCAATGGTGAGAAACAGCTATTATACTTTGGAGCAACGTGATTTCTACCCACAATTCAGACCTTGAAACATGTAGCCTGTCTTCAGCACTGCCTGTCTTCAGCACTGCCACTGACTGATGAGTGAAAGGAATACTTTCAATGTCAAAGACATATTATAGAGAGGGTGTAGTCAGCGATTTTCAGTTTTAAAAAGACGGTTCTGGAGCACCCCAGTTGGGACACCCTCTCTTTTTGAGAGCTGTTACTTTCTGCTCTAATAAACTATCCTGTGCCTGGGCCGGCCAAGCAGCGCGGTGGTTAAGCGCTGGCTTGGGAAGCCAGCGGCCCCGGTTCGGTCCCACATATGAGGGCCAGGGACACTGCCCTCAAAAAAAAGAAAGATGGATCTGTCCCCAAGGTCTTTAATCAATGATGACAGAGCCGCTGCCTCTAACACAAGGACAAAAAGCACGCTTTTGTGAAGAGCGCTTGCTTATTCCTCATCTTCTTTCAAAATGTTATCTAGCATAGAAAATCTCTCAGAAACAACAGCCTTGAATCTTCTGGCAGAGATATGATCGAGAGCGGTATATTTTAAGAATTCTAAAAGCAATTTGAAAATACTGAATCTTAAAAATCTAAATATACGAGGGATTCTCAATTTGGTTAATCCTATATCACTAATCATGTTCATGTCCTCTACGTCACTCATTATTCCATTCCTTACAGGGTAAAAATTCTCTGCCCACACTGTAAGAACTCTGATGTTGTTGTTTTTCCCCCCAGCATTTATTTATTTATTAATTCTTTTATTGTGAAATAAACATTTTAAAAAAAAATTAGTTTCAGGTGTACAACACAGTGCAATAGTTATACTTTTTACCCCTTAAAGTGACAAACCCCTCCCCCAATTTGCCATCCCACTCCCCCCACCCATATCATACATATCTATCACAATTCCTTTGACTCCCTTCCACAGTATACTACACTATAGATTGACTATCTATATATTCAATTACAGTTGGCGTACAATATTATACAACATTAGCTTCAGGTGTACAGTGCAGTGATCAAGCCTCTATTCCATCCATGAAGTGGTCTCCCTAACAAGACATGTGACTATCTGATACCCCACAAACTATTTACAATGTTATTATATTCCCTGAACTGTCTTTCATATCCCTGTGGCAATATTGTAGTTACCTATTTATGCTGTCTAATCCCTTCCCCTTCTCCCTCATCCCCACCCACCTCCCAACTAGCAACCATCAGTTTTTCCTCTATATCTATGAGTCTGTTTCTGTTTACTTTGCTCGTTGATTCAGTTTTTTAGATTCCACTTATAAGTAAGATCATATGGTATTTGTCTTTCTCCGACTGACTTATTTCACTTAACATAATAGTCTCTAGGTCCATCCATATCGTTGCAAATAGTACGATTTCATTCTTCTTTATAGCGGAAGAACTCTGATGTTTTTAACACATTGTATGCGGGCATTTGAGTGATATGACGAGTTTACTCGTTTCCCACAAACAATGTGTTAAAAGTGACAGTACTAGGTGAAGAAAAGAGTGCTTTAGGGCCGGCCAAGTGGCGCGGTGGTTAAGAGCTAGCTTGGGATGCCAGTGGCCCGGGTTCAGATCCCACATATGAGTGTCAGTGACACTGCCCTCTTAAAAAAATAATAAATAAATAAATAAATAAATAAATAAATGAAAAGAGTGCTCTATGGGACAAAGTTGATGCATACAACCTGTGGCCTACAAAGTGATTCCTATCAGTGCACTTTGGACATAAGCACAAAGCCTCAGCCATTGAGCAATAGTGACTAGCCAACCAAAAGATGTTACTACTAAGTATTCAGATAAGCATTTTCAATTCAGGTGCTTTGATGTTTCCCCAGGGAGCCTACCTAGTATTTTACAGTTTTTACCATGCTTCCCCTCATATTCTTATTTTATAAAAGTTAACTAACTTGCTCTTGATCACAGAGCTAAAAATAGCAAACACAACTTTACAATTTTGAGTCATGGGGATGTAAAGTACAGCACAGAGAACATAGTCAATAATATTGTAATAACTATGTAAGGTGCCAGGTGGGTACTAGACTTATCAGGGGGATCACTTCATAAACTATATAAATGTCTAACCACTATACTATACACCTGAAACTAATATATTATTGAATGTTAATTATAATTGCAAAATAAAATTTAAAAAAATATGATAATTTTGGTGTTCTAACTACTGTTTCACTATCACACACTGCCTTTCTAAAGGGTCTCACAATACTCCTTCAGTTATTTCATTAAAAGTTACATAATCAGGGCCGGCCGAGTGGCGCATTGGTTAAGCGCTGGTTTTGGGATGCCAGCGGCCCCGGTTCGGATCCCACATGAGGGCCAGTGACACTGCCCTCTACAGCTAACAACAGCTCCACCTGGAGCTGGGCTGTGCGAGCCCTGGTGATGGTGTGGGCTGCCATAGGCTACAGTGAGTGGCCTGCAGCCAGCGTGAGCGGCTGGCAGCCAAGAGTGAGCTGCCAATAGCCGCGGTGAGCGACATCCAGAGGCCAGCGACCGATCTGCCTCATCTGGGAAGAGCGCAATGACGATACCAACAGTGAAACAACATCCTCCGCAACTAAACTGAAGAACAAAAAGACAGCAACTTGTCTGTTCCCCTTCCCCGATTCCCCAACACTGTTCCCCTCCGCCAATTCCCCAATAAAATCTTAAAAAAAAAAAAAAAAAAAAAGTTAAATAATCAGGAATGGCCTAGTGGTGCAGTGGTTAAGAGCTGGCTTGGGATGCCAGCAGTCCCCGTTTGGGTCCCACATATGAGGGCCAGTGACACTGCCCTCAAAAACAAACAAACAAAGTTAAATAATCAGACTTAAATAATTAAGAGCAGATCATTATAAATCAAATTAGATCAGCATATTTCTTCATTGACCTGCGACTATGTCTGATTTAACGTCACTATGCTTTTATAGTACAGGTCAATAAAAGAAGGTTACATGTTTAGTGCTGTTTTATAAATGCAGCTAGACAAAACACTTAAACTTAGAGGCTTCCATTTAAATGATCCACATGTGAAAATTAAGTACTTCATAGGATAGATCCTCAGTTTGTCAGAATACCAACTGCCAGGGCTTTACTGTATTAGAATGAGCTTTTTTTTTTTTTTTTGAAAGAAACTTCAATTAGTTGAATTTATTTTCAATGTTCTCCACTTTTAGACATTTGGCTTTAGGTAAAGATCACTCCTACAGTGGCGGGAGTGAAGGTTCTCACTTTCTTGTTGTCTGAACAGCTAGCGGTCACAGCCAGATATAGCATCTGGTTCTATCACGCAGTCATGTATCATGTTTAAACCTCAACAGCACCTCAACTGTAAGTGAGGCAAATATTTTAAGACTAACTTTTGGTACACATTTTGCAACTAGTTCTCCTATATGTTTAGACTTTCATCTAAGGTATAATATTAAGGTGGAAATTTGTTTCTATTGCATTAATTTTAAAAAATCCCACAAAATTTAAAATAAAAATACTCAATCTGAAAGACCTGAAGGCACTGTTCTAAGTGCTGAGATATTAACAGTGAAGTAGGTAGTCTCTACTCTCATGGAATTTACATTCTGATGGGGGAAAAGACAGAGCAACAAAACGAGTTAGGCTCTCAAACTGAAAGAATGACTAAAAGGTCACACTCATAGGGATTTTCACCAGGCACTCTAAGGAGAGTTGCAGGCGACCCAGCCAAATCCATAAAAGGGGTTAAATTACAGTGGTGAAACCGACTTTCTTTTGCCCACAAGTTTATGCACCCCTTCATGTTCTCCAAATTTACTGCATAAATGATACCCCCTTCCTAATTCTGGTCCCCTAGGTAGGCTGACTTAAAGAGCACACCTTGACAGTGAGCCAAGAAGGAACCAAATCAGGGAGAGAAGAAAGTGTGAAAGCCTGGGCAACACGACAGCCAAGTGTGGGACCCTGGGAAGGACAAACTGTTCTGCTGGCTTGAAGCATATACATACTTTCAAACAAAAGGCCAAAGCCCATTAAAAAGTCAAGGCTTTGATCCTTGGAATTACTATCCAGTTGCGGTGGTTCGGAGACTTGGTTCCTGATTAGGTAGCACTTAAGGACACTGTCCCTAGTTCGTTTCCTGAGTGAATAAAACCGCCTGGCTCAGGTCTCCACGAGGAAGGAATTACTAATTCATTTAATGCACCGGACTTTTTCTCCGTGACGCTTAGCACACAGTTTGAAATTATACACTTGTAATTTTTTGAGTGGAACCTGTCTCTCCCTCAAGCTTGTTCACGGCTGTGATCTATCCACAGCATTTGGTCCAGTGCCTGGCTCTGTGAAACTTGGACGAGGCAATAGTTACTCAATGAAGCAGAGCGAGATGGAGATGGACACTGCTCTCTAGCCAGACTGTTTAAGGACCTTTTTTCAAAAAGGGAGGTGCACTACACCCCAACCCTTTTCCATCCAAAGGCCAAACGGCAGGGGGAACGGGTGGGGAGGTCACGGGTGATGCAGGCGGTAGGTAACATGGGCGGAGGATGCCGCGCCAAGGTCATGGGATGCTGAGCATAGCCGGGCCTGAACGCCAGAGGCTCGGGAAGCTCCCACCCGTGAGCTTGCTGTCCCCGGGCACACGCACGGCAGCCAGCCTGCCAACCCCGTGCGGGCCCGAGGGAGACCACGACAGGTGGGCACCGCGGTCCCCCAGGGCCGCCCGTCAAGGGCACAAGCGTGGCCCACGCGGTCCCCCGCAGCGCCGCAGCCAATCAGCGCCGGGCAGTCCGGGCGCCGCAGCCAATCAGCGTCAAGACCGGTCGGGCGCCGCAGCCCACGAGCTCTCCCCGTGCCCCCCAACGCCCCCCCGCACCTGTGCCGAATCTGCGCCTCGTGACCCCCGACCCTGGCATGGGAGTCCGGGTGCCGCGGAGGGCCACACTTCCTAACTCAGGGAACGCGGCAGGGGACGGGAGGGATGCAGGACCCCCCCCCCCCGAGGGGCCGCTCAGTCCTCCGCGCCCTGCGAAGCCGAGGGGCTGGCGGAGAAAGTGTGTGTGCAGGGCTGCAGGGTGGGTCTCCATGTCCTGGGGCGCCCACCGCTAGGCTAGGAAGGCCTGTGGTCCCGACCCCATCGCGGCTTACCTGGCTCTGGCGGAAGCCGGGGCCGCCAAGCCCGGGTGGAAGGCGGAGGCGACACCGGACAGGAGGCGGCTGGAGTGCAGCAGGGCCATGGCGGGCGGTAGGCAGCTGCAGGGCGGAGCGGAGGGTCAGCGGGCGCACAGGCAGACGCGCGGGCTCCTGCTGGGGGTGAGGACGGCGACTTCCCCGGGCAAGGCTAGAGCGGCCGCGCCCGCGCCGCGTCACAGCGCACCCTGGCGGCCGGAGCGAGCGCCGGGCGGGCGCGGCGCCGGGGGGCGCCCCCGAGTCGGCACAGCGCGGACCACGTGGTCCCGGAAACGGGCGCCTGCGCGGCTTTGCGCGGGTTGTGGCGTTGGACACGCTTCATTCATGTAATCACGGCGGGCCAGACGGGAAGAGGGAGCCGCTCTCAGGCCATTTTGGAAGATGGCAACGTATAGGTTGATGTCGGTGAAGCCAGTAACGAAGGCGGTGCACCCCAAATCTTCAACCGGATGTTTCCCTAAGTCCAAGTCATCTCACCTTTCTGAATGTTACCTTATTTCTATTGTGTGTATTTTTGTTTTTGTTTTTTGAGGGCAGTCTCACTGGCCCTCACATGTGGGATCCGAACCGGGGCCGCCGGCATCCCAAGCCAGCTCCTAACCAATGCGCCACTCCTTACCTTATTTCTGTAGTGAAGATAATGTGCCTGTTTCCAGGCACTTGTGAGGATTAAGTGAGATTAGACCATTATGTCTAAAAACAGGGTCCGCTTTAGTAAACGCAAAATAGCCCGAGGTTATTAATGACAAACCTGAGTTTGTCAAATCCTTGCAGTTCGTGTGTGGAAGGGAATGAATAGCTTTTAAAAGAAAAAGCAGATGAGTTTGAGATTCCAGCAGTTGAATAATTCCAACACGTTTACTCTAAATAATGGCTGTTTCTCTAGAACCCCAATAGAACTGTGTCCCTTGCCAGTTTAATTTATCCTCTGTGGTATCACACTGCCTGCGTGAATAAACCCAGTCGCCATTCCCAGCCCAGCTCCAATTTACTGTCTAAGACGCATCTGTTATCTCTCTGACCTTATCCTATGTGCCCACAGGCCACAAGTTTCCATTTTACCCCAGTTTTAGTTTTCTACGGCTGCCATACAAATGTCCTATAAATAACCACACACTGGATGGTTTACAGCAACGAAAAATTTATTCTTTCACAGTTCTCGAGTCTAGAAGTTCAAAATCAAGATGCTGGCAGGGTTTGTTAGTTCCAGAGTCTCTGGGGTAAAATCTGTCACAGACCTCTGTTCTCGCTTCTGGTAGTTGCCAGCAATCCTTGCAAATCCTTGGCTTGTTGACACATCGCTCCAATTTCGGCCTCCATTTTTTTTTTTTTTTTTTTTTTTTAGAGGGCAGTGTCACTGGCCCTCATATGTGGGATCCCAACTGGGGCCGCTGGCGTCCCAAGCCAGCCTTTAACCACCCTGCCACTCGGCTGGCCCCTGCCTCCATTTTTAATGGCATTCTCTCCGTGTGTGTGTGTGTGTGTGTGTGTGTGTGTGTGTGTGTGTGTCTTCTCTTATAAGGACACCAGTCATATTAGATTAGCGCCCACCTTAATGGCTTTACCTTAACTTGATTACATCTGCAAAGACCCTACCTGCAAGTAAGTCACACTCACAGGTACCTGGGGTTAGAACATAAATATATCTTTTTAGAGGACGCATTTCCACCCATAACAACCACTATCCTCAAGACCTAACAATTATACTGCTAGGTGTAGACCCTAAAGACTTCACACGTAGAAAAGGATTTCCACGAAGCATTGTTTATAAAAGCAAAACAGAGGGAGAACCTCGTTGCCCATCATTAGGGAAATAGATGGATGTGCTTTACAGTCACACCATGGAACACTGTAGAGCTACTGAGATGAATGAACTCAGTTTACAGGCATCAACATAGATAGACTTCAAAAATAAAAAAAGCAAGTTGCGGGCCGGCCAAGTGGTGTGGTGGTTGAGAGCTGCCTTGGGACACCAGCGGCCCCGGTTCGAGTCCCACATATGAGGGCAAGTGACACTGCCCTCAAAAAAAAGCAAGTTGCAGTATAGAAATAATATGACACCATTTAGATAAAATTTTATTTTATTTTATTTATTTACTTGATAAAATAATAGAGGTACTGGGCTAGCCAGTGTTGCATTGGTTAAGAGTTGGCTTGGGATGCCAGCTCTGAGTAGCAGGACCCGGGTTCAGATCCCATGTGAGGACTAGTGACACTGCACCCTTTATAGCTAAGATGATGAACAACAGCTCCACCTGGAACTGGGCTGCTGTGAGTGGCCGGCACCGGTGTAGGCTGCAGTGGGGCGGCAGTGGGCTGCCATGAGCTACTGTGAGTGGCTGGCAGCCAGTGTGAGAGGCCTGGCTGCCGTGAGCCGCCATCCAATGGCCGTGAGCGACTGCCTCACCCAGGAAGAGCGCAGGATAATACCAACATGGGCCAGTGAAGTGACATCCTCCACAACTAGACCGAAGAACAAAAGGACAGCAATTTGTCTTATTCCCCTTCCCCGATTCCCCAATGCTGTTCCCCTCTCCCAATTCCCCAACAAAATCTTTAAAAAAAAAAATTACAGGTACTATTAACACTTGTCACCATTCTGGGTATGGGTATTTCTTATATTAATCTCTGTAATGTATATATTTACCTTTCTCATAAAAAAGCTAATTTGTTACTGGTCTGAAAGATGGATCAGAATAGGACACGCCAGGGCCGGCCCAGTGGTGTGGTGGTTAAGTGCTGGCTTGGGAAGCCAGTGGCCGGGGTTCGGTCCCACATATGAGGGCCAGTGACACTGCCCTCAAAAAAAAAAAAGAATAGGACACGTCTAAGAGGTGGGGAGACTAGGTAGAAAGAAGGCTGACACAGTGATCCAGGCAAGAAATTTGGATGGTTGGAGTTCAGGTAGAAGTAGCAGTGAGGGAGAAAAGGTTACAGATCTGGGTTGTCAAGGAGGTAGAATCAAAAGGGTTTGGTGATTAGATGCAAGGAGAGGTGGAGAAGGAGCTGGAAATAATCCCCAGTATATCAGTTAAAACGGGTTGTCTGCAAGTAACAGAGACCCAAAATAATCGCCTTAAACAAAATAAAATTTATTTGTGTCACATAAAAATCTGGAAACAGGCAGTCCAGGGCTGGCATGACATTTCTGCCCCACAAAATCCTCAGGGACCGAGGTCCTTCCAGCTTGTGACTCCGCCCTCCCTAAGGTGTGGCCCTCACCTAGTGGCCCAACGTGGTAGCTACAACACCAGCCACCACGTCTCCATTCCAGATAGGAGTCGAAAGGAAGGGGCAAAAAATAAAATGCAAAGGGTACACACTAGCTGTCTTTTAAGGGAGCTGTAATAGGAGACAGAATGTGGCAAAGATCAGACGGAGGAGAGCCAGGGGAGGGCGCAGGAGGGAGGACCCCGGTACCCCTGTGGGAGGTCCCGGAGTCCTTCATGGGGCGATGAAGTTCATTTGATCTGAACTTTGCAGGACATATGGTATTGCACAAGTAGAGGAGGAAGGTAGGAAAAAGGCATGAGCTCCCCCTCGCTGTGTCCCTTGACCCTGCTGCCCCCGCTTTTTGTCTGGAGGGCATGCATGTGCACTTGGGTGATTGTGTTTGAGCATGACCTTCTTATGTTTTGCAATGGTGTGCATATGTGGAAGTCAGTGAGTGGTGTGTTCCTGTGTGTGTGCCTGTTTGCACTCGGGTATTCTGTATGTGGGAGTAGAAGGAAGCGGATGTGTGCCAGCTTCCAAACCCATTTGGCGAGAAGCCCCGTGGCCCCCTGTTCCTGAAGATGTCAGAGAAGTCTGGGTGAGCCAGGGTAGGGGCTGCAGGGCTGCCTCAGTGGCCTTGGGTGGGGAGGGGATGGTGTTAGGTGACAGGGCCACACTCATCCAAAGAGGGAGCCCTTTCTTTGGATGAACCAAGGCATTTTGTATCTCCACAACTCTTGTACTCCATTCCCAGCCTGCCCAGGGAAATGCAAAGCCTTAGAAGAGCTGGTGGGAAGGCCGGGGGCAGATACCACCCTTAGCAGGAGGCAGGAGGGGACAGTTTCTGGTGACTGTTCCTCCTCAGGGTGGGAGACAATCTCCCAAGTCCCCACAGAACATACAGGTCTCTGGCTTGGAACCTTTTCCATTAGCTCCTAGTGTCTTCAGACACTCTTCTGTGCATGTGAAACTACTCTGGAAAAGTACACCCACCTGTCTCCACCAGATAACTACAGGGATTTAATAAATGGCTTAAAAAGTGCTTTATTAATGGTGCCCATCTGTGGTTCCCCGAGTGTAGCTGCTGGGTGGGCCTTGATTCCTTTGTTCTGCTTCACACTAGGATGTTTCTCCAGAAGGACCCAGGTCCCCTGTTGGCTGGGACCATGACAGCATTCTGGATTAGTCCTGGTCTCTTGCTGGCTGCTTGTGGGGAGCGGACATGGAGCAGCACACGTGACAGTGAGCGCCTGTGTGTGTCAGCCAGTGCCAGGAACTGTCAGGTGGGCAGAGGCCAGACGCAGTCCTATAAGTACCGAGAGCATGGAGGTTTTAGGAGCCCAGAGTTTAGGAGAGGGGTTGCTTCTGGCTGGGGAACCAGGAGAGGCGATATGGAGGAGGTGTCACGTGAGTGGGTCCTTGAAGGAAGAGGTGTTTCAACATCATCATCTGTACTTTCCCGGCTCTCAGTGTCGGGGAGACCAGGCCTGGGCACAGTTGTCTCCCCCATGCACACATGTGTGAGCTCGGGTCCCACAGGATAAGGTGATTTACCCAGGGCTGCACAGAGCACTGAAAGGGCCTAGCCTTTCAGAAAGTTGGACTGTTGTTTTTCCCAATTTGTTCTGCCCCTTTCGGCTGCGTACGCTGGATCCACCGTACCCTGCCCATGGGGGATGAGGACCAGGACTCAGAGTTGGCGGGGGCCTGAACATATTGCACCCACAGATCCCAAACATGTCCTGCTCCCATTTACCTAAGACCTGACATGCCCACTGTTGAACAATTTCTGACTTATCTCCCCATTTGCTTAAACCAGAAATTCAAGAATCATCCTAGATTGGTTCTTTCTCACCTCTCGTGCTCCCCAGTTTGTCTCCAGAACGTGTCTGGAATACTACTACTAAAACATTTAGTCCCCCATTCATTCTGACAACGATGCTATGAAGTCAGTGCCTAAAGCCCATAGCCAGGGAGGGGCAGAGCTGGGAGTCAGCCGTTGCTATTCTCCTTACCACAGGAAGTAGAAGCCACCTTTGTCTCTTCATCCACATGTCCACACCATCAGCCCTCTCTTGGTCACGCCAAAAGCCCATCACTGGACCATTAGGCTCCATTCTTGCCCTTCTAGCACATCCCACATAGAGCAGTCTGCAGGATCCTTCTGAAATGTATGGCCAATCATGTGTCCTCCTTGCCTAAACCCCTTCAGAAGCTCCCTAGTGTCTTCAGGATAGAGTCTAATCCCCTTCATACATCCCTGAGGAGGCATTGCAGGATCTGACCACTAGGGGATCCTCCCCTGTCGCAGACAATGCCAGTGCTGGACCCATACCCTGGATCCCTTTACTGCCTGTTGCCCCCTGGTCCCCCTGTACCTTCACGCTCAACCGTCATTAAGTGGCTAGGATAGTGTTAGCCACCCTAGGGGGGCGCTGCAGAAAAGGGCAATTATAAAAGGATACACAGCATCTGCCACAGGCCGGTGGCCATCTTGAAGATGGGAACTGATTTCGGGTTCATTAAGTGCTGTGAAAATCATAAATATGTGTACATGTGCCTCTGTTGGAGGAGTGCAGAACAGAGCCAGCCAGCCTGGGATGTCAAGAAAAACAGTCTGAAGGTGAAAACACTTCGCCCAAGTCTGGAAGAATGAGCAAAAGCTTTTTAAGAAAAAAAAAAAAGTATGAAGGAGCAGCATTGTCAAGGTTGGAAGACATCAGAGAACCAGGTACAGATAGACAAAGCCAAGATGCTTCCAGATATTACAGTACGAGGTGGGGGAGGGGTGAGAGGTGTCCCACCAGCAACCTGATGAGGTTTTTTGTGGCAGGATTATCAGTCCCATTTTACAGAGGAAGCGTGTCTGAGGCCCAGCAAGTTCACGTGTTTGCCATTAGGTCACAGATCAGTAAAGTCAGAGCTGGCCAGGTCTTCAATGTTTTTCTCCCTGCAAATGTGCAGCACTAAGTGGGTGACGAGGGCGTTCAGACAAGCCCCAGGCCTGGGAGAGGGGTATAGTCAATGACCTCAAAGCCAAGGCTGGAGGCTGTACTGGGGAGAGATTCCCTGTGCTTGATAGGTAAGAGGATTTGAGCGCCTCCTAAGCACAGGTGGGAGAAACAGGAGCCAGTGTACACAGTCAAAATAAGTTATGCTTGAATCATACAAGGGCCTAACACAGCCACAAGTCACTTCAAACCTGAAGCTGTTCTCCTGCCCTAATCTGAGCCATTGTTTCTGGTCCCACTTTCAGGCCCAGGTGTAGCTCTCATTGCTTTTGTGGGTTAAACTAAAACCCTTCACATAACTTAAATGAGAGTTCTTTTCAATTTTTTTAATTATTAAAAAAGAAAATATCAGGATCACAATAGTTCAAGCCGTTGATCACTAGGATAAGTCCCCCAAACTGGAGAGAGCATCTCTCTAAGAGTAAGGGTAACATCTGTGGGCATTGATGAAGGATGTGGTGCAGCCTCCCTGAAAACAGATAGCCCTTGATAAAGTGAATTGGCATCTTAAGATGCTTAACCTTAGAGTTGGAAGAACTATGGGTGAGGCTGGGCCCCTCTATAACCCTGATTTACTTTATTCTTATGGTAATTCTAGGGGGAGGGATTTTTAATAAAGGGATTAGCCATCTTGGAAAGGTGGTTTTTCTCTGCATGGGCTGCCGGTAAGGAGCTCCATGCAGGAGGTGTGTTTCCCGCACTGCGGTGGTGGTTTCGTTTTTTCTTTTCCCAGATAAACCATTTCTTTTGTGGATTATTTGGAGAGTTATCAACTTTTTGCTCCCTGGTTTAGAGGCCTCGGGTAAGTTTCTCTCCTGGATCTGAAGCAACGGGCCTTTGCGTCTGGCACTCTCCAGGTTTTTATTCAGGATTTTTATTAAAAATTTTTTTTTTCTGTTTTGTTTCATTTGAATGCTTTAAGGCCTATTTGTACTCGTGGCACGTTGGCTTGCTTTCTTCGGAAAGTAGGCTCTGTTTCTTTTTGAGACAAAAACCGGCTTTCGCCTAACATCCCTTTGGGAGAAGAGGTTATTTCTACTGAAATTGGTCACTTTAGCCAATGCTAGATCGTGCTGTCTCAGTGAAAAGTTAACAGTGCCACGCAGCTCAGTTGATAACCGAATTCCCTGAGAGTTGATCATTTGCCTGGAACTGGCTCTAGCCTTCGGCCTAGTTCTCAGGAATCAGACTGTTCCTGAGTGAGGTGAGCTGAAGACCTGCAGGTTAGAAGAGCTATTATAAACTGTTTTGGGCCCAGCCTTTAAAATGGGATCTCGAATGTCCAATCCTTCTAAAGCTGCCCCTCCAGGGACACCGGCCGAATATATGTTTACAAACCACAGAGAATTTTCGTGCACGTATTTAACTAAATGGGCAGATCTGACTAAGGGTAATCCTAAAAATCAGTGGCCACTTTGGGGAACTTTTGAGATTTCCAAACTTGAATTTCTGAAAACTAAATTGGATGGTAACAGTGTTGTAATTGAGAAAGAGGAATGAAATGCAAATTTTCAGTGGTTTATGGAGGCTGCCAAACAGAACCACAAATCTGAAGTTGTTGGTTTACAAAATAGAGTCTCAAAGTTAACAAAAACTATTAATTCTAAGAGACAGAATGGCGTCTGAAACCTTTGTCTACAACTCTGCCTTGCCCTTCCCCCACTGCTTCTTCGACGTCTTTCTTACTCTTCTCATCTTCCACCTCCGATGCCATGTTGCTCATTTCATACCCACCTCCGACTCAAACCCCAGGCGACACCTTCTTTCGAATCTCTCTATGTCTTGGGGCCTGGATTTGACCCCCGGTCCCGCGGGCACTCTCTCTCTGTATGTCTTGGGGCCTGGGTTCAATCCCCGGTCCAGTGGGCTCACTCTCTTTCTTCTTCCTTAGAAACTATCAGTACTTTTCCATTTAAGATTAAACCCTCTGGAGACCTTAATAAACCCCACGTTTCTTACATCCCCTGGACCAAGCTGAGTCACGAGCCATTGTAAAGGAGCTTCCTATAGTAACTGAGGATTCTAATAAGTTTGCTAAGGAATTTGATATTAGTATTCAAGCTTATCAGCCTGGGTTTTCTGATTTGTACCAGCTGATCCATATGCTGGTTGGTGAAGGCCACGCTAAACATTGGATGAGGATTGCTGAATGGGAACATCCCGAAACAGATTTAGAAAAGCAAACCTCCAATTATTGGGAGGAAGCCAGGGAACTTGCTCGATAGCTACATCCAACGTCTTTTCCAATGTCTATCGATTGGAATAAAATCCACATTTGCTCGCAAAGGTCTGATGAATCTGTTCATGACTACTATAATAGGTTTCAGGTGGTTTTTAAAGAAAATTCTGGTCTTCCTTCAGATATTGACTCCACATGTGTTCTTTTTTTTTTTTTTTTTTTTTTTTTTAAAGATTTTATTGGGGAATTGGTGGAGGGGAACAGCGTTGGGGAATCGGGGAAGGGGAACAGACAAGTTGCCGTCTTCTTGTTCTTCACTTTAGTTGCGGAGGATGTTGCTTCACTGTTGGTATCGTCATTGCACTCTTCCCGGATAAGGCAGATCGGTCGCTGGCCTCTGGATGTCGCTCACCGCGGCTATTGGCAGCTCACGCTTGGCTGCCAGCCGCTCACGCTGGCTGCGGGCCACTTACTGTAGCCTATGGCAGCCCACTGCAGCAGGGGCTGCAGCCTACACCATCACCGGGGCTCGCACAGCCCAGCTCCAGGTGGAGCTGTTGTTAGCTGTAGAGGGCAGTGTCACTGGCCCTCATGTGGGATCCGAACCGGGGCCGCTGGCATCCCAAAACCAGCGCTTAACCAATGCGCCACTCGGCCGGCCCACACATGTGTTCTTTTTAATACCTTGTTTGTCAATGGACTAAATAAAAACCTTTCCATCCTGATTAAGAGATCCAGGATGGGGGCCGGCTGAGTGGTGCGGTGGTTAAACGCTGGCTTGGGATGCCAGCGGCCCCATTTCGGGTCCCACAAGCGAGGGCCAGTGACACTGCCCTCAAAAAAAACCAAAAAAACAGATCAAGGATGGGATGGAGAACTATGCCTACACTAGAATAGGTAAATTTAGCTAATGAACTTGCCAGTACCCTAGACGAGCCGCCTTACTTTTTATGAAATCCTTCTGTTAACTGCTTCCCTTATTATCCTCTCATGTTGTAGTAACCATAATCTAGCTACTTTTCTTCCATCTGAGACTGAGGAAGCCCTTCATGACTGCCTGACATGAACAGATCACCTCCTCGTGACTACTCCTGATGATTTACAAAAAAACTCCTTTGGGTAAAGCCGCCTTCTCATGGTGTACAGATGGTTCATACTTAAAAGATGACAAGGTAAGTACTGTGCTGTTTATGCTATTGTGACTCCTGAAGTCAGCGAGGCCGCACCTTTGCCTCTGGCCACGTCAGCACAGCAGACTGAACTGTGTGCCCTCACCTGAGCTTGCATTTTAGCAAAGGGTAAAGCTGTCAACATTTACACTGACAGCAGATATGCCGTTGGTGTAGCCCATGACTTTGGAATGTTATGGAAGCAACGTGGTTTCCTTACCTCTAAATGGAGATCAAATTAAGAATGGTTCATATGTGCAGAAATTATTGGAAGCCGTATTTTTTTTTTTTAATTTTTTTTTGAGGGCAGTGTCACTGACCCTTGTATGTGGGACTGAACCGGGGCCGCTGGCTTCCCAAGCCAGCGCTTAACCGCCGCACCACTTGGCCAGCCGCGCCACTTGGCCAGCCGTGGAGGCTGTACTATTACTTGATGCCTTAGCCATTATTAAAATTCCAGGGCATTCTAAACTCGACTCCCTGGAGACTAAAGGAAATCACCTGGCTGCTATTTCTGCTAAAAATGCTGCCTTTAAAGGCATCAGTACCAGTCAAACCTTTGTCATGGTTCAGGAGGAGCTTCTCAAGTTGATAGCTTAAAAAAACTGGCCAGAGAAGCCCAACAATCAGCTCCTGAAGAAGAAAAACATGACTGGAAATCCAACAATTGTTGGTTTAATAAGGAAAAGAGGCTCTGGCTTGGACCAAATATCAACCCAGTCCTACCAGAAACTCTAAAATTTCCACTTTTAACCACTGTACATGCATTGAACCACTGGTCATTTGACAAAATGGTAGCTTTCATGAATCAATATTGGTGGGGAAATATTAATAAGCTGCAAAAAGTGCCTATCTCAAGTGTCCCACCTGTCCTAAGTATAACACAGGGAAGCCTATTCACACTGCCCCTAGACATTTTTTTTTTTTTTAGCTGAGCCATCCTGCCACCTGTTGGCAGCTCAACGGCAACTCAGCTCGGGCTGGCATCGAACTGCCGTTGCTCAGAGCTCAGCTCACACTCTTGAGCAAGCTGTTAACCAACTGAGCCACTCAGCTGGCCCTAAAACACTTCTGTACTTTTTTTTTTTTGAGGGCAGTGTCACTGGCCCTCACATGTGGGACTGAACCGGGGCCGCTGGCTTCCCAAGCCAGCGCTTAACCACTGCGCCACTCAGCCGGCCCACCCCTGGACATTTTAGATTGCCTGATGGACCATTTGAAGTTTGGCAACTAGACTTCATACAGCTTCCCCCATCTCAAGGATACAAGTATGTGTTAGTCATGATATGTGTGTTTTCTCACCAGACTGAAGCTTTCCCTTGCAGATAGGCTAATGCACCAGCAGTGCCTAAAGTGCTGTTGAGAAGATTATTCCTACTTGGGGAACTCCTCTTGAACTTCAGAGCGATCCAGGAACCCGTTTCACTGGTCAGGTGTTAAAGCAAGTCTGTGCTGGTTGGCCAGTCAGTCCTACAACATTTTCACTATGGCTACCACCCTTAATCTTTAAGATTGGTTGAACGCACTAATGGTATCATGAAGACTCAATTGGCAAAATTTACAGAAACCCTTCAAATACCTTGGCCAAAGACATTGCCATTAGTCCTTTTAAATCTCAGATCTACTCCTTTTGAGACTCATAGTTCTCACCTTTTGAGAAAATTACAGGGCGCCCTATGCATTTGGCCCCTGACACGTTCGATCCACAGTGAAAGGAGACATACTTCAGTATTGTAAAGCCTTAATTAATTCTATCAACAGTAACCATACTTTAGTGAAACAATCATTTGACCATACACTCCAGGGAAATGAAAAACTAAAAATTCATACATTAAAACCTGGAGATTTTATTTATTGGAAAATACATCTAAAAAAGGATTCTGTCCAGCCCACTCGAAGGGCCCCTGCCAGGTACTGTTGGCAAACCCCTGTGCTGCTAAACTACAGGGTGTAGATTCTTGGATACACGTGTCACACATAAAGAAGGCACCCAGCCCTGACTGGAAAAGCACACAGTCTGGTGACCTGAAACTAAAGCTGTCAAAATTTTAAGGCAAATGACCCCTATGGAGCCTGAATTCCTGGTCTATGACCTGCCACGCAAGTCAGATTGCTATGTTGTAATTCTAACTTTTACTTTATCTGTTTAAGCTCTGCTTTGGATGCCAGCTGTTTCTGGATCCCTGTACTCTTCCTCATGATGTGAGAGATAACACCTAGAAGAGGCCCTTCTGACACCGAGAAAACTAGACACTGAACAGACATCAAGGGACAAAAAGACTGGACTCGAAGAACCCGAGACTAAAGGCCTGACTGTTGATCAATGATCTTTTAGAAGAAAGATCTTGACCAAGACGGGGGGAATGATAAAGTGAACTGGCATCTTAAGATGCTTAACCTGGGCTGGCTGAGTGGAGCATTGGTTAAGAGCTGGTTTTGGGATGCCAGCAGCCCCGGTTCGGATCCCACATATGAGGGCCAGTGACACTGCCCTCTACAGCTAACAACAGCTCCACCTGGAGCTGGGCTGCACAAGCCCCAGCAACAGTGTAGGCTGCAGCCCCTGCTGCAGTGGGCTGCCATAGGCTACAGTGAGTGGCCGGCAGCCAGCGTGAGCTGCCAATGGCCACTGTGAGCGACCATCCAGAGGCCAGTGACCCATCTGCCTCATCCTGGAAGAACGCAATGATGATACCAACATGGTCCAGTGAAGCAACGTCCTCCGCAACTAGACTGAAGAACAAAAAGAGAGCAACTTGTCTGTTCCCCTTCCCCGATTCCCCAATGCTGTTCCCCTCCCCCAATTCCCCAATAAAATCTGGAGAAAAAAAAAAAGATGCTTATCCTTAGAGTTGGAATGACTGTGGGTGAGGCTGGGCCCCTTGGTAATATAATCCTGACTTCCCGTCTATTTTTATGGTAATTCCAGGGGGAGGGATTTTAATAAAGGGATTAGCCATCTTGAAAAGGTTGTCTTTTGGCCTCCACATGGGCTGCCGGTAGGATAGCTCCATGTAGGAGATGTGCTTCCCGCACTGCGGTGGTGGTTTTGCTTCTTTTTTTCCCAAATAAACCATTTCTTTTGTGGAATACTTGGAGAGTTATTTTTCGCCAGTCAACACCCCCAACCATTCCCATCTCCAGATATTGCTTGGTGGAGGCTAGAGGGGCTATCACACACCACACAGGACCATATGGCTGCTGCAGAAGGCTGTGCTGACAAACCATGGAGTTGCTGGGTCAAAAGCTGCCTTTAGATGCCATTGATTCAGAAGGGAACAACAATCCAGCTGCATGGGAACACAGAGACCACCTACTTCAACGCCTTCACTTTCCAGATGGAAAAATGCGGGATTTGATGAGGAAGATGGCTTGCTTCAAATCAAGAGTGAGCTCGTGGTGTAGGTGGAGGTAGAATCAAACCTTTCAGATTTCAGACCATCACTCTGAGTGGGTTTAGCTGCTCTGCAGGCAGAAAAAAGACTCTTGGTTCCAAGCTTTTCTTTCCACTTGGGTGAGAAAAAAAATAGAATAAGGTTGGGGTATCCCAGTTTCGGGTACCCCCTCCTAAGAGAGCTGTACTTTCACATCAATAAAAATCTTTGCTCCTCTAAAAAAAAAAAATGGCGTAAGGTTACTAAAGAAAAGGCTATAGAAACAATGAGTAAATAAAGGTTGTTGGTGTCAATAATATTTGTTGGTGTTATTCTTCTCTTTTTTTTTGAGGGCAGTGTCACTGGCCCTTACATATGGGACCGAACTGGGGTCTCTGGCTTCCCAAGCCAGCACTTAACCACCGCGCCACTCGGCCTGGCCCGGTTTCTCTTCTTTTTAAAATACCTATCCTATTGGGTGTGAAGAGGCATCTAACTGGGATTTTGATTCGCATTACCCTGATAACTAGTGGTATTGAACATCTTTTCATGTGCTCCCTGGCCATTTGTATATCTTCTTTGGAGGTGTCTTTTGGCCATTTAAAATATAGATTGTCGGGCCGGCCGAGTGGCGCATTGGTTAAGAGCTGGTTTGGGATGCCAGCGGCCCCAGTTCGGATCCCACATATGAGGGCCAGTGACACTGCCCTCTACAGCTAACAACAGCTCCACCTGGAGCTGGGCTGTGCAAGCCCCGGCGACGGTGCAGGCTGCAGCCCCTGCTGCAGTGGGCTGCCATAGACTACAGTGAGTGGCCGGCAGCCAGCGTGAGCTGCCAATAGCCGCGGTGAGCGACATCCAGAGGCTGGCGACCCATCTGCCTCATCCGGGAAGAGCGCAATGACGATACCAACATGGTCCAGTGAAGCAACGTCCTCTGCAACTAGACTGAAGAACAAGAAGACAGCAACTTGTCTGTTCCCCTTCCCCGATTCCCCAGCGCTGTTCTCCTCCCCCAATTACCCAATAAAATCTTTAAAAAAAAAAAAAAGTAAAATATAGATTTTTTTTTTTATTGTTGAGGTGTGAGACTTCTTTCTATACTCTGTAGGTTGTCTTTTCACTTTATTGCTAATGATCTTTGATGCAAAAAGTTTTAAATTTTGGGGAAGTTCAAATTTGTTTCTTTTTTTTCTTGTGCTTTTTGTGCTATATCTAAGAAACTATTTACTAATCCAAGGTCACAGAGAGTTATCCTTATGTTTTCTTTTAAGAGTTTTATGATTTTAGCCCTTTAGGCCTTTGATCCATTTTGAGTTAATTTTTGTATTTGGTGTGTGGTAGGATCCAACTTCATTCTTTTGCATGTGGCTAGCCAGATATGCCAGTAACATTGTTGAAAAGACTATTCTGTCTCTATTTAATTGTCTTGCCATTTTTGTTGGGAAAAAAAACTGCTGTAGATGTAGGAGTTTATTTCTGGACTCTTTTAATTTTTTTCCATTGATCTATATTATGTCTATTTATGCCAGTACCACACTGTATTGCTGTAGCTTAGTAGTAAGTTTTGAAAATAAGAAGTGTGAGTCCCCTAATAGTTTTTTTTTTTGTATTTTAAAAAGATTTTTATTGGGGCCGGCAGAGTGGCGCGGTGGTTAAGCGCTGGCTTCGGAAGCCAGCGGCCCCGGTTCGGGTCCCACATATGAGGGCCAGTGACACTGCTCTAAAAAAAAAAAAAAAAGATTTTTATTAAAAATATAGTCAGCGTACAATAGTATATTAGTTTCAGGTGTGCACAATAGTTATTCAACATTTATATGCCTAGAGAAGTGATCACCATGATAAGTCTAGCAACCATCTGACATTATACCACACTATCACAATATTATTGACTATATTCCCTATGCTGTACATTACATTCCCATGACTTGTTAGTTTTATATGTGGAAAATTGGACCACTTATTGCCCTTCACCTTACCCCCTTTATAATTTTTCAGTTATAGTTGACATTCAATATTATTTTATTTATTTATTTTTTTAATTTTTTAAAGATTTTATTGGGGAATTGGGGGAGGGGAACAGCTTTGGGGAACCGGGGAAGGGGAACAGACAAGTTGCTGTCCTTTTTGTTCTTCAGTCTAGTTGTGGAGGGCATTGCTTCACTGGCCTATGTTGGCATCATCATTGCACTCTTCTTGGGTGAGGCAGATTGGTCGCCAGCCCCTGGACAGCCGCTCACAGGAGCTCTTGGCAGTTCATACCAGCTGCCAGCTGCTCACGCTGGCTGCCGGCCACTCACTGTAGGCTATGGCAGCCCACTGCAGCAAGGGCTGCAGCTATGCCATCGCCAGGGATTCACAGCAGGCCCAGCTCCAGGTGGAGCTGTTTTTCACCATCTTAGCTGCAGAGGGCAGTGTCACTGGCCCTCACATTCAATATTATTTTATATTAACTTCAGGTATACAGCATATGGTTAGACATTTTCATAATTTAAGAAATGATCCCCTGACTTCTAGTACCTACCTGGCACTATACATAGTTATTACCATAGTATTGACTACATGCCCTATGCTTTACTTACATCCCCATGATTATTTCTTAACTACCAATTTGTACTTCATAATCCCTTCACATTTTTCACCCTGCCCCTCAACCCCCCTCCCGTCTATCACACTGATAAATCTAGTACCCATTTGACACTGTACATAGTTACTATAAATATTATTGACTATAATTCTTATGCTATACCCTACATCCCCATGACTACTTTGTAACAACCAGTCTGTACTTCTTAATCCCTTCCCCCTTTTTCACCCACCACCCCAACCTCCCCCCTCATCTGGCAACCATCAAGATGTTCCCTGTATCTATGAGTTTGTTTCTGTTTTGTCTGTTTATTTTGTTTTTTAGATTCCACATATAAGCAAAATCACATTGCATTTGTCTTTCTCTGACTGACACTCCACTCAGCACAACACCCTCCAGGTCCATCCATGCCGATGCAGATGGTAAGAACCCATTCCCTTCCCTGGCTGAGCAATATTCCACTGTATACACGTACCACCTCCTCTATCCATTCTTCTATTGATGGACATTCAGGCTGCCTCCATTGCTTGGCCATTACAAACGATGCTGCAATAAGCATATGGATGCACACCTCCCCTCAAAGTAGTGTTGTGGGTTTCTTTGGAAAAATACCAGGAAGTGGGATTACTGGGTTCTTCATTGTCTCTTGTTATAACCTTTGTTTTAAAGTCTGTTTTGTCTGGTATAAGTATTGCTACACCAGCTCTTTTTGTTTGTTTGTTTCCATTTTCATGAAATAATTTTTCTCATCCTTTTACTTTCAGTCTGTGTGTGTGTCTTTCAATCTGAAGTGAGTCTCTTGTAGGCAGCACATGTAAGGTTTTATTTTTTACCCATTCAGCCACCCTGTTTTTTTTTTTTTTTTTTGAGGGCAGTGTCACTGGCCCTCACATGTGGGACCGAACCGGGGCCACAGGCTTCCCAAGTCAGCGCTTAACCACCGCGCCACTCGGCCGGCCCTCAGTCACCCTGTTTTTGATTGGGGCATTTGATCCACTTACATTGAATGTATTTGTTGATAGATAGGTAGTTTTGGCATTTTATTATTCATATTTTTCATCTTTTTTCTTTTTCCATCTTAGAGAAGTCCCTCTAACTTTCCTTGTAATACTGGTTCGGTAGTGATGAACTCCTTTAGCTTTTTCTTGTCTGAGAAGATCTTTATCCTTCGATTCTAAATGATAGCTTTGCTGGGTAGAGTACCCTTGGTTGTAAGTCCTTGCTTTTTATCACTGAATATTTTGTGCCAATCTGTTTGGACCTGCAAAGTTGCTGTTGAGATATCAGCTGACTTATGAGAGCTCTCTTGTAGGTAACTAACTGCTTTTATTTTGCTGCTTTGAGGATTCTCTCTTTGTCTTTAACCTTTGCCATTTTAATTATAATGTGTCTAGGTGTGGGCCTGAATGCGTTCATCTTGTTTGGGATCCTGTGCTTCCTGGGCTTGTATGTCTATTTCCTTTGCCAGGTTAAGAAAGTTTTCTGTCGTATTTCTTCAAATAGGTTCTCAATCCCTTCCTTTCTTTCTTCTCCTTCCGGTACCCCTATGACGTGAATGCTGTTACTCTTGATATTTTCCCAGAGTTCTCTTAAACTATCCTCATTTTTTTGGAATTTTTTTCTTTTTTTTAAATATTTTATTGGGGAATTGGGGGAGGGGAACAGACAAGTTGCTATCCTTTTGTTCTTCAGTCTAGTTGTGGAGGACATTGCTTCACTGGCCCATGTTGGTATTGTCATTGCACTCTTCCCAGGTGAGGCAGATTGGCCACCGACCTCTGGATGGCCGCTCACAGTGGCTCTTGGCAGCTCACACTGGCTGCCAGCCACTCATGCTGACTGCGGGCCACTTGCTGTAGCCTATGGCAGCCCACTGCAGCAGGGGCTGCAGCTATGCCGTCCGGGGGACTCACAGCAACCCAGCTCCAGGTGGAGCTGTTGTTCACCATTTTAGCTGTAGAGGGCAGTGTCACTGACCCTCATATGTGTGATCTGAACCGGGGCCGCTGGAGTCCCAAGCCAGCTCTTAACCACCTCGCCACTTGGCCGGCCCAGAATTTTTTTCTTTTTGTTCTTGTCTTCCGAATCACTAATTCGATCCTCAGCTTTACCCAGTGTGCTGATAATTCCTTCTAGTGCATTTCTCATTTCAGTTATTGTATTCTTCACTTCTGACTGGTTTCTATTTCCTATCTTATGCTTGCTATCTCTTTGTTGAAGTTCTCACTAAGTTCCTTAAGCATCCTTATAATCATTGCTTTAAATTATGTATCTGGTAGGTTGCTTGCCTTCATTTTGTTTATTTTTTTTCTGTAGTTATCTGCTGTTTTTTCATTTGGGACGAATTTCTTTGTTTCCTCATTTTGGCTGCCTCACTGTTTGTTTCTATGTGTTAGGTAGATCTGCTATGTCTTTCAGTCTTGCTGGTGGCCTTATGTAGTAGGTGTCTTGTGGGGCCCAGTGGTGTAGTCTCCCTGGTCACCTGAGCTGGGTGCTCAAGGAGTGTCCCTTGTGTGGGTTGTGTGTGCCTGCCAGTTATAGTTGAGCCTTGATTGTTGTTGGCATGTCAGGAGTGGTGTTGACTCTCAGGCTGACTGGCTGTGCAGTTTGACATGTGCACAGCTTATACCCTGCCGTGGGGGAGACTTGCTCCACTGAGTGGGATTTGCACCAACTGGGCCCTGGTGCTTGTTGAGACCGCCCTTTGTTTGTGCTGATTGTGGGGCTAATTGGGTGATGCTCTGCTGGGTCTGAAGCCAACCTCCAAGTATGTTGGTTCTGGGGACTTGTTGGTTCTTTTAGGAGGGGCTCTGGTGCAGGCCCAGGTCAGCCACTGCCTGTGACTGGGGTTGGGGGCTACCAGGTAGGAGCTATACAGTGATCCATGGTTGTCTGCTGCCTGTGTTGTACCTGGAAGAACGTGGTAGAGGCCACACTGTGAAATGAGGACATCTGCCACCAGAACCACGTTGGGGTAGCTTCGCAAAAAGCTAGGATACTCCTAGGCCTGCTACCACCTGCCGTCTCCAGCTTCTGTAAGGTTCAGTCGCTGATAAAGCCTCCAGTGGTATGCAAGAAGGGTTAGGCAGGGTCTCAGTGAGTCAGCAGGGTGGAGCAGCATAGCTCATCAGGCCAATCAGATTCAGATTTGGTCGCAAAAGTAAGGGGCGGGCTCAAAATAGGAAAAATGGTGCCTGCCTGTGGGCTGCACTGGATAAGGGTCCACACAGGGAAAATGGGGCCAGTTCCTCCAGTCCTTGCTATGAAGTTATACAACTCAGTCTCTTCCCATATGTCTCCGATGCCTCCAGAGTCACCCTCCCTCTGTTGGAGCCTAAGGTGAGTTCCTGCGTGGGCCCTTTAAGAGGGTGTCTGAGTTTCCTGCAGCCTCTGTCCCACCTGGATGGTCAGAATCCCCACTGTTTTTTACAGCCAGATATTGTGGGGCTCCTTTTCCCTGCACTAAAACTCCAGGCTGGGGAGGCTGGTGTGAGGCTGGGGTTCCTTGCTTCTCTGTGGGGAACCTCTGCAGCCAAGATCCCCCTCCAAATTTTTATGCACCACACAGAGGTTTGGGGCTGGCCCATTTTGTGTCTCCGCCTCTCCTACCAGTCTTGACATGGCTGCTTCTTTGTATTATTAGTTATAAAACTTCTGTTCAGCTAGACTTCAGATGGTTCTCCAGGTTGATGGTTCTATAATTTAATTGTAATTTTGATGTATTCACAAGATGAGGCAAGCACAGTGTTTGTCTAGTTGCCATCTTGGATCTTCTGATCCTAATTTTTTTTTTTCAATGTTGCTTTGGGTATTCTGGGTCCCTTGAATCTTCATATCATATGAATTTTAGGATCAGCTTTTTAATTACTGCTAAATAGCCAGCTGAGATTTTGTTGAGATTGTGTTGAACCTGTAGATCAGGTTAGGGACTATTAACACCTGAACAATATTAAGTTTTCTGATTTACGAACCTGGGGTTTCTTTCTATTTATTTGGATCTTAATTTCAACAATGTTTTGTAGTTTTCAGTAAATTTATTCATAGGTATTTTATTCTCTTTGATGCTACTACAAGTGGAATTGTTTTCCTAATTTCATTTTTGGATTGTTCATTGCTAGTGTATAGAAATACAACTACTTTTTATACATTGATCTTGTATCTTGTAACTTGCTGACTTGTTTAGTATCTCTTGGAGTTTTTTAGTGAGTTTTCTGGGTTTTTTTATATATAAGATCATGTCATCTGCAAATAGAGATAATTTTACTTCTTTAATCTGTATGTCTTTAATTCTTTTTCTTGCCTTGTCGCCCCAGTACAATGTTGTATCTCCAGTATTAACGTTGAATTGAAGTGGCAAGAGTGAACATTCTTGTTTTGTTTCTGATCTTAAGAGGAAAGCTTTCAGTCTTTCACCACTAAGTATGATGTTAACTGTGGATTTTTCATAGATGCCCTTTATCAGGTTGAGGAAGCTCTATTCTATTCCTGTTTTTTTTTGAGTGTTTTTATCATGAAAGGGTATCGAATTTTGTCAAATGCTGTTTTTTAATCTGCTGAGATGATTATCTGGTTTCGGTTTTATCCTGTTGATATAGTGTATTACATTGACTGGTTTTTGTATCTTGAACTGATCTTATATTCTGGGGTATATCTAACTTGGTTATAATATCTAATTATTTTTAAATGCTGTTAGATTTACTTTGCTAGTATTTTGTTGAGGATTTTTGCATCTATAGTCATAAAAAAGATGGTCTGTAGTTTTCTTTTTCTGTCGAGTTTTGGATTCAGTGCAATAATATTGGTCTCATCTAATGAGTTAAGAAGTGTTCCCTTCTTTTCTATTTAATTTTACAAGAGTCTATTGCTTCTCGAATGTTGCTGAAGTCTTTTCTGCCACGAAAGACCCCTTGGAGTCTCAAAATATTTCCTACACTTGCTCTTGACTTTGTGGTCTTCTCTGGTATTGGAAAAATTTCAGTATTTAAAGTCAGGAGACCTAGATTTGGAACCCACTTTCATCTGACCTGCTTTATGACCCTGAACAAATTGTTTAAGAATTAAGATAATCATTATCTTTTTTTCCAACTATCATCTTTATCTTCATCATTTATTGACTATTTCCTGTGGACTTTAAATGCCTTTATCATCTTTAAATTTCACAACAAATCTATGGGGCAGCTGCTATTATTGTCTTCATTTTATAGATAAGGAAATGGGGCACAGAGAAGCTAAACTTCTTAAATTTGTGAACTTTGGCAGATGGTAGGCCTGGAATTTTAACTCAAGACGTCTGACTCCAGAGGTCAGTGTTTAATAACCACTTGCTAAACTCTTTTGAAGTGCCAGGCATTCTGTCTGTGTGTATATGTGTGTGTGCGTGTGCCTGTGTGTGAGCCTGTGTGTGAGTAAATTCTTCTCTGGTTCTCACAAGACTATGAGAGACTTTATCATAATCATTATAAAGATGAGGAGATTAAAACTCAGAAAGTTTAAAAAATTTTTCAAAGGTCACAGGGCTAATCAGTTGCAGTAATGGCATTTGATTTTTGTTTGTTTTTCTTTTCTGAGGGCAGTGTCACTGGCCCTCATATGTGGGACCTGAACCGCCCTCTGGCTTCCCAAGCCAGCGCTTCACCACTGCGCCACTCGGGCGGCCCTAGTAATGGCATTTGGACTAAGAGCTCTCTGTCTGCAAAAGCTAAGGCCTGTCCACTGTATGATTCTGATGTTTCTGAAACTCAGTTTCCTCATGTGCAAATAAATGTAATAATATCTATCCCCTGACAATGACTGAAGAGCGTATCACAAAAGACCATGGTATGTGAAAGCTCTCATAATCAGTATATGTGATCACGGTTTCCTGTGCTCATCTTTGTCTGTGCAAGGCAACCAAGAGGAGCCTCGTCTGGCAGCTGCCATCTTGTTGACTCTCGCCTCATCTCGGCTGGATGTTAGATTCACTTATCTATTGTTTTTTAGGGCCCTGTACAACATAGGAGGTCTTGGTTAGAAAGACAACATAGTGATGAACCCACCCTGAAGCATAAGTAGTCCCAGACCTGTGTGTCCCTGAGAGATTCCCTTTTATCTATCAAAACATAGCAATCTGAGGCCCAGAGACATGTCACCACAGTCTTGCTAACCTTACACAAAATGTATTGAAATCAAGCAGTCTTTATTCCTGCTGGCCTGCAAGAGACTCAACTTTTCCCTACAAAAAAAACCCCAAAGGGGTAGTTTTGATCAGCCTTGAGGTTAATTAAATAAGGTTAAATTCCAGCTGATTAGTTATCAAATTTTTTTTGATAACTTATTGGATTCTTGACCTGCATTTCTGTAGATGCTCCTTTTGGGTTAAACAAACAAAGGGCGCAATTAGGAACCGGAAGACATTTATTATACTTGCATTTGCCTTGAGACTATGTCTCCCTATAACCTGGGGTTTCTTTCTATTTATTTAGATCTTAATTTCTTTTTCTGGTCTATTTTCCCTGTGAAGGCCCTTTGAGGGAGGAGCCAGAGCCCGCCTCACACATCACTGTGCACCTAGAATTTGGCAGAGCACATCACATATATGGAAGCATTTTCTGCTTATGGAGCTTATTGGTTCAACAAATATTTATTGATGCCCTCACCAAGCCACCTATTTCATTGTGGGACAGCACTTGGTGTGACAGCTCTTATAATGTGATGAACTGTGTACCTTCTACTCAAAGACATGCACCTGAATACCACAGCCAGAAAAATAATGCCATGCATAATTGAGTACGGGTGCTATGTTCCCTTATTAAATCCTCTCTTCTTCAGCCCATGGTAGGAGAAACAGCTGAGGACACTGGGATGTCTGGCGTGGAGCCCCTGGCTATCTTGATCTCTCTTCTGATGAACAAAACCCATCTTAAATGAAATAATAAGAACTTGGTATCAAACCCCATTTTTCAGGTTAACAAGCCCATTATAAAATGTCATAAAGAACTTAGCTCCAACAGGAGAGGGGACCAAGTGACTAAGGCATAGTAGAATGTGATGATCATTTCCAGTGTTCAGACTTTTTCATTACTGCAACCTAAGACCATGTTGATTTGCTGATTATAATGGCTCTGTGGCCAGCAGTAGCACATATAAAAAAGGCTTCTGGGTCTGTTATATAACATCTAACTTCAAACTAAGGATGCACATTTCATTTTATATATTAATATTTTTGAGATTAAATGGGGCAATTTTTATATAGCTCAAAAATTTTTTTCATGGTTGTGAAAGAAAAAGGAGCTATGTAATAAACCTGACAAGCTCAGGGGACCACATGGCAGGCCTGACAAGCTCAGTGACTAAAAGTAACCCCACAGGATGGTCTGATCATAAATTCCTAACTGGGCAGGTCATACTGGTAGTCATGTCCCAGGCCCATGGCTTCCTGGGCAAAGGTCAGTCTTTACCTTAAGTGAGCCTGTCCTTTGTTCTTATGCATTGAGGATAACATACCTTTGGAACTTAGAGTGATTTTCTTTTTTAGGAAGGCACAGCCCCAGGCACCAGAGCAGAGACCTCAGAACCCCTCATCATTATCTTGTTTCCCACATGCCATCTCTGTGTGCCCTAAATGTTAATTATTAACTACCCTGCACCCACCATATAAAAGAAGTCTGTGTTTCTCCGTTTTCACTTTTTATCCAATCCCAGAGATTTCCCCACTTTGCTTTCTCCTGCATCCTTAGTCTACCAGCAGTGGATTTCTTGTACCTTCTTTACTTCTCTGTCTGGTTCTAAATGCATAAAAGGAACTGCAAAACTGTCCTTCTCTAGAGCATTTTTCTCAATCCATTGAGATCTTGCTTCCAGGCATGTCCTTAAAAATTTGGCTCAAATAACTCTTATAAAACTTTCCTATAGGTCTGGACATTCTTTTGTGTAACAGTGATGAAGCATTTTAGGTGCTTTTATCACAGAAAACTGCATTTTATGCAATACTTGTGAGACTTTCTGTTGACTAGAATTCCACACTCCATTCTATTTAATTAGGACTTGTCTGGAGTAGGAAAACTTCTTTAGCATTTGGCAAAATTTTTTGTTTAATTCAAATGCATCCCATTTGTAAAAGGGAATAAAACCACAAATGACACTAAATTCTTTTCAGAGAACTGGATATTCTTGTTTTTTTTTTTTTTCCCTTCCAGCATTGTAGAAAAAGCTACAATAAAGTAGATAAAAGATACCATAAAGTGATAGTAGAAGGAGGGGGTTTAGGATTAGACAAAGTTGGGTTTGAATCTCTTTTCTACCACTCGGGAGTGTATGAGAATGGAGAAGTGACTAAATCCACACTGAAAGTCAGTTATCTGAAAAGTGAACTGAGGGGATAAAGTTACCTCATAGTGCCTGAGCTCAGTAAGCATCACTGATGAGTTTGCGGGTTCCCGAAGTTCCTGGCAATGCTGAGTACAACCTCCACCCAGGCGGTCTGGCTGACATTAAAGGCTAATATACTCTGACCCTGAAACCGTTATTTCATGTGCGACATCTTCAGTGACTTCCATTTAAAATAAGAAGGATGTGGGCCCAGCCGAGTGGCGCGGTGGTTAAGCGCTGGCTTAGGAAGCCAGCGGCCCCGGTTCGGGTCCCACATATGAGGGCCAGTGACACTGCCCTCAAAAAAAAAATAAATAATAAAACAAACAAAATAAGAAGTATGGAAGAAATGCAAGATACCTCTGAACCTTGAGATAAGGTGGTTCGGAGCCTTTTCTCAGCTTGGACAATGCGTGCGCACGTGTGTGTATGTGTGTGTGCCTGAAATAGCTACACATGTATAGAAGGTAAGAAGACCTTCTAAGTGAATGAGGGCAGGAGTGTGTGTACCTGTGCAGAGGACTGTCCCCCACCAGGAGATGTTTTTTGAGCCCTTCTCCTCCCTTCCCGCAGGTGAGGAGGGCTCCGGACCCTCCAGCATTCTCTAAGCAGCTTCCAGGGCAGCCGAGACCGGGTCGGCGGACCGAAGCATCTGTGGGCAGATGCTGCCACCTCGTGGTAAACATGCCCAATGCTCCACGCAGGAGGCTGCAAAGCTGTGCGATTCGCCAGGATCCTCAGCAGTCCCCATTCCGCTTTTGGAAGAGAATTAAGGATTTTACCAGAAAGTCATTTAAAAAAATTTATAAGTTGGAACAAAAATGGTTGTAGTCTGGAGTAAAATGTATGCCATATTTATTTTATTTTGTAAATCTTATTTTTAAAGACTATTTTAGAAGAGTTTTAGGTTCATAACAAAATCGAGCAAAAGGTACAGAAATTTTTCCATATACTTCTGTCCCTCCACAGGGAAGGCCTCCCCTACAATCCACATCCCCACCACAGTGGTACATTTGAACCTACATAACAAATCATTATCACCCAGAGTCCATAGTTGATATTAGGGCTCATTCTTGGTGTTGCACATTCTATGGGTTTGGACAAATTTATCAATCATTGTGATATCATACAGAGTATTTTCACTGCCCTAAAATCATTTGTGCTCTGCCTATTCACCACCCCTCTCCACATATTTTTTTTTTTTAAAGATTTTATTGGGGAATTGGCGGAGGGGAACAGCGTTGGGGATTCGGGGAAGGGGAACAGACAAGTTGCTGTCTTTTTGTTCTTCAGTTTAGTTGCGGAGGATGTTGCTTCACTGTTGGTATCGTCATTGTGCTCTTCCCAGATGAGGCAGATCGGTCGCTGGCCTCTGGATGTCGCTCACCGCGGCTATTGGCAGCTCACGCTTGGCTGCCAGCCGCTCACGCTGGCTGCGGGCCACTCACTGTAGCCTATGGCAGCCCACTGCAGCAGGGGCTGCAGCCCACACCATCACCAGAGCTTGCACAGCCCAGCTCCAGGTGGAGCTGTTGTTAGCTGTAGAGGGCAGTGTCACTGGCCCTCATGTGGGATCCGAACCGGGGCCGCTGGCATCCCAAAACCAGTGCTTAACCAATGCGCCACTCGGCCGGCCCTCCACTTATTTATTTATTTATTTATTTATTTATTTATTTATTTATTTATTTATTTTTTTAGCTGAGCCATCCTGCCACCTGTTGGCAGCTCAACGGCATCTCAGCTCAGGCTGGCCTCAAACAGCTGTTGCTCAGAGCTCAGCTCACACTCTTGAGCGAGCTCTTAACCAATTGAGCCACTCGGCCGGCCCTCACATATTTATTTTTTAACTTCACAGAAACTTTACAAAATGCCAAGCCACTGAAGGCCATTTATCTAGACCCCCTATGAAGCCATTTCACTCTGCTTTGCATTGTGTTTACTTAAGGAAAAAATTAGATTTTATAATATAGACTTGTATAAATAGTAAACAAAAATGTGCAACTCTACTGTTTACATTTTTTAAATTAGAAAAGTCTAACAGGGGCATATGTTAATTGGAAAGGACATAAGATAAAATGAGAAGAAGGAAAAGCTTTCCTCCCCCATATCCTGTCCCTCTCTCCAAAGGAAACCCATATGAGCATTCCTTCTACATTTCACATTAGTACACACCACGTATGCATGTAGGAAGTGTGAATCTCAGGCCACAAAGATGTGAAACAAATATGCCTTTATTTGAAAACAAATTTATTTTCTATTTTCAGCTCACATCTTGACAGGTTGTGGTAATAGTAACTGCCACCCCTATATAACATATTGCATGTTATACTTTGGGGGTTTCTTAGGGGGACATTTGGCCCTTGGTCATCCATGTTCCCAGGGGATCTTTGAGGTATCTGTGTTTTTCAGTCCTTCAGGTGGTCCTTCACCACTTCTGCAGCATACTCAGGATGTGGGACTCTGTCAACCCTGCCCACAGATTCGTTTGTATAGGTGTGCCAGCCATTGGGCCTGCATCTCTCAGGCCCTGCAACCTCTTGGGCATCGCTGCTGGAACCCAGAACTCCTCCTCCTCCTTGCTGATTTCCTGTCCACTTGTTCTATCAATTATCAAGTTATTGAGAGAGAGAGAGAGAGGCGAGAGAGGCTGAAATCTCTAACTATAATTGTGCATTTGTCTATTTTCTTTTTTACTTGTTGATTTATTTTTTATTAGTTTCAGTTGTATAAAACAAGGTAATGATAAGACATTTACACCCCTCACAAAGTGATAACTCCAACAAGTCTACTACCCATCTGACACCGTAACAGCTATTACAATACCATTGACTATATTCCCTATGCTGTACTTTATATCCCGTGACATATGTATATTATATATATATATTATGCATGTATATATTGTACATACACACATATATACAAATGTGCATATAAATATTATACACTTTCATGGACCACACTTTGAGCTGCAAGTATGTATAATAGGTATTTCCTGCTTCCTACTTCCCTGGGGAGCTTTTTCTGACCTCCCAGCTCACCCCTAGAGTGAGGTGTTTACAGCGCACATTCTAATTTTCCTGTAGGAGCACTTGAGTGCTCACCACAGTGTTGAATTGCCTATTAATTTTTCTGTCACCTCCACTAGATCATATGTTCTAGACAACAGTAACTGGGTTTGGTTACATTCACATATGAAAGACTGAAAAATATCTGATGATGTAAGAAAGATATTTGAGGCTCAGTAAATGAACATCTGGCATCATTAAAACCAGGAACAAGAACTCATTGAATTCAGGGAATTGCAGCAAGGAGGGGCAGTGAGAATACAGGGTCCCGGGAGTTGACAAAAATTACCGGGGAGGCCATGACTTTCCGCAGGATGAAAGATGGAGTGAATGCTGATGAGAACATCTGGCACCGGGTTTCATTAGCATCTACTCAAATAGGAGGGTCTTCTCCTTATTTTATTTATTTCCCCTTTTTACCCCATTTCAAAAGATCCATGTAAAAAATATTGATCACCAGATGGGATTTGGACCTCATTTGAGAGCTCATGTGTCCGGAGGATTACAGAGATTACAAGTTTACACTGGATGTTGTGGCCAGGCTCATAGGAGTGAGAGTTTCACTTTGTCTACAGTAAATAGAAGTAGGCAAATGCATGAGGAAATAAGGCATCATGGTTAGTGCCGAGAGCTTGGTATTAGAACCATTGGTACACAGTCAGGGTCTGAGAGCACATGCAAGATTCTAGACAAAAAGGAGATAAACAAACAAAGCAAGAGAGTGATGGTTCAAGACAAAGCTTGAGAAAGAGAAGATGCTGCCAGAGATGATGATGTTTTAGGCCTTCTGATGTGGGAATGGGCCATCAGGCTTAAAGGGACAGAGGTAGGCCCTGCTGGAGAAGGTATAATCTTATGAGGTGGTACATTTGTATCATCCTGCAGTAGTGATGGAAGGAGGCTCTCTCAATGCTTCAAGACCCAACTTTCCAGAGACAAAACAGATGGTGAGCAGCAACCACTGAATGAATGGGTAGAAAAATGTAAACTTCACAGAATATTTTATCTCCTATCTGTTTCTCTCTGTAGTTTCAATTTGGTGCAATAAATCCAAAATCCAAGTTTCCCTCTCCCCTCCCTCAGGCTACCCAGGCTGTCTCTGTCTCAGAGGTTGATACACAGCCAGGCTGTTTTGGAGAAGACCTGTTTAACCAGGATGTTGAGCATAGTTTGCAAAGATGGGGTCCACTCGCTTATGTGGTCAGATTGTATTAATGTTTTCCTTCTCAGGACTTTGATTCTGCATGTACAGTATCATCATAAAGAGATAGGAAAGAATTCATCCCACAGCTTTCTGTCGAAATACTTTGTGTCATCTACTCACATACTCACTCTACTGGGGTACTGACATATGAACTTATTCAGATTTCTGTCTGTCTAGGAACTGTCAATACAGATATAAACTTGTACTGGTCCATCACCGGAAAGAGCTCATGGTCTAATAGAAGAGTAAATAATCAGATATTGGTTTAGTTATCTATCTAATAATTAATGATTTCTCATGAATCCATGGGTTGGCTGTGGGTTTGCTGGGGCACAATATGAAAGTTCTATTCATCATGCTTGGGTGGGGACTCTGTGAAGATGCATTCAGCCGGTTGCTGGGCTTGGCTGAAGATGGCTTCACTCATATACCTGGTGCTTCAGTGTTCCTCCATGTGGCTTTTGTCTCTCCTTGTTGTGCCTCATCATTCAGTAGCCTAGTCCACGTTTCTTTACAGCAGGCGACTGGCTTTCTCAGGGAGAAAGTGGAAGCTGCCAGGCTTCTTAAGGAGAGGACCAGAATGGAATACGTCTGCATTTTATTGCTCAAGGAAAGTCACAGTGTCAGCCCTGACTCAAGAATAGGGGTAATGGACTTAGTGGGTGAAGCAGCACACACAGGGAAGGAAGGAGTCAATGGCAGTGCTTTTTGGAGAGTATCTTCCGCAGATAAAAATAAATGAGAATCAAAGTTAAAATTCAGTGAGTCCTTATATGCCAGACAGCATGCTATGTACCTGACATGTTTTATCTCACGAAATCCTCACACTAGCCCAGTGAAGGAGGAATCATTCTAACCCCCATTTTATAAGGAAGCAAATGGAGCCTGGTAGGGGTTAAACAGATAACCCCAGGTTAAAGATCTGACAAATGGCCGAGTCAGAATTCAAACTCCTCATGGACTGATTTGTTGTTGCGCTATGAGAGAAAGTTGAGTGAAAGTGAAGAACTCAGCCTGTGGAGTCCTCACACTGTCATAAATGCCGTGAGAGAGGGCAGTGGGGCTCAGGGTATCTGTTTGGGAGTTCAGGGAAGACTCCAGAAAGGTGTCATTTGGGTTGGACCTTGAAGCTTAAGGGTGATTTAGACAAGAACACACAGGTGGATTAAGGATCTCTGGCACGTGGAAAACATCATCACATGTGTTTGAGGAGCGGAAGCAGGAGCTTATACAGGGGCCAGCCTTCAGTTTAGCTTGGGTGAACCCTAGAATTTAAGGATGGAAACTGTAAGAGTTGATGGAGGCGGGCCAGATTGTGAAGATACTTGAACACCAATCTGACTATTTGGGCCTTCATTTTTTTGGATACTTGGGAGCATTTATTGTTTTGGAACAAGAATTTTATTTTTAAGAGGTTAAAATCATAGAGGTAGACCTGATACACTGAAATGTAGACACTCAAGGCAAGATGAGCTAGTTGAGAGGGGTATAGATATGGAGCTTTTTACACTGGGATGGAGAAGGGGTGTGATATTAGAGGGCTTGGTAGTTAAGGAAGCAATCAAAGATGGGTATAGAATATCCATCCAAAGTAACTAAAAGAATAGAAATGAGGCAGATGGGGAACATACAATTATTTAAATTTTGGGCTGCTGAATTGACTTCTAACAATGCTATTGACCTGATGACGGGCCAAGGTGGACTTGTGGGGACTGGTCCAAAGGCAAGAGTCATTTTTCATAATGAGGAAAGGTGACACTTTCCCTTCTAATTAATTTTGTAAGATGCTGTAGACCAGTAACTTGATTTTCTCCTCTTCCCTTTGTCACTCCTGATCAAACCCAGATGGAGCCCAGTACTTTTATGGCCTGCTCCATTAGCTGTACTTATCTCCTATCCATTTCTCCCACCTCCTGATATCCTCTCATTAACCTCCTAAGAGGTGCTCCCCTGTGTCAGGTATTAAGTGCTTGATGGGACACTATGCCTTGACCAACTGCTTCATATATAAGAAAAATGGCCAACACAACCCACAGACGAGATATGTGTGCTACCCTGAGTCAGAGCGGGAGGGAGAACATTTATAACCTTTATTCACAGGGCATGGCTGGAAGGTCAAGTCAAGTCATAGACAAACCAAATACATAGGGAAGAGAGTGGTACTGCTCTGTGGCCTAGCAGCATCGGGAATAAGCCTGGGATGGAAAGAGCTGTGAATCGACGGCTGAGTTCCCCTTGCAGAGGCTGGCAAACACCAGGTATTTACTCTTCTAGGAGTCCTGGTAGGTTCAGGATAGAAGATTCTGTAATGTTGCTATGATGAAGGACTTTCATTCTGATTAGAATTGCACACTGGCAAACTGAAGTAGCTGCTCAACAGCATGAATGCAGTCATTTCTAGAGTCGGTTGTTAACTTATTACTTGCTCCTTTATTTTTCCTTTGCCTCAGATCAGGGTATGTGGATTCTGGGGCCTTGGGAATGGCAACTGGGATTTGCATCTTTAATGTGGAGCGCTTCTCACCACTCTGCTTCATTGCTGACTCTCATCAATCATCAGAAGATAGGTAGCCCCGCAAGGAAGAGGGGGAGATTGTACTGTGTCTTTTCACATGTGCTTTGTCAAACCTCTGATTATTTGTCTCAGTTGTCTGTACATGGTCCGATGCTGAAGGGAAAGGACCCCTGTAGGAGCTGGTTTTTGAGAGACTGTTAAGGACTTCCCACATCTATCTCTTATCACCTGTGTCCATATACTAAAACAATGCCACTACTATATATTACAAATAGTCCCAATAGTAACAGTTTTCAACCTATCTTACAATGGGCCGGGCAAGTTACACTTGTTATTTTGAATCCTCATAACGCCCCCTTTTATAGATAAGAAAACAGAGTTCTCAGTTCTTTTTTTTTTTTTTTTTTTAAAGATTTTATTGGGGAGTTGGCGGAGGGGAACAGCGTTGGGGAATCGGGGAAGGGGAACAGACAAGTTGCTGTCTTTTTGTTCTTCAGTCTAGTTGTGGAGGATGTTGCTTCACTGTTGGTATCGTCATTGTGCTCTTCCCGGATGAGGCAGATCGGTCGCTGGCCTCTGGATGTCGCTCACCGCGATTATTGGCAGCTCACTCTTGGCTGCCAGCCGCTCACGCTGGCTGCGGGCCACCCACTATAGCCTATGGCAGCCCACACCATCACCGGGGCTCGCACAGCCCAGCTCCAGGTGGAGCTGTTGTTAGCTGTAGAGGGCAGTGTCATTGGCCCTCATGTGGGATCCGAACCGGGGCCGCTGGCATCCCAAAACCAGCGCTTAATCAATGTGCCACTCGGCCGGCCCCAGAGTTCTCAGTTCTTAAGCTTCAAATCCTGATTCAGACACCAACATTTATACTTTGCCTTCTGTGGTGGGAATTGAAATTGCTCTTTTCTATCTCACTTAGTGGGGAATAAGAATGGTAAGGTAGGCCTTTGAATGGAATTTCCCATTATTTCCACACCCTTTTTGGGTTATTTTAGTCAATGTGGGCAGCCTGTATATATATAGTTACCAGCATTGCATTCCTTCCTTCCCGGGTTAGGGTGCTCATGGGAGTAATTCAGCGTGGGCGTCAGGAAACTGGGCCAGACGCAGAATAACCTAACCCACTGAGCAGATGGATTTATTCTGGATCATCTTCCCCTCTGAAGCTAGGCGGCCTCTGCCTATTGGAAGTGAGCATTTTGAAGCTACATACGAATCAATGTTTATCAGACACAGCTTAAGGTATTGATCAGAAGAGAAATCTATGGCATTTGTAGGGAAACATGGCAGGCTAAGCAGGCAGCTTAGGGTAATGAAAAGAACACAGACTCTGCTGTCTAATAGACACTAACTTGAATTTTATCTCCACAACCAACCTGGTGACTTCGAGCAATTATCTTGATCATTCTGAGCCTCAGTTTCCTTTTCTGTAGAATGCATCCACCTCGTAGTCTTGTTCTGAAGAAAGTATAACAACTAGTAGTAGCCAAGGCTTCCTACTCCTCAGGCACTGTGTACACATAACTGCTTTATGTGTACTCTCTGGCTTTTTATGTGTTTATGCTTTTATTAATGTTTGGACACACAATTGTTTACTTTGGATATTGGACCATCAAGTTCTGCTATGATATTTTCTTTTACCTTTTCCTCGTTTTGGTGGCTATTGAAGTTGTTTTTGAACATAGCAGCCAATCCCTGCTCTACTCAACACAGAGGACATGCTTGGTGGCCATTGTGGAATTCTAAGATGTGAGCAGGATACTCCTGGGAGCTATTGTGGAATCAGAGGAAAGAATCCAAGCAGAAGGCAAAACACATTGCATTCTTCACACAGCTGCTATGTAGCTGCGCTTCTCTCAGGGAGAACTCCTTGGAGCTCTAAGCTCTCAAGGGTCTAACCTCACAGGGCTTGGGGTACAGAATTTAACAAAGAACAGTATCCCTTTGCTAATTCCCTTAGCTCTTTATTTGTATCTTGTCTTTGGATTTTATCAAATATTACCTCATACTTTAATTATTTTCTAAGAATCTTATCACTGTTTTTTTATTATAAAGTCTCTATCAATTCCATAGAAACTAGTTCATAGTTGATACATGGTAGATGCTTAGGGTTTTTTCCCCCTGTTGTTTCTTTTGATTTAAGAAGGAAATCCAAAGGAGGGAATTGCCATTTCAATTAATCCCACAATACCTTATGAGGTTGTTATACACATATGTTCAGTTTAACAAATACTGTGCAAAGCTAGAATCTGGGTATATAAAGAGAAATAAACATAGTCCATGCCCTTGAGATCCCCAGTTTGGTGTGTAAAATAATCACACAATCAGACCATTTCATAATAGAGCACTGGATATTATATCAAAAAAGAAAAGGAGTAATATTATCTGGGGTTTTAGGAAAAGCTTCTGACATGGAACCTATGATGAACCTGAATGAATAAATGGAAAAAAGCCATCTTAAGGGAAAAAGAGTGGTACATTTCTGACAAAGAAGAGCATAATCAAAACCAGAAGTTGTGTAACAACAGATTTGTGGGAAGTTTGGTGTTTCATCAGAGTTTGGGGCAAGCAGCTAAGAGTTGTCTCACCATAAAAGACAAAGTAAAATATTTTGGAGGTGAGGAAGGGAGAATGGGTAGGGGAAAAAGTCAAAACTGGTAATTTTATATCACACTAAGATGAAGATGATATCTATAAATAATGTAACATGGTTAAAATTGTCTTTAGTTAGATAAATATGGCTACTCCTTTTTTTTTTTAAATTGGGGAATTGGGGGAGGGGAACAGACAAGTTGCTGTCTTTTTGTTCTTCAGTCTAGTTGTGGAGGACGTTGCTTCACTGGCCCATGTTGGTATTGTCATTGCGCTCCTCCTGGATGAGGCAGATCGGTTGCTGGCCTCTGAATGGTCACTCACAGCGGCTATTGGCAGCTCACGCTGGCTGCCAGCCACTCACACTGGCTGCCGGCCACTCACTGTAGCCTATGGCAGCCCACTGCAGCAGGGGCTGTAGCCTACACAGTTGTCGGGGTTTGCAGCCTAGCTCCAGGTGGAGCTGTTGTTAGCTGTAGAGGGCAGTGTCACTGGCCCTCATATGTGGGATCTGAACCGGGGCCACTGGCATCCCCAAACCAGCTCTTAACCAATGTGCCACTCGGCCGGCCCTGGCTACTCCTTTTTAAATGGTAGGATTTGGAGATGGCTGGGGAAGAAGAAAAGTGATATATATATTTTAAAATAATTTTAATTTTTTTCAGTTACAGTTGACATACAATGTTATATTAGTTTCAGGTGTACAACATAGTGATTAGACATTTACATAACTTACTAATTGATCACTTCAGTAAGTCTAATACCCACCTGACACCATACATAGTTATTACAATATTATTGACTATATTCCCTATGCTATACTTTACATCCCTGTGACTGTTTTTATAACTGGCAATTTGCACATCTTAGTCCCTTCTCCCTTTTCACCCATCTCCCCAACTCCCTCCCATCTGACAACCATCAAAATTTTCTCTGGGCCGGCCGAGTGGCGCATTGGTTAAGCGCTGGTTTTGGGATGCCAGCGGCCCCGGTTCGGATCCCACATGAGGGCCAGTGACACTGCCCTCTACAGCTAACAACAGCTCCACCTGGAGCTGGGCTGTGCAAGCCCCGGTGATGGTGTGGGCTGCAGCCCCTGCTGCAGTGGGCTGCCATAGGCTACAGTGAGTGGCCCGCAGCCAGCGTGAGCGGCTGGCAGCCAAGCGTGAGCTGCCAATAGCCGCGGTGAGCGACATCCAGAGGCCAGCGACCGATCTGCCTCATCCGGGAAGAGCGCAATGACGATACCAACAGTGAAGCAACATCCTCCGCAACTAAACTGAAGAACAAAAAGACAGCAACTTGTCTGTTCCCCTTCCCCGATTCCTCAACGCTGTTCCCCTCCCCCAATTCCCCAATAAAATCTTTAAAAAAAAAAAAATTAAAAAAAAAATGTTCTCTGTATCTATGAGTTTCTGTTTTGTTTATTTATTTGTTTGTTTTTTAAATTCCACATATGAGTGAAATCATATGATATTGGTCTTTCTCAGCCTGACTTACTTCACTTAGCATAATACTCTTTAGTTCCATCCATGTCATTGCAAATGGCAAGATTTTGTTCTTTTTTATGGTCAAGTAATATTCTATTGTATATACATGTACCATCTCTTTATCCATTCATCTGTCTATTGTAAATAATGCTGCAACTGTGTCTATTGTAAATAATGCTGCAACTATCATCAGGATGCATATATCTTTTATGCATATATCAAATTAGAGTTTTGGGTAGCGTAATCTTGTTTATAGGTCCTTGCTTTTTATCACATTGAATATTTTGTGCCAATCCCTTCTGGCCTGCAGTTTCTGTTGAGAAATCAGCTGACGGTCTTATGGGAGCTCCCTTATAAGTTACTAGTTGCCTTTCTCTTGCTGCTTTTAGGATTCTCTTCATTGTTTTTAACCTTTACCATTAATTACAATGTGTCTAGGTGTTGGCCTGTTTGGGTTCATCCTGTTTGGGACTCTCTGTGCTTCCTGGGCGTTATGTCTACATCCTTCACCAGGTTAGGAAAATTTTCAGTCATTATTTCTTCAAGTAGGTTCTCAATTCCTTGCTTTCTTTCTTTTCCTTCTGGTACTTCTATGATGCGATATTGTTGCCACTTGATGTTGTCCCAGAGGCCCCTTAAACTATTCTCATTTTTTTGGATTCTTCTTTCTTCTTGCTGTTTTAATTGGCTGTTTCTGCTGTTTTCCATTCATCTAGTCTGCTAGTGATTCCTTGCAGTCTTTTTGTTGAAGTCCTCACTAAGTTCCTCAAGCATTGCTATAATCATTGTTTTGAACTCTGTCTCTAGTAGGTTGCTTGCTCCCATTTAGTTTAGTTTTTTCTGGATTTTTTTTCCTGTTCTTTCATTTGGGACGTATTTCATTGTTTTCTAATTTTGGTTGCCTCTCTGTGTTTGTTTCTATGTATTAGGTAGATCTGCTACATCTCCCAGTCTTGCCCTGGTGGCCTTATGTGGATCCCAATGGCACAGTGTCCCTGGTCACCTGAGCTGGGTGCTCCAGGAGTGTCTCTTGTATGGGTTGTATGGGTGCCCTCCCTTCTGTTATAGTTGAGCCTTGATTTCTCTTGGTATGTCAGTGGGTAGAATTGACCCTCAGGCTGATTGGCTGTGGGGTTTGACCATGTCCACAGCTTACAGACTGCTGTGCAGGGGGCTCACCCTGCCGAGTGGGATTCACCCCAGGGGGCTCTGATGCTTGTTGAGACTGCCCTTTGTGTGTTCAAGCCTACTGTTACTCTACCCAGTAACCTGTGAGTCATGGGGTTTTCTAGTCTGGCTGGTGGGAATAGGCACTATTCCTAACCCTGTTTGAACAGTAGATACTTTAATCTTTTTGGATGGTTCTTTCCATGACCTGGGTAGTTTTGTCACACATATGCACTAATATGTACTCAATAAATATTTAAAGGGCACACTCTGCAGATGTCTGGAGTTCTCTTTGTGTACCTACCTCCTCACTGGTGCTCTACTTCTGTGCTGACACTTTGGTCTCACTGGACCCTTATATTTGTCTCTTCAACTTAGGGAGTCTGCTAGGTTCTTCCTGACCTCCTCTCCCTGTGCAGAGGTCTGGACACTCTCTTAGGAGAGTACACTGAGGCACTCATAGGGATCACCTTAATTGTTTCCTGTCTCTCAGGGATCATTGTCTTTGTTGCTTGATGTCCAGTGTTCTAAAAACTTTTATTTCCTATATTTCATCTGCTCTTTGTTTTAGATGTAAGGGTATATTCAGTCTCTGTTACTCTATCTTGTATGCCCAATTTTAAATAATGAAAAATATAGACAATAATTAAGATAAGCATAAAATTGGCCATCACCTTATATTTTAGCAATATCTACTGTTAGCATATTTTAGTGATATTATCCATAAATCTTGCATATTGTGTAGTAAAACAGGTTTTTGGGGTCAGATAGACTTAGGACTAAACCTGCCAGTTATTTTTTGTGTTATCTTTTGTAAGTTACTAAAACTCTTTAACCTAAATTTTATCATCTGTAACATAGAGGTAATGGTATTTATCTCATAGATTGTTGCAAGGACTAAATAAAACTGTATCTGGAGAACATCTAATATAATGCCAGGCATGTAATGAGTCACTGAGAATGGACAATTAATGATTATGGTCAGGGGTTAGGGAGAAAATAAGACAGAAAGAAGTAGATTTGAGCATGAAGCTAGAATTTTGTGAGTTCTGGGGACAATGCCACAAAATGCTTTGGTACATTCTTGGTATGGCAGATTTGGGCATTAGATCCTTGATGCTTGCATTTGGTGGTGATTCAGAAAGTTTCATAATGCAATTGCATGAGAAATGCAGCTGGGATGGAGGAGCACAGGAAATTATATTGAAGATGTAGATGGGATAGGTATCAGTGAGGCATAATAATAACCATCATAGAAGAGGGGAATCGGAGCAATAGGGCTGGGGGGAGTGACATAAGGGTTCACCCATGCAACTCTAGGCAGACAAATAATAAACCCACCGGGACAGTCTTGAGCTCCAGTGGGCCAGTTCTTTGGTCCTGAATTGCTTGTTCTCTGGACAGGAGGGGAAAGTGAAATGGTTAATTTTTAGCATGAAAGGACTTAGCAGAAAGCAAATTTAGGCTCTTTTTTAAACTATAAGAACTCTAGGGTAACATGAATAATATGATCTAGCCATTTATTTTCCCTTGATGGATTTCTTTATATCATCAAATTACATCATTTGCTCTTGCTACTAGCTAGAGGTTTTAACTCCCTATCTTGGTTGGGCCAGATGTGGTATAGAAGGTGACTCAAGGTCAGTAATTTGGTCTCTGGTTCCTAAGTTTTCACTCTGTTGTCTTTCTTCAGAAGATAAAAGGGGCCCATGAGCACTTTAATCTGTTGAGTGAATTTCATTTATAACTTTAAAAGGGGATGTCTAAAGGCTTAAAAAAATTTCCCAAGGTGGGAGTTTTAATATTCAGAGATGCAGCCTGCTTTTGGAAGCTGAACTCTTTTGTTGCTGACAAAAATCAGAAAAGCTCTGGAGTTTGGGGGAAAGATTCTTGTTTTTTAAATTGCTTCTGAAATCACGGTGTTATTGTTAGAAAAATGTTCATTTTGTGGATAATGGGAACATAATTTCTATCCCTATGCCTGCCCTGCCCTGGGGGCTCAGTGTTTCATGCTGCTTGATACATCAGTTATGGGCTTTGTATATTGCCTTCTTGAACTGGGGTCAGACATTCCAAAATCTCTCTTTCAATTCAACACAGTCATCCTGTGGTGTGTTTTTAAAAGCTGCCTCTGTATCACCCAAACCTCCTTTTCTAAAGGGCAGAAATTAGACACATGGTGACCCCAGGCTTATGTCTTTAATATTGTCTTTAATATTTAATATGCCACCAGGACTAAGATTATGGAAAGAGTCTCCACTGAGGAAAAAATAGTGTCTCAACCTGAAACTTTTCTTCTGCACCTTCCATGGCATAATGCAGGGTTAGGTAAGCTTGGCACTACTGACATTTTGTGTAGGATAATTCTCTGTTGTGGGAAGCTGTCTTGCCCCTTGTAGGATGTTTAGCAGCATCCTTGGCCACCACACGCTACATGTCAGCTGCATCCCTTCTGACCACAAAAAAAAATGTCCTCAGGCATTGCTAAATGTCCACTGCATGGGGGCAAAATAACTGTCAATTGAAAACTACTGTCATCTAGTTAGAGGCCTGGGCTTTAGAATCAGGAAGACCTTGGGAAAATGTGACTGTCATTTATCAGCTGTGTGGCTTTGGGGTAGTTCATTGATCATTTATGCCTCAGTAGCTCCATCTGTACAATAGGGAAGTGATTGGCTACCTCACATGCTCATTCTAAGGTTTTAGAGAAACAATGCCTGTAATAGCTCAGTGCCTTTCTTGCCTCTCCTTCCTCCCTAGATTCCTAGTCTTACTTCCCCATCAGCTTCTGCCAGCCCTGGTCTTAGACTCCTCACAGTATTCTGATGTTCTTACTGAGATCTGTTGTCTTGATTGGCCTGATTCCTGACCTGTGACCTCATGACGACTCATATCGTATATTTATAGGTTTTGGTGATGAGAAGACCTGGGAAGCCTTATGGGGTCATTCTTTAGTTATCTGCACTACTATTTCAATCTCTTTTAGCCCACTGAATCCAAAGGAGCAAGCACATACATGAGAAATACCAGGGAGAATTTCATGTTCCCTAGGAAAGAAGTTTAGAACATCATGATTGCATCCGCTGGAGGGGATTATTGAGAGAAGATAGGACTTGCTTTTCTTGGAAATGGATTATAACTGAGTACATGGCTCCTGTTTAGAGTTGTTTAGATACAGTCCATCTTGGAACAGCAAGGAGAATTCAAGTTCTCTTCTATTATTACTAAGAGAAAATGTATCTAGAATGAGCTCTAAAAATTAGTAATCTGTTTGCACAGGGTGTTAAAAATAGGAAAATCCAAATTACAGTTTAGAGAAGAGGTCACAAATGGAAGGGTGGATTGCAAGATGAGAGGCTATTGAAAAGAAGACCCCAATTGTAGGCAAAGTAGGTAGGTTACTCCTAGTGGTATTTAATAAAAGTGGATACTTTCAGGATTCCATGGCAAATGTAGGTGAAATCCATGTGCAGGGAGTCATATCGGAGAATGGAGGGGAAGGGGACATTCTGATGGTGACCTGAAGGGCATGATTAGCTGCACACATGCCCTGGGTTGGAAAGTTTGTGTCACTACCATTTCTACCTCCAGGATTTGAGCAAAAACAAGATGAATGTTAATGTCATCCCTTTTCAATGTCCTATATAGGTGTAGGAATGGGAGCAGACAGAAAACTGGGGAAGAGTGTGGTGAGTGTACAAGGAAGGATGTTTATTTTTGATATCTGTGGTACAGAGAAGGCTTAGGTGACCTACCTCTTGCTTCCCTAATTCGATAGTGGAAAAGGAGATTAATCATTTCTTTGGTAATTAATAGGAGCACTGAACCTTTTGTTCACATGTATACAAATCATTAACAGAGCCAAGTACCAGCTGGAGGCAGGTGAGTTTCCAGTTCCTCCAGAGAATTCTTTGGTGATGAACATTTCTCACATTTTCAAGCTGCATTTTTTACTTAAAAAAGGTTTATAGGAAGTGAGTTTTAATATCCAGGTTAGAGACCTCTGGCTCTACCAGTGTCTTAGTAGAGTATCCCAAGTAGTCTACTCATTCTTCTGGATACTTTCAAATCCTTATCTGCCTGTTTCAGAATTCAGTTTTTATTTCCCTGGCCAGCCCAAGTCCTTCACATTTTCTCATATCAGATTTAATTCTGCAGTGACTGGATCACCCTTTGGGAACAGATGTGTCACGGATTCATACTTTGGACCCTCTTCACCTTTTCAAATGGCGCTGCCGGTCTTTAGGTGTGGAACCAAGCTGACTTCTCTACGGAATACTTGAGTGCTTTGGAAAATAACTGACCTTCAGTGGGCTGAAAAAAGTCCCATAAATGGAAGCCAGTCTTTGTAAAGGATCTCCCTTTCTGTCTTTGCTGTTTTCCATTCTACCTTTGTGTTGGTCAGCTTTGAGTATCCATTATGTGCTAAATTCAATAACCATTTAGTTTCAAAGAGTGAATACTCTTCAAGATTGGTTAAACTAAGACAGAGAAAGCTGGAAGAGTACCAAAAGAATACAAAACCAGGTCTCATAAATATCCGGAAGCAATTAGCCAAAAAGCCATTGGGAGCTTATTCTCCTGTTCCCTGATAAATACTCTAAATTCTCATTATACTGGATACTCTTATCCTAGGATGTACATAAGTATTTCCTGAGTCTGTGCCTCTGCTTGTGCTGTTTCTGCTAGTTGTAACACATTCTTTCTTTTACATTATTGTCTATTGAAATCCTTCCCATCCTTCAATTCATCTTTATCCATAAAACTCTTCTAAGATCCTTTTGTATGGTGTTTAATGTTATCTTCTCTGTTAGACGATAGTGATCTGGAGGTCATAAATCATATTTTAATTACCTTTGTGTCCTTCATCCGCTCTTAATAATCAATTAACTTATAGTAAGTGCTTAGACCATTTGATAAATGGATGAACAGTAGCCAATACTTATTGTAAGTTACTAAGTGAAGGTGACTGGGTTAGGTATGGGGTGGGGATAGCAAAAGAAGAATGAGACGTGGTCTTAAGCGTTATGGACTCCTCCTCTGTTTGTGTTGTTGCATATACCTACTGAGAAAACAAAAATATTTTTTGTCTTCAAATACGTTAGAAATAACATGCCAACTCTATATTGTTCCCTAAATGCATGCAGAGAAGGGGGAGGGGGTGGATTGTGAAACTTCGCAAGGTGGCTACTTTAAGAGGAACAATGCTCATTTATATGTAAGTTCTGGTCTATTTGTTGCATTTCCAGTGTGGCATGGCAAGACTTTAAAATATTTGCATGGTGCGGGATAGGGGTTAATTGTGGGCGGTATTTATATAAACAATGAATTTTCAGTATTTTAGACAAGAGCACTGAATACATTCAGAGAGGCAAAGCAGAGTAATAGAGTAGGGTGAGTGCAATGTCTGAAGCAGTTAGTGCTCAATAAATATTTGTTAGGAAGGAAGAAGGAAGAACAGAAACAATCCCGGGCAACAAACATGTGTCCGAATACACAGAAGATACTAAGAATGAGACCAAAATGGAGTCAACAAATGTGAACCAAAAGTAGAGACCAGTAAGGCCAATGAGATATCACTCTTCTAATTAATATTTTATTAACAATAATATAACAACTTAATGTGTTTTTTCCCTTGCACTAGGCACCTCACATATATTAACACATTTATTATTTAGAAGAGCACTTAATTATAGTTACCATTATAATTACTTTATAGATGAAGAAATTAAGGTTCAGAGGGAAAAGAAGTTTGCCAAAGCTCCCACAGCTAGCAAATGGCTAATGTGGTACCCTGACCTCTGTAGAATAGGGTTTCCACACTATCCCGGATGAGACTTTCCAGATAACACAGCGCCTGCCATGCCCAGGTCTCATCCCCTCAACTCATCCTTTTCAGTTCAGTTGAGCTGGACAGTTCCTGTTCCCACCCTCATCCCTCCTCAAGCATGTGTGCTATGGACTTTCTGCTTTTCTGCTTAAGGAGTTTTTCTAAAGCTTCTGAAGGACAGTCCGCACCTTACAGGCTCAGCCCAGAGATGCAAGTGAGCAGTCCTTCATCAGCAGGCACTGACAGCCACGTCTGCCCTTCAACTGGACAGTTCTGAGGTGCTTTCTACATGGATTCTCAGAGGTTCCCCAATGGCACTGAGCTCTTCTTGTCCCAGAAGTAAACAGCTCAATAACCCATTCCTCATCTTCCTTCCTTCTCCCTTTTGCTCCCAACCTTCTGCTCCTCCTGATATCATCTGCACTCAACTCCTTATCTCAGGCTCTGCTTTCAGAGCCCAAATCTAGACACCAGTTAATCAGCCCCAAGTGTTACATCAAGTTCAGACCCCTGTGGGTGTCTTAAAGGACCACCAAGTAGCGAAAGCTCTTAAGCCATCAATATCATCGCTTCAGAATTATACCTTGTATCATAGAGAAGGATGTGTTTTTTAAAAGTCCATGTTTGATGTTTTGGTAGTTAAAGTCATCTGGAGCTTTCTTATGTCTTCATCTATGTTCCTGTAATGGAAACGTGTAGGATTGATTTCAGGAACTGGTGCTTATTTAAGAAAAAAAAGCTAAGAGGAAATAAAGGCAGCTATTGGGCTGCAACTTGAAGAGACTGATTTCAATGGCTGAGTGGGTCGTAACCGTCAGTGGACACCAGGGGGCAGCCTCACCCCGGGCGCTCAGGGAAGACCGCCTCTGATGGCCGCTGCTTCCTCCTGTGCACAGTAAGGAAAACCCAGCAGCTGTGTGGAAGCGGATTGATTTTTCTTCTTCTTCTTTATGAAGTACTTGAGTGAGGGACCAGGGCTCAATCTGCAGCACATCACAGAAAGCGTGCGTCTCTCCGTCTCACCTCTGAGGGCCGGCCTTTTGATTGTGGAAGACGCACCAACTCCAAACAGGCTGAGTCCAAGGACGCTGCAGGTTGCCTCCTCTTCCTTTGTGGTTTTCAAGGGCTGTCACAGAACTGCTGTGTGCGCGAGGAAAACGCACAGCTTTCCTCCTGGGAAGGAGCCGAGTGGACTGCTCTTTTGGGAAAATTCTCCCTTCTGCTTGGCTGACCTCATCCAGCCCTGTGACGTTAACTGGTATCCCTAAGGAAGGTAACTCCTAATTTGATGCCTCAATCCCAAACACCTTTCCAGAATCCCAGATTTGTATATTTCAATATCCAGTTATCTATCTGATATCTCACATGGCATCTCAAGTCTGGCCAAAAAACCTCTTTCTCACCCCCCACTTTTCTTTCCCATGGCCTATGTTTCTCATTCCAGTACCAGCCATCGCTGCTTATCCAATTGCTTGAGTCCCAAATCCAATGATGCTTTTCTCACCTTCTCCCACATTCAGTCAGTTCGTATGCAAGTTCTGAGGATCCTACATCTGTCTCCACTAACACCTCCTCGCTCTCTCTTGTCTGGTCTCTTGCTGCAATCTTCTTACTGGACTCTGCACCTCCACCCTGCCCTTTTCATGCTGCCTCTACACTTATGCCAAGGTGATTTTTTAAGGGAATTCAGGTCATTCCTCTGCTTAAAACCTTCTATTCTGAAGGTTTTAAGTGGATTCTATTGCACTTTTAATAAAATTCATACACCATCATGGACTTGTAAAGCCTTATGTTATCTGCCCACGGCCTGCTGCTACTTCTACCTCATCTCAAGCCACTCCTCCTCACTCTCTTGGTTCTAAACACCTTGGTCTTGCTGTTGTTCTTAAGCAGCCTTAGACATTTGACCCAATTATTTTCTCCTGCTTTTATACTCTCATCTATGGTCTTTACATGGATAGCCCTTTGCGTCATTCATGTCTCAGCTGGAATGTCATCTTTCAGGGAAAGCTTCTCTGGTCATTTCAATCATAATGGTCACCCAGACACTCTCATGTCCCTCTATTTTAATTCCCTGTAAACGTTGATACCAGATGTATTTTTCTTGCTTATTTATTTGTTGGTTTGTTGTCCCTCTTCCTCCACAAGAATCCCAGCTCCATGAGGGGTAGAATCATCTCTGCTTTGGACACTCAACCACAGCTTGGTGACTAAACAAGGCCTAACACATGAAAGATGCTCATTGAATGTTTGTTGAATAAATAAATGATTAAATGGGTGGAAATACGCTGTCTGTAACTGCCAAGGGTGGGCCGTAGGATTCTCTACTATTACTTTTCTGTATGATTGGGGTGAGTTATGTCTTCTCTCTGAAATTAGTTTCCTTTTTTAGGTTGATACCATTCTGTGATATGTTTATTCTATTCCATCAGTGTGCTTCTCACTTAGGAGTACCTGAAGAATTTTTTGAGATCGTGAGAGTGGAAAAATTCCCTTGCTGTCTAAAAGTTCTGAACACTCTTGACACTAGTTGGAGACACTAAGACTTAATGGTTCCTATTTATGCACTTTTGTGTAAAGAATCAAAACTTGAAGTTGCCTGAGTTTTCAGTCTCCTCTGAAACTGATTCATGTATGAGACAGACCCAGCTTACCCTTTCAAGATGGTGGTTTCCTGGGTGGGTTAACTGGAGGTCAGGCCGCCTTTTCTGTAAGCCTTTGGCCAGTGGCACCTGGTTTGAAATTCTGGATCTGCTATTTCAGGAACAATTTAAGCACGCATATCTATTCTATCTTTTTTTGAAAAATTTTTTTTATGTCCATTCTATCTGATTGTGCTTTAGGTTTTGCCTGAATGAGGCAACAATTATGGACCCAGACGCTTTAGGATGCTAAAGTGCTATTCATAACTAGGCAGGAAAGGTCACCGAATAAATACTTTGACATCTGCTCTAAGGGAGATTAGTGGAAGCCTTGACTTTGTGGTCTCCCGGATCCCAGGCTGTGGGAGCATTTTTATTCCCTTTCAATTCCTTTGTTGCTCTGGGATTCCGATGAGCTACTAAGCTTTAATTTCTTGAAAAGCTGTTTCATCAACCCTGTTGACTGTATGCTAAGCTTCCCTCCTCCCCGTCTCCTACATTTGGGTCAGCCTGTACCAAAGGAGAAGGTTACCGGGCTGTTAAACCTTTGACTTGGTGTCTTTTGAAGAGTGCATTTTGCATTTTGTTATGTCAGGATTGTAATTAGATCCGTTAATTAAGAGAAGAATGAACTTTTCCCAAACTCTGTACCTCTTTGAATTTTTGATAAGTTTGCTTAGGTTGCTGCTAACCTTTCTAAGGGGTATGCCATTGCTCATTAATTGGCAAATTTTAATGAGGAGAGTGGATGAATGTGCTGGCCTTGACAATAAATAAAGCTGGCTACCACCCCAGGCCTTACTACCCTCAGCTGCTTCAAAGTGTGTGGCATTTCTTGACTAGTGACCATGAAACTTGGGACTCCCAGCTAACATTCTACCTTATGTCTGAGCTGGGACCTTCTTACCCAGGCACTATCCTGAATGATTTGTCATCCACGGTCTCATTTCTTTTTCATAATAATCTCATTATACTTGTTTTAGAGAGGGGCAAACTGAGGCATAGAGGGTCTAGTAACTTGCATAGGATACATAACTAGTTAATAATAATGATGATGATGATAATGATAATAATAGCCGCTATTTAATTGAGTTCTAATTATATGCTAGATACTCTCCTACGCTCTTTACATGTGTTGTAGCAGTTGATGCTCAGAATAGTCCTATAAGAGACAGTTTTTGTTCCCATTTTGTCCAAAGTCATGTAGGTTACAAATAGTAGAAGGAGGATTTAAACAGAGGCAGCGGGTGCTGAAAACAGGATTCTCTCCATACCAAGTGGATGGCAGGCCAGAATTCCAGCTAAGGTCTGCTCCATTTTAAAGGCTCTCTGCCAGGGCTGGCCGAGTGGCTCAATTGGTTAAGAGCTCACTCAACAGTGCGATCTGAGCTCTGAGCAACGGCGGTTCGATGCCAGCCCGAACTGAGTTGCCGTTGAGCTGCCAACAGGTGGCAGGATGGCTCAGCTAAAAAAAAAAAAAGAAAAAAAAAATTGATTTGGAGTTAAAGGCTCTCTGCCCTCTTCTTCATCCATTTGCCTCCTTGATTTAGATGCACTAAGGGTATGTGTGTGTGTTTCTGTTCTTGAACTCAGAGAGTTTTAACTCACTAGGCATAATTAATTCTTCCGGAGTTATAACAACATCTAGAATACTCATTCCAGGCATTACAGAGAAGAATAAAATTCAGACACACACACACACACACACACACCAAAGATTTATTTTATTTTCTCCTTTTCAAATATGAGTCTCCACGGCCCCTCAAAAAACCTTGTGAGCTCTTTTGGCCTTAGTGTCATCTTCTTGGATACCTCTGCACCATGAGAGCCAAGGGGAAGAAGAAGTGAATGCGCAGGCTGAAGTGCAAAAAAAGAAAGATGAGGCAGAGGTCCAAGTAAACCACTAGCTTGTGCACTCGTGGAAGCCACAGTAGCAGAAATGAGGAAAGCCAGAGGCCAGTGATACTGGAACAAATTGTTGGACTGCATACCTAATGTCTAGGACTTCTTAATGGATCTAGATTCTAGAACATACATCGCCATCTGTTCCCCACGACCACCTTTTGAGAGACCCACCTGTGCTCGTACAAAATCGTCCTTTGCTCTGGACCTGTGACATTCTGGACAAGTTCTGTTCTCAGTTGTGGCTGAATTAACATGTACAATAAATCATCTGCTGTCTTACCTGAAAAAAAAAAAAGACAAAACCTAGTGAGCTGTGATACTTCAGAGAATAATTAGAGGTAAATATTTAGCAGATAGAATGGAGTGATAAAAAAATTTACTTGGTGACCGAAGTCTGAGATGTACGTTTTGGCTTTATAGCTGTCCTCACTATGACGCCTTGGATTATAGAGGATGAGAGGGTGTTGTCTGCTTGGGAATGTTGGTGGGAAAACAGAAGAAGCCTGGGGGCAGTCATAAGTAACTCTTCAGTGCTCCTTGTAAAGGTCCTCCAAAGCACTAGAACTGGTAGCCATGGTAAAATATAAGGCTAACATCACTTTGCCCCTCTCTTACATACTTAAACTCCTTCTAATAATCTACAACTACAATAACTCTAAAAAACAATTACTGAATACTCAACAGTTTAAAATACACACGAGCATTCACAGTTACGACAAGCATTCCCCATTTTTGGCTAAAGATAACCTCTGTAGCAAAATGTCACTATTATTAGAATTTCTGTCTCTGAACCTTGCCCTAAGTGACTTCTTAGAAATATCTTCAAACTGTTGGTGAAGATAATTTGACACCACTCGGTAGCTGGTTCATTTGGGGGAAATACTGTTTACATTCCATCCTGCTTTATAGAAGAGAGACATTGAAGTCAGAAAATGTGGGTGTCTTTTTCAGGGTACTACTTAGCAAGTACTTTGTTATGAATCTCAAAATAAACCTATGTTTTTGATTATATGCCCTATGGTTTGTTAGTATGTTTCATCATTTGAAAGCCTGTTTCATTCATAGAACTATGGACATGGACTATAATATCTGGATGGGGATCCATGTCACATATCCAGAGGGGGAAAAGTCACACTTTAAGTGATTGTCAGAGACAGATCTGGAACTCAGGTGCCTCAGTCTGAGTCTGAGAAAATAGGATTTCTGATTAAAAATATCTCCCGTGCTCATGGAAAAAGTTATAAATTGGGATTGCAGGAAGCAGTGAAATAAAAACTCTTCTATCAGGCATGGCCTTGCTCTTTTTTAAGCATTGGTTATTAAAGTGAGAAAAGAGTGCTGAGATCGTCAAGGGGAGATCTGAGGATGTGTTGCGGTGAGGGCAGTATCTGTGTGGAGCCTGGGAAAATGGGTTAGAGTTTTGTTTCTAGATCTGTGTTTCCTGCCCTATCAAAGACTTTTTTATCCTCTTGCTAAAATGTGAACAGAAAGAGGATAACAACAATAACAACAACAACAACAAAAGGAAAAGAAAAAAGAAAAAGAAGGCAACACATCCTCAGGAGTCCAGGGTGGTAAGAGCTTCATGGTGTCTGCTTTCTTCTGAGCTCCTGCTGCAGGGTGAAGAAAGAAGAGCATTTAATTTTTTGTAAAGCCATAAATGTGTTAGAATCACAATAAAAACAAATTCCAGAAAATCTGTGACTATTTCATTCCAATTCTGGATACTGAATAAACCAGCAAATTGGTAATATTAATTTTTAAAAATTTCCTTATAATAAACTTAGGAAACAAAAGGAACAAACTATTGATACATACAACAACATGGATGAATCTCAAAAATCATTTATGTTGAATTACATAAGCCAGACCAAAAAAAAAAAAAAGAACAGTACATGCTATATGATATCATTTCTAGAAGATTCTAGAAAATACAAATAAGTCTATAGTAACAAAAAGCAGCTTTCAGCTTTTGTCTTAGAGGAGCTGAGGTACAACTTCCTTTGGTCTTCTGGCATCCTGGTTCATTTGACACCAGCTGCCTCCAACATATCATTCAAGTTCAACTCCAACAAGATCAAAGTTGTATACCTGAGGTGTCTCAGCAGGGAAGTCAGTGCCACGTCTGCCCTGGCCACCAAGATCTGTCCCCTGAGTCTATCTCCAAAATGTTTGGTGGTGACATCACCAAAGCAACTGGTGACTGGAAGGGTCTAAGGATTATAGTGGACATGACTCTTCAGAACAGACTGGCCCACACTGCTGCTTCTGCTTCTTCCCCAATTATTACAGTCCTCCTAAAGGAGCCACCCAGAGACAGAAAGAAGCAGAAAAGCCTTAAACACAGTGGAACTATCACTGTTGATGAGATTGTCAGCATTGCCTGACAGATGTGGTACTCATCTTTAGCCAGAGAACTCTGGAGCCATTCAAGAAATTCTGGGAACTGCCCAGTCTGTGGGCTGCAATGTCGATGGCTGCCATCATCATGACATCATAGATGACATCAACACTGGTGCAGTCGAATGCCCAGCTATTTAAGAAACACAAAGGGAAATATTTTAATAAAGGATCATTTGAATACTAGTTAAAAAAATCCCCCAAACCAAACACCTCTCCCCTACACCTTAAAACAAAAGCAAACAAAAAAACAGATTAGTGGTTGGGTAGGGACAGAATTGGAGAGTGGATTACACATAGGAAACGTTTGGATATTATAGAAATGTTTATTATGTTGATTGTGATGATGGTTTAGTGAGTGTATGCATATGTCAACATTGGTCAAGTTGTGCTCCTTAAATATGTGTGTTTATTTGATCAATTATACCTCAATAATGCTATAAAAATTAGTTCATTAATTGAGGAGCTTTACAATGTAGCTACCCCAAACATCTTCTAAATCAGAACCAAGTATTAATTTTCCTCATCACATTTAAGTTAGAAAGAACCTCCTTTTTTTCTTAAAAGACCATTAAATTTTATCAGTCTGCTTTTTCTAGTGTGGTCAGTTGTCCTTAGATACAGAAGAAGCACAATGAACACATTCTACGGTCTCATGTCCACTTGCTGTTTTTTTTTGAAATTGGCATCTTATCTTTCACATCTGCAGTTAGCTGAAGCTGGCAACTTCAAGAATAAATCCCGCACTGAAATGGTGCCACTTACCCCTGCGTCACCTGCAGGCAGCAGCTAGAATCCAGAGCTTTCCCGCAGGGCAGAAACTTCATTTGACATTGTCAGAAATACGTGCACCCTGAAGTCAGGTGCAGTCTACACCTGTTCTGAAGGAGGGACAATCTCTGAAAACTAGGATTTGACCATCTTATAAGAAACAAGTCTCATTTTCTACTTCTCAAAATGAGCCTAATATCCAGCTGAAAGGAGTGCCAGATCACGATCTAGCTGGATGACGTTGGAAATGCCACCTGATTTCTTGGGCCTCAGTTTTTAAACCTAAAATATTGGTTTATAAGGTTAGATAATTTTTAATAGTGTTTCCTATAATGAGCTTCTTCTAGAATTGGTTGTTAGAAGCCATTTTGTGGCTCACCCTTAACCTACCAAATGCAGCTGTATTTTTGTTCCAAATGTTAAATATTTAATCAACTCTAAGGTGAAACCCAAATGTAATTCATTAAGCAGCTTGGTGTTGAGTCAAATGTAATGGACATGAAAAATGCCTTTTAATTAGTGTCCATTGGCTTCATCGGTTCAAGAATTCTGGCTGATGGAATGAATAGCAAAACTATTCTTTCTGTTCGAACAAACTGAATGTGTGTGAGTAAAAATAAAATAAAATAAAAGCCAGGAGACTTTCCAATTGCTTTTTGCTAATTGTGATCTATTGATTTTCTATGCTACATTAATGTCTATAGGGTTCTCCTTTGGCTAATCCAAAAGATGAATGAATTTAATGAAAATTTTTATTTCACAGTGTGCAACCATAAAGGTTGGAGAAAAGCACATGTGCCTGTGAGTGTGTCATGCGCACACAGAGGCACACACGGAATGTGGAGAAAATGATGCACAGATGCAGTTTTTATATGGGGGCTGGTGGAGACCGCCACCAAAGTGTCTTGTGTATATGGTCTTATTTTATTTTTGTCCCTTGTCCCTTGAACAATTTAATCTCTTGTAAAACAACAATACTATATATTATTACATGTAGTTATTTAGTTATTATTAAATCTGTGTTTTAAATAATAAGGATTTGGTTTTCCTGTTTTTCTATTAGTTAGAATTAGGAAAAAAACTTAACAGGTTAGCTATGAATTAAATGTATGTTCACATGGAAGTTCCAAAGCTCAAATCAGCAAAAGGAAGAAGGGAGGGAAGGAATCAAGTATTATCAAAGCATGTTCCGTGTACAGGTGCATCACTGGCGATTTCTATCTGTAATAACCAATTTCCAGCAGTTCAGAGGACAGCACTGCCTTTATACTGACATCCTAAAATTCAGTGACCTGGGGCTTAATTAAGTGGAAGTTCAGCATTCCATGGAATGTGGCTGCCTTCTGATGGTGACTGCTGCACTGGTTTCAAGCTTTGAGTCCTCACAGGAGGGCACACTTCTTTACCTTTTACTACCTTACTCCCAGGAGGACAGGCCCTCCTCTCTAATTTACTAGAGCAGGGCGCAAACTCCAACCCATGGTTCAAATCTGGCCTGCACCTCTTTTTGTATGGACTGTGAGCTAAGAATGGATTTTACATTTTAAATAGTTGAGGGCCAGCCGAGTGGCTCAGTTGGTTAAGAGCTAGCTCAAGAGTGCGAGCTGAGCTCTGAGCAATGGCAGTTCGATGCCAGCCCGAGCTGAGTTGCCGTTGAGCTGCCAACAGGGCAGGTTGGCTCAGCTAAAAAAAAAAAAAAAAAAAAAAAGTCGAAAAATAATCAAAAGAAGAATAATATTTTCTTTTCAAAACCACTAATTCAAAAAGATGTATGCAACCCAATCAATGTTTGTTGCAGCATTATTTACAATAGCCAAGATATGGAAGCAAGCTAGGTGTCCATTGATAGATGAATGGATAAAGAAGATGTGATATTCATGTGTATGTATATGTATATATATATACACATATATGATATATATATATATATATATATATATATATATATATATATATATACATAGACACACAATGGAATGTTACTCAGCAATAAAGAAGAATGAAACCTTGCCATTTGTGACAACATGGATGGAATTAGAGGGTATTATGCTAAATGAAATATGTCAAGCAGAGAAAGACAAATACCATGTGGTTTCACCTATATGTGGAACCTAAAAACAAAATAAAACAAACACAACAAAACACAAATCAACTCAAAGAAGCAGAGATCATAGGGATGGTTACCAGAAGTGGGGGTGGGGTGGGGAGGATGGGTGAAAAAGGAAAGGGGAGTACAGTTAGTAATGTGATTAGTTTGCATGCTGACAGATGATGACTAGAATTATTGGGGTGTAAGGTATAAAAATGTCAAATCACTGTATTGTACACCTGGAACTAATATGACCAATATAAGATTGTATACCAACTCTACTTAAATAAAAAATATGTTAAAAATATTTTATGACATATGAAAATTATATTAATTTAGAATTTCAGGGTACATAAATAAAGTTTTATTGGACCGCAGTTATGCTTCTTTGTTTATGCATTTATGGCTGTTCTTTAAAAAATTGTTCTTCATGGCTCTTTTATTTATTTATTTATTTATTTCAATATTATTTTATATTAATTTCAGGTGTACAGCATGGTGGTTAGACATTTATATAATTTAGGAAGTGAACCCCTAGCTAGCCTAGTACTCACTCACCTGGCACTATACATAGTTGTTTCTATATTATTGATTATATTCCCTATGCTTTACTTTACATCACATTGACTATTTTTAAAGATTTTTAAAATTTTAAATCTTTTATTGTGAAATAAACTTTAAAAAAAAATTAGTTTCAGGTGTACAACACAATGCAATAGTTATACTTTTTACCCCTCAAAGTGACAACCCCTCTCCCCCAGTTCGCCACCCTACTCCTCCCCCCCGCCATATCGTACATATCTATTACAATTCCTTTGACTCCCTTCCATAATATACTCCACATCCCGTGACTATCTATATATTCAGTTACAGTTGGCATACAATATTATACAACATCAGCTTCAGATGTACAGTGCAGTGATCATGCCTCTACTCCATCCATGAAGTGGTCTCCCTAACAAGACATGTGACCATCTGACACGCCACAAAATTTTTACAACATTATTATATTCCCCGAACTGTGTTTCATATCCCTGTGGCAATATTGTAGTTGTCTATTTATGCTGTTTACATTGACTATTTTTTTAAAAAAAGATTGTATTGGAGAATTGGGGGAGGGAACAGCATTGGGGAATTGGAGATGGGGAACAGACAAGTTGCTGTCCTTTTGTTCTTCAGTCTAGTTGTGGAGGACATCACTTCACTGGCCCATGTTGGTATTGTGATCATTGCACTCTTCCTGGCTGAGGCAGATAGGTCACCTGCCATTGGGCAGTGGCTCACGGTAGCTCATGCTGGCTGCTGGCCACTCACGGTAGCTTATGGCAGCCCACTGCAGCCCCGCTGCAGCCTACGCCATCGCCAGCGACTCACGGCAGCCCAGCTCCAGGTCGAGCTGTTGCTCACCATCTTAGCTGTAGAGGGCGCAGCGCCATTGGCCCATGTGTGATCTGAACTGGCAGCCCTGCTGCTCAGAGCTCTCCCTCCAAAGCCAACTCTTAACCAATGAGCCACTGGGCTGGCCCCCGCATTGACTATTTTGTAACTACCAATTTGTACTTCTTATTTCCTTCCCCTTTTTCACCCTGCCCCCAAACCCCTCCCATCTATCACTTCAATAGATCTAGTACCTATCTGACACCATACAAAGTTATTACAGTATTATGGACTGTATTCCTTATGCTATACCCTACATCCGCATGACTACTTTGTAACAATGAATTTATACTTCTTAATCCCTTTCCATTTTTTACTCACCTCCAACCCCCTTCCATCTGATAACCATCAAAATGTTCTCTGTATCTATGAATTTGTTTCTGTTTCATTTGTTCTTTAGATTCAACTTATAAGTGAAATCGTATGACATTTGTCTTTTGTTGCCTGACTTACTACTCTCAGCACAGTATCCTCTAGGTCCATCCATGTTGTTGCAGGTGGCAAGTTTATTCTTTTTAATGGCTGAGTAATATTCCATTGTATATATGGACCTCCTCTTTATCCATTCATCCACTCAAGGACACCCAGGTTGCCTTCATATTTGGCTATTGTAAATAATGCTGCAATGAAAGTATGGATGAACATGTCCCCTCAAAGTACTGTTTTGGTAAATCCCCAGAAGTGGGACTACCAGGTCCTTCTTAATCTCTTATTAAAACTTTATTTTAAAGTCTGTTTTGTCTGGGATAAGTATTGCTCCACACTATCTTCTGATTGGAGCATTAATTCCATTTACACTTAAAGTAACTGTTGATAGATACATACTTGTAGTTATTGCCATTTTATTATTCAGATTTTTTCTTCTTCTTTTCATTTTTTTTTTTGTCTTAAAGAAATCCCTTTAACATTTCTTGTAATACTGGTTTGGTAGTGATGAACTCCTTTAGCTTCTTCTTGTCTGGGAAGCTCTTTTTTTTTAAAGATTTTATTGGGGGAATTGGGGGAGGGGAACAGTGTTGGGGAATTGGGGGAGGGGACCAGCCAAGTTGTTCTTCAATCTTTGTTATGGAGGGCACCAGTCACCATCTGGCTTCCCGTCAGCAGCTTGTGGCCTCTAAGCTCAAGGTGCTGTGTTCAATCTTAGTTGTGGGTGGGTGTATCCACCATTCCATGTGGGAGTCGAACCAGCAGCCTTGTTGTTAAGAGTGCACGCTCTATTCTCTGAGCCATCTGGCAGCATCTCAACTCAAGGTGCTGAGTTCAGTCTTAGTTGCAAGTGGGCGTAGCCCACCATTGAACAGGCAATCTTATTACACCAGCTTACCTATCCTGCCAACAGGCGCAGCAACAGCTCAGCTAGGGCGCAGTGGGAATGGCCCATGTAGGAATCAAACTGGTGGCCATGTTGCTCAGAGCATGTGCTCTAAGCCAGCTCTTAACCAACTCTTAACGAACTGAATCACTTAGCTGGCCCCCGGGAAGCTCTTTATCTGCACTTCAGCTCAAAATGATAGTTTTGCTGGGTTGAATAGTCTTTGTTGTAGGTCCTTGATTTTCATCACTTTGAATACTTTGTGTCAATCTCTTTTGGCCTGCAAAACTTCTGTTGAGAAATCAGCTGACAGTCTTATGTATTTATTTATTTATTTATTTTTATTTTTTAATTTATTTATTTTTAATTAGTTTCAGGTGTACAACACAGTGCAATAGTTATACATTTTACCCCTCAAAGTGACAACCCCCCACCCCCAATTCGCTACCCCACTCCCCCACCCCATCTCATATATATCTATTACTCTTCCTCTGACTCTCTTCCACAGTATAATCCACATCCCATGACTATCTATATATATTCAATTACAGTAGGTATACAACCTCTGCTTTAGTTATACAGTGCAGTGATCAAACCTCTACTCCATCCATGAAATGGTCTCCCTAACAAGACCTATGACCATCTGACATTCCACAGAATATTTACAACATTTTTTTTTTTTTTTGAGGGCAGTGTCATTGGCCCTCATATGTGGGACCGAACCGGGGCCGCTGGCTTCCCAAGCCAGCGCTTAACCACCGTGCCACTCGGCCGGCCCAGAATATTTACAACATTATTAATTATATCCCCCAAACTGTTTTTCATATCCCAGTGGCAATATTGTAGTTGCCTATTTTTGCTGTCTAATCCCTTCCCCTTCTCCCTCATCCCCATCCACCTCCCAATTATCAACCCTGATGTTTCCTCTATATCTATGAGACATTTTCTGTTTACTTTGCTCATTCATACAGTTTTTCAGATTCCACATATGAGTGAGATCATATGGTATTTGTCTTTCTCTGACTGACTTATTTCACTTAACTTAATAGTCTCTAGGTCCATCCATATCATTGCAAATGGTACGATTTCATTCTTCTTTATAGCGGAGTAATACTCCATTGTATAAATATACCACAGTTTCTTAATCCAGTCATCTACTGATGGGCATTTTGGTTGTTTCCAAGTCTTAGCTATTGTAAATTGTGCTGCTGTGAACATAGGGATGCATAACTTTTTTTGAATAAGTGTCTTGGTTTTTTCTCTCTTTGTCTTTAACCTTTGGCATTTTAATTATGATGTGTCTTGGTGTAGGCCTGTTTGGGTTCATCTTGTTTGTGACTCTGTGCTTCCTGGTCTTATATATCTATTTCTTTCACCAGATTAGGAAAGTTTTCAGTCATTATTTCTTCAAGTAGGTTTTCAATTCTTTGCTCTCTCTCTTCTTCAGTATCCCTATGATGAAAATGTTGGTATGCTTGATGTTGTCCCAGAGGCCCCTTAAACAATCCTCATTTTTTTTTGATTCTTTTTTCTTTTTGCTGTTTTGATTGGGTATTTTCTGCTAAATTGCTGATTTTATCCTCTGCTTCATCTAACCTATTGTTGATTCCCTCCAATCTATTCTTCATTTCAGTTATTGTGGGTTTTTCTATTTTTTTTATTTATGACTGGTTCTTTTTTTATGTTTTCTATCTCCATTTCTGTTTCCTATTTCTTTTCTTTTTTTTTTTTTTTTTAAAGATTTTATTGGGGCATAGGGGAAGGGGAACAGACAAGTTGCTGTCCTTTTGTTCTTTAGTCTAGTTGTGGAGGATGTCACTTCACTGGCCCATGTTGGTATTATCATGCGCTCTTCCCGGTGAGGCAGATCAGTTGCTGGCCATTGGACGTTCGCTCGCTGCGGCTCTTGGCAGCTCACACCACCTGCCGGCTGCTCATGCTGGCTGCCGGCCACTCACTTTAGCTTATGGCAATCCCCTGCAGCAGAGGCTGCAACTATGCCGACACTAGCGATTCACAGCAGCCCAGCTCCAGGTGGAGCTGTTTTTCACCATCTTAGCTGTAGAGGGCAGTGTCACTGGCCCTCATATATGGGATCTGAACTGGGGACCTGCTGCTCAAAGCTGGCGCCCCAAGCCAGCTCCTAACCAATGTGCCACTTGGCTGGCCTTCCTATTTATTTGTTGAAGTTCTCCCTGAGATTGATCATCCTTATAATCAGTTTTTGGAGCTCTGCATCTGGTAGATTGCTTGTCTCCATTTTGTTTAGTTCTCTTTCTAGAGCTTCGTTCTGTTCTTTTATTTGGGATGTGTTTCTTTGTCTCCTCATTTTGACTGCCTCCTTGTGTTTGTTTCTTGTATTAGCTAGGGCTGCTATGTCTTTTAGCCTTAGTAGAGTGACTTTGTGTAGTAGGTATCCTGTGTGACCTCGTGGTGTAGCCTCCCTGGTCACCAGAGGTGGGTGCTCCCTGTGTGTCCCTTGTGTGGGATGTGTGTGTCCTCCTGTTGTAGTTGAGCCTTGGTTGCTGTTTGCATGTTAATGGCAGCGATTGACCCTCAGGCTGATTTGTTGTGATGACCAGCCATGACTACAGTGAAAAAATTGTGGTGCAAGGGCTGCCCCTACAGAGCAGGGTTTACTTTAGCTGGGCTCTCATGTCATCCTTGGAGGTGGCCAAGTGGTGCTCTGGCTTAGTCTGAAGCTGGCTAGCAGGTGTGTCAGCCCTGGGTCTCTTGGGAGGGGACCCTCTGCAGGCCAAGTTTAGCTGCAGCCTGTGTGCTACCGGGGGTCACCTGGTATGAACTACAAAGCAATTTGCAGTGAGCGTGGAGGTACCTTGGAAGGCTGTGAACCGAGGCTGGCTATCAATAGTTCTGGGTTTTGGGCTGTTCAGCCAGAGGTATGGGTCATGCCAAATGCTGCTTGTTTGGTTTTTGAGAGATTTTAGGAAAGTCTGCATCATGAGCCAAGGTAGGGCGCTTATACAGAAAAACGACTAGAATTGGCTTGGGTGTACCTGAAAGTTGGGTGGGGTGGGGTCTCAGGGAATAACTACAGCGGGCAGGTAAAAGATGATAGCCAGTTTGATGTTGACTCAGATATGGCGTCTTCCTGCATCTGCATGCAGGGAAGAGTAGGGCTCAACAAAGAATCAATGGCTTCTACCAGCTTCTCCCTCCAGGAGAAAGCTGCCCCTCCAGCCCTCACTCTGAAGTCAGACAATTTGGCTCCCTGTAAGTTCCTGGTGCTTTTTGAGCTGCTGCCCCCGCGCTCGAGCTCAGCATGAGTCCATGTGTGGGCCCTTTAAGAGGAGTGTCTAGGACTGCAGCCTTCCTCCATCTCACTCAGCCACAATCTCCGCTGATTTTACAGATAGAAGTTATGGGGACTTCTCTCCCTGGCACTGGAGCTCAGCTGGGGAGCCTGGTGTGAGGCTGGGACACCTCGCTTCTCCTCGGAGTATTTCTGCAGCGGAAAATATTTCTCCTGATTTTTAATGGTTAAATGCAGGTGTGCGACCAGCCTGTTTCTGTGTCTCTGCCCCTCCTACTAGTTTCAAGTTTTAAAGTGGCTTCTTCTGTACAAGAAAGTCTGTAGTTATAGGACTTTGGTTTAGCTAGATTTCAGGTGATTCTTTCTTTCTTTCTTTTAGCTGAATCACCCTGCCACGTGTTGGCAGCTCAGCGGCAGCTCAGCTCGGGCTGGGCATCGAACTGCTGTTACTCAGAGCTCAGCTCGCACTCCTTTTTTTTTTTTTTTTTAAGCTGAGCCATCCTGCCACCTGTTGGCAGCTCAACGGCAACTCAGCTCGGGCTGGCATCGAACCGTCGTTGCTCAGAGCTCAGCTCGCACTCTTGAGCGAGCTCTTAACCAACTGAGCCACTCGGCCGGCCCTACTTCAGGTGATTCTTGATGGTCAATCTGTAGTTTAGTTGTAATTGATGTGGTCCTGAGAGGAGGTGAGCACAGGATTTACTTACTCTGCCATCTTGACCGGAAAAAAAAATCCCGATTTTATGGCTGCTTTTGTGTTACAATGTCAGAGTTAAGTGATTGTGACAGAGACAGCATGGCCCACAAAGCCTAAAATATTTATTCTCTGGCCCTTTATAGAAAATGTTTGCAGACCTTTGTCCTAGATTATAGAAGAATTTTACTGAAGGTTAATAATATGGAAAGAGAGGTACAACAGGCAGTGATTTACAGCTATGGCACAACCTCAGGTTTTCCTTTCGGATTGGCTTTCTGCTTTTTTCTGGAACTGTGTCAATGTGGCCAATCAGCAGATGAACTGACTTGCGTCATTATATTGAAGGAAAGAGACAGTTTTCTGTCTCTCATGGGGCTCTCCTGAGCTCTTTTAAAAATTGCTCCAAAAGGATCTCTATCCTGGATGACTGACATTCAAAATATCATTTCACTTTAGAAAAACTCTGCTCTTAAGCTATGGGGGTGTGGTCTGGACCTGGGATCCTTCCAAGACAATTACATAATAAACTCATCAGCATAGTTCCCAAAGTCTAGCTTATTCAATCTTGTGCACTCAGATTAGACTGAGTGCATTTGGGCACATTTTTTCTCAGTTTCTCTAAAGAGATCAACAATCTTGGGATTAGTTACACTCAGGGTCGAATTTAATCAGTATGTTTGTCTGAATAATATTGTTTACCTCAGTGAGTATTTATAACAGCACGATAGTGTTAAATAACTTGTCCAGTGTCATATAGGGCACAAGTACTAGAGCTGGGATGTGAACCTAATTCTTTCAACTCCAAATTTTCTCTTTTCCTAATTCTGCCTTAAAAGACACCCCCAAAACAGCAAAAAACAAACAACTCCCCCCCAAAATGTAAACATGGAGTAAACATGGGAGTTCCTTTTATGAGTAAATATATGAATTTTACTGGACTTTTGGAAATTTACTGAGTTTGTAGATTTCCATATCATGGCACAATAATTGGGACCTCGAGGGTACTTACAAGCTCACACTCTGGAATCAGAGAGACCTGAGTTTGAATCACCATTTTACCACTTACTAAATGAGGAAAGTCTCTTGACATCTCAGAGGGCCTCATTTATGAAACGAGAATGATAATGGTACTTACAGAAAAGCTATAATAGTGAGATAACAAATGCAAAAACATATAACTTAAAAAGTGCTCTATATTCATTAGCTATTATTTTATCCCAATTGGATAAAAATGGAATTCCCATATAGTGATAATTTATTTATTCCACTATGAAAGTCCCATTTCTCAAATATTATTTCAGGTTTAATATTTTTTTTCTTTTAAGCCCAGATACACACTGCTGAACTCACCTTCAATTTGCTGCCTGTTTCCCAAAGCCTTCAAATGCATTTGATGGTTGCGCTGGTGAAAGGAGACTTGGGGGATATCATTGTGACAACCACTGGTGCTTTCTGACAAGGTATTGAGAGTTGATGATGCTCAGGGAAAAGGTGGCTTCAAATGCTCTTCATGATCCATTAGGCAGGGATCATTAGCACAGCTCAGAAGTACAATGGAACATTTGTAGGTGTCTGTGCTATCAACAGTCCACAATGAGCCCATTCCTGACACCATAGACTTTTAACATCTCAGTTCTAAGTACTGCAGTGATGGTTGACACTTTTCAAAGAACAGACTGAACATGCTATTGTCTCAAAAGACATTAGCAGATATACTTTCAGAATTTTAAAATTTTTTCCATGCGGGGCAGTTATGTTAAAAAGGAGCTCTGTGCATTAATGTGCTGTGTAAGAATATTGAGAAGTGAGTTACATTTTGGGCACGTTTTCTCAAACCTCTGCCCAAACACCCACATGTATGTCCACATACGTAAGTATGTAAATTACCCATGGGGTCTCTTTATACCACACAACACATGTGGATATCACATAACTGTATCCTTGTACTGTTTTTCAACCATTTCTCTCTAATGCTCATTTTCATAGAATTCCCTCCTTGTTGAAACATTTCCTGTGATGAACTCTAGATGGGGATATTGTCCTAGCTCAGGATCTATGTAAAAAGAAAAATGTGAATTTAACTCACTTTTCTTTGTCAAACTTTCCTACGTGGAATAAAATGAAGTCACAAATATTGAACCGTACGTGTAGATGTTCATTCAGTTAATTTGACAGGAGGTACTAAGGATGAGGTAGAAAACTCATTTACTTTGTTTAATAGTTTCAGCCAGTCAGCCGCATTGTTGGTTGCCATTCCTAAAATGGAGTAGCCACTAAAGCAAACTATTTGTATCATCTGTCAAATTGTCAAGAAGTAAGTCAATATATAGCATATGAAGACTTACTCTCTCTGAATCTTTTTCTCTATTTAGTGGAGAAAAAATTTCTTTGATGATAGAGTCTGTCTGCATTTTACAAGCAATGCTAGTAATACTATACCTTTTTCAAATTCAGTGTTTAATTGGTTCCAGTTTTACAATCATCACTTCACCCAAACTCTTTAGGCTTTATCCTAGATAAGTAACATTTCCTCTTCATTTGTATTTGGACTATAAAGTAAAACATTTCTGAATATAGAACACTGTAGTTCAATAAGCAAGTGCTAATGATGCTGGTCTTTTATTTCTAGATTCACATTGATGGTGATACCAGGGCTAGGTCTGTGGGTAGATGTGACATAGGCATTTCAAATTCAACAGGGCCAAACTTAGATTGCCTGTTTCCCCCCAACCCACTCTAATCTGACTTGCTCTCCCCCAAATTGCCCTGTTTTGGAAATAACATATTAATCCACCCGACACCATCACTCCAATCTCATACTGTTAACAAGTCATTTTGATATCTCTCTTTTTTGCACTCCTTTCTTATATCCAGTGAGAAATCCTGTCTTTTCTAATTCCAAAATATTTCTCTATCTCACTATCACTACACTAGTTAAAGGCACTCTCATGCCTCCTCTCCTTCAATGGCCTGTTCTCCCCAGTTGTACTATTTTCCCCTTCTGTATCATTTTCCACACAGCAGCTAGATAAAGCATTTTAATAGGCAGTTTTGATCATGTCACCACACTGCTGAAAAGCCTCTAAGGACGTCTTTGTGCCATTAAACAAATTCCCAAATCCTTAACATGACTCAGAAGACCACACATGTTCTGGCCCCCATCTTTTTCTGCTCATTTCCCACCCTTGTCACCTGACCCACCACTTTCCACCACACTTCTCCTTTAACTCACTAAAGTCTCCTAGTCTCCCAGCAATGTTTTTCTGGCCCAGGCCTACTGAGACTCTAGGTCTCAGAATCGGAGAGGCCTTCTCTGGCTTCTCCACACCCAACTATGCTCCTAGGTAAAGTAGGTTCCCCTTGTCTACTCTCTCATGACACATTATTTTTCTGCACTGCATCTCTTCTCCATCATTGTGCATTTGTGAGAGTATTACTGGATGCCTTTTTCCTACCAGCTCAAGCTCCAGGAGGAAAATGACACTCTGTTTTGTTCACTGCCATTTCCCCAGTGTTTGCTATGAGTTTGGCAAATGTAGGACTTCAGTTAATAACAATGCATGAATTTTCAGACAGTTAAACACAATAGATGAATGCTTCATTTTGATTAATTCAAGCAAATCAAACCAACCTATACAATCAGAAAATCTCACTAGTTTTGGCTCTAATACAGCCCTTTATAAAAATCAGATACTATCGGGCCAGCCAAGTGGCATATTGGTTAAGAGTTGACTTGGGGTGCGGATCCCACATGAGGGCCAGTGATGCTGCATTCTCTACAGCTAAGATGGTGAACAACAGCTCACCTGGAGCTGGGCTGCCTTGAGTTGCGGGCAAAGGCGTAGCCTGCATTGGGGCTGGCAGGCAGCTGGCGTAAGCTTTCATGAGCTGCCTTGAGCTGCCATGAGCGGCCGTCCAATGGCTGGCGACTGATCTGCCTCAGCCGGGAAGAGTGCAATGATAATACCAAAATGGGCCAGTAAGCGATGTTCTCCGCAACTAGACTGAAGAACAGAAGGACAGCAAATTGTCTGTTCCCCTTCCCCAGTTCCCCAATAAAATCTTTGAAAAAAAAAATCAGATACTATCATCATCATCATCATCACCATGATCTGAATGTACTTCCTGGATCTGATCAAATAGCTAATGTGGGCTACAGGGCAGAGTTGTCAGATAAAAGACAGGACACTCAGTTCAATTTCAATTTTAGATGAACAACAAATAATTTTTCAGTATAAGGATGTTCCATGCTACAATTAAGACACACTTATGCTAAAATTTGTTATTTATCTGAAATTCAACTTTCAACGAGCATTCTGCATTTTTATTTGCTAAATCTGGTAGTCCTACTCCAAGGAAAGTGTCATTTGAATTTTTCTGACAGTCTAATTTAGTAAAGTTTATAGATATACCAAATAGGGAGGCACAGGTAATGAAATGCTGAAATCTTTGTGTGATGGGAATGTTAACCAGGTTTTAAATTCACTGGTATTGTATGAGAGAGGGTTAGGACAATGGTTTAAATGAACCAGCAATGCTTTGTTGATTGCCACAGGGGCAATTCAAGGAGCTTGGAAATGAGGTTAGTCAAGACACGTTGACCGTGATATTTATTATTACACAAATCCCCTAACTGAGAGTCCATTCTAAGTGACAGAATCAGCCATGGTAATGCTTATCTTATCACTGGACTTGTGGAACCAAGACTCATTTCAAATAACTTAAAACATATGACTATACATGTGGTTGTGCCATTTAAAAAAATTAGGTGTTCTTGTTTTTTTTTTTTTTTTTAAACCTGCAAACTTGTCATGGAAGAATAAGTAAATAATTTTCCATAAAATTAACTAAGTGGGGAAAATCACATTTCCTCATTATTTATCTTTGCTAAGTTGTACTTAAACACTGATTTTTTTTTTTTTGTGTGTGTATGTGTGTTTTAAAAAATGGTCATGTTTTATTGCTACCAGTAGGAGTGGCCTGCGCGGGGTGGTGGGTGTGCCAGGCTCAGGGTACATGTGGTCTGTGAGGAGATCATGGTGGTCTGGAGGCCGGAAGGAAAGGGGTGGCATGGAGGCCAGCTCCCAGGACCCCTCAGATAGACTTCTGGGAACAGGTAATGGAGTCATGGCAAGCTGCTGCCACGCCTCCAGTAAGATAAAGAAATTCTTGGAAATCTGCCCATCACAGTTGATGTCCAACTTCTTTATCATGCGGTCAAGAACACTGGAGTCCTTCTGGTTCTTTGTGAAGGCAGCCCGTTCTGTATTCATGAAGCTTAGGAACTCAGTCTTGGAGAGATTGACGGTAGCAAGTGCTACTGTCCTTTCTAGCATCCTTCTGGAAAACAGCCATCAGAGACTCTATCCACCACTCAGTCTCTGTAGGGTCAGACATTCTGGGGGCTGGATAGTTTTGCCATGTTGGAGTAGGGCGAGGCATGGAGGCTGTAAACAGGGAGTGGTGTGGCGAGCTCTTACACTGATTTTTAAAGATTACACATGTATTTTAAGAATTTTGCCTCCCAAATATTTGAATATTCTCCTAGGACTCCACATTGTTTATTTAGAATATAATGTCTTGGTATAATTTGCTGTTTATGGCAATACAAATGATACACTCATTTAAAAGTTTCATTTATTGGAAAATTTAACATTTACCTTAAAGTTTAAGTGCAGTCAGGCAGATACTGTGATATTACTGTTTAAAGAAAGAGGAGGTGTGGCTATCAATATAAACACTTCAAAGCCACACTTGGTGTAGGCCAGGGGCAGCTGAGTGTAAATGGAGTGATTCATATGTCCGCAGAATGTTAGAGCTGGAAAGAATCAGATTGTTAAGTCCAAGGACTTCATTTTGCAGACTGGAGATATCTTCATTGAAAGGTTAAGTGATATCCATGGCACACAGCAAACCAGTGCTTCCCCCAGGGGGTAGAGCCAGCTTCTTTGCAGTGTTTTCTCTCTACCACAATCTACTTGTTGATTTTTCTGGCTGTGGCACATTTTGAGTCAATCTAAATCCTAGCTATTGTAAGTCTGCCCTAGAGCTCTTGTCATGTTACCCATTCCATGCATGTTTGTTCTTATTAAATATAAATGCACATGATAATTGGTTTCAGAATGCCACTTAGGAAGATCTGTGATGATGATGATTTTTTTTTAGAAGGTTTTTAAAAAAAAGATTTTATTGGGGAATTGGAGGAGGGGAACAGCGTAGGGGAATTGGGGAAAGGGAACAGACAAATTGCTCTCTTTTTGTTCTTCAGTCTAGTTGTGGAGGACGTTGCTTCACTGGCCCATTTTGGTACTATCATTGTGCTCTTCCCGGGTGAAGCAGATTGGTCGCTGGCCTCTGGACAGCTGCTCACGGCGGCTCTTGGTAGCTCACACCGGCTGCCAGCCACTCACTGTAGCCTATGGCAGCCCACTGCAGCAGAGGCTGCAGCCCACAGTATCGCCAGTCATATTAGCTATAGAGGCAACCAGGTGGAGCTGTTATTCTCCACCTTAGCTATAGAGGGCAGTGTCACTGGCCCTCATATGCGGGATCTGAACCGGGGCCCCCCTGCTCAGAGCTGGCATCCCAAGCCAGCTCCTAACCAACGTGCCACTCGGCAGGCTCATGATTACTTTTAAAGAGAGAAACATAAGCCAAATAAAAATCACGCTGAGGTGCTGGATTAACCCTATGGTGAAAATGAAATTATCTTAGTATTATAGATGCCAACTGTGTCAGTCACTTCCCAAACCTCATCTCATTTGGCCTTTCAGAAGCATGGGAATGGTTGAGTGTTCCTACCATGTTGAAACGGTTTTTTTCCTACATAATTTGAAGCTACGCCACTCTCCTGTTCCTCCCCCTACATCATCAGTTGCTTCTTTCAAGGTCAGCTTGTCTTCTATATTGGCTCAGACTAGGCCCAGACCTCACACATCTTTTCTTCTCTTCTTAAACTAAATGATGTCATTTAGTTCCAAGGCTTTAATTCCCATCTGTATCCTGAGAGCTCATAGTTATACAAACCCTTGGACCTCCTGAGATCCAGAATGTGTGTATGAATGAGTGAAAGATAACACATCTGTGCACAGAAAAGACACAGCAAGCCAAAACAGGAGTGCCCAAAGGATTCTCCCCTTTAGTAGCGATCATCTCGTGCCATCGTCATCAGTTTTCTTCTGTGTGGTTACAAAGCTATTTTTTAGGACTCAAAGTCCATTGACTATTATGGTCCATATGCAGAGTGTGTTTTTAAAGAGCCCCCCGTGGGTGGGTTACATTGGAATGCCACTGCTCATGCCAAGACTTCAAACAATTTTATGAAGATTTGAATTAAGAGCAGGAAATGAAAGCTGCTCATTGCAAATTGGCTTCCTTACCTTGCCAGGAGTCAATTTCTACTTTCAAATAGTTCAGAGAATCACGAATATTACCTTTTTGGCTATTAAATGTCTGAGTGATACTAGGATTTCAGGTTGTGTTTTACTGAGGTTTGTGATTTAAAGCCTCAGCTACTTTTTATGATATGCAAGGTTGTTTGAAATGGATAAAATATTTGAAGAATTATTTATCTCCTGGGAAAAATAGATCAAATCAATTAGTCTATATCAGAACACAATATGGCCAGGTTTTTGTGGGTCATTGCCAAGACCGATAGAGGTGCCTCATCCCCTTTTATTACATGTGGCAAATTTTTACACGTTGTTTAGATTTGTCCTTTTCATACTTCAGTGGCAGTATCTGTAGTGATTTAATATAATAGTGGTTTACAGGGGCCCTAAAATTCAAGTATTAAACAGGGCACATTGTCCTGGAGTGTATTTTAACTGACAATTATAAAGGGAAATGTCTTTAAAACAGTCATGATCATATTATTAAGTATACCTTGATTGATACACAACATTTCAAGGACATTTCACACTTGGAGTACTTCCATACTTTCCTGAGAGCCCCCACCCCCTGGGGTATGAGTTTATTCTTCCTTGGGCTTAAAACTGCATTGATAAGAAATTTGAGCAGTTCATGCACTTCTGCGGGTGGGGGAGTATCACCTATATAATATCACCTCTCTTTCCAGTAGGCTATAAACTCTCCCAAATTAGGGACTATGCAGATCTTATTTTCTTTTGTAGCCCAGTAAGATGCACAGTGCTTAGCACATAGATGGAACTCTGATAAATCTTGCTGACTGGAATTGAACCAGACAGACTATAGTGTTTTCAAAAACAATTTCTAAGGCAATGAGAGAATATCTACAAATATAGAAAAGTTGTATTGTTCTCATGAAAAATGAGTTTTCTGACTCTCACATGTGGCAGTGGTTGGTTGAACCTAAGAGGTGGAATTTGGGAATGACCGTTAGAGGGTCATTAGAGCACTGCTGGAAACTTAGGAACAATGATTGGAGATGTGCATTCACAGACCTGCATATGATGGGTTAATGGCAAATCAATGTGGAGCTGCATCAACAGTACAATAGACGAGTCATGGTACTTTTGCCTATAGCAATGAGACTGAACCAGCTTCATCTATATAGGACAAGACAGATGAACCTCAGGAATTTCCAGATCACTCTTTGTGATTCCATTTATATAAAGTTCCCCTCAAAAGAGGCAAAACTAATGTATGAATTTAGAAGTCAGCATATTTGGCATAATGGTTACCCTTGGCAGGCAGGTACCTGGAACGGAACACAAAGGGGCGTTAGGAGCTTGGCCGTGCTCTGTTTCTTTGAGCGGGTGCTGGTTTTGCAGAAATGTTCACTTTGTGAAAATGCATCAATTTGTGCAATGATGATTTGTGCACTTTTCTGTATATGTATGTTATATATCAATAAAAACTTAAAACAACTTCCTAAAATAATCGGGATCATGAGTTAGAGAACAGCTATGATCCACCCAGAGGTGCAGAGGCTGCAGCACGGGGTACACTGACTGAGAAGCACAGGGAGGGGCTAAGTGGCGGGGGGTATTTCAGCTCACGGATCCCTGAGACTCCTGAGTTTTGTCCTTTCTCCTCAAGCTCTGAGGATTCTGGATATCAGGTTAATAATAAAGGTCAGGTTGTTGGAGGGACACGTTAATGAGGAGGCTTTAAAGGCAATTTGTTTCCAACCCGAGAAAGCAGCAGAGCAGACAGAGAATCTTTACTGTTCAGCAGGAAGGACTGCAGGTCTGGAGTTGGCTCTGGGACTCTTTCCTTTGTTGCACTCAGTTTTAAGGGGTAGCAGGAATTGCTGCTAGCTCTTGTTGAGAAATTGTTTTAATAATCGCACAAAAGCCTGACGCTAATTGGAAGGAGTTCAGAATTACTTATACTGGGGCTCTGTCCCAAGTTCTGAGGAGGTTTCTCCAGGTGGAAGATGAATGCTGATTCTTTTATGTCTTTTATTTATAGTCAAATGAGTTAGAATGAGTTCCTCTTCTTCCGTGTTAGGTGGGGTCCAGAGGGGTGAAAAATGTACTTTTTAAAATCATTCTTCAGCATGGAATCAAAGTGATACAGCATTTGTGCTGTTGATGTTGGGGCTAGTTAGAAAAATCGTGGGTTATTAGACAAAGATCACACTTTCTACGCGTGTGTGTGTGTGTGTGTGTGTGTTATATGGCCTGCTGTGGAGATGGCAGAAGTTGCCTTTAAGGAATAATGAAGACTAATAAAATCTTTTTAAAATTAAAAAATTTAATTGTGGTAAAATACACAGAACATAAAATTGACCATCCTTACCATGTTAAGTGTAGTGTTAAGTATATTCACACTGTTACGTAACCAATCTACAGAACTTCATCTTGCAAAACTGCAGCTTTATACTCATTAAATACAACTCTCCCAAGGCCCTGGCAACCACCATTCTACTTACCTTTTATGAGTTTGACTACTCAGTATAATTGGAATCATACATTAAGACTTTGTTTTAGCTTTTCACTCTGAGCTTGGTTTAGACCAAGACAATGACCTAAATTAACTTTACTGATTGCGTAACATTGAATTTGGAGGGCTGACCCGACCATCCTGTAAGTTATTATTATCAGATAGCCCATAATAACCATGCCTTATTGTTCTAGTAGCATCTTCTTGAATCCTTGGCTGACTAAAGATGCAATAGTTAAAAGAGGAACAGGATAATCATAGCCCCCAGCCCAAGTGGAGGGCTTGGTGGCACCACCCCCATTCCATACCACTATCCCAAATGAAAGAGATGGATGGAGGCAGTGGTCCCAGAGTGCACAAGGTTAAGCATTTGTTGACTGGGCACTTTCCCCAAAATTACACATTTAGCACGTGGTGAAATAGGAGTTGAAATCAGGAGAATATTAAAAATAAGCTGCAAATTCCTGTCCAAATGTGGGGCTATCTTTACACAAAGGTTTGCAAAATATCAGCAGTGAAAAAAGACACCTGTAAGTGGGAAGTCTGCCTGTGCAGAAGTAATTTAAGTGTTGTGTTCTCTGCAATGCCTTCTTCACAGGAGATGAAGGTCGGGTGGTCGTATTATGAAAGACTTAAGGTGGCTTGACTGAGCCACCTAAAGATTTGTTCTTAATTTGGTAGGCAGCTGGGGGCTTTTGGAGAACCTTGATTGAAGGTGATCAGAGCTGTGCTTTGAGAAAAATCAATGCACAAGTTAGAAGGTGAAGCAACGGAATGTAAGCACACTCCCCCAATACTACTAAAATGGGAATGACTTTATTGGCTCTCCGTATCTCCTTGACCTTTTACCAGTATCAGCTGGGAAGCCTACTCTTATTTAATACAAAGCATTATTTCTTTTTCTCCAAAGGTATTTGAATGTTGAGGTTAACCAATATACATACCAATAAAGACATTTTCATACTAAGTCATAACAGTGAGTATTTTAGTGATGAAGACTGAAATGTAGAATCCTGCTTTTTGTTTCTTAGGTGAGTTTTAGACTAATGGAAAGGATAATTATGTTGCAGTAAAGTGATAGTGTATATACATACATATTACATAGCTATATCTCATTACATATAGATAGATAGATATTTAGAATTCTGCACTTGGCTCTTTTCCTATTTCTCATCCTTACCTCATGTTCTTCTCAAGAACACTAGAGGTCACTCAGACCCTGTCTTTAGCTTTGCCATTGTTCATCTTCATTTGAGTTACATCTGAATTCCTGTTGTGGACTTGCGTTTCTCTTTATGAATTATACAGCTTGCCTCTCTTAACCTGCTAATGTTAGTTTGTAACATTCTCTATTACACTGATAGTTTAATTGACAAATTAACTTGTGTTAGTTTGCCAGATACAGGCACAAATGAGATTTTTCTTCATCTTCTCAATGGTTGATGTCAGCAATAGAGAGGGAGGTTGATTGAATGCAGAGTGGTTCTAATTTCAGAAAAATCAATGTTATAACCATAGTGCTCAGACTGCATTTTTCAAATATTCTATGTTCAGTCATATAAAATAAGCTCTAATTTTTGTTTTCAGTCAACTTTTAACATTTTTTATTAGTCTTCTGCAGACATACACTCAAAACATTAGTTTATTCTTTGCATTAGGTTGTTCACTCAGTTAACAGCTCTTATTAAACACATGCTATATACAAGAAACCAAGTCAGGCAGTGAGACCATGGAGGTGAATAATACTGAAAATGGATCAGTAGCCTTTTTATTCATGTTCCCCTAAACTCTAAAATGTTGTGATGCTGGGAATGGGCTTACTTAAGTTCTTTAAGTATAAATTTAGTAAATTCTAGGAGGAACAGGGCCATTCACCTCCTTCCGTTTCTTATATATTTCTTTCCCCCTCCTAACTCTTTCCAGCAGGCACACTGGTGGGCACCTGTCTTTGGGTCTCCATGTGGATGGCACCTAAATGCCATCTGGGGGTGAATGATTTTTCTGGCTACCTGAACCTGTTATGGCCTCTAAGATATTGGTCATCAAAGGACTTGTCAACACAGAACATTTTTATACAGGTTTTGCAAAGTGCTCGATTGATAACATTTTGTTATGGATGCAAGACTGTTTTCTGAATGTGGTAAAAGAGAAACAGTGCCGGCTCAGTGGCGCATTGGTTAAGAGTTGGCTTGAGATGCCAGCTCTGAGCAGCAGGGCCCGGTTCAGATCCCACATTAGGGCCAGTGACGCTGCCCTCTACAGCTAAGTTGGGGAACAACAGCTTGACCTGGAGCTGGTCTGCTGTGAGTCGCCAGTGGAGGCCGAGTAGGCTGCAGTGAGGCTGCAGTGGGTTGCCATAAAGCTACCTTGGGCAGCTGGAGTGAGCTGCCAAGAGCCATTGTGAATGGCCGTCCAGTGGCCGGCGACCAATCTGCCTCAGCCCGGAAGAGAGCAATGATAATACCAACATGGGCCAGTGAAGTCACGTCATCTACAACTAGACTGAAGAACAAAAGGAATCCCCTTCCCCGATTCCACAACGCTGTTCCTCTCCCCCAATTCCCCAATAAAATCTTTTTTAAAAAAAGAAACAATCTTTGTTTGCCCTTGAGTTTCTTCCATGAAAACCTCCTTGTGAATGAGAAGACCACAGCACTGTCAAAAGTAGCAATTCTCAAATTTTAGTATGAATCACCCTGAAGGCTTTTTAAAACACACATTTCTGGGCTTCATGCTCAGCGTTTCGGATTAAAATTGGCCTGCGATATACATTTGAGAGTGTACATTTCTAATAATTTTCCATGTAATGCTTAAGCCGTTGGTCCTGTGACCCCTCTTTCTGACCATTGGTCTAGGATACAACACTATATTTGGAGCTGGGGGCTCACCTTCTCATTTTAGTTTAGCCACAAACTAGTTATGTACAAGTGGACAAGTGATCTAACCTTATGTGACATTAATATTTCATACAAATTTGCTTATAATTCCATTATGGTAATTGCAAAATAGTTACAGCCTACCATTGATGAGAATGGTGTCCTACCTGTCTCCTCTTCACTTTTGCCCATCTCTCCTGGGTCCAATCTAGTCTGACTACTTGGAGTTCCCTGAAGACACTATACTCTTCCATTCTGCCTTGTGTTTGCATATGTTGTGTCTTGGAATTCTCTTTTCCCATCGATTAACTTGTTAACAGGATCCTATTCATCCTTCATCTACCAGCTTAACAGTTATAACTATGAACTTTACCTAATCAGCCCCCACTTCCAACTTCCCTTAATAGATCTGGTTATTCCTTTTAAGGTCTTCTCATATCACTTGAACATAATACATGTCATATAAATATAGGGCTCTTATTGGTTTAAAACAAAAGGGACAGCTGCTTCCCTCAGAGGAGATAGAGTCTTGTTCATCTCTGTGTCTCTCTTACCTAGTGCAGTTCTGTTAGTACAAAGCTGGCATTCTATGAATGTTTAGTGCATGATTAAATCTATATAAGGATCTGCCTTTCCTTGTATATTGTGAGATTCCTCTCAATGGATATCTTGATTATGTTTTCTTTTGGGAGAAATTCATGTCTTTACATATTATAGTTTATTTATTTTTTTTAAATTGGGGAATTGGGGGAGGGGAACAGCGCTGGGGAATTGGGGAAGGGGAACAGACAAGTTGCTGTCTTTTTGTTCTTCTGTCTAGTTGCAGAGGATGTTGCTTCACTGGTCCATGTTGGTATCATCATTGCGCTCTTCCTGGATGATGCAGATCGGTCTCCAGCCTCTGGATGGTCGCTCACCGTGGCTATTGGCAGCTCACGTTGACTGCCAGCCACTCACGCTGGCTGCCGGCCATTCACTGTAGCCTATGGCAGTCCACTGCTTCAGGGGCTGCAGCCTACTCCGTCTCCGGGGCTCGCACAGCCCAGGTCTAGGTGGAGCTGTTGTTAGCTGTAGAGGGCAGTGTCACTGGCTCTCATATGTGGGATGCGAACCGGGGCCGCTGGTGTCCCAAACCAGCTCTTAACCAGTGTGCCACTCGGCCGGCCCTGGATCTGATTTTAATAATAATATTTAACATTTAAAAATGCTTTTGCACTAGGGAATTCGCTAAACACATTTTCAGGGATTTTTACAATTTTTACAGCAATCCACAATGTATTATTGCTATCTGTATTTTATGGAACAAAATATTGGGGTTTGACTAAACAAGGTCACATATTTAGTGATGAGTCTGGGATTTATACTCAATAAGTTATTATATTAAAAACAATTTTGAAAGGGGGAAAAATTTAACCTATGAATCTGCATTTTTCTACAGTGTCAACATTTAATACAATATTCAGAAATTCAATGAAAGTAGGGTACAGTGAATGTCTTTGTCTCAGAAATAGGATGGAAACAGTTGTCCATAGTTGTACTAAGATGGAATGACTTTGTGAAGCTTTGATAATGTGTCACAGACTTTTGACAGGAAAAGCAAGCATACATATTATATGTCACTGGTCCTGTGGCAGAGCTCATGCTAAGCAGGAAAGCCGACATAATTCTTGTTCAGTTGTTAGGCTGTCAAAAACTCAGGCTAGGGCCGGCCGAGTGGCGCATTGGTTAAGAGCTGGTTTTGGGATGCCAGCGAGCCCGATTTGGATCCCACATATGAGGGCCAGTGACACTGCCTTCTACAGCTAACAACAGCTCCACCTGGAGTTGGGCTGCGCAAGCCCCGTTGATGGTGTGGGCTGCAGCCCCTGCTGCAGTGGGCTGCCATAGGCTACAGTGAGTGGCTGGCAGCCAGTGTGAGCTGCCAATAGCCACGGTGAGCGACCATCCAGAGGCCGGCGACCGATCTGCCTCACCAGGGAAGAACGCAATGACGATACCAACATGGGCCAGTGAAGCAACGTCCTCTGCAACGAGACTGAAGAACAAAAAGACAGCAACTTGTCTGTTCCCCTTCCCCGATTCCCCAACACTGTTCCCCTCCCCCAAGTCCCCAATACAAATCTTAAAAAACAACAACAACAAAAAAAAACCTCAGGCTAGAAGGAGGCAGTTGCTGTTGAATGAGGCAAGTCTTTTACTGTCATTATGTTTCTCTGACCCTGGTTCTTCAAGGCCAAAATTAGTTATAAAAAGAGGAGGATTTTTTGCCCATGGGCTGGTGACAGCCCTTGCTTACTTTGTCTCAGTTCCTGGCACAGTTCTGTGTACTAACAACACATCCAAACAGAAAGGAATCTAGTTCAAGTCCCATTCTATCTGGAGGTTGCTTACGTGGTCAGTTTAATTTGGGCACCACATTCTAATAAAGAAAATCTGGACTGCAATTATCATTACTGACTTAATGACTGTTTTAAATCCAGGAATTATGATCATATTAGGATGTTGTATTCTGGGTTCAGACACACATCCCTGCGCCACTGAAGGCTGACCTAGAGACAAGAACATGATGCAGGGAATTTCTTTTGGAGATGATCACAGAAAACAGAAGTGTGGGAAAGTGGAGAGAGACAAGAAGGGGAAAAAAACAATAAAGTGTGTATTAATGAGCTGATTACTGCTTAGAATTGTCTCACTGGAAAACAAAGAAATGGGGACATTGATCCATAGACTTCCATCCTTCATGGGGTGAGGACTGCATTGGGGTATGGACTCAATCCCTCACATATCTGGATTGCACCTTCATGAAGCTAAGCTAACTCCCCCAGCTTTAGAGAAGGCAGTAACATAGAGATACCATGAAGCATTGGCAGAGATGCATGGAACTGTCTACTGCACCAGTGCTGAAATTATATAGCCCGAACAAGAAATGGCACGCAGTTCATAGCAAGTGTCTGCTGCAGATGACAAAAAGGGTTACCTAAGAATACGGACCAAAATGATGAACTAAATTGTATTTGCTATACTAATTCTTTTATATGTTTATATATGCTTTTTTTGAGTAGGTTTTGAGAGATTACAATCATATCAAGTGGTATGTGATTTAAAGTTGGTATTAATACCCACCTTTCTTCATTAAAAAATTGGCAAAATGCCAGTTTCTGGCACATTATGAAAAAACCAAAAAAGAGAGCTAAAGCCTTCATTTAAAAAGCTCATTAATGAATGAATTTGACTACAAGGTCAGGTCATTGTTATAGTATTAGAATGGCATGTATTTAATATAATAACATGCAGAATTATTGATTTAAAAATTATCTTATTTCTCATTTCTCATTGCAGAAAACATTTAAAAACCTAAATAAAAATATAAAGAGGGAAACCATATCTACCATAACCTGCTACCCAGAAACAATCACTGTTACTATATTGATATAATTCTTCCCAGTCAAAAAATCTTATTATGGATGTGCCTAGGTGATGTTGTTCTTTTTTGCTAATAAATGTTAGTTCCCTCTTGAGTGGCAGATAGGGAAACTAATATTTATTGAATGTTTTTTATTTGCTGGACATCAAATTGACATTCTACACACCTTCCCTAATCCATTAGCCCCTGCACCGTTTGTTTTTAGGAAGCCATCATCCCAGCCCCAGAGGTCAGTGTACGTGTGCTGAGTTCCACCCAGAGCCTGTCTCCAGTTATTGAGAGAATGCTTTGTCTTCTATAGGCCCCAAGTGAGCAAGTCCGAAAGGTTAAGGGCAGCCTGGGAAATGCTGAGAAGTGTTTTTTTCTAATGGAAATGAAAATGAAATAGAGGAAGGAAAAGAGAGGGAAATGTATTCGAGTAAAGCAATGTAAAAGAAATTTCTTTACATTTATTTTCCTCCCAGCACTCTGTTATGTCTGTTTTTAGGTCTGCTTATTCAAATGTCTAGGCAGATTTTTCCCAATTAAACCATCATTTACAACCCTGCTGATCTCAGATGTGTAAAAAAGCTTCCTTTGGGTTTGTCAGACAGGCATTTGCTTTGCATCATCATTTGTGTTTTGACAACACTACTGGAGATGAAAACAGTTCTGCCATACTTCCAGCTCCTTCAAAATGCCTTTTTTTTCTTCCTTTTATCTTTGATTCATTGGTGTAAATAAATAAAACCTGCCCTACCCTGTCTTGCTTCTCCTCCCCCCTTTCCTCTCCAATTCAGGATTTTAATTTGAAAATAGTTATTTTTAGTCTTGTTCTCTGTGCGTCTGCTCTGTCTTCACCATGCTGCTGATTGCTGATAACACAGCTGGCTTCGGGGGTGGCCCGCGCAATCTGCAAACATTACAGATAAGATTGATTGAAAAGTGGGCTGCAGCTGATAGAGACCCCTCTGAGGCTTAGGAAGCAGGAGCTTCCTAAAGGGTTTGCTTTTTAGAGAAGTTTTTCAACCACACTTCCATGGGATGGGGAACAGGAGGATATTACAAACTGTCCTTTCTTGGGTAGTCTTGCGACTCAGGGGTGGGCTGAGCAGTATGATTTTAGAAAATTGGGGACTCTAGGGTCAGAGAAGGGCAATTTTTGAAACTTTACAGGATGAAAGAGTCAGGAGGTATGCACATCAGAGGCAGTGTGAAATGAGGCTTTCAGTGAGAGTATAAGCAGGGGTCCATTATCTACAAACCATAAGTGCTCTGTAGGTGTGTTTTGCTGGGCTTGCAGTGTTTTTCTTTAAATACATATTATTGTTATTCAATTATATATTCAACATGAAAAAGAATATTGTATATTCTATCACATATTATATACTCAAATATATATATATATATATATATATATATATATATATATACTTACTATGTGCCAAGAACTGCTGAAAACTGTTCATAAATACCAAGTTATTATCTTTTTGTAGCAACCCTATGATTTAGGTTCCAATATTGTCCCTATTTTACAACTGAGGAAACTGAGACAAGGAGCAATTAAATAACTTGTGCAATGTCATATACCTTATATCTGATATTAAAATAGTGAGAGATTTTTTTTTTAACTGAGCCATCCTGCCACCTGTTGGCAGCTTAGCAGCAGCTGAGCTCGGGCTGGGCATTGAACTGCTGTTGCTCAGAGCTCAGCTCACACTCTTCAGCGAGCTCTTAACCAACTGAGCCACTCAGCCGGCCCGAGAGATTTTTACATATAAAACTAAAAATCATTATTTCTGACTTTTCTTGGCTATTTAGAACTTCTGATGAATATCGGGTTCTCAGTGCTTAGGGCAACAGATATCCCCATTGGATAGGACCTGAATGCTGCAGTTTATTGGAGTCTTTATGCATACCTATTCTCTGTAACTGGTTGACTTAAAAAAATTTTCTATTATTTTCTTTACTCCTATAAGTAGTTGGAAAAATAATATCTGGGGTAAAGCCACAGTTTTCAAGGACAAACCTTTCAGATAAGCTTTAGCAAAGGGTTTGGCAAATGGCAACAGGGAATGGAGGACATGCTGAGAAACTGCTTAGAGTCCACTCACTGGTCCCCAACACCCTGCCACCCACTTGGGTAGGGGCTACAGTCACTTCTCTATTCAGAGATATATAGTAGATGACTAAAACTGCACTAAAAACTAAGGACGTAACTCTGGGTGAAAACCAAACAGAACGTAAGTCTAGTGATGGACAACACTGGGAATCAGTGGCCAGACTATCATATGTTATAAAGAGGAGGAAGCACTGAAAGTTGTCACATCTGGGGAGTCAGCACTGAGGAGTGACTGTTATTCTAAGAGCTTGAGTGGTGGTTAACCAGGCAGGAACAGGCTATCACTTACGGTTGTGAAGATTACGCCCTGAAAACATGGCTTTCTTGAGCAAGCAATAGGAATAGGGAGCAGCAGATGAAAAACTGGAGCGAGCATGGCAGGCAGAGGAAATGATGGAGCACATGGGTTGGGTGTGAGGGCCCAGAGCACTTTGGGGAGGACACTCACTAACTTGGTCTATTAGCTGAGGCTTTGGTTTCTGAATCTCAGTTTTCTTAATTTTTAATGAGAGGATGCAAAAAAATGCTGACTTCATAGTTTTGCTGTAAGACTTAATTGTGATAATACAGGTAACGGGCTTAACAGAGAACAAGACACATTGTAATGGCTCAGCAGTATAGCTATTATGTCATATTAAATTTTTGTTCTATAGTTATTGGTGTTAATAATAATGATGAGGTTAATAGTATTTTTATTATTGTTATTAAAAACTCCACTTGGTGCTGTGGGAAGAGAAAACTTATTATTTCTATAATGTGCCTCATGCGAAGGTCCAAATAGCTGAGCCATGGATGAAATAATGTGCAATGTGGTGACCCTGAGGTGATGGGGCATTGAGAAAGAGCGAATAAAAACCAAAGCAAAGCAAACAGAACAACAAAAAAATCCACTCTAAGATGCTCTGACCAAATTTCTTCCTGCTATTAAAATGTAGCAAAATATTTCTCTCTACCTATGATTTTTGTTTTTGAGTAGAGAGGTAAAGAGACATAATTCTGCTTAAAATGGGTGATTGATAATTTCTTTCTCATATCAACGCAGAGCTAGAATCTGACGTTCAAATTCTAATTATCCTTTTTATAGCATTGCTGACTCAGAAATAATTTATTTCTGTGTGCAAATAATCTAGGTAAGCAGCAGCATGATATCCTAAAGGAAAATAAAGTAAGAACCTCCTACTAGAATAGTCCCATAGTCCTGTCAATAATTGTATTCTGCATCTGCCACATTTTGCCTCTATTAACATCTGATTTCACTGATCTCACAAAAGATTGAGAACAAATGTCCTTCTCCCTGTTATCTGTTCTCTGACCCTCACCTTCTATCAGTTCTTTCCTCCAGGAGACATCAGAGGGCGATGAGCTAAAAGGAAACAAGCAAGGCTTATACACCTAAACTTTGGTTCAGAGGCTTTTCTCTTTTGCTCTCCCTCTGAAACTGTTGAAAGCTATGGGCTAGATGTTCAAATGGGGAACTAAGGGAAAATTTCTGCCTTTTTCTTTTCCCCTTCTCAGCATTCATTAGCTCTTCTACCTAGAACAGCTTATGGAGACTCCTTCAGGAAGTAAACCTTCTCCTCTCTCAGACCATTAGCTGATCCACCCTCAGGTCCAGGAGTGGACCAGTGACCAGCCCGGCTGATCAGTTCATCTGATCTCTGGGCTACAGGCTACAGTGTTTCCTTTAGGGACGGGCACATGCCCGTCAGTCTAATCAGAGCTGATGTTTGGATGTTTACTGGAGAGATTGGAAGGACATTGTTCTTTGTGCTGGTCTTACAGTTATAACGATGACGGAGTGGAGTTTCCAGAGGCCACACAGAGAGATCCTGTTTGAGTATGAAACACACACAGAGGAAGCAGAACCAAGGCATGGGGAAATGAGAGAGAGAAAGAGGGGGGGGGGCGGGGAGAGAGAGAGAGAGAGAAAGAGAGAGAGAGAGAGAGAATAGGGGGGCATGAAAAGGGGGGTGGCAGAGAGAGGGTGATTTGGTCTAAAATCACCTCTGCAATTAGCCTTTTTAGTCGTATGATTTACTAATTTCCCTATTTTGCTCAAGCCAGTTTGAGTTGAATCTTCATTAGTTTGCAACTTTAAGAGTGATGAGTAATAAATGTAAGTTCCCAACCATCTGGGTCCTCAGGAAAGCAAATTTTTGAAATTGGTTTGTTAATTTAGAAGGATGAAGACAAAGAAAGGGAGCCATAAAATCAAGTGGCCTAGAAATATGTAGATAGATACAAACATCCAAGTATGGTAGACATACCAAGCTAACTTGGAGTTGGTTCTGGGCCACTGGGTGGGACAGATGGCATGTGTGAATTTAAAGGGATGAAGTAAAAGTTTGCAAATCTTGACAATAACACGTTGTGGCTGCAAAGCCCTGGTGTGACAACTGAAGTCACACTTCCTGAGGGTGTGTGAAAAAGGATCAACTTTTTGATCTCATGGAGTGTATTCTACTCTTCATTTTGCAGATTCTTATGTGTTAACAATCAAGGCAGTGGTAATTTGTAGGGGTGGGTTTTTAACATTTATTTATGGCTGGGAATACAAGCACGTGGATCTGTCTTTGGCTTGGGGGAGAAGGAGCAGGATAGAAGATAGAAGATGAATTCAAGCACTTACACGTTGTTGCCTCTTAGGAGTGCTGATCTTTTAGGTGGTTTCATGTCCCACCCGATGAAACTCCCATTGATGTAACGATATTACAAATGGTCAGGCAGGTGCTAGATAGTGCAGAGCTTTGTAGACAATTGGAGGAAGCTACTTTTACATCCTATTGTATGTTTTAAGACAAGACTCATGCCACCGCTTCCTCTTTCAAGCTAAGCTAAATAATGTTGGTTACTCCAAGTAATCATCACATGAAGTTACTTCCCAAAAGTCCTTGAGTGCCTGATTCAGTCTTTTTCAAAGGTGCTTCCCCAGATCCTAGCATGGTCCCTGGCACGTATTAGGTACTCAACACATTTTTGGGGTTGGAATTAACTTCCTTATCATATCATCTTTGTTTACTGTGTACTTTTGCTCATGCTGGTTCCCCTTCTGTAGGATGCTGGTTTCTAAAAAATTTTATTTCAAACTCCACTCAATTGTTCCTTGTCTCTACTTTTCATATAAATGAGGGGGGATAGGTGGTTACATAGATATAGTTCTGGTTTCTTATGAAAAGAGGAACTCAGTCATGGTGGCCAGAGCCAATTGCTTCCCAATTAAATGAAGCATAGAATTGAGCTGGGATACATTTGTTCTGATTCAAAAGCCATCTTTCCTTCCTGCCTGATGATTGTCTCTTTCAGTGTCAGCACAATGTGGGCAGGGAGTAACTCTCTGCTCTGTTCCACTCCACATGGGGATAAAGGGAGATGGAAGCACAGACAGCTTTGTGATGAAGCAGGAGCCACTTGTTAGAGCGAGGGGAGAGCCGACAATAATAGGAGCCTGCCCACATGGAAAGGGTGGGATCACAGGCGGCCGTTCTTTTAGCAGCCGCAACTTTTCACTCCCCAAGAAGCAGGAAAGAAGCCAGCAGAGATGATTAAGCCTGTGATCAGGATGGAGGGCTGTGTGAGATACAGTCAATGAGTAGAAACCACTCAGCAGGCTCGCCGAGCTGGGGCCGAACCTGTGGCTCTGTGATCCAGCCTGAATAGTTCATCACCTGGAATCTGCCAAGAACCAGAGCTGTCATATATTGGTGGCAGGGGACACTGCTCATCAGATATCCTGCTTATACCCACTCACTCATTCGTGCATTCAATAAGTATATATGGAGCTGCCTCTATATGCCAACCTCCTGCTGGACAGGATATTCCTAGGTGGTGAAGATAGTTTCTTTCACTAGAGGTGCTCCTAATTTAATGGGGGAAGTGAGAAAGGAGACCAGAGTAAACCCTGTGTGACTGGTAGCTGTTATGGTCATGCGCTGGGGACCCAGGCAAACACTCATTAGTGATTATGTTGAGTAACAACTCTAGGTGGTAAATTCTATTTTTCTCTCTGCTTTTTACATGGAAAGCAATATGGTCAACATTACCCCCCAGTCAGTGGCAAAGCTGAGGTTTGAACCCCTGTGGTTAAGAAAGTAGCAGGAAATATTGTAAGAACATAGGAGTGAGTGGTTGAGTCACCTTTTCTGAGAACACTCAGACGAATGTTATCAAATTGGTATTTTTTGATTTTGGTCTTGAAGTATAACTAAGAGTTTGCCTGATAGAAATGAACAGGAGGTCGTTTCAGCATTTGTAATATATGAGTGGGAATGGCCATAAGAAGTTTCTGGATTCTTTTGTGTAGCCCAGTTAGGTAATAGTTTCCATTAAACAGGCTATTTTGATAATCTGATTTAGATTTAATTTTATGACTTTAAGAACATAGTTTTGGCATCCTTGTGGTCTCATTTTACTGCCTTTTTTCTTATTAAGGTATAACTGACATAGTATTATATTAGTTTTAGGTATTTAACATAATGATTCAATATTTGTACATATTGTGAAATAATCACCATAATAAGTCTAGTTAACACCCATCACCATACATAATCACACATTTTTTTTCTTGTGATGAGAACTTCTAAGATATGCAGACAGTATTATTAACTATAGCCACCATGTTGTACATTACATCCCCAGGACTTATTTTGATATAATAGCTGGAAGTTTGTACCTTTTGACCCCCTTCACCTAGTTCATCCATTCAGAATGGATTTGTGAAGGGCTTTGGGCTCAGCTCTCAGAATCAGGCATAGATTTACAGCAAGAGTAGAGAAGCCATAATGGAAGCTGAGCATATAGTGTTTGTCACAAGCAAGATTAGAGTGTGAGCACCTGGCCTTTATCATCCATCTCAGAAGGGGCACTTGGGTGCTTCCATTTGACTTAAAAGGCTTGGGCTTCAGAAGACAGAAATGGTGTATGATCCTTTAATTTCACTGGTCCATGTTTCTGATGTTACCATAGTGTTGACTGTCTCATTTCCAGCCCGATGATCGCCCAGGATCCATTCCTGCCCTCTCGAATCAATAGTTTCCCCAGTAACCAGAATTAAAATTCTAAAAAGCAACATTTTTTATGTCACTCCTTTACTTAAAAATCCTGTAGTCTTAACAATAAAATCCAAACCGTGAGCAACTCATGTAAGGCTTCTGTTTGACTCTTCAGTTTTATTTGTTTTATAACCTGGACACCCGCCTCCTCTCCACCTCCAAAGCTATGCCCCCAGTGTTGTTGCATGTTTTGTAATATAAGAGTGGGAATGGCCATGCTCTCCCATACCTCCCTCATCTAGTCAACTCTTCTTCTCTTATGGGCTTCATATTAAACATCCTCTTTGTAGGAAGGCTTCTCTGACCCCCTTGAAGAGTGAGTGGGGTTGCCCCTCCCTTGGCTCCCATAGCACCTATTTTATCACTTGTCACAAGGTGTTGGACGTGACTCTGTGGTCTCCTCCTTAGGTTTATGGGCATTGGCGTCTTTGATTGTTTCTTATGAAGGCTGTCAATAAATATTTGGTGACTGAATGAATGATAAATGACAAGATGAGAACTTCATTAGAAACGTTATGGGAGGTTTTAACCAGATTTCTAGAATGTACTTAGAGTTGTGTGGCAATATGTTTGGTTTGAGTTATGTCAAGGTTTATGAGTTCTTTACTTTTCAGTCCTTCTTCCCAGTGGCACTGTTGGGGTAAGAGGTCTTTACTATGATGACAGTTAAAATATATGTTTCTTTTAATATAGAATATCCCATTTATTTTTTTATTTTGAAATAATTTCAAAGTCACAGAAAAATTATATAAGAAGAATACAAGGAATTCCAGATACCTTTCACTCAGGTATCCCAAATGTTAACGTTTTGTCACATTTGTTTTATTATTTTCTCTATCTATATATGCTATTTTTTCTGTGACATTTGGAAACAATTAGAACTATGATATCTCTTTAACCCTAAATACCTTAGTGTATATTTTTGAAAATAAAGACATTCTCTTTCGTAAATACAGTGTGGTAATCAAAATCACTAAATTAATATTGATACAATACTATTATCTAATCTGTAGATCATATTCAAGTGAAAGTTATTTTATGAGAAGCATTAAGTATTTAAAAAAAATTTGGTTTGTCATATGTCCTCATGCTTATCCAAATGAGATATCTTTTTTTTTTAAAGATTTTTTTTTTTTTAAATTGGGGAATTGGGGGAGGGGGAACAGCATTGGGGAATCAGGGAAGGGGAACAGACAAGTTGCTGTCTTTTTGTTCTTCAGTCTAGTTGCGGAGGACGTCGCTTCACTGGCCCATGTTGGTGTCGTCATTGTGCTCTTCCTGGATGAGGCAGATCGGTCGCCGTCCTCTGGATGGCCGCTCACGGTGGCTATTGGCAGCTCACACTGGCTGCCAGCCGCTCATGCTGGCTGCCGGCCACTCACTGTAGCCTATGGCAGCCCACTGCAGCAGGGGCTGCAGCCCACACCATCGCCGGGGCTCGCACAGCCCAGCTCCAGGTGGAGCTGTTGTTAGCTGTAGAGGGCAGTGTCACTGGCCCTCATATGTGGGATCCGAACTGGGGCCGCTGGCATCCCAAAACCAGCTCTTAACCAATGCGCCACTCGGCCGGCCCAAATGAGATATCTTTGAATGAGGAACTTGCCAGTGTGGAATTAAGAGACAAAGAAGGAGGGATCAGAATTTACTCGGTAGGACACAAAGGACTGAGGCAGGGTGAGGTCAGAACTCTTCTGGAAATAGGTAGAAAAAGAGATGGAAAGAGGGAGAGAGAGAATGTGAAGGAAAGGAGGCTTCAGATATCCATGTGAGGACAGCACTTATCTCTACTCTCCTTTGTCTAGCTTCGGAAGGCCTCTTTCCTGGACTGTGAGAAAGACCTGCCGCATGCTAAATGAGGCTCTTTTGGGTGAATGAACCAGTGTGCCTTTCTAGAAATTATGGTTTAGGACACACACACACACACACACACACACACACACACACACCCACACCCCACACTCCCTCTAGCTGATTTTAAAAGGACTCTTCTTGTTTAGAAACTAAACAAGGCTTTGCTGTCTTTGTCTTTCCAAATAACTCCTCCTTCCACACTTCTTTCTATTTTACTCCTCACACCCCCAATAGATGACAACTAAATGTGAATAAATACATCAGCCCTTTAAACACAAACTGACACTCTTTTCACAGTATACATATATAAAAAAGAAAAGCAGATTGCAAACACCCAATGCATTGAATTAGTTTCTTTCTACCAATGTTTAGTAATAGCTGAAATTTAGCTATCCAGAGCCACCATGTCAGGGGTTGTTGGGACCTGGCTGTTTTTCAATTCTCATTTTTCATCACAGTGATCATGCCATTTGCCTTTTGAGCACTTTTTCTTTATTCTTTTTTTTTTTGAGGGCAGTGTCATTGGCCCTCATATGTGGGACCCGAACTGGGGCTGCTGGCTTCCCAAGCCAGTGCTTAACCACCGTGCCACTCGGCCAGCCCCCATGCCATTTGCCTTTTGTCACTTGTTCTTATCAGACATGCCACCACCGACTACACTGGATATGGGAAGCAGGCAGCACTATCTTGTTAGACTCACACATCCCTGGGAGTTACACCCACCCCTCCCTTGCCATCTAAGTTGAAGCTTCTTTTCTTGGCATGATTAACCCTAGACCTGGAATATAACAGCACATTGAGAAATATGGGTAAGAGGGCCAAATTTGTGTCTTTGTCCAGTGAGGAATCATTTATCTATGCATTCTGCAATTATTCATAATTCTCAGCCATGAGGTCTGGATCTGTTTAGGAACAGAACACAGTTAGCTACAATCTGTATTCAATGTAAATCTAGCTTCTCATAAACCATGAGGATTTGGAAGCCAAAATGGGTATCGAATCAGATCAATTTCATAAAAACATTCTCTGGCTCAATGCTTACATCTCTGGTCCAGTGGATAATATTATTGCTGGGCACTAATTAAATCAGATAAGTTTTCAGCTTGAAAAGAATCTTAAAGATGGCCTCCAACCTCTTCTTGATGTGCCATGAATGTGCCTCCGTTTACTCTTGTGCCCCTTTCTCTCAGGGGTTGCCATGTTTCATATGACAGAGATAGATAATGGGGCCCTTGGCCCTGAACCTGTGGAGGAAATTTGTGTTCACTGGAAGGTGTCCACTTTCTCCTGCATATAGAAATGATTATTTTCTATGACCTTTAAAACCAGATCTAAATAAAAGATGTCCTTCTGTAAGTTAGGAGTGGAGAGTGTGGGCAAAGACAGAGAATGGAAATGGATTGGGAAGTGGGCCCAGAGCCCTGATCTTGAGTACCTCTCTATTTAGTTTGACTGCGGGGTCATTGCTTGAATGACCTAGAGATGCTGAAATTCATCTTTGTTCTGGGACTAAGACCACAAGGAGAGTTTTCATTGTAATTCTTCTCTTCTGGTAATAATGAAAATGAAATATTAAGAGCTCTTCATTATAGGCTTTAGGGAAATACGCAAATATGTTACAACTTTCTAAAATATGTCCTGATTAAATATCTCATTTCTCCACTGCCATAATCGGGAGATAATAGACCAAGTGATTGTGCTAAATGGATTCCAGCAAGCCTCACTATCTTGTTCTATCAGGGGATACTTATTTCTCCACTGTGTCATCTTTGTCTACAAAGGATACTTCATTCCTACTATTCAAAGTACATTTTTTTTAAAGAAGAGAAAAAACCTAATCATCAAAGCTCTATTTCTGATTTATATATGAATATCTATATGTGTATGCATAAATATAGACATGCGTTGACTCATAATATAGAAGGTGTTTGTTCTGGTTAGGGAGATTAAGGAATTTTTTCTCATCCTTCATAATGCTTTTCTTCCTTGTTTTTGGGTAAAGTTTTATAGCAATGATGCATTTTTATGAACAGAAGTAAGTAAACATTATAAAAAATTTAGCACTAATTCCTGAATTACTAACATTAATGTTGACGTTTGTTTTAAACCCCCAAATACCTCCTATACCCAATACCTCGGAAGAAGAGTTCAGTTAAATTAGATAAATAAGGATGAAGCACTTATCTGTGCCAAACATTGTGCTGAGATCTGGATAGATAAGGATGGACAAATTATGGATACTCAGTGTCAAGTGGCAAGACTATTATTTTGGTATGCTTCATGAAGTAAAAGTAAAGATATGGATGAGGTTTTGGAGATGGAGAAATTACCTTTCTTTGGACAAAGGAGGGAAGATCTTTCAGAATAGCCTGGATAGGGTTTTGAGGGATTGCCAGCCAGGGTTTTGAAGTTTACCATCCAGCAACAGTGAAAGTGGTCATTCCAGATAGTGAGAACAACATGTGCAAAGCAAGGAAAGCTTTTTAAAAACTGCATCCTGTACCAGGCAAATAGAAGCACTTTTGGATTGTTGACATATAAGGGAGTGGGGAGCGGGGACAGCATAAAGGTGAAAAGATGAGTGTGGCTTAGATTATGTAAATCCATGAAGACCAGTCAGGAAACTTGATCTTTTTCTGCTAAGAAACGGGGAACCAATGAAGGGGAGCAAAGAAAAAAAAGGGCAACTAGTCACTCCCAAGACTTTAGTTTCATTCCTGTCCAGAGCTTTGCCACTTTGCCACAGGAACACGGGTGATCATACCTGAAAAGACGTCTGCCAGCATTCATTAAGATTGATGCTTAATCTCAACCGACAACATCAATGTGAAAATCAGAGCTTGGAGCTGGCAATCTCCAAGCTTGGCAGAGGAGTCTTGGAGATACCATGAACGGGTTCAGTAAAAAAATCTTGCTGTGAAACACAGAGCTTGGTATTTAGAAGGGTTTTAGGTGGCACAGCCACAAAGTTGCAGAGTCTGTCCACTGAATAATTCTACTGTGAAATGTTGAAATACAGCTCTTAGCTGCACAAAAGCACGTAGGCTTCTATTTGCATGCAAATCACTGCCATTCATGTGTGATCTCCTCTGCCAGATGGAGTAATTTGGGGCCGGGCCATCCTCCTTGGGAAAGGCCACAGGTACCCACACGTGCTACAGTGCAGCTCAGTCCCAGTTTCAACATTCCCTGGGGAATAATCATTGTGATAATGGGTGTCAAGGAAAGGAAATTCCATTCCACTTTGTCATCATCTAGTAAACAAAATGGTGCTAATTAGTGTGATACTGAGCTAATGTAATATTTGATACAATTAGTAAGTCAAGTCATAGATATTGAGAGGGATAACAGAGGACATGGTAAATTGACAGATCAAGAAAACTCCCTTGAGGGCCGGCTGAGTGGTGCGCTGGTTAAGAGCTGGCCTGGGACGCCAGTGGCCCCGGTTCAGATCCCACATATGAGGGGCAGTGACATTGCCCTCTCAGAAAAAAAAATAAAAATAAGAAACTCCCTTGAACTTGGAAAGGGTACAGAGCGTATGTGTCTTTCAAACAAAACCATTGTGGTCTCAACCCCTTTAGTGATTAGGGGTGTGTCTCCGTAATTAGCACGTTTGGGTTTTCATCACAACTCCACATCTACGAGCCAGGTGACTCTGAGTAAGTGACTGTAAACTTCTTGAAAGTGTCAACTTTCTCATCTGTAAAGTGAAGACAAGAGTAGATGATTGAATCTAATCCCCCCATGATCATACGAGGTAGGTCTGATTTAAGCAGTTTAACAAGTTGCCTGGTACATAGTAAGGCTTACTAATAATACCTATAGGAACTACTATAGGTATTGTTACTATTGTTAATAGAATTATTGTTAATAGAATGTCATTATTGTTAATAGAATAGCCATAGAAACTAGTGGAATTAAATGTATTTATCCATGTTGTAGCTAATGCTGCACAGTGAACAATGATTCACACATCTGATTTCTCCAATAACAAGGAAGCTCCCAAAACCAGAAACCATGTCTTCTCTCCCTATTGTCAGCAGTTTGCTCAGCAGTCTAACACTTAGCAGATGTGCAACAAATAGCTGTTAAATGGATAGTGTTTTTTAAAACTTTAGTAGCATATGTTGTTCTGTGTTCTTTATTTCTTTTTCTCCTCCCCCTTCTTATCTCTTCCTCCTCTCATCATCATCCTTGTTGTTGGCGTTATCATCATCATCACCACCTTTTATCCTATTTCAAATGACAAAGAAACAAAATTTGTCCCAGCACAATTCATGCAGATGATATGGAAAGCAACATGGCAGATATTCAGATGTTCCCCAGGGATATCTACCGGCTTGTGGATCTTTCACATTTTTCATTTGATTCTCCAGACTTACTTGTTACCGTTTCCCAGCCCTACTTCATGGTGTAATTTTCTGGACTTCATTAATGTTTGTGTAACTTCTAGCTTGTGTTAGATTAAGCCAATGAGAACCCAGGAGGGTGAGGGGAGAGTGAGGAGGGCAAATTTCGCTCTACTGGGTTTAGCTGTTGGGTTTGTTCTTCTCTCTGTGGCCACAGCTTCTGCAAGGCAACTTTCTCTGATCGCTTTGGTTTCTGGTATCCACTTCCTTTCCTTGCCCTTCCTAGGCCTCATTGGTTTTCCACAATCCCACCCACTTTTTTAAGAATAGTTCTTTTATTAATTTCTCCCCCAAGCTTCTCTCCTTGAGTATGATCCTCCAGGACTCTGATTGATACAGGGTTCTAGAGAATATAAACTTTAACAGGCTGCTGCCAAGTTCACATGATCTATAGTTCCCTCTGGCCAAGTGGCAGGACCTTAGCTGTCTCTCCACCACCATTTCCTGATTTTACAGGGGTCACTGAGTACAGAAGAATTGGAGGGATCAATCAAGCTGATTGATCTTTACAGAATTGTTCTTTCTCAAGTCTAAACATTTTTGTCCCTTTATACCATCTGTGTCCAGATCTCTGCCATGTCATAGTAGCTTACACACCACTCAGGTCCCCATTTGATAGTGGCAACCCCTCTAACACCCACTTTGGCACCTTACCCATTTTGCCCCTGACCCTGATCTTGCTGGGATATTAATCTCTTACCTGTTACCCTGGAAATCCTCTGCCTTTTCTTATCTAATTTGTAGCACTCACCTCTCTCTTTCATAGATTAGAAATCACTAGCCCATTTTTGTGTGCAGCTATTTCTTAGGGGAGAAAAACCCAGGACACAGTTCATGCCTTTCTACTACCCACGTTCCTCCTTCCCAGAGTGCACCCTGCAGGTAAGTCAGAGTGAGCTCAGGTAGAGTGACATGCAACCTGGCATCACTCTTTCCTGCAACACCTGCTCTGGGAATCAAGCCAGAGTTTTTCCTTTTCATTTTCGGTTATTTTTTTCTTGCCCCCCTCACTGCTTTCTGGGTACTCTGGGGCTTCTTCTAGTTCAGCAAATGTCTTATATTCCTGAATACTGACATTGAAAGACTTCAGTTTCTTTCCCAGTGGGCTTTTGTGTTCGAGCCTAAGGAAAAACTGTGGCCAGCCATCTCTAGGTGTTCCTGAAAATTTGGAATCACTAAGTGGTGGTTAAGGCAGATTTCTGTGGTCAGGACAACTCTTTATTGTTTCCTAAGGGTTGTTTTCAAGCAAGGTAGACTAGCATTTAGCTATTGAGACCTTTGAAATTCATATAATATCTCATATTTGTTGCTTTGAAATGCTTTTACCTTCATCATTTGATTCTTAAGTGGGGCAAAGAAAGACTCTGAAACTTAGAGTGTTTAAATGGCACAATCCATTGTGGTGAATAATTAGACTTCCACGACCAGGAATCCTGATTCAAAGCCTCTCCTCTACTTCAGACTGCCTATCAGTTAGGATCCAAATGGGATTCTAGGACTCATTTAAAAATTCAACTTTTTGTTTTTAGCATGGGGACAGGGAGGATTTTCTCAACTAATGTATTACCAACTACTCTTTCACTACCTGTTGGATAAGCAAGACTTAATCAAACACCTCAAACTAGATATGCTTGTTATTTATAAAGTAACACATAAAAAGGAAATCTCAAACTTTTGTACAAACTTTTGTTGAAGGAAATGCAGCTTGTGAACTCCCCAAATATCCCCAGAGATTTCCATACCTTCAGTTTGAAAAAACGCTCACTTAAGAAAACTGAAATTTTATCCTATGAAAATGCATCTGGAAACTCATTCCTGCACGAGAAAGCTTCCATGTTAAAAGTAGTAAATTTCATTTTTAGATTATCAACAAAGTAAAGACGTAAAACGGAAAGAGAAGTCTCAGAGTCAGTTCTTGAATATACATTCTTATGTCACAGTTTGAGAAATGTCATCACAAATAAACTGTAATCATAGAAGAGCAATTCACCTCATTTGAGGAGTCAGAAAGGTGACATTTAATATGAGTCTCGTGAGGATGAAGAGAGAGAGTGAAGGGGATAAATATGATGGGACAAGGGAATAGCAATCACTCATAACAATAATCATTTTTTGAGAGCATGTGGTGTCGTGACCAGAGCTTATCTACCTGCCCATATTTTAGGGCATGACACGTTCTCAGAAGTGTGGGCAGTGCAGTGTGGCTGGACTGTGGTGTGTATTAGTGGGGAAGTGACCTAAGAGGAGGTTGAAATAAGAGATTAGCATTGAGGGAACTTGAATGTATATAAGGAGTTAGGACTAGTAGAGGTCAGTATTTTTCTCTCTCTCTGTCTCTGAAATTCTTTATTGAAAAAGTCTTATTTAGAAGACAAATATGTAACAGAAAAAGGAGGTTTCCCTCCAGGGGAATCAGGGAGATGGCCAGGACCCTTGCCTGATTTTCCTAGTCCACCAGTTGCCTCTTATTCAAAGGTCCTTGAAGGCCCATCTGCAAACTCCCTAGGATTTCAGCAAGCACAGTCTGAAAACCTGCTCTAAGTAATGGGAAATCATCATCACATCCATGTTTAAGAAAGATCACCACCGCCTCTATGGAAAGAGAAGGAAGACCGAATATTGTAGTAATGGGAAGGGAAAGGTGAGAAGGGATAACATTAAACCTATGATGATAAAAGTAAAGAAGAGGGGCAGGTGCATAGTCAGGCCCAAGGTAGTGTTGGTATGATGTTGTGACTTTTAAAATATAGGATGTGAGGGAAGGGGGAAATACCAAGATTATCTGGGGTTTTCTAGTCAACTTAGATTCATTAGGAAATTCTGGGCAACCCTAGAAAGCAAATGTGAGAGAACTGTATTCCCCCTGTGCCAGGGCATGGGGACATCATGCTGAAAATGCAGAGGACAGTCCTCAAGAAAGGGGAAAGGCATGTGGAAAGAGAAAGGGAATTAGGAATGAGCATCTAGAATGGAACAAGTCTCATTATCCCATTAAGCAAACCTACTCCCCCCACCCTCCATAAGGACTTCAGACAGAGCTCTAAAATTCTAATGGTTTGGAAAAGGTATGGAGGACCCTCCGTATAGTTGGGTTGGGTATGATGTGATTGTGGGGAACGACAGGCAAAATGGATCGATTAAGAATTAATGACAGTTATTGATCCATATCTGTTATTTGAATCAGTTTCTTGTCCATATCTATCTTTAACACCATGTGACTGGTATTTTTTTCTGGAAAAAAAAAGGTTATTTTTTCAATATAGCCTTACTTTAACACTTTTCATAAAGTCACATGTAATTATATTCAAAATTGTATTTTATGGTTAATGAATTTGAAATTGTTGACACTTTCAATTAAAAAAAAAAGAATGAATAACAAAAACAATATGAGTTCCCAAAACTGCTAAACACATTCTGGATTTTACCAAAACCCATGTATGTCAACTGAAAAGATTCCAGAAGTTAATAACTACTAGATGAGCAAAAGCAATGATGGCAACGTGAGAAACTTTTTGCTCCTTGTGATGTGGCCCCTGCCTACTCACTAACTTCGACTCTTATCACTGAGCAGGGCCTTTGTGCTACGCTTTTTCTCTGTCTGGAATGGATTTTCCTAAATTGAACTGGCTTCCTCCATTGCTTTTTCCCCAGGTCTTTTTCCAAATGCCCTGTCCTAAGAGGCTTCCATTGACCACCCTCATTCAAATAGCCCTATTTCCTATTCCCATCCCCAAGCCAACCCTTAACCCTTTCATGTTTCTTCATAGTACTTTTGTGCCCTAGAAATTGTATTTTATTTGAGCTCATGTATTTCTTTAACAAGGGCCTTCCTTATTAGAATGTTAGTCTTTGAGGGTAGGAACTTCAGTCTTTATTGGTCATTGTTAAATCACCAAGACCTTATACAGTGTCTGGCACACAGCGGACAACACCTAGTTTTTGATGGTATCTTGATGCATGAATCAGATGTCTGCTTTCCCTTTCCACATTCCTTCTCTTGGTTCTTGCTTGAAGATCTTCTCGTTATCTAACCTACACTAGACCAGAGACCTCTTGCCCTACACTCAAGAAATATGGTTCTTCCAGTGCAGAGGAGAACTTCACATTTGTCCAGGAATTCAAACATCTGAAAAGAATGATTTACTTCACAGAATATTGTGATACTGGATGAATCAGTTGTGAAATAATGGCAAATATAATTGTGTGAAAAATCAGATATAATCATATACTTAGCAGTATATCAAAGTATTTAAGAAAAATTTCTAGGAGACTTAAATCTGTAAAAATTCTGTTCAATGATTTATTAGGGATTTTGGCTGAGATTTTGAGGAAAAGGATTAATTATTCTATTACCATTTTAGAACCTCTGGGATAATTTTGAACCATGGTGTTGTGAGAATTATTATCAAAGGCATTAGAGTAAAAAAGAAGTTCAGGAGGGATTTTTTCCTAGTGATAAACTTTTTGAACCATTATCCAGTAAATTTAAAGTACTTTAAAAAACTGATTCACTTACTATTTTCCTTGTATGAATATTCTGCTAATATCTAATAGAAGTGTCAAAGAAAAAAATTTTTTTCCTGATCTAAAGCCTAAGCTTTCCTTTTCTTAATTTTACCCCATTACTCTTACTTACATGTCCTTGTTCATGTTAAATATTCATGAAAACATTCATTTTCTTCCTTGCGCACTTCAGCTGTGTTTCTGGAATCAGTGAATTGGACTAAATTCTTCTGTCTCTTTCTTTGCCCTTCCTTTCCTCTTACTCTTCTTGGGGCTTTCTGCAGTGTAACTCCATATTTCAGGAGTTAAAGTGTTCAGTCCTGAGTCCAGCATCTCATCTCCAGGCTGGGATGTACCAAAGTTGCTTTGTATTACGTGTAGTCAACCTTTGCGGGGCTGTCTGGTATGTGAGGCTTTGTACTTGCCGCTTTTTGCATATTCTCTTATCTTACCCATTCATCATCCCTGTATGGGTATCTGTATTCTCATTTTACAGATGAAAAATGGAATCAGATGCAGGACCTGGGTTTGAGTCTCAGATTTGTCTTACTGACCCCAAATCCAGGGTTCCTTATGCTGTATCATGTAGCAGTAAGCCAGAGTTCTATTTGGCAGCCATTTAACATTATCATCTGATATCTAATTTACTTTTTAGTTTATTTTTCCTCAGCTTTATTAACACATAATTGACATATCACATTGTATAAGTTTAAGGTGTAGAACATGTTGATTTAATACACTGATATATTATAAAAATGGTACCACTTGCATCATGTTACATAATTACCGTTTCTTTTTTGTGGTGAGAACATTTAAGATGTCTGTTAGCAACTTTCAAGTATGTAACAGAGTATTATTAACTATAGTCACTATCCTGTACATTAGATCCCAAGAACTTATTCATTTTAGACCTGGAAGTTTATACTCTCTGACCAACATTTCCCTGTTTCCCCCACCCTCAGTCCCTGGTAACCACTATTCTAGTTTCTATTGCAATGAGTTCAGCTTTTTAATTTTTATTTATTTATTTATTTATTTATTTATTTATTTATTTTTTTAAGATTTTTTTTTAAAAAAAATTGGGGAATTGGGGGAGGGGACTAGCCAAGTTGTTCTTCAGTCTTTGCTGTGGAGGGCGCCAGTCGCCATCTGGCTTCCCATCGGCAGCTCGTGGCCTCTAAGCTCAAGGTGCTGTGTTCAATCTTAGTTGCGGGTGGATGTAGCCACTATCCCATGTGGGAGTCGAACCAGCAGCCTTGTTATTAAGAGCACATGCCCTCTCCACTGAGCCATCCAAGCGGCAGCTCAGCTCAAGGTGCTGAGTTCAGTCTTAGTTGTGGATGGGCATAGCCCACCATTGAACAGGCAATCTTGTTATTACACCAGCTGAGCCTTCCTGCCACCTGTTGGCAGTTCAGTGACAGCTCAGCTAGGCTGTAGCGTTCACTGGCCCATGTGGGAATTGAACCGGTGGCCCTGTTGCTCAGAGCACATGGTCTAAGCCAACTCTTAACCAACTGAGCCACTTGGCCAGCCCTGAGTTCAGCTTTTTTAGATTACACATATAACTGATATCATACATATTTGTCTTTCTCTGTCTGACTCATTTGACTTAGTATTATGTACTCAAGGCCCATCCATGTTGTTGCAAATGGCAGGATGCAACATGGCTGGATAATATAATACAATTTTATATATATATATATATATATATATATATATATATATATATATATATAATTGCACACACACCACTTAATTTATCCACTCACACAATTCAATGACAAAAATATAAACAATCTGATTAAAAAATGGGTAGAGGAACAGAATAAGCAGTTTTCCAAAGAAGACATAGTAATGGCCAACAGGTACACGAAAAGGTGCACGCCATCACTAATCATCAGGAAAATGCAAATCAAAACCACAATGAAAATTGGGCTGGCTGAGTGGCTCAGTTGGTTAAGAGCGCGCTCAAGAGTGTGAGCTGAGCTCTGACCAACAGCAGTTCAATGCCCAGCCCGAGCTGAGCAGCCACTGAGCTGCCAACAGGTAGCAGGATGGCTCAGCTAAACAAACAAACAAAAAAACCCCACAATGAAATATCACCTCACACCAGTAAGATTGGCCATCATCGAGAAGATACGAGAGAAGTGTTGATGAGGATGTGGAGAAAAGGGAATCCTTGTGCACTGTTGATGGGAATTAAATTGGTTTAGCCACTGTATGGACATTTCTCAAAAAATTAAAAGTACAACTACCATATGATCCTGCAATCCTTCTTCTGGGTGGTTTATCCAAAGGAAATGAAAACAGGATCTCAGAGAGATATCTGCACTACTCTGTTCACTGCCGCATTATTCACAATAGCCAAGAAGTGTGAACAACCTAAGTGTCCATCAATGGATGGCTTTTCACTTTAATTCCTGGGTTCCTTTTAGAAAAAATGGTGTTGAAACCTCTTAATAGATGATATCATCAAAATTAATATTTTTCTCCATTGCCTTCCTTTTCAGTACCACCTCCCCTCACCCCACATCCCTGCTCTTAACTCTCAGATTTCCATGTTACATTTAATTTGTTCATTTTTGTCTATGTATCTCACCTCTCAGGTTTTCTCTGGATAATTTCGAAGTCTTCATCAGTGTTTGCAGTGCCTTCTCATTTATTACTATTTATGAATTTCATTAACATGCTATGTTCTCCCTCCTTCAGGTCATTAATAAAGATTCTAAATGAAATTCAATCCATCAATCTTTGTGCCACCCCACTAGCAAACTAAGTACTCAGAGGTTTATGATTATTTCTCGTTCGTGACTCTTGAGCCAGTTCCCAAATCAACAGTGAGTACTCATAGCCAAGCCAATTTCAATTAATTCTGCAAGGAGAATTTCATGAGCAAAAGCAGCACCTGCTTCTCTAAAACTGAGATGGATTGCTTGCATTCACTTAACCTACTAAAATTGCAGTAGTGTCCAAGTGGTAATCATGGGACATTTCTCTGGTGATATTCAATCTTTTTAAAAAATTTCTATTTACCTCATATTTTTTGTGACTAGGAACTGTTTCTTAAATATGTCTGTTTGTCAGTTCTGTGTTTGAAAATCAGTATGAATATATATTTTCTTGTCTTCATAATTTAGAAGGTTGCTTGTTTTAATTTTGTTTCCTTCTGTACAGCAGCTAATAATTTTCCTGCATAGAGTTTATGCTGAAAACAATTCTTGAGATCAGCATTGTGTAATAAAAAGTGTGCAGGCTTAAGTGTAAATCTCTGCTCCAATACTTCCTAGCTATGGAACTTTGGACAAATAACAACTTCTCCATTTCTATAAAAACCCCAGAATAATGTCTCAGTGTAGTAAAATTTATAAAAATAAAAACTTAAGAATAGTAATTCCTATCTTACTATCTTTCAGAATTTTTATGATCATTAGAATTAAAGAAATGTAATAAGTACTGAACAAAAACATAGCTATAATTGAATGGAAAAAGTTTTCTTCATTTGCAAAGACTTCTGAACCTACTTGTGTATTCATAAAATTATGTTCCATACATTAATTTAAAAAATAGTCAAAAGTCCAATGAGAAAAAATAAGAAAATCCAATATAAACACATGATCAACCTCACTAGGAATTAATGAATTTCAAAATAAAAAAAATGAGATTGTATTTCATACCCACCAGATCTACCAAAATTTCATTGGCCAGGGCTTACTATTGAATTGGCAAAGATGTATGGAATTTAGAACTCAGACACGTTTTTGGGAATAAAGAGCCATCAATTTCCTAGGTGTTTTTTTTTTAAAGATTTTTATTGGGGAATCAGAGGAGGGGAACAGCATTGGGGAACCGGGGAAGGGGAACAGACAAGTTGCTCTCTTTTTGTTTGTCAGTCTAGTTGTGGAGAACATTGCTTCACTGGCCCATGTTGGTATCGTCATTGCACTCTTCCCGGATGAGGCAGATTGGTCACCGGCCTCTGGATGGTCGCTCACCGCGGCTATTGGCAGCTCACGCTGACTGTGGGCCACTCACTGTAGCCTATGGCAGCCCACTGCAGCAGGGGCTGCAGCTATGCCATCCCCGGGGACTCACAGCAGCCCAGCTCCAGGTGGAGCTGTTGTTCACCATCTTAGCTGTAGAGGGCAGTGTCACTGGCCCTCATGTGGGATCTGAACCGGGGTGCTGGTGTCCCAAGCTAGCTCTTAACCAACGTACCTCTCATCCAGCTCATTCCTAGGTGTTTTTCACTATTCTCCAAAGTTGAATATCAGTGTGGTCTTATGACCTTTCAGTACTTCTAGGGAATATGTGGGCAGAGAAGTTCATTGTACTAGGAAGTTGATTGCAGTACTAGGTAGAACCATAAAGAAGTAGAAGTAAGTAACTTACTACAATGGATAAATGGACATATATACTATAGCACATTCATTACTGGAATTCTACTATGAGGTTGGAATTAATAAGGCTGCATGTAATAGAGAACCAACTAACTCTTTTCCTTTTGGTTAGAAAATGGCTGCCTTGCCACCAGGAATCATGTCCTCATTCTAGGTGGGAAAAAAGTGAAGAAAGAAAAAAGGAGGCAGTGGCAGCAGAGTGATCAGGCATTTTCCTCATGACTCAAGCAGAATTTGCTTACATTCATTAGCCAGGATTTTGTCCTAGAGCTAAACCTAGCTGTAGGAAGCCTGGGAAATATGGTCTAATTTTGCAGGGCCCAGGACTGCATTAAAACGATTAGCTTTCTCTTAGTAAGAAAAAAGAGGAGGCATGGTACTGGGTAGGCCACCTGCAGTGTCTGCCCCTTCTAGCTATAAGTTGAAAAAAAATGAACTTTATCTGGATTTATCAATCAATCTGGATAAATCTGAAAAGCACAATCTGAATGGAAATCTAAGGAAAAGAACAGTATCTGTGGTATGATACAGTGTATTTAATTAAAAAAAAGCCAAACATAAAATAATACTATCTGTTATCTATGGATACCTACATATGTATTCAAAATACAAAAACATGTCTGGAAAGCTCTATAACTTGGGAGAATAACAGAGGGGAGTAAATCAGGGCAGGCAAGAAAGGGGGTTTCAATTGTTTCCTTAAGGTGTGATTTCTAAGCAAAAATTCTGAAATTAAATAAAACAATTATGAATATCTTTTATGAAATATATATTTTAGAGTTTGCTTGTCAGTTATCTGGATTGAGTCTCATCTTTTAGGTGCCGTGTTGCAATAGTTTTCTGTTTTCAGAATCTTTTTCTGTTCCAAACTTCTTAAATATAAGAGAATCAACCCTGAGGTGACAATCTAATTAAATTGATATAATCATTTTCCAAGAATGAGATTTGTCATTTAAAATCCATAATAAATATTTTGAAGAGAAAAATAGTAAGAAAACATAGAGCTTTGCTTTTAGCAATCCATTCAAATGTTTAATTCTGAGTAAGAATGAAATAGTCCTTATGTTATTCAGTGCCCTCTGAACTTGCAGTTCTTGTCGAGGAAATTACAAAGATGAAAACTAAATAGCATTTGATACAACAATATAATTGGATTTTTTTTGGTAATAATGTTATGTTGTGTTATAAAACTATTATGAAAATATATTGTTACACAGAAATGATAAAGTCTGTAAAACTCGTTTCCAATTCTTAAATCAAGTTTAAAGCTTAAAATATTTACTGGCAGCAATAATTAAATGATGAAGGCCAGTGGAACTGATAAAAGCAAATGTTTATGCTGAAAATTACCCTTATAATTTTTACCATTTGTTTATACATTTATTCAGTAAGCTTTCATTAAACACCTTTTATTTATGAATCTTTTGCCATATACTGGAAGTTCAGATATTACACAATTATTGCCCTGGCACTTAAGGACAACTGACTCTGGATGGTGAGCGCACAATGTGATATATAGATGATGTATTATAGAATTGTACACTTGAAACCTATGTAATTTTACTAACCAATGTCACCCCAATAAATTTAATTAAAAAAGAAGCTAATGGAAACACAGATGTGTAAAGAAACCCAAAACAATAAAAGCACAAGAAAAAGCATTATTAACAGAATCATGTTAAAGGAAGTGTTATGACTGCCTTTGAGATGGGAAAGACTTAATTTAACAACTGAATCAGTTCAGATACCAGTAGGAAATGGATGGCATACCCCCAAACAGGACAATTTGAGGTTGGTTGAGGAAAGGACCATTCCCAAAGTGTAGTCAGGGGAAAAAGAAACTGCAAGGCATGGTGGATATGTACCACCCCTAAGCTCAAAAGGAAGGTAGGGAAGAAATGGTCAATCTCCCTCCTCAGACTACTTGCCAAGGCTCCCCATTGGCTGACTACAACGGGAAGTCATAGGATCTGGCCACTCATAGGTGTTGTGGCATGCAGGTGACCTTTCTGGGGAAAAAAAATAGGTGAGGAAGGGTGGAATGGGTCTGGAGCAAACACAGTACCTGGCAGTATGGTTTTAGTTGGATTTAGATGAATAAATGCGGTGGGGGAGAAAGGGCAGGCGTGGGGCAGCCTGGATTAGGAAACCGAGCAAAGGTGCAGAAGAATGAAACAGGAGCCTTTTCTTTAAAGTCAATTCCCTATTGTTTATTTTTTAAAAATTTTATTCTTTATAGTAGTTTCAGGTGTACAAAACAACATGCTTATTAGACATTTACACCCCTCACAAAGTGATCCCTTCTCCCCTCAAGTCTACTACCCCTTGAAAGAGGAACTTTTGTTTCTGGGTTTCATGTGGCTGAAGTTTAGGGGGTGTATTAGTGTATTGGAGGTGGTGTGTTATTGACATTAGGGAAGACAGTCCTTCTTTTCCATTTTGGGTGAAATGAGATGTCGAAACAAAATGGTTAAATTCCCTGAGTAATTATAAAGTTTATAGCCTCTTTCTCAAAATATCCTTCTACATATCTAAAATATAATATATAGGCTTACAAAGGAAACAATTACGTTGAAATACTGTTATGATAATACCCAAAAAATTGTGATGTAGTAAAATATGAGCTTCTTTATTAGCACAGTAAATAGTATGTTCTTGTGGTAGGTCTATTAATTTATAATCTCAATGTAATGATGTATTCATAAGCATAGAAGATATGGCAATTTCTAGTAGTGACAAAGTGACAATTGAAGGATATGTTAAAATTCATCTCACTTAATGAGAATTGAGACGTCATTTTCCCCATCCAAGTTTGAAACTACTGGTGGTCCATGGACCTCACGTTAAAAACCCCTGTTTTAAAGCTCATTTACAATATTTTTAAACAAATCAAGTGAATGTTACAATCGTTAAATTCACCAAATATAGGGTGAACACATATCATGTGCCAAACATTGTCCTAAGGAGATACACAGTGAGGGAAAATTTTTTTTAAACACTTTGAGATTCTGTGGAAATCATCACAAAATATTAGAATGCAATAACTAAAGATTTCATCTACTACTTTGTGGAGATAATTCATAACACACAGTGATATTCATGGAATACTATACTGAGTTTAATTTAATAAAAAAAATATCCATGACTGCTAAATTGCTACAATGGAAAACTGTAACCTCTTTTTATGACAGAGCTTTAGCCAATTATAGTCATTGTTAATTCTTACAATTGGACGCATGTCATGCCTTGTTTCAGGGAATAGGCTGCAAAGATATTATCTCCCATTAAATGTTGCTACAGATGTACTGCTTGAAAAAACTTCTTGTTGAAGTAAAATGTAAACAAGATCAAGTGCGTCTAACTTGAACGTCTAGCTCAATGAATGTTTACGAACTGAACATACTGTAGAACTAGCACCCTGATTAAGGAACAGATCTGAATGTGACCCACAAGCTCCCTCCCAGGCATATGCCCTACTTAGTGTCCTCGATGTTGAACAGAATACATTGGTTTGATCTGCTCTATTATTTTATGTCAATTGAATCACACGATGTGTACTTTTTTTTTTTTTTAAAGCATCCTGACAAGTTGCTGTCCCTTTTGTTCTTCAGTCTAGTTGTGGAGAATGTAGCTTCACTGGCCCATGTTGGTATTGTGATCATTGCGCTCTTCCCAGGTGAGGCAGATTGGTCCGGCCACTGGACGGCCGCTCACTGCAGCTCTTGGCAGCTCACACCGGCTGCTGGCTGATCATGCTGGCTGCCGGCCACTCACCATAGCTCATGGCAGCCCACTGCAGCTTCACTGAAGCCTACGCTGTCTCTGGCGACTCACGGCAGCCCAGCTCCAGGTCAAGCTGTTGTTCACCATCTTAGCTGTAGAGGGCAGTGTCACTGGCCCTCATGTGGGATCCGAACTGGGGCCCTGCAGCTCAGAGCTGGCTCCCAAGCCAACTCTTAAAGAACACGCCACCCGGCCAGCCTGATGTGTATTCTTTTGTACCTGGTTTCTTTCACTCAACATCATGCTTATGTGATCAATCCATATTGCTATGTATATAGTTGAACATTGTTGATACTCATAGCTGCTGAAACTCCATCAAGTGAATATACCACAATTTATTTGTTCATGCTACCTGATCTCAAATGTGTTGTATCACCAACAGTCATCCCTCTTTTTAGCCCTGTTGCTTTTCTTAGCTTTAAAAACCTCCAATATATTTTGAACTGGAGACACACGGACGGGATTAAGGCATAAACAAAAGAAAGTAAGTCTTCCAAGAGTAGGGGCACCTGCCTCATTTTATAATAACTGAGCATAGTTCCTGAGTCCTGGAACAAGAGATAAATAATGAATGGATACCCAAATCTCCTCTTAATTATCATTTGGGTGGTATGTGTGCTGTGAGATGATTTGTAGGGTGTCTCATTTCAGCTCCGTTGGCTTGTCATTGTTGGGATTTCCTACAGATTCTGGTAATGGTTTGGTTGTTTTGTCTCAGTTTCCAGGCTTCCTTTGAGTTCTCATGTCTTTCTGAGTCTTTGTAGGTATTGGAATGGCATATTTTGAGATGTTGAGATGTGGACTGCTAACCAGACACCATTTTATACTGGCAAATTCACTTCTATTTACTTTTTAGGATTCTCTTGAAAGAATCTTTAGCAAGATGTATTCTAACCTAAATTTATGCCGTTTAGTTCTGATTTTGTCAGTTTGAAAATCTCTACTTGTACTTGCAGCTCTCTTACTATCAATTCTAATCAACCTGACACTCCCTTCCATGCCTGTATCTGTGTAATTACATTAATAGGATGATGTCCTAGGGGGTTTCATCTATATTCTATCTTGAAAGTGAAAAATCAGAATCTTGTAAGTCCCTATTTCTCATGAAACCACCTTCAAAGGATTGATCATATGCATATTTTCTTAGAGTTTATCAGCTTATAAAACACTGCTACAATGAAACTGATACTACCTTCACTTTGCAGAGCAATAATTGGCATTCTTTCAAAAACATAACCCAATTCTTTCCAACTTATTTTAGATAAAAGGAAAGTGTATTTAGCAAAGTGTATTTACAGTTGAAATATAGAAAGATGTAGGTAATATTGAGCTTGAACATATGGCATGTAGCTTATAAAAAGCAAGCTTTTCACCAAACCCTTTAACCCCTAGAGAAATATTCTCACATTGCAAGAGTTCAGGTTCAACCTCAAACCTACAGGTTTAGAATATCTATGGGTGGTAACTGGGAATCTGAATTGTTAATGACCTACCCAGTCCCTGAGTTTCTTTTTCTTTTTTTATTTTTGAGGGCAGTGTCCCATGTGGGACCTGAAAATTGGGGCCGCTGGCTTCCCAAGCCAGCGCTTAACCACCACGCCACTCGGCAGGCCCAGTCCCTGAGTTTCTGATACAATTTGAACTTTGTCTCATAGTTGAAAGAGCCAGTTGGAATGAGTTTTATCACATGCAATAAAGGAATGGAGTATTTTTAATCTTGATTCAGGCAACGTTCCTGAAACTCGACACTTTTATTATCTAATAAAATAACAACACATTTCCCCAGTAAGCAGACCTACTGAAGAGTTAGGAACGGTAAGAGAGGACTCAGTTCCATCAGAGAAAATGTCTGTCACAAAGTCCAAGCATTTTAAATGGGAAGAGAAATGCATCCACTGACATTTTTGTTTTTACTCAACTAAACTTTCATATTTATCAGAATTATTTATCTGTTTTTCCTTAGAAATTTTTTTCTAGCTCAAAGTGGACTGTAATATAGAACAGTGTACTTTGGTGGAAGGTAAGGGAGGCAGCAAAACCATATGTAGGAACCAGAGAATGAAGGAGTGACCCATTTTGATACATCATAAATGCCACATTCAAGGCATTTGGAGCTGCATTGTTCAGGGCGAATGACACTAAGTTCCAGAAAAAAATAACTCCATAACATCAAAGCAAAAATTGGTTTGCAAAGGATGGTCCAGAATAATAAAAAGAGTTGAAGCTATGTTCAGGGCAATCTGGTAAAGATGTTTTCACTTGCCTTATTACAGTTGTGAAAAAAAATAAATCCTTCCTAAAGAGCTTCTGTTAAGGCCTAGATCTAAAGAAAGAGAAAAAAAATGCTAAATAGAAGAAAAAATATATTTATGCAAAAGCAATGGGAGTTTTACTGCTTTTCTTTACACAAGATTAAAGGGTGTCACATGCCAGTGACCTACTTTGGGAAATCAGGTGGAACCGATTCAGATCGTAGATGTGCTTTGGGAGCCTGCGGTGGGACTTGCAGCTGAATTCCTGCCAGTTTTTGACTCCACATGTCAGAAACAGAATTGCTTCAGGAGCCCAGGGAAGAAATGCCCTGGTGACTGTGAATGATGCTTTTGGACAATTAAGAAACATGATGGAGACTTTGCTGACAGGATTGTATGATGCACACAGTTAATAGAGATATCATAATGATGATAACTATTAGATATAAACTTGGTGCCAGCCATTGGGATCATTGGTTGGTCTACATTCTCATATTTAATCATTGCATTAGTCCTATTATGTATGTATGTATTATTATTCCGACTTTACAGATAAGGAACTGAGATTTAAAGAGGTCAATGAACTTGTCCAAGATAATATAGATAGTTAAGTGATAGCGTCAAGACTAGAGCATGGTTTTGAACTTCGAATCCTAACTTGTACATGCTCCATTAGACTCTTACCAAGTGTTTATGCATATTTATATCAACAATTATATTTATTTTTATATCTATATTTTTGTTTGCATTTATAGTTATAAATAAGTATTATGAGATATGTAGGAGTTCAATAATTTTGAACTATCTGTGCTAGCCAAGTGGCAGAAAGCATAGCTTTTTTCAGAAAAGTCAATACTCACAGTTAGGTTGGGAAAGACTACGGAAAACTGAAAGGAGGAAACTTGAAAAATTTAGCATTGAGTCTTCATATGCTTTGCCTGAGTTACTTCAATATTGGCATCAAAATGGAATGCAAACGTTGTGAGTGCAGGGACTTCGTCCTTTTCTTTTTTTCTTTCTCTGCTCACCTACTGCTGCAGAGTACAGAACAGTGCCTGTTATAAACAGATACTTTATATATAATTTTGAGTTCATAAGCAAATTATCTCAGAGACCAGTTTCTTCAAGAGGGGTGAATGGAAGCAATTCTGACTGGATGTTTTAAAGGCCATGGGATTCCCTGAAGCCCAAAGATGCTGACTTGGTGCCCCGTGTTCCTTCCCATTCCCTCTTACTTTTTTGTGAGTAGGACTTTGGTCAGAATTTATTCATTTTCCAAGTAAGAGATTCAAATGCAGTCTGACTTGGTCCTTGCTTACAACAGGTGCTGGTGACAGTAGGATGGCTTAAGGAGCTTGGGAATTGAATATTTGAGCTGGAGTACTGGAGATACTATCATTTTTTTTCTCATTGCTGTAACTCATGAGTTGAAACTAAATTTGTGAAAGATTTTATTATTTTTAATAAATTAAGTCAGTGTCACAGAGCTGTCTGGCTTTGTCTTACCTTTCTCTCTCTCTCTCTCTCTTTCTTTCTTTTGCCTCTAGACCTCCATAGAAAAAGAGACAAACAGACAATTGCATTGCAAGTTACTTAAAAACCAGTTCTTATTCAGAATGGCTATGTTAGAGAGCACTGGCACGGATTGTGAAAACAGAATACAAGGATTTGCTTACTTAATAAATATTTTAAAGATATATAACTTGTGGGCCTGCTAAGTGGCACATTAGTTAAGTGCTGGCTTGGGATGCCAGCTCTGAGCAGTAGGGCCCTGGTTCAGATCCCACATGAGGGCCAATGATGCTGCCCTATACAGCTAAGATGGTGAACAACACCATGAGTCTCCAGCAATGTCTTAGGCTGCAGCCCCTGCTGCAGTGGGCTGTCATAAGTTATCGTGAGCAGCCGGCAGCGAGCAGCCAGCGTGAGCTGCCAAGAGCCACAGTGAGCAGCCATCCAGTGGCAGGCTACCTATCTGTATCACCCGGGAAGAGTGCAATGATAATACCAACATGGGCCAGTGAAGTGACATCCTCCACAACTAGACTGAAGAACAAAAGGACAACAACTTGTGTGTTCCCCTTCCCTGACTGCCCCATCGCTGTTCCCCTCCCCCAATTCCCCAATAAAATCATATATATATATATATATATATATATATATATATATATATATATATATCTTTCTATTTCTATAAAAATATATATATTTATATATTTTTCTATGAACAAGGATTGAAACATGTGGATGAGTTTTAAGACCTGGTATGATTTTGCATTTATAAAACTTTTTCTGAAACTGTCCTCATTTTATGTTTTTGTTAAAAAGTATTGGTTGGGGCCAGCCAAGTGGCTCAGTTGGTTAAGAGATTGCTCAAGAGTGCGAGCTCTGAGCAACAGGGTTGCTGGTTGGATTCCTGGCCCCAGCTGAGCAGCCGCTGAGTTGCCAACAGGTGGCAGGATGGCTCAGCTAAAAAAAAAAAAAAATGGGCCGGCTGAGTAGCGTGGTAGTCAAGAGCTGGCTTGAGACACCAGCAGCCTGGTTTGGATCCCACATATGAGGGCCAGTAACACTGCCCTCAAAAAAAAAAAAAAAAAAGTATTTATTGAGACCATCAACATGACAAGCATTTTGTTAGTCTCTAAAGAGGGTTAAAAAACCAAAAATCAGATCTCATTGCATCATTGTTTTGCAAAACTTGGTCTTCTCTTAGAATCACCTGGGGGACTTCCTCAAAATTCTAGACTCCTTGCTCTCACATTCCATAAATCCCAGAGAATCTTCAGGCTCTACCTTTATTTTTATTTTATTTTATTTTTTTAGCTGAGCCATCCTGCCATCTGTTGGCAGCTCAACGGCAACTCAGCTCGGGCTGGCCTCAAACCGCCATTGCTCAGAGCTCAGCTCACAGTCTTGAGCAAGCTCTTAACCAACTGAGCCACTCGGCCGGCCCCTTCAGGTTCTACCTTTAAAATATATTCATAATGTGGCCACATGTTGTCATCTCTACCTGACCACCCTGGTCCAAGCTGCCATCATCTTGCACACTTGTTCTCCTGTAAGCTCTTCTTCTTTTTTTTTTAAATTTATATGTATTTTTAATTAGCTTCAGGTGTACAACAAAGTGCAATAGTTATATTTTTTACCCCTCAAAGTGACAATCCCCCTCCCCCAATTCTCCCCTCCCACTCCTCTCCCCCATATCATACTATCTATTGCAGTTCCTTTGACTACCTTCCACCATATAATCCACATCCCGTGACTGTCTATATATTCAATTACAGTTGGCATGCAATATTATACAACATCAATTTCAGGTATACAGTGCAGTGATCAAGCCTCTACTCCATCCAGGAAGTGGTCTCCCTAACAAGACATGTGACCATCTGACACCCCACAAAATTTTAACAACGTTATATTCCCCAAACTGTGTTTCATATCCCTGTGACAATACTGTAGTTACCTATTTATGCTGTCTAATCCCTTCCCTTTCTCCCTCATCCCCACCCCCCTCCCAAATAGCAACCCTGTTTTTCCTCTATATCTATGAGACTGTTTCTGTTTATTTTGCTCATTCATTCAGTTTTTCAGATTCCACACATAAGTGAGATCATATAGTATTTGTCTTTCTTTGACTGACTTATTTCACTCAATATAATAGTCTCTAGGTCCATCCATATCATTGCAAATGGTACAATTTCATTCTTCTTTATAGCGGAGTAATACTCCATTGTATAAATGTACCACAGTTTCTTAAGCCAGTCATCTACTGATGGGCATTTCGGTTGTTTCCAAGTCTTGCCTATTGTAAATTGCGCTGCAATAAACATAGGGACACATATTTTTTCGAATTAGCTAGCGTCTTGGATTCCTCTGGGTAGATTCCCAAGAGTGGAATTACTGGGTCATATGGCAGTTCCATTTCCTGTGAGCTCTTCTTAATGCTGCACTTGAGACAAGTCAAGTCATGTCAGTCCTTTCTCCAAAACACTGAAGTCTCATTTCAGAGTGAAGCCAATGCCTGGACAATAGTTAAAATTACTGTTAAAAATCAGAGTAGTATTGTAGCTTCTTGTGTCACATTGGTGGGTTACCCTCAGTGATAGAGAGCAACAGATCCACAGAAAAGGAAGCCCTGATGATTTTGGCTACAGTGGATGTTTTATGATTAGCTATTTTCAGACTACATCTTCTCATGTTTAAACAACATATTCAGTCACGTAATATCATCCCTAAAATTTGCCATTAATAATAATTTCCTCTGCTCATATTTCTCCATCACTCCAGTCAAATATATACAACTGCCACCCCCCCAATAATTACCACCACCCATAACTACTATCACCATCTCCCACAACTACTGCCGTCACCATCCCCACCATCACCACCTCCACTCACAATTACTTCCTTCAACTAACACCACCACCATTACTACCCAGAGCTGTTACATTCACAACAATTCCCACTGTCTACCCGAACTGCTACTTCCATCACCACCACTGTTCATAACTGTCACCTCCACCATCACCACCATACCCACAACTACTCTCCCTCACTACCATTGCCACCACCATCACCGCTGCCACCCACAGCTACCACCACCTCAAACATCACCATTATCTCCCCAACTGCCAATTTCATTACCCCCACCACCCATAACTACCATCACCGTTACCCACAGCTACCACCACCCACCACCACTATTACCTTTCTTAAGAAAAAGTGAGCTGGTGGTAAAAAAGCTTGTGAAAACTAATTTAAAAAAATATTCCTGAATAGTAATTATTTTTATTCTGAATATCATTGATCTACTGATAATCTATAATTAACATTTTCTATTGCTGAAAAATTGATCAGTTATAAAACATATCTTATAAAATTACAAAAAGGATACTGTACTTCTATTACATAAATTTTGGCATTCTCAAGTTTAAAATGATAACTCTGTTGCTACTACTAGAACTTTCTGGCTCTTCAGCCAGTCTCTGTTACACATTATTCATACACTATAAACTTGCTCCTAATAAGTCCATTCAGACTTATACAGGGAAAAGTAGAGAGTTACATCCCAACCTATTTTAATAATGTTATATCAAATGCATTCTCTTGAAATAAATGTGTTTATTTGAAAATTAGGTCTATATGCAAATAGACGTTTTTTAAAAAAACCCCAAAAAAACCCATGGTGACTTAGTTCTTGAATCTGAAGAAACTTAATACAAAGTAGTTACACTTTTCAGTTTTCAAGTTATTAGTCAATATCTGTATAAACTAAAAATATTAGGAAATATCTTCCAGTAATTAACTCAGCTAAGTCATTAGCCAAAGAAGTGAATGAAAATCCACAAACATACACATACAGCTCACATAGTTTGCAGGTAGGAAATAAAGGCATTCATATTTAGTTGGACCTTCACTTTGTATTACATGTGAATGTAATGTTAGTCAGGTATGTACATCAGGATGGAAATTTGGTTTAGAGTTTTGTTGCAAGAACCTTTTTGGGGAAGGAGTGGTGCTGGTTGCTGTAATAGTTTAGCCCCTTAAAAAGTAGCTTAGTGCATTAAAAAAAGAGCTCTTTTTAATGACATAGGTGACTTTGCAAATTTTTTGATCTGCAGAAAGTTGGAGAGCAAACTTTCTTAAGCTAGAATTCAAGGTGATCCATAGATAATGAAAGGGAGTCCATATCACTTTGAAATTATATTAAGCATTTTGTGTATATAGGCACGTCCCCTCTGAGTTGAGGATCCATTTTTTTCATTTTAATAGATTTTTAACTTTTTTTTTTTTTTGAGGGCAGTGTCACTGGCCCTCACACGTGGGATCCGAACCAGGGCCGCTAGTGTCCCAAGCCAGCTCCCAATCACCACACCACTCGGCTGGCCCTAGATTTTTAAATTTTAGCATAGTTTTAGATTTGCAGAAAAATTGTGAAGATAGTACAGAAAATTCCATATTCTCCACTCCCAGTTTCTCATGTTATTAACATCTTACACGAGTGTGTTCCATTTATCGCATCTAGTGAACCAAGTTTGATATATAACTAATGTCTATACTTCAATCACATTTCTTTAGTTTTTACCTGATGTCCCTTCTCCATTCCAGGATCCCATCCAGAATAGCTCATTGTTTGGTTGTCATGTCTTAGACTCCTCTTGGGCATCACAGTTTTCGGGCTTTCCTTGTTTTTGAGGAGTACTGGCCAAGTATGTTGTAAAATGTACCTCAGTTGGGATTTGTCTGATATTTTTGTTGTGATTAGACTGGGAGGTGACCACAGAGGTAAAGTACCATTTTCATGAAGATCCATTTTTTTTAAAAAAAGATTTTATTGGGGAATTGGGGGAGGGGAACAGCATTGGGGAAATCGGGGAAGGGGAACAGACAAATTGCTGTCTTTTTGTTCTTCAGTCTGGTTGTGAAGGACGTTGCTTCACTGGCCCATGTTGGTATCATCATTGCGCTCTTCCAGGATGAGGCAGATCGGTCGCTGGCCTCTGGATGTCGCTTACCGTGGCTATTGGCAGCTCATGCTGGCTGCCAGCCGCTCACGCTGGCTGCCGGCCACTCACTGTAGCCTATGGCAGCCCACTGCAGCAGGGGCTGCAGCTATGCTGTCCCTGGGGACTCAGAGCAACCCCGCTCCAGGTGGAGCTGTTGTTCACCATCTTAGCTGTAGAGGGCAGTGTCACTGGCCCTCATATGTGGGATCGGAACTGGGGCTGCTGGTGTCCCAAGCCAGCTCTTAACCAGTGCCCCACTCGGCCGGCCCCATGAAGATCCATTTTTAAAAGCAGATTTTCTAAAACTCTTCTGAGATCTTTCCAGAAAATGTTAAGAAACATTGCATAGAGAGGGCATTGTTTCCAATGGATGCCTGTTCTGATTCCATTTTTGGACCCAGATTGTAGGTTTTCATTAAATTTATCAAGTGTGTTTTTCCTTAAAAGAAACCATTGACTACAATCAGCTTTTACTTAATTAGAAAGTTGGAAGCTTTAGCATTTACAATTAAAAAAAACACCCCAAATAAAACAAATAAAAAAGAAGAAAAAACAACAACAACAAAAACAACAACAACAACAACAACAAAAAAAGACAAAAAAACCCCACAAAAAAACCCCCCAAAACCCTGCTATTGGAAGAGTCTTACTGGGACTTACTAACCCGCCCCCAGCTTTATTGTGGTAAAATTGACAAATCAAAATTGCATATATTTAACATGTACAGTATGATAATTTGGTATTAGCTTTGATGGAACTCCTGGGCTGGAGAGAAAAATAACAGAGGTCGCCTCTATAGTTAAGACAGGTTAGCATGGTGACATTCTAATAAAGAGAAAATCCGGGGAAAATTGGGCAAAGGGCCTTGTTAAGTCTGGATAGTTTCCCCAGTACCTTTTGTGCATGTGGGAATTCACCTACTCGTTACCTTTTTATAAATCCCTGCCATGTTAGAGCCAAGGAAAAGACTTGCCTCACTTTCCACTCGCTAAATAATTCTTTATTGAAAAATTGAATTAGGACAAGGGAGATTTTATATCTGTCTTTGTTGCCTTAAAACATAGTTTATGCACATAAATTATTTTGGAGATTGGGCTCCCCTTTTATGAAGGAGAATGTTTATTTTGGAGATGTATGCAAGGCATACACAAAAGGCAGGGTGCATGCGGTTCTCCAGAAGTTTTTGCAGACATCAAAGAACATGGCAGCTACTGTTCACCATCCCTCAGCTATGATGATGCTGGGCCGCCTCCCAGATGCCCCTTGTCACATGTACAAGTCAAATGAGTTGTCCAAGCCAAGCCGTTCTACTGGTCTTTCCACCGACTGATGAACTTCTTTAAAAATCTATAATGAGCTATAGCGACCTATAATTTCAGAGATTACTTGAAACTACCTGAGCATAGTTTCTTTAAAAATTCCTGCCAGAGTCCAGTTTGAACAACCAGCCTGTCACAAACAAACCATGGTCAACTAGGTATAAAAGGAAGACCCCTCTCCTAATCGAGAGCCCAGGGACAGTCTCAAGAAGGAGTGGCTTTTTCGCAGGACAGAGGGTTATTGATGTCTCTGATTTTGGCATGACTTGGGGAAGTCAGTTCACCTCCCACCTTCTGTTTCCTAATCGCCCAACGAAGGGGGCGAAGGGCAATATCTCTAGAGTGTTTTCTACTTCTGATCTCTTGTTTGTTAGGTAAGTCTGATTTAAGGGGCACCAAGAATGGACCATGTAGAAGGTATTTGCTCATTGCTACAGGGGATAAATAGTAACCAGACAACCTGTCGCCAAATCACACTGATTTCAGCCGTAGTTGTAGCGGGCAGTTCTGATTACTCCCACTCTGCTGGTGTCCCACCTCCTGGCTCTCACTTAGGTTTTTAGCAGCCAGTGCAGGGACTTCTCCCATGCAGCGAGAGCATGCTTAGCCTGAATACAAACATGGCTCTGAAGAACGAGGCCCTGGGCTTCCTGGAAGCCATGGCAAAGAAGTGTCCAAACAGAATTGTAGAGTTTACAAATGAAGCTGAGATACTCTAGACAGATGGACAAAGAATATTTTCTACAGCATGTGTCGGATTTGCCTGCCAGTGTATGCACTGGGTTCACATCTCATGTTCTGTGATTCCAGCATATGCACACCCACACACATATGTATATGTATGTGTATACACACACAGGTCATATTGAATGCTGTTGTCTGTCAACTGTTGATTGACTGATGCATTTATTTGTTCAATAGAAATTTATTGAACACCTCATATGCCTCAGATACTGTTCCAGCTGCTGGGAAGACAGCAGTGAATGAAAGAGACGTAAATATTTCCCCTCCTGGATAGTATATATAATGTGTGGATGGGGCAAGGAGAAAGAAAAACAAGTCACACATTAGCTATGATAATCATAGGTCAAAGTTTGATACCTACTATGAAGAAAAATGGAGGAGGAGATCAGGTAAAGGCAGTGGAGGGCAGGGGTGGGGTCTGCAGCTTTAAATTAGGGGAGGCCTCCCTGAGATGGTGACATTTGAGCCAAGAGGATGAATGAACAGGAGCAGTCCGTGTTACCTGGGGAAGAAAATGACAGCCGAGGATACAGAGAGACAAAATGGTCAGCCCACACATGCAACGTGAGGGTCTTGTCCTGATGTCTGGGGCACTGTATAAATGCTAAGGACAGTCACGTGGATAAAAGAAAAGGGTGAAACAGGCTGGCTGTAAGAAGGAGTAGATATGACTTTGCTGAAAATGAAGGCTAACCATTATCAGATCTCTCTCTTTTTTTTTTTTTTTTTTTTTTGAGGGCAGTGTCACTGGCCCTCGTATATGGGACCCGAACCAGGGCTGCTGGCTTCCCAAGCCAGCTCTTAACCAATGCGCCACTCGGCCGGCCCACCAATGTCAGATCTTTTTTTTAAATTAAAGAAATTTGGGGAAAATACACATACATAAAATATACCATTTTAGATCTTACATAAGTGTACAGTTTAGTAGGTTAAGTACATTCACATTGTTGTGCAGCTGATCTCCAGAACTCTTTTCATCTTGCAAAACTGAAACTCTAATATAGAGGAAAAACTGAGAGTTGCTGGTTGGGAGGGGGATGTGGATGAGGGAGAAGGGGAAGGGATTAGACAGCATAAATAGGTAACTATAATATTGCCACAGGGATATGAAAGAGAGTTTGGGGAATATAATTAATAATGTTGTAAATATTTTGTGGGGTGTCAGATGGTCACATGTCTTGTTAGGGAGACCACTTCATGGATGGAGTAGAGGCTTGATCACTGCACTGTACACCTGAAGCTGATGTTGTATAATATTGTATACCAACTGTAATTGAATATATAGATAGTCACGGGATGTGGATTATAATGTGGAAGGGAGTCGAAAGAATTGTAATAGATACGTATCATTTTGGGGGAGGACTGGGGCGGCGAATTGGGAGAGGGGAGTTGTCACTTTGAGGGGTAAAAAGTATAACTATTGCACTGTGTTGTACACCTGAAACTAATTTAAAAAAATGTTTATTTCACAATAAAAGAATTAAAAAAACAAACAAACAAGAAGACCTGAAACTTATACCCCTTAAATAACTCCCATTCGAATAGGGCGGTGGATTGAGGGAGAGGGGTTGTCGCTTTGAGGGGTAAGAAGTACAACTACTGCACTGTGGTGTACACCTGAAACTCATTAAAAAAAATAACTCCCATTTCCCTTTTCTCTAGGTCTCTGGCAATCATCCTTCTACTTTCTGTCTCTGAGTTTGATTGCTCTTAGGACCTTATGTTAGTGGAATCATACAATATTTGTCCTTTTGAGGCCAGTTTATTTCAATCAGCATGATGTCCTAAGATTCATCTATGTTATAGCATATGTCAGAATTTCCTTCCTTTTTTTTTTTTTTTTTAAGATTTTATTGGGGAATTGGTGGAGGGGAACAGCGTTGGGGAATCGGGGAAGGGGAACAGACAAGTTGCTGTCTTTTTGTTCTTCAGTTTAGTTGCGGAGGATGTTGCTTCACTGATGGTATCGTCATTGCGCTCCTCCCGGATGAGGCAGATCGGTCGCTGGCCTCTGGATGTCGCTCACCGCGGCTATTAGCAGCTCACGCTTGGCTGCCAGCCGCTCACGCTGGCTGCGGGCCACTCACTGTAGCCTATGGCAGCCCACTGCAGCAGGGGCTGCAGCCCACACCATCACCGGGGCTTGCACAGCCCAGCTCCAGGTGGAGCTGTTGTTAGCTGTAGAGGGCGGTGTCACTGGCCCTCATATGTGGGATCTGAACCGGGGCCGCTGGCATCCCAAAACCAGCGCTTAACCAATGCGCTACTCGGCCGGCCCCAGAATTTCCTTCCTTTTTAAGGCTGAGTAATATTCCATTGTAAATATTTACCACATTTTGTTTATCCATTTATAAGTTGATGGACATTTAGGTTGCTGCCGCCTTTTAGCTATTGTGAACAATGCTGTTATGAATATGGAGGTATATCTATCTCTTCAAGACTCTGCTTTCAGTTCTTTTGGGTATATACCCAGATCATGTGGTAATTCTATTTTTAATTTTTTGAAAAGCCACCATATTGTTTTCCATCATGGCTCCACCATTTTTCATTCCCACCAATAAGCAATAGGTTCCAATTTCCACAGATCTTACTAACACTTGTTTTCCTTTATTATTATTTTTTTTTGGTAGTAGTCATCCTAATATGTATAAGATAATATCTAATGTGGTTCTGACTTGTGATTAGTGAAGCTTGTTGGTCATTTGTATGTCTTCTTTGAAAACAATGTCTATTCAAGTCCTTTGCCCATTTTTTAATTGGGTTGTTGGTTATTCAGTTGTAAGAGTTCTTTATATATTATGGATGTTAATTCTTATCAGATATATGATTTGCAAATATTTTTTTCCCATTCCATTGGCTGCCTTTTCACTCTATTGTTTGCATTTTTTGATGCATAGAAGTTTTTAATTTTGAGGTAGTTCAATTTATCTATTTTTACTTCGTTTCATGTGCTTTTGGTGTCATGTCCAAGAAATCGTTGCCAAACTCAGTGTCAAGAAGCTTTACCTCTATGTTTTCTACTAAGAGTTTTATAGTTTTAGCTCTTACATTTAGGTCTTTGATCCATTTTGAATTAATTTTTGTATGTGGTGTAAAGTGGTTCAGCTTCATTCTTTTTTTTCATGTGGTATCCAGTTTTCCCAGCACCATTTCTTAATGGCTGTCCTTTACCCGGTGAATGATCTCGGCATCCTCATTGAAAATAATTTTGCCATACATGCAAGAGCTTATCTGGGATTGCTAGAATTTTTGATATTTAAAAATAAATCAGAAATTCAGAATTTTGTGTGTAGTAATATTTTAAAGTATAAGAATATAAATGGAAATGATTAAAATTACCATACTGCAGAGCAAAGGGAATTCACATGTGGGCCATTTTTTTGCCTTTTGGGTACTCGATTTTTGCTTTTGTTTTGAGGAGAATGGAAATGGATGGATACAGGCACACACATGCACACACACACACATACATACATTTAAGCAAGTTTGTGCTCTGGAAAACAAGCTTTTTCTCTACTGCATTAATAATTAAATTTTTTTTGGGGGGAATTATTATTATGAAAAAATGGGGCTTTTTTGTTTTTGTTTTGTTAAGAGGGATTTTGAAGCCATTTCTCCTTTGCATGGATGGGCAAATTTCCCCATGGAACATTTCCATGTTCTCTCCATGGGATCCATTTCTCTGAGGCCACAAAGATGGCAAAAAGAGAAGGAGAAGGAAGCTAGCATTTGTTCAGTGACAAGTGTATACCAAGTGTTATACAAATTTATTTTGTTGTCATGCACAAATTCCCCTAAAGATTGGCCCTTTCTTTTTCCAGGTTGGCTTTTATCATTTACATTAAAACATTAAAAAATCCCTTAAAGTTAAGAGAAAGTGGGAAACTCATTTTAGGTAACAAAGTAAGAGAATGGCAGAACCAGAATTTAGACACAGGTTAGCCATCCTCTGAAACTGCGTGATTATGTCAGGTATGTTATCTCTACATGAAACTCTCCTGGGTGGCTGAGATGGGCAGCCAGGAAGGAGTGAAGGAGTAAAGATCATGCTTCTTCATTAGGCCATTAAAAAATTAACTAGATTAAAAGTACATAAAAAGTAGGTACTAATCAAGAGAAACCTAACCTTGCTGGCTTTATAATGTGTTACTACCTTAATATATGCCTGAAATCCATCAATTTATGCAAATATCCTCACCCTGTAATTAGACTTTTTTCCTTTTAACTAAGTTTCTGTAGTGTGAGCACTTAGTAAATGATACAATTATTATTCTGTATAATAATGAAATATTTGAATAACTGTAATTAGTGAAAGCAGCAGTTTTTTGACTGCCACCTTTTGAGAATGCAAAATGAGTTTCTGAATGCTTATATATGAAGCTTTTAAAACTGCAAATCCTTTCTATGTCACCAAGACATACATTCTTTGAGGATTCCCAAGGCAGTGGGTAGCCCCCAGAATCACATAACCCAAGCCAGAAAGGTCCCCAGAGAGCCCCAATTCTCTGATTTTATTTATGGTGAAACAAAGGTTAAGTACGTTCTTCAAATCCAGAACAAAGGCTAGAAATGAGGCCTCTTCAATTTGGGTGCAAAGCTTGCTTGGACACATCTTTCTTTTAATTAGCTTCAGAACTAATGGAAGAGGCCCGGGAATTCGTCATGGCACTGCATAGTGCTACAGACTCAGTAAACTTTCTACATGTCAGTGTTATTTTTTACCCAAAAATGTATGTAGATATTACTGTGATTTTAACAAATTCAGCAGCTCACTGAGCATGCATCTGAACAAAGAACAGTGCTAATTGCTATGATACAGCAGTGAACTTCATGCCAAGGCTCAGGCCCTCGTGAGGTTTATACTGGGGTGCTGATGGAATGAGACTGACAATAAACGGTTAAAGAAGTAAAGCTGTGACATGATAGATGGTGAGACATTCTGTGGAGAAAAATCAAATTGGTACCAGTTAAAAGTTTTATTGGACTCATTGCAAGTAAGTTGGAGACATGCTACTCCTTTACCTTAAATATGTCAGTATGGCTTTTGTAAGCACCAGGACATTTTCTTATGTAACCACAGTACAGTGGTCAATACTATTTTCTAATTTATACTATGATTTAATCCACAAATATTATCCAGACTTTAATAGGTCCAGTAATGTTCTTTATAGTGTGTATACACAGACATATATTATACATATTACAACATATAATTTTTACATATATGATATAAAAAATTTCACAATTCTGGTTGGGGACTATATATTAACCATGGGGAATCTTGGTGAAAGGGACACAGAAGTGTTTTCTTTTCTATCTTTCTTTCTTTCTTTTTCTTTATCTTTTTACTATGTCCTTTCCATAAATTTGAAATTATTTCAACATAAAAATTTACAAAGATGTGTAACTGGATACATCTTCATCTTAAAATGATTTTAAATTCTGTATTTCCCTGACATTCCATAGCTTGAGCTGCTATAACAACAGCCATAATACTGGCTGGCTTAAACAACAGACCTTTATTTTCTCACAGGCTGGAAAGTCCAAGATCAAGGTGCCAGCAGATTGGGTTCCTGGTGGGGGCTCTCTTCCTGGTTTCTAGGTGGCTACCTTTTTGCCGTGTGAACATGGCAGAGAGTGCACTTGGTGTCTCTTCCTCTTCTTATAAGGACGCTAATTCCATCATGGTGGCCCCTCCCTCAAGACCTCATCTAAACCTAATTGTCTCTCAAAGGCCCAAATACCATTGCATTGGAGTTAGGACTTCAACATATGATTTTTTTTTTTTTGGAGAGGGGACACAAACTTTCCATAATACTCATAAAAAGTTATTAACACTTAATATTTTTTACAGAACTGCATATATAATATATAATATGTAACCTACATACCTAGAAGAACCATATATTATAGGTTATACCTACAAAAAGTCTATATTATCTATGGAGGATATATTCTAGGAAATAATAATTTATATGCAAATATTAATTCTATGGAAAAAAACATCTCATGGTCAGTGTTGAAAATCTTGACGCCTCCACCCTGAATCCTATCACCAGCCAAAGCATATTATCTTTCTTCTGCTATATAAGCTTCACAATAGCAGGGATCGTGTCTATTCTGTTCATTGTTTTATCCCTTACCTAGAACAGTATTCAGTAATGAATAAGATCTCAGAAATACCTGTTGAATGACTGAATAACGTAAAATGCACACCTCCCTCTTATATTTATTATCATGTGCTCTTTTTCCTGCAAGTAATGTATCTATATCCTTTAAAATATCAAAAAGCACTGTTTCCTGGGAAGAGACGGACTGTGGAATCATAGGACTCAGGGAAATTGTAACAGGTGTTTCCCAGGGTTTTTGTGAGATGTATGTGTGCTGATATCATTAGCTGAACACTAGAACCTAGAGGAGGGCTGGTAGGTGGAAGGGGCCCAGCAATGATCCCCAGTAGCTGCATTTCCCCTGATCACCACCCCTGGCTCCTTATAAACTGCTTTGGAATGCGTCTCTAAGACAAGCAAGTAACTGTTGAGCAGCTAAATTTGGGAAATTGTTCAGTCTTCTAAAATCCCAACCACTTCCATTATCTGTTGAAAACAGAATTAGTTAAAATTGGTTTACAGCCACCTTTTTCTAGGGCCCTGGCATTGAACTTGGGCTCTGTCCTTCCCTCTGTCAAAATATGTCAAAAACCCTGTGGAGACTTTCCCTCTACAAGTTTTTCAATAACCGACAGTTAAATGATGAGTGAAATAATTAAGACAGCTCTATTTGACACAACCAAGAAACATTGCTCTGGGAACTGGGGAAATGAGAGTATAGCTGTTCTCCTACATGGCACAGCTATTGAATTTTAAATGAATGAATGAATGTCAAAGAATTCAAAACTTAATACTAAGTATCAACTCCATGCTAGACACTGCATGTCTAGATGCTAGATGCGGTGAGAAATGCGGTACCGAAATGGAATGTTACAGTCCAAAGGCAGAAGAGACAATTACTAAAAATGAAGAAGTACGTGGAGGGGTGGAATAAATGATGGGGAGGTTAAGAATGGATTGGAACAGCTGAGGGAATGGGGAGGTTCCAGCAAGAATATTAAGAGTGTCTGGAGGGATGAAGAGAATTTTGCAAGGGGAATTCCAGAAAAATACATCAGCGTAGCCTGTGGGTTAAAAGGGAAGGTGGTGGGGTCAGCAAACCTTGGTTCCTAACAGAGTCGAGCACTTCTTAGCTGTCGGGCCTGTAACCCTCAGCCTTCTCCTCTGTACAGTGGAGGAAGGGGATGGCGGAGACCAAGCTTGTTGTAAAGATGAAATAAGCTGATACACGTGAGGGAGTTAGCACAGGCTTCACACCCAGCAAGTGCTCAATAAACAGAAGCCATCACTGTCACGATGATGATGATGATGATGATGATGATGATGATTTCCCCATTTTGGCGAGATATAAATTTTGTGCCTTGGCACAAGTCCAGAGAAGTGGGGTGGAACAAGGAACTCAGTGGGGATTTGAGTGGAAGCGGTGAAATTCCACCTGGTGGGGAAGTGATGGAAAGAAGGCCCTCTTACTGAGCGCTTTCACTGCTCTAGGTACTGGGAGGTTTGGAGGGCAGAAATGCAGTCCTCCCATCTAGACACTCAGCTTAGTGAGGGTCAGGCAAGAACCAGGCCATTCTGATTGCAGGAAAGACTGTGATTAGTAAAAGGGGTACAAATATACTACGAGGGCACAGAAGTAAAAATGATCCATTTCACTTTGAAATACTAAAAAGAGGTGACATTAACATGCATCTTTAAAATGGAATGATTAAAAAAATGCATCAAACGCTGTTTCTGATTCTAGAAGCACCACCACTTTCCTGGCTCTGACATCGGAGCGATTGGCTTAACCTCTGTAAGCCTTAGCTTTTTTACCTATTAAACAGGGATAATATGACACGTATCGCTTAGAACGTATCATGGGATTTATGTAAAGGAGCTTACCTGGCACAATGCCGGGGAACTGATTCAATAAATCACTTGTATTTATTATTATTATTTCAGCCTATTTTATATAATACAAAACACTTTGTTATAGATTATCTCACTTAATCCTCATAACATTTTTGTTACACTGGCAAGATAAACTATTATTCCCTGTTAATTGATAAGAAAATGGAAGATTGAAGAGATGGATTTATCAAATCCCAAAGAACAGGTATGGGTCAGCGTCAGGACTCCATCCCCAAGCTGACGCCTGGAGTATATTTCCTTTCACGTCTGTCTGGTGCTATCCAAATCACCTTCTAGAAGATGCAATCATTATATTGGCTTTAAAATTGTGGTTTCTTTGTAATGTCAGGGCTTGTTTTACTCAAATGAAATCTCCTAGGAACCCGTAATTTATACAACAGTAAATAGAGATGCTCTGTGTAAAAACTTGTCAAGACTAAGATTCTCTCCTTAGCTCTTCCCTCAACAGGTCCATGGAGCCCAACTCGAGGAAAAACCAAATAGGCCTGAAGGAAAGGTGGGTTCACAGAGAACAGCGTAAACCGGGGCGTGGTGGTGACTGGGAGTTCATGGCCTTTCCACAAGCTCTTGAGTTGGACCCTCCACCCTCAGCTGGACCAGCTTGCACTAGGAGGTATGGTGCTATGGTAAGTGCAGAGGCCTGGGTCACAGGGAGGCAGCGCCTGTGGGGCTCACTGCCTGTGGGTCCCTGGGCACGTTTCTTAAATTCCCTTTGCCTCAGTTCCCTCATCCACACCTGGCAGATAAGAATAACATCTCCCTCATGGGTTGTTGCATGAGGTAAATTTGCTTGGCTTATAGCAAGTGCTCCTTAATTATTTATTGTAAATGATCTTATATTTCTTAGCCTTACTTTTCTGCAGAATAAGATTAATGACAGGGCAGGCCGAGTGGCACAGTGGTTAAGCGTTGGCTTGGGAAGCCAGCAGCCCTGGTTCGGTCCCGCATGTGAGGGCCAGTGACACTGCCCTCAAAAAAAAAAAAAGAATAATGACATATGAAGGGAGTTTTTGTCAGACTTAAATGGAATAAAACATATAAAACACCTGGCATGTAACAGTACCTACACAGAAATAATAAGACAGTTCTCTTTGTGATTTTCCTCTGGCCTCTGAATCCTAACTGTCTCTGTACAAGCAAGCCCTGGCGTGTGTTTCCGGTGTCTGCTTCTTCCCCCTGCCCCTGCTCACACATGAAGGACCTTCTCTGTTTCTGATGTCAGTCCCTGGACCCTTTTCCACTCATGTCTTCCAATTAGACCAATACCAATTGACCTGGGCCCTTCGGCAATCCCGGTGCCTTTGCATTAATTTGACATCTGCACTTCACCTTGAAAATATGCTAATTGCAACAGGGATCTGAAGACTGCAGGAAACACGAAACACGGGTTTGCAAGGGTCTGTGGTATGCTAGGAATAATTGCAAATTTAATTCCCTTTGAGAAGTTGTACAAAAAACCTGGCCACTCCCATTAGCCCAGAAGAAATTAGAATCTCTGAAATCAAGTGAAATGAACCAAATGAAAGGAGAAAATGTTTCATGTTGAAGGAAGAAAAAAAAAAAAAAAAGCTCCAAACTTTATTATTTAAAACCTTCAGAAAAAAACTTTGGTCCGGAAACAGTATTTTTCAGCCCATTTCTTTCCATTAGGCAATTCATTTTTCAGAATTAATACTTTGAAAAAAGAAGCTGGCCCAATTTTATTTTTCAGACAAGTTTAATTTAAAAAAATAAGTAAATAAAAGAGAGTTGTAGGTAAAAATTCATCTGTTTTTATTAAAAGAGCACCAAATTCAGCAAAGCATGTAGTGCCACACGTAAAAAAAATCTTAAAACTCACCCATTTCAAGAGTTACATTTCAATGATTTTTAGTATTTTCACTCCTCCAATATGATTCCTCACATCCATTTACAATCAATCCCCATTCCTAAACCCAGCCCCTTGCAACCATTAATTAACTTTCTGTCTCTATAAATTTGCCTTTTCTGTACATTTCGTATAAATGGCATTTCACGGCATGGAGCCTCTTGTATGTGGCTTCTGTCACTTAGTCTCATGTTTTTGAGGTTCATCTATGATGTATCACGTGCCAGTAGCTCCTTCCTTTTTTATTGTTGAGTAGTATTCCATTGTATTGACCGGCCACATGTTGTATGTTTGTATGCCAACAAACTTAGACTCTTAGACTGCTTTCAGTTTTTGCCTATTGTGATGTAGTCTTATTGTTACAAGACAAAATATGTCAACAATCGGGTGCTCTGTTGGCTCTTTTCTCCTGAGCCCAAACAACATGGTAAGTTTTGGAATAGAGCGGAACGGTAACACCCATTATTACCAATGGCTCCTGAGGTATCTGTCTTCCTCAGCTTGCTTTGTTGAACTCGGTTTAACATTCTGCTTCAGAAGATGAGCAATGCTTACTGTATTTTTGGAGACTAATTTAAGTTCTTAAATCAAGAACCACAGATTATTTAAACAGGCAGTGAGGACGGGGAACTGCTAAATGTTCCACCATGTACATAGGAGAATTAACTTTCAGGTCAAATTCCCCACTCACACTTTGTAAAATTCCCTCTCTGTCAAAATTTCCTTCACAGTCCAATTAAAGCAATATATCAAAAGTAAATGGGTTCGAGGGCCAGCTGAGTGGCTCAGTTGGTTAAGAGCTCACTCAAGGGTGTGAGCTGAGCTCTGAGCAACAACAGTTCGATGCCAACCTGAGCTGAGCTGCCGCTAAGCTGCCAACAGGCGACAGGATGGCTCAGCTTAAAAAAAAAAAAAAAAGTGAATGGGTGAGTGGCTCCCAGTTTGAAATTATATGTTCTGTCCACTCTCACCCATATTTCTAATATAAATGTGAAGCTATCACGAAAAGTGTTAAGAACTCAGCAGGTTGTACTTTCATGGTTTATGGTCTGCTGAGACAACATTATCCATCTCACCTAGCATGGCTTCAGGCTAGCATCAGAACGTCCAATGGCTCCAAAGGATTTCAGGCAACAAAGTGATATGTTTATCTATCTATCTATCTATCTATCTATCTATCTATCTATCTATCTATTATCTATCTATCATCTATCTATCATCTATCTATCTATCTATCTATCTATCTATCTATCTATCTATCTATCTATCTATCTTTCTGGAGGGGATGGGGGAAGGGACACTAGTGTTAAAGAAAATGGAAAACAGAAATGGATTCATCTCCAGGTATTTTTTATTCACACTCTGTATTTGATAGATTCCATTTATTTCTGAGCAGCCAACATTTATCAATTGCCTATTGCATGCAGAATCCTGAACTGTTAGCTTGAGATACGAAGATAAAAATGTTCATCCATTTGGTCGCTAATAATATTTACTGAGTAACGATTTTATGCAATGTATTAGATAGAGGTTGTAGGCATTAAAAGTGAAAACTAACTTGGTGCCTGCTGTTGTGCAACTAGCAGCCTGTTGGGGATAAAAATAAAGAAAGCAAACAAAGCAGTGTATAAATACTTGCACAGAGTGATAAATACTCTGGAGGGCTAAATACCAGGCTATGGAGAGGCAGTATAATGTGAAGGTATTTTAGACCTCTGAGGAGGTGGCATTTACGCTGAGTCCTAAAGGAAAGGAGGAGATAAATCAAAGGAGTGAGGGAAAGAGTGTTCCAGGCCTGGGAACCAGCAAGGGCTCAGGGAGGGATGGGAAAGAGCCTGGTTTTTGCCCACGCAGATGCTGCGCCATGGTAAAGTTACTTGTTCAAAGTTGTGGAAGTTTAGGAAGTACTGTGAATAAAGTATACACAGGTACAACGTGGGCAAGAAGAAGCTCAGAATGGTCTTTTGCGTGTAGAACTAGACAAATGAGAGTTTAATGATTAAATGGATGAATACATAAAAGATAGATGAATAGATGGACAGATAGGACTGACTGATGGACTGACAGAATGCAGTAATGCACAAGTGGAAAGAAGCCCTTTTTTTTTTTTTAGCTGAGCCATCCTGCCACCTGTTGGCAGCTCAACGGCAACTCAGCTCGGGCTGGCATCGAACCGCCGTTGCTCAGAGCTCAGCTCGCACTCTTGAGCGAGCTCTTAATCAACTGAGCCACTCGGCCAGCCCAAGAAGCCCTTTTTGATAGATGAATAGAAGAGAATTTTTTATACGAATTTTATAATCCAAGGATGGTGAGAGAGAGGGCATATGGGACAGACAGCAAGGAAGGGAGACAGAACGGTGACAATATTTTCCAACTTCACAAGCTTTTTGCCCTTGGAGGCCAGTGCTGAGTGGCTCTTGCATTCTAATTTCAAGAGCCCTCCCCTACACAATTTAGGCATAATATGAGAGCAGCCTCCACCTCCGTGACAGCTGCCTGGCAAGCAGAGGAGATTTAATTAACTGGCACGAATGGCCTGCAGGTCAGATTTTCCACATAAATGGTGCATAAAACAGTTGTATCTTTCAAGATTGGATTCATCTTGAGAAAGCAGGGGAGGCAGGATATGAGAATTCAATGAAACTTATCTTTATCAACTAAGCCATTTATACCTGAACATACACACACACACACACACACACACACACACCCACACAAATATATTTGTTGACTTTGTTTTTAGATGTAGAACAAAATTTTGTGTTAGAAGATTAACAAGAGAGACAGTAGACATTATCTCCACTGCCACTGGATTACATAGCTCTGGGTTGTGAACTCCTCCTGTGTTATGCTACATGGTGATTCTGACAACTGTATGCGTTATGTGGCAGCCATCATGGGCTGAGAACATAAGGACTACCACTGTGCCACTAACAACTGACCAGTGTCCAACATGATGGTTTCTCTGTACATCTAGGGAGTAAACAAGGGTAAGTCTTAGAAGCCTGAACTTTTTGCTTTCCCTCCAGAATCATTTACCTTTGTTCCAGGAGGAAATGAATCCATTCAGGGACCCCAAAGTGCAAATGCAATTTCCCACAGCACAAGCACCAACTCCAGAAAAGAGACTTAAGGTCCCCACTCATGGCCAGTAAAATCTTTTTTTTTTTTTTTTCCTGAGAGTATTACTAAAATTGACACATGGAACATTTGCTCAACTGGCAAAGTGGGACATTCCTGGCTCTAACCTTTGCTTAAATCATTCTTTTATTATATTTTACCCTTTCAGATCAAAATGAAATTAACATACCTGGAGGCCATGGGGAGGCGGTTGCCATAACAGGCCACAGCCCCAAATGCCTTTAATAAGCTTTCTGTAAGCAGAGAGCAATTGCAAAGATAAAAGCTCTCACCCACCAGGTAGAGGCTTCTGGATGGACTATGCCAATGCCCGGTTCTAACTGCAAAGAAGGGCTAGAGGTGGGGAGTGGGGTCAAGCATGGAAATCATGCTTTGACTTCATCCCATGCGCATTGCCTTCTAAACTTTAGTTCCTTTCTATCTCCACAGTTTCACTCCCTCACCTCAATAACTTCAATTGGGTTGTCAAAACACAAGAAGGCATATCTCTTCCTTGCAAAGCATTCCTGGGCCCTCTCCTCTTTGTTCTCAGTGGAGGGGTCCCTTTTTATTTCATTTGGGGCATCTGCACTTATCACTATTATGTCATGTATCAAAAACTTCTATCAATTGAAATGATTTTGTTAGTCCCCCATCTAGGCTTTGTGATGCCTAGAATGGGGTCTGATTTTGCTGATTATTTTTTCTTTTATAATATCCACATTGTAAACACTCACTGAATGAGTAAGTATGTAGGGACACCCAGAAACTCCTCCCCATTCTAGGAATTTTCAAATGGTTTTTTCTCCATCCTCATTTCCACTTACTTGACACTAATTTTACTACGTGTTTGATATTTCTTCAACTAATTTCCTGGGAAAATTTTTTTTTTTTTTTTGAAGGCACTGCCACTGGCCCTCACATGTGGACCGCGAACCAGGGCCGCTGGCTTCCGAAGCCAGCGCTTAATCACTGCGCCACTCCGCCGGGCCCGGAAATTTTTTATCAGGCATTTTTAGGTGGAGGCTTCATGCCTTGCTTAGATTCCTGTAGCAGCCAGCCTGGTCTCTCAGGGCTGAATGTTATTGTTTCTCAATCTGTCCTCTGAATGCTTGCAGATTAATATTCCTAAAACCCTAATCCTCCCTTTGCTTTAAACAAAATCAAAACCAAACAAGCAAAACTTTAAATTTCTTTCTATTGTCTTAAAGAGAAAACTTAAGCTTTATAGATAGGCAGAATGGGTATTAGGTCTGTAATCTCAGTGTCACCCTAACTAGCTCTCCCACCTATCAGCTATGTGAGGCTACGATGAGCAATTTATCTGAGTCTTAGTTTACCCATCTTAAAAATGGGGATAATAACAGTAGCTGTTTTTCAGATCAAATGTGATAATACATGAAATGGGTTAAGCAGAGTGCATGGCGTTTAGTAATAACTAATATGTATTCCTTCATTTTATTGTTTATCCTTTCCTTCCTTTCTCTCTCCCTCCTGTCTTACTTCTTTCCTACTTTAATTCATTCACTGATTTATTCTTTCCGTTAACAGCAGCAGGTTAGAGGATCAGTGTATCAGAGAATTTTCCAAAATTTAAAAACTTTTCCCCTTAGAAATTTAACTTTTAGGCAGGATCCAGTATTTGTATTCTTGTTAGCTATGGTGGTACTTGTGCAGAGAAAACCTGTAAACACTGGTAGGATTACAGAATTAAAGAGGACAGATTTTGGGCTGGCTGTGTGGCGCGGTGGTTAAGCACTGGCTTAGGAAGCCAGCAGCCCCGGTTCGGGTGCCACATATGCGGGCCAGTGACACTGCCCTCAAAAACAAAAACAAAAACAAAAACAGGACAGATTGCCCCCAGATCATCAGAAACGGGGCTCCTGGAAAAAAGCCTATGATCTTGCCTCTCAGAGAGGATGCTCTGATTTCAAAGGACCAAAGCTTTTGCACGATGAGTTAGCAATACTGGCCTCGCCATGTCTGTCTTCATATTGTGGGCTCGTTCTCCAACTCAGTATGTGCCATTTCGTACAAACACTCTTGCTGCCAGGTTTTGGAACTCCACAAGCTTCCATTGTTTTATGCAAAACAGTACATTTTATTCATTCCTTCTGTCATTTACTCAACAGACATGTACCATGTGCCTACTGAGTACCCAGCACTAGGGGTTAAAGACAAATGAGGGGGAAGGTTGTAGTTAGTGTGGTGAGGAAGGTGGCTGCTTTATACTTTTTCTTTTAGAGTGATTTTTATGCACTAGTTTGCAGAAGTGGTCATTTCCACTCCAGCTGACTCCCTTGGCAAAAATGTCACATTGACATGCCAATGCAGTGACCTATTCACAACTTAAAAATTAATAAGTATTAATTATACTTTAGGTCTAACATGAATGAAGAGGTATTAAGGTTTTCCTTTTCCTGTTTTTCATGGCAATGTCCACTGGCCTCACCCTGATTCTCTGTGTACAAACATGATGTCAATTACAGCACTAATAGGCCAGATAAATAATTGGAGAAGGGCCAAGTCTCAAGAGCCAGAGAGACCTGTGTTCAAAACCAGTCCCAAAGCTGTGTGCAGTTGAACAAGTTGCTCAGTGTAACATGTAGAACATGCAGATGGGTCCATATTAGGGAGATTTCAATGCTGTGAAAAATAAATGGATAATGTAGTTGGGACGTTCAGCAGGGTGATGCATTGAATGCAAGTCCTCTGACCCCAAAGTCCTGGACCTCATCCCTGGAAATTCTTCATCTCCAGGAGCTCAGGAATCTGTGTTTTATAAAACACTCTCAGTTGGGTTTGGTGATTCACCAAATGTGGTAATCAATGAATGAGAACTCATTTGTTTTTCTAAATGGTATGTTTAGTCAGGGTAGTCAGTACTCGCTGCTGTGACACATCACTCTGTAATCAAGGAGCTTAACCCACAAAGGGTTTATTTTTTTACTCTCAATCCACTGTGGATCAGCAGGGTCTGGGGAGATGGGAATCTCTGCTCCATGTGATCAGCCAGAATGAGAGCATGATGTATCACAGGGAAGATGTTAGTCGTGGGTGCTGGAGCTGCTCATACTGGCTATGCGAATTCAGTGCTAAAACGAGGCATTTTGTGAGTTGGTTTTTAAATACGATCGTTATAAAAAGTTAAATTATATAAATTTACGGTTTAGTCAATGAAATGATATTAAAAACAAAACTTGTAATTTCCTGATTATATTACTACATTTTACTATGATCTATGCTTTTGAGCTTACTTAGTCTATTGTCTCTGTATAGTTGAAATGGTACATCATACATCTTTTTCAAGTCCATATTCGGAGATGTTATTATGTTGGTACCTTGAAATTAGCCATGGTGAGGGTATTCCTAGCATGGAAATTGGAAAATGCTACAAACCAGGACTCATACCCTCTCCCCCAATAGCTGGTTGTTAAATATTTACCAGCACAATTCTGGTTTTAGGGGTCTAGGCCTGGAAGTGACATGTATCATTCTTTGACACATATTCCATTGGCCGGAAGTCAGTCATCTGGCTTCACCTAGATGGATGGGTCTGAGGAATTTAGTTCAGTTGTGTTTCAAGGATGATGGATATTACTAGGCATATACAGTCTTGTCATGAAAGATGACTTAGCCATTCACATGACTACTCTCTAGGACATTTCTGGGAATAAATTATATATATAGTCACTTATGAAAATTCATGAATATTTTGTACAAAACTACAACTGGGGGTACTCCATGAAGAAAGGACCATGGTAATGTTAGGCTTTAATATGTGAATAATGTACTTCAATTTACCATACATATACATTGCCACTCTAAAATTCTCCTTTCCCTAAAAACCTGCCATTTTATGTTGACTTTATATTGGTGAATCAGGGTATAGTATGTCAATGAGAACACCTGCCTAAGAAGAAAAACACATTTAAACATCAACCTTTTACTCTGATTGGTTTTGAAAGATCTACTGATTAGACATAGATATTTAAAAGCACAATTTCTAAAAAAGAAGACATAGAAATCAGTTATATAGTTAATTCTGAAGTAACTCATTAAAATGCTAGGAAACCCCACATTGTAGTAAAACTTATGATCAAACTGACCTGCGTTTCAGATGATTTGAGTGTAACATTTAGATATTTAATATGGATTGGGATACTTATGTTGTATTAATAATTTCCATTCTATATTTGGATATTATTATTTTTCTTAAGAAAGCTATGTATTCATTGAAAAATTTGTGTGAAGATTATTTTCTTGAACACTGTCTTTTAAGGATGCCAATTAAGGCACAACGGAATTCTTATCCTCTATAATTTCTTTATTTTTTGTTTTGTTTATTTCTGCTGTTATTTTTCTTTCATTAATTTTTCCTATTTTATTCTGTTTTTGTACTTTTTAAATTCAAATGCTTAGTTTATTGATTTGGATATAAATAAGAAGCTGAGAGAGAGAGAGAAAGAGTAGTTTTTGTCACCAAACCATTATTTTAAAGAACAGTTCTCATCAAATATAGTAACTGAAAATATGGAGCAAATGAGGATATTCCCCCTTCCCCTGGTGTATTTATTAACTAATATGGAATTGTCTTCCACATGAATTATCATATGAATGAAATAAATAAAAGGATATATATTACATATATTATATATGTATGTATAATACCTAAATATGAGGTGTGATCAAAATATACGGTGAATGCTGATGCTGAGTGCCATCCAACGGAAAGGCAGGGATCTTTAATATGGGAAGCAGCATGTGGAACCTTACTTAGTAACAGTGTGACAAGTTTCAATTTGTTTGGTGCAGTCAGTTGGGTGTGAGCTATGGTTGAGAGAAGGTGTGTTTCCAAGTGTGCCGTAAATCATCCTCCATCATGATAGTGCTCCGTGTCACACATTGCTCCTGGTATATGGCAATTTATGTCAAATAAAATCATTACGGTGTGTCCTCATCCACTTTATTCACTGGATCTGGCACTGTGTGACATCTGGCTCTTCCCCAAAGTCAAAATGATTCAGGACATCGGGGCAGCCATGGCAGTGCAACTAAAGATATGAAAGAGGACTTCCAGAACTGCTTCAGGAAGTGGCAAGAATGATCAGATATGTGTGTTTGAAGCGAGAGGGAGTATTTTGAGGGGGATCAATGGCAATGTGTCTTTTACTGTAATAAATTTTTAAAATTTAAACATTCACCATATGTTTTGATCACACCTTGTATATATACAAAATATGTATTTAATTGGAAACATGTATTTTACCTCTTGTGGCAGCCATGAAACCGTGCCTTGCAAATCTCTAAGTGTAATGGACCAAGGGCAGCAGCAGCTGTGCTCTGAAATACATAGGAGCATGTATGTCCAGAGGGTGTTTCTCACCATGTGCTCCCAGATAGTGAATGAGTATGGCATGGACACTAAGGTGGGCCCATTCGAGGGAGACATGGGACTCTTCTGATGGCAACTTTGGCTTGAGGATTACCTGATAGCCTTGCCAAAACTTCTTGTGACTGCGTGACAGTCTGGGATGCCTCAGTCCAACCTCCCTCCCCGTTTCTTTCATTTGGGATCAGTTTGCTTCGTGGTCTGATGGTTCTCCCAGACCTTTCAGCTCCTTCTTAATTTTCTCTCAAATAAATGTTTTCCCTAATCAGATCCTTGAATGTTTAATCTTGGATTAACTCACCCTTTTAAAGTGATGATCTTTATATAGAGTATCTTTAACCTGAGACTTTAAGAAGGATTTACAAAAAAGTGATTTTAATAATTTCATTTAAAAAGTAGGTGATTTACGATGCCTTTAAAAAAGACTGGTGAAAAATATCTAAATTTTTTTCATGGGTTTTCCTTATTATTTAGTTACAATTTTCCACATTCAGGAAGTTGTTTCACCCTACATTTGTTAAGTTTAATGAGTTGCCTTCAAGGACTGTTCTGTTTAAGCTTTCCTTGTTGAAAGTACATTTTCTCAGAGGACTTGTTTTGAAGAAATCATTGATTTGAAGCAAACTGAAGAATGAAAATTTCCACAGCTTACCTCACATAGAATCAAGTAGCTAAAACTTTATCAGGTATGATTGATCTATCAGTTGATCAATCAATGTCATTTATTTATCATCAATCATTAGTTTATTATTTTGAAGTTTGTGTTGATGCAGTTCGGCAAATGTGGTGTCTTCGGTTGATTATTTTTTTTTTTTTTCTTAATTTGGGATAAGACTGAAGACAAATGCAAAAGACAATCTAACTCACCTCGGGCCCAAAGCCCATAGGATAGTAGGTGTGTGTTGCTGTGGTAAACACACTGAGTGTGATTAATGGTGAATGAGTGCTTGGCTGTGTGTATCCTTTTCTCAGGTGGTCTCCACAGGCATGCTTGCTGAAGTTCTAATGAAGCTTGAAATTAACATGGCTCTGTTGGTTTAATTCCTGGTTTCTGCTGGCTTCCTAGCAACACTGTCCTGTCAGTCTTAAGCAAGGGGCCAGTACATTTCTGGCAATCTCTCTTGTTGCTAGGAATTTTGTCAGGAGGAAAATTAGCAGCCATAGAGTTAAACTTATATTTTTCTTTAGCCTGGCATATTTATTGTAGTTAAGTAAAACTTAATGTGTGTGTGCATGCACACACATATGATGGCTCTTAGAGCAGATGCATCTCAATAAATATTAAGTTGATGATGATAAATGGTTCCTGTATAATATGTAAGAGTTCATAAACCCTGCCCACATACAGTGTGTATTTCAATCCTAATTGTAATTCTGAGAGGTAGATGTAATTATCACTGTTTTACAAATAAAGGAACCGAGAATTAAAGAGGTTGTGAGTTAAAAAGATCCTATAGCTGGGCCGGCCGAGCGGCGCATTGGTTAAGCGCTGGTTTTGGGATGCCAGCGGCCCTGGTTCGGATCCCACATGAGGGCCAGTGACACTGCCCTCTACAGCTAACAACAGCTCCACCTGGAGCTGGGCTGTGCAAGCCCCGGTGATGGTGTGGGCTGCAGCCCCTGCTGCAGTGGGCTGCCATAGGCTACAGTGAGTGGCCCGCAGCCAGCGTGAGCGGCTGGCAGCCAAGCGTGAGCTGCCAATAGCCGTGGTGAGCGACATCCAGAGGCCAGTGACCGATCTGCCTCATCCGGGAGGAGCGCAATGACGATACCAACAGTGAAGCAACATCCTCCGCAACTAAACTGAAGAACAAAAAGACAGCAACTTGTCTGTTCCCCTTCCCCGATTCCCCAATGCTGTTCCCCTCCGCCAATTCCCCAATAAAATCTTAAAAAAAAAAAAAGATCCTATAGCTAATAAGAGAAATAAAAGAGGAAGGTAGGAAGGTGTGACCGTATTCCACTTTCTTACCAATTCATACTACTTCTGTTTTTTGATACATCTTTTTTAAAAAGATTTTATTGGGGAATTGGGGGAGGGGAACAGACAAGTTGCTGTCTTTTTGTTCTTCAGTCTAGTTGCGGAGGACGTTGCTTCACTGGCCTATTGTAGGTATTATCATTGTGCTCTTCCCAGATGAAGCAGATTGGTCGCCAGCCTCTGGATAGTTGCTCAGTGGCTATTGGCAGCTCATGCTGGCTGCCGGCCACTCACTGTAGCCTATGGCAGCCCACTGCAGCAGGGGCTGCAGCCTACACCATTGCCGGGGCTTGCGCAGCCCAGCTCCAGGTGGAGCTGTTGTTAGCTGTAGAGGACAGTGTCACTGGCCCTCATATGTGGGATCCGAACCGGGGCCGCTGGCATCCCTAACCAGCTCTTAACCAATGCGCCACTCGGTGGGCCTGATACATCTTTGATTGTGCTTGCAAAATATACATGACTAGACATTCTATGCCTTGGATGGCTAATTGTCATAAAGCTTGAAATTGAATCATTCTTTTTCTCTTATTGAGGGGAATGAAGAAAAGTGTTGTTGAGTGCTTATACTATGCTAGGTAATATTTATTTTTACATATATGATCTCACTTAATCTTTACAATAACAGTTTAAGAACAAATCATTTACAAAGGGGATTTTTGTAAAACCCATTTTCTGGAGTCTCCTCAAAGTTTGCAGAGACTGTCAAGAGGAAGAACACACCATGTGGAAGACTGTTTGTCACTTCTCATATAGGTAATTTTATCTCTATTATGTCATTTTACCCCCTTATTCCCATGAGGTAGGCAGCACAGGTCATAATATCCCTCAATTTAGATGTGGGAAAATGGAGTATTAAGGACATGACGTACCATTCAAAGTTCTTGGTTACAGATAATGGGAAACAACTCTGGCTAACTTATGGAAAAATGATAACTTATTGGCAGGATATTCGGAACTCTACATTCTATGATGACTCACAAAAGGACAGGCTTCTCCAAAATATGTAGAGGGTTCAGTTCTCAAATTAGGAAATATTTACAACCGGGATAACTTGCTTGGGCATCAGAAATAAAAGTGTCTTTCATGCTGAACTCTTCCTTTTATTTAAAAATTTCAAACTCCGGGGCCGGTCGAGTGGCTCAGTTGGTTAAGAGCTCACTCAAGAGTGCGCTCTGAGCAACAGCAGTTCGATGCCCAGCCCGAGCTGAGCTGCCAACAGGTGGCAGGATGGCTCAGCTAAAAAAAATAATGATTTTAAACTCCAAAACTTACGTCTATTCACTTTCAAAGGGAAAAGTTATGTCCCTTCCTTCCTCTTTTATAGAAAACTAAAAATGTGAAGGTTGGTGGTCATTAATTGTTTATGACTACTTAATTTATTAAAAGTAGCTTTAAGTTTTGTGATAAGAACAAAGAAATAAAACACACATTTGCTGAGCCTCCTTCAAGCTTTTCTTGAGGACTGCTGTGTTGTGCTGGGCAGGGCAGCACTGGGACTGGCTGAGGGAGGCCACTAGACAGGTGGGAGCCGGTCCTGAGTGACCATGTTGTTTTGGTAGCCAGTCAGGTGCTAGATTGGAGAAGTGATTAAATGCAGAGATGGAGTTAAACTGTTAAATCTCTAATGTTATGACCGGCCACAACACCACAAAGGAGAGGAACACCCTCTCCCCTCCACCCTCTGGCACTGCCCATTCTGTATTTAGGAAACAGATCATAGAGACTTTGAGTGCCATCCCAAGGATGAATAGATTTATATTGTAAATCATGCTTTTTTTTTTTTTTAATTTTTATTTTATTTTGAGGGCAGTGTCACTGGCCCTCACACGTGGGACCCGAACCGGGGTCACTGGCTTCCCAAGCCAGCACCCAACCACTGCGCCACTTGGCCGGCCCAAATCATGCTATTTTGTTAAAGGAGTTCTGCAACTATTTGGTCTGTTACACCATAAAATCCTTCATTAACAATAGACTTCATTATTTAAATTTACTGCTGCAAATTTCACACATCAAATATCAAGCCAGGGGTGAAGAGCTAATATTTATTAATAAGGATTTAAAAAATTAAACTATGTAATTTCTTAATCTAATCCTAATACAATGAAATAAGTAACACATGTGAGTCCACAGCACTTTGATCATATTCTCAACATATTCCATTTCCTTGGTTGCCTCTTTACTATTATGAAATAATCTATCAGTTTGTCATATGGTATATAATGAAATGGGTAGAGAGATCCTGCCTGCCAGCAAAACCATATATTTCACTTCTTTATTTATTTATTTTACAAAATATAACTGCAATTTAATATTAGTAATTCTAAATCTTTTTTTATAACTTTTAAGTGGTACAAATTAAGTTTCTTATTTTGAAATGATTGTGGATTGCATTTGTTTCATACTTTTAAATGGTTATTAGAATTAACAACAACAAAGGTATATTTGATTTACCAAGAACGATCCCAAATCACAGATACAGAAAAAGCAAATGTTTATTATATCCTGTGATATAACTTGGCATATTGCGAGCAGGAAGGTCATCACTACTAGATAAACTTTTATTATGTTCATTATATTTTGGAATATCAATCTAATCTTGCAAGTTCTTAAATTAGCACTAACCTTATCTGATGAGTAACACTTCTTTATTTTATTTTATTTTTTTGAGGGCAGTGTCACTGGCCCTTGTATGTGGGACTGAAACTGGGCTGCTGTCTTCCTAAGCCAGCACTTAACCGCTGCATCACTCAGCAGGCCCTATATTTCACTTCTTCTACCTGTTTTCTTCTCTCCTCCATACTTTCTAACATTGATTCATGAGATGCCATGTAGAATGGCATTATAGATTTGCCATTATCTAAATATTTTACAATATAAGGTAATAAGTACAATATTGTTGCTCTTCCCTTCTTTTTTCTTTATTCTTTGTTCAATTCTGGTTTTGACTGTAAAATGGACCTATTGGAGCCTAAAGCTGGGATATAAAAATTTCTGGTGAAATTATGATTCAGTTTTTTTATATGGAGAAGTATTTAAAGGTGTAAAAACCAACATGATGTTTGATTTCCACTTTGGACTGCACCTGCTTATAGCGTATGGTTCATGTGTACTGGAATGCTGCTTTTAGCTTGTATAATTCTATGAAAGACTTTTGCTACTATGTAGCAGGGATAACTATCCACGTAATGGGAAAATTATAAAGTACTTTGTCTGGAGGAAACATCCTTGGATGGAGGGGAAGTGGCTGTAATAAAACATTCCTGCCAATGATATAAATGTCCTTTTTTTGGATGGAAGCTGGTCATGAGAAAAATTAGTTTCACATGACAACATTATGTACCGTATTCAGATTTGCAGCCATAATCTTGTCAGAGTCGATTATCACATGATTGTAGCAGTAAAAAAAAAAAATGAATTGGGGTTTAAACTTTTATGAAAAAACACTTATATTGTGGAATATGACTTTTTAATGGAGTACAGGCCTTAAATAGACCTTGTGTTAGGCTCTGAAATTAATGGGTCACTGTATAACTTTCTAGTTTTCATAGCTTGATAAGATTAATGCTTGCTTATATAGCAAATTCAATGGCTCATTTAATTTCATATGAATGTTTAAAGTTAAATTGCTTTTGGATTAAGTCTAAACTCATTATTCATTTTAATGTCTGAAAGAACTTCCATTTTTCTTTCATTTTATTTAATCAAGTGCATCATCATTAAGTAAAGGCTAAGGACCTAGGTAGCTAAAAATAATGTGGAAAAAGAAATGTATTAATTTATATTGAAATGAGACTTATTTGTTATAAAATTTATATAATACTGTACCATGCTTACATATAATGCTATTGCCAAGAAGATGAGATATTTATAGGCTTTTAGTCATGTCTTAAAATACCAAATTGAAAAGCTGCCCATTTGGCTGTCTAATGTTCAATGAGCATTCCTTGAGCAAAGATTACCATTGATCGTTATACATTTTTCATTCATTTACTTAGTCAACAAACATTTATTTGGAACCTACACTCTCTGAAGTGCTGACCAAGCATTGTGGAGTATTCACTGATGGAAAACACTCCATGCCTCACTTGAGAGAACCAGCAAGTCTAATGGAAGGGAGCTTAATTTCAGAGGGCTGTGGAGTCCGTCTGTACGTCAGGGAGTTTTATTCAGCGATCTCTAAGATTTTCTTCAGTTCCTGTGCTATATCATCCCTTGGGTTATGGATAGAAAAGGGGAAAAAAATAATTGAATCTTCAAGTTTATGCTATTGGTCATATTAATATAATGTCCGTGATAACCATAAAAACAACTGTAATGATCAATTTGAATATTCCTTTGAAACAGTGAAAGCATTTTGCCTTCCATGTTGAGCAGGTAACCATCATCATCTCGGTTTGGATAACAGTTGTGTAGGCAGTTCTAGGCCTTTGCTAAGTCCTGTAAGGGCAGGTATGTGGTGGTTTATCTGCTCTGTCCATATGGCCTGTAACAGTGCTTGGCATGGGGTGGGTGATCAATAAATATTTGTTAAGTGAATGAGTAAAATAATGAATGACAGAGTGAAGGACAGAATGAATGGATGCTGTTTCATTGAGTCTTCATGAGTAACTGAATGCAGTAGATATTTTATCCTCATTTTATAGATGATGCAACTGAAATTTAGAGAGATTAAATAACTTGTCCAATGGAATACATGTCATATGCTATGGCTGAATTAGAATCTGCTTTTTTTTTTTTTTTAGCTGAGCCATCCTGCCACCTGTTGGCAGCTCAACGGCAACTCAGCTTGGGCTGGCCTCGAACAGCTGTTGCTCAGAGCTCAGCTCGCACTCTTGAGCGAGCTCTTAACCAACTGAGCCACTCGGCTGGCCCAGAATCTGCTTTTTTCATGTTAACACAAAACAGATGCTAATTCTGAGAACAGTAGATCACAGTGATTCTCAACTTTGGGCTATATATTTCAATTACATAGAGCTCTTTCTAAAACTACCGATGTCTGGGTCCCACCCCAGCCCAGTTAAATCAGGATTACTGTGACGCTGGATTTAGGCATATATATATATATATATATATATATATTTTTTTTTTTTTTTTTTTTTGAGGGCAGTGTCACTGGCCCTCATATGTGGGACTGAACCGGGGCCGCTGGCTTCCACCCAGCACTTAACCACCACGCCACTCGGCCGGCCCAAGGCTTATATATTTTTTAAAGTTCCCCCTACCCCCCATTCCTCCCCTTTCTCCCTTCCTTATTCCTTCCCTCCCTCACTTCCTTCTTTCCTTCCACTAAACTTTACTATGCAAATCTGGGAGGAAAGATATAAATCCTTGCTCTCAAAGAACTTACAGTTTAGTGCAGTTGCTATTGTGTAGTCAAATATATAACCGATACATGTGAGAATCCCAGTGATCTATTGTAGCAGATTTTCTTCACCTGTATCACCCATCTCCCCAAATCATAACTATGCTACACGTCAGTTCTGAGCTACTCTTTGCTCTTGACAACTCAAACTGCAACATGCCTATTTGTAATAAACATTTGGAGAGCTTGTGAAAACGAGAGATTTACTGACTGGGAATCCACAGGTAAGGGAGTCTGAAACTGTATTTTTTTTTTTTTTTCTCCAGGCACTACCAGCTGGTTCTTCAGAACAGGCCAGTGTGAGAAGCATTAATATAACTTAGGGGGTTCTTAAAAATGTTCCCCCAGTAGCATCAGCATCACCTGGGAACTTGTTATAAATGCATATTTTTCTGATCCTCTCTAGAACAATTGAATCAGAAGCTTTGGCAGGGGGGTCTGCCACCTGTAGTTTAACAAGCTCCGCAGGTGTGTGCGCACGTCTGAGAATCACCGATAAAAGGAATCAGATCCTAAGGAGATGGGGGTAACTGCCATGCGGGTCTGAGATCCAAGGGGTAAAGCAAAGCAAACCAGCTTCCAGTTGTGACAGTGGGAAGTGAGGGTGCAGGTGGGAACAAAGAGGCTGAACTGGAAAGAGAGCTGTGAGCCCATCTCCTCTCCTCCTGGGTGGGCAGGGAAAGGAGCTGAGCCACCCTCCACGGGAACTTCAAGGCAAGTATGTCCATGTTTATGGAGGATGGAGTGTGGAGAGAGCATGTTTTAGAAATGGGTTTAACCAGCAGAGAGTATTGTCTTTGAAGCAGGATAGAGCTCAGGGATGGATGTGGAAATCACTTAGGAGGTTCGTTATGGAGTGGCAAGACCCGCGTTTCTGTAATGCTGACTTTTTTTTTTTTTAAACAGAAGGGAAAAAAAATGGTTTTGTGATGTTTCTTATGAGAATTCTCAAGTCCTTACTTTTTTCCACGTAAAGAGTGCCACAATGTGATATTTTTCCCCTTGCAGGCCTGTTGGCTTAGAGAAACACATTAAGTAATGCATTATTCAGGGTGATTTCCTAGGTAGGGGAAGAGACGCACCTGTCTGAGATGCTTATAGACTTGATTAGATAACATTTGTCAGCTGCATCAGCCGCAGGTAACTCCTGATGAGAATTCTATCTCCCTGTAGGTAGTGGAACCAAGTGATGTTCCGAATTTCATGGGGTGTCATGCCTAAGAGGCTGTTGTCAAGATAATCAGACTATTTGCAATCACTATTTCTGCTGTTTTTCAAAGTTCCTAAAGGGGAATGTAAAATAGTCAAGAAGAGGTGACACATGTACTATAAATAGATCATTTCCAGCCAAGGTGTGATGGGTCTCTCCTTTCATTGATAAATTCCTACGAATGCTTTGTCTTTCGAAACTCTTGTGTGTCTTTGGGTACAACTCTTGAACTGTGGGTAAGTCATGAACCATGTTTCTCCTAACAACATTTTGTCTTCACACACCAAACTACTTATATGCTTAGGAGGTTTTCCATTTTGCTGAAAGTACCTTTTATTACAGGAAGGTTTGCATATTCTGTAACGCTCTCACTTTGGGCTTGTTTTTAAAATATATCCCAGAAAAGCACAACATTATTTATTGTGTTGGAGTAGGAACATCTGTGGTTTTGTTCTTAGCACAGCCAATGAGACGATTGGGCTTAAATCACAGTATGTGACCGAGTATTTGTGAGACTGGGATTTCGTTCAAATCCTGGTCCCTCACCAGCCGGCTCTGGGAGAGCTTAGGGACTCTGAGCATGGTGCCAGTGCCTGCCTCAAACGGATTCTATGGCATTAAATAGAATAATATATGCAGAGTGTTTTTGCTCAGTGTTAATGAGGTCTTTATAAATGTTAGTTTAAAGTTTTGGTGAAACGTAGCAAGGTGAATGAGAAGAGCACTAGATGGGGGTTTGGGAAAGCTGCCTCTAAAATCCGTGTAAGGTTTGGTAGTCCACGGTTTTCTGATCAATGCTGGGAAGGGTTTGAATTCTATGATTTTTAAGAGCTGCTGCAATAACTGAAGCTCACTGTTCTATTAAAAGAATAGACCTATTTTGAGTAGAGAGAGATATGGAACTAGCTATTTTCCTCCCATCTGCTCTCTTTCTCTTACCCACATCTTTTTTTTTACTACCACACCCTCTCACTACCCTCATGTTACCCGTCGTTCCTTTGTCCTTAACACATCACCCCAACAATTGTGGTGATAGAGGGAAGAATCAATAGAGAAAGTTGACTTTCTTCCTCAGAAAACTCACTCAGCGATCCCTTATTACCAGTCACATGTCTCTACACTGTGCCTGGAACCCCTCCAGTGACAGATGGCAAGGCAGAGTCCACTTGGCTCCATGGAATCAAGCACTGTCAGGACTTGTGGTTTGTAGGATGGCTGAAGGATAGAGAATAGTTGATTCACTTTGGAACTCCAAGAGGGGCTCCAAATCCCGGGGTCAATTTGCCGATCAAAGGGTAAACATTAGCTCTCTACTATCATGGGAACAGAGGAAAAAAATCTATCAGGATATAGATGATGTATTATAGAACTGTACACTTGAAACCTACATCATTTTACTAACCAGTGTCACTCCAGTAAATGTCATAAAAATCAAAAAGGGAAAAAAACTATCAGTTATTCGATGGCATCTTAATATTAAGCTACAAAGGCATTGATTGGCAGCATATCATGTCTAAGTGAATGGTTTATGAACAAAGTATTAATACACGAACAACCATAGGTGATGGGCTAAACAAACTACTAGATTTGTGGAACCCTTTCTAATATGCAGGAGAAAGAAAATTTAGTGGCTTAGAAAGCTGATTAGGTAGCAAGTTAAGTAGTACATGGCATGTTATGTCCATTCAGAATACATCTGCATCTGTATGTGACGGACGCTGCAAGCGGTGAAAACTTATTAGGGGTTATCTCTAAATGCCGAGAGCTTCAACAAATGTTTCTATACTTTCAGTATATAAACTTCTGACTTTAAAAAGATAGATACAAATATTAACATGTATGACAGACAAAAATAAAAGGAATGCCACAATCAGGCATTCAACACATATTAGTCAAGAAAATAATTCTGGTGACAAATCAGCACTGGGTAGAAGGAGAGAGAAGAGGTTCTGGTTTCTGCCAGAAACTACCCTGTGATTGAGCCACCTCTCTTTCCCAGTCCCCCCCACCTGGACGCCTTGCTCTGCCTCTGACCCCTCTTTTATTCCTCGTGGTCAGAACTGAGCTACCAAATGACCCACTCTGCCTCAAACCTTGAAAGTGAGTCAAGGAGAGAATTAAGTAGCAATTCTAAGAGATAAAAACATTAAGAAATATTGCCTCAGACTAAAAAATTGCCCCCAGATTTTTCTCTAGTGCTACGGAAATGAAAGCAGAAAATTGCTCTGTGCCATTTCTGGGGCCCACTGCTATTAGAGACAGATGATAAACCTCACCAAGTTGGCGCCATGCGACGGGCTGCGGCAGAGAAACGTATCTCTCCCTTTTTAAACAGAGCTAACATGGCAATGAGCTGATTGCAGCTAAATCAATCCCTGGCCCTGAGCTCTTTTTGGAGGCCACCAGTTGAAAGGCGTAATATAAATACATATGTGAACGCATCTCCCATTCTTTACTTAGATCCCTCCAAAATGGACAGAAAGGATCGAGGCAGCTTAAGCTTCCTCTGCTTCATTCATTAGGATGTGGTCTCAAATTATCCTAAATTTTAGGCAGATTTGGGGTTTCAGAGCCCCCCAGAAAGGTCCAGTTTATCCTTGTAATCAAACCTGAGTTTTCATTTTAGCTCCAATGCTTATTAGCTGAGTGATGTAAGCAGGTATTTCCTCCCCTGGTTTTTTGTTTGAGGGATAAGATTTATTACATACTTAAGTGTTACTCCTCCCCCCACATTCCTGCAAACGGAATGAGTTTTTTGCTGGTTTTATTTTGTTTTTGGTAGCATGGATAAATGTGAGAAATAGATTCAGAGAGGGAGAGTGAGGGAGACTAGAAAGGGAAAACAGGAGAGCACAATAAAAAGCCCAAATAAAGTGAAGTTATAAAGAAGTGAAAGAAAAGGAGAAAGAGAAGAATTATAGGGATTGGGGAGTTTGGGGAAAGTCCCATGAAAGGCTCTGGAGTGGCCCGAAAATTGCTGAGAATAGAAAGTGGTGGTTGGAAGTTTGAGAGGCAATTGTGAATTAGGAATTCGATCCTTTTTAAGTTTTATTTTTATTTTAATTTTTTTTGTTTTGAGATGCATGTAAAGAATGGATTCCTTTTATAATTCCCTAGTTTAGTTTTATGGCTGGGCAGCACAGAGACTAGACCACGGGGGCCATAGTTTATATGCGGATTATATATGCATGAACTAAATTTGGCATCAGCATTAAAAGTAGGTACTGGTATATTCATTTTATGTATGATAATAACTCTGAGTGTTATATATAAATTATTAGGTGAGGTTATTAGGTCAGGAAATCAGGTTTGAATCCAGGCCTGTCTAGTTACCAATCCTTACTCTTCTCCAGGTCATGCTTCCTGGCCACCTGGATTCAAAACGAAGGTATACGACAAAAATAAACGACTGCTTTAAGCAGCAGGAACTGTTTTCACAGGGAAGCGTTTGCCTTGTTAAATAGTGAAGGGCAAAGGTCCAGTTGTTGGCCAGGGCTGGGTAATTGCCAGATATTCATCAGTGCACACGTTCCTTCTGTCAGCAAATATTTGTTGTAAGCAACACACACTATGAAGAGCTGAGGAAACAAATATAAATAAAAAGAGATGCGATCTCTTTTCTAATAGAGCTTGTAGCCCTTGTGGGGAGCTAGATATTCATGTACTAATAAATTCATAAGTACATATTGACCAAGTTGCTTGAAAGAAAGAAAGATGGTTTTCTGAGAGCCTGCACTGAAGTAATCTGAGGCTGGAGGTCAGAGAAAGACATGGGGATGTGCAGTATATCTGGAATGCTGCCGCCTCTCTTGTTCCAAATACTTATGGACTGTTTTGTTCACTGTTTCAGTGCCTAGAATAATACCTGGCCCATAACAGGTAAAGCTCCTGCATTGTATGGCTTATATTCCGGTAGAAAAGATGGACAACAAGCGGATAAACCAATATGTGACATGTTTTCAGGTGGTGATACGGGAGACAAAGGAAAATAAGGAAGAATAAGGAGGAAGAGTAACCAATGGTGTTATTTTATTTTATTTTACTTTTTTAAAGATTTTATTGGGGAATTGGGGGAGGGGAACAGAAAAGTTGCTGTCTTTTTGTTCTTCAGTCTAGTTGTGGAGGACGTTGCTTCACTGGCCCATGTTGGCATCATCATTGCGCTCTTCCCGGATGAGGCAGATTGGTCGCTGGCCTCTGGATGATCCCTCACCACAGCTATTGGCAGCTCACGCTGGCTGCCGGCCACTCACTGTAGCCTATGGCAGCCCACTGCAGCAGGGGCTGCAGCCTACTCCGTCACCAGGGCTTGCACAGCCCAGCTCCAGGTGGAGCTGTTGTTAGATGTAGAGGGCAGTGTCACTGGCCCTCATATGTGGGATCCGAACTGGGGCCGCTGGAATCCCCAAACCAGCTCTTAGCCAATGCACCACTCGGCCGGCCCCCAATGGTGTTAGTTTTGATAGGATGTTTAGGTAACACATCTGAAAAGGTGCCATTGAAGGAGAGACCTGAATGAAGGCGGTGAAGTGACAACCACAGGCCCAAAATGGCATCACTTACGCTGAAGCCCGTGATACCAAACCTGGATTTAATACCCAACCTAACCGCTGTTTCAGCCTCACCCAGAAATATAATCTTAATTAACCAGTCTGGAATTTTCTGGTCAAGGAGCAGTAAGCTCTTCTGTCACATGGGCTGTCTCCCTCCCCCATAGAAAGAAGAGGCAATCTGCACGGTAAAACCTTGCTTTTCCTCCCCCCGCTCCCCCCACTGAAATCAGATGTGCTGGTCTAAAAATAATCCTTTATTTTCTTTTGTTAATAGCTCCCTTGCCTCACCTTTCTTCCCATGAAAACCTTACATCTGGTGCAACCTCTTGGAGCACCCTTCTAGTTGCTAGATGGGCTGCTGCCCAGTTCATGAATTGCTTAATGAAGCCAATTAGATCTTCAAATTTACTCAGTTGAATTTTGTTTTTTGACAAAGGCAAGGATGGAACCATGCAATACAGTAGAGGACAACATTTCATGCCAAAGGGATAGCAAAAGCATTGCCTCCCAAACAGGCGTGCTCAAGGGACAAGGAGACAAGTGTGTCTGGGCAGTGCGAGTGATGGGGAAAACTACAGAAAACGTACTTGGACAGATGGTCAAGGGCCGCTTTGTAGACCTTGGTAAGATTTTGGATCTTACAGAGAACAAACTGATGGTTGCCAGATGGGAGGGAGGTTGGGGAGAAGGGTGGAAAAGGTGAAGAGATTAAGAAGTACAAATCGGTAGTTACAGAAGAGTCATGAGGATGTAAAATACAGTATGGGGAACAGAGTCAGTAATATGGTAATTATGTGTAGTGCTAGGTGGGTACTAGACTAATGGGGGTATCACTTGGTAAATTATATATATATATATTTTATTTTATTTTATTTTTATTTTTTGAGGGCAGCGTCACTGGCCCTCATATTTGGAACCCGAACTGGGGCTGCTGGCATCCCAAGCCAGCTCTTAACCACCGTGCCACTTGGCCGGCCCACTTGGTAAATTATATAAATGTCTAACCACTACGCTGTATACCTGAAACTAATATAAAATAATATTGAGTGAACTGTAATTGGAAAAAATTTACTTTATTAAAAAAAGATTTTAGATCTTATTCTTTTTTTTTTTTTTTTTTTTTTTTTTTTTGTTGAGCCATCCTGCCACCTGTTGGCAGCTCAACAGCAACTCAGCTCGGGCTGGCCTCGAACAGCTGTTGCTCAGAGCTCAGCTCGCACTCTTGAGTGAGCTCTTAACCAACTGAGCCACTCGGCCGGCCCTTGGATCTTATTCTTAATATGATAGGAAACATTTGGGTACTTTTGAGCAAGGAAATTACCTGATCTAATATACATACACACACACACACATATAGCTGCCTGTATATATCTATACACAGATCTTATATATATTTCCTAGGAAGAAAGGTGACTATTTCCATCATCGGGCACACTCCACCAATTGGCATAAATCAAAATGTCTTAGATCAAATTTATACCTCTCTGGCATAATGTAAATGATGAAGGGAAGGGATCTCATTTTCCCATTTTCTTTTTAAATATCAAATTGTATTAAAGACAGCATTTTTCTCAGTCACAGGTGCAGATGGGAGGAATGAGTGACATCTTGATGTCCTCTCTTTGATAAGCCTTCTCCCTTGGCAGCTTCCAGTGTACTTTTAGGAGCAAGCTTCAATTTATCTTTCATAGAGTGGATCTGTGTCTTGGAGCCAGCAGAGCTACATTTAAAAGCATGCTTCCAGCCTGAGATTCTCAGAGGAAAGCAGAGCAAAGAACGGAACATTGCCCTGAGTGTCTGCAGAGCTCAGATCGGGGCCGAGCCACTGGTGCAGCTGTCATCACGATCACTTGCACTTGAGTTTCCCAAACACTTTTATATTCACTCATTCATTTGATCTTTAGAATAATCCGGTGTGATAATTGGGTCCAGAATATTTGCTCCAATTTTATTGGTGAGTAAAGGGAGGTTTAAAGAGGTGAAGCAAATGGCTAGAAATGAGGGCATGTCCGTAAAATTGCTGACCATAAGACTTAAAATTATCCATGGAAAATTTTTGACACAATGATAGGCACAGAGTAGGTTGTCAGCTTTAATCTCCTTATCCTATTGGCCACACTGTATGTATGTATGTATTTTTAAAGATTTTATTGGGGAGTTGGGGGAGGGGAACAATGTTGGGGAATCAAGGAAGGGGAACAGACAAGTTGCTGTCCTTTTGTTCTTCAGTCTAGTTGTGGAGGATGTTGCTTCACTGGCCCATGTTGGTATCATCATTGCGCTCTTCCCGGATGAGGCAGAGCGGTCGCCGGCCTCTGGATGGTCGCTCACAGCGGCTATTGGCAGCTCACACCGGCTGCCGGCTGCTCGTGCTGCCTGCCGGCCACTCACTGTAGCCTATGGCAGCCCACTGCAGCAGGGACTGCAGCTATGCTGTCCCAGGGACTCACAGCAGCCCAGCTCCAGGTGGAGCTGTTGTTCACCATCTTAGCTGTAGAAGGCAGTGTCACTGGCCCTCACATGTGGGATCCAAACCATGGCTGCTGGTGTCCCAAGCCAGCTCTTAACCAATACGCCACTCGGCTGGCCCCCACACTGTGTGTATTTATATATGAATTGTTGACCTATCACTAGCCAGCCTTTAGTGACTTGACTTCCTCCTTGGTTTATATGCTTCAGTCTCCATGATAAATTCTGCAGCCCACTGGCAGAGGATTCCTTTATGTTCAGGACATTTCCACAGAACCTGCTTTCCTATGACCTAGGTGCTTAGTTTTCCCATGGACATATTCAATGTGGTAGTTTTCGAAGTGAGGAAGCTCTTGGAAAAGAGAGAACTGCTCTCCAGGAAGATCTCAGAGAATCCCCAGCATTGCTGTGCTTCTCCATGGGGACCACAATGCTGGTCCTTGAAGCCTTGGAAAAATCCTGGAAATCCTTACAGAATTTCTGTGTAGAATATACCCAACACTAAAACAAAACATTTAAATTCCATGTGTATTCTTATTTTAAAAAAGTATTGCTTAACCATATATGAAAGGCAGAATTTCTTAGAGCTTTTATTTGAAGGAGGGGTGGGGGGAGTTTAAACTTAGAGGCTACCCAGCATTCAAACGTTCTATTTAGAATAAGTTCCCTATTGTATGTAGTGTAGGAGTGCCTCACATTTCGTAAACTGGGGGTGGTTGGGTAAGGAGTCCCATCTGGACATCCTGGGACCCATTCTTTGAAACCTACTATTAACACTTTGTAATCGGGCATTTGAGCTATATGACGAGTTTACTCATTTCCCTCAAAAAATGTGTTAACAAGGACTCCTTCCCCATCCTCCCTTTCCTCCCCCTCCTCCTTCTTCCTCTTTCTTCTTTCCTTCCTCCTCCTCCCTCCTCTTCTTCTTTCACCTCTTCTTCCTTTCTTCTCTTTGTTAATCTTTCTCCTCCTCCGTCTTTTCCTCTTTTGTTTTTAACACTGGGGGAGTTATCCAAACAGTGAAGGATTGCTTAGAAATCCATAATTATAGCAGCTGAGCCAAGAGTCATCTGCAGTGGCATCAACTGGTGGCTGTTCTGGTTGCTTGTTGGTGGTGAAGTCTTCAGACTAATCTTAGCAAATGACCTTGGTCGTGTTTTTACTGATAGGCGGCCTCCCTTGGTTCCTGCTCCTTTTCCTAGCCCTGTTCTCTACTTGCTGTTGAGTCTATAATGCGTAGTATACCCTCCCAGTAAGTTTTGTGTGTAAATTAGGATTGGTTCCTGTTGCATATGATAAAAAAGACTGACCGATAGACTGAACGACAGCAGATTCTGTACTTGCCTATCCTTTTCTGCCCATCCTCATTTGACTTAGCCTATGAGAACTGATTTATCCCAGCTCGTGAATGCAGCCCTCCAAGATGACTTCATTTCTGCATTGATATTTTCCTTTTTGTGTGTGGTCTTAAACTTCCTAACATTTTATCATGTGATGCCTAGTAATTTTTTCTAGCTGAATTAAGTTAATTTATTTCAAATTCCTAAGTCCATCGACAGTTCCTTACAGGCAGGTTCTCTCTATACCATTCCCACTCCCATTGTCCTCATTTTCATCTCTCCCTGATAGAAACATGTATAAGGCTGAATACACCAAAGGTTTGAAGGTCAGAAAATATGTTTTTAAAAATGAAGTGATGTACGTTATAGTGCTTTGTTGATTACAAAAAGTTAAACCAAGCTTATGTAACCCTGTTTTGGAAACTCCTATATCTGGGTTAGTCACTCATCTGAACAAGGACAGTAGAAGAAACTGGTGGGCTTGAGCTGAAATCTGGAGCTGACAGACCTGGGTTTGACTTTGGCAAGCTTTAGCTTATGCTGGCTATAGGCCTTTGATTGGCTTTAATATGCTCACCTATAAATGGGTTGAACAACACTTTCCTTCTAGGGTTTTCTTAAGAGAATGAAGTAAAGTAATAATAATAAAGCAAAGCACCCAAAACACATGGCAAGAGCTCAATAAATTCTGTCATTGATGAGTGTATTTATCATCAATCTGATAGGGCTTCTCAGAAAATTATTAGAAAAATGAAAGAAAGAGTTCATAGAGTAAGTTAATAGAGGTAAAATTTAAAAACAAAGGAAGTAAATATTCCACGGTCCCTCAGCCCTTCTGATCTACTTAAAGTCTGCGTTTCTGGGGTCCTTTAGAGAGAGTGTTGACAAACTGAAACTCCCCCAGGAATGAGGAACCCGAATATTGGAGGGCTGCCCTCTGGAGAGTGAGTCTTCATGTATGTTGCCCTCGAAGTAAAATCTAGAAACAATGGATTCTGATTACAGTGAAGGAGATTGCCATCTGACATTAGGAAGCACTTTCCCATGGGATTGTCTGAACACTGGGCAGCTGGAGATGCTCAATTAGAAACGGCATTAACACCCTGGAAAGGTATGGTGGAAAGGAATGAGCACTGGAAAAGCAGGCTGAAACCCATAGATTCCTCCTATGGGTCCTCCTCATGGCTGCTCATCCTCTAGAATAACCAAATTCCTAGAATCATATAATCCTTATGGGCCAGCAGACCTTTGGAAATTCTCCAGCGCAAGTATTTCAAATGTCTCTCCCACACTTTAGCAACACTTTCCAGAGTTTTCTGATTGCATCCCAGCCCTGAGTTAAAGGAGCTTATTTGAATCACCCTACTAGACCCTGTGGTCCATTATCTGCTTCCCTCAACCACGTCTGTTTACACAGTGGTGGGCTCAGAGTCCAGACTGCACTTCAAAACTGTGGGCTCTACTTGCCTTGTTTACTGATATCACTTTGCATCACCTTGGAATCTGATACTGCGCCTGCTCAGGGAATTTTGTGAAAATTGCCAGTAAAATGGCTTCTGCATCTGTGATATTACTTTCCCTCTGACTGATGGAAGAAAAATGTGAAGGTTGAAGGTTATTCTACATCGTGAGCTGTCTGTGGATGTGGTCCATTCCCTGAACTGCCCTGCAGAGATGCTCCATGATTCTGCTAAAACTATCTGTACTCTAAACAGCCTCACAGCATCACTTATCCCCCACCCCCTTCAGGGTCAGAGTTTCTTTGTTGACACTGTGGGCAGGGACAGGAACTCAGATCTGTTGGGCATTGTGCGAGGTATTTTACATCTGATATCAAACGTATGATTCAATTTTGATTGCCACCAAGAGCCCTGATGCAGGAATCAAGTCCTCTTTAAACCAAAGCCAACACCCAACCATCAGCTCCAATTCATCACTTCTCTTTCAGATGAATATTAGTAGATGCATTCACCTGCTTAGAAAGATCGAAGGAAGAGACTCTTTTTCCCTAGGGCCTGATGGCTCATTGTTTGTAGGGGAAATAAGGGTGTGTGTGTATTGTGTACCTATGATTTCAAATCTAAGTTTCATTCTTCATTAACTGTTCGAGGCTCAGAGAAGTTAAGGTGCATGATCCAGGTCAGTTTCTCATGTAAATGATGGAATACTCATTTCATCTAGATTATGAAATGAGTCATTTGTTTAAAGCACTTCTCAGATAATAGATGTTTAAAAATATCCTTGGGCCGGCCGAGTGGCACGGTGGTTGAGCACTGGCTTGGGACGCCAGCGGCCCCGGTTCGGGTCCCACGTGTGAGGGCCAGTGGCACTGCCCTCAAAAACAAAATATCCATTAATGTTCCTTATTGTAACCAACTGTATGAACCTATGTCATTCTGTTGTGACATCACAAATTTAACCAAACTAGGAAAGCAAAGCCAAATGAAATAAATGCTTTTAGTTTTGTTGACTAAAAATAGGCGGCAATCTTTAGCCAACCTAATTCTGATCACTCATTTGCAGAGCATGGGCAGTGCTGACAGAAAGTTAAATCTGTTGAGCATGTTGGAGAGAGAGTGAAGCACTGGCAACAGTTATGTCCCAGGTCAGTGATTTTCAGAATGTTCTGGAAAGCCTTAGGGTTCTCTAGAAAGCCTCAGGGAGTGTTAACAAGAAGAAGTGATGGGGAGGGGCAAGCCTGACTGTTGCTCCTTTGAACTCTTCATCTCTTCAAGTTGCTTTTTGAATCACAGCATCCAGGCCACACAGTGAGAACGATGACCAGTGGACTTTCTGGCCAAAGTTAATTTTTCTTCGTCCTCATTTGTACAAAACCAGGCATCTGCTTCTGTAGGTATTCATACCTCTTGTGTGTACCTTGAAAGGGACTGTGATTGGCACAGCCCCTGGTGTCCCTCCTGATAAGGCTCGGGCATGTGTGGACATACTGCAGGCAGACGGGCGCCCTCTCCTGTTGGCCTCATTCATTCACATGAGGGGCCCTGTTCCTCTTTCTCCCTCTCTCCTCAGAGTTGGATGCTGATGTCTGCCGAGAGCTCAGCATGTGATTTTAAATTCAGATGATCAGATAGTTTATAAAGTGCTAATAGCTTATACTTTGGTGCAATATGCTTTCCTTGTTTTCTGTATATAAGTGTCTTTGTATTTTGTTCCCCTTATCCCCAACTGACACTATTTTAATTAAAATTTGAGGTGAGAGAAGATGGGGATTCTGTGGAGAAACACACTTGCTTTTTGTTTAATTCTACCACTCCAAAAAGTGCTCTAAGCCTTTTGGTGAGTAGAGCATTGTAAAGTGAGAAAAAGTCAGGCACAATATGTTTTTCAAAAGTACCTGATGTTTAAAATTCTTGTCTTTTAAGAAAAGACTCAGAATTCAAATGCCTTTACTCTCCCAACTCTATCATTGCTTCAAGAAATGAACAAGACCATTGTGTCCTTTCATTCCTAAATCATATAAAAGTAGACAAATTATATAACATTTTGAATGGAAGATTAAGCACAGGACCCAATCAAAATAAAATTTGAATTCCAAACCTGAATTCAACTGACTAAATTAAAAATGAAATTCCATTAACTAAAGTTAGCCCTTCTAACTATCCACTTGGGATGTTACCCTTTCTTATAAAACCTTCATTCTGAGAATTGTTTCCTAAATAGGTGCTCCTGTATATTACTGCTCATAGGCATATGACAGTGAGGAGGGGTGCATCAATTTATTTCTTCCATCACATTATATATATATATATACACACACACACACACACACACACACACACTCACACACATATAAATATATATATATATATATTTTTCTGTTCAGTTCTACACAACAATAGAAGTTGTGGGATAATTAGAAAAGAGATGTATTCCTATTCCCACAGTCATAAGCTTCCTTACGTTTAGCTGCTCATTGCTAAGCGTACGTCATCTCTCTCGAGTATGGTTTTATTCTTGATGTTTTTCCTGAGGCTTGTTTCCAAGGAGAGAAGGTTTTGTACTCAGAAGCATCTCCTAGAAGTACATGTGGTTGACTTGCCACCCTTTTCTTTTTCATGATACAGGGTCATTGCAGCCTTTTTTAGCCTAAAGCTTATTTACCCAAAGTTGGGCCAGCCTACTCATGATCTTCCCAAACAAGCAAAGATAAGAGGTGTCAAAAAAAAAGAAAAGCTATTTTTTAGGATTTTGCCCTATCTGGATATAGGTATCATTAAAGAATTTGCTGGGTTCTACCATCCTCTATTTGGAGAACCTGTAATTTACATCGGGATTATTCTTTTGGCATCAGCCCTCCCATAGACTGAAGGTTTGTGTCTCTCCTAAATTCATATGTTGAAACCTAATCCCCAAGGTGTGGAGTTTGGAGGTGGCAAATTTGGGAGGTGATTAGATTAGGAAGGCAGAGCCCTCATGAATGGAACTAGTGCCCTTACAAAATACACCCCAGAGAGCTCCCCTTACGCCTCCCCTCCCACCGTGTGAGGACACAATGAGATGACAGCTGTCCATGAACCTGTAGACAGACTCCCACCAGACACCACATGTGCCTTGACCTTGGACTTCCCAGCCTGTAGAACCTGGGGGCAGCGAGGAGGGGATAGAGGTGAAGATGGTCAAATGGTTTAAACTTCCAGGTATAAGAGGGATAGGTTCTGGAGATCTAGTGTACAGCACAATGACTATAGTTAACAATACTGTTTTTGCTTTTTAAAAATGAGGTGATCTTTTTTATTTTTATTTTTTTATTAGGGAACAGTGTTTTTTTTCCTTTCTTTTCTTTGTTTTCAGGACCCATGAGCTCCAAGTCAAGTAGTTGTTATCAATCTGTTGGGTTGTCAGAAAAGTCAAGACGTATTTTTTTCTATGTTTTTCATTGCAAAAATGCATCATGACTTTTCCGACAACCCAATAGTTGTGGAGGGCGCAGCTCCATGGCCCATGTGGGGACTGAACAGGCAACCTTGGTGTTATGAGCACTGCGCTCTAACCAACTGAGCCAACTGGCTGCCCCAAAATACTGTTCTATATATTTAAAAGTTCCTAAGGGAGTAGGTCTTAAATGTTCTCAGTGCACGGTAACTATGTAAGGCGATGGATGTGTTAACTAACCTAATTGTGGTGATCACTTTGCAATATATACATATATCAAATCATCATGTTGTACACCTTAAACTTACTCAACATTGTATACCAATTTTATCTCAATGAAGCTGAAAACATTTTTTAAAAAAGGACCAATAAATATGTATTTACAAAAAAATCCACAATTATAATTGCTGGACTTGGACTTAGGGGCTGCATGTGAGTTTTACAATAGTGCTTGTCATAATTATCGACACATTTGGTATAATAATAAGTATTTGTTTTATTTATTTATCCATCCATCATTGCATTTGTCACATGCAATGTCTATGCCAAAACAGAGCCTGAGGCAAGGATTAGTGCTGCAGCAATCAGCGTGCATTTACTTGGCAGTTAAAGGAGTGGGGAGAAAGAAAGTGAGTCAGGGGAAAATGAGGAAAGCTACCCCTGCTTTATAATAAGCCACAATAGACACAGCCGATTGCTCAGCAGATTCAGCTACTCAGGTCACAGGATGCTTGGGGACAGAGAAGCTCTTCCTTGGAATAGTAGCTTGGAGGGATAAAGGCTAAAAGAACTTACCTCCTGGCTCCTTCTTCTCTTCCACTGATCAAAGCTCGTCTCATTGGGAATTAATTCCTCCACACTTCTTAGTTGCTTATTTCATCTATGTTGGCAGGCAGTATTGAAGCCATATCCTATACCAGTTGGTGTAGCACTTTAATTAGGTCCAAAGTGATATGATAAGGCAGAAATCACTTTTAAGATTAGCAGGTTTGCATCTCATTTATAATAGTTTAACTTACTTAAAGGTCACCAAGATATTTTCTTAATTTTTTTTCTAGGAGCTTACTGTTTTATCAATCACTTTTAGATCTATAATTAATATAAAATTGATTTTTGTATATGATGTGAAGTAGAGGGTCAATTTTTAAATTTGCATATAACATTGGCTATTTACAAAGGCTATTTTTTTCTCATTGCTTTGCAATTTTACTTTTGGATTTTTTTAAAAAAGCTTTCATTGGTCCTTTAGTCTTTCCTTGCACCAATATCAAACTAAGTTGCTTTGATTTCATGATTATTTTTTGATGTCTCATAGTGAATGCACAGCTTTGTTCTTGAAAACAAAGTTTTGACTGTTCTTTGCATTTCTAGAACATTTTAGTAACAACTTATCAGTTTACATACATACACACACACACTGAAATTTTTGTTGGAATTGCATCAAATATACAGATCAATACAGGGAAAAGTTATGTTTTTAGATCATTGAGTTTTGCATTGATGAACATGACTTTTCTTCCCATATTTTTCCCTTTTGTTGCCCTTGTATTTTTTCCATCTTTTAACTCTTTAAAATTTTTCTCGATAGTAGTTTTTAATTTCCAGCACAAAATCTTGCACATTGTTCTTACATATATTACTGGGTATTTAATTTTTGGATGATATTTTAATTAATATTTTTTTGAAAATAATTTTCTTTTTGTTTCTGGTGTTTAGAAATACAGTTGGTTTTTGCATGATGACTTTGTTTCCAGGAATTCTTGTTAAATTAACTCATTATATCTAATATACTGTCCATAGAGTATAAAACTTCCTTTGTACACAGCCATGTAGTCTATAAATACTGACATTTTTAGTTTTTATTTTCAATATTTGTTTTTTTAAAAAAAATCTGAAAGCCTTGACAATCCTTTTTAAAAAAAGATTTTTGTTAAAAAAAATATAGCTGAAATACAATATTATATCAGTTTCATGTGTATACCATAGCTGTTGAACATTTATATAGCTAAAAAAGTGATCACCGTAAATCCAGCAACCATCTGACAGCATACTGTATTATCACAATATTACTGACTATATGACCACTGTACGTTGTTACATCCCCATGACTTATTTTATACCTAAAAATTTGAACCTCTTATTCCTCTAAAAATTGAAACATGCATCCTTAACTTATGCCAGTGAAATATAATTTAGTACTTTTACAACTTCCATAAAAATTCTAGGGCTGTAGAACACGTTATTTCTATTTACCTCCTGCCTTTGTTATTGTTATCTTACACTTTTCTACATATATTAAATATCACAATGTATTCTTATTGTTTTGTACAATAAATGTTTATTTAGATTTACCCACATTTTTTTACCGCTTTCTTTGCTCTTCATTTCATCTTCTATTCCCATGTTTCCACCTAGGATCATTTTTTTTTTGTAGCTGACTTAATGCTTTAAAAAGGTGCTTTGTAAGTGTTTGCAGTGTTTCTAGTTGATTTTAGGAGATGTTTCAGGATAATCAACCATATTCCCAGAAATGGAAATTGGTTCCTTATTTTCAGTGGGTTCACTTTCTCTCCTGTGGAATTCTCAGATTGAACTGGGGGAGCCCTCCAATTTTTTCCTCTTAAATCCTGACATTACTTTCAATTAAAATTTAGTAATTTCATAAAATTAATTATGTTGAACTTGTAAGCTCAATCGTACTTCATTTTCCCCCCTCTATCTAGATTGGCATGTAGTGTTCATGCTTAAATATGCAGAGAAGTAATTTTAAAATTCTTGAAAACACATGGTTAATTGAGGCTCGCTTACACAACATTCTGTACATATCTGTAACACTATGTTCATTTCTCAATCAACTATCACACCTACATTTTTCTATAGTGACGTAGTCCTTTCCTCCTTATGTATAACTGCTTTGGATTTTTGTTTTGCATATTGTGCTCCTTCCTTTCATTATATTTACTTTTGTGTTTGATCAATTTTGTCCCCTGAAACATCACATGCTTTTCTGCTTGGCAGTTTGGTAGTAATAGTAGTAATAATTGTTGTTATTATTTTCTCTGTTTTGTTGGGGGAAAGGAGAGCCCAGGGGATGCTACCTGATAAAACCCCGTTTTGGGCCGGCCGAGTGGTGTGGTGGTTAAACAAGCCAGCGGCCCCGGTTTGGGTCCCACATATGAGGACCAGTGACACTGCCCTCAAAAAAAAAAAAGCAATCCCGTTTTGAGTCTATAATAAACATCTACCTCATTTTTTCCCCTGACATAATACACACAAGCATTAGGTAGCAGAAACATCCTTGATGTTACAAATCTATTAGCAAAGTTCTTTTCCACAGTCATAATATACTAACTTGGAAACTCATTATCACGTTTCTTCCCTTCAAGCTTTGTTTGGGATGTGAAAGTTACAAACATTGCCATTGTCTCAGGGCTGAATGTTAGAAATGAAATGTCTTGAAAGAATCTGACAGGCTCACCAAAGCAAAATTTTATCTTTATTACAAAGCATGTCCTGTCTGTAAAGATTTATTATATATAATTAGGAGCTTACTGGCGTCTAATGAAGGCTATCTGTATATCACCACTGTTGCAAAAATGTATCTTTGACGATCAATATTTTGTGTGGAGAATAGAATTTACTTTTGTGTGTTAGAGATATTTTGGTATTCAGGGATTGTCGGACCTTAGGTTTAAGGAAGTTTGATGGGGTTAGTGTGGACCTCATTCTTCAAATGAAAACTTCAGAATAGAGAGTATAATGGAATTTGGAATCTGTTCTGTCTGCTTTTGAATACTGGCCAGCTGCTACATTAATACCAAGGCAGACAGAATAGAGCTGGCCCTATGTGTAATTTTTCTTACTTTAAAGCAGGCTACATGAGGAATTTTTAGTTTTGTTTTTGAAAAAGAGGTAGATGATATTCTTGGTTCATCTTTGTTTTGCAGAGGTAAAATTAGAGGCCTCAGCCTCCTGCTGGCAGAAAAAGCTCTCAATTTCTCACTGTTGAAATTCAATCTGATTTCTATCTATTTCACTAAAAAGCTGTCAACAGCAAATAAGCATTCCCCATCAAAGAGCCACATTCATTTGTGAGATATACAAATTCATCTCATGAGAGAGGCTTCGGGTAATTTAAATTGTTTCTGACTTTTAATCTGTTTCCAAGAAAATGGGAAATAATATTAGCGTGGACTCTAGGTGCAGTCCAAAATGAAAGAAGGCAAGACATGCAGGGGTGCTCTTCAGTGTGACACCCCAGGACCTTTAAGTCCGAGTACAGCATGTTTACAGTGCATAAAACAGTGTTTTCGTCGGGATTCTTCTTAGTAGCTAGTGATCTAATCAGAATTATAGCTTCATGTTCTTAAGATGCATCCATATAAACTCAGTTTTTAAAGAAGCAAACTTGGAATAGGAGTGCACATTGCCACCATAAAAATGGAAAGTGCCACTGAAATTAAAAAAATATTATTCTTTCTTAGAATTTAGTTTGGAAAATGGCCTTTTTTTCAGAAAAAAGGTGAAATTCTGGGTATTGTTTCTTGTCTCCATATTTTTACTTCTTTGGGTTTATTTTATTTAGATTTATTTAGGTAAGGCAAAGGGTTAATAGAGCATATTTGTTTGTAGCTATACATTTATAATGAGCCTGTACATTACTTTGGTTGCAGAGTCTCTTTAAATAGACTTGTAAAAATGTGAGCTTTTGGTTTTAAATTTCATTATCTTTCATTCTGTCCTGCCAGTTCATGCAGATATTCACAATCTCAAAAATCTCATGACTGGGATAAGAGGAGGTGTACATGTACAAATGAGTAAGCTATTGTACCTATCACAGGTAAAAGGAAAACCCCTCTTCTGTGCAAATACATTTGGCAGTATTTAGAAAAGAAGCAGCATTTAAGAAGTAGATTTGAACTGAGCTAGAAGTTTACTGCAAAAGTTCTCAGATGACTTCTAGGTCTTTTAACCCCCCCCCCCCCCACTTTTCTGAGGAGTATTTTGATTAGTCACCGCCCCTTAAGATGAAGATACCCAGAATCAAAACTTGACATTGAAAATGATATCACATTGGCACAGAATCAAATGCAATCTATCTTTTTTGATCCAGCATATTTCCCTCCCTCCCTCTCTTCCTCCCTCCCTCCCCTTCCCTCCTCCTCTCCCTCCCCCGCTTCCCCCTCCTTCTCCCTCCCTCCTTTCCCCCCCTTCCCCCTCTCTCCCTCTCCCCCTATCTCTCTCCCTCCTTCCCTCTCCCTCTCCCTATTTCTGTCTCTATCTCTATCTCATCGATATCTATGTGTCTATATAAATATCCTGGGGTTATTCTTTTGCATCTTGCCCGTTCTTCTCAGAGATTCCTCCATGGCTCCAGCTCTAATTGGGTTCTGGGAGTATGCTAACTTTGGTGTTAGGGGCATTAATATCTTCATATTATTTCTTATTGCTTCATCATCTTTGGGTTGTTTCCTGAACTATGCCTGTACTCCTGTAAGCAGCCCCTAAATTACAGTTTCTTCATCTGAATGATCTGGAAGGAATTCTGTTTCCTGCAGGAAACTCAGCTTACACAGGTAGGATCTAGGCTATGCAGCTGAGGAAACATCCTGTAAGTCCAACAAAAGTCCCTCTTGTCTTGCTTCACCCAAGATATTTGGTTCCACACAACAAACAGATGGAGTCTTAGAGAATCTTGGTAACTGCTACCATGCCCCTTTCTGGTATGAGTCACTTACTGCAAGGCTGGAGGAGGGTTTCCATGACTCCTCAGTTATTTTTCCTTCTGATTAGGAAGTCTACCTCTGACCTCTCACATTGCTGTTGTGTGCCCAGCTGAGGAAATGAAAAAATTTATTCTAAAAGCTATGCATTCCTAGACTAGCAGCCAACACGTATGATATACAGACCCATGATCAAATATATATGGTTTAGTAAGTGACTCCTTTCTCCAGGAAAAGAATTTTACAAGATTCCTGATGATAGTACCTTGGCCCCAAATATAGTATCTCAATATCTATCTCAGTTGTGAGGTGGGTCAGAAGTAATTTGTTACCATTCATAGTTAAAATATGCAAATAATTACCTCTGGAGTCATAGGTATCCTATAACAACAGAATACTGTCTTGCAGTCTGCTGTGCTCTCTTGAGAAAGAGAAAAAGCAATTAAGATACAGCTAATGTGCAGAGAATTGTACAGAATCCCAACCTGCTTTGTCTGTCATAGTGGTGAATGGGAGTGGTGACTCAGGCATTTAACTAACACCTTGGAACAAAAGCACCAAGAACCACTGCCTTCACATGTAACTATGACCAGAGGTATCATTTCTCATTTTGCAATATGTACAAGTATATAAAAATATCTCATTTGTTTTTGTGGGGAGAGTAGATGGCAAAGAATAATAATCATTCATAACCATTAATGTTTGCATTTAGAATGTCAGCTTCAGGAGGGTGGGGACTTTGTTTCACTGCTATGGTCCCCGTGAGCAGACCAACATCTGGCATTAACAGATGCTCAATGTATATTTGTAGAAAGAAGGGAAAATTAGCTCTCTTTTCTGCTGGACATACACAGGTATTTCCTTCTCAGCCTCTCCGCCTGAGAAGTGTGACATGAGGATAAAAGAACAGATTCTTGAGGCTGTTTGCATGCAGATGTGTCCTTTAGAAGGTATGTTATCTCATGTGATTTAACTCGTTTTGTGTTCTTCAGATTTTTCATCCATCCTTCTGTAAAATAAGCTACTAATATTTACTTCACTGTGTTGTAAGAGTTAAATACCATGAGGTGTGTGGAAATTCAGGGTAGAACACAAAAAATAAATGACTTATCATGATACTTTTGACCTTATGAGATTATTTATGAGCACAATGCATTTGTAACTTTTGCATCAGGAAAAACTGATGGATGTTTCCAGTATGGATAGAGTCTTTGGGATGAAAAGCTAACTGCTTAGGCTAGTCCTTTGGGAAACTGCAGATTTGAGAAACAGAGATTTAGGCTAAGACCAGGTTTTTTTTTCCACCTAAATTTTACTAAAGATGGGGTCAAGTTGGCTCCGATTAAAGGAAACAATCATTTTGATTGGTTTGGTTCAAAGAACTCATAATTTCAAGGGAAAAAGGAATCAAATGGTTTTTATGAGAAGCAAATAGGCCCCAAGGTTTAGGAACTCTAGCCTCTACTTCCTAAATGCTTTGTTGAACCAATTTTCTCCTCTATAAAACAGGAATCAAAATCCCAGCCTTCTCTCTTACTTAGGGCTCCTGGGGGGGCTATATCAGAGAATGGACTGGAATGTCCTATGATAACTTTGAAACCCTGTGCATATCTTAGAAGTTACATTCCTGCCCCCCCCCTCCCCCCCAATATAGTTTGGTCAGTAGTGAATCATCAGAATGGCTAATCTTTGTAAAAACTAAGACATGATGGCAGGTGGGAATATAGGAACTGGGCAAGCATACTGCCCACTGCCATTTCACAGTACGTATTTTCAGCTCATGAGAGATCTGAGAAACCATGAACATAAACATCCCCAGTCCAGGAGAAAGAGGAATATCTTATTCTTGTCCAGGAAAAATACCTGAAGCTTCTCAGGCTGAAAGCAAAGTGTTAAACTTTGTTGCTCATGGAGAAATCCATAGCAGCCTTTGTTGTATTTTTTAAATTTATTTTTTAATTTTTTTTTTTGAGGGCAGTGTCACTGGCCCTCATATGTGGGACCTGAACCGGGGCCGCTGGCTTCCCAAACCAGTGCTTAACCACCAGGCCACTCGGCCGGCCCTTTATTTTTTATTTTTATTGGGGAATTGGGGGAGGGGAACAGCATTGGGGAATCGGAGAAGGGGAACAGACAAGTTGCTGTCGTTTTATTCTTCAGTCTCGTTGCGGTGGACGTTGCTTCACTGGCCCATGTTGATATCATCATTGCGCTCTTCCCGGATGATGCAGATCGGTCGCCGGCCTCTGGATGGTTGCTCACCACTGCTATTGGCAACTCACGCTGGCTGCCAGCCGCTCACGCTGGCTGCTGGCCACTCACTGTAGCCTAAGGCAGCCCACTGCAGCAGGGGTTGCAGCCTACAACGTCGCCAGGGCTCACACAGCCCAGCTCCAGATGGAGCTGTTGTTCACCATCTTAGCTGTAGAGGGCAGTGTCACTGGCCCTCATATGTGGGATCCGAACTGGGGCCGCTGGCATCCCCAAACCAGCTCTTAACCAATGCGCCACTCAGCTGGCCCCTGTGTTGTATTTTGTTCCAGCTGGAGTGGGATGTGTGAAGCACCGGATAGCCTCACCTGGCCCGCAATTGGGAAGGAAACGACTTGATAACCCCAGGTGACTGTGACAGTGAAAGTTAGTGGGGACTTGAAAATGAGAATGTCACTACATTGCTTCTATTTATCTACTTCTTAAAGACAGAGGTGGAAAAGGTTTAAAGCATATATTGCCTTAAAAGGATAGAATATTTTCAAAACCTTTTGCTGGGAAGCTAGCCCCAGACCTGGGTCTGCCTTACATACACACACTTTTTGACTGTGTCTGTTGATCAGAGAAGCCCAGTTAAGTGCCACAGATAATGATGGACCTGCTCCAGCTGAAGGGGGATGTGGGCCACGGGGTTGGTCCCTGACTAGGTAGTTTAGCAGCTCTAGGCTCTCTCTGCTCAGTTTTCTGCTCTGGCATAGGGTCTGCAATGTTACTCTTAATATGATAGGAAGATGTTGAGTGATTGAAAAAAAAAATCTAACCTTTTATTTTGAGATAATTGCAAATGCATATGCAGTTGTAAGAAATAAGGCTGAGAGCTCCTGTGTACCCTATATTCAGTTTCCCCCGATGTTCACATCTTGCAACAGCGTAATATGATATCACAACCAGCATATTGACATTGATATAATGCACTGATCTTATTCAGATTTCCCCAGTTTTATGTGTACTTATTTGTGTGTATGTGTGTGTGTATCCGTGCATGCATAGGTATTTCATTCTACACAGTCTTATCACCTGTGTAGAGTCACGTAGCCATCACTGCAAGGAGGCTTTGCGTTGCCCTTCCATGGTCACATCCAGGTCCCTCCCGCCTCCATCTCCGGCCCTAAACCCTGGCAACCACTAATCGGTTCCCCATTTCTGTAATTTTGTCATTTCAGCAATGTTCTGGGTATGAAATTTATAGTATATAACCATTTGGGACTGGCTTTTTGTCGACATCAATATGTATTAATATACATGTGTCAATAGTTTGTTTCTTTTCATTGCTGAGTAATATTGGGTTGTTGGAAAAGTCATGACATGTTTTTTCTGTTTTTCATTGCAAAAATATGTCATGACTTTTCTGACAGCCCAACATTACATGGTATGAGTGTACCACAGTTTATTTAACCATCACCCACTGAGTTGTTTCTGGTTTTTAGGTATTATGAATAAAGCTGCTATGAACACTTGTATACAGGTTTATGGGTGAACCAAAGTTTTCATTTCTCATGGGTAAATGCCTGAGAGTGCAATGGCTGGATCCTGTGGCATTTACATGTTTAGTTTTTTAAGAAGCTGCCAAAATATTTTCGGGAGGCATTGGGTATTTTTAAGTAGGGGATGATGATCTGATTTATTGCTTGTTTTACTTAAGACCATTCTATTGTCTTTGGGACATAGATTGTCAGGTTATGAAATAGACACACCAGCTCTGAGGTTGAGAGGACAAGGGTGATGGCTTGGGTTAGAGAGGCACTAATGGAGATGGGGAGAAGTGGACTTGACCTCAGGCCAAGTGTGTAACTTCCCTGAGCCTTTTCTGACTCTTATCTGTGAGAGGATGAAAGAACGTCCCCATCAGAAGATGTTGAGGGCTGCAGGTCATGGGCTTGGCACTTACAGGAAACCCAGAAATTAAGAGCTACCATCTTTGAGTTCAATTTCTAGTTTAATATGTGCAGGTTCCTCATTGTCTCTCTCTCTTTCATTCATTTCATACTCTGTGCCTCCTGAATTGCTCAGGGTTTCCTTGTTTGTTTTCTGATTAAATTGTAAAAAAAAAAAAAAAAAAAAGACCAAAGTTGCACCTTCATTAACAGGTTCCTGCCTTTATAAAGCTCTTCAGAGAGGGAGACTCAAAACAGGATGTCATTTCCCCCATTTTGTTGTGCTTCGAACTGCCTGAGATATTTTCTCTGTGGCAGAAGCCCATTCCCACCCCATTATAAAAATACTTACGCTGATGAGAGGATCCTGAATTTCGTGGAGAATGAAACAATAACTGCAGCTGGTTGGAGGCAGCAATCTAGTTAGTCACACTGTGAAGGAACCTGGGGGAATGCAAAACTGAACTTTGAACCTGGCACTAATGGCCTCAAAAGCACAGTTACTTGTTCAACTGAGAGCTAGTTCAGCTCCCTCTCATCTCTGGGTTTCTCCGAGGTAATCAGGAGTAGGAAATAGTGTATGCAGCTCATACAGTGTACCACAGTCTTAACTTATCTCATTTTATTTAGTCCTAACGTATCTCATTTAACCCTCTCTGTAATCTGACGTGGTAGTTCCCCTCTGTCTCAACTTCACATGTGCAGGGGTAAGGCTCACAGAGATTCAATAATTTGCTCAACACTAGTTACAGCACTAATAGTTGAGTGAAAATGTAAATGAGTTATGTATGCAGTGTGTGTTCTTGTTTTCCATATACAGGCTGACAGATGTGCAATTAGAGGTCTGAAGTCCTTGCCTCTTTCCTACTTTCTCTAGTCCTGTTAATCAGGACTCTCCCAGTCTTGGTAATTGAAACCCAACTCTAAAGTGGCTTCAGATAAAAAGCGAATTTGCAGGTTGACAATTTAAATATTAGCGTCAGGTATAGCTAGATCGAGGCGCTCAAACAGTATCATCAGAAGTGAGCTCTGTGTATCCCTGGGTTCTGCAATTCTGTTTTGGTTTCATTTTCAGGCAAGCTCTCAGCTCAGATGAGTCCAAGGCATTGCTGACTTACTTTTTCATATTCAAGCCTGTGGAGAAGGCTTCTTGTCCCTCTTGTCTGATTGCTTTGGAAAAGTTCTGAGGCTGCCTTTGGATTGATGTAGGTCTGTGCCAATTCTGAAATAATCACTATGGCTAACAAAGGGAACTAAATTGATTGGCGAGAACTGTGACATAGGCCCACCCCTAAGTCTTGGAGATGAATCAAACCAATAAACACAAAGTGGAAAAGAGAAAAACATTGGGTTGCTAATATCATAAAAATGGCAGATGGACATTGGGTAGAAAAAAACAATGAGAGGCCACTATGATACTCTATTAATATCATCTTACCAAAGCTTCTCCTGACTTTCCCCTTTGCTCCCTCCTCCTCTTCCTCCTTTCTCCTTTTTTTCCTCCTTCCTTTCTTTCTATAATGTTTACTAAATACATTCATATAAATTATTTTCTTAGATCCTTCTTTAGACATTACAAGATAGCCAATAAGGATTTATTATTGTTATTCTCATTTTATAGAGTAGGAAGGACATTGAGACCCAGAAGAGGAAATGACTGCTTTCTCTACCAGAATTTGTCCATGAAGAAAAAATAGTCAGAATCTGGCAAGGTTCAGTGATATTTATGTCTAAACAAGAGAGGGATAATCATTTGTGCCCGTGAGAAATCAAACCTGGGACCTTGACCTCATTAGCAGTGAGCCACTAGCTCTTTAGACATATGAGGCAGTGAATGGTGCGAGAGAATTAATGCATGTCCCAAATGTCTAATGTGTTACCAGACTGAGGAGGCCCAGGGGCAAATGTGGCTCATTCTATGACTCCAATATGAGCTATGTGTCATTAGAGAGGATTTATAAAGAAACACACTCTGTGTAGTTAGAAGCAAACCCTCTTCTTTATTCATTGTCAACTGGTTTTTAATGTTGAGGGAATTGCTGCTCAGTCCAAAGAAGCTATAAATGTGTTTGAGGCAGAGTAGAATGGGGTCTGTGGTTCTTCTGAAAGGGTGATAAATCACAGGCGCTATTAGCCTGGCTCTCCTTGATCAAAAGGTGTGTCAAGTTGAGCTTAGGAAATGAACCACCATTGCCTAGTGTGATTATAAGTGTGGGGTTTAACAGGCACTGAATCATCTACAGACTTTTTTTTTTATTTTTTTAGCTGAGCCATCCTGCCACCTATTGGCAGCTCAACGGCAACTCAGCTCAGGCTGGCATCGAACTGCTGTTGCTCAGAGCTCAGCTGGCAATTTTGAGCGAGCTCTTAACCAACTGAGCCACTTGGCCGGCCCTACAGATTTTTTTAAAAGTACTTTTTATTTTGTAATTATAGTTAACACACAATATTATATTAGTTTCAGGTATACAACATAGTGATTAGACATTTATAAAACTTATGAAGTGATCACCCCAATAAGTTTAGTACCCATCTGACACCATACATAGTTATTACAATATTATTGACTATATTCCCTGTGCTGTGCTTTATATGCCCGTGACTATTTTTAAAACTGCCAATTTGTATTTAATCTCTTCACCTTTCTTACCCCTCCCCCAAATCCTTCCCTTCTGGTCCCATCTGGCCATCAGTTAGTTCTCTGTATCTATGAATCATCTACAGCTTTAAGAGATGATGTCTCTGTCTCAGGCTCATGCTTTCAAAAATATTAGAAAATTGAATTGCATAAAAATATCAGGAATATTAACTAGTTTTCCTCCCTTTTTTATTGTAGTTAATCTAACCAAAAGGGGCAGTATACTCCTTTTGAACAATTAATTATTCACTTAAGACATATTTCATAAATATTGTATGCTTCATGTCTGTCAAGTATTTAGATTAAAATGAACACATGTGGTCCTGTCCTCAGAAATATTATGGTCTAGATTGGCATGGGTAGAAAAATAATATAGGGAAATAGGCAGACATTAGACTGAACCTCAATTCATCTGCAAAAGTTATGTCAAGTCTCTGGCCTTGGTTTCCTTAAAAATGGGTAAATATTACGTCCTGTAGAAATAAAGCTAAAGAGACAATTTTTCTACAGTGCCTATCACATGGAAAAAATTAGCACTTTTTCTGTTTTCTATCACTTTGTATTGATAACTTACTTTTCTCTTGTTCCTCCCTTCCAACTGATCAAGAACTGAAAACAAAACTTATGCCATCGGTTGTGAGGGGCCACTCTGTCCAGATTCTCCTACATTCTCCTCATACTAGGACTCATCGTGTGAATGAAGGATGCCGGGATGGAGCACAGACATATCCTTCTTAGAGGAAATCAATATTTCCCCTCAAAGGAAAATGATTAACTGAAATTATGCATTAATGCATATACTGTTTCAATCCAGGAGATATCTTTACAACCATCTAGCCCAGATATGCATCAGAATCACCTTCAGGACCTGGTTAAAATAAATGCACAAACTCCAATGCAGTAAATCTCAGTTGGGCTTTTCTGTTTTAGAAACGTTCACCACTGTGGTAAATTCACACAGTGGATTCAGTGCTAAAGAGAAACAAGCTATCAAGCCATGATAAGACATGGAGGAAACTTAAGTGCATATTAGTAAGTGAAAGCCAATCTGAAAAAGCTATATAGTGTATGGTTCCAACTATATGACATCCTGGAAAAGACAAAACAATGGAGACTATAATAAAAAATCAGTGGTTGACGGGGGTAGGGGGTGGGGGTGAGGGGGTGGGGCGGGGCAGGCAGGGAGAGGGGTGAATAGGCAGAGCATAGAGGATTTTAGGGTGGTGAAAGGGTTCTATATGATACTATAATGTTGGGTACATGTCATTATACCATCGCCCGAACCCATAAAGTGTGCAACACAAACAGTGAAATGATCCTGGATGTAAACTATGGACTTTGGTTGATAAAAATGTGTCCATGTTGGTTTATCAAATGTACTGACCGGTGCTGGATATTGATGGTGGGAGTGGAGTGGGACTGAACGTGCCTGTCCAGAGGGGGTATACGTGAAACTCGGTACTTACCTTCATTGTTGCTGTGAACCTAAAACTACTCTAAAACTGGCTATTAATGAAAAAAATGTTCACCAGATGATTATGATCCAGAGCATATTTGAGACCAACTGAACTGACTCCATGCTATTATTTTACAGGTGCGAAACAGAGGCAGAGAGAGGAGACACAGCACATGGTGAGTTCATGTCGGAGGCAGCACCGGAAGCCTCCTTGCCCCTTCTTCTGTGCTCCTCCCTGTGTTTCCCCTGTGCTGATGGGGCCTTGCAATGAACCCCAGCGGTCCTGTGTTCTGGATAGATAATGAATGTGGCTCAGCTTTATAGTTGTCTAACTCACTTAGGAGCTAGGGAAGGAGCGAAACCAATCCCTACCCCCCCGCCCCCCTTAACTGTGCCATTAATTGCTTCTGGAGCCAGATTAGTGGGGGGAAAAATCACGAGATTGGGGAGACTCTTCAGGTGGCCTGGCAAGACTAGAATCTTTGCCTCAATTTTCTGAAGGACAGTTGGCGTATTATTTTACCTCCTCATCTCTCAGTTTCATCAACATTTGCAACATGCTGTGTCCTTTTCTACTCCACAATGTTACCAGGAAGATGAAGGTGATACCTGTCCCCAAAAGATTTCAGCAATTCCTGCACGGGGACTCTATGCCCAGTACCTTGAAGACAGCTTTAGACCTTACCTCAACATCCTTGCACTGTAATTGCTCACTTAACTTATGGAGGAAACTCCTGAGGGTCAGAGAAATTAGTGTGCAAGGCACAAGGTTGCAGAAACAGTAGGTGGCAGAGCTCACACTTGAATGCAGACCTTTCTGACTCCAAAGCCCATGAGCTTTTCTCTGAAGCAGGTTGCAAAAGGATCGGAAGCATAGAAGGTGTTACGCCTGCTCTTGTGCTTGGGCTCTCGGAGCTACACCCTTCGGAAGAGGAAAGCTGACCTTTTCTCAGCTTACCTGAAAGGACTGCAGTGTGGTCTTCGGGAAGTTCTTTATACTTCTCAAAATTCATAACAAGAACACGTTTGCCTGGAGTCCATTTGGTAATTTGTTTCAGGAGGTCTGGCACTGGCTGCTCCTGGGAAGCATATCAAGCAGGAAGCGAAGCCCTGGGATGAATAAACAGCTGAAGATAGAGTGGTGCGTGAGCCTCAGACAGGGCAGAGGTGACCTGGCATCAAATCAGCCAGCCCAGCTCCTTTCATTCCTGTTCATTTGGATGATTATTAAATGTATTGCTTCTTCATTTTGATTTCTTTTTTTTTTCTTTTGGCATAGAAGGTGGATATTTATCTCATGATAGGATTTTAAAGCTGAGAGTCAGGTTTTGGGTCTCTAAATGCTACTCCAGTATTAACATCACAAAATGCATTATATTTCAATGTATGTGCAAGAAAGGCAAAGCATGGCTGACCCAGAATTGAGAATAAAGGGCTTGGGAGCTGTTTGCTCTCCAGCACCATTCCTTAGTTCACGGAGTGCTGATGGGGGGCCGGGAGGGCGTTGACAGGAGAGAAATGGCTGCGTAATGGAGGGCTGGCAGCTCCTTGTGGAGACGTGATTGATACTGCGCCATCAAAGTGCAATTCAGAAATTAGGATTTGTCAGAAATGGAGTTTGGAGTCAGAAGGGCCAGTATCTGAATTCCAGTCCTCATCCACCGACTTGGCCACATTAGAGAGTTTCAGTTTCCACAAACAGAAAACGGGGATGTCATGAGGATTCAGTGGGATGAAGCATGTAAAGTATTTAAATGCTGGACACCTACATGGTGCTCAGAAAATGCTAGTTCCTTTCCTCTTTAGCTCCAATGTTCAGGCTGATTTATACTGTTGACAAGGAGGATGGGGAGGTCTTTGCTTTTGCCCTTGTATTTCCTCTTTGACCTCTTAATTGGCAGAGAGATACATGGGATAGACAACTGAGGAGAGGAGAGAAAACATTTGTAGTGAGGTGGAGCAATCAAGAGCAGAGAAAGGAGAAATGAAATTATTTAGGTATGTGTTGTGGGGGATGGGAGGAGGGAACAAGTGGAGAATTGGGAGAGGTGAGAGGGTAAAGTGGAGTATGAGGCAGGGAAGGATAAAATGTAGGGTATTTATTGGGGCCATATTTTGTAGGATCTAGTATAGTTTTCTTGGATGGGAATCAAAGAGCTACAGCCAGGACAGAAAAAAGGGCCTGTCCTTGTACTGCAGTTTGAGTCATATTATTTTTCAGTATTTGACCATCATCCTAGAAAAGGGAACTTAAAACTACCTCTGCCTTGTTCACAGTTTAAGACCTGAACCTCCTCCAAATATTCTTATGTTTACCTAATTCCAGAGTATTGTTGCTTTCCCCCGGTCTCATCCTGTCTTTACCTTGAAGAGGAAACTGCTTTCTCTTCTCTAGTTTGGCCATTTCCCCTTCCTGGATATCGCCTGATACTCACCCTTTGATTCCATCCATTCCGGTTGCCCCTGTGTAATCCCTCAGATGAAGGGGCCCTGTCTTCTGGAACCAACCAAGCCTTGGTTCGCTTGACCAAGAGCCCTTGCTAAAATTAACAGCTCCTTGTGAAGGGGAATCTGAAAGACCTTGTCTTTCCCAGCCATAGAATTTTGATGACCAAATTCAATATGGTCATTGAATTTGACAATCAAAACAAACTTAAAGGGCCTCAGCTTGTTTCTGGCAGGAATATGTTTGAAAAGACATATTAAATTACAGATTTGTTTTTGTCTCTTTACCCAAGTATCAGTGCAGAAGACACAACCTAATGTAGAGAAATAAAATAATTAAAAAGTTGCAGAAAGTGAAACCACTAAGATAAAACCAAGCAAGTCCATTGGAGATGATGGTTATCTGTTTGCAGGGAACCTGAAGTGAGGACAATTCATGACTTGTGATAGCACTCAGCTGAAAGGAAGTGAATTAGATGTAACAGGCCAGGAGAGGGTTACAATGCGGGATTACAGAGGCAGGCTGGGGGGCAGGGTTTTATCTATATTGGCTAATTGAAATAATGCTTTATATTAACTGTATGAGTTTAACATGGACTCTAGAGTCAGGAGGCACTGAAGGGGTTGAAGTGGGGCGGGGGGGGAAGAGAGAGAGAGAGAGGGAGAGAGAGAGAGAGAGATATGAATGAATGCAAAGATCACTAGAAACTATTTGGGTTGAGAAACTACTATGTGCCAAATGCTTTTACATATATAATCTCATTTAAGTCTTACAACAATGTGTAAAGTGTGATTAGCAGTCTCATTTTTTTTTTTTTGAGGGCAGTGTCACTGGCCCTCATATGTAGGACCTGAACCTGGGCCGCTGGCGTCCCAAGCCAGCGCTTAACCACCGCGCCACTTGGCGGGCTCTTGCAGTCTCTCTTTTTCTTTTAAAGATTTTTATTGGGGAATTGGGGGAGGGGAGCAGCGTTGGGGAATCGGGGAAGAGGAACAGACAAGTTGCTGTCCTTTTGTTCTTCAGTCTAGTTGCAGAGGATGTTGCTTCACTGGCCCATGTTGGTATCGTCATTGCGCTCTTCCGGGATGAGGCAGATCGGTCGCTGGCCTCTGGATGGTCGCTCACCGCGGCTATTGGCAGCTCACGCTGGCTGCTGGCCACTCACTGTAGCCTATGGCAGCCCACCACAGCAGGGGCTGCTGCCTGCATCGTCGCCGGGGCTCGCACAGCCCGGCTCCAGGTGGAGCTGTTGTTAGCTGTAGAGGGCAGTGTCATTGGCTCTCATGTGGGATCCGAACCGGGGCCGCTGGTGTCCCAAAACCAGCGCTTAACCACTGCGCCACTCGGCCGGCCCAACAGTCTCATTTTTTGATGGGAGAGTGAGGCTCAGTTACGGAACTTGTCCAAGTCTTTTTAAAAAGGAAGTAGTGGAGTTGAAATAAAAGCTCAGGTGTGCCTGACTTTAAAGTTTTGTTCGCTCTACTCCCCACTATCTTATAACTGCTAAGTAATATTTTACCACTGAGATCTAAAAGGCTGTTAAAAACTAGATATGGCTGGGCCGGTAAGGAAGGTGAGCTGCTCTCAGTATTTCTGTTACACACACACAGTCTTAGCCCCACACTGAGCTGTTAACCTTATATACCCATTTGAGTATTCCACAAACAGGTCAGATTCACTTTATCTAGAAATCACTAAAACATACTGCCCTGATTGTCATATTTTGTCATATTTTTATCATATTTTGTCTTCTCTGCCCATTTGCTCAAGTCAGAAACTTGAGATTTCCCCTAACCCCTTCCTTTCTCTTAACCCCACATTCAACAAATCTCTAATTCTTATCAATTCTACCTCTAAAATGTCTCCCCTTTTCCTTTCTTTTCATTCATTCTATCCCAACTTGGCTTCAGGAACATCTCCTGCCAAGAATACTACAGCACCCTCTTCAATGGTCTTCCTGTCCTCTGTCCCTCTCTTCTCAAACCCACATTCCACACTGTAGGCACTGAGATAGTTATGAAAGACAAATGTGTGCAAGCCTTCAATGGCACTCCTTTTCTTTAGCGTAAAGTTCAATGTCTTTACATAATCAGTATTTTTAATAAATGTCTTTGCATATTTAAAGGGAGATATCACATCTCCCCGATTTCCTACTCTGCAAGTAAGTGAAAAAACAGCCTCCTGAACAGTGTAACCATGGTTTCATAACCATCCAGCTCTTTGAACATGCTGTTCCTTCTACATGGTTCTACATGGAGTATCTTTCTGCCTTGATTTCCCCCCTGGACTTGTGAGTTCCTTCTTGTGCTCTAGAAGCCAGTGTGGATATGTCTAAATCTAGATCTAAACATAAATACTCTTTTTGGAGAAGCTCAGATGATGGGATGTTCAACATTTATTTTATGTCTTCCACCTGCAAGGCTGTGTGTTAAACACATGAGGAGGGAAAAAAAATAAAGTTTAGTTCTGTCCTCAAAGCACTTACATACCCTTCATGGGAAAGGAAGATTTATATTTTATTTCCCATGAGGTGACTGTCTAATGTCGGCATATGCTTGTTCTGCTTAATTAAGATTATGCTTTTAAAGGGCCAGAGAAGGAACTTAGGCTCATTTAGGAAGTTCCTGCCAAGAAGCCAGTTTCTCAAAAATAAATAATCCCTGCTGATTCACCAGTCTCTGTAAAATAATTTTAGCACAATATTCAGCTTATCATTTGGGAGGCAAGGAAGTCAGCTGGTGGGGAGTAAACTAGTGACTTGGTTGTCACGGATATTTTCCTTGCAGACCAGGAAAAAGGCAGTCATGGGGAAACATGCCACGTGGAAAAATAGCCCATTACTGCATGGTCTGTTCTCTCTGTCAATCACAAGTTGATACCCTGCTAGGGCTGGGAGTGGAAAGAAGTACAGGCATCAGTTTCACAGAGAGAAACATTTCCCTTTGCTTAGAGAGAGACCGAAAGAACATGGTTTGATCAAGAAGTGTGTAGTTAGAAGTTATCTGTAAAAATACATGTACCCCTATGTTCACTGCAATGTTATTCATGGTGGTCAAGACATGGAAACAACCAAAACATCCTTCAATAGATGATTGGATCAAGATGTGATGCTATATACACAACGGAATACTACTCAGCCTTAAGAAAAGATGAAATACTGACATTTGCAATAACATGGATGGATTTTGAGATTATCATGCTAAATGAAACAAATCAGACAGAAAAAGTCAAGAACCATATGATTTCATTCATATGTAGGATATAAAGCTGAAAGCAACAAAACGGACAAGAGTTTAGTGGTTACCAGAGGATAAGGGAGGGGGATGGTGGAAGCGGGAAAAGGGGGTCAGATATTAATATATGGTGATGGAAAGAGAACTGACTGGGTGATGAACGCAGAATGCAATATATAGATGATGTATTATAGAAATGTACATTCGAAACTTATATAATTTTACTAACTAGTGTCACCCCAATTAATTAAAAAAGATTAAAAAATAAGAAAAATAAAAATAAACAAAAGATTAAAAAATAAGTGTGTAGATAGAAGTTGGGAAGCCAAGGTTATAAATTTCTTTTATTTTTATAAAAAAAAGATTCCTTGCAAGTTGTGAAAAGGCTTATTCTTTTTTTTTTTTTTAAAGATTTTTTTGGGTAATTGGGGGGAGGGAACAGCGTTGGGGAATTGGGGAAGGGGAACAGACAATTTGCTGTCCTTTGGTTCTTCAGTCTAGTCGCGGAGGACATTGCTTCACTGGCCCATGTTGGTATCATCTTTGCGCTCTTCGTAGATGAGGCAGATCGGTCGCCGGCCTCTGGATGGTCACTCATCGCGGCTATTGGCAGCTCACGCTGGCTGCCAGCTGCTCACGCTGGCTGCCAGCCACTCTCTGTAGCCTATGGCTGCCCACTGCAGCAGGGGCTACAGCCTACACCATCGCCTGGGCTCACAGGGATGTTGTTAGCTGTGGAGGGCAGTGTCACTGGCCCTCATATGTGGGATCCCAACTGGGCCAGCTCTTAACCAATGCGCCACTCGGCCAGCCCTTTTTTTTTTTTTTTAGCTGAGCCATCCTGCCACCTGTTGGCAGCTCAGCAGCAGCTCAGCTCCAGCTGGGCATTGAACTGCTGTTGCTCGGAGCTCAGCTCACACCCTTGAGCGAGCTCTTAACCAACTGAGCCACTCGGCCAGCCCAAAAGGCTTATTCTTAGTCACTCAAGGATTCTGGGTGAGGCAGCCTGTTGATATGAAACCTTGACTACATTTACAGGGCCAACTCAAGACATATTATGGCATATGTTGCCCAGAAGTCTGTGTAACCTGTTTACCCCCCATTAGAATTAAGCTGTGGTGGGTAAGACAATCAGCTTTATGACAGGTACCTTTAAACTGTGCTTAGGTATAAAAATTACTTTTTTTTTTTTTTTGAGGGCAATGTCACTCACTGGTCCTCATATGTGGGACCGAACCGGGTCCGCTGGCTTCCCAAGCCAGCGCTTAACCACCATGCCACTCGGCCGGCCCTAAAAATTACTTTTAAAACTTGATCTTAACTTGGTTTTTGTAAGTGCTTACAATTCTTGCTAACATTTCTCTAAATTTTTCCCAACTTAATCTGAATTTACATTATCTTAATAAATGAAATAATTATGAAAAGGTGGAGTTATACATCCTCACCTACATATCCCTCTTCAAAATGCTTTATAGCCACTTGTTTACATTTCCAACTCTTGTCTAAATTGTGAGATGTTCAGTGCTTTGGATGGTGCATGTTCATCTTTGTAAACTTAGCACAGTGCTCAGTTCATAAGTGTTTGCTTCATTGAGCAGCTTCTATGCTCTAAACGATGTTTTATATTGGTGAACAGTGTTTGTTCAGTGAATAATTGAATGGATAGATGGTTGGCTATATTCTGGATTTTCTTGGTTTTCTATGTTTTGGAGCATTAAACAATTATTTCACAAGAACAAAATCCATCACACAATTATTTTCTGGCTGGCAACTTTCTAAGCTGCAGAAAATAATTGAGATGGAACCTCAGTAGGGATAACTTGATAAATAAATATAGCATGGTAAAGTCTTACTTCTAATTCTTGCTTTTTTTCATTTGAAGTCTAGATGAGCTCTACTGATCTCCTCGTTATATACCAAGAGTCTGTAATATTTTTCTTCAGTATGCATTTCTATTTGTATGCAAAGACTAATTTACTCACTGCACTAAGACTTTCTTTTTTTTCTTGCTGACAATCGTGTGATAGTACCTCCAGATATCTTAGTTGTTAGAGATTACTTTCTTTGACCACAATATTCCCCAGTTTTTCTCACTCTCTTCCTTGTACACTGAACACATTCATAATATTCTCAAACCATCTATCTTCTTTGCATTTACATCATTTATCTAACTTTTTACACAACCTCAACGTTTCCTCATCTTGTTGTTTATTCATGTTTCCCACTCTGCCAAACTTGAGCCCTTGTGTGACTTATTCAATTATTTTCCCATGTTAAAAAATATTTGTTCACTAATTCCCTTAATAGTACTTTTGAATAGATCCCAGGCACCAGGAATTGTGCACTGGAGATAGAGGGCTTAACATGATTTGAGGCCTTCCGTTTTACATACTCACAGTGAAATGCAGAGATCCTCAATCTAAGGTAAATAGACTTCCTGAAAATACGTGCAAAATATTGGATATTGGAGCGCCAATTTTTTTCTGGGCGGAAGGTCCTGTTGTTTTATAGGGTTTTCTCATGAATGGTATAGACAAGGAAATAAACAATTAAATTTTGGTGTTATGAGTGCTATTTATGAAAGGCATAAGACTAGGACGCAAGTGAGGGATGCTTTGGTGGTATCAGCGAAGGCTCATTCTTAGAAGCTGGCTGATTGAATTCACCAGAAGTCACTTGCAGGCTCATCTCAGCGGTGACCTTGATGATACGCAGCAATCCTTCCATTTTCCTGCTGACCCTTGGTCACGCTCCTGCTTTCCACTATCTTCTCAAATCATTGTTTCTGTTCGCTTCTTACTTTACTCATCTTTTTAAAAAAGTTACTGCCAAGTCCAGGTATTTTGTAGATAAACTAAAAGGACCTGTACCGAACACTGTGAAATAGTAACTACTTGTGACTGACATTGTTGGCAAGGTATATTAGGTAATTCTAAAGGGGAAAAAACCTCCAAAGTAAACAAGTAAACTAGAAAGAAAGAGGAAACACCATTTACAGACTAATATTTCGTATGCTTCAATTTCTACATTATAGAATTTCTACTTGATTGTCTTTAGGGAATGGCTATTTGTGAGTCAGGGTAGGGAGTCTTGGGGTCCGGAAGCTAACACCTGTATTACCTTATTTGTTCTTCACACTTCCCAACAGGTGCCTGGATTATGAACCTTGTCCAAAGTCATGCAGCTAACCGTCTGCTGATGTCAGCACTGGTAGACTGAGGGGTTCTTCTGGGGCTAAGGCTGTAGGGCTCCACAGCAGTGGCAAGGGCTTCGGGGTCTCCTGCTCTCTCCTCCATGGGATGAAGAATTATGCTGGACTGGCAATGGGGTGACATGGGTAAAATGTTTCCCATGATTGTTCATGTGCCATCCTAGGTTTCTGTGCTGCCACTTGTTGCAGTTCCTTCATTTTGCACTCTGGAGCTGTCTCAGAGCTATTTTCATTGGGAGGCGGTTGTCTAATCATTGTTTGTGCATGTGTCGGAGGGAATGGGGGACAAGTGTTGAGACCTCTTAGTTTGCTCTCTTGCTCGGTTATTTCCGAAGCTGCCTTTAAAACAATGGAGAAGTGGGGCCAGCCGAGTGGCGCAGTGGTTAAGCGTTGGCTTGGGAAGCCAGCGGCCCCGGTTCGGATCCCACGTATGAGGGCCAGTGACACTGCTCTCTAAAAAAAAAAAAAAAAAAAAAAGACAACAGAGAAGTTATCCTCTCCCCAAATTGGAGTCAATATCACAATGGCTTATTTGCAGGTTGTTAATTTGGGAATAGGACCTGGGGAGCAGGTGTGAGGGACCAAGGTAGGGGAACTGGGAAAGAAGGACATGTAACCAACTTGGCCAAGTATACCTGACAGCTGGTTCTTTGGGAGCTTTTTTTTTTTTTTTTTTCCGCTGAGCCATCCTGCCACCTGTTGGCAGCTCAACGGCAACTCAGCTCGGGCTGGCCTCGAACTGCCATTGCTCAGAGCTCAGCTCACAGTCTTGAGCGAGCTCTTAACCAACTGAGCCACTCGGCTGGCCCTTCTTTGGGAGCTTTTGAAAACCTTAACAAGCATCTCAAAACTCAGAACTCTCTGGGGGTCAGGGGGTGGGACGGGTGCATGTCAGGTGTCTCCTGCCTGTGTCAAGCAGAGCACAGGAGATACTTGGAGAAGGATGAAGAATGTGCTGTCAGTTGGCATCTGCGTGAATGTATTCACATTCTGAGTGGCTGGAAAAAGAGATGAGGCTGATGTGATTTGAAGCAATGCGTTGGAGAGGTTCAGTGCAGACGCAAAATGAGTAATAACAAGTTTCTTTACATCGTAGGAGAAGTAAGTAGAACTTAGGGAGGGCTTTGGTGTTGGGCACAGTGGGTCACCTTTAGGAACGCACCACGTGCTGTGGTGTGTTGCAGGCATTGATTCTCGTCTATCCAGAAGTTCTTAGAGTTTGTGCAGACACAGGGCTCCATCCTCCAAGGGGCTCTGCAGTTCAGAAAGCAGCGGTAACCTGTGGCCTTTTGGACAGCTGATTCTTTGGAGGCCCATGATTAAGTCTTTGTCGTTGGGGTCTTTGCTTTGTCCTTACACATGTTCTGTGCATTTTCCCTCTTGTGGAGCCTCATTGGCAAACGAAATCTTATGCAGAAGTCTAATCAAGTTCCCCTGCTTCAGGCGGGTCATTGTTCAGAGAACTGAATGCTGGAGAATGGAGAGGAGAGGATATTGGGACCCTCATCTTGTCTTTTTTGGATGCCCCTGGGGTATTTTAAAAATCCACTAAGAATGAGTTGAGAAGTTAGAAACGTCTTGTGTTGGGGCATGAGTAAAAGATCCTGACAATTGGAGCTTTTACAACATTTAAAGCCAGTTCTAAAATACGAGCTGTATGATGGTCATGACATTGTTCTTCTCCCACATGTACTTCTAAAACTTCTGAGAGTGTTTGGCACATGCTGTGTTTCGGTATTTGTTAAATGAATGACTGCTGGGTTCAAAAGGCTGTGCTACTATTTGTTTTTTTTTTTCTGGTGATCCTTTTATTTAATGAATTTTTTTTATTAGTTTCAGGTGAACAAAAAACAATGTAATAGACATTTACACCCCTCACAAAGTGATAACCCCAGCCCCAAACCTACTACCCCTCTGACATCATATATAGCTATTACAGTTCCATTGACTTTATTCCCTGTGCTGTACTCCACATCCTGTAAATATGTGTGTGTGTGTGTGTGTGTGTGTGTGTGAGTGTATGAAATTATAATTGACATTCAGTATTATCCAGCTTCAGCTTCAAGTGTGTATACTGCTGTGGTCAGGCATCTCCACCGTCCATGAAGTGGTCTCCCTAATAAGACAAGTGGCTATTTGTTTTTTAGTCAGTTGGGGAAAGCTGGTTTTGACTCACTACTGTTGTTCTTAGTTCCTTTGTCACTAGCAGCTTTTGTGAGATGGATGATTAGAACATCAGTCTATAAGCCTTGAAATACAGAGGGTGCCAAAAATATGTACACACATTTTTAAGAAAGAAAAAAAATTGTATTAAAATTGTAGTACTCAGTATACACCGATAACAAAAGATGAATACAAGTCATGTGTATACATTTTTTTGGCACCCCCAGTAGAGCAGTACTAACTGACTTTAGAGAGACGCAAACCCATGACATTAGTCTACTGAGAAATATCCTTTAATTGAGAGTTAATCAAACAGACATCAAATAGCCTGCGGAGGAATTGGATCCATAAAACATGGAATCAGGAAAACAATTAGACGTGTGGGGGACAAATCTGTGAAATCTTTTGGAGAAAAATTAGATGCATTTAGCACAGACATAACACTGGGATTTTTTTAATTCCTACATAAAGACAAATAAATAAAATACTATATTAAAACCATGGTAAGGTACTGAATGCTCTAGAAGGTATATCTATTTGAAAACCTGGAGTGGTCTTATGGCACTGAAAGTACTCCTGTAGCCATCCCAAACAAGTATTTTTCTTGCTTATTACATGAATACTTTCACATTACATATTGTTATATAGAAAATATATTCTCTGTTGATGATGTTAGCAACAATATAATTAGATATATTGACAACATTTGAATTGTCACCAAACTTCTGGCTAGAGAGGAGATGATTTATTTAACTAGGGTGGCAAATGGCAGCAATGGATTTACCGTAACACTGCTGTGATTTGGTTTTCATATCCAAGGAGTAAAATTACTTTTGTATAGTCTAAAGGCCAGGAAGATCAATTTGTAATTGGAAATCTTTGCCACTGATCATGCTTATATTGTATTATACTTTTTGGGAAAATTGTTTCTACATTGGTATGTTTAAACAGAATGGTTCAGGCAGGATCTATCAACAGTATATCATAATTCGGATAAAGTCTCTTGTGGAATCAAACTTATTCTCTCATTTTACATTATACCCATGCTGTTTTTTAAAATACAGTTTATTTTTCAATTATAAAAGTAATACTTGCTCATTATAAGAAGTAAAAGTAAAGCCTAAATCTAAATACCTGAGAACAATCACTGCTTTCATATGTCTAAACTTAAATTTGTATTGATTATACAAGTTAAACATGTTTAAGAGAAAAAACTTAAAAAATTCAGACATGGAAAAAATAAGGAAATGAAAGCACAATTTCACTGCTAAGAGATGATTACTTTTAACATATTGGCCTCAGTACTTATCTAGATGACAGATTTGTATACAGATATTTAAGCTATACATTTTACTTTTAACAAAAGGAACCATACATATGGGGTTATTTTTATTGTCATTTATTACTTCATTTTCATGTTTATAGGAAATAAAATTTTTTTATTACAGGACTTTTATTGAGTCTTCAGATTCTATCACCCTATTTATTTTACCAATCTCTTATTATTGGCATTTTATATACAAACCCCTGAAAACTTTCCTCACTAAATCTTTACACTTACCCTTAGTTATTATAATTTTTAGATAAATGTCTACAAGTAAAATCCCTGTGCAGGAAAGTGGGCCAATTCTCATTCGCACTGAGAGTATATGATTGTCATGCATAGTATATATCATTATGGTTGGACGTTGTATTTCATTACATAAATATTTGTTAACATCCTGGTCAAAAAGAGGAATCCCATTGTGTTAAAGTAATTTGGTTGGAAGAAACAGATATTCACTTACATCACTTCATATAATGAGGATTTTGTGAGAAAGCTTGTTTCAACCAGGCCATTTGTGAGAACATGGATGAAACTGGAGGATATTATGCTAAGTGATATAAGCTAGAGATAGAAAGAAAAATACTACATGATCTTACATGTGGAATCTCAGGAAGTCAAGCCATAGAAGCAGAGAGGAGAATGGCGGTTACCAGGGGATAGGTGGGAAGGAAAGGGGGAGATGTTGGTCAAAGGGTACAAACTGTCAGTTATGAGTAAGTTCTGGAGATCTAATGTACAGCGTAGTAACTATAGTAAAAAATGTTGTGTTGTATACTTGAAATTTGCTAAGAGAGTTGATCTTAAGAGAATTTTTACTAATACTTTCCACCCTTCATTTTGGTGTCTCACCAAAGAGCTTTCTGCTCTTATTACCAACTGTGTACACTGTATTTCTCATATATAAACTTTCAGCTAAATGATATTATTGGTTCAGAGCCTGAAGAATATTCCTCTTGGGTCATGCTTTTGCTCCACACTGCCTCATAAATCAACTGGATTTCTGAGCCCAATTGGTTCTGACCAGAGAAGTAGGGCACAGAGATAGGGAGAATGGCGAACTCTGTAACAACCTATCAGACAGGACTTTTTCCCTGGTGAAAACTCAGAGCAAAATAGGCTTCCCTCCTCTGTTTTATTTTAAATTACATTTCATTGTATATAAATAGCACTGAATACATTTTATATAACCACTGGTCATTTGTATTTCTTGTTTTGTAACTTTAGTGTTAATATTTTGTATTTTATTTTATTTTAATTTTTTTTAAGGGCAGTGTCACTGACCCTCCTATGTGGGATCCGAACCTGAGCTGCTGGTATCCCAAGCCAGCTCTCAACCACTGTGCCACTTGGCCGGCCCAATATTTTGTTAGCAAGTTTGTCACTGATTTTAATTAAACATAAGTTGATTGTAAAGAGGATTATTGAGCATTTGAGAAATATATCTAATGGCTATATAATTAGATGAAGATTACATAAGCAAGGAATGCCCGATTTAATTTTTGCTATATATTAGCTGTATAAGGAATATGCAAATACATCATTCACAAAATGGCCTACAGCAAGATAATTAGGGATCACTTTTGAAAATGGTGCCATTTAATAGACTTATTTAATTGATATCAGTCATCCTTCAACTAGCCCATTAAGTGGAAAACTATTACATAGGAAATAGTTTATCAATAAAAATAAAAATGCATATCTGTTATTTGCAAAGTTAATTGACTGCCACTCATATATTTTCATTTATTAAAGTTAAATAATGAAGGGCCGGCTGAGTGGCGTGGTGGTTAAGCGCTGGCTTCGGAAGCCAGTGGCCCCGGTTCGGGTCCCACATGTGAGGGCCAGTGAAACTGCCCTCAAAAATAAAATAAAATAAAATAAAAAATAAAATAAAGTTAAATAATGATTTTCTATGCTTTATTGATAACTAATAGCCATAATAGTCAGTGAATCTCAAATGTTGATGGGAGACAGTAATCAATTCATAAAAATAATGTTATATCACACAATCAGAAACAATAAATCTAAATTTATTATATTGAAATAAGAAAATGTTGTGACTAAGTTTAATTTGAATGTTCTTATGATTAGATAAACTTATAATAATTTAAAGTAATCTGTTTTGAGGAGGTTGCAATAAGTTGGTAGAATATCTTATCAGAACTTTTGTCTTATGAAAGCACTTCCTGAGAACTATTCTTAGGAAAAGTGAACATTTCTAGTCAATTTACATCATCTATCAGATACCAATTTGTGATAAAATTCACAAAGCTGAAAAATAAATAAAAATAATAGCAAACTCTAATAATAAGCCAAAATTTCAAGTCTTGGGATAAATATGACCAATTTATAATTAGCTCTTGGCTCTACTTGATTACTGTGAAATTTCAATCAAATAAAATAAAAACAAAAGCCAGGCAAAAAGATTGCAATCTCAGAAGGAAGATTTATTTACTTATTAATAAAGATTTTATTGGGGAATTGTGGAAGGGGAACAGCCAAGTTGTTGTCCTTCGATCTTAGTTGTGGAGGCTCACTGGCCCATGTGGGAATTGAACCAGTGACTTGTTTCTCAGAGCTTGCACTCTTAACCAACTCATCCAGCCCAGAAGGAAGTTTTAGAATAAACTGATTTAATTAACATTATATCACTATGTTTTTCTAATTGCAAGTCAAACTTATTAATTTATCAAAATATTAACTTAAGGTGTTATATAAGCATTAATAATAAAATAGAAAAAATGGGAGATTAGCGCCTGTAATAATAGTAAATACTTCGTCATGAAATTTTGGATTTAATTTAGTTATATACTTAGGGATGTGTGTGTGTGTGTGCGTGTATACGCATGCATGCACATGTGCTGTGATGGATGATGATATAAACCATATTCCTATTGTAGATCACAGCCTGTATTGGGGTTTTCAGAGAAATAGAACCAATAGGAGATAGGACACACACACACACACACACACACACACACACACACACGTATATAGATACAGATATCTTTATTTATTATAGGAATTGGCTTATGTGGTTCTGGAAGCTGAGAGGTCTCACAATTGGCCATCTACAAGCTTGAGAACCAGAAAAGCTGGTGGTGTAATTCAATCTGAGTCCAAAGGCCTGATAATTGCAGGTGTGGGGGAGTTGATGATATAAGATCTGATCTAAATTTGAAAGCCCAAGACCCAGGAGTGCTGATGTCTAATCCAGGAGATAGATATATCAGATTGGCGGCAGGGGGGTGGGGGAAGAGGGGGCGGAGGGAAGGAAAGGGAGAGAGAGAGAGAGGAAATTCACCCATCTTCCATGAGTTTGTTCTATTCAGCTACTCAACAGATTGGATGGTACCCACTAACACTGGCGAAGTCCATCTTCTTTACTTAGTTCACCAATTTAAATGCTAATTTCTTCCAGAAACCCCCTCACAGGCACACTCAGAAATAATGTTTTACCAGCTATCTATGCATCCCTTAGCCCAGTCAAGTTAACACATAAGATTAATCATCGCACAGCTAAAGTTTGAAAATCAATTTATAAATCTCTTGTGTAATGATTAAGCACTTTATAGTTTGTGCTTAGTTTTATAGTGCATTGTGATGTACAGGTGTGGATATCAATTTGAATCAAACTGTCCAGGCTTGAAATATGGCTTCAGCATTTAATAGCTGGATGATGAAGAACAACTCTCTTGAACTCTTTCTGTTTCCTCATTTAGCAAATAAATATAATAATAGTATCAAACTGATTGGTTGTTAAAAATTTAAATAGAATAAATGGAAAGGAACATGTCCAAAAGTAGCACATAGTACTTAAACTAGTAGCAATATTAAGGCCCTCATAAAATAAAGTTAATTCAGAGAGACTTCTAGTTCTGACAAAGATAGAGTAACATATGATGTATTTACTATCCCATTTGAAAAATAAACTGGACAAAATATATGAAACAGTGGTTTTCAAGACACTGGGCATGAGGCAATGGAGCATAATGATCCCTGAAAAATGGGAAACAAATGAGGTAAACTCAATAATTGCCCCAGTTTACTGAGAGTCTCCTGGCCACAGTGCAGGAGAGGAAAACGCAGGTGGAGCCCAGAAAACTCCCTGAGTTGAGAAGATGGAGTTGAGAATCTGAAGAGACAAATGCAATTAGAGTTTTCAGGACAAAGTACTGAAGGTGTGAAAGTTTCAGACACACAGAGATTTGCAGAGTATTTAGCTAAATACGATCAAAACATGTGGGTGAGAAATATATCCAAGGCTGAGGAAAGAGTCACATGAAAAGATTAGAGGGAACAGTATTCAGACCTCACAGGGACAGCAATAGTACCTATTGTCACAAAATGGAGTAGAAAAATTTATAATTTATGGGGCCTTGGGTAGAGTACTAAGAAGGTGTTTGCCTTAATGTTGGGAAATAATTAGCATTATACTAAACATGGCTCTAATACTAAACATGGCTCTAGTTTTGTCAAATATCAAAAGAACTTGAAAGGATCAAACTATTTGCAGGTAACTTAACTGCATCCCAAAACAAAGCTCAAGAAAATTCATGGGAATATAAAAATATCCATCATGTAATAAGTAAAATTCACAATATCTGGCACCCAATAAAATACTATGAGGCAAATAAGCAGGAAAATACAACCCATATTGAGGAGAAAAATCAACCATTTGAAACCAAACCAGAATTAACAAATAGAATTAACAGAAAAGAAAATTAGTTGTAATAATTGTATTCCATGTATTCAAGAAGTTAAGTAGAAACATGGAAGATACAAATAAGACCCAAATCAGACTTCTAGAGATGAAAGCTACAATATCTGAAATGAAAAACACACTGATTGGGATTAATGGTAGATTAGACATTGCAGAAGAAATGATTGGTGAACTTGAAGACATAATAATTGATAGTACTCAAAATGGAAAACAATGAGAAAAGAATTAGTGAGCTTTGGGACAACTTCAAATGGCCTAATATACATGCAATTGGAGTCCGCAAAGGAGAAGCCCACAGAAAATATCATTGAAGAAGTAATAGTTAAACTTCCCCAAATTTGTTGAAAAACTATAAACCCACAAACACAGGAAGCTCAAATAGCCCCAAGCACAAGGAAAATGAAGAAAATTACACCAATGCATGTCGTAATGAAATTGCTCAAAACCACTAAGAAAGAGAAAATTTTAACATAGCCATAAAAAAAGCCACATGATGTACAGAAGAACAAAAATAAGGATGGCAACAGATTATCCACTGGAGCATGTAATTGAGAAGACAGAGGAATAACATCTTTAAAGTACAGAAAAAAGAAAGAAACAAAAAATCCTGTCAATCTAGAATTTTATACCTAGTGAAAATATCTTTAAAAATAAATGAAGGTGAAATAGACTTTTTCTAAAATACAAAAGCTGAAAGTATTATCAGCAGACCTGCATTACAGGAAATGCTAAAGGAGGTTTTTCAAGGAAAGGAAAAAACTACACCCAATGGAAACATATCTGCACAAAGAAAGATCACTGGAAATAGCAACTACATTGGTATGTATATAAGATTATTTTCTCATTTAAAAAACTTCATAAGATTATTGACTGTTTAAACAAAAATAAAACAGTGCATCATGGGATGTGTAATATATGTAAAAGTGAAATATATGACAAAGGCTGAGTGGAGACAAACAGAAGTATACTATTGTAAGGTTTTAATACTTTACATAAAGTGGTAAAATATATCTTGAAGGTCAACTGTGATAAGTTACAGATATATACAGTGAACCCCAAGCCAACTACTAAAATAAAAAAGACTCAAGCTAAAAAGCAGAGTGTCAGATTGAATAAAAAAAGCATAATCCAACTATATGCTGCCTATGGGAAACACAATTTAACTGTAAAGACACAAATATAGATTTAAAATAGTATACTTAAAATAAAAGATATACTATGCTAACACTAACCAAAAGAAAGCTAGAGTGTCTATATTAATATCAGATGAAGTAAGATTCAGAGCAAAGAATCTGGGTAAGTGAAGGGTCATTTCATAATGATAAAGGGGTCAATTAATCAGGAAGACATAATTCTAAATGTTTAAGCACCTAAGAACTGAACTTTAAAGTATATGAAGCAAAAACTGGTAGAACTGCAAGGGGAACTAGACAAATTCACAAATAGTTGAATATTTTAATATCTCCCCTCAAAAACTGACTGAAAAAGTAGACAGAAAATCAAAAGGATATGGAAGACAACATAAGCAATTATCTTGATCTAAATAACATTTATACAATAATCCACCCAACAACAGCAGAATTCTCTTTTGGGAGTCATGGAGCATTTATCAGGTTAGATCATATTTTGGACCACGAAACTAATCCTGATAAAGTTTCTAAATAGGCAATGTTTTTTTTTTTTTTTGACCAGAGCAAAATTAAATTACCAATCAATGACAAAAAATCTGGAAAGTCCCCAAATGCTTGGAAACTAAATAACACACTCTAAATTACCCATGGGTCAAAGAAGAAATAAAAAAGGATATTAGAAAGTATTTTGAACTGAATAAAAGTAAAATACAAAATTTGTGACATGCCAGTTAAGCAGCACTCATAGAGAAATATCTATTATAGCACTAAACACCTAGACTATGATGAATGGGAGGGAAAGAGGGAGGAGGAGGGGGAGAGACAGAGAGAGAGAGATGGTAGCAGCAACACTTATTATAAAACTACAATAATTAAGACAGTTATTGGAATAAAGATAGACAAACAGATCCCTGGAACAGAATAGAGGGTCTAGAAGTAGGCCTATACTGTACAGTAGACACATAAACCAATAACATATTATTATCAAGTATTTTGTACTGTTCAGAACTGTATGTGCTATACTTTTTTTTTTTTTAAAGATTTTTATTTGGGAATTGGGGGAGGGGAACAGTGCTGGGGAACCAGGGAAGGGGAACAGACAAGTTGCTGTCCTTTGGTTCTTCAGTTTAGTTGTGGAGGACATTGCTCCACTGGCCCATGTTGGTATCATCATTGCGCTCTTCTAGGGTGAGGCAGGTCTGTCACTGGCCTCTGGACGGCTGCTCACAGGGGCTCTTGGCAGCTCACACCAGCTGCCAGCCGCTCACGCTGGCTGCCGGCCACTCACTGTAGCCTATGGCAGCCCACTGCAGCAGGGGCTGCAGCTATGCTGTACGGGGTACTCGCAGCAGCCCAGCTCCCAGTGGAGCTGTTGTTCACCATCTTAGCTGTAGAGGGCAGTGTCACTGGCCCTCATATGTGGGATCCGAACCAGGGCCGCTGGCATCCCAAGCCAGCTCTTAACCAGTGCGCCCTTGGCCGGCCCTATGTGCTATACTTTTATTTGACTGGCAGCACTGTAGGTTTGTTTACACCAGCATCACCAAAGACGTGAGTAATGCACAATGTTATGATGTTACTACTGCTATGATGTCACTAGACAATAGAATTTTCAGTTCCATTGTAATCTTATGGGGCCACTGTCATATATGCAGTTTGTCATTGACCAAAACATTGTTATATGGTCCATACTATACATGTATAGGTATAAGTGATTATAAAACAGTAATGGAAAATGAGTAGACTTTATGATATATAGGTGTTTTGTGAAGGTATGAGCCTAGAAACATAGGTAGGGGTCTTGCATATCTTTTTGTCATGTTTGAATATATTATCCTGAAGGTACTATATGAATATACTCATTGCAGAATATAAAGGAATGTAACAGGATAAGATTTATTTTAGAAACATCAGAGAGAAGCTGGATGGAAGATAGATTATAGAAGGGTGACATTTGATTCAGGCAATATAATTTGGAGGTAGTGAGGTTGAGAAAAGGAGGGGATTGATCTGAGATGTATTATATTTAGGAGGATAGAACCAGTGATCCTGTCTGGCTGATTTAATGGGTGAAAGATAATAGAGTAAGAGGCATCAAGGGCAGCTCATAGACTTCTGCCTTAGAATTCTGAACAGAGACCAATGCCAATCACTGGGACAGGGTGTAGGAAAAGGAATAAGTTTTGAGGGGTTCTTGATGATTCAGTTTTGAATTTGTTGAGTTTGAGGTTCTTTGGATACTCATAAAGGGAGTTATCAGGTACTCAGAAGGATACTTGGGACTGGAAGTCAGAGGAGAAGCTGGTATTGTGGTCAGAATTTGGAAGTGTTCAGCGTTTGTGTGGAAACTGAAGCCCTAGACTTGAAGTTTCACAGAAACAGTGTATAAAATACGTAAAAAGAGAAAAGCATGGAAAAATGGAAATTTTTCTGGAAAGCAACAGTATTTAAGGGATAAGCAGAGGAAGAGCCACTAAGTGAATCCAGAATTTATGTTTTGGAGGCTAAAACTAATTTGAATGAGAGAGAGAGAGAGAGAGAGAGAGAGACAGACAGACAGACAGACAGACAGACAGACAGACAGACACAGTAAGGATGCTGTGTAGGGAATTTGTCTTGAAGCTGTGTTTCCAGAAATGCACATTGCTTTTCCTCAGACTCTATGTGAGGGAGGGCTATTGAAGATTAATGTTGTTACTCTTTCTTGACCAAACAAAGACAGACTCATTAAGGAGACGAAGCAGGTTGACTCAGAGATAAGAAGAGAGTGGACAAATGTTGAAGAGCAGGCAAGTAAGATAAGGACTGCACTTTGTTGGGTTGCCAGCAGGAAACACGTTACACTCTCAAATTGGGTAATTTGAGGAGAGCTTAATAAAGAGACCACTTACCAGGTGTGGGCAGAGTTAAGGAAACTCCATGTGATTATGCCCTTCACTAGGGCTGCTAAGAGGGGGATGCCATGACTGCCTCGCAGCTCAAGGGGTATGAGGAGGAAGCAGCTCTCAGAACCCGGCATGAGAGCTTTATGGCAGACTGCTGCTGAGGGAACCTCGGAACTTTGGTTGAGGGGTTTTGCAGGGAGGGGCCAGACAGTAATTTCCCTAGCCCCTCTTTTGACCCTTCTCCTGGCTTTTCTTGCCTGTGCTTTCCATTGGCCAAACCCAATCAGAAATGAGGGAATCAACAAGCCTGGTCCATATAGATCAGCCTCCAGTGTAGAGCAAGTTGGAGGAGAGATGGCATGGACCCAAAAGGGGCAAATGAAATACACACAACACAGGCTGAGAAATAGCTATTGGAATTCCTCACAAGAGCCTGGGGGACTGTAGTTAGCTTTCAGAGCAGTGGTGGGGCAGAAGGTAGATATGTGGAGGTACACTAAGGATAGAACAAGAGTGAAGAGGAGGACCTACTGTTAAGGGAGAGAATTTGGGGAGTGACTGGAAATAAATCTGGGGTAATGGGTGGCAGATGTGAATTAAGATGGCAGGCCTTTATTCATGACTGTAGACTGGGCAATACAAAGTTATTGACTCAAAATATTGCCTCAATTTCCCAATATATCCCCCAAATTTCTCAGAATTGTGAGGATGATAAAGGCCAGATCAATCTAAAAATGCATATGCTAGGACCAACCAGTAAGAGAACTTATATACCTATATCCTCCTTACTCCATGTTTTTTGAACCCTGTATATGCAAGTAAGCTCTGCACACACTGTCTCTTCCATTGCAGCATAGGGATTCTAATTTATTAAAAAAAATTTTTTTGGGGGCTGGCAGAGTGGCGTGTTGGTTAAGAGCTAGCTTGGGACGCCAGCGGTCCCTGTTCGGATCCCACATATGAGGGCCAGTGACACTGCCCTCTACAGCTAAGATGGTGAACAACAGCTCCACCTGGAGCTGGGCTGCTGTGAGTCCCCGGGACAGCATAGCTGCAGCCCCTGCTGCAGTGGGCTGCCATAGGCTACAGTAAGTGGCGGGCAGCCAGTGTGAGTGGCTGGCAGCTGGAGTGAGCTGCCAAGAGCCGCTGTGAGTGGCTGTCCAGAGGCCGGCAACCGATCTGCCCCACCTGGGAAGAGCACAATGACGATACCAACATGGGCCAGTGAAGCGATGTCCTCCACAACTAGACTTAAGAACAAAAAGGACAGCAACTTGTCTGTTCCCCATCCCTGGTTCCCCAGCACTGTTCCCCTCCCCCAATTTCCCAATAAAATCTTTAAAAAAGTTTTTTTTAAAATTAAAATTTATTGGGGCAACAATGGTTAGTAAAATTACCTATGTTTCAAGTGTGCAATTCTGTAATACATCATCTGTATATCACATTGTGTGTTCACCAGCCAGCGTTCATTCTCCTTCCATCAACATATATTTGATCCCTTTTAACTTCATCTACCACTCCCTCCCCCATTACCCTCTGGTAACATCTAAACTATAGTCTGTGTCTATGAGATTTTGTTTCTTTGTTTGTCTTATTCCTTTGTTGCTTTCAGTTTTATACCCCACATAACTGTGAAATCATATAGTTTTTGACTTTTTCTGTGTGACTTATAAAAATTAAAAAAAAAAATTAAAAAATTTTCAATTGACATAAAATATTATATTAGTTTCAGGTATATACAACACAGTGATTATATATTTATTATAACTTACAAAGTGATCACCCCAATAAATCTAGTACCTATTTGATACCATACATGCATATATATACTGACTATATTCTCCATGAAATATTCTACATCCTCATGACTATTTTGTAACTACTAATTTGTGCCTCTTAATCCCCTTCCACTCTTCCCCAACCTCCTAATGCCCCCCCCATCCAGCAACTATCAAAATACTCTCTGTATCTATGAGCTTGTTTCTGTTTTGATTGTTCGTTTATCCTGTTCTCTAGATTCCATGTATAAGAGAAATCATTAGAGATTCTACTTTAAATGTCATTATAACCTCAGTGCTTATTCAATGTTTGAAACATAGAAGGTGCTCAGTGAAAATTATTGAATACAAAAATGTTCAAATGTTGATAACCGTAAAAGCATTCGAAAGTCATAATCTGATGTATGAACACAATTTAGTAATATTTAGGATAGCTAAAAAACTATTTAGAAAGTAAAACAAACAGCCATAAAAATTATTTAGCTCTTTAGCCTAGTCCCATCCATCATTGGAATCTACTGTACATCTCACTTTATCACCCCTTTTATTCCTCCAATAAGCAGTTTACCATAAATGAATTTTTAACTATCAGGATAGTGTTTGGTAAATCATATCAGTTTTGCACAAATGCCGGAACATTCCTCATGTGAATTTAAGTTTATTGTTAAGCTGTTTCTCTACTTGAGTTTTCTTTGGAAGGCTTTCCTAGTAGTTTTTCTCCTCTCTTAACCAGTTCCATTTCCAAAATGATATTATAGTGACTGAGTTCTAAGAGTGAGAATTATTTCCTGTTTAACTGGCTGTAAGGGGGTAGAAAGGTACTTACTCTTAGGTACTCTATGACTGTATTAAATATAATTCTCTTGTTTAAGAAGTATTTTGACATATTTAGAAATTCTCAGTAATATTTTTGGAAAGAAAAGTATATAAAGAAACTTGCTCTTTCCAACCTTTTCCTTTTTTGACAATTTAATCTCTCTTCTAAGTTACATTATTTGAAATCAAGTTCCACTTCTTGTTCACCCACAAAACATAACATCATGAAATACTATAAAAGCAAACTAGCCTGAACAACAAAATAATAAAACATAATGAAACTGGGAAATCCTAAATTCTAGAACAAAAGTTGAAATTAATATCTCTATTATGAAAAGCAATCTGGCATATTTCAGTCTGACTGCTGTGGTCGTTTGTACAATAGACAGACACATGATATAAAAAAAATAATAAATAGAGTTGAGCTTGGCGTTTCTCTGATTTTTAATGGTTTGTGTTTAACCCTTAAGACCGAACTCTAAATGGTTGTTTCAATTCCTGTAGTACACATAGTTATGCAGCAAAAACTGACTTCCCTGCTTCCGAAATGTACATTGCCACAGAACTTGTGCTTTCACATGCACAATACATAATAACCATTTTACTTGTTTAGGAACAACTTCATTTTTAAGCTTCCAGAGTAGATCATCTGAAATGATATACATTTTGCATAAATATTTGAAGGGTTAAATAGCCAAGGTGATTTTTGCATTGTGGAGATGAGACACGGTGGATTTCCACGTTGTACACAGTACGAAGTCTTTGGGATTACCGAATGCCTCTTATTTATAGGGTACGTTATAAATAAGTTACTTTTCAAAATATTTAACATTTAATTTTTTTTTTTTAAGATTTTTATTGGGGAATTGGGGGAGGGGAACAGTGTTGGCGAATTGGGGGAGGGGACCAGCCAAGTTGTTCTTCCATCTTTGTTGTAGAGGGCGCCAGTTGCCATCTCGCTTCTGGTTGGCAGCTCATGGCCTCTGAGCTCAAGGTGCTGTGTTCAATCTTAGTTGTGGGTGGGTGTAGCCATCACCCCATGCGGCAGTCAAACCAGCAGCCTTATTGTTAAGAGTGCACGCCTTATCCACTGAGCCATCCAGGGCGGCAGCACCATCTTTTAGTTGTGGGTGGGCGTAGCCCACTACTGAAAAGGCAATCTTGTTGTTATACCGGCGGAGCCATCCTGCCACCTGTTGTCAGCTCAGCGACAGTTCAGCTAGGGCGCAGTGTTCACTGGCCCATGTGGGAATTGAACTGGCGACCCTGTTGCTCAGAGCACGTGCTCTAAGCCAACTCTGAACCAACTGAGCCACTCTGCTGGCCCTTAACATTTAATTTTTATTAAAATATTGAAAAATATCTTTTTGACTATTTGGACTATTTCATTTTGGACACAGTTTTTGGTGTGCATAAAATGCTATTTAAATAATTCAGTGTTTTTTTTCCCTAATACTTTGAATGCTAAAAATTCAATATACTATAATTAAAAATAAATCTTTGAACTGAACACAGCATTTTTCCCCATATACTTTATTGAAAGTAATTAACCATTTATTGAAATATTTAACCATTATGCCTATTTCCTATAAAATATCAAGCTTCCATTTCATTACATTTGGGGATTTTTTATTTTTTATTTTTATTTTTAGCTGAGCCATCCTGCTACCTGCTGTTGCTCAGAGCTCAGCTCGCACTCTTGAGAGAGCTCTTAACCAACTGAGCCACTCGGTCGGTCCTACATTTGGGGATTTTTTAAAGGAAACAATATGATACTGAAAGAAAGGAAATAAAATTCTTAGATCTCAAAAAATTATTAATGGATGAGATTTAAATCTGATGCTGTAATGGGCCCTTTCTCTTTCTTTCTCTCTTTCTCTCTTTTTCCCTTTCTTTCTTTCTCTCTCTCTCTCTCTCTCTTTCTTCCTCTCTCTATTTTTCTCTCTTTCATTGCCCACATTGTCTGGAAACTGTTCGGCAGAACAAAACGTTTTATGGATGAAAGACTGGCATGAAGAAATATGAATGTCAACTCAGGCTCTGAAAGACAGTCTGCTAATGAAATATTCTAAAAGTCATTTTCAAGGTGGTTGAAAGTTCTCACTGATGTGCACCAATACTTTTGATAAAAAAATTATATATATCTAATAATTACACATATGTTGGCTCTGAGGACAGATAAAAATAATGTTAGCTCATATGCACCCAAATGTTATGGAGAGGTTTGTGTATCATACTTTCATTCCATGGGTAAAATTGATCAGATGCCTGATAACATTACTCTGGTAGTAAATTTCTTCTTACATGTGGAAGAAACCTTTTCTGCTATCTAGGTTATGCTAACTAACTGTGTTCTATGATTTACTACCTTAATGTGCAAAGTGTAGAAAGGAGATGATTATCTTTAAAAATTGAACTTTCCCAAAACCTCCTTGAGTGAACTTTCTGATAAATGTGAGAAGTAATGACTTTTTCCCAAAGGTCCACTGATCCACTCTATTAATATATATACCTATCATTGACACCAACTTATCATCCATTCTACAATATGCAATCATTTTTTAGTAAATGTATGTGTGTGTGTGTATATATATAAACATACATATGGGGTGTGACAATTAAGTTTGTGAATTGCCACCGTGTGCTTACATTGGCAGGACTGTACAAACAGCTTGGTAAGATTTCATAATCTTGGTATATCAGTGTCTCACAGCTTTGTTCATGTCAATGTGTGGCGGTGTCTTGCTGAGTGGTGTTCATTATTGTTATCTGTTTTTGTGTGCTGTCACTAGAATGTCTGGGTTTGAATTAGAGCAATGAACAAGCATTAAATGTCTTGTTAAACTTGGCAACAGTGGAAGTGAAATCAGGGACATATTAGTCCAAGTTTATGGGGATAATACTGTGAAGAAAACGGTAGTGTATGAGTGGATTAAACATTTTTCTGAGGGGAGAGAATGTATCACTGATGGAGAGAGGCCAGGATGGCAAGTAACAAGCAGAACTGAAGAAAACTGTGCAAAAATTTGCCAAATTGTGCATCAAAATCATTGTCTGACTTTGAGAAGCATAACAGACCAAGTAAACATCGATAGAGAAACAGGAAAGCCTTAACTGACAATCTTGGCAGGAGAAAGGTGTGTGCAAAAATGGTCCCGAAGGAGATCTTATATCATGACAATGTACCAGCTCACAGGGCACTGTCTGTGAGGGAGTTTTAAGCCAGTAAACAAATAACTGTATTGGAACACCCTCCCAACTCACCTGATCTGGCTCCCAGTGACTTATTTCTTTACCTGAAGATAAAGGAAATATTGCAAGGAAGACATTTTGATGACATTCAGGACATCAAGGATAATATGATGACAGCTCTGATGACCAGAAAAAGAGTTCCAAAATTGCTTTGAAGGGTGGATTAGGCACTGGCATTGGTGCATAGCTTCCCAAGGGGAGTACTTCGAAGGTGACCATAGTGATATTCAGCAATGAGGTATGTAGCACTTTCTCTAGGATGAGTTCGCAAACTTAATTGTCTGACTTTGGTATTCCATGTATGTATGACCTATACCTGTATATAGGTTTATAATTTGATGGAACTTTGCATTCAGATGTCCTTGAAATCTGTCTGCATCAGTTTTCTGTGACTTTGATTTTAATCATGCAAGGATGATGAGGACTCACTTTTAGCAGTGGCTGTCATGGTGCCCCTCATAGAAAGGCCCTTAATTAAGGGTAACAATGATTCTATGACATGACCAAATTAATGGAGGCATGGTTCATTAGGTTTATAAACATTCCATATCAGGTTGACCATGGAATGTCTACCTTCTGCCCCTGTCACAATCCCAGATGACTGACTGAATTGCAGTGTCTGAAAACAGAGTTAAGCTTTGTATACCTGGGTCTGAGTTGGGCTTTGTTTACAAAAAGCAACTAATATGTGGTGGGTAGACTCTATCTCCATTCTGTTTTATGTTTTTATGAATGAAATTTTAATTACGAGCATTGTTGATACAAACATAAACAAGCATTTTGCATGATATTTAATGCTCTTTGGGACTGACTTGTAACAATCTGTCAAACTGATCTGCCTTGGTATTTAATATGTCATTACTAGTTTGTAATGCACTTTTACACTATCTCTTCAAATTGAAACTCCTCAGCAATCTAGATCCAAACACAATGCTGTATTTTTTTTATAACCCTTTAACTGATATTCTTCCAACAGAGGTAATTATTTTGTACATGTTCTTATAGTATTTTTTGCATATGTATATGATGACAATTTCATATCACATTGTAATTTTCAAGTATCTTTATGTGTCTCACCCTAGTCAGAGAAATTCTAGAGTGAAGTTATTGCTCATAACACATTAGGGAATTGCTTTGTAAAGTCAGATATTCTGGAATTGTTCTAGAATGAATCCTAGAAACTCAAGAAACTCAAGAAATTCAGAGCACGGAAACCAGCATAAAGGGAGAATGAGCTTACCAGCAACATGTGTACTTGGTCAGTTAGATCTACGAGTATTATAATTGGACTTAAGTACCTGCTTATGATTTGCTTTTACAATATTTTTCTCCAAAGGTAGAAAAAAGGAGGCCAAATTGGAAAATCTACATCCTCTGAGTCATTTTTCAGCAGTAATGTAAGTCTTTTTAATCAGATCCGCTCAGTTTCACTTTCCCACCTTGATGTTGTTGGAGATGGCGTAGGTTGGTTCATCTCAAAGAAGGACAAGGTGAAGGTAGCTACTAAAAGTGGGTTCAGAAGGAGGTAGGTGAATTTTGTTTAGAAGTTTCAGAGGTTGATGGGGAACTGAGACAAATATCAACAGGAAAGGTGTGGACCTAAATAGGAAACCAAGACCGGCAAAATTAAGGGAGGTAGGTCAGAGGGGACAAATATAATAATAGTAGAGAATAACTAATAAACCTAGGTAATAATACTAGCTAACATCCACAGACTACATCTAATACACTCTTCTAAGTACTTTACTTGTATTAACTCAATAAATTATTTCAGTAGCCTTATGCAATAGATACTTATATTATTCCCAAATGTCTTCACTTGAATTGTCTCAAAAGGAGACCCAGAGACAAGGACTTGGGTTTATTTCCAGGAAAATGATTCCAGGTTTTCTATTTTCTATGAGGAAGTGGGGTAGGGAGACAAGGAAGAGAGGAAAACCAAATAAAGTTCTCTTAGTGGTTGCCTGCCAAGGGCAACCAAGGCTCAAATAGCACTGGAGATCCTGCATAGAAGGTGCCTCAAAATTGTTCCACTGAAGACTGGGGAAGCTGCCTATTTTACTCCCCAACTCCTACCCTCACTGGTTGAGGGTTGCTTTGGGGCATTAATTCCTAGGCACTGTAGTGTTACCATGTTCCAGAAATATCTTCAGGCAGAGAGACACAGAAGACAGTCCTTGGTTTATAAGGGTCTGCAGGTGGTATCAGAGCAATGACAGCATCTGTGTCACTGAGTTTTCATATGAGAAACACCGGACACAAAGTTCACATCACGTGACTTGGATTTATTCTAGAAATATAGACTGTTAACTGAAGTGAGGTTCCTATCTTCTGCCTGTGTTTACATGGGTAACAGCAGTATGGCTAAAATAGATGAAACAGACAAGAATAGAAAGACATCCTACACATGAAATCCATAGGCAACACTGAGACACAGTTCATTTGTTCATTCATTCATTCAAACATTTGTTCTTTCATTCAAAACTTTATTAAGTTCTCTCTCTCCTCTTTTCTTTCTTTCTTTCTTTCTTTCTTTCTTTCTTTCTTTCTTTCTTTCTTTCTTTCTTTCTTTCTTTCTTTCTTTCTTTCGTCTCTCTTCCTCTCTCTCTCTCTTCCCCCCTCCCTCTCTCTCCCTCTCTACATATATATATATATATATTTGTGTGCTTTTTGTGTGCATGAAAAAGAAACAAAAATGTTAAGGGTAATTATTTCTGAATGAAGAGAATTTGGTTTAGTTTGTTCTTTGAATTTTCTATACATATTTTAAATTTCTTCTTTGTGCTTCTCCATATTTTTACAAGCTTTTTTTTTTTTGTGTGTAAAAAATCTAAACTAATAAAGACATTTTTAATCCTCAGATACATTAAGCAATAGTGTTGAGCATTAGGATTTTGCTAGTTTGTTTCTCTAGAGTGACCCATAAATTTTGAACTTGTGGTTGGATTGTTACCTGTTGCCTCTAATACTGTTATATAGGCAGCCAGTTATTTAATAGTTAATTTAAGAATGTGGTAGAATTTCTATGAGCAAAACTACTTAGAGAGTAATATTCTTGTAATATACAATATTTTACCATTCTAAATGCACACTTTTAAAATTGATACCTAATACATGTTTTCAAACAAATAACAAGCAAGCTCTGTCTTCTGATTTTAATGTGGTTTTTGAGATTTGTTGCTTATTTTTCCCTTCTCTCTGCCAAATTTAGAGTGAGTGCTCTTAGAAAAAGAACCTCTTTATCCCTTCAGGTCCTTTGATAAGCCTGAAATCCTCAGATATCTTTATGAGAAAGTTATGATGCCACTGCTTTGAGAATCCAAAAGGGTAATTTTATGAAAATGATACTCCATATAAATGACCATTTTTAGGCAATCTCTCAGTATTTCCCACAATATGGGTCAGCCCATGAATTCCTGAGAAAGATTAAAAATACATTTTAAACTCCTTTAAACTTTAAAAATCTTAAATTAAATCTCTTTAAATGTGTGACATCATCCATCACAATTTTATATTTAGACACATAATAATGTATAATCTCAGCTTGCTGTCCACTTGTGAAAATGGGAATAGACTTGGAGAAATAAGCAATTTCCCAACAGAAAATTGGAAATCCTGCCAACCAATTCCAGGTGACCTGCCATCAATCAGTGTTAAATTCTCTGGGGCTATTGTTGAAGGGTATTGCTATTAGTGATGGGCTTCACCTGGTGACTAATGGTATATAACAAATACATCGAAGAGCTATAGAAACCCCCCAAATCTGTAATTGTCTGGTAACTTTAAGCAAAGACCTTTTCCTACAATTGAGAGAGTGAGATTTTTACAGCCTCCTTGCAGTTCTTTTATTAAAATATCTGTTTTTAGAGAAATAGGTGAAATGATTATGCCATGCAATTAAATTAAATGAGCTGACAAAATATTTCTTTATGACTAAACTATTTAGTGTAAGTATTTGGAAATATGTGGTATCATTTAGGACATGTGCAAATGTAACAGTTATTCTGATACTGAAATTATTAAATAAGTCTCGGTTTGTAATAAAATCTCCTTGTTTGGTATCATTAAGTAATTATGATTAATGTCTGAAATGTAATGTTCCATGGTTATAATTTCCATGTTTGCTCGAGTGAGTACATTAGGAATTTATTAAAAATGCAAGCTCTTCAAATACCTGGAAACTACAAATGTAGTGAGGACTTCACTGGAGTTAGGAAGCATTTTTCAGTAAAAAAACATGACAAAGGTGAACCCACAGCTGGCAGATAACTTTGATGGATTTTGAGTACTGAAACGTAGGGATGGACAAATGGACTTGTTCATTGATATCAAAAATCAAATCCATTCTGATGTAAAGAGCTAATTGCAAGGTGTATCTGCCATTCCTCCAACTCTTGAACTATACAGGCTGAATCAGGTGGGACCTGAAACTTACAAAAGTGGCTCATGTTGATGGGTAAGCCATAGGTATATGAAGGCAGCTGAGAATGTGATGTTCTCAAAAAGCACTTTGGCTTAAAGTGGTGAAGACAGTAAAATCAATCAGTCGATTGCTTGAGCAATCCAGCATTCCTAGAACACCTATGAAGAGTAGAGGACGTGAAGTATATAAAACACCCAATTTCATGTTTGTCTTATCTGGAAAGTGTCACTTAAAGTGTTGCCCTCAAGTTAGTTGTGTGGTGGTCAGTCAATTGGTCTATGTCCACATAGGATGAAATGATGCAGTGAAGAACTCTTCCATCCTCTGGGAATGTTGTCTCCAACAAAAGAAGGCTAAGCTCTGTTGTCACTTCCTCTTCTTATAAGGACACTAATCTCATCATGAGGGCTCCAGCCTCATGAACTCATCCAAATCTAATTACCTCCCAAGGGCTCCACCTCCTAATACCATCATATTGGAAATTAGGGCTTTAATTTATGAATTTTGAGGATACAAAATTCAGTCCTTAATAAGTGTTCTGAGGGCATATCCTTACAGCCTATAAATCATGACAGGTATACAAAGGGGATCTTCCAGTAAAGTAGGACCATGATGTCCTTTACTATCCTTTCAAAGCTGGAGACAGTGAGAGACAATAAAAGGGAGTATTGGTATGAGAACTGATGAAGTTGATGGGACCTGTTCTCACAGGCAGTGTGCTATAGTGAAGAGATGATTAGACAAGGAATCAGATTTGCTTTATAGCCTGGGCTCATGGTCTGCCCATGGATACATCTATTCAATTCTAAAGCTCAGTGTCCTTAACTGAGAAATGGAAATCTTAAAAGTTTTGCAGGGCCAGCCGAGTGGCGCGGTGGTTAAGCGCTGGCTTGGGAAGCCAGCGGCCCCGGTTCGGTCCCACATGTGAGGGCCAGTGATACTGCCCTCAAAAAAAAAAAAAGTTTTGCACAACTCAGAGGAAGGTTACAAGAACAAAATTGTAATAATGTATATGAAAGTGGGGCCAAATAATGGGCACATGGAAGGTATTATTATCTGTATTAATTTCCTATTGCTGTTGTAACATATTATTTCAAACATATTAGCTTAAAACAATACAAATTTATTATATTCTGGAAGTCAGAAGTCCAAAATGAGTCTCATGGGGCTAAAATTAGGGTGTATGCAAAGCTATATTCCTTTTGGAAGTTCTAGGAGAGAATCCATTCCTTGTGCTTTCCAGCTTGGAGGGCCTGCCCATATTCCTTGGCTTATAGTCCTGCGTCACTCAACCTCTACTTCCATTGTCACGTTGCGTTCTCTGACTCTAACACTCTTGACTCCCCCTTGTCCCTTTCTTTATTGTAAAAAATCACAACATAATATTTACCATCTTAATCATTTTTAAGTACCTAGTGCAGTAGAGTTAACTGTATGCGTATTTGTTTTGCAACCGATCTCTAAAACTTTTCCATCTTGGAATACTGAGATTCTATACCCATTGAAATAACAACCCATATTTTCTCCCTCCTGTCTCAGTCTTATAAGGACCCTGTGATTATATTAGGCCCATCTAGATAACCTAGGATGATAATCTCACCATAAGATTCCTAATTACATCTGCAAAGTTCTTTTATAGTCACAAGTTCCAGAGATTAGGATGTGGACACCTTTGGGGAGCCATTATTTTGTCTACCACGTTACCTGATGAGATATTTCAGGCACTTAATACAAGCAACTTAGAAAAAGAATCCAAAATAATCAGAAATGTTCAGGGAGTGAGACATCAGCTTATTTGGTAAAACTATATTTTCTTTTATTAAATTAACCTGTATTCTGGGAGAATGGAATTAAATACATTAATGGATGGTGAAATCATATGGATTGATTAAGAATATGATTTAGGGTTTCTTTCTATCAGAAGATGGTTTGTCTTTATTTTTATTTTTATTTTTATTTTTGAGTTCCCCAAAAGTGCTGCCTGAAGATGAACTATTATGTGTATTTCTATAGGTGAGGGCACATCATGTTTACTAAAGAGGTGGGGGTATAGTAAAAAAATAGCAAGGCTAGTCTTTCCAGTGCTAGTTCCAACTGTTTTTCTCTTCTCTTTAATATTAACAAACCATAACCTCAGGGCTATGACTTAGAGACTAGCCTTATTCAAGTGTTCAGGAAGGAAGGCTTCTATGAGTTTGTAGGGATTAGAGAGATGAGCTTCATTTTGACTCATTGAATTTTTTTTTTGTGTGTGTGAGGGCAGTGTCACTGGCCCTCATATGTGGGACCCGAACCGGGGCCACTGGCGTCCCAAGCCAGCGCTTAACCAATGCGCCACTCGGCCGGCCCTTGACTCATTGAATTTTAAAGCTATAAAGGACAATTGCGCAATGTGAGGTGCTTCTAGTATTGTCTTCCAGACTTACTGAGGAATTAGACAGCCTACCAGAATCACAATTTAATTTGAAAATTTAGGAGTGTTACAGGATCTCCCCCGATGAGAACAGAGACTTTGAAAGAATAGAACAGCAGTTGCCTCTTCCTGGGTATAGTCCTAAGCATATTGAGTGTATATTCCTTGAGGACATAGATATTTTGGCTGACCTTGATACTCTTCCAGGGACTTTACAAGGAGGTCCACAGTGTCATGGGTTATGCTTGAGAAGAGAGGATGAGTGATCTACACTGAGCCTACAAAAGATTGAACCCCCTGGGAACCCAGCAGGAAAAGGAGAAAGAAGACCAGAGAATGGGGCTTCCCAATGTTTTGGTTCTGCTTCCTATTTGGACTAAATGGAAAGGAGACAGCCTTGAAATTCTGGAGCTCCCAAAAATAAAATAGGAGAGAATTAAGCATGGTGGGAGCTAGGATGATTCCCCATTGCTGGATTCTCCAGAAATTGTCTGATTGATTGGTCTTTACATGAAGCTATTGGTCAGTATATGAACCCAAATCTGAGTTCAGGAGACCTATACCTCCATGGGAAGCCTGCCCCTCCCTGCTCCCTGTGAATCCTGTACTCAAGGCTAGCCTTCCGAGTGCAACCCCCTGACCTAGTGGTTCTTTGATCACCACTCAGTCACTAACCAGGACTGCCTGAAATAGACTTTCTCATTTCATTATCTTACAGATTCCTAATTACCCTTTCATAGTTGGCCCACGTGTGATTTCCACCAGGAAGGGTGTCCCAAGGCCCAGTGTGATGTATGTCATGATGTCCATCTTCACTTCTAAAATGCTTCTTTTGACATTTTGTGCTTTTTTTGTATCATAACTAATTTAATGGAAGTGTCTATTTATTGTTGGTTAAACTGTGAGCCTCTTAAGGATAAGGAATCTGATTTATCCCCTTCCATATTATACCCAGATAATAAGGGTCCAACATGTAAGAGGTACTTAATGAATATGTAAATGAAGGAGTGAATAAATGAATGTATAAGAGCTATTCAAGTTTGAGGTTGTGCTGCAGGGATGACTCTCTTTAGAGTCATGCCTGTTCCCATAAGATGAGATTTTATGAAAACATAGAAACTCATTGGTGCTTCAATGTGATTAACATAATTTCACCTAATTTAAAAAAGCTGCAGGTAAACATGTTGGCAGTTATAAATTTATCTTAAAAATAAAGACTATTCTATATTTTCTGGGTTTTGAGAGCAGTAGTCAAGTGAGATGTTTATTTTGAAAAGTGATACGACATATTAATAACATCAGCGACTATCTTGCTTTGGGTCCTTAGGTGTCAGGTGCTGTGCTAAGTACCCTGGAACAGAATTTCATTCTTAGAAGCATCTGCTTCCCTTTATGGAAGACGAGATGAGGTTAGTGGAGTGAAGGGGCTTCCACTGTGTCTGGAGCCAACCTCAGGTGGGGATGTAACCCTGGCTGCTCCTACTGCAGAAGCTATGCCTTTAACCGTTATGCAATCCTGCCAGATGTGGTCATCTGAGAAGTCTAAAATCTATCTTGATGGACTGCTGAGAGAACGAGAGGTTGAGTGTATTTTAATAGTAAATAAATTATCCCGGATAAGGTAAAGTACTGTTTTTCTCTGTGAGTCAAGTTAGAGGAACAGGAATTAGGGTATAGATAGGAATATTGGTCAAGCAGACATTCCCGCTAAGCCACAGGTTCCAAGGGTTGATGCGTGATAAAGGAAAATAAGAAATGGAGGGTGGGGAACACTGAATGCTAAGCTGCCCTACTCTCAAATGCCATTTGGGAATGGAACATATGGAGCAACGTCTCTGTCATCTTACTGAGCCCAGAACCCTGTTATATTAAGTGTGATATCTTTGAACCTCATAGCTGGTGGTGTGTGGGAGGCACTAGGATGGGTTTTGGAGACAGGCACACATGAATTTAATTCCTAGGCAGGTCTTTTAAATACTAGCTGACTGACACTTATGTCTTTTCACTTTCTTAGTCTCAGTTTCTTCAAAAAGAAACCATGAGTAGCTAACTCCACAGTTGTGTGGACTAACTTCAGTTATGCTGCAGGAAAAGTGCTTTATAAAAGGAGCTATAGTTATAGTTAATAATGTTCACAAGAATAATCCATCATAATGATAAAGATTAGAAATAGTAATGGTGCATTGTTTTGTACATGTCATGTAATCATTAAATAGAATTACTTGTAATTTGTTTTTCATGAAGTGGTAAAGTGCATAAAAATGATACTTTGCTTTAGTTGTATACCATTTGTGTACTTTATCTTAAAATGAGATATTCTTCCTTTAATAGATAGTTAGTACAGTTATGGATTATGCTGTCCTCTTTCATTGGTTTGAATAATTACTTAATGACTGAGACTTAGAGAAACCTGATAAAAAAAATCACCAATAATACTGTTTCTTTTCCGCTCTTCATGTTATTTAGTAAGGTGTGAAAAAAAATTATATCTATTCATAAAAATCTGACTATTTAAGCAGCTGAGCAGTCAGTATCATTACCTTTTTTTTTTTTCCCCCTTGTCTGGGTTTTGAACACAATCAATGGTCATTTTATAACAGTGAACAATTGAGCTCTCCTTTGGGAACCTGAAAATAGAAAAATAGAAAGGAAAAAAAAAGAAAAGAAAAGGACTTTAAAAATTCACAGAGGGGCAGGCCAAGTGGCACGGTGGTTAAGCGCTGGCTTGGGAAGCCAGTGGCCCTGGTTCGGGTCCCACATATGAGGGCCAGTGACACTGGCCTCAAAAAATATAAAAAATAAAATAAAAATTCACAGAGTCACAAAGAATGCAAATACTGGTCCCACATACTAATCTCAAACTCTGCTTGAGGGCATGGCAATCCCCTCCCTATCTGGATTCCTGTCCCCATCCCAGTGGCACTCAGGAGAGCCAGGAGTTCAGATTCAAACAAGCATCTATGCTAATCATACTTTCAAGGCATTTTAGGAAACCATTTATCAGAATCAGGATGTTTCTAAAGTGGTGTTTGTCAGCTGAGACATTTAGATTTGTTCTAATGACAAAGAAGAATGAAGTTAAATTAATCAAGCAGTCACCAAACTTTTCCTTCAGTAAAGAAATTAAATACTCCATCTGGGAACTAGATGAAGAGTCCACGTAGAGCTGGGTCTACGTAGCCACTGAGAAAGCATTTCAGAAAGGAGTAGCAATCCAAGGCCCTACAGAATGTCGAATCCCTCCTTGTGGTACAAGCGTAAAAGTAAGAAGAGCAAAATAGTGAGTTTTTCTCCAAATAATTTTGCTTCATTTAAAAGGCATTAAAAGGCACACATTCTGAGCTTATGTTATCTCTATATCTATCTTCCTTCCTTCCTTCCTTCTTTCCTTCCTTCCTTCCTTCCTTCCTTCCTTCCTTCCTTCCTTCCTTCCTTCCTTCTCCTCCTTCCTATCTATATCTATCTGTTCTATCTATCTATCTATCTATCTATCTATCTATCTATCTATCTATCTATCAATATGGAAGCAAATCTATATCATTCTCATTTAACTTTTCAATTTAACTGGTCCTTGAAATTCCAATTCTGGGTACCAGTGATACAGGGTCAAGATTTTGAAGATTACCTATAGCTCCAGGCCTCCTGTTAATTGGCTAGATAACCATCTTAGTCCCTTCCTCTAACTAGCACTCAGTTTCCCTCAGAGATTTATTACAGTGATGCAGATAACCTGGTCTATTGTTACACGAAGTGTGCTCTGAGGACCAGCTGCATCAGCATCACTTGGGAGCTTGTTAAAAATGCGAAATCTCAGGCTCCATCCCATTTCTACTGAGTTAGAAATTCTGGGATGGGACCCAGAAGTATGTCTTTTAACAAGTTCTCCAGGTGATTGTGATATACTCTAAAGATTGTGAATTACTACTAATCTATCCCACAGAGATAATGTGGTTGATTATAGATGATCTATAGCCAGAATTATTTAATTGTATGTTTCCCTCTTGTCAGAAGGGTTGGGTATCCTACTGAGCAGTCAGCACTTCAGCACTCTCTCACTTGGTAACCATAGTAGCTGGGTAAGTGAATGACTCTTTGTGGGTCAGATTTCAGTGTGGAGGCTCCAAGGGATGAGACATTCCCACTTAGATGAGAAAGAACTCATTGTTTTGGCAAAAGACTCAGTAGTTATTGCTGAGAAGAGAAGATTTTGTGAAAGAAAGGAGGTAATGTAGTATAATGGGTAAGAATGCAGTTTCTGGAGTTGTTTTCTATTGGGTCTTACCCAGGTGTCCCTTATTAACCTCCTAGGGTGTTTGCAAATAGTGGTAATTATGGGGTGTTGTTAAGATTAAATGAGATAATGCTTATGGTCCTGGCACATAAGGAGCACTAAATATATATTGCTTATTTTTGGAGAGTAATATGAACTTTCCCATAATGGGATGGATGCCAGAAGGAAGAACATTTCGTGAGCCTTGCCCTCAGGAATAAAATAAGAAAAATGCATTGGGGACACACGTATACCACCCAGCCATTTCACCTCTGGTTATTTACTGAAGAGAAATACAAAATGTGTCCACAATGGGCAAGAATTGTCATCTCAGCTTTATTCATGAAAGCCTAAAACTGGGAACAACTCAGATGGGCATCAGTGGATGAATGGACATACAAATTGTGGTATTTTCATATAACAGAATACTAATCAGCAATAAAAAGGAATGAACTGCTGGTGTGATAAAGGTGTATATGTTGTCAAAACACATTGAAATATACTTAAAATATGGTATATTTGATTCCATATAAAATAAAACTCAATAAAAAGTAACCACCAAGAAAATACACCAGGTCTCTGATGACTATTTCAAAAGTTAATGTGAGGTATAGACTACAAGAACTTTGTAAGGTTTCATAACCTTTAGGAATTTATCATTGTTTCCTCGTGTGTAGTTCTCTAAGATGAATAGCAATTGAGCCCCAACGTGAGAAATAGATCAGTGATATCACTGGGAGCAAAAAGAATCTGGAGATACTGGGCTGTCTCCAAACCCACTTTAGGAGAAAATTGTGTGTTGGCCATCTTCTAACTCCCAAAGGGAAATTTTGCTTTATTTTCCTATTCTCTTCAAAATGGTTGGTTAAAATGAAGAATGATTTGCCTTAGATATAGTTCCATTACTACCTAGCGCCTACTGCCACTAAGACTATCATGTTGAGCACATTCACTTAGCAGTCAGCAAGCATTAATTGAATGCCTTCTCCCTGCTCAGTAGGGCCTTTAAAGAGGTAAAAAATAGGTGTTAACATGACATTTTAGCATTGGGCGATCCATTTGGTTAAATAACCTCTTATACTTGTGGAAATGGCAACACAGAGGGAAACTGGATTCATTAAGGTCGCTTCTGCACCCCCTTGGCCTAAATCTGAATGCCGATCAAAGACACTTCTTGGAATCCCATCGGTATAGTTCTTGCTTTTAGAGGATTTATAATCCATTTGCAATACTCCTACAAGCACAAGCTAAAGATTAATTAGAACATAAACAAGGAGATAGGAGAATAGGGAAATGAGATTTAATGTTTGAGCATGTATTATGTACTGGATACTTTTCTGTGTTTTAATTCTTTTAACTATCCAAGAAATGGATATTTTTATTCCCAGATCATAGTTGAGAAGGCTGAGGCTCAGAGCCTTCCATGACTGATTTGAGGCTGTAATGGTGGAAAGTGGTGGAAGCCAGATATGTCAGGCTCAGAGTCTGATCTGAAGCTGGGGTATGAGAAAGCCATCTTTTAAGGAAGTGATTTCAGCGAGAAAATACTCAATGGAACAAATGATTCAGTTACTTTTCCTTGTATTCAGTAAGGAAAAGCAAATTGCAAAGCTGTTTTGGGGTGTCCAGTGTAGAATTTGCATGTTCCACAATGACAGAAAAGAGAAGACAGGATGTGAGAGAGCGCATTCATCTGTTTTTTTTTTTTCATTTACTATTGGTGACATAGAGCTTCTAATCAAGCGCTTAATACTTTCTCTTTGCCACTCAGTAAAAGGTTTTTTATTTCAGTTCACCTCCTAGGTGTTCTATGTCAGGCAATTATTCTATCAGAAGGTTTTTCAAAGTCTTAGAAATTAAATGGACGGTTCATAAAGCAACACTGTCTTGAAAGCATAATTGCAGTTAAGTAATAACAAACCTGAGCACACAAATTGGGTTTTATTCTTCTCAGCACCTGGGCTCCGTCCATTATTGTTAGTGTGAGTTTCTGGTGTCTTAGAAAGGAAACCTGAACTCTATTCCCAGAGAGGTTGCCCTTGTGATCCAGACATGAGAGCATGCTGCCTAACTACATCATGTTAGGTTTGCAGAGAACTGATCCTCCCTTTTTTGTTTGGTTATTTGCTTAGTTCATTGAGTTTTTTTTTTTTTTTTTTTTTTAGCTGAGCCATCATGCCACCTGTTGACAGCTCAGCGGCAGCTCATCTCGGACTGGGCATCGAACTGCTGTTGCTCAGAGCTCAGCTCACACTCTTGAGCGAGCACTTAACCAACTGAGCCACTTGGCCTGCCCCTCATTGAGTTTTTATAGCTGGTAGTTAGATTACTTGATGCTCCAGTGTGACAAAAAGACTGAGATAGAACCCTGGAAGAGTTTTGCAGTAACACGGGATGAATATGGTGTGATCAGCATTTACGCTGCTGGAATCCAGGATTTCCAAAGACGTTCAGCCCCACCGGCCTGACCAACCACAAGGTGGACAGCACAGCCTTTGTCATGCCAGGAATCTGCTCATTACAGAATCTGGGCATCATTCTGTAACATTGTAGGAGGCAGAATTCTAAAGATGTCCCCCATGATTCCTGTCCTCTGTATTCAGACACTAACTTAGGTGCTGCTGTGAAGGGATTTTGCAGGTTCAATTAAGATTACTAATCAGCTGACCTTAAAATAGGGAGATTATATTGGAGTATCAGGGTGGGAGGGCACAGTGTAAGCGCCTGAGCCCTTAAAGGTAAGTAGAAGAGGAAGGCCAAAGAGCCAGCCAGAGATGCTGCAGAAGAGATGGACACGCTAAGAAGGCTGTGTCTTACTGTTGCTGATTCTGACATGTAGAGAGCTGTGTGCCAGGACTGGAGAAAGGCCTCCAGGAACTAAAAGTGCCCCCAAGTTGACAGCCACCAAGAAAACAGGACCTCAGCCCTACAACTGTATGGAACTGAACTCAATCAACAATGAAATGAACCTGGAAACAAATCCACCCCACTACAGCCTCCGGAAGGGAACACAGCCCTGCACACATCTTGATTCTAGTCTTCTGAGACTTGAAGCAGAGCCACCAGCTGTGGCCTCCAGGTCTCTGATCTACAGAACCATGATACAACAAATAGGTGGTGTTAGAAGCCGCTACATTTGTGGTAGTTTGCTATGACAGCAATAGAAAATTAATACCAATCTCTTGTGATGGGGTCTGAAGAATCTCCCTATGGTATTTTCAGTCTCAATTCTTCAGGTTTTAGGATTTTTGGACAATTGATCGCTTTTCAGATATTTTAATTAAGAGCATCAATATTTTTTGTTCGAGGGCGGAGGGAGTAATAGAATGTACGCTGAGCCAAACTTTCATTGGGATGGACTTACTGTGATTAGGGTTGTCCCCTGAACTACATTTTCTACTCTGTAGACTCTAAAACATTTGTTCTTAATGTCAGGACAGTGGGTATCTGAGAAATTCTCTAGAAGATTGTTATTTGATCCAATACAATAGTAAAAAGATTGTATTAGTTTCTTATGGCTTCTGTAACAAATTACCACAAACTGGGTGACTTAAAGTGCTTAGTTAAGCACTTCAAAAGACTAATCTATTGTTTTTGTCTGTGTGGTGCCAAGCCGCAATGGATGAGATTTAGCTCTTAAACCTTGCTGAAATAGTTTTCAGTATTTTTAGGCAGTAGAACAAAAATCATGTTTTTATTAGGTCACCAAGGAGACAGTGACTAGTTTAGAGTTACAGAATGTTGGATTTGGAAGTTATTTACCACCCAGCAAGTACAAGAACCCTTTCAAGACAGTTGTTCTCTGCCCTAAGAAAATAAACAAAATGCGCACTCACACACACACACACACACACACATTCTCTCTCTCACACATTCACACACACTCACACTCACACTCATGCTGGTCTGATCAGTCAGCATGGGAGAGTGTGGATGAAAAGAATTAATAACTAAAGGGTTAATTAATGATAGAAATCTTTTATGCCAATAAGATGTATTTGACATTTGGTTAATAGCCCAAAATTTAATTTCTAGACAATTTTTATTGTGGAAAATCAAGGAATTTTCACTACCCTCCAACCTTAATAAATATGTCCACATGCTTAATTTTCTTGGGCTTCTTATTTTCCACTCTCATATTAAGATGCAAATTTCAAACATTAGAATAACTGGAACCAAAACTTTCATCAGTCTTGGCAATTCAATATGTTGCATTTGTCTGTGTGTTCTGTGACAGGCTAATCCATAATGTATTAGCATATTTCCATCAAATTCGGTACTATATCCAATATGTGGTGTGTTTGTGTGTGTGTATACTCTACTGACTGCTTCAGATTACACTTTGGTAATGATGGCAGGTAATGGTAAAACAATGAAATGGCTGTCCTCTCCTCCCCGATTGCTCAAGGTCCCCAAAGCCTACAGAAGAACAGTAGTGCCTGGTTAGTGTTCAGGTCTTGGACCCTGAATTGTCTTGTTTCACCATGTTCTTTCTCACTTTTCTTCACCACCCTCATTGTGGTTTTCGCTCCCTTTCCATCCTGACTTTGTCTGATTCCTTCAGGGGAAGCACTAATCACACCCCTCTGGGCTTCAGAACCTTTGCTTCATCTCATTATTACTGCTCTTGTGTCTTGAGCCTTGTGTAGCTGCTCTGCAGACAGATGTCAGGAGGCCCCTCCTCGCCTCTAAACCTGTGCACCTCTTAACTAGTCTCCCTGACTATGTAGTCTTGTAGATTCTCCAAACTGTAACTGAAGAAATCCAGGAAGTGAGTCTGATTCTCCACTTGATATCCAAATTCATCACCATGGCTGTGAGGCTCTTCCTGAGTGTGTCCCCTGCTTCCCCCGCTGAGTTCATCCTTTGTGTCCTTAATAGTGACCCCATGCTGTCCTGTAGAAATAGTGGCTTCTCCATTTAGCTCTCCAGGGGTTTTATGTTTCCTCCTTCCAGGCCTTTGTACCTTCCATCCCCCCAAATCTGGTTCATTCTTTTCTTTCTTCTCTCTGGTCATCATTGTTGCTATTTGTCCACATGGACCTAAACATCATGTTCTCTAGGTGATGTGCCCTGGTCTTTGAGGGTTTCACTAGACAATCTTTTCTGTGCCTACATCACCCAAAGCTTTCTATCATTAGTGCATATAATTGAGCATCATAATGATCTGTTAATTTATCCTATCCCTGATCATGTGTCTTGTTACCAACATGGCACATAAAAACCATTCAAGAAATATTTATTATTCAAGGAAAGCTAGAAAGCAAAAAAAAAAAAAGAGAGAGGAAGAAAAAAGAGAAAGAAAAAAAAAGAGAGACAACAGGAATGTTTACCATTCAAGAAACAAATGTAGGAGTGTGTGATTAATGACTTCTGTATTTGCTAAGCATTGGAACTTTTTCCCAGAGTGCCTTTCCCTCCTAGAGACCTACAATATATGCATGGTTGAAGCTCATGGGCAAGTCCTACACATGTCCCATATAACATAAGATAAACGTTTTGAGTAGTGAAATGCTAGTGTTAGTGCGTACGAATGAGGGTTGCTGGCAGAAGCTGACTGCCAGAAAAATAGCCCTGTTATTGGAAGGATAGTTCAGAATTTTGAATATGGGTGTGAACAGACCATCCATCCATGGTGATCAAGAACACACAGCCTCTCATTTGCAAGTCACTCTGCTTAGGAGATGATTAATGGATACAATTCCCAGGAATCAGGTGTAAATGCACACATTGTGCTCCTACTGATGAGCAGAGCCACTTCGGATGCATTTGAAGCAGAATGCTTGTGGGGCTTGTCTAATGGCTGACAATGAACAAATAATCACTGTGCTATATGGGCTGCCAGTGCTCTGTGTAGACACAAGAGAGGAACAGGCAGAAGACTATGCTGTGTTTCTCTCATTGATGGAAACATCTAGAGTAGTGCTTTTCAGTTTTTGCTGTGCGTGGGATCACCTGAGGCGTCTTGTTAAAATGCACATTCGATTCATGACATCAGGAGTGGGGCCGGAGAATCTGTATTTCTGACAAGCTGCCAAGTGATTGCTAGAACCCCACTTTAAGTAGTAAGTTTATAGAGAATACGAGGGGGATTTTTTACTTTTGTTGGTTTTGTTCCATCACTAGGCTTCAAAAATGGATACTATGATAAGTTAAGTTAGGGGGACAGAGATGGGTGGTTCAGAGTGTGGATTTTTGGGCTTGTTAACTGGAACAGGCCAAGAGTTGAGGGGATTCAGAAGCCATTTACACTGTTATTTAGAATAGAGCCATTGACAAATTTATTGTCCCCTGCATCTGTCTCACTTTGACTTCTAAAAATGCAGAGTATTAAGAATAGGATTAAAGGTTGCACATATTGTTTTCCTCTCTTACTGATCATCTTTAAATAATAAAAAGAAAACATTCCACATCTATTGAGGGCAGTTTCTCTAAACCTCTCCCCAGTGCATAAGCTTTTGTAGTTTAGTTCTGCCTGTGACAATTTCGTAGCTTAGCTCTGGGGAATACATTGGTGGAGCTCCTTCAGGATCATTCTCCAAATGAGAAACAGGAACATAATGCAAAAAATGGAAGTATTTTGCCTTCACTTCTTTTTGTTCTTCCAAGTTCACACTGAAAGAAAAAAAAAAATCAACAAGAGCAAGCCAAAACCTAAGCTTCCCTGGCATGCACTTCATTCTGATTTAGGGTTTAGATTGGCTAAAATTACAGTGTTTGGGCTTAATAACCACTTCTTCCAAGAGTGTATTCATTGACAGAGGTCCTTTTTTTAAAAAACATTTTGTTTAAAGTTTTTTTTTTTTTTTTTAAATTGGGGAACAGTGTGTTTTTCCAGGACTCATCATCTCCAACTCAAGTAGTTGTTCCATTCTAGTTGTGGAGGGTGCAACTCAGTGGCCCATGTGGGATCGAACTGGCAACTTGGGTGTTATGAGCACTACACTCTAACCAACTGGGCTAACTGGCCACCCCAACAGAGGTCCTTTTTGCTTGAACATTGAACCCCTATTGTCTTACTTGACACTACAAACAAGTAGTTCAGCTATGAGGGCTCACAAGGAGGCTGGAAGATTCCTGCCCTTCAGTTTTCTGCATGGTCAGCAGCGAGCATGACGGTGGTGGACCTCGATGGGTCATGTTCCGCTCCCGCACTTTTCTGCATGTTTCCTCAGGTCGTTTCTCAAAACTCTTTCATATACTTAAAAAAAAAACCCAAATATTTACCTAACACCAAAAATTTGGTTCAGTGTCCGCACCTCATCTGTGTAGGAAATGACTATATTGTATTGGGGATGCCCTGTATAGTTAGTTGGTCAGTGAACATAATCCAATTTTTCCTTCTTGCGAAGTGAAGGCTTTCAGTGTTTATCTCAGAATAAAGTGGATCTGTCAGATCCAGAGGTCTGATTAGGAAGATATATTCAAAACTCTGACCTTCACAATAAGACTTGCCTTTTCCAAAATGCCCTCTATGTTCTCGGGACTATGCTAAGTACCTTATATCTGTTATATAATTTATATTACAGAAACCCAAACTGGAGGAGATGGGTGTATTTATACCTCACTACCTTCCAACCAACTAATACACAATTCTTTGAAAAATAATGAGGAAACAAAAACCAAAGCAACATTCAGAAAAGATAAGCAACCCCCTTAAGGCGGCACAACTAGTAATGATTAAAAAAACACACAAATCAAACCTAGGTTGGTTTGTTGCTGGTGTTAATGCCTAACCAGTAGTGTCTATGCCCTATTTTTTCTGAAGGTGCATTTCTAAGGTCTGGTCTTTATGATGGAGTTAAAAATGTAACGCAGAAATGGCATAGAAGTGAGGAAACCATGGTTCTGTCTTTGGTTCTCTCAGGAGACTAATGAATACTTGGGAAAGCAGTGAATCGTTTTACTTCTTGGGTCTTCATTTTTTTAATCTGTCAGATGGAAATTGAACTAGATATTTTAAAAATTATTTACATTGCTATCATTCTAGTAATTTATAGATGCTGTGGTGGCTGAGGGACTGGTGTTTTGGCCGTACACTTCTTTCTTTTGCTGAAGTGTCTCTTTTCCATCCAATACTCTTTCATCCCACCCTTCTTTGGAAGGTCAAGAATTTTCTCTCTAATCCCATTCTATCTTTTCCATCTTTCTCTCCTCCCAAGTTTCCAATTTATGAGTCCATTGAAATCATTTATATGCCAGGAAGTGCACCATGGATTCATTGCAATTTGAAAACATGTTTTGAAAATTGACCCTATATGGGCCCAATTTCCCTGGTCAAGTGCCAAGTCTTGCTGTGTCTTTAGTCTGGTGTCAGGCTGACAGAGCTGGAAATTAAGTAAAGAGACTGTCTTAATCCCGAGAAGCTTAAGTTAGAAGACATTTTTATCAAAATAAATGAACTGAATGAAATCAATTTGGCTGCTGTTTAACTCAGTTATCAGTATCAGGTTGGAGGAAGCCTAGCAGGTCCGGAGAAGCCCCAATTCTCCTGTTGGGCTCTTGGTTTAGACAAATGAACCCTTGGATGACACCATCACTCACTTCACACGAGAAAATTGCAACCTACAGAGATCTATTTACAACAAACACCATTTTGTTTTTTTCCCTCAAAAAGCAGAAGGAAAAATTTATCACAACTCCAAATTCTAACTTAGGATCTTCCTTCTAGTTTGGAAGTCACCATGATTTCACCTTGTGCATAGATTTTTGTGACAATCTCCAGCCTTGTTAATGGCAATGCTGAATAGATCAGGCCAAGCTTTGGCAGCCCATAAACTTTGTTTGTTTGTTTTGTTTTTTTTGAGGGCAGTGTCACTGGCCCTCATATGTGGGACCGAACTGGGGCCGCTGGCTTCCCAAGCCAGTGCATAACCACCATGCCACTCGGCCGGCCCAGCCCATAAACTTTTAATTAATGAACAGCTGCATCTACCAGACCTTTAAAAGACTTATGACCATAGCCACCCTTATAATGCACACTTCTAATGTTCTAAGGCCTGTGCTAAATTCACCAAATATGTTTTCTCATTTAACCCTGAGAACAGTTCTCAATTTTCAAGCAAGAAAGTTGAAGCACAGAGAAGCCATGCATGCTTTGCCCACAAGGGAACATAGTAAAAGCAAAGCTAGACTTTGACCTCATGCCTGTATAACTGCGAGGCTCATGCTGTTGGCCTGCATGTAACGAATCCATGGCAGTGTTATGGATTCATATGACTGAAAGAAGTACGAATTGTCCTCTAACAGCAGTCCCTTCTTGAGAGCTAAAGAGTTAAACCTACAAAAGAGCTAAATACCAAAGTGTGATTGATTTTCCTCATCTAGGTTTTTATTTCTGTAAGTGAGCTTGCAGTTACATTGAAATTTTAAGAAATGCATTTGTTTTGTATTTCCTGAGCATTTTGAACTTTTATCGCACATTCTGCATTCATTACTGTATCAACATTCTCAAAATTTTATCTTTGCTATTTTATGTAAATTATCAAAATGAAAACTACTGGTATACTATGTTTTCCATGTATGTTTCTTCTGTTTTGGAGCCCCCACTGTTCCTTGAAGACCCTCGCCTGGCAGAAAGCACTACAGAAGCTAACACTTGGTCATTGTTCACTGCTGTTCTTACCCGCTGGCTTTGCTCCACTCCCTTCGCTGCGTTCTGACTTTTCCCCAAGGGTTCCTTCCTGTCCTGTTAGTAGTTCTCACATTTCTTGACTCTTCTCACCCTCAGACTTGACACCATCTCCCTGGATGACTTCTTTCCCTCTGAACCATAATTTGTGTTCTCAGTGACACTTTCTCATACTTTCTAGGAAAAATGATCTTGGTGGCTCATCAGTTGGCATTCATACCAGGCTTTTGTCCTGGCCCCTCTAAGAAAAGCCAGCAGCTTTCATTCTGTAAACCAACAAACAAGAAAACCTTTTAAGCTTTAAGAGGGTATCTTCTTATTATAACAGCCTATAGTATAATAAGAAAAGAAAACAAACTTCAAATTTGGAAGTCAACTGGAATGTCACATAATAGAGATTTTTTTTTAAACCAATACTTTGACTTCTCTACTTTACATATTCATCAAATGATTATTAAGTATATACTTATGTATTTCAGTCACAGAAAACCTACTTCCTGAGGTAGCTCAATCCATTTTTTATTCCACAGTTTTGAAGTGCTCTTCCTTGTAGTAAACAAAATTATATTTCACTGGTCTAAGCTCCAAGCCACGCAACCACACAGAACAAATCTATTTCCTTTTACACAAGACAATATTCAACATTGATGGATAGCTCTCACTACGTGACGCTGTTTCCATTGGTTTTTACTATTCATTGTAGGAACGAGTTTGGGAAGCTTCATGTCCTTGTCTCTTGTCTTGTGGGATGGAAGAACTCTACTTTTTCAGTATCTGTTTCAACTAAAGTCCCTGCAATCCCCACGTGGTCTGCTCAGAACGGAGTCAGCTTGTTGGCATCTTTGTTATAGACACTAAATTTGTTTGTTCATTAGTAAACATGCATTAGGCCTCTTTCTGTTGCAGGTTGTAAAATGACCAAACTGAAATCATATTACCAAAACAGAAGAATTTATAGTAGGAGTTTACTGAAGTGTGTGCAGATTTGACTAGGTTTCATGAAGACCTGGTGTCTAGTTCACAAATGCCTAAATGTTTTGAATCTAACCCTTTTAAATTTGGGCTGGGATAATAGAGTAAATACGAGAGCAGAACACTGTATATCCTGCTGACTCTTAAATCCCTCTCCAAACTATCCTCACCCCTTTATGCCCTGCCAACACACTTTTTGGGCTGACCTTTCAATTTCAATTGGGTAATAGCAATAACCTCCAAAGGGAGGCCGTGGCTACAGCAGTTCACGGTATTACTATTGTGTATGAATTCTGATTTCATAGAAGCTAAGATTCTAAGCAAATTAAATGCCCCCCAAATACCAGAGAGGTTAGACTAATTATGGTGCATCCAAATGATGAAACATAATGGGCCTTTCAAAATCATGGATAGAGAATTTATAATGACATAGGAAAATGTTGATGATATAATTTCAGTGAAAACTGAAGGGCAAGAAACTGCCTAACCTATGTGATTCCAGTTCCATTAAAAACTAAGACGTCCGCATGGAAAATGAATAGAAGCTTAACAGAGATAACATCGAGGCTGTAGATTGTGGATGATTTGTAGTTTCCTCTGAATATCTTTCCACAATTTCTATGAGAAATGTTATTAATTTTATAAAAACATAACATAAAAGTAAAAAGTATAAATATAAGAATATCAAATTAAATGGGTGTAAATTTTGATAACGGTGAGGATTATGAAAGTTAATACATATAAAAGGTGTAAAAGAATGACCGGCCAGTTGTAGGTTCTCAGTAAATTCTCTGTTCTCTTTTACTTTCTGTTGCATGCTGAGCCCTTATATGAAATAATCTGTCTAGATAATGCATACAAAGGCCATGTTGATATTGAATAGAATTTAATGTAAGTCAACAGAATCCAAATGTGTTGCAAAGAGAAAATAAATAAGCTTTGTGAGTTGAAGTAATCTCTGAGGTGACTTTTAAACTCTAGGTTTTGCCTGGTGCTATGATATACTCCTGTACAGTCCAATTAAATGTAGCATAATTAAGGGGGAAATTCACATTTAATTCAGAGTAGTGTATGTGTTTACACGTCCTCAAGGCTAATTGCCATTTCTGAGCATCATCTAATGTGCCAACAGTCTTTAAGGAGGACTTATAACTTCACTTGTGAGCTTTTCCTATTAGGGTCAGATCAAATTATTGGTGAGTCCCTCTGATCTAAACCTATAGATATATATTTGAAAGTAAGGAAATACTCTCCAATGTAAGGTAGAACTGAAACCAAGTTGCACTGGGAATGTTTTCTCTTCAGTTTTTCTTTTATTTTTAAGTTGGAAACTCTTTGCTAGTTCATTGTTCTGTCAGAGCATTAAAAAAGAAAGAAAGAAAGAAAGAAAGAAAAATCCTTGGCTTTTGTTTAACAAGTGTAATGTTTGTACCAAATCTCCCTGTGCCTTTCCTCTGCACACCCTTTTGCTCTTAGCTGTGTTTGACGCAGTTCAAGCCTACCAATTACAAGCATTTAAGATGAAACCAGGGCCGGCCGAGTGGCGCCGTGGTTAAGCGCTGGCTTGGGAAGCCAGCGGCCCCGGTTTGGTCCCACATATGAGGGCCAGTGACACTGCCCTCAAAAAAAAAAAAAAAAAAGATGAAACCAAGCCTCGGATTATACAAATGAAAGGAGCAAAAATAACAGTGTTTTGTATAAACAAGGGCAGAGAGACAATTTGTTCTAGTCAAAGATAAATAAAGTTCAGCTCTACCCAAATTACCACGTGTCAAGCTAATCAGAGGAAATGTTGTTTCTCTAATGCTATTGTGCAAAAATAATTGAAGTGACATTTTATAAAATCTAGCAGAGGTAAAATTTTTTTTTTTTTAAAAGCAGGCCCACAAACTTCCAGATACTTCCACTCACCCTAAGAGCTATTTATATTGTACATGCAACTGAAATAATTAAAGAGCATAGTTTCAGATGTGTTCTTGCTGCCTGAAAGAATAAGGACCATCTGTTGGGGATTCAAAGTAAACCCCAGTATGGTAAAGGGGCCCCCTAATCCTCTAGGCCATCCCCATGAGAGTCACCCCATGACACTTATGTTTTGTTTGTTTATTTCTATACTTTCCTGTTATCTGTCAGTGTGCTCACTGTAATATCCATTCACCTGTCATCTTTTCTTATTGCATATGGAATATCTCGACAATGATTCAACTTCCTCGAAAGAAAATTGGTGCAAGTTTAATTCAGAAATTAATTTAGACTTTTATGGAGCAGTTATCAAGTAGAAAGTTAGGAAATCTAGAACAAAGATGAGGGCTAGCCGAGTGGCTCAGTTGGTTAAGAGCTCACTCAAGAGTGTGAACTGAGCTCTGAGCAATGGCGGTTCAATGCCAGCCCGAGCTGAGTTGCTGTTGAGCTGCCAACAGGTGGCAGGATGGCTCAGCTAAAAAAAAAAAAAAAACAGAACAAAGAGGAATTAACATATTCATTCTTTTTTCCCCTCATTCTATCTATTCTTTTCTGAGGTCACTATTGCTTAAGGTTATAAAATGAAAGCTCTACAAATCACAATCATATAACTGCCAGGAACCTTATTAAATTTCATTCAGTTCTATACCAGTTCTTAAGGGACCATCACTATCTTCCAATTTATGTAAAGATTGAATAAAACTGATAAAAATATATGGGATTGAAAAGTCATCCTAAATTTGATCTGCTATTACCGGAGAGAAAAACTGGGCCCAGAAGTTTAGTCAGTGAGCCAGTGGGGAGCTTGTGAACAGAGGGGTGACATAATGACATCTGGCAGTGACACACAAAACTGATCCCTTGATCATTGCTTATGTATTTTTTTTTTATTATTCTTATAAAGGCACAAAAGGTATTGTATCAAGCCAAAATGCAGACTTGTTGGAAACTTAAATTGCGGTGGCAGACAGTACTCACACAATATTCATGCAGCCTCCTACAGTCCCTAGGCTTCTTTGGAGTTCAGTGACTTGTTCTGGCTGTCAGTCTCTGAATGACATATGTCACGTTTGGGCTTAGGACAGCCTCCTCCATTCTCTCCCCCTCAGTGGCAGCCCTGGAGCCATCTGCTGAGGTAGTAAGCTTTGCGATGGAAGCTGTCTAGAGAAACCACAGGAGTTGCCCTGGAACGTGGCCCAACATAAAGGCTAAAGGTTTGATGAATTATGCCATTGGTATTTCGGTATCGCCTAGTTTATCCTGTTACAATCACAAACAAGTACAGGAAAACCTTGGATTGTGAGTAACAGGGTTTGCAAATGTTCCGCAAGACGAGCAAACATTTCTAATACATTTTCACTTGGTGAATGAGCGATGTCTTGCAATACGAGTAGTTTGTTTCCGGAATGAATTATGCTCACTAACCAAGGTATTACTGTACAGGGAAAGATACTCAAACTTACTATCGTGGGAAAAAGGCAAATTAAAACACTGAGATACCTTTTCACCCATTATGTTAAAACAAATACAATAGAAAGTCAGAAAGTACCAAATGTTGACGAAAATGTGACAAACACAAACCTTCTTCCACTGTTGGCAGAGATATAAAAAAATGACACAGCCATTTTGGAGGGCAATTTGGCAGTTAGTAATGACATTAAGAATGACATGATCTGGGGCCGGCTGAGTGGCGCGGTGGTTAAGCGCTGGCTTGGGAAGCCAGCGGCCCCGGTTTGGGTTCCACATATGAGGGCCAGTGACACCGCCCTCAAAAACAAACAAACAAACAAACAAAAAGAATGATATGATGACATGATCTGGAGACTAACAACGCTCACTTCTGGTCACCTACCCTATGAACAATGTCACCTAAGTTCCTAAAAGGGATGCACTCAAGATTATAATACTGTTCCTTCTTCAAACCTCGCTACCATGGTTTTTGTATTGATCCTTAGATTTCAGCTGGCTTACATAATATTTGTAGTAGTGAAAAATCTGATGTAAGCTATATGTCTATTTCTGGTAAAACAAAATATCACAATCTATGAACTGCATACACATGGCAAAACTTGAAATTTTAAATGCATCGTTTTGAATTATACATTAAGGAAGTCAAGTATCATTTACAGAAGCTGAAAACACAGACACATAACATGACATGTTTTACAAAGTTACATATATTGTCAAGACTGTGGGTAGGGAAGAGAAAGGAAATGGGCACTGAAGATAAAGGGGAAAATTAAAAGAAAGTAAAACAAGAAAAGGGCTTTGCATAGAACAGTTCAGGAGCATATTTAAGTCAGCTGTGTAAACCTGAGGTTAAAAAAAAAAAATAGAAGGAAAAAAATAGCTACCTGTCCACTTCAAATTCTACCTTGTGAGATGTGCATGTTAATATACCAGTATCTTCCGTACTATGCTTACAAAAACAAGTTTAAGGTTAGAATCACCTTTGCATAGCCTGTATTTACCGGCTTTAAGTCCCATTATAGGGAGATGTTTCTTATTATCAACATGACCTTGGGAAGAGATTCATAAAACATCAAGTGAAAACTTCCTTAGATAGCACCTAGTCCAAAAAATAACCTCATTTTACCTAACTTGCACTTGAATTGCTGAACGTACGTTTTCAAACTAAGAGAAAATTCAAGCATCAGGGTCAGCATTGAAAGTTAGATTTCCTGTTACCACTAATTAGCTTTTTCCATATTCATGTTACACATAAGAAAGAGTATGGTGAGTGTCTGAACAAGATGAAAATAAACATCATCAGTTTGAATATTAGTCGGGCTAATTCATGTTACACCAATTATGGTTGCCACTTGAAAACTATATTTTAAGATGATTTTTCAAGTACTCAGGCAACATTTGCAGAGAATGCTGATGGTATTGGAGGTTGAGCTGTTGATTACAAACAGGGTAGCTTTTTGGTTTTATGTGATTTGTCTAAAGAGGCAGCAAAGTGAATTGGAGTGGAATCACAGGGTGCTATATGGGCAACGTCCATTCTCATGGAATTTGATCCTTATACTTAAATAAAAGGGAGCTCTTTAGTTCCCATTCAGTTTTGTCTTTATGCTGGTTCAAAGATAAGAAATGTAAATAATTAAGAAACTTTAAAGATATCCGATTGTGAGTGCACTCAAAAAGTTTCTTTCTAAAAGGCACATCGTTGGGTTTAATCAGAGAAAACGTTTGCTTTAATTCTAAATATTTTTTTATAATATTCCATCTCTGGAATATCACCAAGGAAATTGACATGTTATATAGAGATGAAATGGATTCAAAGTGGGAAGGATCACTAGCTAAAACTATTGCTCCCCTTAGGTTTCCACTGAAGGTCAATTTGATGATGGTCAGCATATTTTCGGATAAACTGTAATGTGTGTTGACTTAGGTAAATTGAATATACATAAGCTTTTTAGGGATTTTATATAGGTCTAATCTCCATGTTCCTATTTAAAGTTGCAAAATAGGTTATTTTGAGTAGCAATGTAGCCTTATCAACTCATGTCAAAGAACAAAAGCAAAATGATAATAGATAATAAAACACATGACAGAAGAATATTGTGACTTTATAATATTGTGGTCCACATTCTGTTTCTCAGCATAATCTTTAGCCATGTAGTACCACAGATATTAACATTTCTATATGAAATAATCTTTTTTATTTTTTTGCTAGGAAATCCAGAAATAGAAGACAATCGTTTAAAATCTCATTTAGGGCCGGCCGAGTGGCGCATTGGTTAAGCGCTGGTTTTGGGATGCCAGGGGCCCCGGTTCGGATCCCACATGAGGGCCAGTGACACTGCCCTCTACAGCTAACAACAGCTCCACCTGGAGCTGGGCTGTGCGAGCCCCGGTGATGGTGTGGGCTGCAGACCCTGCTGCAGTGGGCTGCCATAGGCTACAGTGAGTGGCCCGCAGCCAGCGTGAGCGGCTGGCAGCCAAGCGTGAGCTGCCAATAGCTGCGATGAGCGACATCCAGAGGCCAGCGACCGATCTGCCTCATCCGGGAAGAGTGCAATGACGATACCAACAGTGAAGCAACATCCTCCGCAACTAAACTGAGGAACAAGAAGACGGCAACTTGTCTGTTCCCCTTCCCCGATTCCCCAACGCTGTTCCCCTCTGCCAATTCCCCAATAAAATCTTTAAAAATAAATAAATAAATAAAATCTCATTTAATAAAATAACATTTATATATATATATATATATATATATATATATATGTATATATATATATATGTATATATATATATATTTTTTTTTTTTTTTATAGCTGAGCTATCCTGCCACCTATTGGCGGCTCAACGGTAACTCAGCTCAGGCTGGCCTCGAGCTGCTGTTGCTCAGAGCTCAGCTCACACTCTTGAGCGAGCTCTTAACCAACTGAGCCACTCGGCCGGTCAAAATAACATTTTTTTAAATGATAATTTTTTAAAATTGAATTTTCAGTTACAGTTGAATACAATATTATTTTAGTTTCATATATACAGCATAGTGATTAGACATTTACATGCCTGACAAAATGATCTCCCTGGTACGTCTACTACCCATCTGCTACTATATTAAATGACAATTTTTTTTTTTTAAAGATTTTATTGGGGAATTGGGGGAGGGGAACAGCTTTGGGGAATCAGGGAAGGTAAACAGACAAGTTGCTGTCCTTTTGTTCTTCAGTCTAGTTGTGGAGGACATTGCTTCACTGGCCCATGTTGGTATCGTCATTGCGCTCTTCCCGGATGAGGCAGATCGGTCGCTGGCCTCTGGATGTCGCTCACCGCGGCTATTGGCAGCTCACGCTTGGCTGCCAGCCGCTCACGCTGGCTGCGGGCCACTCACTGTAGCCTATGGCAGCCCACTGCAGCAGGGTCTGCAGCCCACACCATCACCGGGGCTCGCACATCCCAGCTCCAGGTGGAGCTGTTGTTAGCTGTAGAGGGCAGTGTCACTGGCCCTCATGTGGGATCCGAACCGGGGCCGCTGGCATCCCAAAACCAGCGCTTAACCAATGCACCACTCGGCCGGCCCTAAATGACAATTTTTAATGTTAGTGCCAGAGTGTGAAATTGGAATTTTTTGTGGGGGTATAAATTGGTGTACTTCTTATGCTAAGTGGTGTATGTGAATTGAAAACGTAATTTTTTAAAAACAATTTTATGTCTATCAGTTGTGTGACCTGAGTGTATATCATTTAATCTTTCTCAGTCAATGTGTTTTATAATACCACTACCTCTGAAAGCTAACATTTTTTTTTTTAAAGATTTTGTTGGGATATTGGGGGAGGGGAACAGCGTTGGGGAATTGGGGAAGGGGAACAGACAAGTTGCTGTCCCTTTGTTCTTCAGTTTAGTTGTGAAGGACATTGCTTCACTGGCCCATGTTGGTATCGTCATTGCGCTCTTCCAGGATGAGGCAGATAGGTAGCCAGCCTCTGGACGGCTGCTCACCATGGCTATTGACAGCTCACGCTGGCTTCCAACCTCTCACGCTGGCTGCGGGCCACTCACTGTAGCCTATGGCAGCCCACTGCAGCAGGGGCTGCAGCCTACACTGTCGCCGGGGCTCACACAGCCCAGCTCCAGGTGGAGCTGTTGTTAGCTGTAGCTGTAGAGGGCGGTGTCACTGGCCCTCATATGTGGGATCCGAACCAGGGCCACTGGCATCCCAAAATCAGCTCTTAACCAATGTGCCACTTGGCCGGCCCCTAACATTTTTTTTGTGTGTGTACTAATTACGGGACTAGCTTTATACCGAGAGGTTTACATATCACACTACAACTGTGCAAGGTAGGTGTGATTAACCTCTTTGAGTTTCAGTGTCTTCATTTGTAAACCAGGGATAATTAACTTGTCTAGACCTATTCAGTGGCCAAGTCAGGAACTGAATCTAAGTCTGTCATACTTTACAGGAGAGGGCGCTTTTAATCACATCCGATACAGCCTGGTGTTGGCTTTCTCCCTCACCTGCCCCTGGCAAGGGCATTCCAAGCAGTGTGTCCTGTGGGCTGAAAGTGGGTGCATTTTCTTCTCCCATTCCGTATTTGTCTGAGACTCCTTCCAGCATACTAATTTAGGTGTAGGACAACCAGATTTTCCATCCTGCATTTTACCTTTCCCTCTGATTTTCTGGAAGGAACCAAAAACCAGTCTTTCCAAGACAAATCTGATTGTGTTATTTTCTGCCAAAAAATAATGTAGTGGTTTCTGATTGTTCTCAGAATAAAGTTTAAAATACTTACTGAGGTTTTCAAGCTGCATGATCAGGCTCCTGCTGCCTGCCTGGCCCCATCCTGCCTCCGACTTTCTCTAGGTTCCATGCTTCATTTTCCTTCCTGTTAGAGGTCCCTTATAGAAAGACTTCCTTTTCTTGGAGACATTTTCCTCTTATCATCATCTATTCACTTTCTCAAGCAAACGTCTCCTTATCTTATAGTCAAAGTTTCCTTGGTTAGATGCTGTTAGTGAAAAGCTTTGTGTTGCTTCATAGCATTTAGTTCAGTTCATAATGTTTTCTATGCATTTGTTGACCATTACACAAAAGATCCACATTACCATTTAAGAGAAAAGGAGAGGATTACATCAGGAAGGTGGTGGAATGGAGAGCTGTGGACTTTCCTTCCTCCCAAGAACAATTGGATTCAACAACATTTATGGACAAATGCCACTTACGAGAAATTCAGAAACTAGTTGAGGGCAAGTGTGAAACCAGCCATATCAAAGCAAATAGGAAAATCTGAGACACTCTCTGACCATAATCCCTGTTCCTGGCACAGTACCCTTACAATCAGAAGGAAGCCCTCAGCTCCCAGTTTTTCCCTGGGAGGGAAAGAGTTGGACCATGAGTCCAACATTCCAACTCTTCTGGGGCCTGCCTGTCCAACGTGCTGCTTCTATCTCACCTGTCTCAGAGGGCTGATGGGACCTGGCATATTCTAGGCACCTGAAAGCCAGGAAAAACAAAGATGTGATTTGAATGAGCATGTAAGTAATCACCACAGCTCCTCCCTTGTTTTCGATGTAGAGCAAACAGGTGAAAAACCGCAGATCCCAGCTTCTCCCTGGGGAGGGAGCCAGTTGGACTACATGTCCAAATTTTACATAGGCTGTCCAATGGACTAGCTTTTGTCTTGCCTATCTTGGAGCGCTAATGGGACCCACCATAATCTACATTTGGTAGAGAACATAGAAGGTCTTACTTCAGTAGTGAGGAATAATCACGCACGGACTAAGCATTGCTTCAGCACTACCTAAGAATATCAACAGAAAGATCCTAAAAGATCAAGCCATTTGGAAAGACAGCTGTATGGGCATACAAAATATCCTGTACCCATCAAGGTAAATTCTCAATGTTTGGCATTCAACAGAAACTTAGCAGGCAGGCAAATAAGCAGGAAAATATGATCCAGAGTGAGGAAAACAATCACTGAATCAAAACCAGCTCAGAAGTGACATATATTAGAGTCATCAGACAAGGACACTAAAACGTTTATTACACTTGTATTCTGTATGGTCTAAAAGTTGCTTAGACAAGTGGAAGATATAGAACAGACCCAAACTGAAATTCTGGAGGTGAAAACCACAGTGTAGGAGAGGAAAAACACACAGGATGGGATTAGCAGCAGATCAGACATTGAAGAAGAAAAGGTTAGTAAACATGAAAAGGCTTAACAGCAGAAACTAAACAAAATAAAACAGAAGAGAGTAAAAAATGAATAGGCATCAGTGAGCCATAGGAAAACTTTGGATAGCACTGGAAATGTAACTATAAGGGCAAATACAGAATTTTTAAAATATTTTTAAATAACTTTAAAAGATCACTGACTGTTCAAACCAAAAGAACAATATAGTGTGGGTTTATAACATATGTATAAGTAAAAAAATATGACAGTAGCATAAAAGGGGAAGCAGAAAGTAGAAAATATGCTATTATAAGGATAGTATACTATTTAGGAAGTGGTATTATATCATTTGAAAGTAGATTGTGATAAATTAAAAATGAATACTATAAACCCTAAGGCAATATAATAAAAAAACCCACTGAAACAACAAGCAAGGAATTATGACTAATAAACCAACAAAGAGATAAAGTAGATTCAGATAAAATATTTAGTTGATACAAAAGAAGGCAGAAAAAAAGAGACAAAAAACAGGAAAGGTAGAATTAATAGAAAACAAATGGGAAGAGGAAAACCTAATCATATGAATAATTGCATTAGATGTAAATACTCTAAAAGTAAAAAGCAGAGGTTTTTAGAATGTATAAAAAGGCAAGACATTACGTGTGCCATCTACAAGCAATGTACTTTAAATACAAAATAACAAATAGCTTAAAAGTAATAGAATGGAAACATAAACTATACTAACACTGATAGAAAGAAATCTGGAGGGACTGAAAAATCAGACAAAGTTGATTTCAGAGAAAAGAATCTTAGCAGAGACAAAGGTGATTTCATAATGATAAAAGGGTCAGTTTATCAAGCAGACATAATAATTTTAAATGTTTATGCACCTAGAAACAGATCTTAAAAATACATGGTAGAACTTGATAGAGCTGCAATAAATAGACAAACCCACAATTTTAGTCATAGATGTTAATACATCTTTCTCAATAGTTGATAGGAAAATAGAAATTTTGTAAAGAAGACTGAAAATTGCTAAGATGTAAATTGACCCCCAATGTATCTATAGTTCCAATAAAATCCCAATCAAAATCCCAACAGTCTTTATTTGTGTGTGGAAATAGACAAACGGATTGTAAAATTTATATGGAAATTCAAGGGACTTAGAATAGCCAAAACACCTTTGAAAAAGAGGATTAAATTGGAGGACTTAACATACCTGATTTCAAGACTTAGTATAAAGCTGCATAATCAAGACAGCCTGGTGATGGTTTCCCAAGTGTACACATATGTCAAAACTAATCAAACTGTACACTATAAATATGTGCAATTGATTGTATGTCAATGATACCCCAGGAAAGTGATGAAAATGATTAGTGCAAAGAAATCATGAATTTCAAGTTACATCAATAATGCAAGAGAAAAGCAAACACTAGAGTATGATAGAGTCATGTTTCTTCTATTCCCAGCATAAGCCTGTTGGAAGACAGGTTAAAAACAAGCAAATCACATCAAACAGAAAGCAGGCTGAAGAAAAACAAGAAAAGAAAATTTCTAGGAAACTACTTGATATATAGATTGCAAACACAATTATTAATATATCACATTCTATTTATTTTGCCTTAATTTATTGACTACAGCTTGTACAAGATCATCAGTCTTAGCAAGATATTTAAAAATGATCCATCCAGGGCCGGCCGAGTGGGTCATTGGTTAAGAGCTGACTTGGGATGCCAGTGGCCCTGGTTCGGATAGCACATATGAGGGCCAGTGACACTGCCCTTTACAACTAACAACAGCTCCACCTGGAGCTGGGCTGTGCGAGCCCTGGTGACGGTGTAGGCTGCAGCCCCTGCTGCAGTGGGCTGCCATGGGCTACAGTGAGTGGCTGGCAGCCAGCGTGAGCTGCCAATTGCCGCGATGAGCGACCATCCAGAGGCCAGCGACCGATCTGCCTCATCCAGGAGGGGCGCAATGACAATACTAACATGGGCCAGTGAAGCAACGTCCTCCGCAACTAGACTGAAGAACAAAAAGACAGCAACTTGTTCCCCTTCCCCGATTCCCCAATGCTGTTCCCCTCCCCCAATTCCCCAATAAAATCTTTAAAAATAAATAAATAAATAAAATATAGATGATCCATCCAAATCATGAAGGGAATCTTCGGTGGCTGGTGAGTGAGCATCATGGCTTACTTAGTGAGTTGTTCATGGTGCTCCTTCTCCCTATTTTTAAAGATTTCTGTATGTGGGAGATCACATGTGTAGCTATGCTGGCTATGAAAACACAGTTTTGAAATAAATTGAACTAAGAGCTAGACCTTTGAATCATAGTGATTATTTTTAGTGACAATGACAAAGTTCCTTGTTCCAATAATACATAAAATAATTATTTAAAAACCATGGCTTAGTTCACTCTTAGTTCATATTTTAAAAATATATTTTTCCTATATTTACAACGTATCTGAGTAGACTTGCATATACATACAATTTATAAATAAATATACATATATTGGAGGGAAAATCCAATGCAGAAATGAGCCTCTTGGGAATATTCAAGAAGCATGAAGACTGTCCAAGTATATGCTACTGAATTCACACAGAATTTATGAGTGTGTTTCTTGCAATTCACCCTACAGGGCTAGTTCAAGTTTGAGCTTAATAACATTGGAACTTAATAGTCCTGAAAAATATAGCATTTGGACATATTCTATTTTGTGTTTTATAGAAAAGTCGTTGAGATGTTGACCTACAACTATTTACGCTAAGCCCCAATCGACTTCAAATTGCAGAGAAAATACTGGAAACTTTCTCTTGTTACTCTGAATGTTGAGTGGCTTCCAGAATGTGGAATAAAGCTCGAGTTTCTATCTTTCCAATTTATATTATTATTAAGAAAAGTCAGAGCTTTGAAGAAGTCAAAGAACAACAGACACACACCTAGGATTTACTAAAGCCATCCCAAATCAAGAGTCAAATAGCAAATTTATTGCAGTTTCTATTGTGATTGAGAAAATATTTTGATTCAATATTATGAAAAATTATAACACAAAACTGGAGAGTGATTATGATTTCAATTATGTATTCAAATATGTTTTGATATCTGATATTTTAGTTTTGTTTTTTAAACAAAGAGTAGTGGCCTTTGGGGTATGGAATTATGTTTCTGCTTTTTAAATTTATATACTTTACACAATTTTATGTGATTATATGATTTCTTAACTACCTGAAAAAGCTCACTGATAACATATTTGGGTACCTTCATATATCATTTCATTTTTTTTTTTTTTACTTTTCATAAAATTTATTACATATACAATGTGATTTTAATTTTCTAACTGTAAAATACGTTTTATTTTAAAAATTCAGAAATTAGAAACTTTTTGGCTAATCTTTGACCCAGATCTTTAATTTTAAAGAGAGAAATTCCTATTATAGAGCAATGACATAGTGAGGATATTTTATAAAAAATACTCTTTGCATCTCTATAGGTAAGCTTTTTTATTGTTACATTTTTTTCATTAAAAAATATTGTTATATATGGGGGAACTAACCTGTCCTCTGTTTCCTTTTAAAATTGTCATGTTAGAGATACATGCTTTTTTGTAATAGCTTTCTGGATGTATAAATAACACATAATAAACTACATATACACTGAACTGACATATAATAAACTACACATACACACAAGGTATATAATAAGTTTTCGTGTAAGTGTGGTACACCCATGAAATCGTCACCACAATCAAAATAGTGAACACACCCATCATCTGCAAAAGTTTCCTTATGCCCTTTGGTAACTCCTGTCTCCCTAGCTGCACAAATCTCCCCCTCTCTGCCGCCATGTTCTCAGGCAACCACTGATACGCTTTCTATCACTATAGATTAGTTTACAGTTTCTATAATTCTACATAAATGATATTGTACAATAAGTACTGTTTTTAATTTGGCTTCTTGAATTCAGCTTAATTATTTTGAGATTTATTGATATTTGCAGTGTGTGTGTGTGTGTGTATGTATATATATATATATATATATATTTATTTTATTTTATTTTATTTTTAAGATTTTATTGGGGAATTGGGGAGGGTGAACAGATGAGTTGCTGTCCTTTTTGTTCTTCAGCCTAGTTGTGGAGGACGTCGCTTCACTGGCCCATGTTGATATTGTGATCATTGTGCTCTTCTTGGATGAGGCAGATTGGTTGCTGGCCATTGGACAGCAGCTCATGGTGGCTCATGGCCACTCACAGTAGCTTATGGCAGCCCACTGCAGCCCCACCACAGCCTACGCTGACACTGGTGACTCACAGCAGCCCAGCTCCAGGTTGAGCTGTTGTTCACTGTCTTAGATGTAGAGGGCACAGCATCACTAGCCCTCATGTGGGATCCGAACCAGGGCCCTGCTGCTCAGAGCTGGTGTCCCAAGCCAACTCCTAACCAACACACCACTTGGCTGGCCCCACAATGTATATTAATAATTCATTCTTTCTACTGCCGAGTAGTATTGGGTTGTCAGAAAAGTCATGACTTATTTTTTCTGTTTTTCATTGCAAAAATGCATCATGACTTTTCTGACAACCCAATAATATTTCATTATATGATACATTGATTTATTCATCCGTTACTCATTGATGGACTTTCTGATTGTTTCCAGTTTGAGGCTATTACTAATGTATCTGTTATGAACATCTGTGCATAACTCTGTATGGACATATGCTTTCTTTCTCTTAGGTAAATAATAGGCAAGGAATAGTTGGATCATGTGGTAGGTGCATATCTAACTTTTGAAGAAAATGCCCAACTGTTTCCAAAGTGATCCTGCCATTTCAGTTTCCCATTAGTAGTGTATGAAAACTCCAATTTCTCCATGTGCTTACCAACACTTGGTATGGTCACTAAAAATACTTTTAACCATTTAGATAGATGTATAGTAGTATGTTTAACCACTACTTGTGGTTTTAATTTGCATTTTTCTAATGACAAATAAATGGAACTTTGTCTCATATGCTTATTTGCCACTCATATATCGTTTTTGTTGAAATATCTGTTTAGTCTTTTGCTCGGTTTAAAAAACTGGGTTGTTTGGTTTCTTATTGCTAAATTTTGAGAGTCCTTAATATATTCTGACTACAAATCCTTTGTCAGGTATAGTAGTCCCCGCTACTTCCTGGGGATATATTCCAAGACCCCTAGAGGATGCCTAAAACCTTGGATAGTACTGAACGTGAATCAACTTCAACTCTTCCAGAAATGTGGCAGCAGTTTCTTCATTGGTGGTCGCAGCCTCTCCAGTAATATTTATGTTTTTTAGTCTGAACCTATCCCTGCATCTGTGTAACCATTTCTTACTTGCAGTAAATGGCTTGGTGTGACTTGTTTCAAGGGATCTCTTGCCAAAATCTTTCTATAGGCTCAATGCTTTCTGGCTCAAGGTGTTACTGTCAATCAGAACATGTTTTCTATTCATATCTTCCACCCACAAATGTAATGCCTTTTCCATCTTAACTAAACACTTAACATTCACTGTGGCCCTAACTTTTGTGGTGAGAGGTGCGACAGCAAAACTAACGTGAATTTCTTTTTTTTTCTTCACAATTTCACCTATAGACGATTCATTCTTACCATGGATCTTAGCAACCTCAGCATTTGGTTTATTTTCTCTTTCATTATTGTTGAGATCTTTCACCTTTTTGCTTTATGGTTTTTCACTATAAGGCTTTTCTTTGGCATCTCTGAATTGCCAGCATCACTCCTCTTGCACTTTGGAGCCATAATGAAGTAAAATAAGGGTCACTTGAATACAAGCACTGCGATACCTGGACAGTTGATCTGATAACATAGTCGGCTACTAAGTGACACACAGTCAGGGATATCTATAGTGTGAAGATGCTGGACAAAGGGATGATTCACGGCCTGGGAGGGACAGAGCTGGATGTTGCGAGATTTCATCAGGAACAGTGGCCAATTTAAAACTTATGAATTGTTTATTTCTGGAACTTTCCATTTAATGTTTTTGGAACCTGGTTGACTGTAGGTTACTGAAAGTACAGAAGGCAAAACTGGTGAGGGGATGACTGTATATGCTTTGCAAATGTTTTCTCCTGGTCTTTTGCTTGTCTTAGAATGTCTTTCAAGGAGAAGTAATTTTAAATTTTAATGAAGTCTGTAATGGTTAATTTTATGTCATCTTGACATAAAAAAATAGACAAACGTTATTATGGGTGTGTCTGTGAGGGTTTTTCTGATGAGGTTGACATTTGAATCAGTAGGCTGGGGAAGGCAGTTTGCGCTGTTTTTCCTAACATGGATGGCTCTCATCCAGACAGGTGAATGCCCGACAAGAACATAAAGTGGCTTCCGAAGAGGAAGAGGGAACTCCTTCTAACTTACTACTTTGAGCTAGGCCATCAGTCATTTCTGGTTTTGGACTTTTATTATTTTAATTGAATTCCACTTTAATCTTAATTATTTCCTTTCTTTTGCTAACTTTGGGTTTAATTTGATCTCATTTCTCAAGATTGATACTGAGGTCACTGATTTGAGTCCCCGTCTTTCTCCTCCTTGTCCCCTTCCTCCTCCTTATTAAATAGTGCTATAAATTTTGCCCCAATTACTGCATTAGAAGCATTCCTCAGATATTGATATTTTGTTTTTTCATTTTCTTTAAATTGAAAAAAAATTTAATTTTTGTTAGTTTTTCTTTGAGTTATGGGTTATGTGTAAGGATGTTATTTCATTTCCAAATTTTGGGGGTTTTACAGAGATATTTCTGTTATTGATTTTTATTTTAACTTCATTGTGTTCAGAGAATATACTTCGCACAACCTGACCTTTGTTTTTACATTTATTGAGACATTTTATGGTCCCATTTATGCTCTGTCTTTGTAAATATTCCATGTGCACTTGAAAAAACTGTATTCTGCTGTTCTTGGGAGTGGTGTTCTAAAATGCCAATTAGGTCAAGTTTGTTTGTGGTTTTCAAGTCTTCTCTATCCTTATTGATATTCTGTCTGCTTTTCCTGTTAAGTATATCTGACTGGAGTTGTGGATTTATTTATTTTTTACTTAGAGTTCTATCCTTTTTTTCTTCATGTATTGTGAAACTGTATTATTAGGTGTATAAATGTTCATGATTTTTCAATCTTTTGCTTAGCAGATAATGGGCACAGCTTTTCCATATATCCTAGTAACAGAATCTAACACAACTTAATCTCCTTGGGTAAATCTTCATTTCATATATCCCCAAACAAAAGGGAAATATGAAATGTGGTCATTCCTTTTGCTACAACGATTTGTGCAACTACTATCAAACATATGTTCTGTTTTTGGTGCTATTTCTATGATTTTCTGTGTATTTAGTCTGTCAATCAATGCTGAATCGTAACAATATTTTCAAGGATTTTTTAATTTTTTAATTTTTATATTTTAAGGAGGACACAGCTCACAATGGCCCATATGGGGATCAAACCAGCAACCTGGGTGTTATTAGCACCATACTCTAACCAACTCAGCTAACCAGCCACCTCTTTTCAAGGATATTTTACATAGCAATTAAACTGTACACATGTAGTTTCAACGGTATACAAACTCCAGTGAAGAGATGACCATATGAGCAGCAATGGCCAAGTTAGACGATGTGGAGGGAATGCCAGTTATATCTGATTGCCGTCTAAATCACACTAAGTGTAACACATACCTTCATGTTTAAATGTGAAAAAGTGTACCTTGATGTCTAAGAAATATGGAATCTGTTAGATAGTAGTATAGGATTCTGTAAAGTAATGGATGAAGCCAAGATTACTGTCCTCATGGAGCTTATATTCTATTATGTAGAGCCAATATGAAACAAGTACAAAATAAGTGAGGTAATTTTCACCCATAGTATGTATTATGAAGAAAAGACAGAATAATGTAGTAGAAGGTTAATGGGATGTAGTGAAAATGCCTTTAATTGGTCCATCAGTGAAGGCCTTTAGGAAATGTCCTGAGTGAGATGAATGACACTGACACCTGAATAGAGAGAAACAAACCACTGGGGCATGACCTAGGGGAGAGTATTTGTATGAGAGAGCGCAAGTGGAAAGCCTTTGGTCAGAAGTTAGCTTGATACTGGAGAAACATGAAGAAAATCAATGTGGCTGGTTTTTAGTGAGTGAGGTAATCATGGTACCATATGAAGGTAGAGTGGTTGACAGGGGCTGTTTTTGCATCAATTTCTCTAAAGTTGATCCAGAGTATTAAATATTCCTTTAGTACAACACATTAAGCACAATACAACTCATGGTTCTGTTTCATTTCCACCTTGACTGGGGACTAAAAGCAGAAGGAAATAAGTTGCGCCTCCCAGGGTGCTTGGCATCTGTACTGCATGCAATTTAGCACTTGGATATATGTTTCCATTTGTTCCTTGAAAATCGTATCATCTGTTTTAGCCTTTTCACTCTGAGCAGAAAGGGCCATATTATATTGGTTCAATTAATATTATATGGCTTCTCAAAAGAATGGTTATGGTTGGGGGATACAGGGGGTAGAATAGGGTTGGTGCAAAATCAGCATGTTTCCTGGCAATTATATTAACCTGTTAGTACTTAGAAAGAATAAATTGGAACATCTTTCTGAGGGCAATCTGGAAATACGTTGTCAACAAATCTAAGGATTTTTTTAAAAGTTTTTGTCTAAGAAAGTATATGAAAGAAGAGATCAGGACAAAGATACTTTTAACAAAGATATTCATTGAATTTCTTCCATAATAGCAAAAAACTTGTCAACAGGTTAATGTTGGAAGGCAGAGTTATCATAAAATATTATATAGTAGTAAAGTTGTAATATAGATTTATACTTCTTCACATAAAAAGAAATGTCTACAATATTTTAAGTGAAAGATATGGATAGAGGCAAAGTATAATCCTAGTGTTGGAAAATATATAATCCCAGTATTGGAAAATAACAGATCTGTGTATGTGTGAACAGAAAAAGAAAAAAAAAATTGGCCATATACAAAATTGGAAACAGTGGTTATTTTATTTTATTTTTTTGTAGTTGAGTAATCAGTAAGTTTACTTTTATTTTTGTACATTTTTGTATTGTCTGAGTATTTTATAATGAGCATAAATTATGTATATACAATAGCTGGGAAAAATCTTTGTACTTTCAAAAATATATAAGGTTAAGTAAGCTGCTAAAGGAGCTGACTTAAAGAGTAAAAAGATTTATGAATTTATAAAGTAAAGCCAAGAACACACTTGGGGCAAGTCCAGAAAAAAGTGGTTTCTGGCACTGTGCTGACACACAGCATCTAACAAATAGTAAGTGATTGTTAAGGGCTGAATTTTGTCCTCTCTCAAATTTGTATGTTGAAGTCCTAACTCCCTGTACCTCAGAATATCACCGTATGTGGACGTAAGGTCTTTAAAGAGGAGATTTAGTTAAAGTGGGGCCATTTCAGTGGGGCCCTAATCTGATATGACCTTTTATGACCGGTGTCCTTATAAGAAGAGGGAGAGACACCAGGGATGCCCACATAGGAAAGGCCATATAGACATAGTGAGAAGGCATCATCTACAAGCCAAGGAGAGAGTCCTCAGGAGAAACCAAACCTGCCATCACCTTGATCTTGGACCTCTAGCCTCTAGAACTGTGAGAAAATACATTTCTGTTGTTTAAGCCACCTAGTCTATGGTACTTTGTTATAGCAGCCCTAACAAACTAATATAGTGTTCAAAAAATCATGGCTGCTTATGTTGATAAGCATGATCAAATTCCAGCTGCTGCACTAAGTACTTGACATGCATTATCTTATTTATTCATCATAAAATCAAATGAATTTGATGCTGCTATTCATACCTACTTTGCAAATAGGGAAACTGAGGCTTAGGGCATCTTATATAATTCATCACATACCTAGTAAAGTGCCAGAGCTATGGTTGTCTGATGCTGTAACTCCTGCCTTCCAACACTATATGAATATTAGTACAACTCTAAAGCAGCACAAAATTGGGGTCCCAGGAAGTTGACATGGCAAAACCAATGATTAGGGACATTATTTCAACTCTCAATTATACAACACAATACAACTATTTTCATATAATATATACAATTTTATGCCCTTTTTCTCGTTTAGAAAAACTCATCCTCTTTATATGATAAAATGGTTTCATAATTTTTTTTGGGGGGCAGTGTCATTGGCCCTCATATGTGGGACCCGAACCGGGACCGCTGGCTTCCCAAACCAGCTCTTAACCACTGCACCACTCGGCCGGCCCCCATAATATTTTGTTTGTTTGATTTTGAATCTCTGGGTCTATAATTTCACACAACGCAGTAGAAAGAATAAAAGTGCTAGACTGGGACCAGGTTTCTTGGAAAGTAACAGAGACTAAGAACAAAAATAAAGTTATGATTTGGAAGTTGAAGCCCTTAAATAGCCAGTGCTCCCTGACACTGGCCCTTTTCTTGTGGGTACTGTTTCATAGACTCTTCAAATCTACCTTTTAAGATGAAGAAGCTTAGGTTTTTGTGGGATTAAGAACATCTCTAAACTCACAAGTCCGGTAAGTGCACATATTATTATTTTAGCTCTTAAGTCAAACTGGCGGTATGGAAATATAGGTTTTCCCACTCTCATGACATATTTGAAGGAGAGCCATGCTCTTATAGAAGACATTTGGGAGGTGACTGTACAGAAGAAAACCTGGGCCCCAGACCCCAGGGAACTTTGACTTCTCATCATTGAGACTTGCAAAGTTTGCTTGCCCTAAGCAACTTATTAGACTAATTGGGAAAGGGTAATCCCCCTTGTAATTCAAGGGCTTCCTAAATAATACTAACATTTAATCATTTAGTGACTGCTTACTGTGTGCCATGCACCATGAAATACCTTACTCAATCGCCAGGAATTCCTGTGAGCCAAGCACTACTGTTATGCTCTATTTCAATTAGGAAATGAATGCATAGAGAGACTGGGGAAAGTGTCCAAATAACTGCGGTGCTTTACACCCTAGGTTGCCATGGGACCCAAAGCAGAACTGGGACTGTGATTTCTTAGGCCCCTTCCTGCCTTCAGTTTGAGTCAATCATTTGTTATCTCCTTTCTACACTGGGATGTAGGTGGGGACCCACCTCCCCATTAAGAAAGACGCATCTAGTTCTCCAGGTTCTGGGTGGGCTGGCTGCTAACAGTTCAGAACTGCATCTTTCCCTCAGCCAAGTGGGGTCCTCATCCAATAACTAGCTGAGAAGCCATGCAGAGCTCCCCAGAGGGTCGGCTGACCCTTCTTTGTGATTGCCTTCCCTCTCTACCCAGTCTTGCTTCCCTCACTGTCCCCTCACAAGTGTCGTTCCTGAGATGGCTTCCCTGAACACCACCTGCACTCGAATCTCTGCCTCAAAGAACCTGATCTAAGGCAGATGCCAAATAAATTTCATTCATTCATTCATTCATTCATTCAGACATTCCCTATATAATATTAAACACTTGCTGTTTGCCGGGCGCTGTTCAAGGGCTTGAGAATATATTGGGATTCTTGGAATTCCTGAAAGCAAGATCCCTGTGGAGTTCCTTATGGCTTTTACTTTAAAAACAAAGTGCTTTAGTCTAGGAGAAAGGCTTAGCACTATATCATTATTCAATATCCTTTAGTTGTTTTTTGACTAAATTATAAAAACTACTTTAGTCGATATAAATCCTGATTTGGGTTATAGCATCTCTCATCCCAGATTATTGAAATAACTTCTTCCCATGTCTCCCTAAATAAAATCTCTTTGTCTCACCTTGTCCTGACTTTTCATTTTTTCATGAAAAGCAAATCTAATTGTTTAAAGCATCTGATATGATGCAGTTTTGTCACAAGCAGGTTCTTTACGGACTGGCTCCATGCTGTATTTTCAGCTTAAATTCCTATCCCTCCCCTATAATTTAAGGGGAGACCTCACCAATACCTCTCTTCCATCTCTATACAGAAATCACTGCGATGGTCATGTTAGTTCATGTTCTTGAGATTTTGTACGTTGTCCCCTCTTCCTGAAAGGTCATTCCGTCTCCCAGATCATCTGCAACCCCCACCATTTTCATTTATTAACCTTCTGGCTTGAATGTAACCTCTTAAGTTTTCATGGTTAATTGTCTTCCCTCCCCCTCACAATATCAACCAAATACAGTAGGATGATTCCTTTTTTTTCCCTATCCTCCCATGACATTTTGTATATCCATCATTTGTACACTTTACCAATTTGCATCGCAATGACTTATTTGTGTCCTTCATAGAATTGTCACATCCTTGAGAGCAATGACTATGTCATGTTTATCTTTACATCTCCTGAATTTTACAGTGTGCGTGCAGCAAAAAGTGGGTGAATTGCAGTTTTCCTGTTTGACTGTGGGAGATTCAGAATTAGCATTCCATTCTTTTGGATTTCATTTAAACAATGGAAGTAATACTTTCATATCAGTTCATATTAGTTCCTCCAGGGTAAATTTCAGCTGAGAAGAAATAGATACACAGTAGTGTTAATGCCTTTCCTTTATTTAAATGATCTATTTCTTTGTTTTTGCTGCTATTTACCATTGTCGTTTTGCACTGACTTAGTTCATAATGCAAATCTCTTCAGTCAACAGATATGCTTGGAATAGTTAGCTTATTGGTATGCTGTCTGAATAACTTTTCATTATTCAGCCTTCTGCATAACAAGCACTGCCAAAGGGACTTGGGGACTTCTGTTGGGAGAGGACTGGCAGGAGAACAAGGAGAAGGAAAACCTGGTTTTCCGGGATGAAAGAGGCCAATCATTTCTACCATAAATAGGATCAGTTTACTTTTTCTGAAGAACTGCGTATATGCAATAGGTACCAATGTGTAGGGTAGCAATAGCATTAGCTGTATTCCTCCATTCCTGTTCTCCTTTTCACTCATAATGATCCAACTCACGGATCATTAAACCCACTAGGATTTGCCAACCTCCCTACTTTGCATCTGCCTCTTCTTGATCTCCCCACACACACACCTAAAGTACCCCTATTCAGTCCTCAGATGTCACCTCTCTTACCGATTAGGCTTTCCTGACTTGCCCCAAATCAGAGCCACTTATTTTTTCTTTTGTGATGTCATGTTAGTTTGTTTGCACTCATCCCATTTTTCATGCAGTGGTATATAATTATTTGTATGTCTGTAAAAGACAGAACAAGTCTTACACACTTTGGCATTCTCAAAAGTGGCATGATGAATGGGGCAAAGTAATTAGAAAAATAGCTGCTGAATAAATGATTAAATGATTGAGAATACATATTTATTGAGGGGTGTTTTTTGCGTATTCTTTAACACAAGTCTTCCAGATGTTCACCCACGTCAACATAACTTGGTCACACTCAAGAACATGATGAAAAGATTGGTAGATGGCAGGGGCAGATTAAATTAGAAATACCACCGTTTTTTTGTTTCTCTTTCAGAAATGAAAGGTTTTTATGATTTAAAACAGAAAACTTTATTCCCAGGTCTAAATGACTCTTATGAGATGTGGCATAAGTCTTTTGTATGTTGAGTATTTCAGAAACCAGAGCTGGGGTGTGATTAAAAATGTAAAAAATGGAAATCTGACAAAATCTTATTCTTCATGGAAATAAATGGTCCAAGTGTGTACAACAGTCATGATGTTAAGATTGGCTCAGGCAGAGATACACATACACATGCACACACACACACACACACACACACACACACAATATTTTATGTATACTTAATGAGTTTTGTGATTGATCATTATTGTGCCACTATGTCCACTATTTCTTTAATATTGGTTAATAGCTAGCTCTAATTTGATGTATACCTGTTCTTTTCAAAATTTATATCTGTGTACTTGTTAGTATGATGGGTTGTTATTTTGAGAAAGAGGAAAGAACCTATTGGTTAAACATTTAAATAATCCCCTTCCCTAAACCATTTACTAAATGCAAAAATGGATATCGGTGGCCCATATCAGCTATAAATGTTGGACTATGTGGGCAAATTAGCCTTCTCCCAAATGAAAGTTGTGTAGTCACCAATTGTACTAATTATAATCCAGCTTTTATACTAACTTCTTTTTTAAAAAATTTATTAAACTTATTGGGGTGACATTGGTTAAATAAAATTACATAGGTTTCAAATATACACTTCTGTAATACTTCATCTGTATTTCACATTGTGTGTTCACCACCCAAAGTCAAATCTCCTTCCTTCTTCTTAAGTGGAAAACCATTTCCATTTAATCTCTTCCACTGAGTTAAAAAACAAGCAAACAGAACTTCCTGAATATTTGAAATAGTGGCTTTTAAGAGCAGAGTTTGGTGTTTGAAACCTGAATCCCCTGGAGCTAAACCGAATATAAGGCACTGAAGCTGGAAACGTGTAATTCTGATGTAGGTCCTACTTGAGGCAGGCTGAACCAAAGGGGTGGGTGTTCAGGGAATTGTAAATCAAAATGTTCCATCTTTAGCACTCAGTCAGGGTTAATGGAAGGAAAGTGTCATAGATGTGGCAATAGCGGCCAGTCCCTAATGTCTGCTCTAGGTTCCAATGTCATCTAGTCTGATCTCCTAGGAGGTTTGCAATTGACAAGGCAATAGGAATAAATCTGGAGGGATGAAACCAGCTATAGACTATCAAACAGAAGGCGTCAAGAAACTGTTTGGCTCTAAGGAGATCCAAATATCATGCTTTTGGGGGGTGATTATTGAAAATATCACTACCATGCTTTTTTGGGTGATTATTTATTTACAGTTTTCCTTCTTCAATAATAGACAGTGAATTCCTGGAGGGTCAATTTTGTATGTTCAGTGGGAAGGACCCTATTTGGAAAACACACACACACCCACACACGCGCACACACACACACACACACACACACACACACACACACACACATAGGACAATAATTTGTATCCTTTGAATCCTACATTGATTTGACAGATAATTATTGAAGAAGGAAGGAAAGAAGGGAGGAAGGAAACAAGGAAACTTTGTTCTTCATCTTGATGTTCTCACTAATTGGGCTTTTCATTGGGAAAGTCAGTTCTTGTATCTCAGATTCTTCATCTGCGAAACGGTTATATAAGACCAAATATGTTTTTTTTTCCTTTTTCATTTTATTTTATTTTTATTTTTATTTTTTTATTCTTTTATTGTGAAATAAACATTTTTTAAAAAAATTAGCTTCAGGTGTACACAGTACAATAGTTATACTTTTTACCCCTCAAAGTGACAATCCCCTCCCCCAATTAGTCACCCCACTCCTCCCCCCATATCATACATATCTATTACAATTCCTTTGACTCCCTTCTACAGTATAATCCATATCCTGTGACTATCTATATATTCAATTACAGTTGGCATACAATATTATACAACCTCAGCTTCAGGTATACAGTGCATTGATCAAGCCTCTACTCCATCCAAGAAGTGGTCTCCCTAACAAGACATGTGACAATCTGACACCCCACAAAATATTTACAACATGATTATATTCCCCGAACTGTCTTTCATATCCCTGTGGCAGTATTGTAGTTACCTATTTATGCTGTCTAATCCCTTCCCTTTCTCCCTCATCCCCACCCCCCTCCCAAATAGCAACCCTGTTTTTCCTCTATATCTATGAGACTGTTTCTGTTTACTTTGCTCATTCATTCAGCTTTTCAGATTCCACACATAAGTGAGATCATATAGTATTTGTCTTTCTATGACTGACTTATTTCACGTAACATAATAGTCTCTAGGTCCATCCATATCGTTGCAAATGGTACGATTTCATTCTTATTTATAGCGGAGTAATACTCCATTGTATAAATGTACCACAGTTTCTTAATCCAGTCATCTACCGATGGGCATTTTGGTTGTTTCCAAGTCTTGGCTATTGTAAATAGCGCTGCAATAAACATAGGGGTGCACATATTTTTTTGAATTAGCGTCTTGAATTCTTCTGGGTAGATACCCAAGAGTGGAATTTCCAGTTTTTTGAGATACCTCCATACTGATTTCCATAATGGCTGCACCAATCAGCAGTCCCACCAACAGTGCACCAGGGTTCCCTTTTCTCCACACCCTTGCCAGCACTTGTTTGTTGATTTATTGATGATAGCCATTCTGACGGGAGTGAGGTGGTATCTCATTGTAGTTTTTATTTGCATTTCTCTGATGATTAGTGAGGTTGAACATTTTTTCATATGCCTATTGGCCATCTGTATGTCCTCTTTAGAGAAATGCCTCTTTATATCCTCTGCCCATTTTTTAACTGGGTTGTTTGTTTTTTTGGTGTTGAGTTTCATGAGTGTTTTATAAATTTTGGATATCAACCCCTTATCAGATATATTGTTGGCAAATATCTTCTCCCATTCAGTAGGCTGACTTTTTGTTTTATTGATTATTTCCTTTGCTGTGAAAAAACTTTTAAGTTTGATGTAATCCCATATGTTCATTTTTTCTTTTATTTCCCTTGCCCAAGGGGATATATCAGTAAAAATATTACTCAGGGTAATGTCTGCAAACTTACTCCCTATGTTTTCCTCTAGGAGTTTCATGGTTTCAGGTCTTACATTTAAGTCTTTAATCCATTTTGAGTTTGTTCTCATATATGGTGTAAGTAGGTGGTCCATTTTCATTTTTTTGCATGTGTCAGTCCAATTTTCCCAGCACCATTTATTAAACAGACTATCTTTACTCCAATGTAAATTCTTGCTTCCATTGTCATCGATTAAATGACCATATATTGATGGGTTTATTCCTGGGCTCTCTATTTTGTTCCATTGGTCTATGTGTCTGTTTTTATGCCAGTACCATACTGTTTTGATTACTGTAGCCTTGTAGTATGTTTTGATGCCAGGTATTGTGATGCCTCCCACTTTGTTCTTATTTCTCAAGATTGCCCTGGCTATTTGGAGTCTTTTGTGGTTCCATATAAATTTTAGGATTCTATGTTCTATTTCTGAGAAAAATGTCCTTGGTAGTTTGATTGGAATTGCATTGAATCTATACATTGCCTTAGGTAGCATTGACATTTTAACTATATTAAATCTTCCTATCCATGAGCATGGTATTTATTTCCATTTATTTGTATCTTCGATTTCTCTCTTCAGTGTCTCATAATTTTCTGAGTCTTTTACTTCTTTAGTTAAATTGATTCCTAGATATTTTGTTGTTTTTGAAGCAGTTGTAAAAGGGATTGATTTCCTCTTCTGATAGTTTATTATTGGTATATACAAATGCAACTGATTTCTGAATATTAATTTTATATCCTGCTACCTTACCAAATTCGTTTATCAGTTCTAGCAGTTTTTTGGTGGGGTCTTTGGGATTCTCTCTATATAGTATCATGTCAACTGCATATAATGACAATTTTACATCCTCTTTTCCAATTTAGATGCCTTTTATTTCATTTTTTTTTGTCTGATTGCTGTGGCTAGAACTCTCAGAACTATGTTAAATAGAAGTGGTGGAAGTGGGCAGCCTTGTCTTGTTCCTGATCTTAAGGGGAAATCTTTCAGCCTTTCCCCATTAGTACGATGTTTGCTGTGGGCTTGTCATATATGGCCTTTATTATGTTGAGATATGATCACACTATTCCCACTTTGCTAAGAGTTTTTATTATAAATGGCTGCTGGATTTTGTCAAATGCTTTTTCTGCATCTATTGATATGATAATATGATTTTTATTTTTCATTTTGTTAATGTGATGTGTTACATTAATTGATTTGCGGATATGGAACTAACCTTGCATACCAGGAATGAATCCTACTTGATCGTGGTGTATGATCTTTTTAATGAGATGCTGAATTCGGTTTGCTAGTGTTTTGTTGAGAAGTTTTGCATCTATGTTCATTAGGGATATCGGCTTTTAGTTTTCTGTTTTTGTAATATCTTTGTCTGACTTAGGAATCAGGGTGATAGTGGCTTCATAGGAAGAGTTTGGGAGGCTTCCCTTCTTCTGTATTTTTTGGAATAGTTTGAGGAGAATAGGTATTAATTCTTTTTTGAATGTTTTATAAAATTCACCTGTGAAGCCATCTGGTCCAGGGCTTTTGTTTGTTGGAAGATTGTTGATTACTGATTCAATTTCTTTGGCAGTAATCAGTCTATTCAGAGTTTCTGTTCCTTTTTGGTTCAGACTTGGTAGATTGTATGCTTCTAGAAATTTATACATTTCTTCCAGATTGTCAAATTTATTAGCGTATAGTTGCTCATAGTATTTTCTTAAAATTTTCTGTATTTCTGTGGTATCTGTTGTCACTTCTCTTTCATTTCTGATTTTATTAATTTGGGTCCTCTCTCTTTTTCTTAATGAGTCTGGCTAAGTGTTTGTCGATTTTGTTTATCTTTTCAAGAAACGAACTCTTGGTTTCATTGATATTTTGTATTGTTTTTTTTGTTTTCTATTTCATTTGTTTCTGCTCTCGTCTTTATTATTTCCTTCCTTATACTCCCATTAGGCTTGTTTTGCTGTTCTTTTTCGAGTTCCCTTAGGTGTAAAGATAATCTGTTGATTTGAGATTTTTCTTCCTTCTTTAGGCAGGCCTGCACTGCTATGAACTTCCCTCTTAAGACTGCTTTTGCTGCATCCCAGAGATTTTGGGTCGTGGTGTTTTCGTTTGTCTCGAGGTATCTTTTGATTTCCTCCTTGATCTCATTTTTGACCCACTCACTATTTAGTAGTATGTTATTTAGCCTCCATGTATTTGTAAGCTTTCCAGATTTCTTCTTATAATTGATTTCTAGTTTCATAGCATTGTGATTAGAGAAGACACTTGATATGATTTCAATCTTCTTAAATTTGTTGAGACTTGTTTTGTGGCCTAACATGTGGTTTATCTTAGAAAATGTTCAATGCGCACTTGAGAAGAATGTATATTCTGTAGCTTTGGGGTGAAACGCTCTAAAAATATCAATTAAATCCAGCTGGTCTAAAGTGTCATTTAAGGCCACTATGTCCGTGTTGGTTTGCTGTCTGGAGGACCTGTCCATTGGTGACCACGGGGTGTTGAAGTCCCCTACTATGAGTGTTACTGTTGATCTCTGTCTCTATGTCTGTCAAAATCTGTTTTATATATTTAGGAGCTCCTATATTGGGTGCATAAATGTTTACGAGGGTTATGTCCTCTTGTTGAATCGATTGCTTTATTATTATTAGTGCCCTTCTTTGTCTTTTATTGTAGTCTTCATTTTAAAGTCTATTTTGTCCAAAATAAGTATTGCTACTCCAGCTTTTTTCTCATTTCCATTTGCATGGAATATCTTATTCCATCCCTTTACTTTCAGTCTGTGTCTTTTGATCTGAGATGAGTTTCTTGTAGGCAGCATATGCATGGGTCCTGTTTTCTTATCCACTCAGCCACTCTGTGTCTTTTGATTGGAGCATTTAGCTCATTCACATTTAAAGTGATTTCTGATAGGTGCATACTTATTGTCATTTTGTTATTTGTATTTCTTGTCTTTCTGGGTTAGCTTGTTTTCTCCTTTCTTCTGTTTAAAAAAGCCGTTTTAACATTTCCTGCAATGCTACCTTGGTGGTAATGAACTCCTTAAGCTTATTCTTTTCTGAGAAGCTCTTTATTTCTCCTTTAATTTTAAGTGATAGCTGTGCTGGGTAGAGCAATCTTGGTTGTAGACCTTTATTTTGTGTCACTTGGAATATCTCCTGCCACTCCCTTCCGGCCTGCAGAATTTCTGAAGAAAAGTCAGCTGCTAGTCTTATAGGAGTTCCTTTGTATGTAACCTGCTGTCTTTCTCTTGCTGCTTTTAGGATTCTGTGTTTGTCTTTAAGCTTTGCCATTGTAACTATGATTTGTCTTGATGTGGGCCTGTTTGGATTCAGCCTGTTTGGAACTCTCTGCACACCCTGGGCTTGTATGTCAATTTCCTTCACCAGGGTAGGGAAATTTTCAGTCATTATTGCTTTAAATACATTCTCACTTCCTTGCTTCTTCTCTTCTCCTTCTGGTATTCCTATGACATGTTGGTTGTTGCGTTTCATGTTGTCCCAGAGGTCTCTTAAACTATTTTCATTCTTTTTTATTCTTTTTTTCTTTTTGTTGTTCCAGCTGGGTGATTTCTGCTATTTTGTCTTCTAATTCGCTGATCCGCTCCTCTGCTTCATCTATTCTACTGGTGATTCCTTCGAGTGTGTTCTTCATTTCAGTTATTGTATTCTTTAGTTCTAACTGGTTGTTTTTTATGGTTTCCCTATCCTTCTTTATGTCCTTGCTAAGTTCCTTAAACATTCTTATCATCAGTGTTCTAAACTCTGTCTTTGAAAGTTTGGATACCTCTGTTTCATTTAGTTCCATTTCTAGAGTTTTCTTCTGATCTTTTACTTGGTACATGTTTCTTTGTTTTTTTCATTCTGGCTGTCGTTCTGTGAATGCTTTGATGTATTAGATCACCTAGAAAGAAGAGAAAAGAAAAAAAGAAAAAAAGAGAGAGGAAAAAAGAGTTGGGGGGGTCTCTCCGTCCTCTTTAATCTGCAGACCACATGCTCAGCAATAGAGAGTCTCTGGGTGATTCAGCACCAGCTATTGAGGGGAAGAGCTTAACGTGTTATGAGCCAGCCTCCCTTTCAGGCTTGCAGTGAGCTTTCTGCAATTAGCTGCTGTGTGCTCTGGAACCGTGCTCACTACCCAAAAAAATCTTCACAGGCTGTTGCAGGTTGTCCACTACTTTGCAAGCAGGTGGTCACGAGCTCTCAACTACAGCAGTTTCCAGGTGCCAGCAGTTCCCCAGCTAGTGAATATCCTTGCAGGCTCCTCAAAACTGTGTGTGTGTGTGTAGGGGGGGGAGCTACAAAATTAATTTTTTTGCTCTCACCATGTACGTGTGTTATCAGAGAGTGAATCATTCAGTCATCACAGGAAGGCATTCCAGGAGGTAGAAACAACTCCCCATGAACAAAGGCAAGCAGGCCAAGGATTTATTAAAAGAATGACAAGATATACCCAAAACGCAGGAGTGGATAAGCCCAGGAGGAGAACAACTGTACCTAAACAAAGAAAATTTAGGATTATTCCAAATATGTTTTCTAAACATTTTCCAGATTTAGTATTTTATGGTACCTTTGAAATGTGTGTTGGTATCAAAAGAAAGAATATTATGTAATGAATTGCTGGGAAGCAATGGTGCAATCGAATATTGAAGAAGTAAACCTTTCCAGTGTCTGCTGCCATTTTCAGAAATTACTTATTGCCAGTCCTCAGTGTGAACCCAAGTGTTGCCTCCCTGCTCCTGTCACTGGGCTGTCAGAGCAGAGCGGAACAGAGGAGGGCAATTCAGAGAAAGTCTTCCTTCAGTCTGTAAAAAAACTCAAATAATGTCCAGTCAAGGCACTTGCCTCTTCAACACTGCCAACCATTTTTAAGGGACAAAGAATTATTTCATGGCGGATTGGGAGGGGGCTTCAGAATCACAGAGAAATCTGGCCCTATCCCTTATCATGTGACACTGGGCAAGTCACTTAACATTTCTAAAACAAATGTGTAAAGTAGTTGTAAACTTTAAGGAACTGTACAAAAGTTGAAGATATCGATGATGGTTATTATGGATGTTAGTTATTATTCTAATTATTTTATCTCTTAAGTGGGATGCTCAGTCCATTATCATTATTCTCTGGGCAGGAGATCATAAAGGGTTTTAACTAATGTATTATCAATATATATATATTTTTTTTATCTTGTGATGAACTCAGCCTCATGCAGGGAGAGAGGATGCTGAAGTAGATAGTACAGGAACTTCGGAGTTATATAGATCTGCAATAAATACCAACTTAGTTTCTTAGTATGTCTGAGATGTTGACAAATCAATACACATCTCCAAACCTCAGTTTTCCATGTATAATGGTGTTTGTATTTCACTATCAGGGTGAACTGACTGAGAAAACACATGGTCAACTTCTTCCAGTAGAGTGTTGGGAACAAAGCAGATATTCATGCAACTAAAATTTATTGAAATGCCTATTATTTCTTGACAAAATAACTAACAAAAATACAATCTCTAGCATCATACATATTCCTGTTTAGTTAGTTCCTTTAAACTTCCATGTTTTCTAATTAACAAAGAACAGATACTTGAGAGAATGCATATTAGGATGCTGGCTATGACCCAGGCTGGTGTGGATTTCTTAGTCTAGAACAATGGTCTGAATGGTGTAGAGGCCTGGCCTCTACACTGTACATCTGAAGCTGCCGCTGAATAATATTATATGTCAACTATAATTTAACACATATATAGTGATGGGATATGGAGTACAGTGTGGGGATGGAGTCAATGGAAGTGTAATACATATTTATGATATTGGGGGTGGGGGGACAGTACATGGGGGAGGGAGTTGTCACATGGTAAGGGGTGAAAAGGATAACTATTGCATTGTTTTGTACACCTGGAACTAATAACAAAAGAAAGAAAGAAAGAAAGAACAGTGGTCTCTGTACTAGGGTATGAGCTGGGGCAAAAAAGAACCTAGTGACAAAAGGGGTAGACATCATTGAAGGGCAGCCTACTTCAATCTTCACATTGTGGTCCCAATAATATTATTTGAAAGTAATAAAAATGAATTATTTGAGTGCAATCTCTTACAAAACTTGGTTATTTAAAGGTAGTGAGCATTCCTAAAATATCTTTGTAGGTTCTTCATGCCTCGTACAATGCCTTAAATGCAGGAGAGATGCAACGCTTGTTGAACATCTTTAGTGGATATTTGCTTATTTAATTCTCTCGACAAGCTTATTTGTAAGTAGCATTTGTAAACATTCCCATTGTATAGATGAGGAAATTTGAGAAATTAAGCAATTTGCTTAGGGTCAGGCATTTAATAAGTAGCTCATGTGGAATTGAACTCAGGTATTAAAAAAAAAGTTATCCCACTGTACTTTGTCAAAAATAAATGAAGAAAGTAAAAATAAATGAATAAAGGAAGTAGTATTAATATTCCTTATTGGGGTGAAAAACAGATACATTTTTGGTGCCTTTAAGATGATAATATGTACAGTTTCTTTTCAAATATTTATAGGAATGATGGTGAACAGTTGTTGGTCAAGGAATAATGATTCACAAATGCAGAATTTTCCACCAACTACTGAGGAAAATTATCTGTTGGTCACTGCTTAAGTTGTTAAATGTTTGTTTGCTTGAATCTATTTTCTGTCTAAATATTTTCATGAGTTGCCATTCTGTTATTTTCTTAAATTATTTCAGATTTTTGGCATTTTCCTTAGTAATACCAGTATTTTGCTTATGACCGGCAAAATTTTGAAGAGGTATCTCTGAATGTTTTGAAACCTGATTTAGATTAATTTTGTAATCTAGCTACATTTTGGAGGAAAAAATATTGACTATAATATATACAAGATACTAAAATATATAAATGAGGATATACAGAATTAATTGTTATAGATTAGATACATCTATTCATCTAAAACCCATGGGAACCAACTCTCCCATACCATTGCCTAAAGCATAGCATCAGCTGCCTTAGATCCAGGTTAAATCCAGGTTAAATGCACTGGTCCAGTCACTGGCTCCTATTTTTAAATCTGTATGTCTGTCTTCCTTTCTCTGTATACTGTCTTCTGTGAAGCTGTGTTGAGAATAAAGTCAATTATCAAACTCACTTTTTAATAAAATTTCCTCAATTAGAGGTTTTCAGCAACAATTGAATTTTTTGTTCATTCACTCAAAAAATGCTCACATGCTACCAAAACTCTATCTTTTTCATAATTTTTTTTTGAGTCGTGCATATAAGTCCAGCAGTAAATGCTCAATCCTTTCATTTTCTGATTATAATCAATTTAGGAGTATTTATCCTATGGAAGACATAAAAGCAAAAACTAATTCAGAAATTATAGACTAACATGTATTATTCATGCTGCACAGGCCATCTCTTGAAATCTATTCAAGTTGTGAGAATAATTGTTTTTGTCTTTATAGCCGATCAATCTACATTTGACTAAGTATTAAATTACAAATATATTTAGATTTTCCTTCAGTATCCTACCCTTGCTTCAAATTTGTGTGAGTTGTACTGAACTTGTATCATATATTTTACTTGTAGAACCCTGCACTTTTCCTTGTTATTTACTCACACTTTACTGTTGATAGAAGAGATTTGATTCCATCAATTTTCATTTTATGACTTGATTTTGATGACTGTATGTTTTAAGGAGTAAATTCTAAGATTCTAATGTTTCTCCTTCGGTTGCCTAAAAGCTGTCACTCAAATAGGAGCAAAAACACTGTGTTTTAAACAAATAAGAATGTTTAATGTGTCAGTGATTAGCCTAATGTGATGCGATGCGACAACTACACCTCAGTGCAGAAACTTGATACTATTCTCTATTACTATCCTAGATGAAATAAAAACATCCTTCATTCTGAGGGTACCTACATGCAAAATGTTCATTGGAATATTATAGGATCTTTGGGATTTGGTTGAAATCTTGACTCTCAATTGAGCACATCTTCATGAGTCAGTTATGATGGGAGGTACATTTGCATTAACAATTCTAACATGACAACTTCTCCCTCAGTATTAAAAAAAAAAAAATCAGATTGCTTATCCTTTTGGTGATAGCAAGGCCAAAGGTAAGGCCATTTTGTATGAGCTGAGGAGACATCCATTACATTTGGATGCTGCTCTCCATGAAAACAAAGAAAACTGTTTTCGGGGCTTCCCGGACAGTTATTTCTTAGTGGCTTCCTAAAAATGCACAACTGCTAGTTTTCTGATATTCGAAATCAGGATATGAGAAATCTTTTTCAGGGATGAGATCCAACACCTTCATGAACATTCCTCTAGGAAGTCACACATAAACATGTGGTTGTGGCCCCTCTCTATCTCCTGGTTTCTCTTGCTTGCTTTTGTAGAGGCTTTGCTGCTATCCTCCTTATTTGGTTTGACTGCATCCCATTATAATACTTGATCCTGTTACATCTTTTGGGAAGTACATTAGCTTTGACATCTGCCGATGCTCTTCTGAGGCCCAGTCACCAGTCCACTTTTTATCCAATTGCTCAAAAGTTGGTGATGACCAGTTTCACCAGAAGTATGTTCCTCACATGTTACAGTTTGAATGGAATGGAAGTTTGACACCAACAAAACAGAGGTGAGAGAATGGACCCCACAGATATTAGAAAGTATTCGTAATAGAAGCAGCATTTATTGTGTGCTGTGTTCTGAGTGCTTTGTAGGTAAAAGATAAGAAATGAGGGAAGAGGTATATTGAATTAAAAAAAAAAATCTCTAAATGATACTGAGAACCACTTTTTATGAATTATAGGTGGACAACTATGCTAAATATTTTGAAAGCATAGATCTAATTTAACCTTCAAAATAATGTTGGGCATGAGATACCGTATTATCCGTTTTACAAGTAAAAAAACTGAGCAGGGCTGCAATCTCAGCTGTGGCGTTTTAAACACTAAATCTTAGGTATATTTTATCTGTAAGGCTCCAGCTGATTGTAAACTCCATGTTCATTCTATTATGGAAAAAAAATATTTATATATATATATTCTCTCTCTCTCTCTCTCTCTCTCTCTCTCTCTATATATATATATATATATATATATATATATATATATATATATATACTCTAATTCCATTTGCTAGCTTTAAGAGTGGTGGTCAATTCCAGACATGACCAATAAAAATTTATTTGACCACATAGTATTTATCTAACTCTGCAGAGGGAGTGAGATAGCCTCTAATGCAGGAACAAAGAATAGCTCCTATTCGTCCCCAGCAATTCTCAGGAAGAGGTGGGTGTTATAGTCTCATGAATAGAGAAACATATTTCCCCCTTAATCCTATTACTGGCAACTTCTAAATTTAATAACACAAATGCTCACCCACAAATAAGAGGAATCGAAGCTTAGCTTGCCGCAGTGGGGGTAATGCTATGATATAACAGACCCAGGAGTAAGTGGTCTTCCTGGGAAGGTCATTGCTGGGGGCTGCTCCATGAATTCCAAACCTTTCCTGTACCCACTGTTCAATGTTTAAGCTTCAGATACTGAGACAGGTTATAATAAACTGCCCAGTAATTTCTCACTTAGACTTCTAGAAGGTGACAAAATAAAATCAGTGTAAAGCTGTCAAAAGCAAGGCTCATCATTGAATTATATTTTGCTCAAGTAACCCATCCGAAACCAAGTGTGTCCTTTGCTCAGCTCCTTTGAGATTTCAGCCAGTGGAAATACCAAGGGGTTATAGTGACAGCTTCCCACCTTTCCAGAAAAGTGCAGGCAGATTCCTGAGTTGACCTTGATCTGCTAAGTCTCCTTGAAGCAAGGTCATCATAATTCTCACCCACATTTTTCTGCTGTCTTGTCAGATGAATCCGTGAAATTCACAAATTAACTCAAGTCTCTCACTTAGACATTCTAAACGCTCCAAATGTTCAAGTGTAACAAAAAATTACACATCTGGTAATTCTGCATGTTATTTATAGCCTTTCTGATAGAGGCATAATTGATTCAGAAATGCAATTTACAACTTGGCATCTCCATTTCAAAGCCTCAATTCTGTGACATCCACCAAGAGAGTAACCTCACTTTTGTGAGAAAGCAGAGATAATAATTGTGAAGAATTTCTGTATGATAGCCTAATGTTTCTGCCTGAAGTTTTTCTTGCTCCTTGTCTCTCATTTGCAAAGTGGGCAATATTCATGTCAGCCACACACTTTTAATTCCACGGTATGAATTATGGAGACATAAATGGAGCATAAAGTTGATCAACAAACCCTGAGGTGATGGCAAATGGCTAAGACAAGTTTCTCTTGCCCTCTATTTTTAATTACAACCCTCATAAGAAAAGACTCTTTAATTTAACTAGGTAATTGTTCTTTTCAAAGAGAACATTTATTATTTAGGTCCATTTTGAAAACTACTAAGGAATGCTGAAACATTTTCTTTACCCAAGAATTGTCATGATATTACTTTTTCTCCTTCTGTCCCTTCTTTTTTTTTTTTAAGATTTTTTTTTTAAATTGGGGAATTGGGGGAGGGGAACAGCTTTGGGGAATCAGGGAAGGTGAACAGACAAGTTGCTGTCCTTTTGTTCTTCAGTCTAGTTGTGGAGGATGTTGCTTCACTGGCCCATGTTGGTATCGTCATTGCGCTCTTCCCGGATGAGGCAGATCAGTCACTGGCCTCTGGATGTCGCTCACCGCGGCTATTGGCAGCTCACGCTTGGCTGCCAGCCGCTCAGCTGGCTGCGGGCCACTCACTGTAGCCTATGGCAGCCCACTGCAGCAGGGGCTGCAGCCTACACCGTTGCCGGGGCTCGCACAGCCCAGCTCCAGGTGGAGCTGTTGTTAGCTGTAGAGGGCAGTGTCACTGACCCTCATATGTGGGATCCGAACCGGGGCCGCTGGCATCCCAAGCCAGCGCTTAACCAATGCGCCACTCGGCCGGCCCCTTCTGTCCCTTCTTAAACATAAAATTGATGCTTCACTTGTTGCTCTCTCCCCGTCTAGGCTTTGTGTACATTCTGAGGGAGATAAGCTTATGTGAGGAGAATTAATTTCCACTAGCTAGTGGAGTGCAGTATGAGTTTTATCAAAATAAGCTTAGATATCTTATACTCACCCTCATGCCCCCAAATTATATTACCCTAATTCTGACCATAATCTTTTTTTTTTTTTTTGAGGGCAGTGTCACTGGCCCTCATATGTGGGACCCGAACCAGGGCCACTGGCTTCCCAAGCCAGCGCTTAACCGCTGCACCACTCTGCCGGCCAGTGACCATAATCTTTATAATGTAAGTCTATTCAGTTTCTAATTTACAGCTCAGATTTCTCTCTGGGGTCAGAAATTGATCTTCTCATCTTTTTGGCCTTACTGGCCCACCCTGATCCATGGACTGTATTGTTTTCAGTGCAGTTTATGACACTAGAAGCTGTTTTAGGAGATTTCAACAGGCTGCTGCCATTCTTTGAGTCCAACTTTCTGTACTTGCTCTTGGTGTCCTGGTTTCCATTCCTGCTGTTGATACTGGTGTCTGACCCCAGGATTGCCACCCATCTAACTTGCAGCAGTTTTTGTCCTGAGAATCTATTTGTGATAGTCACATCTGCGTTCTTTGGTTATAGGCACTGGCCCTGTGGCCCTTTTGCTTTTCTATGATTTTTTTACTTGATGCATCACAGGAAATCAGAAATATACTTCAAAGTGTAATAAGCAAACAAAAAGTCACACATAAATGAAATATAAACGTTATCATATTTGTATATTTTTTATCTATTATCTGTCTTCTATCATCTTTCTTTCTTTCTTTCTTTCTTTCTTTCTTTCTTTCTTTCTTTCTTTCTTTCTTTCTTTCTTTTTCTTTCTTTCTAATTTATCTATTTACCTACTTACCTACCTGGTTATCTACCTAACAGATTGACATCATGTTGTTAATGTAGATTTTTCTCTGATTTTCACTCAATATTCCATTATTTCTATGCTCCCAGCTATGAAAAATGTTCAAAACCTTTTTTTTAATTTTAAAAAGGAAATGCTATTTTCTATCTTATGGATGTGCCAAAATGTATTTACCCATTCCCATACTTAGGCATTTTGCTCACCTATCCAATTTTTTGTTTTTATAGTCAACCTTGATATCTTAGTATTCATTAAATATTCTTCATGAAGTACCTATTATGTGCGATGCTCTGTTTTATGCATTGGAAATTCAACAAGCACAATTGCTGAACTTAAGAATCTTAGAAAAGAGGGAGCATAGAGAGGAATAGAAAAAAAAAGCAATAACATAATTGCGTGAAAAGTGCTGAGGGCCTATGATAAGTACTGCGTACAGTTGGATGTCAGAGAAAACTTGAAGGGAGGGGTAACTCTGGTCTCAAGCCTGAAGGGTGAAGAAGAGTTAACCAATTAATGAAAATATTGGGGAAGGGGCCACTTTTCTAAGTGTAGTGACAGGAAGTGCGAAGACCTATGGGCAAGAAAAAGTGTGACAAATTGGAAAAAGTACAAGAAATTTAGTACATCTGGAACATCGAGAGTGAGAGGTAATAGGGTTTCTTGAGAAGATAGGTTGGGGCCAAATCATGAAAAGACTTTTCCAAAATTTTAAGGAGTTTGTTCTTTATCCTGAAGTAGTGAAAGTCTTTAAAATGTTTTAATCAGGGAAGTAACATAATTAGAAATGCAATGCTAAAGACCATTGGTGGCTTTGTGGAGATTGCATTGGTGGAGGACAAGTTAGACGGAGAGGCTAGTTAAGAAACTATTCCCATAATGCAAATCATAGATGGTGATAGCTGGAGCTAAGGTAGTAGGAGAGCGGAAATTAGGATGGGAGAAAATAATGCTTTTTTTTTTTTTTTTTTTTTATCTTTTCAATTGATATTGCTAAGACATGATGATTTTACTCAGCAAGTAAGGGAGAAGAAGCAGTCAAAGATGGTGTTCATTGAGGGGAATTGTGGGGCCATTTGCTTAGAGAGGCCCCCATAGGAGAAGCCAGCCCATAAAGGAGGATTGGTTTAAAAGATGTGAGTGATTCCTGAAGAATAGGCAACTTGTTATATGAAGTTTAAAAGAGAGAGTTGAGTGGAGGTAGAATAGAGATTTGAGAGTGAGAGATATGTTAACCCTGATCATTTCATTAGAAGAGAATGCTAGAAGTGAAATTATTCATCAAAGGTTATTGATGCATTTGACACAGCAATATTTAGAAAGGTCACAGATGTTGGCCTGTTGGCACAATAATTTAGACTTTGGACTAGCCCGTCACTGTATTTTTAGAGACCTTTGTACTCTGGGTTTATTGCTTGAGACCAGGATACCTCTTTCCCTCCATCCCACTGTTGCAGCACCAGCAGGTCTGCAGAAGAGCAATTTTACACCGTGACTCATTTCTCTGGTCTTCATGAGACAGGGGGAGATTAAATGCATGACATCTTTGAAGTGTTGTTTTAGCTTTCTGAGAAGCAGCTAGAATAGTTTTACGATAAATAACACAGTGATGAGAGGCTTTTTTCAATGTCTGGCTTCCACTCAAATTGTAGACTCAGCTGTGATCCCTAAATATTTTAATTAATATAAAGGGAGGTTTTACTAAAGCAAATGAGAGGCACCTTGATACATATCCATTTATGTACTGAGGCTTATGAGCAGGGGACTCTGGCATTCTCTAAGATCTTCTCATCTTGCAATAGATGATGCTTTCCACTCTGATGATAGGTCTGTATCCGTTCTACTATGTCACTCTTTCATTCCAGAAGAAAAGGAAAGGAATTAATCTATTAATGAGACAGGTGAGCCACTGAGTGCTGGAGAATTGGTTTTGCATTAAGATACATTTGTGATTTTAGGAATATATTCATACAGTTAGGTAGTTTATTAATTTCCTGAAAGGAGAAAGTAACTGGGAAAACTATTATATATGAATCCCCACTAAATCCATTATGAGAAGATTTGATGCCATCTACCTAGGATGTGTAGGTAGATTTGTTTTGTTTTAAGTAGTAACTAGTATTATATATTGGGTACTTATTAGGTACCCAGGAGCTATGTTAAACACTTTACATGTATAACTTAAATCTAACCACATGTCTCTGGTATGCTGGTTATCAATATCATTATATTGTAGAAGAGGAATCTGATTTAAAAGATGAAATATCTTGTTGAAGACCAGAGTAGGAATAAACAGTGAAACCCATATTCAAATCCAGGTCTTCTGACTCCAGAAGATGAATTGGAGATGATCCAAGATTCAGGGTAAAATAGCTCAAGAGTGTCTAGGACAGGAATCATTCTTTATTCTCATTCCGGGACTCGCAATAATAACCTCACAAAGGAAGGCAAGTTAAAGCACGGTAACAGTGTCAGTGACGAGACAAGGATTTCTAGATGTCGTATACAATACACTTTAGACAATATAAGCCTCCGTGTATGATTTCTAGCAAGACATAAGCAGGCTGACCTGGTTTTGATCAGTTCTTACCCTTAATTAGCAAATATTTGTCTTCTGTGAGCAGAAACTGAATAGTCACAGGGGTTTAAACAAGTCATAATCCACATGAAAAGAAAACAGTAATTTTTCTTCGGGAAGCAACGGGATTTCATTATCTGATTGGGTTCTTAAGGTCTTGGCCTGGTCAGTGAATATCCACTGAATACACAGTGGATTTCAGCGAAAGCAAACGGCCAAGCTCCTTTTGTCTGATTAGTGAAGAGGTGCTTCAGGTAGAGTCAATATGAACTCTGTAGGTGTGACAAGACTGTCGAGAAGGGCCCTGGACTGTCCCCTGAACCGCTGAACCCATCACACTCAGCTTTCCACTGGCTTTGTATCCTTGATGGACCTTGGAAAAGTTGGTCATTTTCATGTTCCTAGACACATATATTTAAACATCCTCAATCAGCGCTTTTAAGAGCTCTTCTGTCGTGGTTGGTTTTGTCACGCATAGAACAAGCCAGCATTAATCTCTTGATGTTTAATAATGCTGATTAATTTTCCAGTAATATTTCAATATTCATCAGTAATGAATTTTTATAAGGGCTGATCTTTGAGTCTGTCTTCTGCCATCTAGGATAAACTCAAGCCGACCCGGTGTGTCAGTATATGGAGGAGGATGTTTGACATTTAAGGACTTCTAAGGTCAAACAAAGGCGGTTACCAACTGTGTTGATAGGTGGATGTACTGTCAATAGTTGACAGAGCACAGGAAAAGGGCTCACTCGCCTAAGGGCTAAAAACCAGAAATGCCAGCAAACTAGCTAACAAAAGGCAGCCCCACATTACAATTAAGTGCTCATTAGTTAGTATTTACTGGGGAGCCATGTGCTTCTCTCACTTCCAGTTTATCAGTGGCTCTAGGTTAAGTGGCAGAATTACAAAAATAGTCTGGGGTTTGTTCTTAAATTTAAGCTGAGTTTGGGCTTATGGAATGCCAGTGCTACGTTTGATCTTTTTTTCAGCCTGGCATATCAAAGGCTAAGGAACCCACCAGAAAATGACATTGGTTAGACTGGCAAGCCTATTTTCTTATAACTGGATTCTTCACTTGTAATTCTAATACCACAAGCAGCGTTCATGAAAATCATATGACATCCACAGACATAGTCACATTGGAATTTTAAAAGTGTGTGTGATTGGGGGGCATTGTTATATAATAATAAGAAAATTTAAAAAAAGATCCTCTGAAATCAGAAAAACTCAGAATGTAATTATATCACTGCAGTTTGCTAGCTGGGCAATTTAGACAAGTCATTTTTCTCTGTGTTAAATAATTCTATTTGCCTACTCAATATCCAGCCCCATTTCTTTATTTTTTTATTACTTAATTCCTTCATTTCTTCACTTATTAAATATATATCACTTACTATGTGTCACATTTTATTCTAAGCACTTAACAAATATTACTCATTACTAACCCTGATTTTCTTCAGGGCTTAGAATACTCAACTAGCTGGCATCCTTACAGACATAGGTAGTTATTTGAGATAGTTCTGAACAAGAAGAGTAAGCTTTGGGTGGGGCTTCCAGAAAACCTGTTGTTCTTCTGATTAAAAGGGATAGATGGGGCTGCCATGCTCCTTTTCTATTCACTTTTTGCTCTTATATATTCCTTTATCTTTATACCTGGAATGTGTTTACAATGTCCAGAGGTCCAGCAGCCATGTTGAATAAGGATAAAAGCCACACACTGGGATGGTGTACCAGGGAGGCAGAAGGAACCTAAGTCCCTGATTGCGGTGGTATCCAGCCTTGACTGCCATCCCAGACTTCCTGTTACATGAGAAATGATGCTTTACTTGTCCAAGCCACTGTTGGTTAGTTTTTCCAAAGCCTGAAAAATTCTAATGTTAAACTCTTTTTGAGCTTCAGTTTATTCATCTGTAAAATGAATCTGGATTTTCTGAATGAGGGGATTGTTAGGATTAAACAAGATAGAACATGTAAGACACAAAGCACGTAATACTATTCAGTAAACTCTAGTTCTTCTTGCCTCATGGGCATAAACTTTTCTAGTTTTCAACGCACAGGGGTAAGGATACAGTAGGGCATTATGTAATCTGGATTGCCATTAACCTTCTATACTCATTGGGTTAGTTTGAAGCCATACTTTTCTATCTTTTTTATTTTTTTTTATTTTGTCCTTGTTTCCTCTACAGACATAGATATGAGGTACAGCTATGGTCCAGTCAATGCAAAGTCATGCCATATTTGCCTTTACATTTTTTTATATTCAGTGGCAAGGGAGGAGGAAGAGTGATGTTGAGGTGGGAAGAGACAACAGGCACTGCTGTGCTTCTGAAAAGTATGTGCTTTGAGGATGAAATGAGCTGCTTTTGAGTCCCATCTTTTCAGTATATGAGCTATATGACCATTTTGGGAAATTGATTAACCTTCCTGAACTCCTGTTTGCCACCTGGAAACAACAGGGGTGCAACCCATCTCTTAGGTGCCTTGTAAGTGTTCCATGAGTAAAGGCCCTCGGATGCCCAGTGTCTGGCCTTCAGAGGGGTTCCATCAGTACTCCTTTTCTTTACCTACTTCTCAGTTCTTTTCTCAGCCAACAGTTAGGTTCTTTTTGCGTCTATTAATGTTTGCAGCATAATTTCAGGAATTTTGGTAGAGCACACTCCCTTAAGTGGCCAGAGAGAAGGAGGATGTCTCTGTGTTGGACATCTGCCTATAGAGATCATTACAATAAAGCTGAAATATTAGTTTAATATTTCTCCTAAAGAGATTTGCTCTCAGTGATGTTTTTCACCATGGGAAGATGGATTTCATTTGTAAAACAGAAATAAAAAGCTCTGAACATAGAAAATTCTTTTAGATGCACACTCCTAATAAACATTGCATTCTGGAGAGATTGAGGTTAGGAAACAAAATGGAAATGCAGGCAGAAAAAAATGACAAGTCTGAACCTCTCTCCTTCCACATCACTCTCATTGGCTTAAATAAAATGGAGATTTACTCTGTCCGAAATAACTGTTGACATCGGAACCCTTGCAAGTGAGTAACCCAAACAGATATTGGAAAATAACACAAATCTTTAAGCCATTTTCCTTGTCTGCAGTTGTAAGGAGGGCATAGAGTGAATGGCAGAAAAGAGGGGTTGAAATCACATCAAATGATGAAATTTCTGAAAGCTCAGAAGATTACAGATTTCTGGTCACTTATTGAAATTCTGAGAGGCAGCAGATGTCATCTGTGCTACCTTAAGAGACAGTGGCTTTATGCAGTTCCAAAAATACCCAGGGACAGAGGGAAATATTTAGAACTATCCCCAGATGGAAAGGCTGCTTCTGTAGAAAGTGGATTATTTTGCATCAGAGGAATTGTAGAGAGTGTATTTGTCATATCAATTTAGACTCTTGCTTTTGATTTCTTAGCAGATGGGGTTTGTTCAGTGGGAGACTTCTCTGGGGCCAGTGACACTTGACAGCCATTTTGTGCTAGATAGCCATCCCTCTACTCTAGAGTTAGTCACACAAATGAAGTTGGATCAATCGCATTCTTTGTCTGATAATTAATACTGTGAAAAATAAAGACTAGAAAGTGAGCACTGAGCGTGAGCGAGGGCAATGGCAGATTTCTAGATGGAAGCTCTGTTGGCTTTTAAAACAGCGGTCCTTGGAGTTTCTCATTCTTTCTGAGATTTGTCAGGAGGTCTGTGAGAACATTCCCCTGGTTTCCGCCATCTACCCTTGTGTCACACAGAGCTATTTTTCCACGCAGGTCTAGGAAGCAACTCCCCTGTGGTTTCTGGGGCCTTTCTTGTTGAAGGGAACTGCGTGAAGGAGGAGGCTACTGAGATGAACACAGCTTCTGTCACAACAGTTGACCTTGGAGCTGCTACTGGAACCCACCCTCTCCTCCTCCATTATCCATTCAAAAGTCTTCTGATTGTTACCAGGTCAGAGTGGCTTATCTGGTAGTCTGACCAAACCTTTATACCTGAATGATCTGAACACTCGATAAGTATACCCTTCTGAGTTAAGGATTATTATGTGTGTGTGCTCAGATATTCCAAACACCCATTGGGACATCCATTGGATTACCTAGGTTCACCATACATTTCTCCCAGTCCTTGTTATGTAAAAGTAGCCTGATGCCCCCCTGCTGATGAGGGTAAATTAGCACTGCTGTGCAGTGACTCCTCTTTTCATCTGCTGGCCTCTGGACCCAAGGAGCCAAAGGGCCCAGGAGGCAGCTTTACCCTGTAGTTGAATTGAATGAAACCTGGTGATATCTGCTCATAAGAATATGCCCCCTCCTGGGACCAATACCTGCGACCTTGCATAGCCCAGGATTATGAAGCTGGAAGCACAACTTCCCCTGTCATTGGGACAGAGGGTAAGTGGGGTCACTTTGCTTTCAAGTTTTCATTCACCAGTTCTTATATTCTTTCTACTGTGGAGACAGTATCATACAATGATCTCTAATTGATTAACTGTATTTTATCCTAAAGGATGAAATGTCATCCTTTTAGAGTATTTTTTTGAAGCTGGCACTGTACTTGTATGTTGAGAAGCTGTTCTGGTGTTCTGTGAAGCTAGCTGGTTGCTTTTGGTTAGTGTAGTATGTGATACAGCTAGTAGATCCTATCATCACGGGCCCACTCCTACACCTTTTTGGCCATAAAGTGGTTCCCCTGGTTGGATGCTATGCTGTGTGAAATTTTATGCGTGTGGACCAGGAATTGCATAAGTGCCCAGACAGTGGTGCTGGAATAGACCCTGTGCTTGAAAGGCAAATTCATACCTGGAATAGTTGTCTATTCCTATAGGTCTGTCAGGCACATCCTATGGTTGCCACAACTTCTTCACCTGGACTCTGAAGCTCCCAATAATTTAGTCCCAACCTTATTTTTTTGTAGTCATTTTTTCCCACTCCTGTATTCTGTGAAGCCTGTAGTCTGGGTAGGCCATGGACTTTCTTGCTTCGTGTGTTTGATCAGAGAAAGGGAAGAAATGTATCTCACATTTATAGTATGCATTATGAAACAGGATTTAGCTTTACTCTCCTTTTTGTTCATTTGCTTGCTGATTTGTATGTTTGTTTTACAGATAAGGAAACTGAACTTAGAAAGAAATTCTACTGTTATGGATTTGCGTGTCAGGAAACGATGTAGAGTTATTCTGGATGAGACCGGTAGTAAATGCATTCCAGTAACTCCCATAATTGTGGCTTTCTGTTTTATAACGTATCTCCAACAGAACCTTGAAGATTTCTCTTTTTTCTACTTCTAGAGAAAATGTATTTGTTTCCCTAGATCAGAACTGTGTAGATTTTTGATTTACTGTTTGCAGAGTTTTGGAAAACTGGTCAACCAAGGTGAGGCTGCAAAATCCCTGTGAGTCATAGAGAATGTTAACATAGGCCTGTATGGAAATAAATGTACATTTTCTCCAGAGTTCAAAGGATTCACCATCTGGTTCAATCTGCTGAAATTGGAAGAAGATCCCCTTTTCTCCCACCCCCTTTTCTTCCTCAACAATTCTGCTATATGAAATCAAGCCCTGAGTTTTGTTTTGATTTAGCTCTAATTGGAGCCATGCTTTTACTGAATCTAATTTCAGTTGGAACTAATTACAGGGGAAAAGGTCATAGCTGTACTGAGAGTATTACTCTGCTCAAAATATATTGGCACCATATTATATTAACTCTACTTGTGTAGAGATTCAGATGAAGACAAGAATAAATTACCAAAACATCCTGAATCTTCCTTTTGTTTAAATCAGGGAAAATACATACATACTATTGACAAGAAAACTTTTCTTAGGTATGAATAATACTAGCTTTTCAGCTGATTTGTGTCTATTTCCTGACAACAACCTGGGAATTGCCAAGGGACATATTTTGTGCCCATTGAGCTTTGAAATGACAATACAATCATGTTTCAATTGGTATACCATACTCACCTATATAAAATGCTCTCTTATAATAATCTGGCAGTCTGCAGGGGGAAAAGTAAAAGACAGATGCCCTTCACTTTGGGGGTATGTGTGGAATACATTTAAGTGCATGTTTGAGATAACCATGTGTTCAAACAGAGAGACTTCTGAGTAGTTACATGACATCCTGGCTAATTGCTATTACCTTTGCATCTAAGGCAGATGCATTTTCCTCAGCAGACTCACATGGATTTTTATTAATGTGTATCTATTAGAACATTCCCTCTCTCTATCTGCTGACCAATGGCTATTGCTCATCTCTGGTGTTTTTACACAAGTCAGTGTCAATTAGTAACATAATACTGACGTCAGGGTAAGAGTGATCTGTGATACGAGGCAGCCTCACAGTATACTACGGTCTCTGAAGAAATTTGTTGTCCTCTATTATCTAGCTCTGAATGGTAATACAGATTATTTTCCTGTGAAAATATGGAGTATAGTTGTCTAGTAATCTGCCTCAGTTTTGCCAGTGTGATGGGGAACTGACCCAGAATGAGAGAACAGGTCAGATTAAGCACAAGGGTTCCTAACCTCCCTTCTCTGTACGAGCCTCTGTGGGAATTTCCCACCCCGCTTTTTGTTGTTGTTGTTGTTGGTGGTGGCGGCAGCAGGGTGTTGAGAGCACTACTGACTTATCAAAAGGAGTAAGAGGTTGGTATCCTTGACTCTCAAGTACTGAATGCAAACAAATTGAAGAGCAATATCAGTGACTTCCAGCAACCTACCAGGGTTGGGGACCATTTGTCGTGCAATGCCAATAATGTCATATGTACTTTGAAGGAAGTATATTAATACTGAAGGCTTCATGCAGGCCCTAGGATAGCCATTAAAAACAAGTCATTACTTTGATCCAAATATAAGTGATAAAATATTTTTCTTTAAATTAAGATTTCACTGGTTTGAAAATATACTTGCAATCCAGATGTTGGTTCTATTCAGATTTTCAAGTACCCACAGAGTGAAGACTAAACTATATGCAGTGGTAGAAGGAACAGAACACCCATGAGAGTCACACATTGTTATGCATCCTTATGGGATTATTGGCTAACAGGCCCCCTTGCCCTTGTATATTTATTTGTTGAAATCTAGGTGCCTACTGTTCACCACTGCAGGTCTGAAAAAGAGGGAGTTCCATATGAGTGATAATGGGCTTAGAGCTGCCAGCCAGGCTCGTGATTTGAGCATAAGCAGTCAGTTAGTAGGGGGGGCAACCCAGTAGTAGAATGGGGACAACCCAGTTCTCTTTGGGGGACCCGATGTTGCTGTGGTCTTGTGCAGAGCATGTTTAACTACAAGCAGTCAGACATGGGCCCCAGGGAGCCATCACACCCACTAAAATTCAGTGATTTGCAGATTATCCTGTGAAGCCCCTCCTTGAGTCTTCTAGTCCATATGGAACTGTGAGTTATAGTTGTATGTATCATTTTAAATGAGTTAATTGCTATCTCCTGGTAATAATGAAGCCATTCATCAGGGTAAGTAAACATAATTCTAATAATTTCACCAGAGAGGGGAAACTTTTAAAAAAGTCATATGCTATCAGGGTCCTATAACCCCACCTTCTCCCACTCAACACACTGACATTTTCTAAGGCTAACACAAGTAAAGAATAATCATAATACTTAGCATTTAGGTAGCTCTTAACAAACATCAGCTAATTAGTCCTCATGCCACCTCTGAAAGGCAAGAGCTGTGTCTATTGTTATCCACACTTTTCAAAGCCTGAAACTGGAGAAATGTTAAGAGATTCTCAGAAAGGTTAAGAGACTTGCCAAAGGTCACAAAACAAGACAGTAATAGAAGTTAAATTCCAGCTGAGACATCATGCCACGCAGTCATGTGGCCACTTGGAGGTTTGAAGTCCCCTTGGTAATATGAGGCAGCCCGGACTGTGTGAAACACCCAGTCCTGTTGCAGAGAAAACAGCTCAGTAGCCAGGAATAGGTGACATGTATCCATCAGTATATGATCAGCGGAAAGAAGCAATGTGATCTTGATTTCTCAGCCTGCCCTTGGCAGGGGAGTATGTGTCCTACAAAACAGCTTTCCCCGCCGCTTTTCTGCTCTTTTGAAATCACAGAATGAAATGTGCGAAGCTCTTAAAAACTGCCAAAAAGTTGAGAGGCTTTCAGCATTACATGGCTCTTCCCTGGATTAGTGTCAGACTACTGGAATCCCCCCACTGAAGTGTAATGTGAGAGGCATAGCAAGGTTCACATTTATAGATCAAGAAAGCGCAAGAGGAATAATTATCACCTGAATCACACATCCTACTTGCAAAAACACACATGCACAAATAAACAAAAACAATGAAAAAGCCCAAAACAATGAGACAAAAAAACAAACAAACCCCTAAAGCTTGCCTATTCATATGTAGGAAATTGTCTTGATTCACACTAGGAATATTCTTTTGAATGGTCACCAATTCACATGAAGCATACATGATGAATGCATCCTAAACTGTAAAACTGCCATTTAGAGCTAAAAAGGTTGACATCAAAGACTGAGCTCATAGAATTGAGAAAATGTTTGTTGAATTAACATGAAGTCAGAGCTACAACTAACATAGAAGCATCATCTGTGGGACTTGTGAGCATCTGAGATGTTCTGCCGAATCAAATACTGAAAACTCAGACTTGACCACCAATGAACAACCCTAGAATAAAAATGCTCAGTTTGATGTTCTGAAAGGAAAACTTGACTCCCTTAATGATACTAATACCTGAAGCATCAATAGAAAACACAACTTCAGACTGGCCAGGTCAGATGGAGGAGGTAGCTGTGAGCCTTCCGATAAGTGGGATGTTGTCACCACTCTAGTTACTGGGGAATACTGCCTGCCACCCTGGCCCCACCCCATAAAACACAGAGTGCTGATGTGACAAAATCCCTCAGCTTGTAGAACAAAAATGAGGTCATCTGACACTTTCTAAAAAAGACTTTCTAATATAAAGAGAAAGAGAAAGCAGAGACAAACCCAAAACCATAGGAAGCAAGAACATCTACCCACTATTCAAAGTACAAGAATTTTAAGAAAAATCAGCTAGTTTACGAAGCCCAAGGTATCTATGCTATGGCTCCAAGCAGCTGGCACACCTTTCCAGGCACTCTGCCTGCATGGCACGTTAACGATCACATATTGTAGGTGAGGAGGGTCTGGAACTATTCTTTACAGCCATCTTCACTGGTTAATAGTCCATACTATCATTTATCCATCAATTTAGAGATGCTTATTCTGAGCAGGATCTGCTATAACTCAAGTATTCAAATGTGTATTTCAATTTATCCATTACTCCAATAGAAAAGACATATTTAGAATGATAATATTTAATGAATTTCTCATTGACATGTCACTTTTTGTTTTGTTTGTCAGAGACTGATAAGGCCACTTAGAGAAAGAGCTGTATGTGGCAACTAGAGTCCTCTGAGTGTGGTAAGTGGGATTAGAAACCGGGAGCACACTCTGGCCTAAACTACTGCCCTCACTTTGTAGTCTGAGAGCATACTACGTAACACAGTAGCCATCAAGAGAGAAACACACAACAAGACACTCACTGTGAATGCAAACTTTGATCACTGTGATGAAGTTTGAATTGTTTGTACCAAACTTTTAAATTACTTTTCTATATGCAAACATGGGCTGCAATTTAGAATGACTTTATCAAGACAATTGTGGTTTTGTGTGAAATGGTCATAAATCAAAACAATTCTTTGCAGGCATCAACACGTAGTCTTAATCATCTTGTAATACATCACTCAGAGTTGAAGGGTAAAGGTGGCACTTCATAATCAAATAATAAATGATTGCTTCACCGACCCACATGCTTTTGTCTTAACCAACATCCAACTTCCTAGCATATTAGTGCTCTGTGGTGCTTTCGTCTGATAGGACAGAAATGTGTTTGAATCATTAGTATTCTTTGGCTGAAGGCAAGAGGGTACTGACTTTCAATTCTGAAAAGGCCCTCTCTCAAAGGTGACTTACACATTCATTATATTCTGAAGCTTTGACTATGTAAATTAGTAATCAAGTATTCTAAATGGCTGATGGAAAATAAATTTATCTACTGCTAGCATCCTAAATCATAGCCATAAGTTTTAAAAAGTCTGATTAGGGAGTTTGGTTAAAATGTCTTCCTAAGTATTATTTTGGTACATTTTCCAAGTTATTAAATATTTGATAAACATCTAAAAAAAATCTATATATTTACATGTAAAATTTATTTATAATGCAAATCAAACTGGATACAAAAATCTTTTACTATGCTCAATCTAGTCAACTTCTTCCTCATGAGATGAGCTTGTAGAATGGCTTATTGGCTCTCTGGTTACATGATTGCTATATGAACGAGTAGTTTTAATAGGCTGTCTTATATGGGTATTTTTTATAAATGTTTGAGAGAATTCATCAGCAAATTCATTTCTAATAGTTCTCTATTTGCACAATACTTCAAATGGTATTCATTATTCTCAGATGTTTAATTACAGTTCTATTCAAGTATGAGTAGAGGATGTAAATGCTTCTTTGATTCTAAAGAATTTGAGAGAAAACAAGTAATTTAACTAATGCTAGATAAAAAACTTGGAGAGTAAAATTCTTTTTTTTTTTAGAGTTCTGAGTTTTGACAAAATACTTAGTCATGTAACTCCCATCACAATTAAGACATGTGACAGCTTCATCTTTCCCCATATTTCCCTTGTGACCTTTGTATATTTCTTTCACTTATGAAAATGCATTTAAGATTTATCCTTGATGTTGTTTGTATCAGAAGTTCAATCCATTTTATTGCTGAATAGCTTTCCATTGTATGGATGTACCACAGTTGGTTTATTCATGTATCAGTGGATATTTTGGTTTCCGGCATAGGTGATTATGAAGAAAAAATAATAAACATTTATGTCCAACTGTTTGTAAGAATATAAGTTTTCATTTCTTCTGAGTCAGTACCTAGGAGTGGGACTACATGGTCATAGTGTATTCGTACCTTTAATTTAGTAGACTGCCAATCTTTTCCAATGTGGCTATATAATTTTGCTTTCCCACCAGTAATATATGAGATATCCAAGTGCATATTTGCCAGTACTTGGTATTATATTTCATTATGGTTTTTTATTGAGATGTAATTGACATAAAATTATCTTAATTTCAGGTATGCAACATAGTTATTTGATGTCTGTATATATTATGAAATGAACAGTCACCACAGTAAGTCCAGTTGATATCCATCACCACACACTTACAAATTTGTTTTTTCTTATGATGCAAACTTATAAGATCTGCTCTCTCAGCAACTTTCAACTATATAATACAATATTATTAATTATAGTCACCATGCTGTACATTATGTCCCCAGGAGTTATTGATTATATAACTGGAATTTTGTGTCTTCCGATCACCTTCACTCATTTATTCCACCCCTCCCAACCTCTGACAACCACCAGTTTTTTCTCTGTGTCTATCAGTTAAATGTTCTGTTTTTAGATTCCACAAATAAATGAGATAATACAGTAGTATCTTTCTGTCTGACTTATCTCACTTATAATGCCTTCAGGGTCCATCCATATTGCCACAAGTGGCAAGATTTTGTTTTTTTTGGCTGAATAATATTTATATATATGTACTATCACATTTTCTTTCTTTTTTTTAAAAAAGATTTTATTGGGGAATTGGGTGAAGGGAACAGTGTTGGGGAATTGGGGAAGGGGAACAGATAAGTTGCTGTCTTTTTGTTCTTCAGTCTAGTTGTGGAGGATGTTGCTTCACTGGCCCATGTTGGTATCATCATTGTGCTCTTTCCGGATGAGGCAGATCGGTCGCCGACCTCTGGATGTTCGCTCACCGTGGCTATTGGCAGCTCACGCTGGCTGCCGGCCACTCACTGCAGCCTATGGCAGCCCACTGCAGCAGGGGCTGCAGCCTACACCGTCGCTGGGGCTCGCACAGCCCGGCTCCAGGTGGAGCTGTTGTTAGCTGTAGAGGGCAGCGTGACTGGCCCTCACATGTGGGCTCCCAACCGGGGCCGCTGGCATCCCCAAAACCAGCTCTTAACCAATGTGCCACTCGGCCGGCCAACATTTTCTTTATCTATTTAGCGATGGATGGATGCTTAGGTTGTTTCCATATCACAGCTATTCTAAATGTGCAATGAACATGAGGGTGCAGATACCTTTTCGAGTTAGTGTTTTAGTTTCCTTTGGATAAATACCCAGAAGTGGAATTGCTAGATCATACCGTGTTATTAGTGTTTTGAGGAGTGTTCATACTGTTTACATAGTGGTCAGTTTACATTCCCACCACCAGTGCACCAAGGTTCCCTTTTCTCCACATCCTCACCAACATTTGTTATTTCCTGTCTTTTTGATAATAGCCATTCTAACAGGTGTGAGGTGACTCACTAGTTCTCAATTTGCATTTTCATAATGACTAATAGTGTTGGGCATCGTTCATGTACTTATTTACTGTCCTATTTCATAACTATTTTTTATTTCATTATTAGTAACTATTTTGATTTTCTGCTGTTGGGGGCGTGGTGCTAGATGTCTGGCATCTAGTATCTCATTTAACCCTAACAAGAACTCTGAAAAATTCATATCAGTATCTTTAGGATATCACAATATTTAAGAGTATGGATGTAAGACTGGCTGCCAGGGTTCGTATTTCAGCTTTACCACTTACTTGTTGAGTGACAATGAGCAACTCACTTAGCCTCACTTCATGCATATTCACTTCACATGTATAACAGGGAAAACAGTAACAACAGGACTTAGTCATTAAGAGATTTAAATAAAGCTATTCAGTATTACACCATAGCATACTTTCTGGAGCATTGTAAACACTAAATCAGTTAGATATACTTCCTGTTATCTTACAAATAAGGAAACGGAGAGGTATGGGAACAAATGTACACAACTAATACACATCAGAGTTTAGATTCAAATTTAAGCTGCTTCCAAAGCACCCCTCCCCCAATCCTGCTGCTGTTATTTTAAGCTTTGATCAGGGAGAGAGTATTTTGCTAATATATAGTGTCATCATACATCCTAGTTTATGCCTGTTGTGTCTCCAGTTATTAATAGTGCCCCCTTTAATGCTCATGATTGCCCATTTCATATGATAAATCATATGATCTTCCTACTAATAACCCACATTTTAATTTATGTTTTGGTGACAAATTATTATTTCTAGTTCTAAATTTTCCTGTGGCCCAACCATTCTAACATACACACACACTATAGTTTATGGTGGATTTTATAAGCAAGTTGCAGATATTATGTGATAAAATAATTTGATGCATTTTGCATCCAAGACATTAATCACAATTTAGCAACCTGATTGCTTATGCATAGCAAACACAAACCATTTCAAAAATCTTGTCTTATACTGACACAATTCCAAAGCTATTCGTGATGTTGGGAACTCTACACCAATTCCACATGAATGGATCCACACTGAAGTTGACTGCTGTTGAAATGCATTTGGGCTATTAATAAAATGCTATTGGTTGTGTAAACCAGAAAAATATGATCTACTAGACGTTTGTGGTCTATGAATGGTTTCTAGGGGTGATTTTTGGAGGGTTTCTTACAGGGGGAGAGGAAGATAAAGGCTATATGGCATTTCTAACATAATCTTTTTTCTCCTCCCTAAGGGGAATTTAGCTCATACCTGACGTTTAGTGTGTTTTTTTTAAGTAGTTCTGTAAATCAACATATATTAATCCTTTATAAACATCCTTATTGTGAGAAAAAACTGTCTCCTTCTGTTGCTCTCACCTTTAAACATACAGTATATATGCATAAGTAAAGTATCTGTGCACATGTCATAATTAAAATATTTGCACTAGTGAGACTCAAAGTGAATGCCAAAGTGAGAGCTAAACCTTTGTAGAAACACAAATTCAGACAATTTTGTTTTTATTCCTTTGAAGCCTGGTTCACACTTTTATCTTTCTTTATAGCCAGTATTTTATTTATAATGTCTACTTCAGTTTCAAGATCACTAAATTAATTCCTTCATACTACATTTTATGAACACGTGTTTTCAATTTTCATTGGAGGCCAACCCAGAGCGATGTGTTTAGCCTTCTGCTCACCCAATCATAGTCAGCCTAAAAAATAGACTTTCATCTGAAGAAATTCCCCGTGGAGTGGGAAACACAGCTGTTTCATCCTACTAGACAGCCTGCAGAGAGATACTATTTTCCTTCCGGGAAAGGACACTCAAGTTTTGAGAATCTAGGTACCGTACCATTGGGGAAAGAACTGAAAAGAAAATAGACCTGCTTTTCTGATTCTATTGTGCAGAATATAAAGAAACTCTTTGTTCGGATTTCATGTCCTCCTCCTCCTTGCTCAATCTTTAGTCTTTGAAAATTCTACCCTTAACTAAATAGGTAAGCTGCAAAAAAGGTTAAACTTAAAAATACACCAGGAATACAGAATGAAGAGAGGTGATTGATCTTTGAGTAGGCATCCAACAGTGCAATGAAATTCTCAAGCAGGTTCGCTTTTATTTCAAAATGGGTTTGATTCAGAGGGATTTTATAGCTGCTAAATCATGCAGTTGGCAGAGATTGTGCGTGCTTCTCACAGTTACTTTGAAAGATGTCAAGTTTGGCAAAGGCAGTAAAAATACTGGGATTTACTGAGTTTGCTTTTTTTTTTCTTCCCTCTTAAAGAATGCTCTAAAATCCAGCATGCTCAGAAGTAATACAATACAACAGAATTGTGCAGAATCGCGGATTTCACAGAGTGTGGCTTTCTCAGTCCATGCGTTGCGACTACATCGTTGGCAAAAGGCTGGCGGCCTGTGCTTGCTGTTACAAAGGGCTCCTCTTTACCACCAGTGGACTTGGTTTCGGTTTCATTGCCATTGGCATCTGAAAGCTGCTCCTTTCCATCATAATGGCTGCCGAACAGCCTTCCTTTGCTCATCTACAAAGAAGGAGGTCTTACGCAGCACCTCTGGACAGGTAAGCATGTCTACACACTAAGCCACCACCCCAGATTGGTACAGAGTACTCAGCAGCATGGCTCTGGGTGGAGAATGCCTTGGTTTGAGTATCAGTTATGTTGGTGACATGCATAACTTTTCCAAGCCCCAGCTTAACTGTGTAAATGGAGATAACAGATTGTGTCATTAGGCTGCTAGGAGATTGAGTGAGAGGCAAAGTACTTAGGACAGACACACAATAAGTGTGATTATATGCCATTATAACTATTACCATTATCACATTCAATAAGTGCAATTTATTATTATTATTACCAATCTAGGGGAAGAGATTGGTAAAGACGTTCACAAAGTTCACATTTGTTTTCACAATACAAATGTGTAATTGTTGCTACTATACTCATAATACAACACCTTATTTCTATCTGGAAGAAAGTGGAACTACTCTCTGTGGGTCCCTAGAAGCTGTTCTGCTATCAGCCACATTTGTATCGATCTCTCTCTCTCTCTGTTATTTAAATAATTTAGCTTTTTAAAGCTAATTTTGCTTATAGAGCCAAGCCCATGGCTTCTTTGATAGATAAAACATGTATTAAATACAAGAAAATTTACCATACCACTGAAGGATGCACCCAACTGGTCTAGGTAATTGCTAAGAAATTGCTTATCCATAGCAGGCCATATATAATCCATTCCTGAAATCCACTGATATCTGCAGCTCAACAGGCCTTGATTATAGGACAAGAAATTACAGTAGTGCTATAATTCTAGGCACTTCCAAATCTGATATCAAGAGCTCTATAAATATGGCTTTTAAATATATCTAGCTATGTGCTAGTCACCATAACAAACAATTTAAAAAATTGGATTCTTACAGCAATCCTATTATTCCCATTTCCAGATGAAGACACGTTCTTATTTTAAAGGAAAATTTTGTTAATTCTATGACCTTTGACTTTAAGACTGAGATTCATTCATTCAATCATTCCTTCAGTCATTTGTTCTCACTCTGGTAGGAACTGTCTGTCTTATCAATTACTGTGACCCTAATGGTTGATGCTGTGCCTGACACATGGGACACATTCAATAAATATTTTCATAAGTGTATGCAGAAATGTTAATATTGAGGTGCTGGAGAACTATAATGCCTTCATTGTCTAGATACCTTTTAATATATATCCCTATGTATAATAAAGTACACAAGCCCTTGGTTCCTTGAAAGAATGTGGAGGATAGATCAAGGTGGAAACCAAGCCTGATCAAGCATCAGGGATTATCCCAAACTATGACTAAACCTCTGTTGTCGGAGTAAAGGGATTGAGGCAGAAATTAAACTATCAAGGCAAGTAAGATGATGGAAGCATTTCACTACATCTCGCAACTCTGCCAACTGGAATAATATAAATGAGCAAGCCCAATCTTGTAGGGTGTTGATAGATAATTGAGGGGCCGGTATTTCAGATCACTTTCTCATTCTATTTTTCCCATAAAGCCCAAGGAATATGTTTAAACATATAAATTGGTTTTCCCACAGCCTCACTTTAAATGCATCCCTGTCTACCTGTGGCATTTTTAACACAATAAAAGCACTTCCATGGCCTGCGAGACCTTTATGCTGTAGGCCTCCCTCCTGCCAAACATGCCCTTTCACCTGCTATACGGCAGTCACACTGCTACCTGCATCTCAAGTTTTTTCTACTGTTTCTTTGTCTGGAGGTTCTCCCAGCTTTCTCATGCCCCACTTCTTCTGATCCTTCCATTTCAGCCCAGATACCACCCTTCGAGAGACCTCAGACTATTGCATCTAAACTGCTCTTATCTCCAAACTCTATCATGGTGCCTGCTTGATTTCAGCTTGTCATAAATGCAGTGAAAGGAATCATGTTCATTTTTGACTAATTTTCCTCCAAATATGTAAAGTAAGCAAATAAGTTCTGCATAAGCCGGGGGCTTTTTTTGTTGACATTGTTAAGACTGTTAAAAGCCTAGAGTTTGGTATATCCTCAACAAATGTTTGTGATACACATTACATTCTGAAGCATACAATGCTGAGTACTATAGGATGATCTAAAATGTAAAAGATTAATGATTTTGATGATCTGATAATTCTTGAAATGATTATGGACATCATGCTACTTGACAGTTAGGGACGGGTATCAAGCACAGAGAGCTATGTCTGTCAAAACCTAGACAAGTGGACCAGCAGCGGATGAAAACCCGTGTTGGGGTTAAGAAGATTCAGTCTATAACCTGCCTGGACAACTGCCCTAAGTTGGTTAATTTAATGCGTCAGTTTGACTGGCTCATGGTATCCAGATATTTGGTCAAATATTATTCTGGATTTTTCTGTGAGGATGTTTTTAGATAAGATCAACATTTAAATTGGTGGACTTTGAGTAAAGCTGATTGCTCTCCATAATGTGGGTGGGCCTCATCCAATCAGCTGAAGGCCTGAATAGAACCAACCTCCCCTGAGCAGGAGGGCACTTGGCCAGCAGACAACCTTTGCACTTGAACTGAAACATCGACTCTTCCCTGAGTCTCCAGTTTGCCGGCCTACCCTGCACATTTTGGACTTGCCAGCCTCCATAGTCACAGGAGCCAACTCCTTAAAAGAAATCTCCCTTTTAATATATGCAATCTATTGGCTCTTTCTCTGGGAACCCTGACAAATACACGGATAGTGGGGTGAAGGAGCCAGAAGGCTTTGAACAGGTCAGAGCTCATTGCAATAATCATAGCAGAAGGTTTATCATAGTTGGTGAGATATTGGCAAAGATGCTTCTATTCTCAAATCCAGTGGGAGAGTGGTCATACCTGGGGATCTGTCCACGTGAAGTGGAATTTCCCCCAGTGGTTTGGGAGTGGGTGAAGAAAGGTTCAGCTTAGTGGATGAGCAGAGAGGGTGGCAGGAAGCCATTAGATGGATCCACAGATGCGTTGTGCAACTTTTCTAAGAAAAGATGAAGTGGGACTCTATAGCAGTGGAAATAAGACTATCATCAGGGGATATCTTACATGCTTGACATGCATTATCATATTTAATATCCACAAATAAGCTTTCAAGGTAGGTGAAGACATTCCTATATTACCAATAGAAAAATGAGGCTCAGAAGCATGACATGACTTGTCAAATTCACATAGTTGGTAGTCCTGGTGACATTCTTACACCCAAGTGTGCTGCTTCCAGCATCTGTCTCAGCTTGCGACAGCCTTTCCTTCATCTGTGTATCTCTGACAGACACAAGGGTAGGGGCTGTTAGACCTTCAGTGCTTAGCAGTCCATACTGAACCACTGGGCTATATTTTCAGTGACTTTGTTATTGAAATAATTAGTATTATCATGTGGACAGAAAATCAAGAATGATTTTTACAGTTGAAGTCTCTGTATGAAATTCCTTGCACTGTATTGCAGAGTCCCTCCTTCTGCCCTCTAGAAGATTGGGACTTGATTTTGGACTTGGGGGTCATTGCTAAATGGTGGAAAGGATGGACATGTGAAGGGAAAACTGATGCTGGTCTCTCCAGGTATTATTGCACTAGAGTATAAGAAAGTGCCTCCTTTTGACAGGGGGCTGTAAATAGGTATTATAATCTATTTCTTCACTGGGAAGACGTGCAGGAAAAATATGGACTGGTAGTGCAGGCTCCAAAGTTTACTTCAATAGAAAATGCCATTTCTCTCTAAATTTCTAGTCCTTTTTTCTATATCGTGTGTGGCCTGTATCTTTATCACTTTGTCACCCGTGTGATTAGTAAGAAGCACAAGGAACATTCTTCAACTTGGTATTTGTCTCAGCTAGGCTACAAACAAAGCCTTGAAATAATACAGGTAGAAAAGTATTTTTAGACCCTGTGTTTCAGAAAGAATACTTATCACAAAAATAACAATCTGAGTGCACAGGTCCCATGAACTAGGCATGGTCCTGGCAGAATGAAATATGCCGTTACAGCTAATTCTCTCAACAGGTGTGTTTCCTCATTACCTGACTCATAAATTGAGGTTTGGAGAAGTGAAGATGTTATGAAGCTCACATGCTAGGATAGGGATCTAACCAGGATTCAAACTCAGGTTTGCCTGTTCCTCAAGCTCATGGTTTTATTTTATTTTTTTCCCTCTGTGAATATACATCTAACTTCTTGAAATTTCTACAAAGACTTGTGCTGCCCAGCGAGCCGTGAGACAAGGGGAAAACCCCATGCTGTCTCTTAGCACAGCGAATCCTTGAGTAACACTCAGTGAGAGAATTTGGGTATCAGAGGTTCCAGCTGGGCGCGTAGCCAGCCAGAGGAGCCGAAGCCTCAGGGGGGCTGCATGAAAATTTGGACATTTTCTCATATTTTAACAAGAAGCAGCACATTTTTACACAAAGACAGATAACACTTGACACACGCAAGAAGCCTGTTGGGTCCAAAACTCTTCCCTGGGATCTTCAAGCATCTGTTTCCCAGCATGCCTCAGAGGTCAAAGACCATGTTCCCTTCTGGTTCCTAAATCTACAAGACCATCTCTGAGCTGCATCTCGCAGACGCCTCTTTGCAAATGGAACATTAAACATATTTTCTCTGTTGTTGTCTCCTCATGCAGTCAGTTTCCTTCTGTCACTAGCTTGAGGGGTTATCTCTTTTTAGTTACAGCACAAGGACGATATTTTTGCAGCCTTATAGAGTCATGTTCCATGTTTTCTGTTTTATGCAACATGTCTGTCTAATAGAATTATAATGCACAAACCAGTCTTGCAATTCTGATGCTGTATTTCATGGCCCACGAGACTGTGTGATGATGAGAAAGCCTCTCAACCCTAACATGTAATGGTTCTGTGACTAGGCTTAATTTGTGTAGAAAAAGGCACTGGAATAATTAGGTGATTCCTTTTCTCTCTCTGTCTCTCGCTCAAGATTTCTCATCCTTGGCACTATTGACATTTTGGACTGGAAAATTCTGTGTTGTGGAGGGCTGTCCTACGCATTGTAAGATCTTTAGCAGTGTCCCTGGTTTCTAATCGCTAGATGCTAGTGGTACTGCCCAGTTGTGAGTACCAAAAATATCTCCAGACATTGTCAAATGTTTCCTAAAAGGTAAAATAGCCACTTTTTGAAATGACTGTTCTCTCTTCTTCCTCCCTCTACACACACACACACACACACACACACACACACACACACACACACTTTCTTACTAAAATTATCAGTCATATGCATGATACACACATGGTTTTGTGCATTTGACTATGGAAGAAATTCTTTTACATCTAAAAACACACTGGCAGCTGTTTCTTTTAAAGACAAAACTCAGGGTTATGCAAATTCTCAGGCCTGTGCAAAAACCTGAAAGCATCTGGAGCTGAACCAGCCCCAAAGCCTGACATATCTGCCCTGGAATTCGCTGATGGAAAGCCAGGGGGAGGGAGGATGAGAGATGGGAATCATCTCAACTTTATAAAAATGAAAGCTTAGGAATAAATTGCTTTTAGCTCCTGAACAATTCTGGCTTCTGGATTTCAATTCAAGGCGGTAATAAGTGCTTCTTTCAATTGCTCTCCACACTGCGTAATGGCACAGGGTCAGAACAATAGCACGGAGGGCCTGTGTGTAGAGGCAGTTTACAGATTAGTTGTACTGATGCCAAACAAGGAGAGGGTCCGGCTCCCCTTGAGGACTGCAGGAATAGCAGCCCTCTTTCTTCTCTGGGTGGGATTTCTTTTCTTTCCCTCACTTTTATTTATTTTTAAAAAATAAATGCAAATTCTCTGTTTCCATGAATGTGATTTTTCCAGAAGTTGCAGAATTTCAGGCCTATCATTCATACTAACCTACTGAACTCCAAATAGTGGTCCTCAGGGCTTGTGTGTGGAAAAAGTTTTGATTCTTGGATTCCAGTGGCTTGCACACACACTGTTTTAGGAGACAAAAACCTGATACGTTGCATTCCCTGAAGACTTCCTTTATTTCAGTTTCTCCTTCCTGGAGGTAACTGTACTGAATAAGAGTTCTGTTGTGCATTTCCCCACTCTACTGCCACATATTTGTTTACCTGTCGGTGTCTTTGTGAAGGCTGGAATGATGATTATTACAATTTATAGTTTTACTGTCTTGTGAAGGTATTGGCATGGGGCTAGTGGACCTCCCTGCTACCTTTAATGGCAGAGAACAGAAAAGCCCTCCTGAAACTCTCCTCCTCGAATCAATGTCACTCTGTCCTCTTTCTCTGAACTTACTTTCCTTTTTTTTGTTCCCTACTCTCCACACTGGTGTTCCATAGGCATTCATCTTTGATTATCCATTTTACTTATTTTGCATCATTTCCCTAAGTGATCTAATCGATTTTTATTAGATTAACTGTAGAGATTGTTGATTCTCAAATCTGCTACCACCTGTCCTAACTAACTTTCCCAAGTTTTAGGCTTGTGAGCAGTTTGCTGGAGTTCTAAAGAAATTTTAATTCAAAACATTAAAACCCTGACAAATGTTATCTTTCCCTCAACCTCAGTTAACTTCTTTATTAACCTAAATCACTATTAATAGCCCTGTGAATAGCCTTATCACCTTCGCCCTTCAGCCCAGAAAACTGAGGGTCATCATTAACTCTTCCTTCTGCCTCCAGCTTCCCAATTCTGTATTGGGTTTTCCACCAAATCCTGCTGCTTTGACCTCCTAATTTTGTTGTTATTGTTGTTAAGGCTATCCTGTCTTTTCTGTGCATATCGTTACTGTCCTAGTAAATGTCCTCAACATCTGTCAATAATCTCTTATCATTCTCCCTGACCCCAGGCTTGTTCTTCTTAAGTTTAGCCACTCACTCCATCCACAATGAGTTACCTGAAAAGTAAATCCAACTATCTTGTGTCCCTCCCCTCTCTAAAAACTGGTTTTCTATAGAACAAAGCCCTTTCCCCTCCCTTTTAAAAATAATCATGTATTTATTTTTCAGTTGATATTCAGTATTATTTTATATTAGTTTTAGGCGTATAGCAGAGTGATTAGACATTTATATAATTCATGCAGTGATCCCCTGATTAGTCTAGTACCCACCTGGTACTATTCATAGTTAAAATAATATTACTGACTATATTCCCCATACTGTACTTTACATCCCCGTGACTATTTTGTAACTACCAATTTGTACTTCTTAATCCCTTCACCTTTTTCCCCCAATCCCCCAACCCCTCTCCCCTCTGGCAACCATCAGTTTGTTCTCTGTATCTATGAGTCTGCTTCTGTTTCGTTTGTTCATTTATTTTGTTCTTTAGATTCCACATATAAGTGACATCATATGGTATTTGTCTTTTTCAGTCTGACTTATTTCACTTAGCATAACACTCGCTAGGACTATCCATGTTGTAGCAAATGGTAAGATTTCATTCGTTTTTATGGCAGAGTAGTACTCCGTTGTAGATGTGTACCACAATTGCTTTATCCAATTGTCTATTGATGGGCACTGAGGTTGCTTCCGTATCTTGGCTATTGTGAATAATGCTGCAGTGAACATTGAGGCGCATATGTCTTTTTGAATTAGTGTTTTGGATTTCCTCAGATAAATAACCAGAAGTCAAATTGCTGGGTCATAGGGTAGTTAGTTCTATTTTTAATTTTTTTGAGAACCCTCCATACTGCTTTCCATACTGGCTGCAAAAATTTGCAATCCCACCAACAGTGCATGAGGGTTCCTTTTTCTCTACATCCTTGCCAACACTTGTTGTTTGTTGGTTTATTGATGATAGTCACTCAGACAGGTGTGAGGTTTTCATTTGCATTTCTCTGATGCCTTAGTGACATTGAGCATTTTCTCATGTGTCTGTTAAGCCCAACGCTCTTCACATTGCATGACCTTGTTCCAGTTGTGTAACAGGTTACCTTACGATTTACCAGCTTAGAATAGCACCCTTTATTATGCTTACAGATTGCATGGGTGAGGAATTCACATAGGACCCAGTAGGGATGGCTTTTCTCTGATATATGTTACCTGGGATTCTGGCTGGACAGACGTAATGGTTCAGGGTGACTTAAGGGCTGGTGGCTTGACAATCTAAAGGCTCAGCACAGGTCTATGTGAGGATGACTGAAAGTGGGCATAAGAGTGCCTGTGTGTAGTTGGCTGGTTTATAGCCTGGAGGCCCTGGGCAGCTGGACTTCTTAGAGTATAGTTCGGGGCTCTGAGTGTGAATGTTCCATTGGACAAGCTGGAAGCTGTGTGGCCTTCTATGACTCAGTCCTGTGACTTACACAGAATCACCTTAGCAGCCTTAGCAGTGTTCTCTTTGTCAAAGCAGTCACAAGCTGTGGTGCAATAAAGAATATATCTCTCTGGGGCCGGCCGAGTGGCTCAGTTGGGTAAGAGCTCGCTCAAGAGTGCAAGCTGAGCTCTGAGCAACAGCAGTTCGATGCCCAGCCCGAGCTGAACTGCTGTTGAGCTGCCAACAGGTGGCAGGATGGCTCAGCTAAAAAACAATATATATATAATCTGTTCTTCAAAAATGCTTGGAATTTTCTGAGGGATCAGAGTGGCTTTTATTATTCATAATAATGACCCCCTTTGATCATATCTGAATTTATGCAATAAGGTGACTCATACTGGGGTCCCTAGGTAGCTTCAGTGTGGGGCTGATTGCCCGAAAAACTAACCATGTGATTAGAGGGCTGGAAGTTTAAGTCTTATACCCTCGCCTCCTAGGAGGGAGAGGGGTTAGAGCTTGGGTTCAGTTATGTGGCCAGTGATTTAATCAGTCATCCCTCTGCAATGAAACCTTGATAAAACCTGAATAATGAGGCTTGGACAGCTTCCTGGTTGGTGTACCGGGAGAATGACATACCCTGATTTCATGGGGACAGAAGCTCCTGCTTGGGACCTTGGTCCCATGTACCTGTTACAGCTCACTGTCCCTGTGTATGTTTTATAATAAAATGTTGATTTTACGTATAGCACTTTCTGAGTCTGTCAGTTGTTCTAGCAAATAATTGAACCTGCAAGAGGTCATGGGAACCCCTGAATTTGTAGCCAATCCTATTGGTCAGAACTATGGCAATCCCCAGGACTTGTGGCAGGAATCTGAAGAGGAGTCAGTCTTGTGGCACTGAGCCCCTTAACCTATAGGACTGGTGCTAATTAAATCTTGATAGTATCAGAATTTAATTGAATTTTAGGACATTTTAGAGAATCACTGTTGGAAAGCACAATCCCACTCAGATTAAAAGTAGGGAATATACATTTAGACTGTGACCTTTTTTTTTTTTTAAAGATTTTATTGGGGAATTGGGGGAGGGAAACAGCGTTGGGGAGTCGGGGAAGGGGAACAGACAAGTTGCTGTCTTTTTGCTCTTCAGTCTAGTCGCGGAGGACATTGCTTCACCGGCCCATGTTGGTATTGCCATTGCCATTGCTATCTTCTCGGATGAGGCAGATCGGTCGCCGGCCTCTGGACGGCCGCTCATCGTGGCTATTGGCAGTTCATGCTGGCTGCCGGCCACTCACTGCAGCCTATGGCAGCCCACTGCAGCAGGGGCTGCAGCCTACACCGTCGCCGGGGCTCGCACAGCCCAGCTCCAGGTGGAGCTGTTGTTAGCTGTAGAGGGCAGTGTCACTGGCCTTCATATGTGGGATCCGAACCGGGGCCGCTGGCATCCCAAAACCAGCTCTTAACCAATGCGCCAACTAGCCGGCCCATAGACTCTGACCTCTTAATAAGAAGAGTATCCATACTCCTTTTATCATGTTTTTTTTTCCAGCTTTATTGAAGTATAATTGACAAATTATGTTACAATTTGTAAAGTATACAATGTGATGATTTGATATATGTATACATTATGAAAGAATTCCAACCATCGGGTTAATTAACACATCCATCACTTTTGTGTGTGAGAACACTTCAGTTCTAATCTCTTTATCAAATTTGAATTATACAATACAGTATTATCAGCTATAGTCACCACATTACACATTAGCTACTCAGATCTTACTCATTTTATAATTGAGGGTTTGTACCCTTTTACTGGCCTCTCCCCATTTTTTTCACCCTCAGCATCTGGCAACCACCATTCTACTTTTTTTTTCTTTAGTTCTACATATAAGTGACACCATGCATTATTTATCTTTCTCTGACTGACTTATCTCACTTAGCAGAATGCCTTCTAGGTTCATCCATGCTGTTGCAAATGGCAGGAGTTTTCTTCTTTAAGATGCAATAATATTCCCCTGTGTGTACATAAGTGTGTGTGTATATGTATGTCTATACATTTTCTTTATCCATCATTAGTTGATGGACATTTCAGTTGTTTCCATGCCTTGGCTATTATGAATAATGCTGCAGTGAACACTGGAGTGAAGAAAGAGTGATTTCGTTTCCTTTGGACATACGAGTACCCAGAAGTGGGATTGCTGGGTCATATGGTAGTTCTGTTTTGAATTTCTTGAGTAACCTCCATATTATTTTCCATGGTGGTTATACCCGTTCATATTTCCACCAACAGTGTACAGGGTTCCCTTTTCTCCACATTCTCATCAGCATTTGTTATCTCTTGTGTTTTTGATTATTACCATCCAAACAGGTGTGAGGTGATATCTAACTGTGGATTTTATTTGCATTTCTCTGATAATTAGTGATGTTGAACATCTTTTCATGTGCCTGTTGGCCATCTGTATGCCTTATTTGAAAAAAAAAAGCCTCGTTAGATCCTCTGCCCATTTTTAAAATCAGATTGTTTTTTTTGGCTATTGAGTTGTTTGAGTTCTTTATGTATTTTGGATATTAACCCATTATCAGATATATCATATTCTGATACATTGCATAGCAAGTATTTTCTCATTCAGTAGGTTGCCATTTTATTTTGTTGATGGTTTCCTTTTTGTGCAGAAGCTTTTTAGTTTGATACAGTCCCATTTGTTTATTTAGCTTTTGTTGCCTTTGTTTTGGAGTCAGATGCAAAAAATCATTGCCAAGACCGATGTAAAGGAGATTACTGCCTCTGTTTTCTTTTAGGAGTTTTATAGGTTTAGGTGTTACATTCAAGTTTCTAATCCATGTTAAGTTAATTTTTGTGTGTGATATAAGACAGTGGTCTAGTTTTATTCTTTTGCATGTGGCTTCCAGCTTTCTCAGCACCACTAATTAAAGAGACTGTCCTTTCCCCATTGTATATTCTTGGTTTCTTTGTTGTAAATTAATTGGTCATGTATGTATGGGCTTATTTCTGGACTCTATATTCTGTTCCATTGACCTATCTGTCTGTTTTCATGCAGCATCATACTTTTTGATTACTTTAGCTTTGTAATATAGTTTGAAATCAGGGGCCATGATGTCTACAGCTTTGTTCTTCTTTTTCAAGACTGCTTTGGCTATTTGGGGTTAAGATTTTTTTTTTCTATTTCTGTGAAATTTTGATAGGAACTGCACTGGATCTATGGTTGCTTTGGGTAGTATAGATATTTCAATGTTATTAATTCTTCCAATTCATGAACAGGGACTATCTTTCTACTTATTTGTTTCTTCTTCACTTTTTTTCATTAATGTCTTACAGGTTTCAGTGTACAGGTATTTCAACTTCTTGGTTAAATTTACTTCAAACATATTTTATTCTTTTTGCTCAATTGTAAATGGGATTGTTTTCTTAATTGCTTTTTCTGTTAGTTCATTCTTAGTTTAGAGTGTACACATAGAAATATCTATCTGAGCACTTACTCATTGAATTATTACTCTGCATATATCTACTCATTTTCTAGATTTTAAACTTTTAGAGCATTTTTGTAGCAGTAGTAGTACTAATACTGCTATGAACATCACTAATAAGAACTAACTTATTGAGAATAGACCATGTATTAGGTACTGCCCCATCTATACTTACTTATTTTGTTCTTACAACTTACCCTTTGAGGTAGGGCCTATACTATCCCAGCAGATGAGAAAATTATAAGGATAGTGGTAACTCTAATGGACATAGGGGAATACATCTATACATCCAGCTAAAAACACCCAGACCTAATTAGCTGTCCACATAAGCCAGGAACTCAGGTGGCCATGTCTATAGCTGAGAGGTTTAATAAAGAAACAGTGTATTTAGCTGAAAGAGTATGATCATTAGAATCAGATAAATCTGGTTTTAAGTTTTCTTTCAAAGGCAAGGAATGAAAGTAGTATGTAAAAGCAGCAGCTATTGAACTAATTTGTAGAACCGTTGCAAGAATTAGGGTGCCTGTCATTCTAGCTGGTACCAATTACCAGTGGGGTAAGAATTTTTTAATGGTGTGTCTAGGGTTGAAGATATAAGAGAACATATGGCTAAATTACTATGCATGGGATTGTAGGAAGAAGAGGAGATGCAGATGGGGACAAAAGAATGATTAAAGAGGTAGAAAGGAAAACAGAACAGGAATTTGTTTTGAAAGCCTAGATCTTTGGTCATAGGTATAAAGGTTGAAGAAGAAATAAGCTGAGGAGATTGTTAAGAGTGAAGTCACCTCTGAGAGGGAGGACAATGCTGACATAATTGGGACCACAAGCACAGACTTGAACAAGTCATTCTATGATCTTCCTACAGACCCAATAATACAAAAGACCGGGATCTCTAGGAACCAGGGCTTAGCAAAATTAACTGAAGTGTGCAGTTACATAGGGAGTAAATGGCAAAGATAAAATTTGGGGCTGGGTTTGTCTGGATCCAGGTCCACAGGAGTCGGGACTTCTAAAGCACGAGCTCAGTAGCGAGGGATATGAAAATGATGACTTTTTCCTGTTTTTTTCAGAAGTCATAAATAGCAGTTGAGATCAGCAGCTGTTATGTAACTAACATTTTGATAAACCCCTACTTAGATTCTTATGAATTTTTAAAAAGGCATAGATTAAATGGGGAAGAGATGCTACAGATCGATAAAATCTACACATTTTATAATTACTGGGTTCTACTCTGCCACAGTGTTCAGTGCACACAAGCTCAGTAAATACTTTTCACACATAACATTTACGTAACTATAGCCAGACAATGTGAGAAGTAAGAAAATACTATTTTTCCGGTACCTTTTAGAATTAAGTGAAAATGAACAAGCTTTTTCTTTTTTTTCCCAATAGTGATTATGTAAAACAAATATTTATGATAGATTTTAAGAGCTTCTTTTAGAGCAAAAACAAGGCAGTTTCTAAGACAAAGGAGTCAAATGATTAAATTAACACAGTTAAATGATTAAAACGTACACATACACAAGATCAAAAAAGCAAGGTTAAATTGTACACTGAAATCACAATTAAAGGGGAATTTTATTTCTAAATAATTAAATCTCTAAGTGTACTTCTTTCTAGACAAACAAATTTAAAATCTTATTAGGCCTTTTGTTTTCCTCAGAAAAATATGTTGCCAGATTATATTTGTCCTTAGCGTGCAGAGTTCTCACAATTGTTTGGCTATTTGTGTTTATAGGCCATGTCTGTGTTTGCATATCTACTTGTTATTTATAGGGGTGGGCAGGCAGGTGGAAAGAGTGAGGACATAATCTCCTATAGCTCATGACTAGTAGCCATAGTTAACATTTATTGAGCATTTACTAAGTATCAGGGATTGTGTTAATGCATTAAGTGGATTGTCTACTTCAATCAACCCTATGAATTAAATATGAGAACACTGAAATGTAGAGAAATTAATTTAATTTTCCAGAATCAAATAATTAGGAAGCAGCCAGGCTAAGATTCAAAGCAGCTAGAGTCTGCACTCCTAACCAAGGGTTACAGTCTTCATTTTCTTATCAAATTGAAGATAAATTGTCCGTCCAGGTCTTCACACCCACTGGTTGCTAGACCAATATAAACTTAACATTGAAAGAAATCTGGTGTTTCTTAAGTTTGCATCTGTGATGTTCCCCCGATAGATCTGAATTTTCTACAGTGGAAAATATTTTTTTAATGAGCTTATGTTACCAGAAACTGACAGCTTTGTAGCAAGAGTTTTATTATTATTAACAATAATAGCAACAAGAATATTAAAGAACAAGATAGCAACACCTAACATGTATTAAGAACTTATATATAGCAGGAGTGGTATTTGAAGAATATCTCTGGTGTTTGCTTTTTTGGGGGGTGTTTGCTACTCTAACCAGCCCAACTACTTAGTAAAATGCCTGTCTCTCTTCTCTCCCTACCATGCCATCTTGGTCAGAGTGGAAATACATGACCCAAGCTCAACTAATTAATATTCCTCTCATAGGAATTCGAATCTTGAACATAAAGACAGAAAGTAATTGGAATTATGCCATTCCAAATAACCCTAGAGAGTCAAAGGAATTGTAATAGATACGTATGATTTGGGGGGAGGGAGTGAGGTGGCGACCTGGGGCGGGGGTTGTCACTTTGAGGGGTAAAAAGTATAACTATTGCATTGTGGTGTACACCTGAAACTAATTTAAAAAAATGTTTATTTCACAATAAAAGAATTAAAAAAACAAAGAAACCCCAAAAAACAAAAAAAACAAAATAACTCTAGAGATCACCCATGAGTTTCCATGTCTGACACCCAGACTATTCTATTTCTGATTTTCCTGTGACTTGATTATTTAAGTGTTTTTTAGAGTCTAAATTTCCCCAAATCTTTTCAGTAAGTTTGTGGCTATTTTACTTTGTGTTGTTTGTTGTTAGCATAATGCTATAGTTAGACCTATTTGGTTGCAAGTGAGAGAATGTAATTTTGGCTTAATACCTATGATTGGGGTTATGATGTCACAGCTCAAAAGACAAAACTGAAGCTCAAAAAAGTTAAACGGAAAGACAGATTCAGAAACATCAGATCCTAAGGCTAAAATTATTACCCAATGTCCAGAAAGGTGAAAGGTTTGTAATTTTACTCTATTTATAAACTAACAAGCTAGTGTGCTACAGTCTCATGGCTACGGGCTGAAAACAAGAGACTCCTGGCTCAAAGACAAAGGATGTTATTACTCACAGCAAAAGTAGTAACCAAAATTTTATGTTCATTTGTGCTGGTTCCCCCATTCCCTCCCCTCGCCAAGTCTGAGGAGTAATTACAAGGAAAGAAACTCTAGGATTTCCCACTTTCATAGTAAGTGGAAGCAAGTTGCCTTTTATTGGGGTTTGGGGGAGGAGACCTTATCTCATCCCTCAGGGTTACTTTCTGCTAACACATTCCTGAAAATAGATAAAGAAAACTCAAAATCTTGCATTCATGGATTACTCAATAAGAATGTGCAGGAATTCTCAAGGTCCATGGAAGATTGCCTCTTTCGACACTCACTATGCTATATTGCTTTTCAAATATTGAGGTGGTCATATTAGCATTTCAGAAATTGTACAATAAATCTCTCACTTTTTCTTCTTGTGCCCCACTCTAGTTTGTTAGAAGCAAATTGAGTTAGAAAAGATACAAGCTCAATTAGTAGAGGTACCACCTCTGCTTAGAAATATTTCAGACAATGTTCAGGGCACTTAATAGGTATAGATTTGGTGAGCAGTGCAGGGAGCACAACGAGAAGAGACTGTGAATTATATTTGGTTTAATACGCTTGTGCTTTGATGCCTTAGAAACAACACAGGATCCTAAGTCAAAGTGATTATGTGTACACATAGTGTATACACACACTGAAAAACAACAGCTCCATCAGTCTCAATGGGTATTTTAACAGATATTTAATGAGTGCCTGCTCCAGTTCAGGTACCCTGTTGGATGCTATGAATGCAGGAGTGAACTAAATACATTTCACTCTTGTGCCCAAAGGGCGTGGCATCCAGTGATATTTATGGAGGGAAACTGATATTTATGTTTGTAGAGCACTTTATAAGGCAAATGCTTTCATGTCCACTCTTTCATGTGATTCGGAAAAGAGTCTAGAGATGACAGTGTTACAAATAACAGTTTCCAACAAATAATGAAACTAAGGCTTAGATAAGTACATGATTTGCCAAAGATCCCACCTCTACAAGTAACTGAATCAAGTCACAAAACACTTCTTAGTAATCGAGGTTATTCATTCAACAAATATTTATTGGCCTCTGTATGTTACATACTGTGCTATGTACTGAGTAGACAAAGGGGATTGTTATTTGGCCTTCTGTGTCCCATAATGTCACAAGACACTTCAGTCCATAGGGAATCCTTTTCTTTCCTTCACCTGGTAAATCTTCCATCTTCCAGATTCAAGTTGATGATCCTCAACACAGCCTCCCCTATCCTGAAATGACACCTACACACTTGTGCTTTGTGGTATGTGTCACCATTATAATGGTGTATATTTGCTAAATATATGTTTTTTGGGTTTTTTTCTGAGCCATCCTGCCACCTGTTGGCACCTCAGCAGCAGCTCAGCTTGGGTGCAGCACCACTGGCCCATGTGGGAATTGAACCGGTGGCCTTACTGCTCAGAGTTCGCATAAATATATGGTTTTTTAAGTAGACTGGATACTCCCTGAGGGGAGATACTGTCTGCTTTTGTTGCACATCTTTTATTCAATATGTAGCAGAGTTTCTTGCACAACTATGCATTCAACTAATTATTTGAATGACTAAAGGAATGACTTGTCAGAGTACCCTAAACACAGTTGGTAGTTATCATTTAATTTGCAGATGGTGTTAGGTATTATTAGGTCCATTTTTCAAAGAGAAAAACTAGATTCAGACAACTTAAGTTTCTCTGACATGGCAGAGCTAAGAATGGACAGAGCAGGGCTTAGAACCCAGGTCAGTGTGACAGTCAAGCCAGTGCCCCTAAAAAACCACAACAAAGATTTTACTCATGTCCTCAAGAAAATACTTTGCTCTAGGTAACCTCTTCTGCCTCCCCCTTTTGTATTCTACAGGCAGCTTCAACTAACCTATAGATTGTCTTTCTCACAGATCCATAGCTCGACCTCAGCTTTATTTTCCTGTCCTCCTATTTGCAGCTAAATGTCCAAGCAGCACACAGCAGGAGGTGACCAAGAAGGAAAGGCTGGCAGGGGACGAATTTGCAATTAAGCAAATGAGCAGTAGCCATACAGTATCCATGGGCTGCAGCACCACCTGAACTGTCTTTCTGGCCAATGCAAATGAGACCTTCCAGAGGCCGGGGTGTGGGGGTGTTAGAGGCTTTAGCTGCCACAGCAGAAATCACTTAGAGATGCTAGGAGGGCTGGAGGGAGATGACTTTGTTTCATGGACCCTTGTTCCCTGGGCAGAAGCTGCAGGCCTGGTCTTCAAAGGCCTGCTGCTGTTGTGTGTGTTCAGAAGCAACTTGGAAAATTCTGTCATGTCAACTTTATTTCCTTGCTCTCTAGGGGTACTCAGTGGATGCCCATTAAAAAAAAAAACAACCCTCTGCGCATCACTGTAAGGTGTTCACTGCACTGGGCCGAAAACTTCAAATGTACAGGAGCCAGAATTTTTAATAAATTTATAAAAGTTACTTTTTTTCTAATTATAAAAGAAATGCATATATATTGTAGAAAATCTTATAGACAAGTATCAAGCAAATGAAAAAAAATATTTAATCCAGGGTTTATCAAGTATCAAGCAAATGAAAAAAAAATGTGATTCAGGGTTTATCTTATATTCATTGCATGATTTACTTCAAGTTTCTCATGCTTGAGACTATTCACTAAAATGTAGTGTTGTTGTTGTTGTTGTTTTTTTTTTTAGAAGATTGGGAACTTGAAGCATTAGGTATCTTATGAGGCATTAGCACCCTAAAACTCACTGTTGCATTATCTTCATCTAACTCCAAACACAAATGAAAATCTTTGCGAGTATAAATGCTGGGACTACACTTTCCAGAATTCATGAGTTTGTAAATCAGGGTTCAGATTTATTTAATTTTGATTCTCTCCTGGACTTACCAACCAAGCCCTTTCTTGGACTTAGTGCATAATTGCACCTTTCAAATAATTATAAAAACCAAGCTTCCATGATAATGATATTTACTAGGTGGCAAGGTCTGCTGAACTTCCAAATACTCAGGACAGAATGACTCAGTAAAGAAAGAGTTGATGAATGAATGAATGGATGTGTGAGTAGTAGATGTGATGAATTCTGTTGGAGTTTTTAATAGTTGTATCTTAACTTTAAGTTTTTCCCCATGATTACTAAGTAGGTGTGGAGTGCTTTCACTGTGGTTTTCAACTGGGGGTGATATTACGTTGTGCAATATGACATTTGACATTTTTGTTGTCACACATGGGTGGGGGTAAGTGTGCTGCTGGCATTGAGTGGACAAAAGCCAGGGATGCTGCTAAAGATGCTACCATTTCCAGGAGATCCTCTCACAATAAAGAATTATCCAAGTGTCTGTTATCCAAATGCTGATAGCGCCAAGGCTGAGAAACCCTGGTTTAACATAAAGGTGGGTATGTTTCAGTGATTTCATGAGGGGAGAGTAGGAGAGTAGAGAAAACTACTCTCCCAGTGGAATACCTTTAGGTCAAACTTGGAGGATTCTTATGTGCAGATAAGCAAGATTATAGAAGTGACAATAAAACAACACCATCTCTTCTATTAAGAAAAAAATATCATTTTTTCTTTTTTTGGCACAGATGGTCTTAGGACTATAAATCTGCCATTCCTTCAGTAATCACATGAAGAAAACAGATGATTTAAAGCAGTTATGAGGTTTATCTTGCAGAAGGAAAGTGTGGGTGTCTGAAGAAGAATAGTAAACATAAATTTTATTTTATATCTGAGAAGCAAGCCATTTAGAGCATAACACAGCTTCCATATGAACTATGGCTGAAAGGGAGGTATAAGATATAGTCGATGATTTTTAAATGATTTATGAGGGTTTCTGTAAAAGAAATACGAAGACCCGGGTAGAGCGAGGCCTTTTCGATGTGCCATAATAGAATTTTATACTGTTTTCTCATAGTCAAATAAATTTCAGTAGTTTAGGTAGATTGTTACCTGGTATTAGTACTTCCAAGACTGCCTGTCAGAGTGCTTTATTCAAAGAGACAGATTTATACTTCACTAGGAAATGATTTCTAAAGCTCTTCCATTAATAATTTTTTATTGAAAGTGAAGCAAGATTTAGTCATTCCACCCATAGATTGGGAGATTAACCCAGAATGAGTTCTGTACATAAAATACTTTTTGGGGTATTTAAATAGGAAAGATTATTTTAATGCTGTGAAAGAGAACACAGAAAAATGACTGGTCTCTTTACATAAAATTCTATTTCAATTTTCCTTTGGTTTTCCATTGCCATGAAATCAGCTGAGACTATCCCTAACAATTCATGTTGCCCAAGCACATAAATGCTGATGCAATGTACTTTATCAGCATATATGCAAGGGTACCCAAGAAAAGTACCTGGGGGAAAAGACTCATAAAGAGGAAGAAATAATATACTGTTTGCTTGGAACAGCCTTTTCCCCTCCTTTTGTTATCTTCATTAATCAGTTCTTTTACTTCTTTAATGAACTGTATGAAGCACTTACAGTTTCCCAGTACTGTCCTAGGATCAGAGAACAAGGCTGTGAAGGCAAAGCAAACAAAAATCATTCCATTTCCACATGTTGAGCACTGTCCAGGGTGCTGAATGGATGGAGTTGCCAAGCTCATGTGTAAAGAGAATTTGTATGTAGAGAATGACACATCAGAAAGGACGGGATTAGAAATTGCGACCCTGGCCCTTATCCAGTTTTATGATTTATCAGCTCTGTGACCTTGACTGAATCCTTTAACCTTTCCTGTAAAGTTATTTTCCAGATGTAAAGTCAAAGTGCTATGTAAGTGAGATTCTTTAACAAAAGAGTGGCCTCTGACAAACTTTTAACTCAGTTCAATACAATAAGCATTGAACATATATATTGGATGGCATTGAGTACTGAGATACTGAAAGGCGTAAGTCTTTAACATCAAGGAATTGAGAAGAAAAACCAATATATGAACTCACATTTGACTATTAAGCTAAAGGAAACCTATTAATACAACATTTGATGTAACAGAAGAAAACTATGTCTACTCACTAGTGAACATGTGTTTCTATGTTTCTATGCATATACACAGAGGCTAGCCTATTTAAATAGCTCCTCAGTGGAATATTTTCTGCTAGCCTCTCCAGATCTACTTTCTACCCTTTCCCACCTTGCTTGGTGCCATGAGAGGCTGACCTGGATAGATTATATTTATGGAAAGAAGGAGGGTGGAGAGTGAGTTTGAGGATTTCATCTCCTGGGTCCTCTCTGTGACTCATGGCAGCCTTGCTCTCTCTTTTCATCTGAGGCCCCAGCTACCACAGAATGGCTCTCTGATAGAACTCTGTCCAGCTGGAGCAAACCCTTGCCACTTCTTACCTGATCAGACCTAGGGGTTGAAATAGAGCTCCAGGGTATTGTAATGTATCCCATGGGTTCTATAGCCTCTTTCTTACATTTAAAAATAGATCTTTTATTAAACTTTCCTTAAATTATTTTATTTTTCAAAATGCCACATGTTTTCAGCTGGGACCCTAGGTGATATAGACTCCATATCACCTTATAGTACTATGTGAGCTTAAGCAATCACTTATTGAACGTCTACTATGTATCAGCCAATACAAACGCTATGCAAATTTTGCAATATCCTGTTGAGAAACAAATTCCTCTTTAGAATCTATGTTATTTTACCAATGTCTGCATAGTCCATGATATTTCCACCAAGTTCTGCTCACAATACAAAATGATTTCACATTATAAGACTAAGAAAAATTCTGGGGCAATGGAGAGTGAGATTTGGGAGGTAAGCAGGGGCTTAACTATGATAAGGGTGATGATGATGATGATAATAATAATACAGGTTAAAATTTTTTAATTTGTAGAGCATATGCTGGGCTAAGTGCTATGCAGCTTATCTCACTTAATTTTCACAGTGAACCTATGATATAGGTAGTATTGGTATCCCCATTTTTCATATGGAGTTCCACAAATTCCTTCCTGCACTTTTGCTCATGTCATCCTCTCCCACCTTTTCACTACTCCATTTGACTCCTACTCTTATCAGTATCAGGTGAATTTCTGTCTCTCCTGGAAGCTCTCCTTTAGCCCTGGGATGCTACCTTCCCGAGGCTTCAATAGGTGGATTAGCAAGATCTTCTTAATATGTAGATTGGCCAGAAAACAAATTGGAACACTTTTTGAGTGAGCAGTAGTCTTACCAGTGCAGGTATTTATGCAGGTAGCTTTTATAAAATTGAGGTATAATTGATGTATTACATTATGTTAGTTTAGGGATACAACATAATGAGGTTGTTCAAAAACCACCACTGTAAAAAGTAAAAATGTCTTTTTAGTACTCTGAGAGGTGATTGGAAAGACAAAAAATAGTGTAAACCATTGTACCTTGCAGGATCCAAACCACATTTGATGATTGAATAGAGCTATCCTTCTTATAAATATCCTTACAGGTTTAGGCTACAGAGGGGCATGACTGAGTTGTGTAAAGAGGATGGGCTTTCAAGTCTCAGCCAGAATCCTAATCTAATTATGTATATCATTGCAACTGTGTGACCTTTGGTAAATTACTGAATGTCTCTGAGCTTGAGACTTCATCTGCTAGCTAAATCCTACCTCCTAAGACTGCTGAGAAGAGGAAAGTTACTGCAATAAAAAGCACTTAGCACATAACAAGAGCTCAAAAATAATGCTAAAAATTTGTATTTCCAGTATTACTTTATACTGGGGGTGCTAAAAAATGTATACACATGATTTGTATTCATCTTTTGTTATCAGTATATATATTGAGTATTGCAATTTTTTTTGTTCTAATTTTATTTTTTAAATTGGCTTCAGGTGTATAACACAGTACAATAGTTATACTTTTTACCCCTCAAAGTGACAGCCCCCTTCCCCCAGAGTATTACAATTTTAATGTATGTTTTTCCTTTCCTAAACTGTGTATGCATTTTTGGGGCACCCTCTGTATTAACAATCATACAGCTGTCAAAATCAAAATAGTTTTAGAAATGAACTCAGACAGAAGACACTGTAGCTTTCTCCCAACTCTCATGACTGGGTTGCTCTGAATGACACACACACATACATGCATAATATGAGGTCATGTGAAGCAGTGGTTAAGGCATCACTTTAGAACAGGACTTTGGCCGTCTTGGGCAGATCACTCAAATCCTCTGCACCTTCTCGTGATTCTGTTCTAATCTATGAATTAAATATTGTGATAGAACTATGGCAGAGAATTGCAGTGAAAATTAAATTGGTAAAAGCGTGTGAATAACTTAGAACAGGGGTTGGCAAACGAGACTGAAGAGCCACCAGGGGTCAGCAAACTGCGGCTCGCGGGCCACATGCCGCTCTTTGGGTACGTATATGTGGCTCTGAAGTAAAATGGAAAATGAAAATAAAGCTATCATAGTTTCATTTATAAAATTTTTAAAGGATATTATTCACATAATGGTAATTGTGTAAAAATATATTTATGGCTCTCGAATAATTTTTAAATTGTTGTGAGGGACAGGATTGGCTCTTCCAGGGGTCGGCAAACTTTTGAGATGGAACGGACCCAAAGAGCTGCATGTGGCCCATGAGCCGCAGTTTGCTGACCCCTGGCTTAGAACATTTCCTAGATCTAGTAATTGTTCAGTTAATGTAATTCATATTTATATTATTGTTATTATTTGCCTCTTTGTTTCACAGCTAACAATTAGAAAACCTATGCTAAATAAACACAAAACCACCTGCGTAAAAGACACTGGGGAAAAAAGATAACACACACACCTATCAATAAGCCCATAGGTGGGAAAAGTGGAGGATGTGTGTTTAAGATTTAAAAATATTTTTCATGAGTCAATGAGGAAACTAGTCATTGACTTTTCCCAAATTAATAATAAAATGATTATTTTATCACCTAATAACCTTGTGGGCATGAGAATATCATTTAAACTTTCAGAATATGAGTTATTTCATCAGTAAATTCAAATAAAATATACCTGAGTACTAAATTAGATAATGTGTAGGTCTGGAATGTTTTTCTTTCTCTAAATCATTTCAGTTAATCAATTTCTTTTATTATTTAGTTCTCACCTTAGCTATTATTTTCTCCTTTGCATAGCAGGGGGATACCTGCAGAAGATTGTTAGGCAGACATGGAATTGTGGAAAAGTAGTAAATGATCACAGGCAATTCCCAATAAAAGGGTAATGGGGTAAATGGATTTCTTGTCCTTTCAAACCTCCAGGGAATAATTTTATACACTCCCTAAGAGGTCCAGTGGGGTCATCATGGCCACCTTGATAATGCACCTTTATCCTTGGCTTCCCTTCCTTCTTTATTTCATTCTCTCTGATTCCTGCCTCCCTGATCACTCCCCAAATAAGACACTTGTACACAAGCTTCTTTTCCCAGATTCTACTGTTGAAGTTAAGAAAGAAGCCCTTAGATTCAATCAAAATGCTAGATAGAATGGACTTGCTTGACCTACCTCATGCTTAGTATCCTCTGACATTTGGGGCAAAAAATAATCAGGAGTTAATATAGAGAGGCGTTATATAATTTAATGTTATATCAAGATGCAAAAGCAGCTCTGACTATCTGAAGCCCAAAGGGAATTTAAAGAGAAGAGACAAAGGAAATTATAGAAAAGTGACAGGGTGTCACAACGCTAAAATTTGCATCTCAAGAAAAGCAATGTGGGCCGGCCGAGTGGCGCATTGGTTAAGCGCTGGTTTTGGGATGCCAGCGGCCCCGGTTCGGATCCCACATGAGGGCCAGTGACACTGCCCTCTACAGCTAACAACAGCTCCACCTGGAGCTGGGCTGTGCGAGCCCCTGTGATGGTGTGGGCTGCAGCCCCTGCTGCAGTGGGCTGCCATAGGCTACAGTGAGTGGCCCGCAGCCAGCGTGAGCGGCCAATAGCCGCGGTGAGCGACATCCAGAGGCCAGCGACTGATCTGCCTCATCCGGGAAGAACGCAATGACGATACCAACAAGGGCCAGTTAAACAACATCCTCTGCAACTAGACTGAAGAACAAAAAGACAGCAACTTGTCTGTTCCCCTTCCCCGATTCCCCAACGCTGTTCCCCTCCGCCAATTCCCCAATAAAATCTTTAAAAAAAAAAAAAAAAAAAAGAAAAGCAATGTGATGAATGCTTAGAAAATTGGAAGCAGAAATTTATGGTGCATCTCTTTAAAGTGTCATGGTGAGATGCCTCAGAGGCAACTCTTTGTGTCTCGTAGCCCTCAGTAAAAGTCGTAGGAGGGAAGACTGATCTAGTTGCAGATCCTGTGTCTGCTAGTACAGCCTTTTATTTTAGTCCCCAAAGGATCCTAGAGTTGGTGAGATGCAGAACCCAAAGGTCAGGATTATGGGCAGATGTAATGCCTCATGCAGCTGTAAATCCAGCAGCCCTCTTTGATTGTTTTATAATCTTCAGCAAGTCACTTTCCTTCTCCAGTGACTTCTGGAAGAGGGGTGAATGCAACCAGATAAACTTTTTGTTATCTACCAGCTCTGACTTACTTTTAAAATGTGGCCTGTGATTTTGTTTTTGCTGGATCACAAATGTTCCAGTCTTAACATCTCTCTCTGTCCCACTTTCAGCTTCAATAGCAATTTATGCTTGAAATCTTTTCATGTTATTTTATTTGACCACTGAAAACACAACTGGAATGGCTATAATAGCTGTAAGTTAAAAATAAAAATTAAACACCACTGTATATACAAGTGGTGACGTTATAACTAGATGACAGACATGACTAAGTTTATATACAGAATGGAGACATACTTTCCATAAATTAATAAGTCAATGAATGAGCGCTTGTATGTGGCATATCGTCTTACAGCAAAAAAAAATTCTATCGTTTATAAGGGAGTCGATATTTGAGAAAGTCGATATTGTTATTTCTTTATCAACTTCTCCAGCTTTTCCAAAATTCTTTCCTAAAAATTAAGCTGTAGGAATACAGATTATAATGTATTTTGTCCTTAACTTTTATTGAGAGTTAATGTCATCGTGAATTGAATAATGTGAAAATGCCTTCTGCAAAGCTGTGATTAAATATATTACTTGCTTAATGTCTTTGAAAGGGAGTCCAAGTCAGTTGTCCATGTTAATTGAAAAAGGTAGCATGTGAAAGTACCCACTTCCTTGTGCTTCCAACATTTACAAACAGTTACTGTTTGTCAAGCCTTGTCCATGACAGAGTCTTCATTTTATTCGTTATCACTTTCTTTAAACCCACCACAGTGCTTGTCATATACATAACAGGCACTTTCTTTTTTCTTTGTTTGTGGGTTTTTTTTTTTTTTTAAGATTTTTACTGGGGAAGGGGAAAGTCGTGTTTTTCCAGGACCCATCAGCTCCAAGTCGAGCTGTTGTCCTTCAATCTTAGTTGTGGAAGGCGCAGCTCAGCTCCAAGTCCAGTCAGTCACCCTTTCAATCTCAGTTCCAAGTCCAGTCACCCTTTCAATCTAATTGTGGTGGTGGTGGTGGTGGGGAACACAGCCCACCATTTCATGCAAGAGTGGAACCAGCAACCTTGTTGTTAATAGCACATGCTCTCTGGCCAGCCGAGTGGCGCGGTAGTTAAGCGCTGGCTTAGGAAGTCAGCGACCCCGGTTTGGTCCCACATATGAGGGCCAGTGACACTGCCCTCAAAAAAAAAAAAAAAAGAACACGTGCTCTCACCAGCTGAGCGGCTGCTCAGCTCAAGGTGCCGTGTTCAATCTTATAGCCCGGGTGCAGCTCACTGTCCTATGTGGGAATCGAACCGGTGACCCTGTTGTTTAGCGCTTGCTCCCTAACCAACTGTACCACTCGGCCTGCCCAGCACTTTCCCTTAAGCCTTTCCTATTCTACCTTCTTCCTTTTCTTTTCCTCCCTCCTTCTTAGCTCTTTTAATGCCTCACACCTTCACCACATTCATTACTTCTTTACATGGACTTATATGGTTCTTCCTATTTAGACAAAAAGGGGGAGGGTGGAGATTTATGCAATGATTCAAAATACTTCTTTTTTTCTTTTTTTAATGAGCAATTAGAATATATAGAGGACCTAATTTTTTACCCAAAGCAATGCCTGCATGAATTTCAGTTCTGAATGTCATTCCTTCTGCTCTTTTGATTAAATTTATGATGGGCTTATGTCTCATTTTACCAGTGCATTCATCTGCACACATTCTCATGATCCTTTGAAGCCAGATGGAGCATAAATCTTAAATAAATAAGTAAAAAATATGATACAAGATCGCTACCTTGGTTAGCTTATAACATAAAAATGAGTCTAATAAGCACATAAATATATGTGAATTCTGAAATAAAATACCATCTGCTTTTGTAGGAAAAAAACACATTAATTTTATATCACAACATGTTATCCTGTGGAATTCAGTTCAGCGATATAAATAAAGTACCTAAACTATGTGGAATACTCAAACTATCTTCCTGCTCCTGCCAAATTAAAAAAAAAAATTTTTTTTGTTTTACAATAATGTGCATACACTTAACTAAGTTAGATTTTTCACATCTGGACCTGGCTGAGTTCCCCAGGGTTGCATCAGACATCAGAATCCAGAGGGATGGACATTACAAAGAGCATCACTGTCCTCCAGTGTTCCCTTAAAGGTTCCGAGCAACTGCCTCAAGGCAATGAGTTTCACCTTGGGACAGGTCATAGAAATTCTGGGGTGCCAAAGCCTGCCGGTAGATTCCCTCATCTGGGGTCTACCGTGAAGCTTTATTGAGCTACAACACAGGAGAAGGATGAAATTCTTATTATCATTTGATATGTATCATTCCCATCATCCCTTCTAAAGCCCTCAAATGCTGTTATTTTTACTTATAAACAGCAGTATTCCCTTTGCTGGCAAAACATTGTTTTCCCTGCTGAGAATGTCATTAGAAATAAAGGCTTCCGAGAAGGGGTGCTAAGTATTTAAAACTTAGATGTCCAGGTTATTTCCTTGCAGTTGTTTGAGAGCAAGAGGCTAACTTTGACTTCTTTTTGGTAGAACTTAGTTTCTATTCTGGCTGAAAAAGGCTGTTGTTTGCCTGATTACTTGTTTAAAATTAGAAATCACTTAGAAACAGTGCTGATGACAAAGTAGTGAGTGGGCGTGCTAAAAACATGGCAGTTGGCCAAACGGTAGACATACACCTTTACAAAGGCAAACTGTGCAAGATTTCTCAGAAGACTTAAGCCTTTTATAGCTTTGATCCAGTATTTTCAGTTCTGTGAATCTTTCTTATGGAGATACTGTTGTCGGAGAGTGGGCCTTTCTCGGTACTAAGTCTAGGTCCTTGGCAACTCGAGAAAAGAATTGAACAAGATACCAGAGTAAAGCAGTAAAATAAGTGGTTTATTAGAAGAGATAGTACATTTAGAAGTAAAAGTAGACCTGAGCACTAGAGGATGGCTCAAGGGCCCATTACTAGAAGTTACATTCCAAAGAGTGTGGAGTGGGCCACGCGCAAAGGCGAGGCTCAAAGGGAAGAAGCCGTCAAAAGGAGCAGGGAAGAAGCAGAAGAAATAGCCATCATCATCATCATCATCATCAGCAGCAGCAGCAGCAGCACTGGCTTCCCAGGACCTGGGGTTTTTATCCCTTTTTCTCTAGAATGGGCTGTTCTTCTCTGGGCGTGGGACCACTTGATTGGCACCTGTGATTGACAAGAGGTACTACTCAGGTGCGAGTGACTGGTCTGATCTAATTGGATATTTTATGCCCATTTGCTCTTCCCGCAGGGGTAGGTAATTAAAGTACAAAGGGGAGTTTTGGGTGGAGAGGGGATGTGCCCCAGGCAGTCGCACTCTGTGGGACGTGTAGGAATGCAGAGACCCAATGCCTGCCTCTAACTGCCTGCCTAGTTTTCCCCTTGAGAGATGTGATCCCCATAAAATCTCTATGGGAAGCTGAGGGACAGGAGGTCTCTTCTTCTGTATCTGCTTCTTGCTGGGCAGGCGCATAGAGCTGTCCCTGCCTATTTGGGGTTCAGGGAACTCTCACCCTAACTGATCTCAGATGAGAGGAAGGGGTCTCAAGCTCTGCCTGGAAGACCGCGCTGGCTTCTTTGGTTGTGACTGGCAATCTTGCTGAGGTATCCCCTGTATCCTCAAGGCTCCTGAATGAAGACAAAACTATAAATCTATTAGTTCTTATGAAACTTGTGGCTATTCAATCCGTCACTCAGGTGGCGTCAGTTGTCTGGACACAGAATGGGTTTGACATTTAGTTTACTGGCCTGGGGGATATTAGGAAGTCACAGGCTTTCAAATAGTTTTCTGAAGCAGGGGTAGGAGACTTCTATTGTTTAGGATTCAGAAACTGATTTACAAAGCAATTAAGAAGCAAGGGGGATCTTCCATCCAAGATTCACAAACTGGTTAGAAGAGCAATCAAAGCCCGAGAGGTAAGAAACTAAAGAACTAGGGAGGAGAATTAATGTTTTTATACTTAACATTTCTATAGGAAAGAAAATTTGAAAGTTTTTCAGTGGTGGGGGTTGGCGCTGCTCAGTTGGCTGGTACCAATAGTATTATTTATGAAGAGAATGGGCTACTATTTTATGCCTGGGACTGTCATATCATCTCTTTGAATTCTTAAAACAGCCTTATGAATTCGGTATTACAAATAAGGACACTGAGGCACAGAGAGTTTTGCAACTTTCCAAGATTCTGCAGATAGGAAATGGTAGTCAGGCCTGCAGTCCAGGAGATCCATATAACACCAGTGTTTGAATACAAATCACTGCCCTCAAAGCTGATGCCACATTTTATCTCCCACAGTGTTTGTTCACACGGTATTTATGATGATCTAAAAATTAAAAAATATATCAAGAGGATGGTTAATTATATTACATAAAGTGATATAAAGTTTCTATATTTACAGCTTTAAAAATAATCTTAAATGTAAATGTAGGATAACAAAAGTTTATTTAGGCTTAAATGTAAATATAGGATAACAAAAGTTTATACACACACACACACACACACACACACACACACACAGGTTGCCAAAAAAAAAAGTATACATGTTTTAAGAAAGAAAAAACGATATTAAAATTGTAATACTCAATATATATCAATAACAAAAGATGAATACAAGTCATATTTGACCTCTGTGATTACAAGAGGTGCTCAAAGTGGTTACCATCAGCACAATTTTAATACAGCTTTTTCTTTTATTAAAATGTGTATACAGTTTTTTGGCACCCTCTGTGTGTGTGTGTGTTTGTGTGTACCAAAATGTCAGTAGGGATTGTTTTAAGTTGTGCAGATGTGTTTGAATCTTTATCTCTGTTCTACTTTTTTCTGTATTTTGTGCTGGTCTATAATGAGTATATTATTTTAGAAATAATATATTTATTTTAAACGTTGATATTTAAAATATATCTTTCAAAGACATTGCAAACATGTTTTTATCTATTTTAAATTAAAAATCCTCTACTTTCTTTTGTATATCACTAGGTCACTCTAGTCAAAAAAAAAAAAAAAAAAAAGAAGAGAGAAAATATTGACTTTCACCCTCATTTTTAGATGGAATACCAAGAATCATAGGATTTTCTATAGCAGAGTCAATGTACTAATCTATCTGGAAGGTTAGAGAGAACAATTGTGTCTGAGATCACAAAGAGGTTTAGATTTACAAACATTTTAGGCTACAAACTTTTTAGGCTACATATACTTAGTGACATCTGGTATCATATTTCATGCTAAATCTGTTTTATTTCCATTTTAAGATCATGGCTATTTGTACCTGTGAAATATCTGCCTACTCAATATTTCTGTTTGTGTATGATTGCTCACCTAAGAAAATTAAGAGAAAATGGATTTTTTGGCATTTAATTCATAATAAAATTTGCAAGCTGTAGCATTTGCCCTAAGGTATGAAGCTGATAGAGCAACTGGATCAGTTAGCTAATTTACAATATATTTTATTCCAGTTTCATTGAAAAAAAACAAAATAACCCTACATTATTTTTTTTGTTTGTTTTAGGGCAGTGTCACTGGCCCTCATATGTGGGACCCGAACCGGGGCCTCTGGCTTCCCAAGCCAGCGCTTAAGCACCGCGCCACTCGGCCGGCCCAACCCTACATTTTTTTTTTTTTAAGGCAGATGAAAATCCCTCACTTCGAGTGGCAAATCTCTGATCCCCAAGTTTGGGATTAAACTTTGATTCTATATGTCATCTGGGCCCCATATTACACACAGATCCTGTTTTCTCCCCAGCTCCAATCTTCTTCTTTCTAATATAGAAAGATTTACGCATGAAGGGCTCATCTATTTCCTATCACTGGCTTTCTGACCATTAGGGTCAGGAAGTTTATTTTCTCCTTTTGTTTTTCAGTTCTGAATTCTATGTTTCTTCCATCATGGATTGTGTTTCTCATTAATTTGCTTTCCAAATTAAAGCTTAAAAAAGCTCATGTTGGTTTCTTTTTTTTTATAGATCGGTGCTATGCAGTGGAACTTTCTGCCAGGGTGGAAACGTTCTGCATTCATACCATCCAATATCATAGCCACTAGCCCCATGTGGCTGTTGATCAAAGCTTATGCAGCGGAGGTACTGAATTTTAAATTTTGTTTAATTTTCATGAGTTTAAATTGAAGTAACCACATGTATCTGGTTGGCCACAACAGTTGACAGTGCAGATTTAGCATATTTTTGTAGATTAATAAAATCCTAATCTATTGTTATGTTTAGAGAGAAAATGGAAACCACTGGAACATTCATTTCTTTTCTCATTCCATTTATGGGCTGCTCTTTCTTCTATAAGCTTTCCATCATCTTTTTTTTTTTTTCCTTTTGTTCCTCCCTCCTTCCCTTTCAACAGGGATCTTTGATACTTGTGTAGCAGTTTGGAGACAGGAAATCTTGAGAACACAGGGAAGACATGGTGATTGTTTGCTCACCAAAAAACAAATGGAAGCAATTGACTATGGAGAAAGCTCAAGACTTGCCTTTCCTTTTAAGCGACTTCACCTTCTAAGAGAAGGAATTTCCTTTAAGGAAAAAAATAAAGTAAGTTTAACAGGAGTGTCCTGTAACGTATCTAATATTTCTAATATTTATGATTCAACCCAGCTAATAAATATTTTTATTGTGTAAGCTAGTTTGAAATTAGTTTTTATCAACTAAGAAGTTCTCCCAAACTCACAAGTTTAGCATGAAGATCATTTGAATGATATATGTGAAATAGCATGGCACTGTGATTATTTAAAAAGTATTGTTTTCGTTTTCCCCTGAATTTCATCTGATACCATGCATAGTAATATGCTCTTTTACTAGATCTATTTCAACTCACACATTCCTGGAAATCCTATGATTCTCAGATTTGCAGGGAAGAAATATACTAGAGCCCATGGGGGTTCCAAATGCTCTGCCTTCCGTTTCCCTTAAACACTCTGACACGTTCAAGTGGTTTCGGATCGTATTGAGCGCATCATTGATATCTTCCTTTGGCTTGATGCCACACGACAGGCTACAAGGCCTGCTGCAGTTTGACAGTTTCCATGCGGGCCCAGCTGTCAGCATCTCTGCCTTCATTTCAGAGAATCTGATGCTACTGGCAAGACATCAGAAGGCAAGCCAGCGAATAACCAGTTTCTCTTTAGCGAAGGAGAAATGGACATATCATCTCCGAGACCTTCCCTCTGCCCTGGCTGTTTTTTTGGGCAATTCCTCCAATTCAATGATGAAAAATCACTTTTCTTCCCCTTTAGTTTTCCTATTCACATTCTCTAGCACACAGAGGGAAAGCTGAATTGTCCCATTTTTATTACATTACTTGCTGTTTTAGCACAATATTGTGCTTCAAGTTATAGCAGAAAGAGACAGCTGTTCCACAGAAGGCATATGCCCTGCCTGCTGGGTACAGGCTTTCCAGACTCATGCCTGAGCCATGGATAGTGAATCAACTTATTATTCTCTTCTAAAAGGCAGATGGAAGTGGAAGGACTGTCCCCTTCAGTTACTCAGCTCACTAATGTTTGGCTCATGAGAATGATTTGGAATTGCGATGAGACAACCAAGGGAAGCTGAGATCAGTCTACTGAAAGGCAAAGGGTCGGACATTAGTAGGTCACAAAAAGGGAGAAAGAATGATGCTATAACTATGGAAGGGAATGAAGGTCAAAGTCCCTCAAGGAAGTAAACAATAAAAGTTAGGATAGGGGAGGAGGAACTTACAAATGGCCTCAAGAGCCATTGGAATGCTTGCTGAATATTCCATATAAGGAATATTAATATAAAAGCCAAACAATCTAACATGTCTTTGGACCATGTCCACAGATAAGTGAGGTCCATAATGATGATGGTAGCGAGGTGATGTTTACCTTCCTGTTTAGTTTAGTGTGAACTCTACTCAGTTCTAAGTGATTTGGAACATAATATTATTTACTCATTATGATAATTTCATGAAATAGATAACATTAATCCCATTTTTCATATGAATTAACTGAGACTAAGAGTAGATTAAAAACTTGACCACACTTGTCGAGAGTTGGATTCCAACCCAGGAGTGTCTGACCCCAAGCCTATCCCCTTTGTCCCCATATTGATGCTGCTGTGGAATGTCAGCCTGTGTCCGGGAACTATCAGCTATGCCTTGCCATCCTCCACAACTGGTCCTTTTGAGTCCACAGGACCTGGGCTCTTAGCTTCATCATCACCAACACATTTCCCATCCCTTATCTCTTCTTTTCTCTGCTAGCTTCACCTTTCCCTTGTTCCTTTGGTGCCAATAGCTCTATTGTCTTACATGGAGATGGGAAGGAGCACTTGGATACTTGAAGCAGGGGAGGACTTTGCGAAGTACCTGAAGGAGTTGAGACACTACAGATAGAGGGATGTTGGTGGGGTTAGAAAAATTGGCAAGAGCTTGATTTATTTTTTAGTAGTTAGAAGACCAAACTATGTGAAGTGAGTAAATCACGATAATTAAAAACAGGTATTTTAAGTAACACATTCCTTTCTTTGGTGCATTTGCTATAAATAAATATAGGTTATTTTCTGAGTTTTAATAATTACTCAGAAATTTGAAATAATATGTGTCACCTAAAATTAGTTTTCCTAAAGTATTTTTCAAGGTTTTATAATGAAAATGAAGATATATGTGTTAGGGTAGTTCTGCTGGGATGGATTTGGGCAAAAGTGGCCCAGGATTTCTTCCTGTATTTTGATTAGGTTTTAGAAGAGGTTAACTTCTTTTTTTAGAAACAAACCATTCAGTCTTTACTACTTCCAGTTTTCGATCTCTAAATGTTGGCAACTTTCAGTGTGTTTGATTTCAGATAAATATCCTCCTGGAAAAAATTCCAGGCTTTGGAATTGAAGTTAAAAAGGATGTCTGTGGGCAAAAGATCCCATTCGTGTTTTTTGGTGTGTATCTTTTAAAAGTTAGGGTAAATTCACATCACATAAAATTCACTACTTTAACCATTTTAAAGCATGTACAAATAAGTCATTGCTCTTGGACATTTACAGTGTTGTACAACCATCATCACCACCCAGTTCCAGACATTTTCATTGCCCTAAAAGAAACCCTATACCCACTAAGCAGCCATTCTCCATTTCTTCATCTCCACAAAGCTGCCACCAATTTTTTTTCTGCCTCTATGAATTTACCTATTCTGGACTATTCACACAGACAAAAATCATATAATATGTGGCCCTTTGTAGCTGGCTTTTTTTACTTAGCATAATGTTTCAAAGCTCATCCATGTTGTAGCATGTAATTTTGTGTTTTAGCAGATCTACTCTTCAATGTAGATCAAGAGGTAACAGCATTAATTTTCATGTAATCTTTGATAAAGAATTTTCTTTTTTTTTCACCTGAGCCATCCTGCCATTGTTGGCAGCTCAGCGGCAGCTCAGCTCTGGCTGGGCATCAAACTGCTGTTGCTCAGAGCTCAGCTCGCACTCTTGAATGAGCTCTTAACCAACTAAGCCACTCGGCCGGCCCTTTTTCTTATTTCTTTCGTAGCACTTATTCCCATCCAAGAACAATATTTATTATCTTTATAATAAAATAAGGGGAGATGCTAATATTAAGCAAACTACAGATACATCCCCCCCATAGGGTAATAAGGAATAAAATGATAAATAGCCAAAATAAACAATGGAGAAAAAAATAGAAATACAAGTTAAACGTTTATTGCAGCTGAGCCTAGGACTAGTTGTAGTTTGAGCTTCCTGGAAGATGGTGTGAAAAGGGAGTCAGTGGATGCATAGCTCTGCCATCTGATGAAATCAAAGACCACATGTTGCTGAGCACTATTTAGTTACCGAAGATGCAAGAGTGAACAATACAGAGAAAAATTCCTGCCCTCTTGGATTTAATAACCCAATACTTACAATAGCTGACATGTATATAGTACTTATTCTGTACCAGGAATTTCCCAGCAGACTTTATAAATATTATGCCATTTAATCATTTCATCAACACCATAAGTGAGATAATATTGTTATCCCCATTTGTACCAACAGGGAAACTAAAGCGCAGGGAGACTAGGTACTGTGTTCATAGACTTATTGTGATGCTGCAGTGACAAAGCTGAGAATTGCACACAGGCAATTTGGTTCCATAGCCATGTTTTTAGGCTATTATTATTCTATATCAATGATTTCTAGGTACTGATATTTGCTGAAAAGACAAATGGGGGAACATAGAACAGATCTTTGCCTAACTAATGTTGACCATCCACTGAATACCAAAGGATAAACTAGAATAGAGAACTGAAAGAAAAAACAAAACAAAAAAAACCCATACAGTCAACACAGCTGGAGAGTACTTGGCTTTAAAAAAAAGTTAAAAGCCTTCAATGCCTCTGAAGGATAGGTGAAATAAAGTTCCAATAATGATATTTAAAAAGAGTACAAAACCACTCAAGAAGGCACCGAGCACCTCATGAGAGTAAAGGGGGGCCATTAAGGTAACTGCCGCGGACATCAATTTGCATCTGAGAAAATGTCTTCAACACACAATTATTTTTTCAACACTTCATCTCTGCAGGGTTTATATCATCTATCTTCTGATGGGAAAATGCCCCCATGCTGCAAAGATAGGACTTAGCCTGCCCTGAAATTTAGCCCACAATGGTGTCACCGTCTCATTCCTAGGCAAACCCTAGTAGTTACCAATATGAATCATCTACAAATATACAGCAAAATGCCTAGCGCAGAATAGTGCCTAATGCACATTTATCTTTTATTTTAAATTTTAGTAAAAACAACATTTTACTGAAAGACGAAACAATTAAATTTTGTGATAGCTATACCTTCCACCTCTTCCTGAAATTATATTCTTCCCACCTTTCCTGCTGATCTAAGGCATCCTACTTTTTTAATTACTGGAAATAAATTTTATTACACATTCCATGACTTAATTTTATTTCCCTACCAGCCCACACCTATGTACTTTCCCTTACCTCAGTCTTTCCACATTTATTGCATATTTATCACTCCACAGTTTTTAGTGTCACACTCAAGCCCTGCTTAATCAAGAAAAACGTTTCTGACAAGTTCAGGTCCAGTTACAATTTTCTCTTTGAACTCTTTTAGTATGATTGTCTTAGGTTTCTTAACAGGTGAGCAAGTCCAATTGGGGGCAGGGAGTCGTAAAGCATAGATGTATATGAATATGAAGTGGATCTCTCAGGCTTAGCTTTCGTCAAGGAGTGAAGACAAATGCATATAAGAATTTTGTTTTTTAAATGCACTTGATTTAGTTATACATATGTGGCTTAGAGGCAAGTTAGAAGCCAAATGGTAACATGTATAATAATGAATCAGAAATCAGCAGGGTAAGGAGTAGGGATTGTAGCTCCAATCCAAGTCCAACTCAAAGAACAGAAAAAAAAGAATGCAGAAAATTAAGTGACATAGGAAACAGAGACAAATGAACATGGATGTACTTCTGCTATGTTTTGTTTGTTTGTTTTTTATTAATCTTTTTATTTCTGCATTTCAAGAGCTGTCGTGAGATTCTACCATCCCTCTTTGTCATTCTTACCTTCATTGCACAAGGAGTAGAAAGTGTGATTGTAAATTGACAGGCTCCCAAAATAAACCCCACTCTGAGCGAATTACCTGACTTCTCTAAGAGTGTCCTTCTATTTGCAAATGAGAAATATGCGCATTATCTTACAGTTTTGCTGTAAATACAACGTCTGCTTTGGACTCTCAAATGTTAGATTACTTCTCTTATATCAGAATTCTTTTCTCCTTGTTTTCATAATGGCCTCAAGTCCTTTGTGGAAGTACATGTGTTTAAACAAAAAGTAAGTAAATTGTAACATCACTTCACATATGCTTGTCTTATCCCTAGAGAGCTTGCTGAAGCTCTCTGGGGATAGAAATTATTTTCTGTTCCTTTTTTTTTTCTCTATCTCAGGATTCTTTGTATACCATGGATACTTAATATACCTTGTTTGATGATGATTGACAAGAACAAATTCAATTGCTCTGCTTCACCTTTATGAAAGATGCTTGCCTCCACTAGAATTATGTATTCCTTAACTGTCCCCTCTCTACTGTGAGTTGTGTTGAAGCTAAAATCTAAACAGCTATGTTTCAATTACTTGCCGTATTTGATTTCTGGGTGATATAACAGGGTATTTTGGAGAAGTGGGGATTAGGGAGAGACTTTTATTGTGGTACATATCTGTCCCCTAATTAATCTCTAAGCCATAAGAGCAAAGTTAGGTTTCAGCGCCTTAAAGACACCCTCCCCCCCTTATATGCTTTTGGGTTAGCTTAATGGTCTAGACAATGAACGTTATATCTCAGCAGCCTATCTTGTACATTCTTTTAACTTTGTTGCACCTTAATTTTTTTTTTTTTTTAAAGATTTTATTGGGGAATTGGCAGAGGGGAACAGTGTTGGGGAACCGGGGAAAGGGAACAGACAAATTGCTGTCCTTTTATTCTTCAGGCTAGTTATGGAGGATGACATTGCTTCATGGGAGGACATTGCTTCACTGGCCCATGTTGGTATCATCATTGCGCTCTTCTTGGGTGAGGCAGATCTGTCGCCAGCCTCTGGACTGCCGCTCACAGAGGCTTTTGGCAGCTCACACTGGCTGCCGGCCACTCACTGTAGCCTATGGCAGCCCACTGCAGCAGGGGCTGCAGCTATGCCATCCCCGGGGACTCACGGCAGCCCATCTCCAGGTGGAGCTGATGTTCACCATCTTAGCTGTAGAGGACAGTGTCACTGGCCCTCATATATGGGATCCAAACTGGGGCCCCTGGCGTCCCAAGCCAGCTCTTAACCAACACGCCACTCGGCGGGCCCTGTTGCACCTTAATTTTGAATGGATCTACTTATCTGACCACTCAATTCACTAAAGGAAAGGTGTTTTCAAAGCTATATATTCTCTCCACTGAAACCCCACACCCTGAATGTGAAAAATAATGAGAATTATGTATCCTGGGGAATATATAATTGGGAAAAAAATAATACCTCTGGATCAGACACACCTAGTTCCAAATCCTAGCTTTATGATTTGCTAGCAGTGTTGTTGTTGTTATTATTATTATTATTATTTTATTATTATTATTATTATTTGAGGCACTTATTGACCCAAACCTTAGTGCTTTAAACCAACTGTTTTATTTTGCTCATAATTTTTCGGGTCAGAAATTTAAGTAGGAATTTGCCCAGAAGTTCTCCCTAGCAGTCTCTCATGCAGGCTGTTAGATGCTGGCTGGGCTGCAATCATCTGAAGGTCCACCTGGGTTGGGTGTCCAAGATGGTACACTCACAGGACTGGCAGTCAGTGGTGGCCTTTGGCGGGAAGCTCAGCTCAGGGCTCTCTGAGGAACACATGCATGTGACCTTTGCAACATGACGCTCTCAGGGGAGTTGGAATTCTTACCTGGTGCCCGGCTTCCCCCAGAGTGAACATCCCAAGAGAGTGAGGCTGAAACTGCATGACCTTTTGTGACAGCCTCGAAAGGTAAATAGCATCCCTTCTGCCATATTCTGTTGGTTAGAGCAGTTACAGGATTTCCCAGAAAAATGGGGAGGGGATCTCATAGACTTCGCCTCGGATTACATTATATTAATGGAACAGCATGTGGAGGTATTGTTGTGACTATCTTTGGAAAATATAATCTATATCACATGACTCTTGTTCAGTTACTGATGCACTTTTAGCCTTAGTCCCCTTATCCCCCAAATGGTGATGATGTGTAGGGAATTTCATGATAATTGGATACATAGGTACGTGTTTGCTAAACATTTTCTCTTAACGGTTTGACCTTTTCGACAATTCTTTGGCATCATAGAATCCAGTTTATTTGCAGACATTTTAGACCTTGAAGCATGTCTATGAATGCAAGGCTCTGCAGCGATAATGCTGAGATTGTATCTGTGTTTCCCTAGAATTCTAACTGTCCAATGCATTGTGACTGTAATGTGTCCAAATACTTCAGTTTTCTAATGGCACATTCCCTAGCAGACTGTCCTAGTGTAGTTAACCATCTAAATTTAATTATGATTCAAGCAGTGAGACCTAATATTCATTTTCTTGCAGAGAACTTGGCTTCAGTACCAATTGGTACGTGCCAGGCAAGAGGTTATTATTGAAATAGGAAAGGCACCCTGATTCTCAACTTGCTTCCAGGATGGAGCATTTATAGTTTAAGATGATGATTGCTGAATTCATTTTCAGTGTTGAAGTTCAAGCTGACCAAACTCAGGTATCGCACTTCCAGAAAATGAGCTCCTCACCCCCATATCCTTAACCCAATTAGAAACCCACAGGGCCACCTCCCTTCCTCAGTTATAATTAAGAAGAAAGCAAACAAATTTACAATAATCTTTTATGTTATATTTGTTTTCTTATGAGTTATTAAATGGCTTATCATCCACATTTAGTCTACATACCTGCTAATTTGGAGGTGGGGAGGACTCAGACCCTTGCCTACCTTTATTTAATGAACATACGTATTTGAAAAGAAATGGTTTTTCCTATAAAAGTTCGCTACTGTTATCAACAGTGGGTAGTAGGAAAGGATTACTACTGTAATACTCATAATTATCAAATTATGATAAGACTATAAAGGGAGGAGGCCTGAATAAGACAAAACTGTGTTTTGAAAAATAACAGTATAGGTCAATTTTTAAGCAAGCCATGCAAATACAGAGATATTGAGGAAAATCTCATGCAGGTTCTGCTTTTCCCACTGAGGGACCCCACTCAACATACTGAAGCGTTTAATTCTAGGACCTCCCTTTATTGATCTGTGAGCAGGATTCATCTGAATAAATAGGGAAGGAAGAAACTAATATTTTAACCTGTAGTTTTGATTGACTTGGTTCTCTTTGTAACTGACGCACGTTTCCAGAAATTAAAGGGAGTTTGGAGGTGCCATCAAAATGTACCCAATTTTATGTTAAGTTTTACAGATAGTGAAAGAGCCTATCTGAAAAAAATCAAAATCAAAATGAATATGTTTTACTCTAAAAAGAAAAGAGAGAAAGAGAGAGGGGTAAGGAAAGAAGGAAGGAAGGGAGGAAGGAAGGAAGGGAGAAAGAAGAAAAGAGAGAAAAAGAGAGAAGGAAAAACAAGATTCTTTGTACATAGCATTAACTTTCCAATCAGTTGCTTGGTAAGAAGTTTAATACTTAAAATGAAAGCATATTGAATAAAAGTGCCGGCTATAATCTAGTGTGTGTGTGTGTGTGTGTGTGTGTGTGTGTGTGTGTGTGTGTGTTGTGTTATTATGACATAGATCTAAGGTGTCATGATCCTTTGGACATTTAACAGGATAGCAGAGATCTCTTATCTTAGTTCGATTATGTGCTTCCCAGGAATACAAATCGCAATGAAAAGCTTAGGAATGCTACCTAGACATACATTGTTTTTGTGAACCAGAATCGTGTTTACAGATTGGGCCGTGTGCCATGGAATGCATTTTACCCCGACAGTCTGCGTCCAGAGGAGAAAGCAAGCCCTGAGAATGGCATACTTTGTTCTTCCTGAAAACAAAAATCTTAAATTTAAATCACCGAGACTAAGTGGTTGGGGATATTTTCTGGCTGTTTAGTTTCAAGACATAAAGGACAGGCAATTTATGAACAAAAAAGTGAAAAAGGCATTTGAAATTCTGCTTCGTTATGAATGATGTCTCTGGGTCTTAAATGCATTAGGATCTGTTACATATGTAACATCTCTGAGGTATAACATTAGGATAAAGCAGTAGATATGTCAATCTCAATTATCTTGGCCCTGATACAGTAAGCATGGTAATGCGTGATTTCCTTTTGTTAAGAAGATGTCATACTTATTCAGTGCCTTTTGTGCCAACTACTGTGCTAGGTGGTTTAATTACATTATCTCATTTAATTTTTGCAATACTATAATAGCAGTTCTTCACAGATGGCAATTTAGCAGGCCGAATTTTAAAATGTAAATGCCAAAATAAAAATTTCAAATGCACTTTTCTTTCTAGGTTAGTGACACATTCTACTTAATTAAATGGTGAGGCTTATCTTAAAATTGTATTTCCTTTCCGTGGAGAGCATTTCACTTAGGGAAACAGGCACCTGCAGTTGTACCTTCTGAGCTGCCCATGCAAAGTTTTCTTTGTTGGCTTGATTGAAATTGTAAGCATACGAGAGCTTTGGCTAAAACTGGTCCTATGTAAATTGAAAGAAACATGGAATGCAAAGCTTTCTAAAGAAACATAATCAGTTTCAGAGGCAATTAATACAATTGGACTAGAAATTAGGCTGGAAAGGTTGAGCAATATCAAAATAAAAATTACAGCTCTGAGCACTTGCAATGTGCTAGCAACATTAAATATATTATTGCTAATTTTCATAAAGCCCTTGAAAATTAGGTATTGTTACTCCCATTATATAGATTTTAAAAATATGGCCCAGAGAGACAAGAACTTTGTTCAAGATCACACAATTGGTAATAAATTTAAGTAGCAGTATGTAGCTTCAAGGATCCTTTACTAACTCTTGTATTTGTCCCCTTCCCTTTCATTGGTTATTAACTGGAACATCCACTTTAAACATAGCGATAATCTAGTCTTAATATTTGACATCATAAATTTCAAAACACTGACATAGACTGAGAATGAGAAAAATCAATCCAATTGATCAAAACTCTGTTGAATTTGAAAATGGTAAAATGAAAATGCAAAATGGTAATACCCCTGGTTTCATTAAGATTCGGGAGATATTAAAGTGGTAATTTGGCAGTGGTGTTGTCAACACAGATGAAATGGTCACCATATAACTTTATGCCTTGCATTATTTGATTTGCCATCTATTTTGATTATACCAAATAATTGCCAAATATCCTCTTCACTCTATGTTGTATGGATAGCTCAAGGGAAAAGATTAGACTAGAAAAGCACTGAAGATAAATGATTGGACTTTTTTTCCCCTGTCCATGAAGCAATCTGATTATCTGTGTAGAACATCTTTCCTTTTGTGCCTGCTGCTTTCGTCTCAGAGCAGGTGCTGTAAATACAATACAAACGCTTACAGGAGCTGTGCAGTTCACATACCTGCTCAAAATGCGTCAGTGTAATGAAAAGGTGTTAAGCTGCAGCTTGCCACTGTGACAGAGCATTCCAGCTGCCTATTTGCATTGCCTTTTAAAACGCAGTGTGGCATAGGAGACCAGGTACCACAATTAAAAAAAAAATTTTTTTAGCAACCTCAGGAATGTTGTCAAACAGTGTGTCTTAATTCTGGGTTTACCCCTAAGCACACCTATGACAAGGTGACAGACCTGGAGGATGACTCCAGAGGCACCAGTAAGGGGATGCAAATGTGAGACAGGAAGGAGAAGGGAGAAAATATGGGAGGTGTGAATCAGATAATCACTGTGAGCCCTGGGGTCAGTCCCACCCGGGATCTCTGTGTGGCTCTGCTGAGTATTCTTCAGTGTTGTCCCATCTAAGGTCTAAGGATATGAGTTAGGGCTCCACCAACTTGTGCTGTCATTCACTGAGGGCTGTTTCTAGTGATATTAAATACCCAGCTCCGACGGCTTGTCCTTTGTGGGCTAAGAATGCTTGGGTGATGAGAAAGTTCTTTAGGCAGAACACTGCGTGTGTGTGTGTGTGTGTGTGTGTGTGTGTGTGTGTGTGTGTTACAATGCCATTGGTGAGTATGGAGCTCAGGAGTAAGAGCCAAGGGCTTAGGAAAGAGGCACCAACTCGAATGAAAATTAGGTGTTGTTATTCCCTTTATACGAAGATAATGTCAGGCAAGTCTTATTTTTTACACTTCAAAACGTACTGAGCATTTACCTACCTCCTTTCCCTGGTGAATTGAGTTAGGGGGATGCAAAAAAAAAAAAAAAGAAACATTCCTTATCTCTGAAGATTCACCATCTTCAATAGTCTAAAGCTAACCTAGAATGGTTGCTTATGTTTTTTCAGTCTCCTATAACATGGCCTGAACCAAATAAATGGTAGGCTGGAATTTTAGGCACTATCAGCATGACAGATCACCAACATGCCTTCTTGGTAAAGAGCTATATCATTCCCTATGTTCACTGTTGCTTTCCCACTAAACACTGTGTTACATTCTGCCCCCCTCCCCTCCCACTCCGCCCTCTCCTCCACTCTCTGTCTCTCCTCCCCCTCCCCTTCCTCCCCTTCATCTTCCTCCTTCCCCTTCCCCTTCTTCTCCTTCTCCTTTACTTCTCCTCCTCCCTCTTCTCCTCCCATTCAGGAAAACATTTTGCCCTAACTTCAAATTCCTATGCAATTATTGCACCCTTGTTGAGATTTCACTGTTACATTCACATGCCTACAAGGATAATTATGACAATGCAATGTGAAAAAAGAGAAACAGCATCATTTTAATTGGTGAGGATTAATCAAATCATAAAAACACTACATATTAACCTCAATGAACTGTTTCAGGTGCCAACCTCCCAAACTGATATACAGGTAACTGGAGCTCTCCTGTGAGGGCCATTCATCTCCATTAATTGATACAATACAAGATACGCTGAGTCTCAGCTGGTGGCCATTTCTTCTGTATTTGTAATGTGCCTCTCAGCAGAGATCGGAGGACACCATTGGGACTCATTTGAGTCTTACTTTCACATTAATTTTGCTGTGCTGTGAAGAGCAAAGACAAAATCAATGTCCATCAGTGATTATTCAAGGTAAAATATCTAGTAATATTGAATACCAATGGCAGCACCGGGCATAAAATTTACTTTAGATTTGTTGAGTTGACAGCCATTTATTCCAGTGTTGCTTCATTTTTCATGTAGCACATATTTTATTTTTAGGAAAATAAAACAATTACAAGAAAAAAAATTCCACTTACTCAATTTTCCAGAAACCTGATCTATTTCAGAATGGTGGAGAAGAATTAAAGTTGTAGGATTTTATAAACCTAACTAAGAATAATATCTTTCCAACTGGCAGAAGCAAAATATTTCACAGTGCATATTGACACAAAACCATGTGGCTCAATTAAATTTTCATAATGAAGGCTCTTTGTTGCTCATGACTGAACTTGAAAAAAAGAAGAGCCTGGAGCTATTTCTTGGGTCCTGGGTACATATTCTTAAGCTGAACACATGCTCGTGGCAAAAGAGTAATAATACATCTGGGTTTAATTTTATTTGTTTCAATTGTTATGCTGAAATCCAAACATGCTCTCAATGATATGTTATGCTTTTGAAGAAATTACAAACAAAACCAAACAACAATAGCAAGAAAATATTAAAACCCTTTTTATTTTTTCATGCCTGAGGCTCCAGTGTAACCTTTTGTTTAGCGAATAGCAGAAGAGGATGAGGGATGGAAGGAGTGTCTCTGATTAATCAGTCAGTACTTGGGCCACAAGCTACGTGGCAGACACTCTCTGCCATCAAATGGAGTTGGTAGTGTCAGGAAGACACATGCCTCATTTCTGTTCTTTCCATCTGAACTATTGTTTACACATTCAATGTTGTTGGACAGAAAGACAAAGAAAAGAAATGTAGGGATCAGGCTTTTCTTCGTCCTGACAACAGTCAGTTTGGGTTGTCTATATCTTCATTGGTTATTTTGTCATAGTGCACTCAGTACTTGGCCTCTTATAGGGGGATTCTCTTTCAAGACATTATCTTCTAAGATATATCTTCCAAGAATAATCTTTCATTTTTACTCTGCTGTATTTTGTAATTTCACATGAGAACTTTAGAACTGAATCCCGAGGGATATTTGCTTCTTTGTTTGTTCTGGTGATTCATTCCAGGGGGCCAAGGGCAATGTACTGAATCAAATAAAGTTGATTTTTAAAAAATTAAATTTATTGGGGTGACACTGGCCATAACATTATATAAGTTTCAAGTGTACAGTTCTATAATACATCATGTATTGCATTGTGTGTTCACCCACCAAAATCTAGTCTCCTTCTGTGACCATATATTTGGTCCCCTTTACCCTCTTCCTCCTCCTCCCACTCCCCACTGAATCAGATAAAGTGTTATCCTTTCCACATTACCTGCCTCTTTCAAGAGCCTGAGGTTTGACTTGATCTCTAGATTAAAAGAGGTAGGGTTCATAATGAGCTAGAACAGGTGTTTCTGAGATCATGGGAGAAAAGTCAAAGTTTGGGGACTGTGGTCTAATTCAAGATCAACACACACATGTTTTATATTAGATCTAAGCCTTCATCTGGACCATTGTCCCTTGAGAGCATAGGATACATAGGGCTATAGAATCTACTAGATAGGTACACAGGTGATGGAGTAAAAATATAGTGATGGTTGATAGAAAGGGTCCAGATTGCCTGGCAGAGTATAGTGTTCAGGCAAAAGGCACATGGGGGTGTATGCTCAGTGAATGTTGAGATGAATGAAATAATGCTCTGCCTTCAAGGGGTTCACAATATTGTGAGGGAAACCAGTAGATGCTAAAATAACTTAAGCTTGGAATCACAAGTTAATAACAACTGTAGCTTTAATAAACAGAGAAGAAATACATTCTTAGATTTCCCAAAGTAGGGAAGACTTTACTTTGTGGAATGGAGGAGGGATTTTGAAATGTGGCAGAAAATAAAATGGCCGGCTCTTTTCACATGGATGCTTTTAAGGACAGACCTTCAACCTCTATATGTGCCTTAGAGAAAATTAGGACCCAAGGGCTGAAGTTATTGCTTAGTGACTTCTCTTCTTTCTGGGCAGGGTAAGGGTGAGGGCTTAAAGGTGTGAGATGGACAAGCTACACTTAAGAAGTTTTATTCTGTACACTGAACCCTATACATTTGGTTTGCAGTAAATATGTTCTAACCCTCTGTGTTTTATTGCCAATGAGGGCATAGGACAAGTTTATTTTTATCATTTGATAGTCATGCCTACAAAGCACCTGGAACAAAGGGTAGGCTCCATAAATGAGTGTTGACTGAATAGATGTGAGCCAAGATGAGGCAGCCTCTGTCTGGGAATTCAGTTTTGTTGCTAATTAGTCCCATAACCTTGCCAATCTGTTTCAGCAGCTTCAGTTTCCGTTATGTGTAGAATGAGGGGTACAACTATTTGTACCCCAAGTAGGATCACTATTCAAAAATGTTTTGCGTTAGTTTTTCTTCTTCTTGGAGTTCAGTATAAATGGAATCATGGAGTATGTATTTCTTTGCTTCTGAGTTTTTTTTCAAAATAAAAATCTTGAGATTTATCAGTGTTGCTGATATATCAATAGTTTGCTACTTTAAAAAATTACAGCATTTTATTAAAAAAGTAACATATCAAATTGCATGAATATACCATTCATACAACATATGAATCAATCAGTAATTCATACAATGTATATTCATGTATAAGTAAGTTATTCTCTTGTTGGTCAACATTTGGGTTGCTTCCACTTCTTGGCTATTAAAAATAAAGCTGTTCTGAATATTTTTGCAGAAGTCTTTAAATGTCTTCTCAAATTACTTTGCTCTGGTTCCTAAAAATTTAATCTGTTTGATATTGGACATATTTTCCTCCCAGCCCTCACTGCTATACAAACACACAGACAATGTCTATTCCTTTTTCTAAGCTTGTCCAGGTAAAATTTGAATACATGGACTCCCATCAATTAAACAACTGGACATGATTACTTTGCACTCAAAAGACATATTTCACAAGAGAAGCAGTGCATGTGTTCAGCAAAGATAAGCTTTTTCCTGAGGCAAGTTCTATTGAGTTCTCATCAGATAGCTCTGTCTTCTTGTCATTGTTGCCAGCTACTGATGGATCAACATCTGAACTTCTTGGAAGAGCCCAAAGTAGGCTCAGTGTCAGGTGTCTGATGGTTCAATGAAAATTGATGTCCAAGTTTCTGACACTGGACTCTTCTACAGGTCCTTTGTTAGAGTCTTACTATAGAATAGAAAAACTACATCACAAAAGAATGGCCCCTGGCCATGTGCTAATAGATCAGGCCAGGCATGAAATGCAATTGTTCCTCCAATAGCTATCGAGAACAGAGGGAGTAGAAAGTAGACTATTGACTAGATCGTCAATGGCTGGCAAGCTTTGAGGTAGGCTACTGTCTGGTTGATTAGTATAACAAGAGGGCAGATAATTGGGATTGAAGATTAAGGTGTCATCTGCAGGCCGGATGAACATTTGTCTTGATTTTTTTTTTTCCTGACGTGATCTTCTAATAGTTTCCACATGAGGAGCTTATTCTCCTTGGTTGTAAAGAAGTTTATTGTCAAAGAGCAGGGTGAGTGTGCCATCCTATATTCTTTACACATATAAGTGTTTTGCACATATATCCATCTATGCCCACAACACACACAGATAAACATCTATAAGATTAAAATTTGCCAAGTGTCTATGACATGTTTCTGGTCTACCAATAAAGTGAGCACCAGGAGTGCTGAAGGCTATTCCAAGTTTAAAATTCCTCAAAGGAAAAGTTCAGTTTATCTTTGTCCTTTATTTCCTTCTTTGTTTCCCCACATGTATATTCATTATGCCATACAAAGTCAAAGAAAATCACTAGGAAAACCCATGTGGTTGATTTTTATTAGTGCGTCCAGATGGGGCTTTGTTTTCTAACTAATATATGGGCTCCTGTAAAGTAGAAACGTGGGCATAGCCGAGCCTAAAGGAATAGTATGCTCATGGTGTTTATCAATATTTTATTATTCTCATTCTCTCCATCACCATGCCCCACATCTTTCAAAGCTGTGGAACTGGCACAGTCACCACCTGTGAAAAGTATAAGCTCCAAGCAGAGGCCGGGAATGCCAAGACAAGCTTCCCAGTCTCCACTTAGAAAAACAGAAAGTGATGTTGGTAATTGGGGAACAGATATCTAGAGAGTAGTGCCAATATTCTCTTATCTAACTGGCCTTTCAAAATTGAATGCGCTCGCTGGAATCACTGGACCAGATACTGTCACTCTTCACATTCTGGGGAGATAATCTCAAAACTTTTCAGTCAATCTCTGCTCAGCTCACAGTATATCAAATTTAAAAGAAGGTGAAATCAACCAAGTTAGTTTCATTCTACTTTATTGGGAAATATGCAAACCCCATTATAATAATCTACTTTGTTTTTCATCTAGAAATTTTCATCAGACTCAGTGCAGAAGTAATCAGCTCACAGACAAAGCAGTTGGTTACTGCAAGTCTCTAAGATGAAAGGTGCTATAAAAATGTATGATTATAATAATTAGAATCATAATATTAATGATAGTGGAATTAACACATTGACCTTCATCTTCTTCTATAGGCAAAAACATCAAAATCTGAGCACTATTCATGAAGGTATAGCTAAAAAAGGCTTTTCTGCACCTTGTCCTTCTCAAAAGCAATTAATTTCCATATAAGAAAATATTATTAGAATTCATAACAGTTTTAAAATATATTGTTTTCTAAGGGTATTCTGGGCAACGATTCAAAATAACTCTTGAAACTTACAAATGACATCATTGTATTTACTATTCCATAGAGATGGGTGGCAAATGGTAGGCATTTTATTTGTATTTTCTTTTCTTTTCTTTTCTTTTCTTTTCTTTTCTTTTCTTTTCTTTTCTTTTCTTTTCTTTTCTTTTCTTTTCTTTTCTATTAGCTTTAGGTGTACAAAACAATGCAATAGTTATACTTTTCATCCCTCACAAAGTGACAACCCCTCTCCCTCAACCCACTGCCCCCTCCGACATCATACATATCTATTACAATTCCATTGTCTCCACGTTCCACACTAGACTCCACATTTATTTGTGTTTTCTTTTCAAAGATTTTATTGGGGAATTGGGGGAGGGGAACAGCGTTGGGGAATCAGGGAAGGGGAACAGACAAGTTGCCGTCCTTTTGTTCTTCAGTCTAGTTGCGGAGGACGTTGCTTCACTGGCCCATGTTGGTATCGTCATTGCACTCTTCTCGGGTGAGGCAGATCGGTCTCCGGCCTCTGGATGGCCACTCACAGTGGCTCTTGGCAGCTCACACCAGCTGCCAGCAGCTCACACTGGCTGCCGGCCACTCACTGTAGCCTATGGCAGCCCACTGCAGCAGGGGCTGCAGCTATGCCGTCCCGGGGAATCACAGCAGCCCAGCTCCAGGTGGAGCTGTTGTTCACCATCTTAGCTGTAGAGGGAAGCATCACTGGCCCTCATATGTGGGATTCGAACTGGGGCCGCTGGTATCCCAAGCCAGCTCTTAACCAAGGTGCCACTCAACCAGCCCTTATTTGCATTTTCTTGATGAATAAGTGAACAATGATATAAGTATTGAGTACTTACTACACAGTAATAAGTACATATTAAGTACTTAATATTTTGCTACTCATAGAAAATTTGGAAGATAAATATTAAAATATATTAAAAGGAAAAATAATCATAAGTTAATTCAACTCTGCAAAAGAAACAATTTGTCACATGACATGATGACTCATTTCATTCCAGTCTTTTTTCTAAGCATATGAAAAGTAATAATGATAATTGTATTATACTCAGTAGTACAATTTTGTGTACTACTTATTCTAGTTAACCAGTTTTCAGTTGTTAATTTAGCTCTTTGGATTGTGGCTAGAAACTCATTCAGTTCACTTAAAGGAAACCAACCAACCAACAAAAAACAAACAACAAAGAAGGTTGTATATTTTTGAGTGGTAGCTCTCCTGGATTTGGAACTGAGAGCTGTGAGAGGTTGAGGCATAATTATGTCTGGATGGCGTAATTGTTTACCATTGCCCTGACTGAAGAGAGAAAGCCCATTTGTGTGTCATCTCCTTGCTGGTTCATAGATCCTCCTTGGATCAAGCTCCATCTCTAGTTTAGTCAGTGGCAGTGCAAGTACAACAGCCTGGTATGGTTTCACTATGTGAGTATTTTGGTCAAGTCATGTTCTACTAAAAGGACAAATTGAAGGGATATGTCCAGTGTATACCATTTATCATGTCATTGCAAACTCTTTATTAATGTTCATCCATTCAGCAGGTATTAATAGAGTGTCTACTGTGTGCAAACACTGCTGTAGGTTCTAAGGATGCATCAATAAACAAAGTAGACAAGAATCCTTGTTTTTATGGGCATGAGATTCTATTGGGCAGAGACCAACAGGAGAGAGAGAGAGAGAGAGAGAGAGAGAGAGAGAGAGAGAGAGAGAGAGAGAGAGAGAATAACATGTGTTAGGTGATGGTGAGTGCTAAGAAGAAAATTACAGTAGGGAAAGACAGTATGGAAAACAAAAATGAGAGAGAGGAGGAGAGAGTGCCTGTGTTGGCATGGGGTGGGGTAGGGTTTGTTTGCAATTTTAGGTTGGCCAGGAAAGTGCTCTATGAAAGTTTTCAAGATTTGAAAAAGTATGCCATATAATTTAAATTAATTTTTTATTACTTTTATTAAACCATTCTAAGCATGTTTGACTATTTCTCAATCCTCAGACCACCTATTTGATTTAGGTACCATTATTCTTCCCATTTCACGGAAGAGGAATTGAAGCACTGACTGTGTGCCTGTGGTCTCGGAGTTAGTAAATGAAAGAGCTTGAATTTACAGGTCAGATTCTAGAGCCCTGCTCTTAAATGCTACTTTCTCTCTTCCAATGACATACTAATTTAAAAAAGTCAAATAAACTCACAACTGTACAAAGAAAAAAGATAAGTGCAGCACAAATTTTCCCTCCAGGGTGTCCAAAAATAATGCATTTTATTTCATATCCTGCTCAGATACCTTTCTATTTCTCTTTGTGTACATCAATGATTATGCACATTTCATCTAAGTAAAACGGTACTCTATATGCTATGCTGTAAACTTCCGTTCCACTCAAAAATATGTTATAGGCATATTTCCAAGTCAATAAATATAGATCTATGCCATTATTTTTGTTGAATTTCAAATATTTCATCTTATGGAGACATAGCTATTTAGCTCAGCATTTTTAAAATTATAGAATATTTAAGTTATGGAAATCAGCCTGGTCTTATCTACCCTCACTTTCTTTCTAGCCATTCCTCAAAGCTGATGTGAATTCCAAAAGATCAATATGGCCCTTCAGCAATGGTGAAGATCACTAGAGTAAAAAAGATGCAACTATTATAGGTTCTTACAGAAATAGAAGCTACTTATGACTTCTGTAACCAGTGTTTTAGGAATTTTTTCATTCATAACATAGTTCACTTTTTCTTAATCTGTCATTTATAGAATGTATTGATTCCAGTCACAGGGTTTGGAAAATCAATTTATGGCAGGATACTAAAATGGAATTGAGCATCACTTCCTCCAGAAACCATTCCAGGCTAGCCCTGTGAAGATAGGTGCCCATCTGTGTACTTTATAGCTCCCTATTCCCACACTTACCATACTTTATTTTATTTACTGCTTCAATTGTCTGTTGTCTCCACTAGATGATCAGATCATTAAATGAAAAGCATATTTCCTTAATTTCTGTGTCTTCAGCATAATCTCACTATTTCTGGTGTTTAATATGCACTTTAAAAACGGTTTAAAAGAAGAGAAAGGAAGGCTTCAAGAGAGGTGAAGAGTAGCTTAGCTTAATTATGAGAGATGAGCAATGGGTTGAAATTGAAGAATGAAAGAAAGAACAAAAATCAAGGAGGGGGAAAAGAAAAGTTGAGTGACAAAATATGTGACCAAAAATACTGATGTTGTCAAATGAATAATATTGTTTTAGTTAAGTGCACTAATATAATCTGAGAAGTATACAATATTTATGCCAGGGAAAATACATCCACTTACTGAATTACAAACAGTATTTAAAATAATCTACTCTGTATATTTTACTAGAATCTATAGAAAAGCTGTTATCTTTTGGCTTGAAAAAGCTGTAGTAAATTTCATGCCAGTCTGGTTATCGTTGATTCATTTAAAGCCTTTATTGAGGCTTTACACTGTACATGGTGATTTATTAGATAATGGACATTTAGATGTGAATAATTCAAGTCCTGTGTCCAAGGAGCAACAGTGGAGTAGGACGGTCAGAGTATGGTGGGTTAAATACAGTCATGGAAGCATGCTAATTATCTAATTAAGCATGTATATTGTGCAAGAGTCTCCAAGGAGGGGCTTCTTCAGGACTGCTCCAGAAGCTGTAGGGAGGAGGTGACATCTTGGCAGAGTGACAATAGGAGCATGTAGAGAGGGGAGAGAGCAGAGCAGATGAGCCTGAAGAAAGAGGCAGATGCAAGGTCATGGAAGATTCCATGTACCAAGCTTGAACTTTCCATTGCTGATAGATGATGAGAAGCCAGGCAAGGGATGACTCTAAGCTGCTCGGAGCCTTATAGGCTGACGAGAGTTTGGTGTGTTATAGGAGACATAAGGAAAATTCCACAGAGCAGCTACCTCCTTTTGCCAAATGGTAAGCCTTTGGGACAAGGGAATATCAACATAACAAGGACAGGGTGCCTCACCCTTGAATTTCCCTCATGGATTCAGATAGATGTCTTTGGGATTCTACAAATAATAAGGTCTACAAATGTAATAGGTCCCTCTGAAGCCAAACTGGTTCAGTGAGATAGGCGAGGGGAGGTTTTATATCACCCACTCTCTTGGGCGAAGGGGCTTTCTACCATCCAGGCCAGCTCCCCTACAAGACTCCTCTGGAGAATAAATAGCCAGGAGTAGCCCCTTCTTTCCCAGGCCGCTCAGCAGCTCCTAAGAGAGTGCATCTCAATTAGGATCTTTTTGAATTTACGAAGTTCTACAGTTTGAGCCGCAGTCCTATTCTGTCTAATGTCACATTCGCCCTAGTTCTTGCCTCCTGAACCTGACAGATCATATAACACGTTTTGTTTTCCAGGAAGAATACCACCAGGTCCTTCAGTCATCGTGGTGTTCCATAGTTTTACATCCTCATCCCTTTGTTCCTATAAGCTTACCTATGACCTTCCTCTGGTTGTGTCCTGTTTTGGACATTCGCCTTTTAAACTGTGGGATCTGCGTTGGAGTTCAAGATTCAAATTCTCACCATTGTTGGGGTGACAGGGAGACATCTACAACCCTCAGGAGTTAAGAACGGAAAAAAAATAACCCAAAACAAGACACATTTGTATGTTGGTTGTAGATCTAAGGAGAGAGCAACTTTCAGAGGCAATTTTCTGTGCAATATTAGCATTTACTCAATTCTGACCTTTGAGCTATGGACAACAAGAGGCAGCTCTTACAAGTTTCTCTTCCCCGATGCTGATTTTTTCCAGGCGTGAAGGTGCCAGCAGGTGCTGGTAAATAACTCGGCCAAGCTTTTCTCCTGTTCCCTTCAGTCTCCCTGACACCTCCTGGAGCACTCTCAGGTTTGATCGATTCTTTCTCACCTGGGGAGGAAGAAGCCTGCAGAGCTTGCCTCAGCAAGACATCCCAGAGGCTCCAAATGACTATCCAGTGACTCCCTACACACTCACCAGTCTGGTGAAATGTAACAAGAATCAAACATTTCTGAGATGCTTGTTGGCAAGAGAAAGTGAGGAATCTCACTAAGGGTTTGGGGCAGCTTTCCACTCGGGCCACATTTTAAAATTGCATTCTGGTGGGACAGAGCCACCAATCTTCCAGCACATGCCTCAGGAGGCATTATTTGCAGTTGCTCATTTTAAAAAATTATTTCATTCGGTTTTTGTTTTTAGGTTCTTTATTCATTAAATATGTTTATTTCTTTAGCAACTACTATGTGCCAGAAACTATGCCAGATCTTGGAATATAAATGTGGACAGGAAAATCATAATTCCTTCTCTAATGGAATTTAAATTAGACACACATGCACACACATGCAGACACAGACACACAATATTGAGTGCGAGAGAGGTTGAATAGGTATTCATTGGGCTTAGTACTTTGAAGGAAACAAAAAGGCGCAGACCTAAGAATATTCAGAGGTACTTTAGATAGGATGGTCAGAGAATGCCAAGCTGAGACTGAAAGCTATAAAGAAAATGCTATGCAAAGATCAGTATATTCTTTGGCTGGGGCTGCTGTAACAAAGTACCATTAAGTGGGTTACTTAGAACAACAGAAACTTATTGTCTCACAGTTCTGAAATCAAGTGCCAGAATCTGAAATCAAGGTGCAGACTGGGTCATACTCCCTCTGAAGGCTCTAGGGGATGATCTGAACCAGGCTTTCTAGCTTCCGGTGACCTCAGGCATTCTTTGGCTTGTAGACGGCCATCTTTCCTCTGTCTCTTCACATTGTCTTTTCTCTGTATGTGTCTGTTTGTGTCCAAACCAGTCATATTGGGTTAGGGTCAACTAATGACCTTACTTGAACTTGATTACCTCTGTAAAGACCCCATTTCCAAATAAGGTCACATTCTGAGGTACTGGGGTTAGGACTTCAACATATCTTTCAGGGCGATGGGACGTGATTCAACTTATAACAAGTAGGATGGACAGTGTTCCAGGCAGAAGGAACCCATGTTCAAGTCCCTGAACTAGAATGGATCTTGGGGAGCTGGGGAAACAGAAGGCTGGTGGTCTGTGGAGTGGGTGGGGGAAAGAGTGGCAGGAGGAGACAGAGAGGAAACTCTTTGGCAACTACAAAAACATCAGTATGGATGATTCACCCATTGTTGCTCTTCACACCCACTGCAGTAGCTTTTGGAGCCTATATAGAGAGAGACTCACCGAGGGCAGTTTTGTCATTTTCTCTCTGTGGATCATGGCAGCTAGGGACAGGAGGTCCCCAACTGGTCATGGTAGTTGCCAACTTAGACAGGAAAATCAATTTTTCTTGCAATTCATTTGCTACTTTTGTGTCCCCTGGCTGGACCAGGAACCACAGGAGCCATCCTGTGAATCATCTCCAAATGAAAGTGGGAAAGACAGCAGGACATGGACTGTGTACCGTGTCAGAGTAAAGGCCAAGTGGCTTCCTCCAGGGATCACAGCACTCTCCTGGCTGCTCGGTCTGCATCACGAAGGCGGCAGTTGGGGCAGTGGGAGAGCACATGGAAGAGGTGAAAATGAACACTGTGCAATTAGGGTTTCACTGCAGTCACGTTGTGGGGGGCTTAGTGTATTTAAGACATTGGACTTCAGGTCATCTGTGTCTTCAGTTTAACCACCCTTCTCCCCAGGGCTTTTCATATGAAAAATGCATTTGCATGAATCTGTATTTCTCTTCTTGATGATGTTATTTCTATTTCCTTTACTCCATCTTAATCTGCTGTCAAGCATGGAAGTTTATGTTTCTTATTTTATCTCACACACTTAAGCCTCTGGCCAGACTTCTTCTCACTTTAGTGATTAAATGGAACTTATTATTATTTTTTTTTTTTTTGAATTCCATGTATGCATTGTCCCTTTATTCCTTACACAGCCTTGCAAGGTGGGTGGCTTGAGTGCACTTTAAAGATAAGGAAGTTGAGTGTGGAGAATTTAAGTGGTGGTGAGATAGTGGCAGTCCATCTGGTGTGAATATCATGATCTGCGAGCTGCCTGCCTGGGTTCAAGTCCCTGGCAGTGGGACTATAAGCTGGTTATTAAACTTCTTTGACTCTCTGTTTCCTTATCTATCTGGTGAGGGTGGTAATAATACTTACCCGCAGAGCTGATGTAAACATCAAATGATAAGATGTGAAAAGGGCTGGCCCCAGTGTGCGGCAATACGGTGCCCTGAGAGCTAGTGGTTAAAAACTGGGTATGGACCTCAGTTGCAGAATTTACTAGCTCTGGGCACCTGGGCAAGTTCTGTAAATTTATTAAGTCATCATTGCTGGTGTTCTTTCTACCCACTACTCTACTGAAGCACTATTGTGACAAATAAAGGAGACAGTCCCCATTGGGTGTTTAGCAGGACATCTGGCCCAGTGAGTGTGTGTGAGTTGAAATCAGAGAGGGAAATGTACATGGTTCTGTAGGCCAGGGCGCAGAGGCTGAGTTTCGTTTCAAGTGCACTAGGAAAGCATTGGAGGGTTTTAACTGGAGAAGTGATGTGCTATGTTGTGAGCTATAAAGAGGTCACTTCGACTATAGTGATTTCATGGAAAAGCTGGGATTGGGAAGTGAAATGGAGCAGCCAGGAAGCTGTTTCAGATGTCTAGTCAACAAACATGGTGGCCAGGAATATGGTAGAAGCGGAGGCTGAGAGGGAAGTGACCTGATTTAGGATCTATTTTTGAGGTAATATTGGACACATCTGCTGCTGGATTGGATATGGGAAGTGAAGAAAGATGAGAAGTTGGTGCAAACGCTTGGAGGATGGTGGCGCCATTTATTGGGAAAGGCAAAGAGGGAGGAGGTGGGAGGGATGGGTAACATCATAAGTTCCACTGGGTCTTTTAATTTCTGCTTGATAGGAGATGCAGCTTGATTAATAAGTGACTAAGTGTTTAATGTGTTTCTATGGGGTTTATGTATGCTTAATCCCACTCCAACCCCACACAAAGTTGAGGAGCTGGAGGTTTACATTGATATTGACATTGACAATCTAATGAACTCGTAATGAAAGATCAGTGTCCATAGAAGGAAGAAGAAAGTAGGCACGCTAACAATAAAGATACATAGAGCTGTGATGGAATATGTGGTTTCCATTTCAGCTACTCATAAAGAAATGTGTGACCGTTCTCAACCTTAGAGCACCTGCAAGTCAGAAGCCTGCAAACTATTTGCATCAGGAAGAATGTGACTTTTCCTTTTAAGAAATGGAAATGAGTGGCATAATTAACAATGCCTGTAGCAAGAATTTGAAAGCAAATCAGAAGCAAATGTTACCTGGCCATCAACTTGAACCATGTTATCCTAAATCAGGAATGATAAAGCACAGCCTCTCAGTGTACAGGAGAGGGATCACGGTGCTGTGTCTTCCATCTTTGAGTCATTGGTAATTAGCACAGCTTCCTGGCAAAAATTTTGTGCTTTAAAAATTGGGTGAAGAGTGGATGGGAGAGAGAGGAGAGGAAAGGAAGAGCTATTAAGCCATACACACCACTCTCCCCATGACACCCTCCTTTGAGGACACAATAAAATCTATCAAAACTCACTGAAACTTGGCATTTGTGGAGTTCACATGGGAACCGAAGAAAGGGAATAGTGTCAAATCCAGAATGATGCAAGGCCAAGTATGATAGCAAAAGCCACAGTGCTAGCCCGATGCTCAATATTTGAAATCACACTTAAACCTAGGAAATACCACAGTGTTAGGGGTTGAATTGTGTCCCCTTCCCCCGAATGCATATTTTGAAATCTTTCATGGTTTCCAGCACTTCAGAATGTGACCTTATTTGGGGATAGGGTCCTTAAAGAGGTAATCAAGTAAAAATGAGGTCATTGGGGAGGGAGATATCTACTCCAGTATGATCAGTGTCCTTACAAAAAGGGACATTTGGCTAGTGATTCACATAGAGGGCAGATGATTTGAAGAGACACAGGGAGAAGACAGTCATCTATAAGCCAAGGAGAGAGGCCTGGAATGGGTCCTTCTTTGACAGTCTTTAAGAGGAACCAACCCTGCTGACACCTTGACCTTGGACTTCCAGCCTCCAGAACTGTGAGAGACTAAATTTCTGTTGTTTAAGCCACTCAGTCTGAAGCACTTTGTTATGGCAGCCCTGGCAAACTAATACGTATACCCAGGCCATGGAATCCAGGTTTCAACAATCATATTTATCTCTCAGGGGCCAGATAGCCCTCCCACTGACATGTGAGCTACATAGAGTTTACTACAGTGCTTCTCCAATCCTCTGTGAATCCCCGGGAGAGCCTATTAAAGCACAGACTCCTGGGCCTCTGAGACGGTGCCCATGAATTTGCATTTCTAGATGCTGGTTATCCTGCCAGTCTACAGACAACACTTTGAGCACTGGTCCAGCCCAATGCCGAGGATATGGGAGATGTTCAATAAAAATCAAGTGAATTAACTTTAGGAATTCTGCTTTAGATTGAGAATGAAAAAGAAAAGTCATTCTTCTCATTCAGTGATTTGTAATGGGGGTAGGCATGGGCTGTACAGAATTCAAATTTCTTGAGAGTATTTTTAGAATATGTATATTTTGATATAGACTTTGTGTCAAGAGAGCTGCTCCAAGCAAAGCACCTTTTGAAGCAGAGTGCTTTAACAAAGTTATTCTGATGTCGTTGAGGAGGAAAAGGTTTTGAAGGATAGAAGCAAGTGCTGCAGCCAGAAGTCTACAGTTGCAAATGATTGAAAATGGTGGCTGGGTCAGAGAATGCTAATCATCCATGAAGTGGGCTCACCACCACTCTGACACTGTCTCTTGGCGCACTCTGGGGTAGGTGCATCTTTGCTGAATAAATACAAAGTGAACTTGACGGGAAAGGAGGCCTCAGCATCCTACACAGGCAATTTTGCAAGCTGTCTGGCTGTGGAATTAGTGGAATGTTTGCTCAGGAAGAAATAGCTGACGTCAACTGTGCTCTCTGCATCTCAAGGGCAGAGCTAGCCATGCCTCTGGCCTGCGCTGACACCCACAGAGGGAAGAATGGCCTCCAGTGGGAAAGGTTAAAGAACAGGTCGGCTGGGCATTCACGCTCCTCTTCCCTCCCTTCCCGTTTGTCATCTTTCTGGCAAGGTGAATTCAATGCCCAGTAATTCCTTCTGACTTTCTAAGAGCTGTGGGACACACAAGTGTGAGAAAAGTCATTCCGGCACTAACAGGATTAGCTCAGCTTCATAACCTAATCACTCTGGCCTGAGAGAATAAAGAGGGAGGCAGTGGGCAAGAGGCAAGAGACTGAGGATCAATGGGAAATATTCTGTGTGTGTGTGTGTGTGTGTGTGTGTGTGTGTTGTCTAACTCACATAGGCTGACTTCTTTTCCATTTAAGGGGGCTTGTTAAATATGAAATGGGGACATGTCTGGTCTTTGCCTCCCCTCGAAGCAATCCCAAGGATTGTCACGAAGGTGCTATAACAGCTTTGTTGAATTATTAAATTCAAGGCCATGTTGATATTAACTTAATAATAGAAGCAGCAGTTAATGAGGACAGGCAGAGAAGTGTGGCAGCATGAGGGCTTGATTTGTGGATAGACACTAGATTCTTCTTATTTTATTCGTCCATCATCACCTGTTGGAGGCACTCGAGGAAATAACTTGATTTCTCAGGAACTTTGTATGCATCTGAGTAAAACAAACAGATTGGACTAATTTTTCTCCAGTGTTTTCTTGGATGCCCACCAATGAGTAGGATATCCTGAGTTAACTTTTAACTGTATGTGTCTTATATATCGATGAATAAGGTATACCCCTAAGGCTAAGTCCATCTATGCTTGGATATGCACATTGGATATATTTAGGCAATATAAATGTCTTCCATGAGTGGTTCAGACAACAAACAGAAAAAAACATAATGGATAGAGGTTAGATTATAGAATTTAGATAGCACTGGTGTTTGAATCTTGTCTGCCATTTATTAGCTGTGTGACACTAGAAGTTGCTTAAATTCTCTGGTCTTCAGCTTTTTTGTCTAAAAAAAATGGAGAACTTGGTAATATCTGACCATAACTTTAGATGTCATAGTCCTTCATCTCTCTTGAAGAAGGTGATGGGAGAGTAAAATTTTTAGGTGGGACAGCTTAGGGAAGTCCTAGGCCAGGCACATTTTGCTCATTCATTTCACAATCGTGAATGGATTAACTGTTGTGGTTTCATAAGAAGATGAATAAGACACAGGTCCTGCATTCAAGGAGCTTATAGCCTAACAGGGGCAGACACATTTTTATACTTGTTTTCTGTGAACTGAAAGATCTTTGAGAACTTCATCTGGAGAAAAATTACCCACTCCCCATATTTTGATATCACCATAGGCAAGGGTAGGGGTGATATGATTTCCCTCCTCCACAGGGCACAGTGCCAGTCACGAGGAATTCCACATCAATCACTGCCTTCCTTCTCTTTACTGATGTTCCTTCCTCTGCTTCACAGACCGTGTCTCCTCCTCTCAACATGGGCTTGAGCAGCCCTGTGAAGAAAGGCTGAACTGACTGCACAAGAGGAAGACCGGCAGATTGCGTGTCTGGTAAGGAAATGACAACAGAAGCTGGTGAGCAAAAGATGTGGGGGGCATGGATGTTACCTAACTAGACTGGGTGAAGCCTAGCTTTTCTAAGGAGTGCATTTTCCATATATGTGTGTGACAAGGACGTTTGGAAAAGGCTTCTTTTTTTTTTTTGGAAAAGGCTTCTTTTTAACACTCTTCAACTTCTCTAGGTCACACATTATTAAAGAAATGGAAAAATAGAAAACACAGGATTGGAGTATGAGGAACCAATGAGGTTTGCATGTGAAATCAAAGAGATTGACCAGTAATCGATGGGCAGACCTGAATGACTGAGGTTCACTTCCAGATAATTTTCTATTGGAGTCTCATGATAGTATTTATTCATCTAGTCATCAAAAGTTTTATTTGGTGTCCTTTCTGTGATATGTACTAGCTTGGGTCATGGGTAAGAAGTAGAAAGAAATGTGTCGAAGTTTATTAAGGGGCACATGACAATAAGACATAACAAGAAGCAATATGATTTAATATTAATTATGATATTGGAGGCATATATGGACATGGAAGGGTGTCATGAATGAATTGAAGCAGTAAGAGCAATTTTTCTCAAAAGAGAGATTAGAACATTAGAATGTAGACATATCTCTCTAACTAGACTGTAAGTTATTCTTGTATCCTTATCATCAAAGGTAAGATAATACTTGATGTGGTTTCCTCCAATCAAGTCAATTTATTAAATAATCCACCTGTTCAAAAACTTGATCACGGCCGGCCGAGTGGTGCAGTGGTTAAGTGCTGGCTTGGGAAGCCAGTGGCCTCGGTTCGGGTCCCGCATATGAGGGCCAGTGACACTGCCCTCAAAAAAAAAAAAAAAAAGAAAAACTTGATCATGTATACAGGGTTTTGAGTATAAAGTAAGAATCAAGCTTCAGTCATGGGTGTGTGTGTGTGTGTGTGTGTGTGTGTGTGTGTGTGTGTATTCCTCTCTCCCTCCCTCCCTCCCTTTTTTTCTCCCTCCTACCCTCCCTCCCTCTTTTTCTCTCTCTCTCTATTCATCTTAGATCTGAGAGTTCTTTTCCAGGAATGCTTTTGCATAAATCACATCACATACATTTCATCAAAATAGCATCTTTAGGATAATCTCCAAAATCTATTTTTGCAGGGATGAGAGGAGGATAATGTGCAGCTTTTAGAATGACTATGAATGAATCATGATTTCTGACTTTTGCCTAGTCTGTTTGTTATGAACAGTTTGTGGCTATTAAAAAAAACAACAAAGAGAGAAACATTATACTGTTGGAAGGCATAATGGAAGAATATATAATTTAAACAAAGCCCAAACTAAAATATTACAGGCTTATATCTAAGTTTTTCATGACTAAGAAATGTAAACTCTTTTTAAATTTTCCTTTCCAAATGGAAGACACCAGATGTTCATCTGTTACCATGAAAGTCTATTTTAATTGGCAGTTGTGGTCTCAGAGTAATTTTAAATTCCTACCAGGCTGTCACTTTTGCTGACTTGCAAGGAGGTTTAATGCCTTCCCCACTGGGCTAGACTTTATCTTTCTAGTTGGAACTGTTAGAGTACCTCAGTTTATGACAAACTTAGAAGAGCTTTAAATAGTCCACAGAAATGCAATGAAAATGCCTCCGAGTAGAAGTGGGATGTTTTAAAAGTGCTCTGAGCTACAGAGACATAATAACTTGTTATGTGGAAACATACGCCACAGATAGAGGCATCTAGGGTAAGGAAGAATAAGGTTCTTGGATCAGGTTGAATTACTGTAGCATGCTCATAACAAATATTGGTGAACAAGCAATCAGTCACCTCTACATATAATCTATTAAATTTGATCATTAGCCTGGTGGATGGAATTAAAACACTGGTTTTCTGTCCGTTTGCTTGCTTTGTCCACCTTGAGGAATGGAGAAACTTCTATAACAAATCTGTGTAACTAGGTATTTAGTCAAGTTATGGGTGTTGGAAGGAACTGGGATTGGAAGAGGGTCTAGGGCAAAACCAAATATATGGAGCTGGGAACAAGAGGATCTGGAATTGAACCTACTCATCTGCTAGGTGGCTGTGAGATGGATGGCTTGTTTTGCAAAGTGGGGGAATTGAGCAATATGATACTAGAGGTTTTCTCCAGTAAAAAACATTCAGAATTTTTATTCTCACTTCACACACTGCATTTTCCTGTCTTTATCCCTTCTTATTCTGGTGTTTTTTACTTTCTCCTGATCTGTAGTCCTAAATGTCACATGTGTTCTCTGGGAAATAATCTTGTGCACAGGACAGGGATATTAGAACAAGAGAGACCTGGGTGTGAATCCTAGGTCTTGTGAAAGCTGATTTACCTTTTCTGAAGCCCCTCATATATGTATTTATATACGTCAGAGGCTATGCTGAGAATTGACATAAAATGCTTACACTGGAATTGCTGAGTGATTGGCATGTGTACATCAGCATTAGTAAATGCTGCACGACAGTTTTTCAACGTGGCTGCACCCATTTGTCCTCCCACTGCCACAACTTGATGCGACTTTCCGTTCTCCTATAATCCTTGCCGACACTCTGTATTGCCTGTCATTTAAATTGTGCTGTGTTGGTGTAGTATAGTTTCATCACGTCTTGATTTTAATTTTAATTTTTCTCATGAGAAAAGTAGTTGAGCATCTTTTCATATATTTACTCACCACTTGCATACCTTCTTATGTCAGTTTCTTGTTCAAGTATTTTGCCCATTTTTTTTCTATTGGTTGTTTCTCTCTCTTGTTGGTATACCTAAAAGAACATGTAGTTTGAATACAAGTCCTTTGCAAGTTGTCTGTTGTATTAGTGTCCTAGGGCTACTGTAACAAATTTCACAAACTTGATGGCTTAAAACAACAGGAATTTCTTCTCTCATAGTTGCAGGGGCCAGTCTACAATTACAGTGTCAACTGGCTCTGCTCCCTCTGGAGGCTTTAGTTTCTGGTGGTTGGAGGCATTCTTTGGCTTGGGGCTGTATTATTTCAATCTGTTGCCACCTTTACATGACCTTCTCCCCTGTGTCTCAGTCTTGAATCTCCCTCTTCATTCTCTTACATGGACACTGGTCATTGAATCCAATATGGGGCATTGGATCAGCCTAAATCCAGGCTGATCTCATCTCAACATCTTGAACTTAATTATACCTTCAAAGACCCTATTTCCAAATAAGATCATATTCACAGGTACCAGGGGTTAGGACTTGAAAATATATTTTTGGGAGACACTATTAAACCTGTTACATATGTATTATAAATATTTTCTTTAGTCTGTGGCTTGCCTTTTCACCTTCTCTGCAGTATCTTTTGGTAAACTGAACTTAATTTCAATAGGATACAGTTTATCTTCTTTTTCTCTTTATAGTTATACATTTGGCAGCTTTGTTGAAGAAATATATGCATATCCCAATGTACCAAAGTCTTATGTTTTTGACTAAAAGTTTATTATTTTTTTTCTTGTATATTTAGGCCTATAATCAATTTGGCATCACTTTTGTGTATGGTGTGAGGTAGAGGTTAATTCCTTTTCCCCTTAATGGATGTCTAAGTGACCCAGCACTAATTATTAAAGTGTCTCTTCATTCTGCACTATACTACATAAGCATGTTCAGAAAGTCACTATGTGTGAGTCTGTTTTTTGATATTTTATTTCATTGGTCAGTTTGTCTAATTTTGCTCCAATACTGAACTTAATTATTTTATCGTGAATTTTGAAATCTAGAAATGTAAATCCTCCAGTTCTTCAAGATTGTCAAATGTATTTGGTCTTTTCAAGTTTCTATGAAAAATTTTAGTGTGATCTTGTCAGTTTCCACACATGCACACACACTCTCACTTTCAAACACACACACACACACACACACACTTGCAGGGATTTTGATTGGGGTTGGATTGAATTTGTAGATTTATTTGGGGTGGATGAACAATAATACTGAATTTTCTAGTCCATGAACATTGCCTATCTTCAATTTCTTTATGTTTTCCTTAAGTTTTCTCAATAATGTTTACTATATTCAATGTAGGAGTATTGCATATATTTTTATTAGACTCATCTTTAGGTATTTAATGTTTTTGAAGCAATTGTAAATTATGTTATTATACAAATTCACTTTTCTATTTTTGTTGCTTTATAATTTTTATATGTTAACCTTATCATCTAAAACTTTGCTACATTCACTTATTTTAATAATTTGCCTATAAATTGCAGTCATGTCATCTGTGACAAATGGCAGTTTTATTTCCTCATTTCCAATCTTTATATTTTCGGGTTTTCTTGACTTATTTCAGTAGCTGCAGACCTCACTACAGTTGAACAGAAGTGTTGATTCTTAAATTGCTTTTGTTTAAAAAGTGATAATTATTTTTTACTCAGTTTGTTCACGTCCCTGCATGATGCCCTTCTAGGACTTCCAGCTCAGCTCTTTAGTTCTGCATATTTCCCTAATTCTTTGTGTGTGTGTGTGTGTGTGTGTGTGTGTGTGTGTGTGTGTGTGGCGGGGGGGGCGGGGAGGGCGGCCACAGCCCCACCTCCTTCCTTTTGCCGCAGCTCAAAGCCTCAGGGATCTCTGAGGTTCTCCTCGGTCTCGCACCTCAGATGAGTGGTGTTGCTTCTGTCAGGTCTAGTTCCTTCTTTCTGCTTCCATCTGATCACTGCCTTCCATCAGAGCCTTCTCTGGCCCTTTAATAACCTTCTAAATTAGTCTGTCTTCTGGAGTGTCTCTGCTCGCCAGTGCTTCTCCTCTTGACATGGCTTATCCATTTCTATTCCCTCAAAAAACATAAATAGCGTCTCACTGAAGAAAGAATGACATTGATATTCCTTAACTTGTCATTCCTGGCCATGTAAGGTCTAGAGAGACAGCAGGGCCTGGTGACCAAAACATGGTCTCAGGAGCAGGTTGCCTTGGTGGGAATTGTCACCACTCACTTACCAATTGAATAATCTTGAGCATGCGATTTCCCCTTTCTCTACCATGGTTTTGTCACCTGACATAATAATAGTATCTACCTTATAGGTTGTATGTGGATCAAATAGGTTAATATATGTAAAGCACGCTACATAGCCACCTAATAAGTTTTATCAAACATTCATACTGTTAGTGTGTTGTTAAAGCTTCTTTTTCCAATAGGAATATTGACAACAAATTATAATCAAGATTTATTAAGCACTTAGTATGAACGAAGAACACAGCGAAACACTTTACTTGCTGTATCTAATTTAATTAACCATAACCCTGTGTTAGAAATCTCATTATGCTCTGGGACAAAACAGTGGTAAGTGACATATTTTCTGACCCTTCCCAAACATGCTTTCACTCTCCTGTATCCGCAACTTTGCTCACAAATTCCACTAAGTCCATTCTCCATTATTATGCTGGAATAACCCCACCCATCCTTTTTGGTTCTGTGTGCCAACTTCTCCTGTTCCAAGGTCTAATAAAGTAGAAAGGACAAAAAATTAGATTCAGAGTTATTGAGCACATTTATTGTAAGGTAAAACTGTTCATTCTTTTCCCTGCAGGATCAAAAGACAGCCTTGCGCCAGTGAGCTGGGCTTTCCTGGCCCCTTCATTAGCCAGGTTGATTCTTTACAAACCGACTACACTGACCCTCTGGCTCTTTGTGCAGTTTCAAGACAGCCACAACTTGGTTCTTCCAAGTGGCTCATCAGACTGAGCTGAGTTAGTGCAGAGCTTCCAGCCAAGTAAGGCCTCCCAGCACGAGGTGTCAGACATAAGACAGCTAATGCTGAGAGCCAGAGGAAAAAGCTCTTCTGACCCTGCTCTCAGACTAGTGCATTCAGAGAAGTGGCTGGCAGGCTGGGCTCCTTTTGATGCAGTGAACAATGAACAGCAGGAATTAAGTCTCACCCTATCCACCTCAGCCTGTGTGTGTGTGTGTGTGCGCGTGTGTGCGCGCGTGTGTGCGCATGTGTGTACATCATGTGCACACACTTCATTCTTAGCAACAGCAGTGTGGACAGTCTATGTCCCATTATTTGAAAATGACCCACCCAAGATCACGACTGGGAGGGAGATCCCGCTAGCTGGACAGTGGTTGCGGTGGAGCCAGGTATCCTTAGGGTATGAAGAAATAAGGCAAGTGAAGGGTGGTAGGTTTCTCATGTGTTTGTGTTTGATCTGTTTTCTCATCTTCTCTCTATGTAGACTTTTGGACACAAGATTTACAAACCATAGTTGCATTTAAAGTCTTCATTGAATTCTTCTTGAATGAAATAATAGTGATGCCTCTTCAAACCCAGATGGTCAATAGGCCATAATTCCCCCCCTCACAGGTTCTGTAACTCAGAGTTCTTGTTGGACAGAATTTCTCATTCCAGTGATTTCCAAACTGGGAGTCACACGTTTAGAGATAGAGACTTATTTGTCAGCATAGTGTTAAAGACAAAGAAAAAAAAGAATCTAAAATTTAAGTTTTTTTTTAAAGTAGGGCATACACTCTCAGGTTGCCATAGAATAGCAATACTGATATTGTCTCAAACCAGTTTTGTAATTTTTAAATTTTTATTAGTTTATTGGTTCTGCCTGGCCCCCAAATAACTAAATTTATTAGTTACATGAATTTGTGACTGTTGTTCTGGACAATTTTTACTGTTTACTTAGGCCTTAGAGTCATCAAATCTGAAGAAAACTTAGACTCCAAGACTTAGATCAAGTGGTTACCAATCTTAAAATTTATTGTTAGAAATCAGAATATGTTGAGCAGAAATCCAACATGTCAAACTAATAAAAGTGCAGCTCATCTGTTTGCAGGGGTGTTGTGGGGTGGGTGGGCAAGACTGAGAAGGCTCCGAAGCAGCGCCGTTGGTTTCTTGCTGGCCTCCTGAAGCTTCTCTATAGAAAGTAGAGCTCCTAGGTGCTTGGTTTGAAAACCACTGATAGATCTGCTACTTCACTTTATAGATCAGATGTCTGGGGCCTGGAGTTCACTGGGACATAATTTCCAGGCAATGTTCTCTTTCTCATCAGTGCATCTAAAATCTTGCCTAGTCAAACCTTTAAAATAAGCTTCATAAACTCCCAAAGTCATGGGGTTTAATTATTGGGATCAATTAAGAAATATTTCACATTAATAATGTATAAATGTACAATTTATGTACAAATTAAAATCAATCTAGTATTTAAATTCTCTTATTTATTTTATAATTTATTCACACATTTATTTTAATTTATTTAATGAATTTGACTTAAGTTTGTTTGCATTTTCACTGTGATTGGTACTGCAGTGTCACTCACACCGGAGGCTGTGGACCTGTGGTGTCTGTGTACCTTTTTGGAGTTCTCAAGTTTGAATAATCTGTTAGAGTAGAAACAGCATGAGGCTAATAGACAAGAAGACCAGTTTGAAATCATACTGTAGGTCTTCTATGAACGTGACCTTCGGGAAGGAGTTTAATCTGACTGAATCTTACTTAGCTCCTTCTAAGATCATTAATGCCTAATAGGTGGGGGTGTTGTGAATACTAAGTTGTATGTCAGGCATCCACTCAGTGTTTGGAATGCAGGAGACAGGCAGTAACAGTCATTTCCATTGTACCTATAACATAACAGAATCGGTTGATTCATCTTTGTAGCCCACCATGGAGCCCCTTTGCACACGTTAGGCACTCAGGAAATGTTTGTGAGTGATGAGTAAATATTACCGAAACATGAAGAATGAGGCATGCCTTCAGACTCAAGCAGTGTGTGTAGCTAACAATTTCCCCATGTTCAAAATAAAGCGTGGTGGTGGAGAGTGACTCTATGAATTTCTGCCTACTATACAATAGGTGTGTTACAGACCAAATGAGGCTATCTCAGAGGAAGGAAACTTTCCTAAATAGAAAAAGGAAAAAAATAAAAAAATGAAAGGTCTCTCTTTCAACAAAGAACTACTAGTACTTAACTTGTCAGGACAGGATTTTGAAAAATAGCATTCCCAAGTATACCTTTGTAAAAAGCCTTAAAAAGAAGTAACGCAAACCCGGTTCCCACTAGCCTTTTATTATTGCTCATTGAAAATGGCTTGCAAGGGCTTCATTTTAGAAAACTCAACACACTACTGTGAACATGAAAAGCAAATCTGCTTTTATAAAGCTGATGTTCCATCGGGTAAGTGAGGGCTGAGCGATAGCATGGCCAATTATAGATTCTGGCTGTGTTTGCACCGTGCCCAAACAAGGAAAGAAAACATAAAAAATTCACCCCAAACAGGAACGTTTTTTTGAAAAAGAAGGAATAAACTGTTGCTGATATTGAATGCAATTACAAAGCACACATAGCTGAAATGCTTCTTCCCATATACATATGCCACTTTTATGAGAAAGGGAAATACTTGATTAGGGTTCTACAATCTTTGAATTGTACAGTAGCCACCAACATTCTCAAAGATGAACAGATAAAATCCTCAAGTATCTTGGATATATTCCAAAGTGTTTACATAGTCTGACAATTAATGGTTCATTAACTTTTTCTTTTACTATTCATCAAAGATTCAGATGCCAGGCACTTCTCAATTTACTGGTGATACAGGAGGTGAACGAGACAAAATCTCTCCTCTCACAGAGCTTATATTGTAGTAGAAGTGATAGAAAACTAGTTCCTAGGTATTTTGGAGAGTGCTGAATTAGGTAATGGAAGATCTTCATTATAATACCAGTCCTTCTTACATAGCAGGCACTTGCTTAATATTTGTTTACAGAGTAAGTTCTGCCACTACTTGGTTATGTGATGTGTACATATTAATTAAGTTTGAGTTCTTCACCATTGTACAATATGAAAATTGTGCTTAATAGTCAGTAAGGAAGGAAGTTCTCAATTTTAAAGACCTATAGTTTGAAAACTAGAAGACTTTGGTGAAATAAATATGACACGAATGAATGGAAAGATCTACAGTGCTCATGGATTAAAAGAACAATATTGTCAAAATGGCCATACTACCTCAAGCAATCTATAGCATCAGTGCAAATCCTATCAAAATACCAATGGTATTTTTACACAGAACTGGAACAAATAATTCTAAAATTTGTATGGAACCACAAAAGGTCCCAAAAGCCAAAGCAATCTTACAAAAATGAACAAAGCTAGAGGTACCTCACTCCCTGATTTCAAACTGTACTACAAAGCTATAGTAATCAAAACAGCATGGTACTAGCACAAAAACAGACAATAGATCAGTGTAACAGAATAGAGAACCCAGGATATACCCACACTTATATGGTCAATTAATCTATGTGACAAAGGAGGCAAGAATATACAGTGAGGAAAAGGCAGTCTCTTTAATAAGCGCCGTTGGGAAAACTGGACAGCTATATGCAAAAGAATGAAACTAGACCACTTTCTTATACCATATGTAAAAATAAACTCAAAATGTATTAAATACTTGAATGTTAGACCTGAAACTTTGAAACTCCTAGAAGAAAACATAGGCAGTAAACTCTTTGACATTGGTCATAGCAATGTTTTTTTGGATCTGTCTTCTCAGGCAAGGGCAACAAAAGCTAAAATAAACAAATGGAACTACATCAAGCTAAAAAGCTTTTGCACAATGAAAGAAACCATCAATAAAATGAAAAGGCAACCTACTGAATGGGAGAAGATATTTGCAAATGATATATCTGCTAAGAGGTTAATATGTTAAATATATAAAGAACTCTACTCAGTAGCAAAAAAATCCAATTATGGGCGGAGATCCTGTAGACACTTTTCCAAAGAAGACATACAGACGGGTAACAGACATATGAAAAGATGCCCAACATCACTAATCATCAGGGAAATGCAAATCAAAACCCCAAGGAAATGCCACACCTGTCAGAAGGGCTATTATCAAAAGATAATAAATAACAAGTGTTGACAAGGATGTGGAGAAAAGGGAACCCTTGTGCACTGTTGATGGGAACGTAAATTGATACAGACACTATGGAAAACAATGTGGTGGTTCCTCAAAAAATTCAAAATAAAACTACCTTACAATCTAGCAATTCTACTTTTGGGTATTTATTCCAAGAAAATGAAAACACTACTTAGAAAAGATATATACACCCCTATGTTCATTGCAGCATTATTTTAAAAGAGCCAAGTTATGGAAGCAACTGTGTGTTCACTGATAGATGAATGGATAAAGAAAATGCAATATTTATATACAATGAAATATTACTCCGCCACATAAAAGAGAAACATCTTGCTATTTGTGATAACATGGATGGACCTAGAGGGTATTATGCTAAGTGAAATAAGTCAGACAGAGAATGACAAATATAATTTCACTTGTATGTGGAATTTCTAAAGCAAAACAAAACAGAAACAGACTCATAGATCTAAAGAACAAACTGATGGTTGCCTGATGGGAGGAGGGTGATGGGTGAAAAAGGTGAAGGGGAATAAGAGGTTCGTATCACAATAATATTGTTAAACTCACTGAGTTGTATACCATAATTAATGAATTTTATTGTATGTAAATTTTACCTTCATAATGTTGATTTAAAAAATTTAAAAATCAACAGACAATAAAATAGCAGGAGAAACTTGTTTCTTTTAATAATCTAGAGATTTTACATTCTTGGGGAAAATCACTCATAATTCCATGATATGGCTAATCATGTATTAGTAGCAAGGTTAGTTGTCATCTGCAGATGTTCTCCCATTTTTTTGGAAAAAAGTGAATTTGCAGACTCTTTTACACATGCAAATTTTACCCTACCATGTCAAACACCTCATCACCATCTAAGAAAAATATGATTTATAAAAATATTTTAAAGTATTTTTAGCTAATTTGTCCCAGTTTATATTTCATATGCCCTATCAGAATGTGAAATACGTAACTAATGAGTCCTTGTATTTTGAGAAGCAACGATTTTTAGAATTTCTTGTAACTGCAGTGCTAGCCACAAGCATCCCTTATGTAGAGTACATTATGACCCAGGCGTATCTGGGCTACTTTAATTTGCTTCCACTCTGAAATATAAAAATAAATGTGGATGTCTTTCCATCATTAATTTCTATCTATGTGGCAGAATTTCATTAAGTACAGCCAGCCCCATTTTTAATTAAGCACCCTCACTTTGGTTGTGCATGGTCTGTGCTTTTGGCCCATCACAACAAGCACTTAGTCAATTAACTATTTTATTAGCCCATTGATTTTTGCCGTAGGTCCCTCCTTTCTTTTACCAGGACCATGAAAGGTAAATAGATTGGTTCCTTTCATCTCGAAGAAGCAACGATAAATAATGAAACATTTCAAACCAGGTTCCTGTGAAGAACCTAAACACAAATAAAACGTATCTGCCATTTATTCTAGGATGTAAAAACCGAGTGCTTGCAGGAGCATTGTATTTGAATAAATCATATTGTCACACTGACCTTTATTGATGTACTGTTTCCCAGCTGAAAGCATCAATCCTGCTGCTTAAGGGATCTTTTGTTGTATAAGACCTACAGATCTATCAGGTGACAAAATAATGATTTGCTATCTGTAGACTTCATAAATCAATAATTTAACAAGACCCTCAGTAGCTTCTTCCCAGCCCTTCACTCCACTCTATTGCCCATGTCTGCAATTTCAGTATGATGCACTTTACTGATGTGGTTAGGGACCAAATGTTATTTAACTGAAGGAAGGTAACACGATATGGCACTTGGCTTCTCAAGACAGTGTGTATTTCTGGTGCGTACTGTATGGCTTAATTTGGCACAACATGCGGTGGCTAGCCAGGAGTGCAATTCGATATAGGCCATTTTTGTAGACAAATAAACTTTCTCCCAGGTGACTCAAAGGGCTTCAGATCTATGCAGCCCCTCCCCCCATTTTGTTCTTTGTCAGTGTGGTTTAAACACGTACATAAAACTTCTTTGTCTAAGGTCATCACTGGCATAAATGGTATGCTAGCACGTGGAAATTGGACTGTTTTGGAATATGTAGTATGCTTGCTTATCCTAATAACATACAAAATATGTATTCTAAAAATGAAAGGTGGGTGAAAGGCTTTCTATGTCCTCATTCTCGTGTGACAACAGTTTTTATTGTTGGAATTCTCCCAATGGGAAAGGCATTTAAGATGCTGGGTTTCTAAGGACTCAGGACTATGGCATGAAAGTCCTATATCAGAATTCTGATATTTTTTTATTAACAAGCTGTGTTATCTTAGGCAGGTAGTTACCCTACTGAAACCAGTTTCCGCATATGTACTTTTGAATAGTTTATACATGACCTTTCTAACTTTAGAGTTACCTTTGAGGCTCTGACAATAATAGTAATACTAATGATCATTCTTTATTGAGCCTGATATGTTCCAGGTACCTTATGGACATTATCTACAGCCCCCACAGCGACCCTTTAATATCAGTATCATCCTCCTCCTCATTTCCCAGCCAAGGAGCCATAAGGACCTTTTACAATTCACTTAAGGTCACCTAGGCTTACACAGCAGAGTTGGCATTGAAATTAAAGCCTGCCACATACTGTCTTATGCTTCTTCCACCCTGCCATACTGCTTCTCCATGATGTAATGTCTGTGAAAGTGCAGTGGAAAACACTAGACAGATGCATGGTGGTATCACAGCCATTAGAGTGATTAATCGTCATCCTGAAATGTAGGACCTGACACCCAGAGGTGATGCTGCCCTTTCCTTGAGTTACACTATGCCATGAGACAGATAATTATAGTGAGATTTTTCAAAGGCAAATTTTTGCCACTGCCTTCATGCATGGCCTCGCTAGCTCTCCAGGAGAAGCAAAAAATAACCATGTTGATTGATTTCCCTTTGCCACTTGCTTCCGGTGGTTCCCTTTTTTAATGCTCTTCCCGATTGTGACTTCATTGTTATTTGAAGCTGCTGAGATTTCAGCCTTCACACAGGCTAAACAGTTGGGCTCCTTAGCAAGTCTGCACAGGAGGGAAAAATATATACTATCTTTTCTAAAAGCTGTTTTGGTGGTTCTGTGAGAAGGCATAGCTCTTTCTCCTTTATACTCCAGTAGGCAATAATCTGCCCGTTCCCACCGCCACCTCCCCCCAGAAAGAAAGCTGTCACCACCTTTAGGTTTGAAGAAACAAAAAAGAAAGATTTAATTAATGGAGACTCTTAGAGTTTCTGTGACCAAACCCAAATATCACAAAAACATCTAGTCTTGCTGACTTGAATCATGATATAGTTTTTACTATAGTCTAGCCATGAATTCCAAATCCTACATGGAAAAACAAAAAAATCCATCTTGCAAAATGCACTCATGCTGTTCCATGACAAAACAGAAAGTTCCACAAAATGGCTCATAAAGTACAATGCTGTTACCGAAGGCTGGGAAACCATCCAACCTTGGTTTGCATTCCCCAGTCTCCGCAGAATTTCCTGGGTCATTTTCAGCAGTGCAGCCTTGGATCTGAAGGATCGTGGGGATGTTTGTTTCTCTAACAAGTGGGTTTCCTCTCCTGGAGATCCTTAAGGTGACTCTTGATACTTGAGTTGGTTCTTCTTTCTACTTTACTTCTTCATCTATGGAAGGCATTGAAGCAGACTGGACCATACTAAGTATACAGCAAGATCTAGTCATGAGACATCAGAAGATCACCAGGTAGATGTGGGCAGTTTTCTCTTTGTATCCATATTTACCTTGTGATATACTCAATTCATACTGATTATCAATATTAGGCTACATCTCACTCCCAAGGCCCAAGGAAGAACCATGCATTACAGAAAGAGAAAAGGGACACTCAGATGAAAACAAGAAACCTGACTGCTTGGGAAAGTGGGCAGGAGAATTGTGTAGTTCCCATCTGTCCTCCTCTAGGGCTGGCCGAGTGGCTCAGTTGGTTAAGAGCTCGCTCAAGAGTGCAAGCTGAGCTCTGAGCAACAGCAGTTTGATGCCCAGCCTGAGCTGAGCTGCCACTGAGCTGCCAACAGGATGGCTCAGCTAAAAGAAACAAAACAAAACAAAAAAACCACATCTGTCCTCCTCTAACAAGTACAACTACAGGCAGTGAAATTTATAAATGGATTGGGTTTTTAAAACTGTCTCTGTAATAGGAAGAACAAAGACTTCACATTTTACTACCTACTGGTAAATAAAGCCAAAAGATGAAAAAAAACCCCAAAAACGTTCAAGTGGAGAAGGTGAAAAAAGTAAGTGATCTGTTTTGTTCTAGATCAAATCTGCCATATTCTGTAATGCATGCAGATTAAATTGCCTGTCAGAGTTCTCAAAGTTCAGCCCCTTTGCTCAGCTCTTATGCTTTTCTATGCCAGTGCTCAGAAATCTGAGTTCATTATGGACTACTGAACCATCGCTAAACTACTCCTCGGTGCCCTGCCTAAACTTTGAAGTGCTTCATGGCACCAAAGAATTATTTCCTAACCCCAGCTGAATTTCTTACTCTGTCACTGTAGCAGATATAAGTTGGTATTTAACAGAGAGATTTTTATTAAATTAATTCACACCAATATATAAATGATTAATATCCTCTTAATGTCCCAGTGATAGTTTAAGTTTTAAAGATGAATGCCCATATCACAGAGGATTTGCCAGAGATGTCCAATTAATGTGACCTGAGACAAAACTGCAGAAGGTATTATACGATAAGAGGACAATACCAATCGGAGTCATTGTAACTTGCAAAGCTGATCAAAACAGAGCGAAACAATTTTCAAGAACTCATTTTATTTATTCAACCAGAATTTGCTACGTAGAGACAGTGAGTTAGAAACAGAGTATGCAGAACAAATATCATGTATTTGTAGCTTAAAGAATTTTACCTTCCAGTAAAGGAAATACCTCATTAAAATAATGAGTGATAAGGGCAATTATAGAGATATTAGAAGACATTTGGCATATATTTCAAAGATGTTGCCTTCCAGAAATTTTTTCTGGTTTCTCAGGGTAAGAGTCTCAAAGGATGAATATGAGCTAGCCATGCAAAAAGAGTGGGAAATAGGGAGGTGGGAAACATATTTTAGTCAAAGGCACACTGTAGGTCAGGGTCTCAGCAGGCAGTACAGTCAATAGGGATGATCAAAGAGATTTTTATGACGGGACTATTAGTGAACCTAAATATCAGGTTAAGGAAAGTCAACAAGGAGTAATGAAGCATCCTCAGGTTGATTAAAGCTGGAAGCTGTTCACACCTTTAGGTTTGAAGGGACAAGAGGAAGAAGCAATCATTTAAACAGAGCAAGGTTTGTAGCCATGGCTCCAACGAAGAATATGACCTTCATTAGAGAAACACAGCCGGGGCCCAACCATGGCCTGGTAGGGAAGAAGCCATGGAAATAAATGCCCCTGACCTCTTTGTCCTCTAGCTCTCTGGCTATCTAGCATTTCCAACAGGAAAAAGCCCAACACCAAGTCAAGGATATGGGAACCTGTACTTCTGAAGCAAGAGAAGGATGAAGAGTGAAACTGGAGGGGCAAAAGTAGAATAACCAGCACAGGCATGAAGACGAGAAACATCACTGCGCATTGTGTGTTGCTGAAGTGTGAAGCATGAGGAACAGAGTGGCGAGAATTAAAGAAAACCTGAAACCTTTCCTTAGATTGTATCACCTTCTAACACAAGATTGTAACATGTCATGGAAACCCCGTAGCTTCTAGCCCCCTTTCTGCTTCTCCAAACTGACAGATGATTCTAGAATTCCTGATGAGGAGGAAGACGAGCTTGCCTGGAGGTGAACAGAACAATTTGTAGTCTAGGAGAAAAATGATGACTAATCGAACTAAGGCAATGGGAAATCGAGAAGGTAAATCTTTGAGAATATGATGGGAATACAATCATTAAGACTTATTGAATAAAATATGGGAAAGTAAAAGTCAGGCAACATGGGGGACTACCAGATTTCTAGGTTTATTCACTAGAGGGATGGAGCTGACAAAAATTAAATGAAAAATGTAGAAAAAAGGGAGAGGTTTTGCACATGTCCACTGCATATGTGTAGCAAAATAACCGATACTCAATCAGAGTAAGTGTGACATGCGGGTAGAGATTTGAGTTGGGATATACATTTCAAAGGCCCTTGCCGCAGGCTATGTCAATGTGCACATTCCTAGGACGTCCGGGAATTTGGAGACGGTGGTGTGGAAGAGGCCATGAAAAACAGAAAGGAAAAATAGTCTCTCAATGAAAGAAAGACAAGAGTGAACATGGTAAAAATTGTATTGGGCATATCAGTTAGAAAGTTATTGAGGACCTTTGGAAAAAGTGACTTCATTAGAGTGGTGAACTGTATGACCATGGAGGTTTGAGGAATGACAGAGGGCTTAGAACCTGGAGACAGTGAGTATAGTCAGTTTCGGGAAGTAGGGACAAGTGAGAGAAGAGAGAAACAATCTTGGGTGGTAAAGGAAGAATCAGAATCAAGGAGGAGGATTGATAGCTGAAAGAATGAGACCTGCTTAATCACTGATGAGAAGGAACAACAATGGAAAGCAGATGTCAAGTTATAGGAAAGAGAATGCTGAGCGGACAAAGCATTAAATTGAGTTGACTTATCAAAGTTCCAAGAAATTTAAAATTGTAATAGAAGTCAAGATTTTTATGTTAGGTATATGAGTTTATTTATTCATTTGTTTGTTTTGGTAAATTGAATTTTGAGATTGCTATACAAATCATCCTTGAATGATGAAATTGCTTTCGTATTATTCTATCTCTAGGAGTATAAACCAAAGACATTGTAGAAAGCAATTAGAGACATTTATAGAACAAGTAATTCATTGTTATTATTATTGCTAGTAGGCAACCGGAGTGTGGAAGTGACTTATCCAACATAGTACAGATGGTCAGTGACAGCAAAGGTCTAGAGCTGATGACTGCCATTTCTAAATGTGTTCTCCAGAATTCCCATCCATCCTTAATTTTTATTTCAAAACCATCTTAGGTTTTACTGATCAAATCACCTCTCCCCCTCTTTCTGGTATTAGTGTGTATTTACTCTTCTTGTAGGTAACTTTCTTATTTTTTAACAAGTTTACTTACTGGAAACATGAAGCCATTCTACTCATTGTACTCTGGCCACTAAATTTATGAACAGTAGTCAAACTGCTTATTATTGGGATCAAGTCATGGTTAAGAGTATGGGCTCAAATGTTAAGGTGTGTGGGTTCAAACACTGTCTCAGGCACTTAATGGAATTAATTTGGGGCCTTGGTTTCGTCATCTGAATAGTAAGGTCAACACATTCAGTCATCATAACCATTGGAAGATTAAAGAGTAAATGTCTGTAATGCTTCTGTCCAAAGGAAAAAATCAACTGATGTTCACTATTGCTTTCCACAGTAGTAGCATTGATGTGTACCAGTATTAACGCTATTACTGATTCTAGTGGTAATTCAGGTCATAATTTACTCAAGCAAATAATTCACTCTCATTAAATAAATAGCCACCCTGACATGTCTCGACATAAGGAACACCCAAGTCTATATAGAGAGTTTTTTATGAGTTTATTTGAGCCAAAGCTCATGACAATTGCCAGGAAGCAAGATCACAATTGCTCCAGAGAATGACAGTTTTGCAGTTTCCTTTATGCATTTGAAATTAAGGAGGGGACATAGGAAAGATTACATGAGGGTGGGAGAAAGCAAGGCAGTGATTGAATAATGGGGTAGTTAATAAGATTATATGCTCTCTTGAGGGTAGCTACCTTATTTCAGAAGTGTGTTAACCTACATGCACATAAAACAATGGACAGGGCTTACTTAAGGCAAAGATAAACCTTTTACTGAAAAAGTTATATACCTGGGTGTGAATACCCATGACCTACCCAGTTAGGAATTTATGGTCAGATCACCCTGTGACATTGCTTTCCATAGAACCCCTTTCTCATTCTTACATGCCACATAGTTCATATTCCCAGAAGACAACTCCCTCCAAACTGGGTGAATGTCCAGCCAGCCATAGCTGTAAGAAGAAGTAACAAAGGCGTGGATCTTGGCACACCAAACTGAGTTTCTATTGTTATCACATCAGGAGAGTCTTTCTCTGGAATTCAGTGATAGTGTTTATCACCTTCTGCACCCTGCCTCCATCAGGGAGGAGGGATCCATGGGCCTGGATGAGTGATTCAGGGCTCACCACCCAGTCCGTGCCTCTCTAAACACCAAGATCTGTATGGGCTGTCAGGTTTGCTAACTTGTGGTCCTTGTTCATGCTGGCTAATATTATACTAACTTCTTGGGCAGCTGCAATGTGATTATCCTCTTAGCACCCTTTTCAAAGAGAAATGCCTGTGTTGAGGTATGAATTCTATGTTGATGCCTTCATAAGCTCCTCCCATTCATATCGGTGAAGATGGAATGTAAATGGCAGTGGGTATTAAACCATTTAAATGTGTTTAAAAAATTAATCTCCATATCTTTCCAGTAGCCAACATGTATTTGATAGATTATTTGCTCTGCCCAAGATGAGTATTGACTGATGGTCTATCTCCCTACTTCTCGTGGGTATATGGGGATGGGGTTTCTGCTAGCGAAACTGTCAACTAAAAATGGGAAAGATGACAGTAAGTATTCTGAATTCTGACTTGGTCCTGGAGTTTGAACACTGCCTACCGTTTGTCTGAAAAGGATGAACTATGCCTTTTTTTTTTTTTAAAGTGTAGCTTATTTGATTTTTCAAAGGTTCCACAAATTATGGTGAGGCCTAAAGTGATTTATGTTCTATTATATTATTTAAAATACTTGATGGAACAGAATAAATGTAGAAAATTACCATAAAAATAGTCACAGAGCGCTCTAGAGCTCATTCAGAACAAAACATAAACCTCTGCAATAGACACTGCGGTGCAATCTTTCCCACATGTATTCTTCAAAGCACCAATTCCTTCAGAGCATGGGCCAGGGGAATCCATGGTCCAATAACTTTGGGACAGATACACCTAGTACAGTAAATATGCCTCTTAAATGTACATGCAACATGAAAAGATGAACTATGCACATGATTGCTGCTTTCAGTCATCACCACAAAATACTTACCTAAAATGATTTTATAAGAAAACACTGATTGATATCCCGTAGATCAATCTAGAGTGTTGTTGAACACACTTTGTCAATTGCTTGGATTGAGCAAGTCTTTGGTTTGTGGGGTAGAAGGTAGGAAGCATCTGCCTCAGATTTTCAAAGCCCCTTTAATAATGTCCTAGGAAACCTTTCGGTCATAAAGGTCCTACACCGATCTCCATGGGGTTTGGTACTAAAGGTGAGTCCTTCAACAGCAAGAACTTTGGAAAACAACCTTAAGAAGGGCATGTGCCCTCTTTGAACTAAAGATTATGGACATCTAGCTTAGGATGAATTTATTTTGTACATTTGAAACACATTATTATAGTCACAGTTATTTGTTCTAACATTTTGAGTATGAAATATTCTTTTGACTAAGAGAGGAGGGTGTAAAATGATTGCAACATTTACTGGTGGTTACAGGAGTATCTCTTGCGAAGTGTATCTTGGCAAGAATAAAGGGATTCGAATCATTGAGATGGTGTGCGGCTCTCCTGAGATGAGGGCAAATGCCTCAGGTAACAGATTCTAGAGACAGTAGAAGGTTTTGAGTCTGACAGCCAGTTTTTTTTTTTTTTTCTGACTCAGCCAGTTTTGAAAGGTGAGCCCATAGACGTATTATTGCATTGCTCTAAATATCAACTACTCCATCTGTAAAGCAGGGACATTACTGCTTATCCTAGAATGTTATTGGGAAAAAATAGAATCAGAAAATGTAAGTAAAGTGCTGGGCACATATGGAGGCTCCTTAAATGTTGGTTCCCTTCTACAGCAGTGATTCTCAACTCGGTGCGATTTTGGTTCCCCAGAGGACACTTGGAAATACTATCTGGAGACATTTTTGGTTATTACAATTGGGGGAGTGCTATGGTAGTTAGTGGGCAGAGGCTAAGGATGCTGCCAAACATCCTACGTGCACAGGACAGTCCCCACAACAAATAACCATCCAGCCCAAAATGTTAACAGTGCTGAGACTGAGAAACCCTGCTCTACAGCATAATAACAAAGCACTGTCGCCCCCTCCATCCCCCCATATTTAACTGTTCCTGCACCAGGTCAGAGCAGGGAGAGGCATGTCTTCAGGAAAAACAAAACAAAACAAAACAAACAAACAACCAAAAAACTAAAAAACACTTTGGAAATGGGAAGCATTCAAAACCATGCAAGTTTAAATTATGAATACTGTATTCACTGTAATCATATAAAGTTAGCAGTACTGAAAAAAAATGTGTGTTTCCTTACAAGCCAAAGTTGTGGACAAAGAAGACAAGAAAGGAAAAACAACAACAAAAAACTAGGAAATGTTCTTATAGGCCCAGAAGGGTAAAAATGTTAAGCCACCTTTTCCTCTTCTTGACCATCAAATAGGTCTATTTCCCTGTGGAATTGAGGGGCCAGAAGTCCTTTTCAGGTAAAAGATGCACAATATTATATATCGAAACTGTACTTTTTCCTGCAAGAAAACCAGGAGCTAGAATCCACATGGTGGAGCTTTGGGGACGTAGTGTATGTAATACAGATACGTTCATAGCACTAGACATCTTGAGATGCCAAGATCCTACCAGAAAACTGGTGTGTGTGTGTGTGTGTGTGTGTGTGTGTGTGTGTGTGTGTGTGTATTTTCCCCTGTGTGCACACCCATGGGTCTTTGTTTGGAGATGGTGTATGTAGCATTTAAGTGGGCTGGAGTTTGCATCAACTATATTTGGAAAAACTGGAGGAAGGAAAGGGATTTATTAAAAAAAAATGTGGTCAATTACAAACAAAAGCAAAGAGGCTCCCCATAAGCACGGTTTGATTTACCTGTGCAGTGCCTGTGAGGCTGTGAGATGGCATATTGGTTTCTTTTTAGAGTTTGGAACTTCACAGAGTTTGAAAGAAGGGAGAGTAAGAATCTAGGTGAAAGAAGAAAGGGTACAGTTTTTAATAGGTAACATTATTTACAAAGAAGTGTTTCTTTTAAAAATTGATAAACACACAGAGAAACCCTAAGGTACTCAAAGATGAAATATAAACAAATATAGGTGTTTTCCAGAAGAATAAGATTTAGCAAATAAAACTACAAGACACCCAAATTAAACTTGAATTCCAGATAAGCAACAAATATTTTTGTTTGCTATCAGTCAGTCCTGTGCAACATTTGCAACATACTATTAAATGATTCATTGTTTATCTGGAATTCAAGTTGAACTGGGTCTCCTGTATTTTGCAACGCCACCCTAAGCATTCAGAAGGGGAAAAAGAACAAATATTGCCTGGAAAGAATTCAAATGCCTTAACCAGTTGAGCCAAATCTGTGTACAGTCAGGGAAGGCCTGCTGTGTGGACATTTCTCTTCTGGGGCACAGTCTGCAGAGCCCCTGAAGCGGCTTTCAGCCTAGTGGGATGGCCAAGAGAGTAAGAGCTAATTACAGAGGAGGTGGTCAGGACGTGTGTGGCTCAGCTCTGGTTCGCCACGGATCTGGGCCTTGCCCTAACTCTGCCAATTGTAGTGACAGAATGTTGCAGGGTGATTTCCCAGGCCTGGCGTCACCTGGCTCCTGGCTGTCCTAATTCACTGAGGCCCCTGGACAGAGAGCAGGCTGTGGGAGGGAGGCCGACACCAGGGCGGTACATCACTGCCCTACATGGCGCCCCATTTTCTCCATGCCTCCAGCTCCTTCCATTGTCCACAGGCCCCTACCTGTGGGGCAGGTGGCCCTCCAGCCCAGAAGTGGAGCAGTGGCCCGCCTTGCACCACCACGGCCTGGTTGGTCTCCCAGCTCTCTCATCACCCACACAGTTCTCTGTACTAACTTCCCTCTGCTTTAGACACTTGGCTTTAGCATGCTCTCTATTGTCCTAGCTGCACTTTGAATGTTAGAGTGTTATAGGGACAGAAAAACTTGGGAGGCAGCTTCTTTAACTCGGAAAGACTACAATAAGTCTTTCCAAGAGGCATGAAGCCTGAATTCAAGATCCTGACAATAGTTCTCACTTATTCATTTTGGGATGTGCCAGGTACCATGCAAAGTTTTTGTGACGGTTCATTTTAGGTGTCAACTAGACTGGGTCACAGGGTGACCGGACATTTGGTCAAATACTATTCTGGGGTGAGATTACCATTTGAATGAACAGACTAGCAACGCAGTTGTCTTTCCTAACATGGGTGGGCCTCATCTAATCAGTTGCAGGTCTGAACACAACAGAAAGACTGAGTAAGACAGAACTCCTTCTGACTGCCTTCGAGCTAGGACACCACTGTTTTTTCATGCCTTCAGACTTGAATTATACAATCAGCTGTCCTGCGTCCCCAGCTTGGCGACTTCAGATGTTGGGGATGATCAGCTTCCATCATCACATGAGCCAATTCCTTATAATAAATCAATCTCACTCTCTCACCGTATGCACATATATATGTGTATATATATTTATATGGGACAACATATCATAAAGTATATAAAAAAATCTCTTTATAACATATAACAAATATATAATAAATAAATATCTACTTAATTGGTTGTTTCTTTGGAAAATCCTGACTAATATAGTGTTTTTTTACACCTTATCTTATTTAATCCTTACAAATCATCCTCCAAAGTGGTGTCTTTATCCCAAATCACAGATGAGAAAACTGAGGTTCGCAAAAGATAAGACATGTATTTATTAAGGTCAAGTTATGGCAATGTGAACACAGATTGCCCTGGCTGCACGTAATCTGTTCTTAACCCCTGTTATATAGGGAGCACAAGGTATGCTGGGAAAGACACATGAGGGTCTGCTCTCACATCAGTGAGCATCCAGACTCCTCCCTTCCTCCCTCCCTCCCTCCCTCCCTCCCTCCCTCCCTCCCTCCCTCCCTCCCTCCCAGGACTAGGTTTAGGGTGTGACTGAAGTACTCATAGTAGGAGAGGATGCTTAGGAGAGCAAAGCATGATCACCCAGGATGTCTACAATTCATTTTATTTTAATTGCCCTACACTTGGAAATATAAGCATGACCGGAGCTTCCCAGAGACACCGACATCCCCAAGTATCTGTTGGGGAAAGAGAATGAACCTGGTTCCCAATGATGTCACTTAAGGGGACTCAGAATCAAAACTATTATCTGATTTTTAACCATTAGTATTCGCTTTTGGACACTCAATTTGAAGTGGCTTTTGGAGGCAAGATTTTTATATTCTTTTTTATGAAACTAGTCATGCATTTAACTGATGTCACAAACATTTGTTAACATCTAGTATTTTTAAAGTAATACGTGCATTGTATTAATTCCATGGAGGGAGGAGTTTTGAGACACAAGGATTCTATGATCCAGAGCTTACTATGGTACGTTCAAGCTCATGGCTTTGACATCCCTCCAGTTCCCTTTGGCCACCCAATTAAATAGATCAGCTACTAAAGTCTGATCAGACATTAAAAGATTCTGTCCCTTTTCAAGGCCTTATCAAAGATTTAATATGTTGTTCTAAATGAACTAGGGAGCCATGCTTTGAAGTATCTGCTCAGAGACGGAGCGTCACCTGTCCAACGGTGGAAGGAAATGGTAATGCAAAGATTAAAAAAAATGTAGGGCCCAAGGGAAATAAAAATCTAGTCATAGCGGAAAGACGGATGGTTAAGACATACAGACAATATAGGTAGATTTTTTTCTGTAAACTACATAAAAATAAGAACAATAAGTACAACACACTGAGTAATTATGTATCCAGCACTGTGTTGTTTTTTTTGTTAACTATTTTATTTATATTTACTTACTGTTTCTTGTATATCTAAATGACATGACCTGTCCAGTTTCTTCTAAATAATAGTTTGTGGAGAGGGAAAGGCTTGCATTATCTGTATGTTCCACCCTTTCTTTGTAAAATATATATAAACAATAATTTAATTTTTAATTAATTCACTCAGTTAAAAAAACATTTACAGAGTCCTTGTAAGTTAGAGACAAACAATATAGAAAGACGTTGATCTCAAACCAGCTTGTTGGAAATGCATAATCTTCAATCCCATTCCAGGGTTACTGAATATGAATCTGATTGTAATAAAGTCCTCGGGCAAATCATACGAGTATGCATGATAAAGTTTGAGAAACACTGAAAAAACTACTCCAATTAACTCCGGTGTTTTAAAGTATTAATATTTGCAGCTTGTTGGCAATCAAAACCAAATAAAAACTCATCTCAGAACTATATAACTCCTTAGAGGAATCAGATCAATCAGAAAACAGTTAAAAGTGCTAAAAGCCCTCAAAAATGTTGAATGTGAAATTTGGATAATGCACATGGCAGAACAAACTGTGTGAGTCTGTAATTTATTGGTCCCATTAAGCAATGAGCACCTACTTATTTATTTTTAATTTTCCTTTTCAAGTTGGCTAGCCTTATTTATTTTCTGATGTACAAACCATCAGCAATCAGTTGCAAGAACAGAAAGATTGTTTTTCTCCTTAAGAGTGCTTTCTTTCATTACCATGATTCCTTAAGAGCCAAATTAGCATGATAACTCTGTAGACTGGTGGTCTCACATTAGGACTTCTAAATGGAGAGCTGTCACAATCAAATTCCTGCCCTCCTAAAAGCTTTACTATTAGGCCTAAATGTCTTGTTTGGCAATACATGGATGGTGTGCTTGCTGCTGTTTAGTTCTTTAATTGTGAGCAGTTTTCCATTGTGAGAATAACTAATTGGACCAATGCTTAAATTAATTCAAGGGTGCCATTTTTGATCAACAAATTCTAGCTATAATAAACAAGAGAGAGCAGCATTGGTACGAGGATTGAAAAAACAGAAAAAAAAATTAGAGTATAGAAACAGACCTATTTATATATGGCCAACTGATTTACAAAAAAAGAAAGGTTCTATTGCATGCAGTAAATTGAGCATAGATCTATTAGACCAATTAGATCTTGGAATCCAATCAATGAGATAAATTTTTTAGAGATCAAATACACGGGATGAGAAGGAGAGTAGTCCCTGGACCCAAGGGAGAAATTTTGGAGAATTGGGCATAAATCGTTCTTCAACAATATTTTGTGTACCTTTCAGAGAAGTGCTGAAGTTGGGCCAAGATCCTTCAAAACTTCAAAGCTCGTTGGAGGGAGTCCCCAATGTGCGGTTCCTTCTGTTGTCACCTTGCATTTTTCATGTACTGTTCCCTCGTTGCTAAGTCAAACCATGCAGGTCTACCTCTCTGCCCTGTCTTAGTCCATCTTTTAAATGTCATGAATTATCCACCTTGGGTCTTCCCCGTTTTGCTTGGAAATAACTCCAAAAGCACACCTTTCGCCCTCTCCATACCGCCCTATCCAGTTTGGAAGGCATGCTCAGCATGCTGGTTAATCTTTCACATAGATGACCTTAGTGTCAGGTCTCCTGGGATAAAGAGATGCAGTGAAAATTCAGCTGGGCTTTGAAACTATGAGTACACAATTGTAGTGGAAATCTGTTGTAATCCTATTGGAACTCTGCTTGGGAAATGCCTCCTCTTGACGACACATGTGATAGACTGAGTTGCAGGTTCTTTCTGTGAAAGAAGTGTATTTCCTTGCTCCATTCCTTGGCTTTGTTACATGACTTGCTTTGGCCAATAAAAGGTGAACGGAAGCAACATATCCCAGTTCCAAGCAGAAAATTAAAGAATCATTTACAGAAAAGAAATTCATTGCTCTTTATCTGCTGCTTCAGGGATGGCATGTCCTAAATATTAGCTCTTCCTTCAGCCTATATTCTGGAATCTTTTTTTTTTTTTAGCTGAGCCATCCTGCCACCTGTTGGCAGCTCAACTGCAGCTCAGCTTGGGCTGGGCATCGAACTGCTGTTGCTCAGAGCTCAGCTCGTACTCTTGAGTGAGCTCTTAACCAATTGAGCCATTCTGCTGGCCCCCGGAAATGGAGACGTCTAATGCGTGGAAATAGCCAGTCTCCCCGTAGCTGATATTAAGAGTGAATGAGAAATCAATTGTTGTTGCAAGCCATGCTTCTAAAGTCTTTGTTCTGCAGAATTCTCAAGCAAAATCCAACTAAGTAGGAGGTTTTGAGGGAGGCCCATTGACCTGCCGGGTCTAGGAGTGAACATACAACGTAATCTAGGTCAGTCAAGTATTACGTCTTTCTGGACACAAGTGGTTGTTTGGGGAATGGAAATTAGAAATAAATCAGGTCAGTGGGGTTTCATAATGGAATTCCTGTTGATCTTATACTATTTAAAATAGTACTCAAGGGTTTCTGAAATGTCATTTTGTAAACCTAAAGATTCTGGAAGCCACCATGAAAGGGCAGCCTGAGTATGAAGCTAACAGTGGAATGTGGAGTCTGGAGGGTGTGTGAGAAAGACAAATTCCTGATAAGACTGTGATTTAAAAGTCTGGCCTAAAATCTATCCTAGAGCTTTTAACAACAATTAAGAATACTGACCAATGGTAGAAGTGTGTGAGTAATAAAATTTGATTACCTGAGGTATGAACTGGCGCCTCATAACTTCTAAGTATTGTGGATAATATATCTTTTTCCCTAAAACTAAGTTCAGTTTTATTTAATCCATAATTTGGGGGACTATAAAAGAAACTAAACAGGATAAACAGTTTGTATAGATAATATCAAATTCTGGTGACCATAACCAATCTGATTATTGAAGTTTATCTTTCTGTGATATTTAAAAATAGTATAACGCCAAAGACACAGAATTAAAGAAGGCAAGGAAAATCAAATACATACATTTTATTCATTGGATTAGATTTATGCCTAAGCTTCTCCAGATGCATGAAGATAAATAATTTAGAGGTGGAATATGGCATAGAAACATTTTGTGCCTAAAGTTGACTAATTACAGTTTACAGTTACAAACCAATTACAACCAATTCAGCCTACATTTACACCAAGACACTAGGAATGTGGTATATCAATATTGGGGATTTGTTTTTTACTAGTATATATTTGGCCAAAATAGTTATATTAAATACAAAATAAGCTTTTACATTTTTTCAAAACATTTAAAAAAAAAGTTTCAAAACAATTACCATAAACACTATTAGTGAATGGCCTTAAGCTAATTTTATGGGTGATTAGGCAAAAATATTTTTCTTTTGGTATATATATATATATATATATATATATATATATATATATATATATGTAATTTAGTTAAAGTGTAGTGTATAAAGAAGGATGAGAAAACATTAAAAATTTAAGCAAATTTCTAACTAAATTGCCTTAATTTCCTCTTCTGATTCAATTAATTCTGGCCTAAATATTCCAGTTTTATTCTCTAAGCATGCACATTCCCACAACTACAAACATTTGGTCTCAATTAATATAACAATCACAACCCACTTTGACTGGAATATCAAGATATTGAGTGGGAAAGGTTTCTAAACTGTAATAATCTAGATAATTGCTTCAATTCTCCACTTTTCTGGTGAATCTAGTCATAATTAACCAATTAAATCACATCAGCATTTCACTTTTTCCCTAAGCATAGAATTTAGAGGGATAAAAGAGAAAAACTAGAGAATCTATCTAAACACAAATGTCATTCCATTATAGAATCTTATGAAATACATTTAAATGTTTTAATTTCTAGCACTCTGTTGTTCATAATGAACTCTACAGGGATTGAAAATGAATTTTTTATTCTGAGATTTTTGTCCCTTTTGAATTGCAAAGAGCATTGCTCTTGAATTTCCACAAGATATAATGAAGCATATTTTAATACTGCATCAAGCTAGCCCCCTGGGGAGACAACTCTCAAAAACCCACGGTATCTTTAAATCACTTTAATTACATTTTGCTCAGTGCAAAGTAATATGTAAGAAACTGTTTGTTTAACTTTACAGATGCCATAATATTTTCCATACAGTTATGTTATATGCTATCCAAGTAGTTTAATTCAGTGGTTATTTTCAGCTGGGAGTTCACAGGGTGAATGGAGAGATATAGTAAGAGATGGATTTGAAAAGAAAGGGTCAAACCAGAATATAAAGATCCTTGAGGACCATGTATACAGTTTTAACATTCAGGGGTTCATATGGTACCTAATAACAAAATAACTAAAATTAATTTAACTCTTACTCGTGCCACATAATGTAACTCTTACATGTTATGCATTTATAGACATGATTCCAATTAATCTTCCTAACAGATCTTTCAGGAAGGTACTGTTATTATAATCGTCATCTTATAGGTTTGAAGATGGAGGTTTAGAGGGTTTAAGGTCACACAAGTAATCAATCCAATTCATAGAGCCAGACATCAGTCCTGCTTTGCAAATGATTAAACTTGAATGTGTACGAAGACATTCTACAGTATGCTTACTAGTAGGTATTTCAGGGGCAAAAGGTAAGAGCACTGAATGGGAAAATCTATTCTAGTGTCCAAAAGTGGGGCAGGAATTGTTACAGGACAGCTCACAAGTGGCTAGGGTAGGGTGGTGCACTTCCTCTTTTTTCCTCCTTTCTCTTTCTCCCTCCCCTTTCCCCCTCTCTCCCCTCTTTCTCTTGTCTGTCTCTGCCTCTTCCCCTCTCTCCCTCTCTTCCTTCATTCTTTCTTCCTTCCTCCTTGCTTTCCTTCATTTTATAAAAAAAAGCCTCTCATTCAACATCCTTTTCTCTCCTAAGATAATGTTGAATAAGCATTTGTGAATTTTATAAGTGTATATTCTGTGGTGAGCACCTGGCTTCAATGGGAAAGATCAGGGGAGAGTCTTGTTTGGATCATTTGCTAGTTGTGTGACCTTGGCTAAGTCACTTAACATTTGAGAAAATGTGGATAGATTTTATGGTGAGAAAAGGAAAAATAGAAAATAAAGGTGAGCGTGGCTGCCTTAAATATGCATTTACTAGGACTGTATGGTATTTCCTGTTCATTGTCAGCCCATGTAAGAGCCTGGACTTAAACCCTGGTCATACAAGCCCCAGTTATCCTCTCGTTGTATTAGTCTTCCATATAAATGTGGACCGGTACATTTTTCATAGCTGTTCTAAGTTAGGCTCTTTAGATATGCCTGCTGGTTGCACAGCTTCCCTCAGGGAGCAGCGAGAGGGTAAAGGATTGGGTCGTTGGCCTCTTTACCTGATCATCCATCAGATCCATGTCTTTACTTCATATGTTTTATGCATTCAATTTACATTTAAAATTATGTTGAATCAAATGGTAGCACAACTAATAAACCTGGACACCACTGTTGTAGTTCAAAGCTGGCTTTGCGGGGCATCTGATAGCCCAGGGACACCACATGGTACCTTGGAGACATTGAGAGTCACCTACTTTCTGTCGTAAAACATAATGTGCCTGAAGTTCCAAACCAAAGAACGGTGGACACCATTGTTTCCAAGGGACAACCTGGAAACAAGCAGACTCTCACTGACCTGATGCCACTTTTGTCATTGGCCTTAACTTCTGTTTAATATAGTGAGAAAATCTCATGTGATGGTATTTTCATGTTAGCAAATCCTGCCTGGGGAGCCTACCTGGTACCCCAGGTACAAATACCTACTGTGACAACTCTTCATGGCATTGGGCATTTCTACCTTTTAATGCTGTCCAGCACATGTCATTTTTTTTGTATCTTCACAGTAGCTTTCATTGCTCTACCTTTGGTTTGGAAACAGGTCTGCCTACCCAAAGGGGGAAAACCCATTCTCTTTTGTAATTCATTCAACAAACATCATTGTTCTAGCAGCTAAATGCTCCCCCACAGTGGGTAAGAGGCATAAGGATGCACAGGAGGTACTGAAGTGTTATTATGTAGGCTGTATCATATTGGGTTGTTGGAAAAGTCAGGACGCATTTTTGCAATGAAAAACATTAGAAAAAAATACACCCTGACTTTTCCGACAACCCAATAGATGCTTCCGCGTTACGGCTTGGGAACTGCAGGCTGTCCTCTAGCACATGTTTATTTCTCATACACTGTTTACAGTTTACAGATTTTTCTGCCTGTTTCTCTGGTTTGTACCAGGCAAGAAGGATCGTAATATATTTATCCAACCCATGTCAGTTCAAATAAAGAATTCAGAGTCATCTGGGAAATATACATACACTGGTAATTTATTTGAAATCTCTATTCTCCTCCCACTAAAATGCCTTTCCCAAATATCCGTTCAATTTATTCTCCGATTTCCATAGCTTTCTCTCCCATTTGATACTAAGACCATGGGTACTGCGAGAACATTAAAATCAAGCGTGGGGATGGAATCAATGGAATTGTAATAGATATGTATGATATCGGGGATGGGGGGCCAAAGGAAGGGGGAGGAGTAGTCACTTTGTAAGGGGTGAAAAAGATAACTATTGCACTGTTTTGTACATCTGTAACTAATAATAATAATTAAAAAGTTAAAAAAATTATGTAAATGAAAAAAAATCAAGCGAATAATAGTCACCCACCCTTTTCTCCGTCACTTAGCTAGTTAGATGACTATGTATTTCCACCTTTCGCATCCTTGGATATAATTAGATAAACATTTGAAACAGGCAGTTTTAAATTTTACAGGAAAAAAGCCAGAAACAGTTCAGCTTTGTAGATGGAAAAAAATACAATATGCAAGAATAATGTTTACAAAGTTCTGAAACCAGGCTTGTCAGCAGGATGGAATTGCTAATATGAACCATTGTGGACTGAGTGTTTCATATCTGTTTACAATAACTCAGATGTATCCCCTGTTAAAATGTCACATGGATAGGGCAAGCCGAGTGGCTCAGTTGGTTAAGAGCTCGCTCAAGAGTGCTAGCTGAGCTCTGAGCAAGGGCGGTTCGAGGCCAGCCTGAGCTGAGTTGCCATTGAGCTGCCAACAGTGGCAGGATGGCTCAGCTAAAAAAAATAAAAAATTGTCACATGGATAAAGGAGTAAATTCTAGCAGCTATGACAGGGTGATCATTGCTAAGAGTCTTCGATATGGTGGGTTCCTGTATCAGAGGCATCTATTTCACTGCCTTTCATGTAACCCCAAACTTCTCCCCCCACACTCAGAAGGACTAACAACAATGCGACACAGATAAAAGCCCCTGATTCTGATGTCTTTTCCCCCCAGTTTCTTGTCACATGAGACAGTTATTACCAAGAGTCTCTATTATGTGTCTATGAAAGTTAGTAGGGAGGCTCAGGACTAGACAACTGTTTTTTTCTCAGTGCAGTGATTCCACAAGTTGGGTGGAATTAAAGACTCAGTTCAGCAGGTTGTGATATTTTAAAATGCAGTGTAGAAAAATAGAAAAATGGGAGTGTTGGTAGTCAGTAGAAATCAGCATGTGGGGAACATGTGAGAAAAATGACCCAATGCATTCTAAGAAATTAATATGAGATGATCTTTATCTGGGAACCCGTTTATTGCTGATGTCACAGGGAATTGTATCCAACTGAGCTTCATAACTTCATTCATTTATTCCTTTATCCATTCATTTCTTCATTTAATAAGTATATGCAAGGGACTGGAATTAACACTGGCAAGAAAAAGATAAATAAGCCGTGGGCTCTACCTTCAAGAAGATCACATTTTAGCGGGCAGTATATGTGCGGCAGACACCATATGGAAAGTGCCAGTGTGGAAATGGCTTAAGAAACAGCAGCAGCCATAAAAAGAAGAGATGAAAAGAGTGTGAGAGGGTCTGAGAATAAATCAGAGGGAGAAATTTGAGCCACATTTTGAAAAATGAGCAGGAATTTACCTGCTTATTGGATGAAACAGAGATGGTCTTTCAGGCAGATGACATAGCCTGAGTAAAGACTTGGAGGCTTCTGAGTTCCACAGCAATCCCAGGATGAAATCCCATTGGTCCAGCTCAGTTCATGTGATCTTCCCTGAACCAATCTCTGTCTCTGCCTGAAGGGTTTCCCTGATTAGATCAGCCTTATAACATGAATGGTAAAATTACAGTGATGGCCATTGCATGTCTTCATAGAGATGCAGCTGTGAGGATTCAATGAGCTGGTGTATGGAAAGCAATTATATAGTAGATGCTCCAAACAAACATGTTTGTTGTTATTGTTATGATTATTATTAATGTCATTACGAATACTTTAATTAAAAAACGCCAGACATGTAGCAGCACTGCGGGCCTTCACTGAGTTTCTCTTAGGGAACTTATGAGGGACATAGAAGAAGGAAAAGCCACAGTTTTGTCCTAGGTAGCACAACCTTCAGGAAGCCTATTCAGGGCTTGCTCTGCCCAGGCTGGACAAGGTTGGCTGATTTGTACTCTATACATAGGTCCATCTGATCCTATCACATTGTAGTAGAAAAAGCTGTCCCATTAAACTGAGTTCCTCAAAGGAAGAAGTGTATTTTATCATTTTATCTCACACACTTGAGATATGGTAGGTAGTGAATATGGCTGGTCAGACAACTTATGAATAGGCAATTTGCATGACACTTCATGGTAAAGATGATATCTCAGCTTGGCCCCAAAGGATAGGGAGGACTTTTGAAATGTAGAAATGGGAAAAATGGCATCAAGGGGAAGGAAATGCTCAAAATAAGCTTGGAGATGGAGACATTTCCAGTATGCTTGACTATGTAGGTGAATTAGATGCAACTGAAGTGAACATGGAGTGAAGAAGGTGTAGGGATGAGAAGACAGACTTCAGGGTGGATGGCGAAGGACCTTGGATGCTGTGCTAATGAGATTAGACTTTGTAACCTGTGAAATATAAAGACTGAGGTTTTCACCTGCGGATTGATATGACCAGAATTCTTCTCTCTTTCTCTCTCCAGGGTCTTTATTTAGGCCCTACTTAGTAAATAGAAGATGAGCTATATAGCTTAAAGAAACTCTGCTTTGGTAGAACAGGAACTCTAAGAGCATCACTAGAGTTGAGAAACAGAATGAGGCAAATTGTCTTGATGAGATGTACTGGTTATGAATGAAGAGTTGGGCTTCTGAATTCCAAAATTCAAAGGATTTGAGTCCTAGTCCTTCTCGAGAACAATTCTACTCTTACCTCTCTGAATTTTGGTTATATGAGCAAATGAGCATTCCTTTAGCATAGTAGGCAAGTTTGAGCTAACGTTCCTATCACTGAGCAATTCAGAGTATGATCTAAATTTTAAAGATGTGAAAATCGAGGCACACAGAGCTTAAGCAACTTGACCAAAGTTATATAACTAGTAAAAGAATTGTACCAAGAATGAAACCAAGCTCTGTCTAATTTCAGAGTGTAAACCTTTAGCTGGTGTGCAAATGCACTCTCAATGTCTCCATTTTAAAGGATAATCATTGTGGAAATGGCTATGCCTTGATCATGCTTTTATCTCACATAACTACTACTATATTATGTAATAGGTACTTGTCTAATGCATGGGTAATTCTTGAAATAAGTCTAAATCTATAAAAATTTTAGATGTACTGTCTTTTTGTTGTTAAGAAATAAATAGTAAAGATACCTCCATCACGCATGTGTAAATCTTTGTATTTATTCTTTTGTTTTTTAATTAAAATTTTTTTTGGTGACAATGGATAGTAAAATTACACAGGTTTCAAGTGTACAATTTTGTAATACATCATCATCTATATATCACATTGTGTGTTCATCACCCAGAGTCAGTTCTTCCTTTACCATACATTTGATCCCCTTTGTATTTATTCTTGAACCGAAATGTTTGTGTCTAGATGTATACTATCATTGGTTGGTACAGAAAAAAGCATTTTATTGTCAGTTCTTACTGTAGTTTCTGCCTTCTTGTTCCTCCACCATATTTCTTTTATCAGCAAAATCTTCTGTATGTGGTAGAAACAATGAGCATTTTATAAATCTGCCTAGGGCTGTAAAATATACATATACCTTTAATAGTGACAGAGGTATCTTTGGAACTTCCTCCAGGGTGAAATGTCCTTCAGAAATTTTCATTTAACAGGCAAACATAATATTGTTGCTGAACACAGAATTATAAATTCATGGACATGTGGGTACTGGGGATACTTTATATTCCACACATCCCTACTTCTAACTGTGAGTTTTATGGAGACATAGTTCAAATTACCCAAGGTGGATAAAGCCAGCACTTTCATTATTAACTGCATGTGAGGGGTTTGTAACAACTGCTCCATGAAAGCTCTTTATAACTTGAAACTCACACAGGAAGTTGCAGGCTAAATAATGTGCTTTCTGCTTTAGGATAGGAATTTGTTACGTCTTGCTGTAAATTGCCCAAATTTGATTGGTCATAGAAGTATTCATTTTGCACAACTTTCAAAAAGTCTCCTGCTTTTAAAATGAGAAATTGCAAGTGATTACTTTACAGCCTATTTAATTGCATTTGGAGATTTTCAGCCCCTCAAAGTCTCCTGTTATAACCATATTAATGCTCTCCCCAAACACACTTTTGAACAGTTTTATTATGGGTAGCACCTGACCTTTCAGAATAATTGCATGTGGTCCAAATTAATTGTTCTGTTCTATTGTGCATTGAATAATACGTATTCAAAAATGAGACTAATTACGCAGATACCTGATAGAGGGGAGAATCTTAAAGTGAGCTCTTTTGGGCGCCTGGAATTTAGAATGTTAGGTATAAAGTGACACTTAATTAACTAATAAACCAACTGATAAGTCTGACTCCACAGGAGACTTCTAGTCAGCATAATTTGGAAAATTAGGAGACTCTTCCTTAACTGAAATGTAATAAAATGAAGCTTACACACAAAACAAAATATTGTCATAAATCAATATGCTAGTGAGAGAGGCATTTAATATAGATTTGTTTAGAAAAACAGAAAATAATTTTTGGTTAACTATGCCCATTGCCAACTTAATCTATACTTTTCATTTATGTTTAACTCTGTTGATTCCTTTCTTGGAATATTTTTATGGACATCGCTGTCATGTTGTACAATCATCAAAGTGCATGTTTTAAACTTAAATTTGATGCCAGTTTGTTGTGTAATTAACTGATTTAAGGATCTCAGTAACTGTATAACTAAATCAAGCTCTAAGGATTACTTTCTCCTCATCTGAAATGACTTGTTAGATTCTCTCTCTGCTTGTTTGTGAGATGTAACTGTTACGGAAATCAGTAGACAAGATGGCCCACAGTACGTGGAGCCAAAAGTGCAGGATGTGGGGAGAAGGTGGGGCTGGTACCCATCCCCTAACCCCTCTTCCCTGGTGTCACCCTGACAGTGAGGGCCTGAAAGTTTCCTCAGTTTGACTGAACTTTAAATGGGCTTCTTTCTCTCTCTAGGCCCTGCCCTCCATTTTCTTAAGGCAGGTACTTCGAAAAACTTGTGAATTCCTTCTCTGCCTTTGAGATATATGTAAATTTCTTTTAAAAAGCCTCTTACCAGATTTACAATCCAGGACCCTCTTTGTCCAGGACCCAGAAGCCTTCCCTTTGAAATGGAAATATCAAAGGACAGACTGTCCTTGTGTCCTGGGTTCTGTGGGAATGTAGGAGCTTACCTTTAGTGGATGCCTTGCTCCAAGGTGTAAAACTATTTTCTGTTACAAAGATACGAGAAAATGTACATTTCTTTAAGGTAAAGGCAATTTGCAAACACAGACCGCATTTCCCTCTCACCTTAGCACTTAAAAAGCTTTCCACTCTTTGTTTCAGTGGAGTTGAGCTCAGGCTGAGCTCTGGCCTCCTTTCCTTATTGTAGTAGCTGAAAAGTCTTCCTTGCCTGTTTAACTTTGTCTGGTGCAATTTTTGCTTTGATAGTCCCTACTGTCAACATGAGGCTCTGTGACATACATCTATTCCTGTCACTTCAGTCCTCTCTGCGTTGCCTACTAGCTGTGTTGAACATATAAACTAGTGTGGCAGAGGTGCTATGGAACGGAAATTTGTGGTAGTGTTTTTACCACATGGAGCACACATATAACATGTTATGCCACATGCCCCCGTTATTTTGCTAACTATATTCTTGGTACTAATGGCCTAAGTCTTTGTGTAAGAGAATTGCCATTTGTGAAGCTCCAAGTAGGTGCCACACAAACTGATTTGTGATTCACACACTGTGTGGCATTTAATCCTGCCAATATTCCCGGAAAGGGGGTAATGTTACCTCTATTGTGCAGCTGTGAAAACTGGCAGGTTACTTGCAGGCCCAATGTCGGTCACTTGAAAGTGCTCAAGACCAAGGTGGCTAGAGTTCAAGCTTGGGAATGGGACCTACAGACCTGGATTTGAACCCTGTCTCTCCCGGCTTTACCAAATCAGCTTACTTACTTATTAGCTTCCATTTTACATATGAGAAAACTAAGCTTTACAAAGCGGAATTAGTTCCAAAGAAGCACACTACTCATGACTATTGTGTATGGGTTTTGTGAGCATAGAATGAGACAATGTGTGTAAGCTGCTTAGGAGAGATTCCAAATCTGATACAAACCCAGTAAATGTGAAATGTTCTGAGTAGGGGTAGTAAAAGTATACACTTTACTGTATACACTATACTTTAAAAGTATACACTTTTTACTACTTGTGTATACTCTCTTCCTCTGGGAGTGAAGACAACACTTGTAGGGGCACAACTGACAATGATTTAGAATCCATGGGAGTGTCAGTATGATTTGTTGATAATTTGAAAGATGGTGGATCAAAATCATCCTTCATACTGGGGTATCTATCTCATAACAAGATGAAAATACTTGCACTAAGTAGGTAGAAAACTTTTATAAGAGCCAATGATGGCAAAAGAGTGTTTGAGAGAAGCAAGAAGGTTTCTGGAAACAAAGGAAATTAGTACCCTTTCTGGCTTGTTGAACAGGGAGTCTCCAGTCTGGTTTTGAACTCAGTTCTGTTGAGCTAAAGTCTGGGACTATGCAGGTATTTTATTTTATTTTTTAAAAAATATTTTATTAGGGAATTGGGGGAGGGGACAGCGTTGGGGAATCGCGGAAGGGGAACAGACAAGTTGCTGTCCTTTTGTTCTTCAGTCTAGTTGTGGAGGACGTCACTTCACTGGCCCATGTTGGTATTGTGATCATTGCGCTCTTCCCGGATGAGGCAGATTTGTTGCCTGCCATTGGACTGCTGCTCACGGCAACTCACGGCAGCCTACTGCAGCCCCGCGGCAGCCTATGTCATCGCTGGCGACTCAGAGCAGCTCGGCTCTTAGCTGTAAAGGGCACAGCGTCACCGGCCCATGTGGGAACCTAACCGGCAGCCCTGCTGCTTAGAGCTCGAGTTCCCAAGCCAACTCTTAACCAACGAGCCACTTGGCTGGCCCGTAGGACTATGCAGTTTATGACAAGATTTTAAATACAAAATGCAATAATAATATTGTCTTACACTTTTAGGGGTCACAAGAGATAACATTTGTTTTAATCTGTAGTTAATAAAAATGACTTCCATGTTTATGTAATTCATTTTAGTATGTAAATAACTTTATCAACTTTTTGGATATATTTTGGGATCACCAGCTTAAAATTAGCTTAATTTCAACATTTACCCAATGACTGCATAGCAATTTAAAAGGCATTCAAAGAATCCAGTTTATGTCAATGTGTGACATATTATTTTTTTCCTCTATAATACTTCCTTGTGAGTTAGTTAATCAGTTTTTTCACATAATAAACAAATTATGTATGTGTTGATGACATTTTAAGACATGGACTCAGTTCACTTAATTGTCCATCTCAGTTTTCTTTGGTTTTGGAACTACGTAGTTTTTGTTGTTGTTGATGTAAAGAATAAAATATTAGAAAAGAAAAATCAGGTATATTAGGTATCAATTTAGCCTACCTGAGAAGTTTGCTATGATAGTGTTATATATTTTTGTACTTGATTAAGTTTGCTTAGTAATGTAAGATAATCATGCAACACCTAAGAGAACAAAAGAGAGGGAATTGCTCCTTTCTTCCCTCCCAGAATACCTTTTGTAATTCACAAAGGCAGAAAAGTCCACCATTAGCTCTCATTGTATCGGAAAACAATAATGTCAAGAGAGACTGAACATGGAGATTGAACTTTTTGGCTTTCCGAGAGTTGCTCAAATGTTCATTTTAAAACTTTAATTCTGGTGTTTAAATTGTGTGAATATGTCTGCCTGGGAGATCTGATTGAGCTGAATTGCTATGAAATGCATGCATTTATGCAAAGGTCAATTGTGATATAGGCAATCTATTTTAGGGTAAGCTTCCTTGCACCTTTGAAAATGATTCCTTTTTTAGCTAAGTGAGAATCTCTCAAGGAATACAAAAATTAAAGAAAAAAGTCAAGCAGAGCTGTCTTTCTATTTTTTCTTCTAAGTCTCCCCAGTAGAGGCCATCATCTGCATTTATTCAGCAAAGCCAGCTGATTACAGAGCTAGAGTGCACCGGTGTCTTTCTGAAAAGAGAGATCAAGAGGACTTTAAAGTAGTGAGGGGGATGCTGCTATAGAATTAATAAAAAACAATAAAAGCAGGATAGAAAAGTGTATAATTCCAATTTTGTTTTAAAAGATGCCAATACACCTATAGATGCATTGCATAAAAAACACTGAGAACAAATGCCTCACACTGTTAATGATGTTTATCTCATCATGGAAGACTGGTGATTTGCATTTTACAGTTCTAGAATTTTTCCATATTTTACCAATGTTAATATATATATATCTTATCATTAAAAAGGCATCAATGTTATATATTTTAAAAGAAAAAGTCATAGAAACCTAATCTCTCTCTCTCTCTAAAAAGAAGAAGCCTCTAGCTACCATTTCAAGAACCATGATTAAATAGATTACCTGGGGGCTGGCCGAGTGGTGCATTGGTTAAGAGCTGGTTTGGGGATGCCAGCGGCCCTGGTTCGGATCCCACATATGAGGGCCAGTGACACTGCCCTCTACAGTTAACAACAGCTCCACCTGGAGCTGGGCTGTGCGAGCCTCAGCAATGGTGTGGGCTGCAGCCCCTGCCATAGGCTACAGTGAGTGGCCAGCAGCCACCGTGAGCGGCTGGCAGCCAGCATGAGCTGCCAATAGCCGCAGTGAGCGACCATCCAGAGGCCAGCGACCAATCTGTCTCATCCAGGAAGAGCACAATGATGATACCAACATGGGCCAGTGAAGCAACATCCTCCTCAACTAGACTGAAGAACAAAAAGACAGCAACTTGTCTGTTCCCCTTCCCCGATTCCCCAACGCTGTTCCCCTCCCCCAATTCCCCAATTAAAAAAAAAAAAATAGATTACCTGGGAAAGACATGTAGGTTTCTAATCTTTTATTTTAATCATACTTCTTAGTTCCTCTTATGTGTTAAGCAAATAAGATACAAGATGATCACTGACCTTACAGATTCCATTCATGTGGAAGATTATCTATCTATCTATCTATCTATCTATCTATCTATCTATCTATCTAGTCAATCCTCATTATTCATGGATTTCATATGTCCAAATCTCGTACTCACTAAAAAATAGTTGTGACCCCCCAAATCAAAACCTCAGGTGCTTTTGCAGTTATTTATGGACATATATATGATCTAAGCAACCAAAAAATTTGAGTCGCCCATTATGCACATTGCTAGTTGAGACTGAATAAGCCCTTATGATGCCTTCTTATTTCACACTAATACTGTAAACAAGTCCTTTGATCCATTTAGTACCACATGATTTGTGTTTTTGTTGGTGATTTTGCTGTGTAAGATGGCCCCAAGTATAGTGCTGAAGTGCTGTCCAGTGTTTCCAAGGGCAGGGAGGCTGGGATATGCGTTGTGGAGAAAATCCTTGTGTTAGATAGGGTTCACTCAGGTATGAGTTATAGGGCTTGTGCAGTCAATGTTAATAAATCAGTGATATATATTACATTGTCTTAAACAGAAACACATAGCAAACAAGGTTATATATTAATAAGTTGATGAACATATGACAAGAGGCTTATGGGAATCTAACCTTGTATTTACCCTAGGAGCAATGGCCCAATATTTGCTAATTCTCTGTTTATGGACAGTTTATAAAACATAACTACCACAAATAAAAAGAATCAACTGCGTGTGTGTGTATTTATATATCTATATTTATATGTATGTACATGTATATGTATATGCAGTTTTTCTCCAGTTTTTACATTAATGCAATTCACATATATAATTTAGAAACACATACACACATACAAGCACACATACACCATTTTCCATATATTCATGTCTTTTCCTCTCTTCAGTTTTCCTGATCCATATATAATACAATGACTTAAATTTAGTTCTCAATAACTGAATATTGAAATGTGAATGCGTAGGAGAGCCCTCACCTTGGCTTCTTTGCATCTTCAGAAAGTACTGGAGAATGTCCTATCCAAAATATTGAACTCACTTAAGAAACAACAAAAACAATGATAATAACAATACTAATTTTGAAGACTTCTGACATTTTTTTGTGTATTTTGACTGGGGGGTGGGGAGGGTTGGCCATCAAGGGATGGATAGATGACTTTGTACTGGAAATTCCACTGAGAGGCCTCAGGATGTAATCGGAAAACATAATATTGAACAAAAGGGGAGTGATCACACTCTACATTTTAACTGATAACCAGGAAAGGAGTACAGATTATGTTGTAGCTGGGACAATATTTCTATTTCTGAATAGGAGCCTTTTGACTCTTCTTTTTTAGAGGCCGAATCTTCTTTTAGTAAGTAAGGGTCTTTGTATAGGTGTGTGTTTCATCCAGATGATGTGTATCCAAAGGGTGGCTGTGAGAAAAGAAGCAGTATATCCATCCGTATAAGAATTCCATTCTGAACCTGAAGTATTTAACAAGCTTTGAATGATAAGGGTGCGTACGTATTCCAGACAGAAGGATGGCATGTGCAAAGCCATGGACGAATAAATGGGAGACAGTAAGAAATTCTTGAATTGCACATCTTCTACCCAATGTGTCTGTCACACTGGTTCTGAGTCTGTGAAGAAGCTGTGAAAGAAAAGGCTAGAGAATTGTGCAGCCAGACAAAAATGGGGCATCCTGATGTTTCTGCCACAAGGCTTGTTCTTTATTCAGCGAGTCTCGTGGAGCCATTGCATAGCCCTGAGCAGGCCAACTGGGTGAGATTTCTAGTTCAGAAAGACCTCCCTGGCAATAATGTAGAGGAAGCTGAGACAGAGACCACTTAAGAGTCTATTTCAGGATCAGGCAGCAGCTAATAGGGACTCTAATTATTCCAGTGCTTGTGGACTTTTGTTTGAACTCCCCTGTGTGTCCACATGACCTCTGTCACCACAGGGGACTCCTCTGTCCCTCCTCTTAGGGCTTGCCCATCCTACTCTTCTGAGTTCCTGTCTCTGAGCTCCTTACAAGCCAAGCTCAAGAAGGTGAAGCAGAAATGTCTAAAGCTTGTATTGTATGAACCCAGGAACAAATTATTGGATCTGTCTGCAGATAAAGCACCGTGAAGCAAGTGGAATAGTAAGATATTTATTTATGCCCTTTATTAATTTAGTCAGAAAATATTTGTTAAGTGCCCGTATGTACCAAATAATAGATTAGGCAACTAATGAATGAGCGGTGACACAATATAGAGAAATCCCACTCCTAATTGAGTTTTTGTTCTAGTAGGGAAGATTAAAAACAAACAAAGAAAGTAATTACATATTGTTGTTTGTGTGTTTCATGGAGCAAATAAACAGGATGGAGGTTTGATTGTGAATGAAGGGAGGCTTTTTCTAAACAGAAGGGCCAGGGATGCTTTCCTAAGAAGGTGGTATTCAGGCAAGACTCCAAGGATAAGAAAAGAGTTCTTGAGACAGTGTCCCAAAAGCACAAATATATATTTTTTGGCTTTTCAGTTTAGAATGTACTTGGAATTCCATATTTGTTTCTTTATAAAATCACCTTTTAGGATTCTTTTCCCTGTATCATTATAACCTGCAAAAAAAAAAAAAGAGTTGATGTATTCTTTTAAATTCTAATTTGAAAAATATAAAATTAGCCTAACTTCTAAATTATGTGAATTATTCATCATGGAAAGGTAGTTTTTAGAGCTTATATGTACATGTATGTGTATTATGTATTGGTATCAGAAACGCTTCTTCTTTTTTTTTTAAAGATTTTATTGGGGAATTGGGGGAGGGGAACAGACAATTTGCTGTCTTTTTGTTCTTCAGTCTTCTTGCAGAGGACATTGCTTCACTGGCCCATGTTGATATTGTCATTGCGCTCTTCCCGGATGAGGCAGATGGGTCGCTGACCTCTGGATGGCTGCTCACCAAGGCTATTGGCAGCTCACGCTGGCTGCCGGCCACTCACTGTAGCCTATGGCAGCCCACTGTTGCAGGGGCTGCAGCTATGCTGTCCCAGGGACTCACAGCAGCACAGCTCCAGGTGGAGCTGTTGTTCACTGACCCTCATATGTAGGATCTGAACCGGGGCTGCTTGCATCCCAAGCCAGCTCTTAACCAACGCGCCACTCGGCCGGCCCAGAAATGGTTCTTTATCTTTGAATTTACAATGATTCTGTTCTGTAGAAGGACTCTTCTGGAAATAGTAATATAGCAATAGATGGCATTAATGAGTCTTTACTAATCCCAGGCACTATTGTATACACATTATCATATTAATTTATTTAATTCCCTCCAAGTTAGTCTTATAATTATTCCCATTTACAACTGAAGCCCAGAGAAGTTATGTAACTTGTCAAGGTAAAACAGCTGTTAAATATTAGTACCATGATTAGTTTCTAGGCAGGTTCCCTCTAGAACCCACTCTGCATATCAAACAGCATATTTTTCGTAGGCTGGTAACCACATTTGAAAACATAGCAGCAATACTATTCTGCCATTAAACAGACGGACAGCATTCCAAAATTTCTGGATGACAACTATATAGTAAGTGGAATCCTCATTTGTAATTTTTCTACTTTCATTATTATTTTTTTATTGGCACATACATTGTGTTGCCTGTGTTAGTAGAGGGTCAATAGATATTAGTAGCCAGGCACTGTAAGAACACTTTCCATGACTTATTAAATCTCACAAACCCTTTTTTTTAAAAGACTTTATTGGGGAATTGGGGGAGGGGAACAGCGTTGGGGAATCGGGCAAGGGGAACAGGCAAGTTGCTGTCTTTTTGTTCTTCAGTCTAGTTGTGGAGAACATTGCTTCACTGGCCCATGTTGGTATCGTCATTGCGCTCTTCCTGGGTGAGGCAGATCAGTCGCCTGCCTCTGGATGGTTGCTCACCGTGGCTGTTGGCAACTCACACTGGTTGACAGCCACTCACACTGGCTGCCGGCCACTCACTGTAGCCTATGGCAGCCCACTGCAGCAGGGGCTGCAGCCTACACCATCACTGGGGCTCGCACAGCCCAGCTCTAGGTGTATCTGTTGTTAGTTGTAGAGGGCAGTGTCACTGACCCTCATATATGGGATTCGAACCAGGGCTGCTGGCATCCCAAAACCAGCTCTTAACCAATGCGCCATTCGGCTGGCCCATCACAAACCCTGTTTGACAGAGTTGCATTAATATTGCCTAGGCTTGAATTTTGACTTTGCTACTTCTTCACTGTCTGACTTTGGACAAGGAGCTTATTTTATCTGTGTCTCAGTTTCCCCATTTGTAAAATTCAGTCTGATTTCAGAATTTGTGACTTTAACCACTCGAATTATCCTTCCTAATGTGAGATGGTATCTGATTTCATAGGAATAATGTATGTAATTAATTTTAAGTTTAACATTTTATAATTTATGATGCTCTGAAGAGCATCATCTTTTTCAATTATTCTATCAACAGAAAGATATGAGAATCACTGATCTAGTGTCTTTTGTGGAAATAGCTTCCCCAAATCTAGGACTTGGGTCACTGAGAAACAGTGGACGTTTAACCTTGTTATTCCTACTTTAAAGCCTTGTAAATACTATCCTGAATTTACTGTGCATAAGCTGGACCACACAAAATAGTATACTTTCACTTTTCAGCATTTTAAATTGAATAGAAGATATGTTCATTTGTCAGTAATATCAGTCTCAAACCTACAACAAAACAATGAAAATGTAAAATGCCAAATCCAATTATATAAACTGGAATGTAATTCTATTTCATTTTTTTTAGTTGAGCTATATCTGTGCAATTTAAGTAACCAGACCATGGTATTTTAATGGGTGATTTGGCTTACCCATGGCCAAATCAATGAACTGCAAAAATTGACTATTATGGCTCATGAAACCAAGTCAACCCTGAATATAAATAGACGATTTCTCTGTTGGAGCTAGAGTAAAAGCAAAATATTCTTCAAATAAGGGGAAACTGATTCAACAAATGAGATTGAATGTATTTTTAAACATTGTTTTTATATACATGTATAAATAATTAGAGAAAGGTTTTTGTTGTTCTGCCCAGTATGTTTTATTAATTCATTTGGCCCATCTGGGTAAACTAATGAAAAGAATGATAACTAACATTTATTGAACTCCTATTTTGTGCCAGGTACTATGTGAAGTGATTCCAACTCTGCAAATTGAAACAAAACTTAATCTTCACAGCTGTTCTCTGAGTTAGTGGTTTTCTTTTTTATAGAGAAGGAAACTGAGCCTCAGGGAAGCTATTATATTTAACTTCTACAAGTTGTCACATGCATTAAATTCAGGAGTCAAATTAGAGCCCAAAATTCTTCATTATTTTTAACCATATACCACCCCTGCCCTCTCCTACACACGAGATTTTTCAAGACTAAGCATCGCTGATTAGACCAATGCACAAATTGAATGAAAATATTTATTTTCAGATTTGATTTGTAGAGAATCTCTTCTTAAGGATAACCTTAAAGAACAAAAGTTTTTTTCTGAATAACTGAAGCTGGCTGCTTCTTGCCTTGTTCTGGAAGATCTGCCCTTCGCCATCTTCCCATTCAAATCTGCCGACTCTTTCTGGGTGCACTTGATTACTGACTTGGCTTTTAATTACTATTTATAGTCTGGTTATTTCAAATCATCATTTCATGTCCAGATCTCTCTAAATTCCTGTATGTGTACCTCTAGCTGCCCTCTGGATATGTAGCTACTTGGATGCACAAAGGACCTCAGACAAAACATGTCAATTACTGAGCACATCAGCTGTCCCAGAAAGTAGCTCTTACTTCAGTGATGCCTACTTCAGTGGATGGTCCAGTTATTTTCCATTTGCACGGTCAAGAAACTTGGACTGCATCCTTAACATCTTACCATGCACGTTATTGTATTTTGTACATTCCGTTTTCTGCATATTTTCAAATCCTTTTTGTGTATCCACAGTGATGTAATTCTTCTGGACCACCATCACTCTCCTGCTTCTGTATCTTTATCAGCTTTCAAATTGATTTTTGAGACTTGCCTTCCACCTCTAATTCCCTCTAATTTACTCTTTACATTCCAACAAGACAAATTTTTAGAAAATCAAATATGATAAATATGATAATGCTGTGCTCTAATTTTTCAATGATTCACCATTACTTTCAGAACAATGCCCAAGTTATTGAACATGGTTTGTTGGTCTCTTCATAATCTAATGCTTTCTTTCTTCTCTGATCTTATCTCTTGGCTTCCTTGTCATCACTCCCTGATAATACCATGTCTTATCAAAGATGCTTTATTCCCGGTTCCTCCCAGACTTTTATATGTGTATGAAACACTCTTCCTTCCTTTTTCCCTTTCTGGTTAATTTCAACTCATCCTTTAATTTTTAACTTAGATATCAGCTCCTCTTAAGATTCATCTATAATCATCCTGTCTGGATAAGGAATCAGTTCATGTGTTCTTATGTCACCCTAAATTTTCCCATCAGAGCACTTTGGCTACTGTATTATGATTTATATATTCTTGTTTTAATTCCCAATAGATTGTAAGCTTCTTCAGAGACAGAGACTCATTGCCTAGCACATAGAAGATCTCTCTCTCTCTCTCTCTCTCTCTCTCTCTCTCTCTCTCTCTCTCTCTTTCTCTCTCTTTCTCTTTCTCTCCTTACTGGGTCTTGAATGCATATTAAATAATTCCTATTAATGCACACAACTAATTTACCTTCCTCATTCAACAATTTCTTCCTGTGGTAACATTGAATCTGTAGTAACAGAAAAGCATAGAATTCTGGAGTTGAGAAGGACTTTCAGATGAAATGCTCTTTATCTGAGTTCCTGGGCAGTTTTATCACTCATTTTCTACATAAACTTAGACACATCATTTGCTCTTCCTGGGATTTAGGGGCCATCTGTTTAAATCCCTTTAGATTAGGTTCCCTTGCTGTCTCAGATTCTAGGTCACTTTAGAAGTGCCCTCAAATTATTCACATGCTTTTAGCATATGTCAAGCCAAAAAAGAAAAAGAGCTTGTGACTTTGTGTGCCCAAAGCAGTCACTCTATCATTTTTGTCAACCTTGTTTCTGATAATTTTTAAAATCATTTTTAATAAAGCCTGAAATAAAGTCTTACTAAATTTCATTTCAAGCACTAAAGCCTGTTTTAGTGTTGTCATATGTTTGAATGGAGCGACGTGGATGCACAAAGCATCTCAAACAAAACATGTCAATTACTGAGCCACCAACTGTCCTCAGAAAGTAACAGACAATAGGTGAGACATGACATGATTAATAAGTAGGGTTGACTGAATACATGCCCAACATGGTTTGTATAATCAGAGAGCTTTATTATAAGGTATTAATACTTTGAAAAACATCTGTTTTCTCTTTGTGGAATGGGCAATAGTACTTCTATCTAATCTTAACCTTTAGTATATCCAAAGTAATCACAAAGATGCTTTTTCCAGTTCACACTGGGAAGTGATGAATGAAAATTACTATTTGGCCAGCACTTGGTACTAAATAGAGGCCAGGCATAATTGACCACTGGAATTTTCTCCTAAATCAAACAAATATAAAATTAATCATTTTGTCAATATCACCTTTCAATCCTTTCTTCATTAAATGCTTAACATTCATGCTAGAGATGACATAGGATGCAATTTAAAACAGGATTCTTATAAAATGGTAAAAATAAAATCGTGCCTTCTGAGGAAGCAATTTAATCTTATTATTTTTAATATTCTTTTTTTCAATGAGGCATCACATTGCCCATAAAATGAAGTGTAAAAGGGCACTGGTTGAGGAAACTGAGCTACAAAGAGACCACTGCACCCTTGAATAGTTACACCTGCAATAATTTGCTTCATAAATTTTTATGCTGAATTTTACATGTTTTAAGAAAGCAAGTATTCCCAGTAGTGCTATAATTAGAATTGTGACTGTATGAGAGTAACTAAAGGAAATTATATTTGATCTCTGGAGTGTTTAACTAAATAGTTTTAAGTAGGAATTTGTTGCTTTGTAAAGACAGAGTAGAGTCCGCACGAAAGACATTCCTTGAATGGAATGCTCATAGTCTCAGAGGTCTACACCCACAAACATAGCTTCATGGAACAGCTAAGTGTCCATTAAGAAGATTCAAGAAATGGAGGTGATTTGCCAAGGAAATTTATGGAGTATTTACTGAAATAAAAGGGTCTCTGTCTTTACATGCCAAATGTTAATATGCATCATAGGCTAACTCCTTCTTCCAGAATTTGATTTTGCAGTGCTTTATCTCTGTAGTTTGAGAATCCAAAGCTCTTACTAAGAAATATCCTCTCACGATACATTCTGCATTTCACAACCACATTTCCCCCTTTCCTGTGCAGACTTGCTCTCTCTACTCTTCATACCTTGAGGGTGTTTTCCTGAGAGATGGAATGGAGCTGTTTTAGTTGTAAAGATTCAGGTAGTCTTCAGAAAGGATATGCTTCTTAATCTAGCCAGCTTCTACTGCTTACACACAGAGGTGCCTCTTGGAAGCCTTTTATCAACAGCTCTGGACTGCTGAGGGTAGTGCCTGTGACAGGAGAGCTCCTCTTTAGCAATGATGGTCCTTGATGCTATGGTTGTTGTATGATGGAGCCTGGGCTACAAGGAAACAGCAGGGCTGTTTTGTTCAGTTTCATACATGGGAGACCATGGTTTTCCTTAGCCAGCAAGCCCCTTGTTATAAATAACAAGAGAAGAAATAAATATTCAGGAACCAGTTGTTGTATAGGACGCTCCTCTCTCTCCAGTCTATTATTGAAGGAAAAACATCTTGAAACAGCATCTGATTCATGTCAATTGTCAAAGCTTATACTGCAATAGTTTCCTGTTAGGGGTCAGCCTATTCTCCCTTAGCGATGACAATAATGATGTAAGGAGCTCTTGCCACGGGATTACAGTTGGATCTGGAACTTTTCTGACTTGATGATGGATATTACTCGCTGTGATCCCAGGTATTTAAACCTGTGAAACAGACCTACTGACTTTTGTGGGGTAAGAGATTAAAAGCCGACTCTCTTCCTTCTGTGCTTCACAGTGAGCTATTGTATTTCTGTTAACCAGGACAGCCCCAACTAAGATTATTGTCAAGAAAAGAGAAATTTATCAGGATTTCATGGAATACATAGACAGGATTACCTGGAACAATTTAAGGACCTGGAGCTCCCGGAGGAGGGCAATATTGACCCAATCTGTAGCTAATGTGATCATTTCTCTGAGAATTGGCCACCCTGGCACAAATGAGCTGGGAGAGAAATGAATTGAGAATGTTAGAGTGTATTGAAGATCTTAATTTGGAAGTCTCAGCCTGCATCAGCCTTAGCTTAGCTTTGGGGAATAGGAATCATCTTACCTTGGGGGCTTGTTCACAGACCTTTTTATTTTTTTCTGGCAGTGGAAAGACATCATCTCTCAGGCCAAGAGGGATCAGGCATCTCATGCAGTCACGAGAAACAGCCATACTGTTTGTCTGGCATGTGGAACTGGGGCTGATTTCATTTGGACTAAGTTCCCAGTTTTCTTAGAGGATTCAAATAGTAGAGGAAGCTCAAAAGGTCAGATATGGGTCTTCTGTTAATAAAGCTCATAAGAGTTATAACAATTACCAGAAAAATTTGTTAAAGGAATAAATGTTTGGAACAAGTCATAACTTGTATTCACAGATATTATGTTACACTCAAATATCTGCAGAATATCTCCCTTTGGATTCCCCTAGGCATAGCGAACTCAAGTTCAACATGGAGTTCAACATCTTTCCCAATAACCAACAATTTACTGTTCCTTTTCCATTACCTGTCTCTATTTTTTCCCCATCATCTTCCCAGGCACCTGAAACAGAAATGTAACAGACATTCTAAATGTTTCTATTTTATATCTCACATCAATTATGAATTCTAGCTGTTTTTAACCTCGAGAGTGTCTCAAATCCATTGTGTCTACTGCATCCCCATGGCTACTGCTGCACTGCAATGCTCATCAGATTGTGGTCAGACCATTGCAATAATCTCCTATGGGGATCCCATATGTCTAGTCTGGCACACTCTGTTCCATTTTCCATTTTGCTACCATATAATTACATGTTTTAAAAACATGGCCTCTGAATGGCTTAACTAACATTGCTTTCAGGAAGTCCCAGGTCCTTAGTGGAGTACACAGGTCCTTCAGTGATCTTGAACTCTGCCTGCTTCTACCACTAGACTAAGATTTGTGCAGGAAGACTAAATTTATTCATTTTTTTAAAGTCCCCAGGACCTAGTATGATGTTTTATATATAGCAAACCCTCAAGTATTTATTAAAGTGGAATGGGATGTATTTGTGTGGACAATAATACTTGGAAAGCTGAACATTTGCAGTGCTCAAGTCCATTGTGTCATAATTGTCTTTGGTGCCATTTCTGGCCTGTGATGTCGTTTTGCTTACCCTGGAGAGACTCTCCTCATGCCTCCTTCCTCTCTGCTGGTGAAGATTATACCTGCTGCTACTTTATTTCAGAAACTGGATAACCTTCTGCCTTGTTTTTATGCCAAGTGACCCTTTGACAGGCCCTGTGGTTCTGACCCTTTAAACAGTAGAAGCATCCCGGTGTTTTCACTCGGCAGTTGATCGTGATATTTAGAAATCCCTTCGTCAGGCACCTTTGATGCTCCAGGGATGCCCATAATAAATATTTGCATTATTTAAAGAGTTATAAACACAGGATAAAAAATGAGTACACAAGGAAGTCACCACTTGGCTTTTGATGATGTCTACCCAAATGAAAAATGAATGAATGCGCAATTAATAATAAATGTCCTTGTGTGTTTGTTTTAATTTTAACTCATCAGAGAATGTTAAAATGAAAGTGGAGCCAACATTTACTTTGTTATTTTATTAAAGGCAGAATGTGGCCCTCATGTAGCTGATTTATGCAACTTCATAAAACGTGGAATTCCAATAGTTGTAACGCCTCTTATTAGCTGTTAACTTTATGTATGTTACTTATCCTCTATTAGCTTCAGTTTCCTTATTTATGAATTGGGATAAAATAATGTATATATCAGAGATCTCCTGATGGTATTCAATGAAATAATTCACCTGGTGTACAGTAACCACCAGTCCATTTTAGGATGACAATTTTATTTGAATCTTACTCATTGTGAGGTAAACAGTCAAGTATTTTTCCCCCTCATTTTAGAAATAAAGCAATGTTTTCATTGAAAACACTCTGTCAAAGAGCATTTAGTTCTTCTAAATCCCACTATAATTTTTTTTCTTAGTTGAGAAGAATGTGTCAAGGAAAATCTCTGTATACTTTCTAGCCTCCAGAGAAGGGGGAAGTGAATATAATATTTATAGCTAATGCTTGATATAGGAGGGGAATTTCACAAACCCTGCCTCTCTGACTTTTATTTCATCCCTTGACTGGTGTGAATACAATTTTATTTTTCATCAGGAACGTGTTTGTCTTAACTGTCTGGACTTCCATGTGTCAGTAGGTTGGCAATTGGCTGTAACTACTGCCCTTCAATCCAGAGCCGTCCTTGGAAACGGGATCTTTTCTAAAGATATCATTCCAAAGTCAGCATCTCATCAGGGTGCAGACCTCTGTCTTTTCTTCTGTAAAGACTACCTAGGGGTATAAACATTTTCCCATGGAACCAAGCCAGGTGGGAGAGAAATCATCACCAGTTTGGATAAGTATTTAAAATGATTAACACTGTCTAATGTAGTTCCCTGGGGAATGAGGTATGATGGACAGGGGAACAGCCTCTTCTAGCTTAAAATGTATGGCTTCCCACAAAATAAATGATCTCCCAGATCAGAAGGAGCTGCACCGAGAGGGACCATGAGACCTGCCTAACTGCACGTTACGGCATTTTCTTTTCTCCTCTGCCCTTAGTCTCCAGGCTAAGTCTCCATAGTTTCCAGGATTGTGGAACTCTTGAGACCAGGGAGAAACTTCTTCATGTCTGTGTCTTTAGCTTTTAGCAGTGCCTGCACTACAAACGATGCTTTGGCGATGCGATTGGATGAACACTGTAGACTCTGTTGCTGCTTTAAAGTTAGTTTTACTTTGCTTTACCACAGTATTTCACGTCTTAACTTGGGAAGGAGGAATCACTGTCATCAGGATGGTATCCTTGCCTCTCATGCATCCCCATTTAAATCATGAGTTACACCTGCTTGTGGAGACTCTTCTGTCTCCACATTCTGAAAACAGCAAAACGTGTAGGAGAACGGGGTGCACCCCCACCTCAATCTTGGAGTACTGGAGGTCTGGGAGGGAGTGAAAATCTCGTGGCTGTGGTCCATTCCATTTACTGAGGGACAATATGGCCTACGTGGTGGAAGCTGTGCGCGAAGTTTCAATGCTGAGACTTAGATTGCATCTTACACCAGGGGTGAGGGGTTGAAATGCTGTGGATAGAATGGGTATATGTTGTCCCACAGTGAAAGATAGAAAGTGTTGCTGTGGCAAGTAGTACTCCTAAAAGCAAAAATGTCCTATGCTGGGAGGGATTTCTTACAGGGATAAAATGGGAATGAGGAAAGGGCTCCATTTGTGGAAAGGAGGTATGTATCCTGTTGAGGAAGTTCTGGATTTTTTTTCTCCCCTCCTCCCATGTCTCTTCAACATCAGGAGACATGAACATAGTGAATTACTTAGTTTATTGGTCATGCCATTTGTTTTTTAAATAATAGTCTCTAAGCCTGTTTTATAGCAGCTCTCTGCTAGAGAAGTGTGCTGATGTCAGGTACATGGTGGGTAGTAGATGAGGGTCCAGAAAGTACCCCATGAGAACAATGCTTTCTCCTACCCAAATGCAAGGGGGGCATGTTGCCCAGACAAGGGAAGTTACTTCCAGTTGCTTTGTAACTACACAATTTTGGGAGGACTACATTGAAGTCTTTCTCTGCATAGAAATCCCTTGCCTTCTTATTAGAAGCTATTCGGCTGTTTCTTAGATGAAAATTGAATATTACAGACTTTGTCTCAAAAAGGCCCACAAGACCACAATTTTCAAGCAGGTAAACCCCAGCATTAGGGTTAGGTGGCCAGGGATTGAAAAAGAATAATGAATTCAGTTTTTTGATCCCAGCATGGAAGAACTGGTACTCCCAAAGATAGGAAGGACTGAAGGAAGGAAGGAAGTAGAGAGGGAAAAAGAGGAAGAGAAGGAAGGAAAAGGAAGGAAGGAAAAAAGGGAGGGAGGGAGGGAAGGAAGGAAGGAAAGAAAGAAACAAAGAAACAAAGAAAGAAAGAAAAAGAAAGAAAGAAAGAAGAGAGGGAGGGAAGGGAAAGGAAGAGAAAGAAAGAAAGAAAAGAAAGAAAGAAAGAAAAAGAAAGAAAGGAAGGAAGGAAGGAAGGAAGGAAGGAAGGAAGGAAGGAAGGACGGAAGAGGATGAGACAAAACTAAGGGAGTTTTTGTGGTGAACAACATCAGGTAAAATAATGCTAGCTTGCCTCTAATCAGTGTGAGGAAAAAAATGGACAAAGTGAACATTTTTTCCCTTTTGAAAAAAACCCAGCACTACTGTTTGAAATTGGAATGTTTACAAGACAAGCTAAGTTACATGTGAACAGCACTATCAGTGTTCCAACACCCAGTCTTGCACCGGATTGTGTATCCACTTAAGGAAAACTGGCTCCAATTAGGGATCTCCTGTCGAGCTTCTTATTTATCAACTTCCAGAACAGCTGTGAGCCATTCAGAATGGCACCAGTTTTTCCTCATTATGCTCTCCTTAGAATTACAGATGTGCCTGGTGCATCCCCAGGGAGCCACATTCTGGTAAACACATCCTTCTATGTTTCAGGGGCTTCTCTGAAATAAGCTTGTGAACATAGGCTGACATGGTCAGTTGAAGTTGGCTTAAGGGACTTAAGGCTGTAAATACCCCCTGTAATTTCTTGGTAAAGGAAAGCTCAATAATGAAAGGGATTTAGGATGTGTAATGAAAGGGAGGTAGCCAGTTAAAATAACACACTTTTATTTTTAATCAGCTTTACCGAACAAGTTGTGTTGGGAATTTGTGACTGAGAAGTCACTGCTGGAAGTGTACACTTTATTGTCACAAGTTTATTTCATCAGGGGTTAAGGAAAGAGGCTGAGGCACATAAAAGGGAATGAGTGGATGAACATATTTCAGGTAATGTTTTCATATTTGGCTTTGATAATACAAACAACTGTATTTTAAAATCATGAAAAGTGAGTTCTTTCTGGAGAATGGCTTAGTAGGAGATGCATAATATATGTTACAAGCAGCCTCAAAATCTTACTTCCTCTCCTCTTTCCCACCATTACTTGCTCTCAAGAGTAAATCACTGTAAGTTTTAATGAGCACAGTCACCCAGAAACAAAAGCATAGGGAGGCTGTGGCATTAGTGCCAATTTTATTCACATCTCACCGTTGCACACCTGTAGGTTGTCTTTCTCCCACAGTCTTGTCTGGGTCATGTGACTTGCTGTGGCCAATGGGACGTATCTGATCCAAACAGACTTGTAAGTGGAGCCCAGAATGACCACCCATCAGATCCACAGAAACCTGAGCTAAGTGAATAATTGTTGTCTTGAGCACCAGGTCTTGGGGCTGTTACTCTAAACAGCCAAATCTAATACAGAAAGCCAGATAATGAAGTATATTAGGGAGTATATTGGAATCGTCTGTTAGACTATGTCCAGAATCCATCATTTGCCAGATTCTGTACAAAATGGTAGAAAATCAGACAAAAAAATTCCTTCCTTTCAGTTTGTTCTGGAAAGAAACCAGCAATTACACTAGAGAGTTATAAATACTATATAAAGAGACTAGAGTACAGAGATAGGACACTCAATCCAGGCCCAACCTGGGGGATGTGCAGAAGCAGAACCTTGACGATGGGCTGATGTTATTCAGGTGAAAGTGGGCAAGGAGTGCAGAGGTGGGGGTCGGTTGGGGTCTAGACAGAGTGATTAACACACATGGAAGGCCTGGGGGTGACCATGAGGGTTGTCTGATGGAGGAAGTAAAAGAAGTTCAGAGCCAAGATTAGGACTAGTTTTGTACTGTCACATTTTTTTGTTTGGTTTTTTGAAAGATTTTATTGGGGAATTGGGAAGGCGGACAGTGTTGGGGAATTGGGGAAGGGGAACAGCCAAGTTGTTGTCCTTCAATCTTAGTTGTGGAGGGTGCAGCTAGCTCAGCTCCCAAGTCCAGTCATCATCCAGATGCCCGTTGGCAGCTCTCAGCAGCTCAGCTCAAGGTGCCATGTTCAATCTTAGTTGTGGGTGGGTATAGCCCACCATCCCATGGGAGAGTCCCACTGGCAACCTTGTTGTTAGGAGCACGTGTTCTCACCAGTGCTCAGCTGCCACCTGTTGGCAGCTCAGCAGCAGCTCAGCTCGGGCGCAGCTCACTGGCCCATGTGGGACTCGAACCGGTGACCCTGTTGCTCAGAGCTCGCATTCTTAACTAACTGCGTCACTCAGCTGGCCCCTTGTCACACTTTTTGTGGCCTTGCACTGAGCCTTACTCCAGGAGCGTTCTGTTCCATTAATCAAGTTCTAAAAACTTGCTTAACGTTTCCCCGTGGTTTATGAAGGTGATGCTGGAGAGAGCGTGGGTGACATGTAGCCGAGTGAATGGAGATAGCAGTCAGCCCTCGGGGATTATTACATTCCCACATTGGACTGTCCTTGCCCGACCAGTGGCAATTGCAGAGGGATAGGGAGTGCTGAGGCCATACATGTCAGACGAATGCTCCCCGATATGTGTCGATCATGAATAAACACTGAAATGCTGGCAATGGAATTGCCCTGAGTATTTCACAGTATTTATTGTTTTAAGGATAAAGTAATATGGACCTTAGTTTGTCAAAATAGCTCAGTTGGGAGAGTGTTAGACTGAAGAAATACAGACCTTAAGGGCATAAAGCACCAATTTAAAGTCTTCAACACATGGTGATATTATAACTATAATTTCATTGGATCGATGGTTACTCGTTATAACATCAGCTTGATTGGCCAAACATATTCTATTAGAGTCCTAGAGCAGAAACAAGGTAATAATGGAAGTGTCTCATAGAGTGTCCAGTTTCAGAAACCTCAGCTACTCACCACCACTACCTCACCATTTGTTAACAGTTATAATTTGTGTGTCTTTCAATTTCAGGTCCCTATGTACATTTTTCATGTTCTTATTTATTTGTAAAATGGACCACCAGAGAAAATTTGTTCATTTTGACATTTGACACTAACATTCCTTTAAATAAAACATGTGGATTTATCCAGAACAATGATTGGCACTCATTAAAAACTGGTTTCTTTCCCAACTTTCTAATCCCATATATGCAATCAAATTGAAGTTTTAGATATTTTTTTTCTAGCTTTAGAGGTAGAAATGCCTCTACTGCAGAGTAAAAGTAATAATGTTATTCATAATATTTCCTGCCATTTCAGTGTTGTTGTTTTTTTAAAGATTTTATTGTGGAATTGGGGGAGGGGAACAGCGTTGGGGAATCAGGGAAGGGGCACAGACAAGTTGCTGTCCTTTTGTTCTTCAGTCTAGTTGCGGAGGATGTTGCTTCACCGGCCCATGTTGGTATCGCTATTGTCATTGCGCTCTTCCCGGATGAGGCAGATTGGTCGCTGGCCTCTGGATGGTCGCTCACCGTGACTATTGGCAGCTCCCACTGGCTGCCGGCCACTCATTGTAGCCTGTGGCAGCCCACTGCAGCAGGGGCTACAGCCTACACCATCGCCAGGACTCGTGCAGCCCAGCTCCAGGTGGAGCTGTTGGTAGCTGTAGAGGGCAGTGTCACTGGCCCTCATATGTGGAATCCGAACCGGGGCTGCTGCCATCCCAAGCCAGCTTTTAATCAATGCGCCACGCGGCTGGCCCCATTTCAGTGTTTTTGAAGTTTGCCTGAAGTTCATGTGCCATGAACATGCTTGTGTACAAATCATAGCACCTCTGTGTGGTAGGAAGCACACCATTTAATATGCTTCCTTTTCACATGAGAAGATGAAAGTGGAGAAGATAGCCTAGCATAGTTAAATAGCCTGGGTAAGTCAGACTCAGGATTGAAACCTAGCTACGGAATCTTGGACAAATCACCTTATGTCCCTGTGACACAGAGGTTGCATTGTCTAGGTAAGTGAACAAATACCCAAGGAGGAGAACCCAGCTCTTCATAAACGTGTGGCCTCCAACCCCACATCCTCATGTCCCACTGCCCCATGGTAATATCTTTGGTGGATGAAACACCTCACAACATTATGTGGGCTGCCTGGAGTATAGCCGTGAACTGGTCTGAGGAAGGAAATTGGAGCCACAATGGCTGGTTTCTGCCTATTGAGGACTGTCTTTCTGAGAATAATCAAGGAGACTGAATTTAATGAACTGATATAACCCCTTACTTCCTACCTCATGCTGTGCCTTCATTTTATAACAAATAGAAACCTCCGAAATCTATAATCTTTAGCAACACTTCTTTTTTTAGATCAACCCTTAAGGACTTCTGAATTTCATTCATATTTAGAAACTTTAAGGTAGTGATTTCTCAATGAGGGGTGACTTTGCCCCTCCTTTCCCAGGGAACATTTAGAGATGTTTGGTGACATTTCTGGATGTCACAATCTGTGTGTGTGTGTGTGTGTGTGTGGGGCAGTGTTCTAATGACCTGTAATGAGTAGAGGATACCAATGCTGGTAAACACCCTACAATACATGGGCTGCCCCTCACAACAAGGCATTATCCAGCTCCTAGCATCAACAGTGCTAAGGTTTAGAAACCTTTCTTTAAGGATAATTTTTTTTAAAGTGGCACTTTTACTATCTAATTACAAAGATATACATATTCATTGGAGAACATTTGATAAAAAGAAAGAGCACAAAGCAGGAAATGAAAATCATTCATAATTCCACACCGGGAGATAACCTCTGTTAATATTTTCTTTATCTTACTAACCTCCCATCATGTCTAATTCTACTTTTCCAAAAGGATTGCTGCATGCATGTTTGGTAACAATTTGTAGTTCACTGATTTACTATATACCTTAAACATCATCTAGTCTCATTCGTTTCTGCAAAAATCATTTAGAGTATGGTGTTCTGATTTATGAGTTCATACAGATAATTTAGCCCATTCATGATGGTTGGACCTTTGGTTATTTCCAAATACATGATACTGCTGTGAAGACTCATAAGGTTACATCCTTCATAACACCAAAGGTAGTTTCCTTAGGATAAAATCCAATGGTTAAAGTATATGCTGTTTTTTCCCTTTCATTTACGATTTGAATTTTTACATTGTATGCTAAGAAACTGTTTATGGAGATTTTCTTTCACCAGTGGCATAGGTGCTACCCTGTTTCCCACTCCCTTGCCAACCTGGATAAGGTAGAGTGTCTTACAGTGAAAATCATGCTTCTTGAAATTTAATTTGTGCCTGTTAAATAGAAATGCAGAGCCACAGAATATGCTTAGAAACCCTTCCTGCCCTAGGGAAGATTATTCAGTATTTCAAAGGTAGCATCCCTTCATCCCCAGAGGACCTCCCTTGAAGAAATTATTGATTTATATCATCAAAAACCAAGTATTCAAGAAGCAGCCTGAGACCCTGACTAAAAGCAAAGTCTGTAAGTTTCCCAGGAGTCCCATCTGTAAAAGGATCATTGATTTTTGACCTTTTGGGATGTTTTATCTCTTTCTTTCTCTATTCCTTTTTGAAAATTCTCCTAATGCTTTATTATGCGCATGGATAAGGAGGACAAGAGTGAAACTGAGGGATGAGTGACACACTTTCCTTGGGTTTGGGTTGGTACATGCCAAGGATCTTTTGGGCATATGAGGTTGCATAGTTCAAAATTTTTGACCGAACGAAAATCGCTGTATCCAGGCAGATACTCTTCACCAGTAATCAGTATAGGTACTTTGTTTTTTTTCTTGATTTTATTAAAATATTCCAAATAAGCAAGGAAAAGTTTTCTAGAGGTGATTAATTAATGCAGTCCCCTTGTTCACATAGAGATCTACATTTGCGAAGGGTTAGACAGTCCCTAAGTATGAGTAGAATTTATTTATAAGATTTTAATGATCCAGGTGTAGATTTTCAGAAGTTTCTTTAAAAATCTTCTCTCCTAAATTTGCTTTGACAATTTCGGGGAAGCTAGAGAAATATCTCTTTTGCACATGTTGAATTTTTTAGGCATCTCAGACAGGCTAAGGAAGATCTCACACTGATATTAACCAAAGACCATAAAAATGTCCCTCTAAATGCGTGTCAGAAAGATAATGGAGGAAAAGAGAGAACTGATCCCTTCTATTCATTGGAAAATACATTTTTTTTTCTTATACATAATGTACTTATCTCTTGAGGTGTAACAGCCATCCTCATGGTCTCAATGGCGTATAGCATAAGCATACATTTTATTGTTCAGCAATCTCCATATCTCCTGATGCTCTGCTGAGCGAGGCTCCAGGCTGCATGCTGTTCATTCACCTTGGATCTGCAGCCACCTGACACATATTCTCAGGACGAGTGGCAAAGTACGAGAGGCCAAGCCAAGCACACAGCTCATTTGAAGCCTCTGCTCGTGTTACGTCTCCTAACAGCCTTTACCCAAAGCAGGTGACCAAAACTAATATCGATGGGAAATATCCTTTGCCTACTCTGTGGAGGAGACTATGGAGGCACAGTGCGTTTTAATTACTTGCCCAAGGTCACATGGAAGAAAACGCCAGTCCCAAGATTCACATCTCATTCTATGGTATACTTTCTCGGTTTCACTCAGAGAGATTTCCATTAGAAAAATCATAATGATTCATTTACGTGCCTGTTCTTGTGTCACTATCAAATAGTGACATCCTCAAGGCAGGAACTGTATTTTGCTCCTAGAACCCATTTCAAGCATAACATTTATAGAGGAGATCTCTGAACTAGATGCTAATGAAATAATAGTTTAATAAATATTGGGTTGTCAGAAAAGTCATGACATATTTTTTCTATGTTTTTCGTTGCAAAAATGCATCATGAAGGGCCGGCCAAGTGGCTCAGTTGGTTAAGAGCTTGCTCAAGAGTAGGAGCTCTGAGCAACAGTGTTGCCAGCTGGATTCCCAGCCCGAGCTGAGCAGCCGCTGAGCTGCCAACAGGTGGCAGGATGGCTCAGGTAAAAAAAAAAAAAAAATAATAATAATCTAGTAACACACTGAAAACCCAATCAAATGGCTGAGCAGAGACATATTAGATGTCTTCCAAATTTTGTGAAGTATCAGATGTAATACAAATTGTGTTACATGTTTAGGGTAAGACATCTAATATTTAGGGTAAAACATCTAAAAATGAAGTGTATAAAATTCCTATGTGTATGATACTCTAGTTATAGTCATTTCAACGAGTGCATTTTAATCTGTTGTCAATACGTAGTGAAAAGATACAAAAGTGATTTTATAATCACAATTCCCTAAGTTATTTTAACCCACTTTACCCTGAGTCTCACCTCAGTGGTGTTTGCATACAATCACTTTACAAGAGAAACTGCTGCTAAAAGGAAGGGAAGGCTATTGAGCAAAATGAACACTGGATACCCCCAAGACCCTCACTATGGCCTTTTCCAGGGGAGAGGAGCTGCAGTCTTGTGATTTATAATTCTTCATGTTTTTCAGATTCTTGATCCCAGGAATGTCTCATTTGTTACTAGGACCACCTGTCTAACATACAACCCTGAATGCAAGAAGAAAATGGAAAACGATTCTGTTTTTCTCTATTTCTTTAAAGGTTTCATTAGCGATATTTGGGACAGAAAGACATGTATCTTGTTATTATATTTTAAGACAAATATGCACATGAGCACCACATAAACATAAAGAAACATACACAATGACCTATACTTATCTAATAGTGCTGACAGAAATAGAAGTTTTCTGAGAAGAAATACCAAAAGGGGAAATGAATAATAAATCTTTCACCACATTCCAAGATGTATTTGTCCTCCTGCTTGTCAGATTTGGGGATTGCAGGGCGTGCAGTTAATAGTCTTTGCTATGTCAGACTTAAATCATCAAACACCATCAAAACCATTCAGCCTTGTGAATATCAGCAATGGTTGCAGAGGTTCAAAGACAGCCTGTATTTATATATCATAAAAATTATGGTTTTTGGGTGCTGACCTGGGTTTGAATCCCAGCTTCACCACACTTTGTGCATTTTTCAAAGATCGCAGAGTTAGATTCTCTGAGTCTTAGTTTCTTTATCTTTAAAATCCTCACAGAGAGCTATTGTAAGGATTTACAGAGATACCTAAAGCACCCAGTTGGATGTGTGGCAGTAAGCCTAGTGCCAGATAAATTGTGTTTTCCAAAATGGCCACATAGAATTAAAAGGAAATTTAAAGGTCAATCAAACTGCACTTGTAGTTTTATTATTAAAGCAAAGGTTGAAGTAGGACACAGAATCATGTCTGTCTGGGCATCTTTAGTGCTAAGAAACATACTAGTGACCCAGAACTCATCATTTAACACAGCCTTGTAAATAGATCATTTGGACCAGAATGAATATCCTAGTTCGTGTTGTTTAGCAGAAAATCCTGGGCTTTGGAGTCAGAAATTCATCATTTACTAGGTTTGCACCTCAGACGAATTACTTGACTCTGCTCAGCCTTGATATCCTAATTGGTAATTATAGCGCATTTATTGAATAATACTGTGCTCTAGGCATTGTATTTAACCTGTCAACATATTAATTTATTCATTTGTTTATCAAGCGTCTACAATATGGTAGCCACTTGGGAAGCTCTGTGTATAGAGGAGTGAATGAATGATATTGGCACCATCCAACTTCCATCAAGTAGGAAAGACATGATTTTCCCCTTGGTGATGTTTTCTCATTTTTAAATTACATATTGGTAGTAAATAGGCAAAAAAGATGCTGGAAGAGACAAAAAAAAAAAACCCAACTGAGACAGGCACTTAAACTGGGTTAGGAGAGGAATCCTCTCAGGGATCTTTAAGTTGACTTTGATAAATAAGATTCAACTAAGTAAAGAACATTCTGGACATAGAGGACAACTTGTTTGAAGGCTGTAAGAAAGCTCTGATGCTCCTTTAACTGAACCTTATCAGTGGGTGACACTAAACATGAGAAAAACATTCTAATGCTTGTGATTCCATGTAAAACTGTTGGATTCCTAAAGGCATTGGTAGCATCCAAACTCTATTTCTTAATGCCATGACTATTTCATGAACGTTTCTGAAACTTTGTTTCTTCATTTTGATTCTCAGTAAATATTAGTTTTCTTTCATTGTCCAATCTGGCCATGTTGAAATAAAAGATGATCATTTTGTAAGTAAAAGTGGCGATGAAAACTAAGTCACTGAAAACCATTCATGCCATTTAGTGTATACAATCACCCAGAAATGTTAGATATTCATACAACTTTAAATTTTGCTCATGTTTACCATAATAGAAAAAGAATAGTAGGCTAATAGTCTACACATGGATCAGATTAACTTGATGCACATCAATCTTTAAAAAGTTTTTAATTATAGTTGTTATACAATATTATATTAGTTTCAGGTATATGACATAGTGAGTCAACATTTATATACCTTATGATGTGAGCACAGACATATTGTTTATTTTCCTGGGCATACAGGATGACTTTATTTCCAAGCCTCCAAGTTAGATTGGGTTCATATGATTAGGTTCTGACCAATGAAATGGGGGCAGAAGTGCTGCATTCCATTTACAGTCTTGGCCCTAAACTCATCCATACGATCCTCCATACTATTTCTTTCCGTTCCATGGCAACTGTGGAAACGATGTTTAATGGATGGTGCACAGGAAGGGCCTGGGTCCCTGAGTCACCACCGGGGACGAGCCACCAGGAGAGCCACTCCTGTCATGTGGCCAACAAATGAACTGGAACCAACAAATAAACTTGAACCAACAAATAAACTTGGGGATTGTTTATTGTAACAGCTAACATCCCACATTCTAGGTAGTACAGTAATCCCTATACATGCCAGAGGCCATCACGGCTAAAAATACTTTGACAAAATATTTGATTTTTAAAGAAATCAACTCTTTTAACCCCTTTCCCTTTAAAAAAAAGATAACAATCTATCTTCTTTTCTTAATTAAAAATCCATTTTTGAGATCATCTTAAAATGAATCAGATGGGATGAGAGGTTTGAGAGACAAAAGCATACATAATCTATTAGGCTGGGAATTAACTAGGAAATGGTGATTAGAATCCAGACAGATTTCCTTCTTTATTCTTTGTAAATAAAGGGAAATAGCTAATGCCTCCATAAAATCTGAACAAAAGGCAAGGTGAGCGCCACTACATTATATATATTTTCCACAAAAGAATTAAATCACAAATACACACAGAGACACAGATAAACCTTCTAAAGTAGTTGCCGTTTCCATTGTCCTTAGAGCTAGACTCTCCTGGGAATGTGTAATTATTAAAAGCCCTGGCTCAGGGTAAATCTTTATCATCCATGCAAGCAGAGCACTCGTATTGACAACCATCGGTGCAGGTTAACATGGCAGATAACTACCCATGCAGAAAGTGTGGACACAGCAAAGGAGGTGGGATCAGAACTCAACTTTGTTCATTGTTGTCTGCATCACTTAGCTGAGGCCTGTTTCCCTGGGTACAAAGAGGACATGGTAATGTTTGCCTTCAGGATCGTTTTGAGCACAAAATAACCAGCCTGACATCTCTCTGCTTTTTAAATTCTTACACACTGGCTACTGTGCTTTGAATTACACAGTTTCTTAGGTTTACCTTTTTTGTCCTCAGATGTACCCAAAGGGCTGTTCAACAGTCCTTCATGTATCTCTGGTCAGCTGCCTCCCCTATGTTCCAAAGCACCCACCCCAGACTTTAATCCCTCTATTCTGATTTGCTCTTCTAGGACCCTCAGACAGTGGCTTGGCCTCTTGCTGGTCACAAATGGAGGCTGAAAGCATGAGCCCACCTGCTGCCATGTCACGGACATTTTTATTTCAGCAGCCTCACTCTCTGCACTCAGAGAAAAAAAGCCCTGTTTCTCTGGACAGAGGCTAATCCGCCTCTGTGCACTTGAACTCATCCTTTGTATCTTACGTGAGCTTGTTTGGTTGATGATTCATCCTCTCCTGCCATTTTAATTTTCTCTCTTATCTACCTCTCTTCCACTGCCTCTCAATACACTGAAGTCCATTTCTCCTCTTGTGAGAGGAAAAATAAGATCAGAGAGGATATTTCTCCTCTTTTAAAAAATTCCAGTCTCCTTTCTGTCATTAGCAAGCTCCTGCTACAAACAGTATTCTCAGTTTCATTGCCTATTTTTCTTTTCAATCCACTGCACTATGCTTTCTCCCTCAACCACTTCACTGGAACTGCTCTGGAAAATGACCTTCTGTTTGCCAATTTCAAGTGGCTCAGTTTGGTTCTCTTTTGTTTGATTTCTCTGCAGCTCTGAATGCTGTTGAAGTCCCTTCTTGAAACTACCACTTCCTTTGGCGCCACTGATAGTAGTTTCCCTTCCACCTCTTTGATTTTTTTCTTACTTAAAGTAGTTTATGGGATATTCTTCTACCAGCATTTTAAATGTTGGCCTCTGCCAGTGCTTTGTTATTGGTCATCTTCTTTTAATCTCTGCATCCTCCTTTTTAGCCATTCTCTATTTCAACCATTTCCTTACTTTTACTACAGTCCACATGCAAATATTTCCTAAGTTTGTATCTCCGACTTAATTTCCTAAATCCCAGGCCTAATCATCTACTCAGCATCTATACCTGGATGGCCAATAGCCATCTCCAACTTCACAAGTTCATACCTCAATCTCCACCCTCTTCCTTGTAAAGCTACTCCTTGTTCAGCCTAGGTTCACATCTTGACTTTCACACTTTTTAGTTTTGTGTCTTATTTGAAGTTACCTAAGATTCCTAAATTTCAGTCTCTTCATCTATAAAATGAGGATAATGCTAAATAGTCAGTCGAATTATTGTGAGCATGATATAACAATGACAAGAAAAGCTACTGTTTATTGCATATTGGTTACGTTCTATGTGCCAAGCACAGTCCTGATGTTTTCCATGAATTGTTATTTATGGAAGGAAAGTAGAGTATATAAGTAGTTCTTGCTGTTATAACCAGGAGCCTGGGATTTGAAGCTCACTTCCTTTTTAATTCCCTTCTCACTGAAGCTTAGAGCAGTGTCTGTGCCAAATACTTGCTTTCCTGGGAGAGAAAAGCTTTTCTCCCATGCCTGTATTGTCTCTCTCTCTATCATAAGCACATCCTTACACCTATGGGGGAATCCTGCATGTCCAGTCTGTAATCCACAGTTGAGACACTTGGATTTTTCGTTTTCATGATTAACATTTAATTAATTATCCAAAATTCAAAATGTGTATGGTAATTGCTATTCAGTTCTCCAACCACAGCCCTTTTTACCTGGTGGAATCAAAGAGAAACATGTGATTCTGCTTTGGAATTATGATGTCAAACATTCCAACTCAGCCCGTGGTTAGAATTGGACTTTTATGAATATAGGAAAGACTTACTTATTTATAGATAAAAATCAATCATAAATGTTTGCCTTTTGATATGAGTTCTCCCACCAGTGCTTTGCAAGTTACTCTCATATCATTTATGAAATAACTCAGATCTCTTGATATTTTGCAGGACCTCATCACTTACACTTAATGAACTCGGTAGCAGAGGGCTCAGTGGGCTCATAATTCAGTGGCACTTAACTTCTTAATTTATTTTTATGTTCATTTGTTTGTATGATTTTGCAATGTCTGCCAAATTGCTGGCAAAATATTGCCAGAAAAATTCATAAAATTCTTTAACCATTGGTAATTTAATCCCTAATGATATTGGGCCAGGCCTCAGAGAGAAGATGATTTTGAGACTTGATTTCATATAGAAAATCATAAAGTACAAAGAAGACTTTCCAGGCAGAGGAGCAGAAGGCAGGCAAAGTCATCTGGATATGAGATACCATTTTATAACACAGCCCCTTAATACAAACATAAGCACTTCGTTTTAAAAAATTGGGATTGCCCCATTGTTTTAAAAAGTGGGATTGCAACATTGTGGGTATATTTCTTGGTGTGTCTTATGTGTTGATTGCACTATTGGTTTTGGTTATAGAATTATCGTATCCAAATAAGAAAGGACAAACATTGCGTTACCTTATTGATAGGTCAGCCGGTAAAGGAACGTGCATAGTCAGGCAAGTAAAGAAAGTTTAAGAAAGTCTATTTTATTAAGAGAGTCTATAGGGCTGAGGAAAGATGGCTACAGCCTGGGCTGCATGTCTAAAGGAGACTTGCAACCTCCAGGGAGGGGTTGAGAAGGGTTATATAGGGGCGGTGATGACAGGGTAGCATTGTTTGAACAGCAAGTGTTGACTGCCTGTAAGCCAGTAGCTGTTTGGGGGCATTTTCTGTTATTGCAAGTTGGGTTCTGTCTGTAAGTGTAGGCCAACAGACATTTTGCTGTTTTCTTATAGACATGACTCTGTAAGTCACGGTCTGTGAGACCTAACATACAGAGACCTAACCTTCAGAGACCTAACACTTATCATCTTCACTTTTAATACATAAACACTAATAAAACCATTCTATTTTACAGAATGATGCTGTTCTCCAACATTTAATAAGCCCTTAGTAGGTTCATATATGATGTTCTATTGCATATAATTCAGTGAACTATCTTAAATACTCTGTATAGTAAAGCTCAGAAAGATGATATGAAAAGCCCAAGATCAAACAGCTGGTAGCAGAGCCAGGATATGAATCCAGCCTTTATGGCTTCAGATCAGATAATCTTATCCACAGCATCATTGTTTGTGATATAGCAACAACTTTGAATGCAGAACTCAACAAATCTATAACCCTTCCTCCCAGTCTGGACTGCAATTGCCTTTTTTCCCCTTTATCTTATTCTACCTTTATTTTCCTACCCCCATCCTCCATCCTGACCCCCCATACCATTAGAGACCCATTTCTTGGGATTAGAGGTATATGCTCCAAAATACAGTAGGATAAATGTTTCTTTGTTTTCACATCGGATCACTGACCTTTATTTTCCTTTCCATAGAACTCTTTCTGGAATTTCGATGTTTGTACCAAGGGGAAATTCTACTTGGCTTGTGGATACTTGTTCTTCTGTTATTCTCTGTTCAGGTGTTTTGAGTGGTCTAATATATAGACACCCTCTTCTCCATTGAAGTTTGGTGTCAATTGAGTTATAAGATTAAGGAATAAGGTGGATAGGGACAAAAATATCATCTTTACTATTAATACAAGCTGATATTAGAGAATAGAGCTAATATCTCTAGAAAGAATTCCTTTCAAATAGTGAAACTTAAAATTAGACAAACTTATCCCTCAGTCCTATATAACAACACTCGTCTGTGACAAACCCCATCTCCACAAGGGCAGAGTAGAATATATGACTTCTGCAGGCAGCTTGAGCTCAGAAGGAGGAGAAAAAAGAGCAAGAGGATAAATAATGTATAGTTGATCTTTCTACGCTCCCAAATAAGTGTGTTCTCCTTATCCACAAGAGAAAGACCCAGTTAGGAGGAGGAAGCGAGAAGCCAGAGGCGCTCTCAGGACATGGAACAAAATTTCTGGAGTGGGGGAGTCCCACCCCTCGATAGGGGTAACACACTCACATTTGATTAAAATAGGATAAGAATTAAATTGTGAGATGAGTCAAATAAAAGATGTGGATATCACCAATAAAAAGGCAATGTAGGGCTGGCGGAGTGGCGTGTTGGTTAAGAGCTGGCTTGGGATGTCAGTGGCCTGGTTCGGATCCCACATATGAAGGCCAGTGACACTACCCTCTACAGCTAAGATGGTGAACAACAGCTCCACTTGGAGTTGGGCTGCTGTGAGTCCCCCTGGGAGGCATAGCTGCAGCCCCTGCTGCAGTGGGCTGCCATAGGCTACAGTGAGTGGCCGGCAGCCAGTGTGAGTGGCTGGCAGCCAGCGTGAGCTGCCAATAGCCGCTGTGAGTGACCATTCAGAGGCCAGCAACCGATCTGCCTCATCCAGGAAGAGCGCAATGACAATACCAACATGGGCCAGTGAAGCAACGTCCTCCACAACTAGACTGAAGAACAAAAGGACAGCAACTTGTCTGTTCCCCTCCCCTGGTTCCCCAACGCTATTCCCCTCCCTCAATTCCCCAGTAAAATCTTTAAAAGAAAGTGGCAATGTAAAATTAAAGTGAAGGCAAGTGCCATATAAAATAGTATTTTTTAAGTGGAAAATGAAGGATTTTCTGTAACCCAGAGTCCTTTCCCCGGAGAGAGATAAAAGTGGTCAGTAAATATACTATTGTTTACTGTCTAGTCATAGTTTCTGTAAGTGTTTTATTGAAATTGTATAATCTGGCCAAAACACCTTAGGTCAAGAAAGCATTGAAAATAGCTCCTTGAATACTTTGGTTAAATATTTGGAAGATTACTTGGTAGTATTAGTTGATAGTATTATGATTTGCTCTAAACTGCTTAACAGAGTACACACTTTAAGAGGAAAGCACATTATTAAAAAAAAATGTATGTTTCTTTTGTCAATTGATTATGATCCCAAAAATGAGCAGTTGAAAATTGAGGCATGAGAGAATAGACCTTTTCTTTTGTTGTAGGAGAAAGTTAAAAAGTTAAGAGGGGGAAAAAGCTAAAAGTTGAGATGTGGCAGCCCGACTGATATGATTTGATTTTTAATCAATCTTGAAATTGAGAATTTAAACACCTTCACCTGACATCAAATAGAAGTGCCCCATTGGTCATACAGTCAATGAGTTCAGGATGCTTCGCAATAAAATATTTTTCTGCTTTATTTTACTCTATTTTTTTTCTCCCTCTATATCATCCCTAAATCCTCTCATCTGCTTTTAGTCCAAACCAATAGCTTGGTGAGATAGGGTCATGTAGCGAAAAGAGCATTGGGATAGGACACTTTTGAATGTTAATAGCAACATTTTTTAGTCCTACAACTAAGAAAAAAAAATCTCTGAACTTCAGATTCTTGTATAAACTGATGATACCCTCTTGCCACTTTGCTGTGAGGGATTTTTAATCTATAATGTGGCTAGTCCATTAGGGCTGGCACATGCCTCTTGTCATCCAGTGTGTCATAAATAAATGCATGTCACATAATAAAAGCTCAATTATTTTTAATTGAATTATATTGAATGGAACTATGAGGATTAAATATGCAAAATATATAGAACCTGGGTCATATAATTGTGTCCTAAGTGTTACAAGAAAAATGGCATGAGATGTTTAAAGGAATAGACAAGTGTGTCATACCTTTATTTTGGCATTCACAAATCTTAACAGCCAGGGAATCAGCAAAACTTATCCCTTTCCTTAGTTTAAGAAGTTTCAGGCATATCCAACACTGTTTAGAGAATGTAGGAATTTACCTTACTCACCAGACACTAATTTTTTTTTGTCCCAACAGATATGTGATAATAATAACCCCTTCCATTTATGAAATTCTTTTTAATAAAAGTTTTTTTCACACAAAAACCTTGTTGCATAGTGAGCTCATGTTTTCTTCATTCAGTAAGCCATGGAAGTATATTATAGTAGATAAAAGCTCAGATTTTGGAGCTCCTAGAGGTGAAGTTTAAATCTGAGTCATCCTGTGTGACCTTGGGGAAATTATTTAACCTCTCTGAGCCTCATTATCCCCATTTTGTAGATCAGGATACAAATCATACGGACCCCATATCATTATTGTGAAGATGAGATGAGATAACACATGTAAAGCACTCCTTGCAGTGGTAAATAGAAAGAGTTAGTGAGTTTCAGGCGTTATTTTTATACATGAATACCTGTTGCATCCCAGGCATTACTCTAGGTATATACTATCACTTGTTAGCAAAATTGGAAAGTAAAGCTGAGCAAAAATGATTAGTACTAGGTCACAAGATGAGTTAGTGTACAACAAAGATTTATATTCCAGTTCATTTGGTTCCAACTTGCATCAGCACCATTTTCAAGATGCATACAATGCAAATGCGTTGCCTAATTGTACAGCAGTTTGATACTGTAATTATGGATTATGCTAATAGTGATCAATGCAAGATCAGACTCTCTCTACTCACCTGCCCCTCCATGTTGAAGTTTTGTAGAGTTTACAATCATGTGCCTTGTTACAGGGTTACTGATGAGCCTGGCCACATGGAAGCCGGGCAGGTGGGAGAACCTCACAAAGATCCCTTCCTTATGGGGTCCCTGTGAATGGAATGGGGCCACAGGGTCCCTAACAGCAAATCTGATTGCCCAGAGTATAGCTTCATTCAGCACATCAAGTCTGTCAGGTAGCAACTAACACCTCCATTTTCTAGAGGAGTAAAAACTAAGCCACAGTGTGTGGCTTATGTGCTTAAGACCACACAGCTAGTAAGCACTGGAGGTGTTAGCAGGGCTGGACAGAGCCAGTCAATGTAATCGCTCTGTAGTAGCGTGTTATATTTCTAATGTGATTTTGTATAAATATACTTTTTATGGATATGTAGAATTACATGATTCGTTAAACTGGGATGTGGCTTACTTTACCAGGCAAAGTAACGCTACCTGGTAAATTTTCACATTTTCCCAAGGATAGCTGGCACGTCTTTCTTTGAATGCCTTAGGGTACGAGACCTCTCCACTGTGAAGTGGCATGGTAGAATAGACATTTCAAGACTGGAGAAGTTCTAGATGACATTCTAGTGTAATGTTGCTATAATTAGCCAAGTATTAGAGTGCCTTGACTTAAATGAGTGACTGATTATCAATCATCAATCTGTGACATGATGTTATATCAGTAGCAAATCAGTGTAGTTTTCAGGCCCCAACTACATTAACTAAGACATTTCTGGTACCTGGTCACATCCATTATAGTGCTTCTGTTAGCTTGATATTTTTGGCTAATACGTGCAGTATTTTTTCTGCAACAGTTTTAGGTATGATCTTTTAACATCCAGGATATCAATTATTAACCAAACTATACATGTTACATGTGCTGACCTTGGCTCCAATCTCCTCACAGTATACTTGAACCCTAGTAACCAAAAAAGAAGGCACTCACATATCTGGCACTAACTAGAAAGCTTGAGTTTTAATCCCACTGGTTGGCAGGCTGGAAACCAAGATTGATATAGCCTTTTTACCTTTATACTTTGTTTTCTCAATTGTATAAACGGAGAGAATGTCAGATCTGTGTCAGAGGGTTTCCCTCTTAAATGCTCTGAATAAATGCTGTTATAAGGGCTCCTTATATTTCAGTTCAATGCTTTCTCTAGATCACATAGAAAAAAAAACACTGTAAAGATGAGAATAGTAAATTGACATGGAAAGTGCTCAGAAACCATGAGGCCAGGTTTACCTTAGAAACCCTTTGGTTTCTTTGGTTTTTGAGGCAGGACACAGTTTTGAAGTACAAGGGCAGTCATGTTAAAAGGTGAATATTTTCAGATTTAAAAACAACACTCTTTCATGTTTTTTTTTTTTAATGGCTCTGCAAAGCTCCAAACGCCCAGAAAAGAAAAGAGAAGAAAAGAAAAGGAAAAAGAAAAGAAAAGGGTACATTTCTCTTCCTCATTTCCTGTTCTGTTTTCCCTTGTTTATAAGGAGGTAGAGCTACAGCTGAGGTCAGGGCCATAAACCCTTTGTAGACCCCATTAGAGAGGATGGGCCTGTGCCCAGGGAGCAGTTGTGCTGACATGAAGGTAAGCACCCATTTCAAAGTGTAGCCCAAACTGGCCAGCTCAGGGCTGAGGACACCTGTGTCACTTACATCCTTAGGGCAGGGAAGGTGCAAACATGGCCAGGGCAAAGCTGGAGAGACAGAAGGGTATACAAGCTTGCTCTTCTAACAAATTCTCCTGTTCTGGAAGGCACCATGAGGGGCTTGTAAGAGGTAACATTATGATTCCTTGCCCCAAGAGTACAATTGAAGCAAAAAATCTAGGGTCAGAAGTTGAACTTCAAACAGTTTTTTTTTTTTTAAAATCTAAGGACATGGCAGAGATGACTATTTGATATTCTCTCTCTGTCTGGCAGAATTACCCCTAAGGTAATGATTCCTTGATTCTTTGGCCAACGGGGTAATAGAAGGCTAATACAAGAGGGAAAACTATTACAGATGAAAGTGTCAGGTTGAGTGGGAGAAGAGGTTTGGGGGATGGAGAAGAGAAATAAAAGCTAACTTAGAATGTTGCTGCTGTATAATTAAGTGAAACATATACTAATACAAAAGGGCATTTGCAGTCTATTTTTGAATATAAAAAGTATATGGATCCGTCTTTTTGCACACGCATGTATACATGTACACACATTCATGAGCACACGCACATCTCAAATTCCTCCAATTATTCCAGTAGGGGAGTGAGGACAGGAGGTGAGTCAAGGAGAACACCTCTCTCATTTTTACTTACGTTATTATGTGTGGCTTAATTTTTTTTTTTCAGTTTAAATGCCAAGTTTTTAGTAGAGGAAACATTTTAAAATACAAAATGTGTATGTAAGACATTAGGACATATTTAAAAAGAGATAAAGTTCTCTTTAGTTCAACAAGGAGAATAACCCCCTCATCATCTTCTCTAAAATGTGACTCAAAGGGCACAGGGACTCTCTTTAAGAATTCTGAATTCCCAGTGCCTCCCACTGAGCCTGGCGTATAGAAAGGCTCACACATTTTTGTTGAATGACTGTCATGGGGAATGGACAAATGAAAGGAAATAACTGAATAGGTGAGTGTGCTAGTGTAGGCCGACCACCCAGATCCTTCAATTGGCTCCTCTTTCAGGGCTATGCTGTATTCTTGGGGGAGCCTGATTCAGCAGGGAGTAAACCCAAGAGCTGTCCTGGAACAGGAGCAGCCATCTTTCTCCACTATCCTTTAAATGAATGCCCAGAAGTTGCATGTAGAGAAAACTGGGAGGTTTTTGTGAGTAGCCAGTAGTGGGCTCTGGTGAGTAAAATAGATCCCATTAGCTTCTGTCAAGTCCGGTAATAACTTGTGTAAGTCGCATATATCATTAAAGTAGATCTCATACTTGAATTGAGAAGGAAGAGGTATAGGGTATGATACTTTTAATACTATTTGAGCGTTAAGTGATGAAATAAGAGTAAGTAAGTTCTCCAGGAAAATGTACAGGTAATTTGTATTAAGCACATACTAGATGCTAGGCTAGTTTTTGGTACGTTAAGTGAGCTGGGAATTAGTGGGGTTTTTGTTTGTTTGTTTTAATACAGACAGGGAATTTGAGGGTAAAGTGATTAAATCACAGGATAATAATTCAGAGTGTAATATTTTTATCTGCATCTTTAGTTGTGATGAAGACAACAAAAGTAGTCTCTTGCATGGAGGAGAGGAGAGCAGAAAATGAAGAATAGAATTTCCACTATTTCTTGGAGGCTAGGGTGGGGTTTTCAGAAAGACAGAATACTCCCAAAGTTTTCCTCAACCCCCTGTAGCATCTGCGATGTAATAACCTGGATTTCCATCTTGGCATTCCTGTCTACTGATCTAGTGTGCATGTGTGTGTCTCGTATTTACAGGTTGGGGTCTCTAGGAAACAAGACAAGGTGGAGTAAGGAGTACAAAAAGTGTACTGAGGAGTAACACCTGGGAAGCAGAGTTAGAAATGGCTAGGCTGTTATATTACCACTCTGCTCAGGCATCAGTCAGGTGATGCTCCCAGAAGCAGAGGTAGGACCTTGACTCTAAAGCTGAGAGGGTCCTGATGAAGCTGAGAGCTGGAGGCTGCCAGCTAATCTCACTGCTAGCATCAAGGCAATGAGCTCTTTCTTGAGGTGGGGTTTGAGCAACATATCTCCAATTCTTATTTCAATCTAGTATATTTGAATCTGTTACAATATCTGTTGATCAATTCTTGAAAATGTCTACATATATATGAATTTTTTCATCTTGTCACAACAATCTTAAATATTAAATGGATATATTGAGACTTTGAAGGAAATTCTAAAACAAAGCTAATGTTTCCTGGAAGAGTGAGTTTAGTAGTTTCACCCATCTTTGGTTATTCTATGGCCTTTTACAGTTCTGAATCATCAGACTGCAAATACTAACTCTTGAAACACATTTGTTCAGCTGTAAACTCATAGAATTTTAATTTACATAACATTACTAGAATATCTATTAGTATTTTATTATGATAATCAATATAAAAATTTAATTTCTATACCAGTATATACTTATTCAGATGTCCTAGACACCATGCCTGCCACAATGTAACTCATGCTTTGTGAAGTGAGGAGGGAGTAATTTTGTTAATTATTAGTTCATTTATTTAGTTGGTTAGTTTTTGTAAAGAACTCCTGGTTCTGAGATAAATAAAATCTAAACATAGCATTGAAGGAGTAAGAGAGGAACTCTAGATGAATGAAGAAGGAACAAGGGGACTCCAGAAAGGGAATGTATTACATCATAGTAGCAGGGTGTAGAATGTGTGACCTTCTTGAGGGGAGAGAAATGTGCCTAAGGAGATGGTGGAAAGCTAAATGGATCTGGACTGGGTGGGGTCCCAGGTCCAGGGCAGTATGAAGCAGTAGTTGCAAGTATGGCCACTAGTGTCATGGAGACCTGGACTCAAATCCATATTCTGCCATCTTCCACCTAACAAGGATGACTTTGGACAATTCCTCTACTTTTCATTTTTTCATCTATAAAATGGGAGTAATAGTACCAACTTTAAATATTAAATGATATGATGAGCGCAAAGTACTTATCTCCATACCTGGCACATAGTAGACATACATCATTAGATAATTTTTAAAAATCAGGATATGCGTATCATTAATATTATAACTATTTTATATTTTGGTAGTTCTTTTATCACATAACAGTATGCATTAAATACTCATATACATCACATTCCTTAACCACTAAAGCCATCTCCCCTATGCCCATCCTATGTGAGGTGTTTCGCAGGGCAGTCTGCAGTCGCAGTCTGCACAGTGGGAGGCAGCTTTAGAAGCTTGCATCCAGATGCTGGAAGCTGTGAGGTTCTAATTAGATATGCAGATGGTGCATATTGACCGTCTGCACAACACTCATTGCTTTAGGTTCTTTAGATTGCTTTCACAACACCCCCTAGAGGAATAGTCTTCACCTGTCAATTTATTGTATTTCCTTTCCTATAAGTTAGTGAAAAGCCCGTGGCTATGATCTTTGTGTAGTTAAAAGAAATAAACAATTCAAATGAGGTCTTTGGTTTATGTTTGTTTTCCTCTCTCTGATAATTAGGGATGAATCATGCCTTAGATTTATTACCCAATGGAAATATCCATAACACTTGCAGGACGTGTGTAACCATTAGGGCAATAGATGGCAAGTTTTCACCAATCACACTTTACTCTTCTCTTGCCTTCTTCTACCTTCCCTACACTCCCATTCAAATGTAATCCCGAATATGTGGTTACTCAGCTGCCATTTCATGAGTGTTGATTACTCAAAAATTACAAGACACCGATGACTACGGCCATGCATAGAACAGTGGAGCTGCCTAGTCTGTGGTTCCCCACTCAGTCTACTCTTCTTGTACGCCATCCCCCATGCCACATCCAGTGTGACTCTTTAAGAATGTAAATCTCATCCTGCAGGGCCCCTGATTCAGGGGATCACCCCACTCTTGCTTTTTAGATAGAGTTCAAATTCCTTAGCATGTGTTCAAGGCTCTTTCCCACCTGGCATTCTTTCATACTGCATTCTTCACTGCAGATGGCAGAGGTGCCAGAGGCAGCCTGAGCTTCCTGCCCCAGTGCCTGTGCCCCTGGAACCTGTGCATAACACTGGAGCCCCTCTTTTGTTTCCTCTCTAGTGCTAAAGGGTTGTCACTTTTTTCTAAAAGCTTTTCTTGACACCCCTCCTGACTTGACTAAATTTGTATTCTTTTTATCTCTGTTTCCATAAATACCTGAGTAAACCTCCTTAGCAGTAATTGCATGACAATTTGTTGGAACGCAGTGGCATTCATAATTTGAGGCAGGGAAAGGAAAAAGAAGATTAAAGTAGGATTGATACCCAGAATTTGACACAGAGCCTTGATAAGAAAGAAGTAAAGGGAAAGTTAAAGATAACATCAGAATTGTTCATGAATATTTGGAAGGTCCAGTGAGAATGACTACAAAGATTTCTTTTGAACGCCCTGGTCTAGCCCTGCCTCATACAAATATTATGGAACAGGTGAAAACAAGCAGACGGCCTATTCTCTGCATGCACATATAACGCTACAATGATGAATTGGTCACATTTGTTGAGTGGCCACTTTTCAGACGTTGTCTTTGGGCATGTGATGGGGAGTAAAATATACTCCCCGTAGGTAGATGAGAAAACTGATACAAACTGTGCCATGTCTCAAAGTTAGCAAGTGGCAGAGCTGGGAATAAAATCCTTTTCTACTTGATCCTAACATCTGTGGTGGTTACAGGGCTAACACTGGTGGCACCTTAGTGAATGAATAAAGAGGAGGTCAGCTGAGATGAAAACCTCGTATGGTTCGACAGACCTGGATTGTTTAGTGTAACCTGCTCCAGTATCTCAGCCAACCTAAGGGGTGACTAAGCTTACCTGATACATATTTAAATGTCCTGAATAGTATATAATTGTAATGACCATTAGTAGACTGTATCTTATTGGTGGGAATGGGGGAGCGATCTCTGTACTAACATAGTACATTTCAATTGTCTTTTCAATTGTGATTTTCCTGTCCAGCTGTGAGCAACTTAATGCAGAGATCTTTCCTCTTTAATTCTTGATTCCCTAATGTCAAGTTAAGTAGGTACCACATGGAAGACAGTCGATAGTATTGAATGAGTTTATCAGTCTTTTAGATAGAGCCGAATGCCAACACTAAAGTTTAGAACTCTCTTGACAGTAGATTTCTAGATTTGTAGAGTTGGAAGGGAATGAAGGAGTTGGTAATCCAACACCTTCATAAACAGGTGACCATCTCATCTTTAGAAGCCATGCTTCCAGTTTGCCCCCATCATTACCTTCTGTGCAGTTTAGTGTTCTCAGGACTGAATGGCTCTTAGATTTATAACATTGGAGATTGAAGAGGGATCTTCGTTCAAATAGCCCACTCCCTCACCTAATAAAGAAACACTTTTTGCATATCTCTGCTCATTTTGGGGGCTGGACACTAAGCCATGTGACTGGGCAGTATTTTCTATTCATGCCCAGGATGATGGCAGTAAGACAGCATGTGGAGCCTGTTGTTCAGGAGGCCAGCTGAGGGCCAGAACAGTGGGTCTTTTCTGAAAATGTTTCCTGAGCTTTTTGGCTACTGTATTTCAAACCAAAATACTGAAATATGGCGCATGACCAATATTTATAGCCCGTCTTGCCAAGGAACCTTCACAGAGCTTATTACCAGGAGGATTTTCATGATTACTCCCATCACAATAAAAAAAAAAATGGAATTCATTTGAGAAATAAACCCTTGGGCTCAGAAAACAAAAACACAAGAACATCCTGAAGCCCAGGTTACCTTTGCCAAATTCTCTCCCAACGTCAGGCAATTGCCCAAAGAATCTCTGACTTCCAGCCAACATGAGTTTCATAGAGAAATATGGAGACTGCTTCTGTTTTAACTTCATTCTTTCTTTCATGACTGCCTTCTACAAAATCTTTAGAGAAAGGGTTCCATAGGTTTAGTATTCCTAAATCCATAGTATTATAGATAGAGCTCCTAGATTTGGAAAATGGGGACGTATGATCAAATTTCTAGTGAAATACTCCAAGTCAAGCTGCCAATACTTCTTCCCAGTGCCAAGACCCAGAGCTACTCAGATAGGGGATAATTTTCCTGGGTGTAATAATGACTCTTTGAACTGGGGTCAGCTAAAAGCACTTCAAAGGATATCTAGTTCTCTTCTCTAAACCATTCTTCCTTCGCTGCAACCTGTCCTTTGGTATGGGGACGGTGGGATGTTTTCAATTTCATATACAGCATTTAAATTAATAAGAAGGGTTGCCTGAGCTGAAATTCATCAAGCAGTGGTATGCTGGAGCTTGCTCATGAGAGCTAGTTGTTAACTTTTCAGCTATTTGGAGAGCTGTTTCCTGGCTATGGTCGGGGTATTTGTAGCATGGAAATTGTCAAATGCAATAAATCAGGACTTTTAATTTATTATTTGCTTGGAGCATACCACTGAAAAGAGTTCACATATTAATTCATCCCTTCAAGCCTTTGTTACAATGCCACCTCCTTTTTGAAGCTTTCTGTGATCCACTGAGCTAGTCTAAATTCCTCTTCCTTTATTTTGAAGCTCTTTTAAGAGATAAATCATTTTCAACTGGGAGGCACAGACATTTATCCATATCCACATGTTTTATTTTCCTTCTGGAATCTCAGTTTATTTTATGTTGGATTGCTATCTGATTTTTGAAAATCCTTTAACGTGTCGAGTGTGATGCTTTGCAGATTTAGCACTCAGAAAATATTTTGTAACTTGTTGGTAAAACATTAGTCCACCAGTGATCCAAGATTCTAGTTATGCTCAATTTTATCAGTTGTGCTGCCATTAAAACCTTAGTTGAGATTCTGCCAGTGGGAACCATAGCAGTATCATGACATGTTATTCAAGGAAGGTAGGAGTGGGCGTGGAATAGAGGGTGTCAGTTTCTAATTTAGTTCTGGCTGAGATAACTCTTCTCACCTTTTTAAAGCTGATCACTTGCTCTATTTCTTTGGTTATAAAATTGTTCTCACTAGGGAAGAGGGTAGGAAAGAATAGACCATTTTGTGCTTTAAAACTGATGAATTATTTCAGAAGGTACAGAAATAAAAACAATAAACATTTTTTATTTTTCTTTTTTGGCAAGATAAGACAGCTATGAGCATGCTTAAAGAAAGAAGAAGGATTCAAAGAAGGGTAAACAATTAAAATTTCATTCAATCATTTATTCACTTATTCATTCAACAAACATGTATTGGGTGGATAATATATTCCAATTTGTGTTTCAGACATTGAGGATAAAAAGATAAATATGAACTTACGCATCCTTGTGGAAATTGCAATCTATTATCAGTTGGAGGTGGATAAAATGTATTTAGAAAAAGATTTCCTCTAGATTACAGGAAATTTAAGAGCCACATAGAATGGCAAATTGACAGACCAGTTTTAGAAAGTGAAATGTATTGTGTCTAATAAGAAATAGAAAACTTTTTTTCTGTATAATTGGAGTTGAGTTCAGAGGCAAAAAGAGAGAGAGAGAAAGAGAGATAGAATGTAGGTCTGAATAGATTCCTCCTCACTCCTGCCCGGATTTAGACTTCCAAAGATATATATAGATGCTGTTTATACCCAGTGGAGCCATTAGTGCTGAAGAGCTCAGCTACATGGCTAGTAATTAGGAAGAGGCAATGAGGAAACCTATTTCCCACCGGTCTTCACCCTGCTTCACTCCTACAACTTTAGTCTGCCTACTTGTGCAATGCAGATACCTCTAGCAATTCTGTTCTGGCAGCAGCACGAAATAAATCACTGAAAGCCATTTTGCACTTGCCCAGGGACTTCAAGAGAGGATCTCAAAGTGAATCTGGGCTGCTGTGTGTCACAAAGAGGACCGCCATTTCTCTTTGGCTTTAAAGGATGTCCCATCGTGAGAATGAACTTTGGGTTTTATCTCTCCCTTTGAAATGGAATACATCAAAGTGAGACATCTGAAGGCAAAGACACAATGATTCCCCCATCCAAAGCCAAGTTCAAAAACTTAGAGATGAGTTGTGTTATTATGAAATTGTATTTGCTGGCTGAGATGGAGGACAAAGAAAGATTAACTTGCAAACATAAAACAGGCCTTGAAATTCCTATTAGTCTCAGGCCCCAGGGCACATACTTTTCCAGCAGGACACTTACTTTTTAGATATAGGGGAGCAATGGCACATGTAAAACACGAGGCCCCGTTTTTTTTCTCACAGTTTAAAGTGCACAGTTATTAAAGCGAAGTTTATTAATGATGAGATGATGGATGAGGAAACCCAGCTTGGGTGAGTTGTTATTGAGAAGTTTTTCCTTGCGGGAGGAGGAGTCCCAAGTTCATGCTGTTGAGAGCTGCATCCAGTATTCAAAGTATAGCAGTGGTTTCCACGTGCCAACTCTGTAAAGCGTAATTCCAAGGAAGGTATACCTATCTAATTGTAACTGTGCTTGAAACCTTAGATTATAATTAAATTACATGTATATCAATCATGTTAAAGGATAAATGCTTTCTAGCCTAGATGGATTTCAGTATAGAGAAAAGCATTTCAAATCTACCCATATTTTAAAATTCTTTGTCATCAATTATTGTCTACTTTTTGTTCTAGTGATACTGGAATCATTTATTCATTCATTTCACTTTCAACCTATGGGTCAGATAAAATTTTGATTCCTGGATCATACCATCTTCTGTTGTCTTACTTTGGGTACCCCTGACACAAGGATTTGAATGAAAAGAGTTGATGGGAACACAGGGAGGGAAGTGGATGGTGAGGTAGGAGGGAAGGCAGCAGTGAAAGGTACACACCTCCTCAGCTAGCTGGAGTTCCTACTACTGTCGGTACCGGCCCAACTCACCTTCCTCGTCAGTGACCGAATTCCCATCTTGCAGGATTGTTTTGAAGATTAAAATATGCAAAGCCTGTTACTGGGGATCTGGCACATAATGACCATTTATATTTATTATTATTGCAGCAAAATAATCAGGGAATAAATAACACGTTACTGGAGTCTCTGGAGTTAGACATTGTCCTGAAGGCAGAATTATTGTGTCATATCAGGGAACTGGGAAAAAATTCATGTTTGATATCTTTTCCCTGGGTCTGTAGCTCAAGGATATGAGGCTCTTCCATTTTGTACTTACTAATTGCTTTCATTTGAACACGTTACACATTTCACTGGAGCTGTTTGAGGTTTTACAACTCTTTCTTGTCTCACGTTGAGAATGAAAGGCATGTTTTCAGAGATGAATCAAGCCTACCTACGCATGAATGAGAGGGAAAAGGGACCTCCCCCCTGATATCATTTCAGAGGTTAATAATTTATTAAACTCTGATGATGGGAGGAAGAGATGGAAAGCCATTTCTTTCCCCTTTGTCCAGTCTAAGTGCAAATTTGAACTTCCAAGGCAGTTTGTTGGCGTGTTGAGGTCTATGTCATCCTGGAGAGTGCTTCAGATTTTCCAGATTAGGCTGGGTGGGTGATTTAAGGATGGGTCATTGCATTACGTTGGCTCCATGTCAGAGGCACAGTGTACAGACTGGGAATCCACAGAAGCTTTATTTAATCCCAGGGATGTTGGTCTGGCTGAAGGCAGGAAAGAGAGAGTGCAGAGGGCCAGCAGCTGACCAGAAGTATCATCAGCGTGTTTCTCTAAAGATGGAGAAATATAGCAAAAGAAGAAAGGGTAAGAGTACACCATGGTCTAATTAGCATTTGCTTCTTGTAGCCTTGGAAATGTCAGTCACCAGTTGGTAGCAAAATAAAGATGTAACATTAGTGATAATGAATTAAATTGTGTCCATTTGCATTGGAATGTCAGGATAATGATCTGAAATTACCATTGTATATATTCCCCTTGACAGTTCAAAATTGGACTCCGAGCTAATAGTATTTTGGATGAACTTTAAACCAATGAAATTGCTTTGAGTACACTCCTTTTGGCAAGCCATGCGGATATGAGAAAGTTAATTTACCTCTGCTTTTGTTCAAGCTGTTTGGTAATTGATGAACATTCCATAAAAGTTTTAATGAATAACCACAGGGACCATTTAACTTATTTACTAGGTAAAAGTGAAACGTACTTGATTACCTTCCCTAATCTGGTTCCCCAAACAAGGCCAACCCAGAATAAATACCGTCATGTGTGTGTGTGTGTGTGTGTGTGTGTGTGTGTGTGTGTGTATGTATGTGTGCAATTTCTGTTGCACAAAACATTGCAAGTAAATATTTTCAGAAGGTCTGAATGGAGGAGTTGCATTTTCCCCCATTAGCTCCGATTTATAATTCTGCGGCAAGCATTAGACTTTGCTTGTGTTGGGAGGACTTGTGTCTCTGTGCAGAAGGACTGGAGGCTGTGCTGCAGTGGGGTTATACAGCAATCCACAGAATCAGCACATATCTTCACAGCATCTGTTGTGTGAATAACTCTCCAGCAACACTCCATTATTGTGAAGCAGTTAAAATAAGATCCTTTTTTTTTTCTTTCCCTCTCTGGCCTCCTGGGGCCTAATTACACTATAGCATGCTTTCATAAGTAGAGTCTTATTATGAGATAAGTGCCCACATGTACCTGAGTTTCCCATTGAATTGTATTCCTTGGTACATATGTGTAGAGGGTTTCCAATGTGGAGCCACAAGAAAACATAGAAGGTTGCACTGAAGTAGCAGCAGAGTCAAAAGATGTGCTTTGTCCCATTCACACCACCTCAGCGGGAGCTTTTCCAGCCTTGTCACCTACTAGCTGTGCTTTTGGGGAGCACTAATTCAGCTCCCCATGTCTCAGTTTCCTCATATGAAATTGTGAACTGACATTACAAGTCTGATGTGAGGATTCAATGAGATAACACCTGTGGAACACACGATATGGCTCCCAAAACAGTGGTTCTCACCAGGAAGGTGTTGTTAAACACAGATTCTGGACCCCAAGCCCAGAGATTCTGATTCAGTAGCTCTGGGTGGGGCTTGAGAAGTTGCATGTCTTCTAAGTTCTCAGGCGATGCTAGCCCAGGGGCCACACTTTGACAAACACTAGTCTGGAAGATAAAAGATACTTGAGAATTTTGGTTTTCTTCTTCCATGGCTGGAATAAATTGCTCCACCAGTATAAGGCCCTAAAGGGCTCCAATCATGTTTTATACACGCACAATACCTACCTTCCTTAGAAACTGCCATAGTCAGTGTTGAGGACTGAAATTAATTGATTTTTAGAAGCTCTAGAAACTCTATAATACAACAGTGTTGTGTATGGGTCAGAGAGCAAAAACTGAAGCCAGGTTGCCTGTAATATGACCCCCGCTCTGCCACTTCCTGTTTACATGTCTTTGGGCAAGTTTTAAACTCCTTGAGCCTGTTTTCTCATATATGAATTGGGTATAGTAATAATAGTATATACATCATAATGTGGTTTATAATATTTCTCTTCCTTAATCCTACAAGTGGTTTGCACAGTGTCAGGTATAGAAAACATCCAAACATTCCAAGGTGTCATTACTATTAGTATTGGGTTGTCAGAAAAGTCATGATGTATTTTGTCTATGTTTTTGAAAGGTCATTTATTTATATAAAGAACAAAGATTAATCAATGATATATTGCCCGTTTTGTTTGATAACCTTTTGCCATCTTTCAGTGAGCTTCATAATTCCTCGTTCATAGAAGGACCTGTCTTTATTTGTGAAAAACTGAACAAGGTGCTGATTTACAGCCTCATCTGAATTGAATATTATACCATGCAAGGAGTTTTGAAGAGAGCGAAACAAGTAGAAGTTTGACAGCGCAAGGTCAGGTGAGTATGGTGGGTGTGGCAACACATCCCATCCAAGCTCCAATAATTTTTGACGGATGATCACACTTTTGTGTGATCTCATGTTGTCAAGATGGAACACAACTCATTTACAATTAAAAAGCTCTGGATGTTTCTGGATGATGGATTTATTCAAACTGTCCAATTACCATTGGTACACATTCTAATTGATTGTTTGGTTCCTTGGTATGAACTTGAAAAACATGACACCTTTAAAATCCCACCACACTGGGAGCATAACCTTCCTCTGATGAATGCCTGCTTTCAACGTCACTTGAGGTGAATCATCACGTTGGACCAAGACGGTTTGTGCGCCACATTGTTGTAAACAATCCACTTCTCATCACCAATTATCAGTTGCTTCAAAAAAGGATCATTTTCAGGGCCAGCTGAGTGGCGCGGTGGTTAAGCGCTGGCTTGGGAAGCCAGCGGCGGCCCCGGTTAGGGTCCCACATATGAGGGCCAGTGACACTGCCCTCAAAAAGAAAAAAAAAAAAGGATCATTTTCCTCATGTTTAATGAGCATATTGCAGATGTTTATACATGCCATCAAATAAACTTTTTTGAGTTCATGCGGAACCCAAATATCGAGCTTTTTTTACGTATCCCAGCTTCTTCATGTGGTCATGAACGCTTGAATGATGGATGTACAATGTTCCTGCAATATCTCGTGTTGTGTGACGTGGATTTGACTCGATCAATGCCTTTATTTTATTTTGTCGTCATCAACCTCGGTGGGCCTCCCTGACAGAGGAGGATTGTTGAGATAAAACTCACCAGCATGGAATTTTGTGAATCATTGTTGGCACTGATGTTCTTGTACAGCATTGTCATCGTAAACTTCACTCAACTTTTCACAAGCTTGACGCATGTTCTTCCTTTTATGGAAGTAAAACAGTAAAATATGACAAAAATGCACAGTTTGGTCTTCCATCTTCAACTTGTCACAAAATCTCCAAAACTCAACCAAATTGCTCAATTTTGTTTAGAATGAAGCTAGAACTGTCAGCTGTCAAGTGACATAGTAATAACATAGATGCGAATGACTTAGTACTTCCAAATATGAACTTGTGCCATCTGTTGCAAACATGCGTCATGACTTTTCCAACAACCCTATATTTGCTCCTCTCGTCTACAATGTCGCCTCTCCCCCTATTGAATAGAAATAAGATCCTCACCATTGTCCTGTTTTTGAAAGTTGCCATGTCACATGAGAGGCGTGTCTGTGTTTTGGTATTTGCCTCAAAATGCAACTATCCCCATGAATGATGACAGACAGGCATTATATTAATACTAATTTGCATTATGAAGTAGTTACACCAGGTAACCTAGCCCCATGACACATGGAAACAGGTGTCCTTGAAGAAACAGTTTTTATGGCGGTAGCTGAATGTACTAGGTCAAACTAAGGTATCAGTTTCTGATGGGAACTTACTTAAGGGCTGGTGGCGGTCAGCATAAATAATGAAGACAGACTCATAAATGTGAAAAAGGGCATTAAAGGTCAACTTCTTCCTTTCCATCGTTGTATCTTGGTCTGACTCTATTCATAAGTAATGAGGGCTCTGAAATCAAGATTGACCTGGAATGGGGATAGACGATATAGCTCCTCCAACTTTGGGGAAAAAATTACAAATGGAGAAATTATAATTATTAAAATAATGTGGATTGAGGAAAGCAATGAATGCTGTAAAAAGAGAAGGAAAACCATTCTTATTTTTATCTTCTATAGTATTTATCTTCCATAGTAACCACATTAGTTTTTATACCTCCCCAGTTTTTCTATGTGGACACTTACACACACAATCACACACACACAGTGTATTTATTTATTAAATCAAAATTATTGTTTTATCCATGCTGGTTTTAATATGTTCTTTCTCTATCAATAATATATCTGTATGAAAAATAACCTACAACATTATTTTAATGTCTGTATAGGATTCCATTGTTTGGATGTATCATAAGTGACACCAAATCTATGAACTGCAGTGTGATGAATAGCTTGTATATATATCTTTGTAACTTCTTCTTAAATTCTTCATGATAATTTATGAAAACTTGAATGACTCATCAAATATTATGCAAAGTTAGAGTTTTTGGAGTGGTGAGTTAGTTACACAGAGTGAAGAGAAAGCTTCTTTTATTGCAATATTTTTTCTAGCTGCAATCATGCATTCATTTATTCGTTAATTATGAATAAGGTCCTGATATGTGCCAGGCTTTGAATACAACAATGAATACGTGCACATTAAATTTGTTTTAGACAGTGGAAAGGCCAATGGATTTTCACTCAGTGGGGGTGCAGTGTATGTTTCACTCTTGGGCAGGAAAATGATTTTGTCCAGCTCTGTTTATGTCATGTAGGTCGCATGTAGAATTACCTGGGATACCTTAATAGATCCAAATGCCTGGTCTCCTCTGCAGCTCTCCTGCATTCTGTGCTTGGTTCTGAGAATCTGGCAGTATGAAAATTTCCCAGGTGGTTCTAGTGAGGAGCCAAGTTTGAGAACTCCTGAGCTAGGACACTTACCCCTCTCTCATCTGCCACTTTAATAAGACCCTGCCCCAAGAGGCCAGTCCTAAGCATCAGTCTGTCTTTGTGTCCAGGCCTCAGCCTGGAAAATTTTGGGGACAAAATGAATAGCCTTCCTTTCATTTTTTTTTGCCAAGTTGGAAAGGATCCTGTTTGTGTTTGGGATGAAATTGAAGATCACTTGTTTCCTTTCCTGCTGAAACCTCCTCAGACTTGAGGTATGTGGGTTGGGTCTGACCTTTCTCCAGTTTCTGGCTGTGATCACACACACACACACACACACACACACACACACACACACACACACACACTCACACTCCATACCTTTAACTTTTATGTGGTTGGGTTGTGTCAGTCTTTTACTGGGAAATTGTCAAACCCACATGCTCTGGTGGCTACATAATTCTGAGCCATTGAGAGTGCAACCCCCCCTTTTTTTTTTTTCAAGATATAGCTTAAATACTTGCTTTTTAAAACCAAAATATGCTTCAAAGATGCATGCTGGAAGAGCAAATTGCTTGGATGGCAAAGAGGGTTTGTATGAATCCCAATAACAATGAACCACTCCAGCCTCCCTGGTGAGTTCTAGGTCCAGGCAGCAAAACCTGCTCTGTGCCTTTTATTGCCTGTTTCCAGAATCTCCCACGTGTGGTTGAGCCTAATGCTCCCCCCACATGGCCTCTAGAGTAATTCAATTTGCTTTCCCTGGATGGAGACATTAGGTTTTGAAAAATAGTAAAATGTGCTTGCCTTGAGCAATGTTTGAGAAAAAACATGAATCTCCTTGTTACTGCCTATGAAGCTCCTCAAGAAGCTTTAAAAAATGTTCTGGTTAAAGGGTTTGTCTGAGTTGACTCCATTATAAATACATGCGATCATTAGAAAAATAATCAGCAGCAACACTAGAAATTACATCTCAAGGTTGTTGCCCCATTTGAATAAATCTCGCTGTCACTTGTTGGTAATATTTTTTAAGAAAATGAATTGTTTTTTAATCTTTGAATGTAAAAGGATAGTCCTTCCTTCTTTATAATATTGTTAAAGCTCATCTGAGTTCAATGCTTTCCATGTACTCAGCACTTTATGTGTTATATCTCATTTAATCTCACATGTGGGCACGTGTGCACAGACCTGGCATTTGTGAATGGCAGCCAGTTAAACTCACGACTCCTCAGCTAGTCCTGTGCACTGAGGTAGAAGTAGAAAGAGAATAGTATGTCCTTAACCTGAGGGTCATATGACGGAAGAAACTGATGGGTTACAGTAACCAAGTCTACTTTATGCAAGAAGGGAAGAATTGCTTTCTTCTAAAATGTTGTACTAGTCAGTGACTTGGTGACAATTCCTGGGCTTGCCCTGTCCCATTTCCCTTGAGTGTGAATGGCGCAAGCACTCACATGTCCACTAATGACATGTGAGGCCCTTTGTCTCAGGCTTGTATTGTTGGCATGTGTTCAAACCTCTATGCACTGCCCACAAATTATTTTATCACTCTCAGTATTTTCGGTTCTCTGGTTCCATATTCTATTATCTATGTTGATCCAGGACTCTTTGCCTCCAGGACTGTATGTGTGACAACTTATCTTCAAACCTCCTGAGACATGGTCGCCATGCCTTTTCAGCTCAGTGATTTAATATCTATTTGTTTAACACCTGCTATGTGCCAGTATCCTGCTAAGCCCTGTAGATACAAGAGTGGAAAACAAATCCCTTTAAACACATTATTGACATGATACTATAATTGCCATTATTTCTTTTCCTTCCTTTCTTGTGGCATCTACTGCGTATGGAAAACAAATAGTTTAAGTCTCCTCCAACCAGACTCTTAATTCCAGGAGTTTACTTATTAGTTGTGTAAATTTGTCTTCTTATTTGGTTTACCTCAACTTAATTTCCTTATTATCTGTACAATGGAGATCATAATGTAAACTTTACCTCAGAAGTTTATTGTAGAAACACAGAAATGCAAGAGGGGTGAAAAACAATAATTTAGGCATTTAGCATTGGGGAATTTAAAAAAGAAACTGCATTATTTATGTAATGGAATACCATAAAGCAACAAGAATCAATGTGCTAGTTTGTCATGTGTTTACATGACTACAATAAATGCAGTAGGATGCCATGAATGAAGCGTGAAAAAGCATCTCCCCCAACAATGTTGCCTATTGGTTATGGACCCATATATGTTAATGAAAGGGTATGAACTTGGATGGAAAGGCTCATACCAACTTCCTACTGATTTTAGCTGGGAGCAAAAAGGGGTATTCATCTGGGTAGGGCTGAAAGCTTCCACCCTATCTATAAGTGATGTCTTACAAAAAGGTTTTCAGGCTGGCTGAGTGGCTCATTGGTTAGGAGTTGGCCTTGGGAGTGCCAGCTCTGAGCAGCAGGGCCCCGGTTAGGATCCCACATGAGGGCCAGTGATGCTGTGACCTCTACAGCTAAGATGGTGAACAACAGCTCCACCTGGAGCTGGGCTGCTGTGAGTCGCCAGTGGCAGCATAGGCTGCAGTGGGCTGCTGTAAGCTACTGTGAGTGGCCGGCAGCCAGCGTGAGCTGCTGTGAACTGCCGTGAGTCACTGTGAGCATCGATCCAATGGCCAGGGACCAATCTGCCTCAGCTGGGAAGAGTGCAGTGATAATACCAACATGGGCCAGTGAAGCTGCGTCCTCCACAACTAGACTGAAGAACAAAAGGACAGCAACTTGTCTGTGTCTGTTCCCCTTCCCCCAATTCCCCAAGAAAATCTTTAAAAAACAAAGGTTTTCATCAAATATGACCAAACGCTAATTTTACATTTTTGGGATGCATATCTGTCATTCTTCTGATTCTTGTTGGAGTGTAAATACTTCTTAATCATAAAATGGGAAAGGGAGAGGGAGTTAGAGCAAGGAGAGCTGCATGAGCTGGTCTTCCTCCCCTATCAGCATGTTGTCAGAGAGAAGTGAGGGGTTGAGGAATTGCAAGTAGAGTTAACAACCAGCCCCACACTCCATTATGCCTGCAGCATCTGATACAGAGAAGCATTCAAATCGGCTGCTGGGGAGGCGCTGATTGTTTTGGCTGCTTCTGCTCTTGTGTGATTGAGGCAGCAAAGGTTTTACGAGCTTCAAACCCCAACTCTGATCTGAAAATGAAGTTAGGTGTTTGAGAAACAGCTGCTAGAAACAGCTCGGCTCCCTCTGGAGCCTCTGGTTGGCTTCAAAGCAGCTGCCGGAAGGGAGGGAGGCAAGCAAACTATCTGGGGCATGTGTGTTAATAAAAACAAAATGACTTCCCCTAAATAAAACATGGCTGGTTTCCCCAGGATGAAGAGTTCAGTTCTAATTCCACATTTCTGTCTCTTTTGAGTCTTTGAGCAAAGAACTGAGAACATCATCTTTTCTTCCCCTTGGGACCTTTGAGTTCAAACGGTCCTGGATTCCTAACCCTCTTAGCTCTGCCATTTTCCCATCTGCGGGAACAAGGGCAAAGTAACTAACCTCTCGGAGCCTCAGTTTCCTATTCTGTCAGTGAGCTTAGACCCTTGTCATAATGTATATAAAGACCTTGAGAAACGGTAGGACTCAATATAAGTGCCTACCTTCTACTGACCTTATTCATGTACACATTCATTTTATGAGTCTTTTGATTGCCTTCCTCACCCCCAGGGTGGTCAGCTTGTCCTGAATTGCCCAGAACTCTCCAGATCTTAGCACTGAAAGTTCCTTTTTCTGGGAAACCAGGGTGAGCCAGGATGCTTGGTATATTCTGGCATATGAAAGGCAGAGTTTGTTGTTGTCAAGAAGTTAATAATAGAATACTAATTCTTAATCCTCTCATCATTCTTGATGTATAAATTGTTATTGTTTATTTTATTGTTAGTACTCAACAGCTTCCCATACTGGAATATAAATTCATAGAAAGCAGGAAATAGATTATTTTTTTTCCTTATAGCCATCATCAAAAACTCATATTTACAAGGGACTCAGTAAGTATTACATACCCATTCATTAATTCATGAGATCAACAGAGTTCTTCCCAGTTTTTATGATCTTTATAACGCTGAGCTATTTTAGTCTTTATATTTCTATGTGAATTATACACACATATACACAGAAGCATTGAACATGACTATCTCAATCCCTGGTGCTTAAAATTTAGTGTGTGTAGGAATCACTTGGAGGTATTGTGAAAATTCAAATTTTGGGGCCCTGTGCCTGAGAGTCTGATACAATGAATAAGGAATAGGGCCCAAGAATCTGCAAATGCTCCAAGTGATTCTCATGTCCCGGTAACACTGGGTAAAATACAGATCTGTCCTCTTGTCCCGTGTAAAGGGTACATTCTGGTTTGCTCAGATGATCCTGTTCACATCTGTTGATTCAGTGAAATTATCAATAGTGCCCCCTTTTGCCTCTGAGGATCCCTTATCTGATGGATACATAAGCAGTCATTTCACTTATGAATCTGTGCATCACAAAACTCAATGCACCACAGAGAGCTTTTGTTAGCTACCTCTCTAGGGATTTTTTTTCCCCATAACTTACTGCCTTCCTTACCCACTCGTCAAGTAAAGTAAGTTTTCTTTCTCACTTTTAAAAATTATGCATCGTCTTAAAACTTAAGAGCCCAAGAGACTGTTCTATAATAACCTATGTTCTGGTCTCAATGGAATAGGAAAACCAGTTCACTTCTATTCCTTCAACACAAAGCTTAGATTTCCATAATGGAGATATTCTAGCCTGGAGCTTTAACAGAAATGTGATTATTATGAGAAATCTTTCTGCCCTTGTAGATAGGAATGTCTTTCCTGTGCAAATAACCCCAAGAGGCCAATTGAAATGTCCTGGTGGATAATTTTATTAGAAGCCCTCATCAGGAGTGCCGTACTTTGTCCAATCTTCACCAGAGTGTAGAAATGACAACTAAATCCCCTAAATTTCTGAAGTTACCGGCTTCTTTAAGATTCATTGGCGAAGTGTATTTAGCCATGAGTTGTATACTTGGAAAATGTATTTTTGGGTCTTCTTAGCACAATGAAAATGAGTCTCTTGGACAAGAGGTTGTGGAAATTAGATTATTGCTCTCAGAGAATGTGGTGATTAAGGCTTCAGGTTCTGGGATCATACTGCTTGGGTTTGAAGTTCTATTCTACCACTTACTAGCTCTGTGAAGTTGGGTAAATTATATTAGTTCTCACAGTCTTAATATCTTCACTAGTAAAGGGGGATGATAATGGTATAATAGGGCATTGTGAGGATTACATAAAATAAGCCATGTCACAGTCCCTTTTCTTGCCTTTGTGACATCTCCTTGGTATACCTCTGATTTTAGCTAAAGCTTTGATGAATGATTTTGACTCACACTGATCATGTCTCAGGGCAAGCATTGCTTATATCCTTGTTTGTTTGCCCCGGGGCCTTCTCTAGTCCATGGGAGTCCTTTTAGCTCCTGTGTGAAGGTGGTGAAGAAGTGCAGAGGAGACAAACTTCATCTAATGGGAAGTCAAAGCCAGTGGATAAATGCCTTAGACCCCAGGTGTTCATAACAATTCTGGATGTCACTTTGCATGTGTCTTAGAAGTTTTGGCAAGGTCAAGACCTTGTTGCCCAAATCAGTGACCTATGTAAAATATACTTATTAGCTTTTGCTTCTTCCCCATCTCATTCCCCTCATTCCCTCACCCCTGTTTCCAAGGATTGTTCTCCTCTCCCTTTGTCCCCTTAAAAAAGTTCTTTCCCCACAAGCCCAGTCTCAAGCTCCAGAAAAATCAAACTAAGCTATAAAAGCACTAAGCACTGTTTTGGGCACATAATAAGCTCCCAAAGAAAGTTAGCCACTGCTACTAATAGTAATAGAAATGATAATATTTTTTCTTTTGCACTGTAGGGTGAGCTAGAGATCTGTATAATATAGAGTAAAGGAGACTTTCTAATTGTATTTTTGAAATACACTTGCGATAAAAATTTTTTTTTCATCCAAAAAGCTCATATACCCCCTATAGTCTTCATTTTACAGAGATAGATATCTATTGTTTTCTATTTTCTCCCTCACAGTAATGTTCTAAGACTCATAAGTGAGTGCTTTTACTTAGTTCTTTCATCCCCTAGGCAGGAAAAAGGAAACCATGCAAATGTAAAGGAATAGTTTGCATCGAATACCAGTTAATCTTTTTTATATATTACTGCTGTTTCTGCAGCATGAAAGAGACTAGTTTTATTACTGCCACTGGCAAATATTATTTGTTGAACGAACATCCACTGCCCTTGTATTTAGAGATGTGGACGATTACTGACTTTTTTCTGTCTAATTATTTTGCAGAAATTCCTGTGGGTATTCTGAAGCTGAGAGTATCTTCTCAGCTCATCCTAAATGTATAAGTCATATCCTCAATGACAAGATATTTCAAGAGTTTAGCCATGCTTTCTGACCAGTTCTTCAGGTAAAGGAGATTCTGGAAATTTATGGCGCTAGGTGAGGTGTACTACCATTGTGGAAAGACTATTTCTAACACTCTGTTCCTCTCGAAATTTTCAGTGTCCTAGTCGAAGATAACAAGTTCTGGTTGCTCCTTGGTGAAGTTAAAAATAGACGATCTCAAGTTTGTTTACCAAACCATTCCTTTTTTTTTTTTCCAAACCATTTCTTTTTAAAAATCTTTCTTGTAAAAAGTATAACTATTGCACTGTGTTGCACACCTGAAACTAATTTTAGAAAATGTTTTTTTCAGAATAAAAGAATTATAAAATAAATAAATACATAAAAATGTTTCTTTTCTTCAACATAAGGAAAATGTATCTGTTTTCCTTGTCATCTTTTATTATTAAAGGGTTGTTTGTATGAATCTCAGTTGGTCAAGATTACTCACAACTAGGCTGGATGTCTCTTGTCTGGTCTTATAATACCTTGTATTTATCCAATGACAGTCAAGTAAATTGGCACCATTGTCTTTCTTCCTGAACTGCAAGCTCCTTGAAGAAAAATCTTTTTACTAACTAGTTCCTGACAATGAAGGAGCTTAATGAATCTTTGATCTCATTTCCATATTATATTTACAGCTTCTCCATAACACAAAAGTGCAAGAATTAAATTAAAAATTTTATAATGTGGTCACTTACATCTATTGTAGGGATCATGTTTTGTTTGGGAAAAGACGTATCTCCCATTTAGTGTAAGTGATAGAAATGCATATTATGAAAAAGAAAATGATCAAAATTGTAATCAGCTAGTAATAACTATTGTTTCTGTAATACTTTTAACATCGCAAATACTGTAAAATATAATAACAGATACCATTTCATAGCAGCTCTGTTCTAGGCATTGTGCTCTTCACTTTGCATACATTCCTTTGTTGGTAATTCACAATGATTCTATCAACTAAGTGCTATGTCATTGAAGTTAAATATTGACTTGCCAGAGTTAGCACAGCCCGTAAAAGAAGGATTTGGGAATCTAACCAAGATTTGCCTGGCTTCATGATCTATGTATTAATTACGACATAATCTGTCTTCCTATCCATTATCTCATTTCATTCTCACTGTGCATAGGCTATTAATTTCCCTCTTTTGGGGTCAGAGAAACTGAGATTCAGGAAGGTTCAGTGCTTGGCGTTAAGACTCCATACTGGAAGGGGCAAAATTAGTAGTCAATTCGTCTCATTTTTCTCCCCTGCCCCATTACCTCTTTCTCCTCCAATTTATATACTGTTGAAAACAGTGAGGACTCATATGCTGTGCTATACATTTGAACTAAGCATGCTTTTTCCACCCAAAAAGAGCTCTGGGGGAATTATCTTAGAACAGCTTTCCTAGTTGGAAGGGCCTGGGGCACAAGTTATGTGTTCATTTTTTTGGGGGGAGAATAATTTTTAGGAAGCAGAAATGAGGTGAATAGGAAATTAAGTGGGAAAGGAGAGAACACAAATACAAAGGGATCCATTACTTAGCTGGTCCCGGCTTTGTGAAACTGAACCTGGTTACTCAGTCTCATGGAATGACTTCCAAACATATGTGTGGATATTTTTTTAAAATTTCTAGTCAGTTTTGAGGAAGAAAGGGGAAATGATGTATTCATGGATTCTCCTCTTCCATTGTCTAAAGTTCTCCCCCATTGTATGTCAGTTTTCTTAGCTCTTTTGTGGCAGCTCTACTGGCTGAATCCCAAGAAAATGGAAATATCCACGTAGTAAGCCAGAATATAGTAGGTAACCCATGGACAGTCCACCTGGTCACCTGCAGTTTAGAGGTCCATGATCCAAAAAATGGCCCTTGGACCTGAAGGGACCAGCCAGGGTACCTGCACAGGCACTGAGCAAGTCCTCAGAGCAAAAGAGCAAAAGGAAAACCTGAACTTGTGTGAAGATGCACAAGTCATGATGCTGTTACATCATGCTAGCACAGGAAATTATCACAATTCCAAAAGCTCTGCAATGTGTGACAGAAAAAGATGAATGCAAATTCAAGAGAAGTGGGAATTCTAGAAAACCTGGGAATCTCCTTAAGAGCATGATTTCTCTTATCTTCCCAGGAATAAGGTACAGCTTTCTAAAAGCAGAGGTTGGGAGTTTGAAAGCCTCTGAATGTCCTGAGTGGGTTTGATCCAATGACATTGCATGTACACATTTAAAAATTATGTCAGTGGTTTTGAACTTTTATCTAAGAGGAGTTCATTCTGAGCAGGTGTTCAGCATTGTCATCATATAATATCTTTGCACACCTATATGCTCAGATGCACAATGGGAGCCAGGCTTTTCCACCCTAGTGGACCTCATTATGTCTCACTACACATAACCATGAGCTCACAAAGACACAGCCCCTGCCAGAAGGATAGTTGCTGAATTTAACAGCCATCCCTGCAATGAAGATAAAAACCTCTCAGCTACAGCCTAGTAGAATGCAATTGTTACCAGGTAGTCTTCCCAGAAGGTCACCAACAGAAAACCATGGCTGAGAGAATCAGGGAGATGTTTAAACTCCATGGTCTAAAGCATAGGTTCCAACTTACTATATCCCCATGCTAGGAAGGAGCTTAGCCCGGACAGTCTGGCTGGGCATTGCATCAGAAGGTGGGAGGTATTTATTGATATGTATTATGCGACAATCTCAGGTACTTCATGGGAGAGAATTTGTATTCAGGAAGAAAGAATGAGATGGAAATTTGGTCCCATGAGAAATCATCATTCAATGGAAAGAAGAGAGATTTTCCCCTTTCCCATCCCTCTTGACTGTATGAGTCTTATATGAGCAGGTTATTTAAAAAATGAAAACTAAAACAGATATTTGTCTATCCTTTCCATTGGGTGCCGTCAAAACTTGCACTGGTTACAAGGGCTGGAAAGCGGTGCCTATAGCATCTTAATGTCTGTACTCATTGTGTGGTGAGCAAAGATAGCAGTTCCAGAAGCAACAGCAGAAGCATTGCACTGGAGCTATCCACCATGGTCCCAGCATCCGAGATCAGCACCATGGACAGAAACATTAGTATCCTTGGTCTCCACTACCACCAACCTTGGTCCAAGCATCAGTAATCTGGGCGTCAGCAGCAGCTACAGCGTTGCCTCCAGCAGACATGAACAGCAGTGGGTATATCTTTATTAAGGGAGTTAAGGGATGTAGAGGCAGACAGCCTGGGCCGGACTCAGGAGTGTGCTCTTCTATGTTCTTGAAGGACCTGTGAACTGGTTGTGGGGGACTGTTGACTGTCCCTCACGCACCCCCTAACGGTGAACATGCTGAGGCCATTTCAGGACCACTCAAGTTGCCGAAGGAGAATTGCTTTATGCCCTGTAGGAGTCAGGAGATGGATTAGTTCAGGGGTTTATAAACTGTTTTTGTAAAGGACCAAATAATAAATATTTTAGGCTTTGTGGGCCTTACCGTCTCTGTTACAACTACTCATCTCTGCCATTGTGGCACAAAAGCAGTCATAGAAAATACATAAAAGTGTGGCTTTGCTTCAATACAAATTTATTTACAGAAACAGGCCATGGGTCAGGTTTGGCTCGTGGGCTGTAGTTTGCCTACCTCTGGACTAGTTAAAGCATCAGAACAGTTAGATCAAAGGAGAAGCTTCTTTTTATCTCTTATTCATAGCAGACCACAAAACAAATGCCCCTTCTGCTTCTAATACCATGCCATTTCTTTCTCTGCCATTAACATTTTATTTTGACTTTATAACTCTTTAACTGCATGAAACATTTACATAAGACAGTAAAATATAGTGATGTATTCATTATTTTTTATTGCCTGGATGATAAGTGAAAAAAATATACTCACCAGCTGCCATAGTCAACTGATAAAGTTATATGTTCTCCTTTCATCGATCAGTATATAAAACAGTATAAGAAATATATATTCAATTATTTTATAAGCATAATCTGTGAAACTCGTAATTGCTTATAACACTAAATCTCAACTCATTTTGAGGGAGACATGAGGCAAGGGAATAACGAAAATCATGTCCTAGGAATAATATAATCTTCAAGATTATGTTCAATATGCACATTAAGCAAAGTGAAAACAAGCGATGAAATTTAGCATCAAGAGAATACTCTCGCACAAGTCGACTTGAATATTTAAATATTTCTCTCTTCCAATATAATAAGTAGAGTGAATATTTATCTGTAGAGGAATGTGGGATGCTTCATGTATCACTAAAATAGGGTTTCACAGATATGTGATTGTAATGTACATTTTTGTACAGATACCTCCATACTTATACACACACACACATACCATGTATGTTCACCCTATACATACATATAGGTACATACACACAGATATACACACATTTACATGTATTTCAAGCTCTGTTGCTTTAATCTTATTTAACTTAGGCTCAGGCAGCCTAAAGACATCAGTATCCTCTTTATTTTTCAGTCCAAGAAAGCTTACAACTAGGTATAGTCTAATGACGACACTGTTATGACAAGTGAGTCAGGATTCAAATCAGCCTCTTCTGCATTCCTGCGGCCACCCCCTCCCTCCAGCTCTCCTGGTGCCCAACTCCAGTCAGTAAACCTTTCCCCTGCTGCAAATCTGTTTTACTGCTCTGTATATTGAGATTTTCTTCATTATTTTTTATTTCAAACTACTGTGGGCTTCATATCTTATTTGTCATTAGGAATGCAATAATGCAATCACTTTAGAAAGATTTATAGCTTTTCAAGACTGAAACACATTTTCTGATATCATGCTGTTGTAGATATTTACAAGTATTCTGAGATAGCAAATGAGCTCTTAATAAATGTTACCATTTACAACTACTTATTTGTAATTTAAGGTCTGCTGAATATTATAAAACTAAAAAAAACTGTAGAACTGAATTAGCTGAGGCTGAGAGAAGACTAGTTCTCATGCTTAATTCCTGATTTCCAATGATTTTATTCATGGCAACACTCTCATTCTCATGGATTGACTTTGCAATATTATACTCTCGAGCTAATAAAACAAATGTGCACTAATATATTTTATTAGTTTTATCAGTTTTAACTTTTATCAATTTTCCCATATGTGTTTACTGTAAACACATATGGGAAAAGTCTGTAATTTGGACAATTTTCTGCTACTTATAAACAAAACGAAAATCAGTGAAACAATAAAATAATGTTAAAAAGGGATTTTGACAAGTAAGTATGCCATATGCTATTTAACCAAACTAGGTTCAACTTAAGAAATAAATATTTTCAAGACCAGTTTTCTGAAACAGAGAAATAGCCCAATACTCCCACAGAAACTCGTTCATGGGTCTCTGGTACATAGAATAGTAAAAACCAGATCTGCCCTGTCAGAGCTGTAGACTGAGCAGTTGGGTGTTTCTGTGGCCCTCTGTGTTGCCTCCCAATCTGATTACTTCATCCAACATATTTCTAATGTGTGCCAGGCACTTTTCTAGGCACCGAGTTAAATTAAACAGGCCAGACACTTACCCTCAAGGAGCTTACATTCCATTTGGACAAAGCAAGCAAGAAACATAATATATACATTATTATTTTAATGATAACATTAATAAGGAAATATTACAAGATGGAACAAGTAAAGAGATTCATCTTGTCGAGAGTGCTAGGCTGGAGAGAGGAGTTTTAAACAGGTGTTTTGGCCAAATCCCATTGAGAAGGTGACGTTTCATCACAGGCTTGAAATGGCTGAGGGAATGAGCCATGGGACCTACTGAGGAAAATCGTTATAGGCAGAAGGAGTGACCTGTTCACAGGTGCTTGGATACAAAAGGAATGATGAAGAGTCCAATGTGCTTTACTGGGAAGGTCAAGGGTGAAATAACAGGGAAGAATTACCCACCTCTCCCCACAGTCACGGATCTTCCAATAACTTCCAGACCCATGGTTTTCAAACCATTTTTACAATCTTACCTACCACTAAACAGATGAAGACACTGAGTCCTAGAGATTAAGCTACTGGCTCAAGGACTCGGAAACGTTACTTTGTAGGTATATTTAGCCTTTACAGCACCGCCTTGCTCTTTGTATCTTTTTTTTTTTTTTTTTTTTTTTTTTGAGAGCAGTGTCACTGGCCTTCATATGTGGGACTGAACCAGGGCCACTGGCTACCCAAGTCAGCGCGTAACCACCATGCACTCTGCCAGCCCTGCTCTTTGGATCTTAAAGTCCTTATTTTGCCCCTAAGAAAATGCCAAAGAGCTTAAGCCACTCTTTCATGATTGCATAACGAATAAATGTTAGAACTGGAATTAAAATCCAATTCTCTCTGTTTTTAAGATTGATGCTTCTCTCCCTTCAATGTCTCAGGGCACCTGTACATGGGGAGAGGGAATCTCGTGAAATTGCCTCATAACATGTAACAGATGCAACTACAGATGGGTGATGTGCAATTTGCTAAATTTCCTAGAGAGGGGAATAGGATTATAAAGGTACAGTTTGTCATAGTAAAGAATCTGAATCCTTGAATGGTTTGTGACCAGAAGAAAGGATCTCTTTAGAATTTGTGAATGACTTCAATTACAGAGAATATAGACTCTTGTCTGAAGTTTCAAGGTCTGATTGGATTCCTTAGGCCAGTGACTCCCCATTGGAGATAATTTTGCCCTTCAGGGAACATTGACAATATCTGGAGACATTTCTGAATGTCATGACTTGGAGTTGGGGGTGTTACTGGTATCTAGTGAGTAGAAGCCAGAAATGCTGCTAAACATCCCATTGTGTACAGGACAGACCCTAGTTGCCCCCGCAACTGAATTACCTAGGCCAAAATACTAGTAGTGCCAAGGTTGAGAAACCCTATGTTAATAGAGAAGGGAGAAAAGATGGCATGAGGGAACTAGAGTGTCTGAATTCAGAAAGGCTACTATTAGTATTGTACATGTACTTTTAATCAGGAACACAGATCTAGTTGATTTGCAAAAACAGAGAATAGTGGTAACATTTCTTGGCATGGAGGAACAGGATGGATTGAGAGAGAATGCAAGTTCCAAAGCATATAGATATGAGACCAAATTTGAGCTGCTACCTGTTTTAGGTGTGCCATTACTTCTGAAATTCTCAGTTTCTTCACCTATAAATTGGGAAATAGGAAAAAGATATACTTCACATTGTTTTGGGATTTTTTTGAAAACACATTTTTCACCCAGGTTGGGAACCACTAAACAAATGTTGGTGATTTTTACTGAACATCTGTTCTACTCAAGCAGATAATACTATTAAATTATGGGAAATTAGGTAAAAAGCATTGTCCCAGTTTCCATGAGAAACCCTGAGAAGTGTTCTGAGTTAGATGTAGGTTTTATCTGGGTGAACCAGACTCACTTTTGATCTACAGATGTCACCTGTTTGATGTATCTTCTGGTCAATTTCCCACCCTCCCAAATCTGGATGGGTATCTCACAGAAAGAATGCAGGAAATATTTCAAAGATCAAAATCATATGAGATATTTTAAAGGTCTGGCTGCTATAAGGCTCCACTTTGTTAGTTTTTGTTTTCTAATTATAAAATAATGAATTTTAGAAAAGGAATTGTGCATTGTAGGGAATTGCTAAGTAAGATAATGCACAAGCAGTTAAAACCAACTTCAAAGTCAACATTTAGTAAAAAATCAGTGATAATATTTTGGGTTATAGCTGATTTTAGTACAGCTGATTATGAGTTTCTTTACAAGTTGATTTCCCCATTTTAGGTAGTTTGACTTTCCCTGCTTTTTATTACTGAAAGCAAAAGTGACGACTCTGACTCCTTGTCATTTGAAGAGATTTATTACACATAACCCAAAGGGCAGAGCGGGAGCAGGGCCAGCGTGAGTTAGCTGTAACCAAGGTGCTCTGGAGTGGCTGTGCTGCCTCCGGGTGGGTCCCTGTATGCCCCTGCTGCGCAGACATCAGCATCTAGGACTGTCTGTCCACAGAAGTGCTGCTGGAGAAAAGACTCAGAAGTGATCATCTCCTCACTGGTTGCGTGTCACAGTCTGTTTTATCCGTGTCCTGTTTTATACACCCAGCAATATTGTTAGCTGTACTTCTCCACTGAATGATTAGAGCATGTCAAGTAACTGTTTCTCCTATAACTTGTAAGAAAGAAGTATAGCGAAGTTAGCTTTTGGTTGGAATACAAACACAGTCAAAAGATGCTAGGAGACACAAAGTTTTGCTAAGGAATAGGGCATTAGGGTCAACACAAACCTTTGTTCCTTATTTTTGGTTCCAAAGAGATATTTTGTGTTCAGTGTGGTAAGCAAGACCATGTTGTGGGTTATAGGCTCCAATTCCACGGCAACAAGCTTTCTGGAGAGGAATCATGGGTGTGCTCTACAATAGGGCCTGTCTTTCTTCTAACACTGCAATAATTGTGTGGTTTATGGGGACTTTTTGTTTTTTTGAGGGCAGTGTCACTGGCCCTCATATGTGGGACCTGAACCGGGGCCGCTGGCTTCCCAAGCCAGCGCTTAACCACCGCGCCACTCGGCTGGCCCGGGACTTTTGTTTTATTAAATTTATTGGGATGACAGTGCTTGATAAAGTTACATAGGTTTCAAGTGTACAATTCTGTAATCCATCATCTATGTAACACATTGTGTGTTCACCATCCAGAGTCAGCTCTCCTTCTGTCACCATGTATTTGGCCCCCTTTTCCCTCTTCTCTCCCCTCCTTTTTTTGTTTGTTTTGTTTTGCTTTCAAGATTGTCTCATGGAGAGATGCTATAGATATATACCTATATTTTAAATATAACCAGAATTACATGATTTGGTAGTAATTATCTTTTCACTTTTAGACTACAGCATATTTTATGTTTATGTTAAAAATCCTCCAACATTCTTCGCCAAGAGCTAACCTGAAAGTATCATAATGGGAAACTTCCTAGTTAATTAAAATGCATACTTTCTGGCTAAAGAATAAAGTTCCTTATATTTCATTTCTTTTTTTATAGGTCTAAGATAATACTGATATCACCTAATTTCCCCTGTATTCAGTCCATTGTGACTTAACAAAGAGGAACTTTGCCTTTGAAATTGAGGAATATATTTCCTCCAGAGATAAACTGGCATAATATTTGCTTCGGAACCTAGGAGTTTAATTTATAATTCCCCATTATGTTCAGCAGCTATCGGTGGAAGGCAATAGCAGATGAAAGATTAAGGGGAGGAATATGAAAACTGACATCATTGTTATAAGGTTTTCAACACGTTTTACAGGTATTTTTGCACGATTTATATTAGAACGTTGCAAGGGTGACATTTCAGGTTTCCTGGGAGGCGCTATCTTTTGGGCAGTGGGTGGTACTGCAGGGGAATTAGTTTACACTCTGCCTGACCAAAGTGATTGTGAAGCCTGCACATCCCACTTGTCGGAGCCCTGATAGAGCAGCAGGGTTTAACATGAGAAGAGTTTTTACCACATTGTTTGTTTTTCTAAGTAAATTGAGTTATTGAATTTTAATATAAATACAAAAAGGACATAAATCGTAATTTTAAAGCTTGAAGAAAATTGCTTCCACCCAGATCAAAAAAGAGAATATTATCAGAGCTCCAGAAACGTTCTTCATGGCTCCTCAGTGCTTTCCTTGTCCTCCTCAATGGGAACTTGTGTCAGGATTTCTAAAACCAGGGATTAGTTTTGTCTGTTTCTAAACTTTATGTAAATGAAATCGTAAAGTATGTATTCATTTGTGTCTGCTTTTTTTTTCTTTCAACATTTTGTTACATTCATCCATGTTGCTGTATGTAGCATTACTTCCATTAGTATGTAGCATTACTTCATTTATTTTAATTGATGTATGCTATTTGTAAGAAAATACCATAATTTACATATTTATTTATTTTTTTATTGATGGATATTCAAGTTGCTTGTAAATTATGGCCATTATGAGCATTTCTGTTTTCTTTCATCACTTTAGAAATTCCAATATTTCTGTGGAGAAATAGAGCTATTCGTCTTGATTTTACCTCTTGAAGGAGAGGTGGTTTTTTTCCCATTCTTATTGCTTTTAAGAGTTTCCCTTTATTTTTTTGTTTCTAAGATTTTACAAAGATGTATTAATTGTGCTTTTCTGTGTATTTACTCTGCTTGGAGTTTATAGTGCTTCATACCACTGTTGCTTGGTTTCATTCAACAGTTTTGGAAAATTTTTTGTCATTATTTAAAATTTATTTAAACTTGACACATTTTCTCTCTTTCCCATTTGCTTTTTAATTACACATACATTGGTCTTTTTTATGCTCCTTTACTCTCTTTTATGTATGCTTTATCCCTTTTGCACTTTGTGGTTTAGGCTGAATAGTCACCTGACATCTTTCAAATCACTAATCTTCTTTTCCTCTGTGTCTAATCTGTTATTAAATCCACTGTATTGAGTTCTCAAGTTCAAAAACTCTATGTTCACATCTAGAATTTTCATTTGATTCTTTTATAGATTTCAGTTCTCTGATGATATTCTTCATCTTGTCATTTTTTTTTGAAGATATCAATTAGTTTCAGTCTGTGAAAATGATATCTGAATCACCTGTCAGTCTCTTGCTATAGTCATTTTTTCCTCTTGGTTCTATCTCTGGGGATTTCTGTTAACGTTTCATTGAATGCTGGTTATTGACCATGGAAAACTGAAGAAATCTCCTTTAGACTATCTACTGATGAATGTACACAGGCAGATTACCACAGTTCATGATAGGTTGAGTTGTTTCCAGGATAGATTTCAGTCTCTCTAAGGCCTATCCTTTTTAGAATTCACCCTTATTTCTATGGTGTAGTCAGTCTTGTAGGATTCCAAACTGAATGCCTGACGTATTCATTAGAGCCTTTCTTCCTTGTTGGAACTTACACACCAGCTTCTTATATCCCAATTGTTCTGTCAACTTTTCCACCTCTTGGCTTCTGATTTAAGCTAAGATTTTCCTGACCTGTGCTCATACAAATTAGTGGAAACTTCAAGGGGGAAATGATTAGCATTTGGGGTCACCTCAGTTAATTGTTTTATCTACAGTATCCTCTCCCTTCAAAACTTGGTGCCTTGGTAGTTCTCATGCCTTCAAGCAGGGAGTCAGAGAGTTTTATCTGCTCCAAGTTGGTACACCATTACTGGAAATGGAAATTCCAGATAGCCTTTTGTCTCTCATCCCACCATTAACTTCTCTCTGTTAGTATTAATCAAGGTTGCAATGTTTTATTTATTTATTTATTTATTTATTTATTTATTTATTTTTTCCCTTTTTTGAGGGCAGTGTCACTGGCCCTCACATGTGGGACCTGAACTGGGGCCGCTGGCCTCCCAAGCCAGCGCTTAACCACCATGCCACTCAGCCAGCCCAGAAGTGTATGTTTTTCTTTTTGTTTGTTCGGGGTTTTTTTTTGTTTGTTTTTTTGAGGGCAGTGTCACTGGCCCTCATATGTGGAACCGAACCGGGGCCGCTGGCTTCCCAAGCCAGCGCTTAACCACCGCAGTACTCAGCTTGCCCTGTTATATTTATTTTGATGATCCTGTGAATAATATTTATTTCTCCCATTGGACTGTAACATTCCCTTCAAGAGGGAACTGTTCACGTGTGTTTTTGTGAATCATTGAATCTCAAGTAACTAGCATAGTGCCTGATGCAGAGTATAGAATCAAAGAATATATGAATGAATGAAAGATTCGGGAGTTTTGAATGTGTAGAGTGAACAGAGTACAACATTAAGTTCAAGTAACAAAGTAAAAGTAAAATTCAGTTCCAGAACAACAACAAAAAATCTGAGGAGGTCATCAGGAAACATATTAATTTATCTCATGAGCTGGAACTTGGAAAAATGGCTGCAAACAGTGATGGAAAGTGAGGACAATATTTTATTCAAGCCTGTAGGAAAACTTGTAGGCAGAGAGGGTGTTATTAAAAGCTCTGACACTTTAAATATCTGGATCCTCAAGTATTTTTGAGGGTTAAACAAGATATTGCTTTGAAAGTCCCCATTGCAATGCTTAGAAAATATAATAGGTATTCAGTGCTAGTGGTAGTCATAGTCCCATTCTCAAATAGTGAAAACTGATCATTGAAATTCTGTGTATTTAAAATTCCCGTGCTCTATATTTTCAAAGGAGGCAGTGCTGTTGATTATAGCATCTCTTACAATCTTATGTTTGAAAGAGACTTTGGATATCACTGATGTAAGATAAAATACACTGGAAGCATGTTGTCTCCCTGAGGGTCCTAACTAAAAATAAATAAGTGGAAAGTCCTATTTTACAGTCTGGTATGAGGATTGCTTTAGGGGGTAGTGAAAAAATGTATTTGATAACTTTGTTTAAATGAATCAGGAGTGAGCAGAATCATACAAGATGGTTCAAGTTAAAAATAAAGAACTTGTTTTCAAATTCTAAGTGCCAGTGAGCCCTTGCAAGTTTAATAAGAGGTTGGAAAATCTTATCAGTATGACAAGAAACATAATACTGTTAATGCGGGGAGCCAGAAACTTCTTTTTCTTTCTTTCTTAAAGATGTTATTGGGGAACTGGGTGAGGGGAACAGATAAGTTGCTGTCCTTTTGTTCTTCAATCTAGCTGTGGAGGACGTTGCTTCACTGGATCATGTTGGTATTATCATTGCGTTCTTCCCGGCTGAGGCAGTCGCTCACTGGCCATTGGACGGCCACTCACAGGCGCTCACTGCAGCCCCACTGCAGCCTACGCCATCAGCGGCGACTCACAGCAGCCCAGCTCCAGGTCGAGCTGTTGTTCACTATTCTCGCTATAGATGGCGCAGCATCACTGGCCCATTTGGGATCCGAACTGGTGGCCCTGCTGCTCAGAGCTGGTGTCCCAAGCCAATTGTTAACCAACGAGCCACTCGGCTGGCCCCAGAATCTTCTTTCTTTAACCTGGGAAGGAGACAATTTATTCAGTACCTGTGCATTGAGTGAATACTATATTCCCAGCTGTGTCCTAGGCACATCCAGCCAGGTTGGTGTGGTGCTGTTTCACCCAAAACGTTACTAGACACTCAGATATGATGAGTGTGTATAGATGCATGTTGAGTGGTATTAGAAAACCATAAAGGAAAGTCCAAATGCATTATCAATAATGGAGAGTCCACATTCAATGCCAGAAAAAAACAAGAGTGGCATAAAAAGATCATGGCCCAGACTACTGCAGGGCCTGAGAATGTTGTTTTCCAACAATGCAATTTTTAATGTTTATCTCCATGGAAGGGCACAAACCTGGGTTTAAGAGAAATATCTAAAGTCATAGTCAGCATATGATACAGATGTCTCTTCTATGAGGCAGTATAGCTTAATGATGAAGGGTGGTTAGACAGCCTGAGGTCAAATCCTGATTCCATCACCTGTTAACTGGATTACCCCACACAAGATATTTAACTTCTGCATCTTCATCTGTAAAATGACAGTAAGAAAATGATTGTTCCTATTTCACAGAGTTGTGAAGGCTTGAATGAAATAATGCATGTTATTGCTTTAATCATTAGAAGCTGCTAGGTTTTCTTAGATGAGACTAGATCTGATTTACCTGGATTGTGAAGCAAAAATAAAAGAAGATGTATGAGATGACAACCTCATTCTTCCCCATCCCACAAAAAGACACCTTGACAAAACAGCACCATTTCCAATTTTTTGAACTGCAATTGAGAAGAGGTGTGACTGTTAGCACATTATTGCCAAATTCTTAGTGACCCTTGACAAGTACCATTAGTTGAAACCCCAGCAAGAACAGTGTGCTCGGCAGGGGTCCACAGTAAGTCGCCAGTTTGCATTGTTTTCAACAGATGCTCCAGAGCCAAACAATCTGTGCAGTGGGTTAGTCCCACCCACATACCATCCACAGAAGTGACCTGACATTTACAACAATTACCAAGGGAAAATATTGACATCCAGCAGATGATATGAAGCTGCTGTTATTTTCAATTATAGTTCCTTGTAAAGATGGCTGGAGAGGACCTCATGGCAACTGAATACTAAGAAAATCCAACATTTTTTTTCTTTTGTGTTTGAAATTATTCTCTTTTTATCACCAACTGTCATATTAATTCTTCTGTGACCAAAAGGGAGAATGTATCTGCTATTTTACAAAGACAGAAACAATTAATGATGAACTTAATTTTCCCCTGAGTACAACCTGTTACACAGAAAGAATTAATTTCACCTTGTTAAGAAGCTATTATAAGATGTCTGCTTACCTGATCTACTTAGTCTGTTTATATAATGAGAGAATATTCCAGCCCACTTCATCATGAAGTCGCTACCAGGTATTGGGAGAGCTAGTAGGTTTGGGGATACAGAAACGAGAAAGACAAAGTCTGCTTTCTTGAGGAGCTAAAACTGCAGTAGCAGACAATGTGATACATGCACTGACGGGTCAGTGTGAAAGACCAGGGCAAGGGCAAGTGATTGGTGAGCAAGTTCACAAGAAGGGAGAGAGGCCACTTGGATATTAAACTAGATTTGGAATCCATCATACTCATGAATGTTGAAATCCCTTAAGAATCTAATAAGAGGTAGTTCATAGGGGTAGACTGGGATCCTGTTTACATGGCCTTAGGCAAACTGTAGGGCGTGAGGAGCAGTTACTGGGAGATGGTAGGATGGGCTTTCATCAAAAAACAAAAAGAAGAATGATGGTCCAGAAGACAGAAGTATACTTTCCCATTCCAACTGATGGGCTGTGGGAACATAGTTGCTTTACATGGGAGAAGACATAAGTGAGAACCTCATTTCTGTTAAGATAGGAGAGAGAGAAAACAATTTGTGAAATTTGAGGATGAGGGGGAATTTAGTATATAAGACTGAGAGTCCCAGAAAAGTACAATAGATCACAAAAGAAGAGTTATAGAAGAAAATAATTTACTGGGAAGGTTACCCTGTTTGATGACTAAGGATTATGGTGGTGAAAGGGATCACACGAAATGACTAACTTCCAACGTCTTACAGTATTTTGCCATCAAACCAGCTCTGGTCCAGGTTCAGCATCCTGGGAGTATTTGGTGTAGTCTCAGGGATCTCTGTAAGTTTGCAAATAGGCTGAAGAGTTTCGTGTTTTTGGGGGTGGTGATCTTTCAGTCTGAAGAGCAGTATCAATGGCCCTGGTAGGATGTTCGGAGAGACCTATTCTGAACAAGTCTTATGCTGTTTGACTGTCCAGTCCTCAGAGTTATTTGAGACAATGTAGTGGCTTTTTTTTTTTTTAAGAGTGCAGTGTCACTGGCCCTCACATGTGGGATTCAAACCCGGGCCACTGGCATCCCAAGCCGGCTCTTAACCACTGCACCACTCGGCTGACCCTGCAGTGGCTTTTTGACCTAAAGATGCAAAATAAAATAAAGTAAAATAAAAATTTGACAATAATAACCAACATTATCTTATTCCTTATTCTTGGGGTATATAAACACACCTTTGTGAACTGAAAAATAGAGGACTCGCATAGCTAAGATGTCACATAGACTTGTCAATATTTTATGATCGGGTGAATATAGATGAGAGAATACAAATAAAGGGTTGCAGGTCAGCTGCTTCTTTGCTCTCAGATTCCTTGCTTGTCCTTCCCTTGCTCTGTTTTTGTCACAGGTGAGTGTATTTACTTTGCTTTCTGGCCTCCAGTTAGATGTGGGCAATGGTAGACACTAGCCGAATACTGGAGGGCAGGAGGAGGGGACATTTGGGACTTTTTCTTTCCTATCTCTCCGTTTCTTCTGTCATCTCCAGCAATGACTGAGCCTCCTCTTTGGTTCTAGCTCCCACAGGAAAGCCCTCCCCTCCATATTATTGGCTCCTTTATTACAGTTCTCACTCTCTGGGTGGGCCTGGCTTCTGGGCTCTCAGTCACCAATTCCTCCTGCAGTTTGCACATCCGTGGTGCAATATCAGCTTCCTGCTTTTGCTAAACTCTTGAGTCACCTCACAATCATACTTGGCTCTTTATTTCTTCTAATACCCAAATAACTCATTTTCGTGAACATAGTCTCTCTCTTTGAAAGACCTAATGAGGTTTCTTATTTCCTTTCTTTTCCCCCTGCCATATCCTCACTGTTAGACAGGGCAAAGATCCTGCAAACATGACTTGATTGCAGTTGTCCATGATGAGGTATATGGCCAAGTGAGTGGGGGATGTAGGTGAAGGCTCTTTTCTGAAATGACCTTCAGGACCTGTGCATTTCCAGATGCATAAGCCTCTCAGAATAAGCTTCCTTTCTTTTAATTAAAAAGAAAATAGATTTTTAAGACCTCACATAATTGTAGTCAGTTTAGTGTAGGGACATGAAATCTTGAACTCTTATACCATGCCTTGGCCAAGTATAAAACATGCCTTTAGGCTATAAAACATTTTATTTTTTTTATGTGGGTAGTAGAGACTGCTTGGAAACCAGAGGCAACCCTAGCTCTAGAGGCAGCCCCTGTGCCTGGAAATCTTTCATCATTTTAGGTTTCTTAATCTCAGCATCTGCTCATAACCTTTAGAAGTGGGCCTTTTCTGATGAGTGTCCTAGGAAAATAAAGACAATTCACCATGCTGTTGAAAATAATGTCACAGAATGCAAGGACAATGACAACTGCCCAGAACACTCAGGACAGCTTTTTACTGCTCTCTGAGAGTCCTGGGCAATTGTCTCCCCTTCTGTGCCATTAGCCTTCTGCCTTAAGTGGTGGCAGTGGATATTTTACAGGAAGGGAGATGCCCTGATGGAAATAAGCAAACACTGGATTATCACACAGAGCTGAAATACTGATTCCATGGTACTTGACAACCATCAAACATCCTCTCTGGCTGCTACAACTCAGACTAGATCAACAGTCCCACATCCAATACCAGCAGCTGACACAAACAAGATGATGAACTGAATGGACCCTGAACAGAGTAGAGGTTACTCAACAAACATTTAATTAGTACCTCGTACTCTAGGCCACAAGTTTCAGGGTCATAATCATTGACACTCTGGCAGCCTCTGAAGACCTAATGGCTACATATATATATATATTTTTCATGATGAATAATTTAGAAAAAAAAAATTAGAGAGGTAGCTAACCAATGTAATCCCTTTTTAGTCTGAATTAATAAGCTTTTACTATATCATGAACTTCTAACACAAAAGTCATTTCATACGCTACTAAATTCTAATTTACTTGGAAACAGAACCTCTCCCTCTCCTGTACCCTAGTCTCCTTTTCATCATATCCTGCCTTGAACAGATTCCCAGTCTGTGGAGTTGCTGTCCCATTGCAGTTTAGCTGACACTCTCCTGTCACAGCCATTTTAATTTCCACCTAATACTTTCCTAATTCTTCTCCTGCCTCAGCTAGATTATCTACTAGTTCTGTGGCTGTATTTTTCATCCAAAGTAAATGCTATGAGTCTCCATTTTCTTTTTAGCAATCCTTAACTGGCTAGTTATCAGGTCACACCTCATATGTGATCTATTTGAAGTATTTTAAGTGCATGTTTGCATGTCTGGAGCCCCCGCTCATTCCTCCCATCAATCTAACTGAATGCAGAGTCATATTCTTCAGTACCCTGTACAATGTCTGAAAAGTAGAAAATGTTCAATAAATATTTTTTTAAAAACAAATATTTGTTGAATAAATAGATGAATGGTGAGAGGAGAGACTTGACTTTCAAAAATGAAAATCATGAAAAATTGAACAATCCCAGAAAAGATGTTTGTTATCTTTCACAGTGCCATCAGTTATTTTTTTCAGTGCAGATTCATAATCCCTTATGCAAAGTTCTTTGGAGAAGTTGTATTTTAGATTTCAGAATTTTAGGGATGAGGGTAGATTAAAAAGATAATATGGAATATATACTATATGTTATGGGTTGGTACCAGCAGAAGTAGGACAGTGTCCAATAATAAAAATACATTAATATTTCTGTAGTGAACAGGATAAACAGTCACACTAAATAAAGTCTTAAAATTGGCTCGTATCAGTTCAAGTGCAGTTTTGTGGCCAGATGAGTTTGCCTCAGATTTATGGAAAAATGTTTCATTTTTAGAGATTTGGGGGATTTGGAATTGTGGATGAATGGTGGTGGACCAGAGTGAACATCAGATCATAGGAAGATCCTGCCCATTGCTTATTGCAGGAGTTGCAAACTGTTGGGCTAGGGATGGAACCTTCTGGGCAGACACTATTTCCTTGGCCCTTTACAGGGTGGGAGCGTACAGTACTTAAGTAAATACATGTTTGCTAAAGTTTAAAAACCAGACTGCACATTAAGAAATGTTTTCCTTTGGAAAAATGCAAGTACCTGTTAAGATTGGATCTCAATCCAATTCTTGGACAATTTTATTAACTTTTATTAACTTTATTAGTTGTCTCATCAAAACAATAAGGATGACCATAGCTGTCATGTGGGCTTCTTCTGAAGGTCCAATGAGAAAATGCACATTAAAATTTTAGCAGAGTGTCTGGTTATTCAAAAAGTAGCTACTGTTGTTTTATTATGTTGTTGTTGTTAAAGTGTGATTATTTTAGATCAGTTTTTCATCTTGTTCTATGTCATGGAATTCATATAAATTATAATATTTGTATGGCACTTTAGGGAAACTGTAGGAGTGCTAGGGGCCTGTGAAAAAATTGCCATCTGCATATCCTCCTCAGTAAAATTTTTCTTTATGTTTTTTGCCCACCTTCATATGAGATTGTTTCTTTTTTGACTGTTGCATTTTGAAAATTCTTTATATATTCTAGATACTAGTCTTTGATGAAGTCCATTTTACTATTTTTTTTTTTTTTGGATTTTACTGTTGGTGTCATGCCTAAGAACTCTTTGCCTATCCCTAGATCCTGAAGATTTTCTTCCAGTTTTTTTCTTTTTCTCAAAAAGTTTTATAGCTTTACATTTGACATTTCTCCATAATTTAATTTTTGTATGAGATATGAGACTTAGGCCAACATTATTTTTTTCTCTTTGTTTTTTTTTGGCAGCTCAATGGCAGCTCAGCTCAGGCTGGGCATCAAACTGCTATTGCTCAGAGCTCAGCTCGCACTCTTGAGCGAGTTCTTAACCAACTAAGCCACTCGGCCGGCTCTTTGTTTTCTTTTTGGACATGGATGTCCAATTGCTATAGCACCCATTTGTTGAAAAGGCTATCTTTTCTCCATTAAATTACTTTTGCACCTTTGTAAAAAGATTTTTCTTTTATCAAATTCCTTTCTGCTTAAAAAACGTTTCTTAACATTGTTTTTTTTTAATGGTAGGTCTAGTGGTGACAATTTCTCTTAATTTCCCCTCATCACACAATGTTTTAATCCTCCTTCATTCCTGAAGGATAGTTTATGCTGGGTATAGGATTCTTGGTGACAGTTCTTTTCCTATAGTATTGAAAAATATCTTGGCATTTCTGTCTGGTGTCTATGGTTTCTGACAAGAAATCTTTTGTCATTTTAATTGTGTGTCATCCTTCTCTGTTGCTTTCAAAAATTTTTTCTTTGTCTTCAATTTTCAGAAGTTCATTGTGATATGTCTTGATGTGGATTAGATTGGGTTTATCTTGTTTGAGGTTTGCTCAGCATTTTGACTCTGGTTATATATATGTCTCTTGCCAAATGTGGACATTTTCAGCCATTATTTTTTTGAGTACTTTTTGAATTTCACCCTCTTTCACCTCTCCTTCTAGGACTCTGATGACACAAATGTTTGGTTTGTTGTTGTTGTTGTTATAATATCATGAGCTCCTGAGGCTCTGTTAATTTTTTTCCATTTATTTTCTCTGTTTTCCATCTAAATTTCCCTATACAAATTGGGCAATTTCTATTGTTCTATCTTCCAGATCATTCATTATTCCCTCTTTCTCCTCCATTCTGCTGAGCCCAGTACTGAACTTTTTACTATATTTTTTAATTTTAAAAATTTCATTGGTTCTTTATATCTTCTATTTCTTTGCTGACACTTTCAATTTCTTTGCTGAGGCATTCTTTTTTTTTTAAGTTTGTTTGAAGTAATAATTGTTCATTGCAGCATTTATCATGGCTGTTTTAAAATTTTTGTCAGTTAATTCTAACATCTCTGACATCTTGATGTTGGCACTACTGGTATTTTTTTTTCTTTCATTTATTTTCAGATCTTCTTAATTCTTAGGAAAAGTGATTTTCCATTCTTGTGTAATGCAATGAGACTCTTGATCTTATTTAAACCTTCTGTTTTAGTTGGTTTTCTGGTGATATATCACTCCAGGAGTAGAAGTGGAAGAGTGATGCCTTATATTATAGCCAGGTGAAGGTTTGAAATTTGGGTTCCATACTTGTCCTTCACTGAAATCCAAGGTGGTGCTAGGGCTCCTCATTACTGCTGGGCAGAGGTGGGAGTTCCAGCTTCTCTGTGGTCTCCACAGGTCCCACAGTAGTGGCTGCTCATCACTACTGGGTGATTGTAAAAAGCTTAAATTTCCACTAAGCCTCCTCGGACAACACTGCAGAGGAGGGGGAAGATGTTACTCCAGGTGGGCATGAAAGTCTTATTCCTTACTTGGTCTTGTTTGACACCACCTGGGCAGTGGTGGTGTCGGGGCACCTATTTACAGCCTTGTAAGAGTGGAAATCTCAGCTTTCCACTTGGCCTTTGCTGTATGCATGAGAATGAGGCTAGACCATGGTTTCTTCTGTGGTGTGACCATTCAGCAGTAATGTTTCCCTCAGCTTGACCTAACTGTAGACAGGCTTCTTTATGCTTCCTAGGTACCTGACTTTCCTTTCCTTAGAGAATTCACTTTAGACAATTTTTAATTCATTTCCCTGCCTCTTTGAGATGTAAATCTTTTAAAAACCTTACTGCCAGCTTTACAACCCAGGAGTGTGTTTCTCAAGGACCTCTGAGCTATCTCTTTGAAATGTAAATATGGAAGGAGATAGTACCCTTATTTCCCAGGCTTTGTGGGAGAGAAGGAGCCTAACTTCAGTGGTCCTCACAATTAGCAAGCACAGATGACCTAATTACAGAGAAGAACATTTGCAGACTCTATAATAGCAATGGGCTGGACAAATCCCACCGATCACCACCCCTCCCCCACCCCAATACCCTCCAGTACATTTCCACCAGCTTATCCCCAGCACTTAAAAACCTATTGCTTTTTGTTTAGGTGCCGTTGAGGTTAGTCTCCCTCCCCTGTTGCAATAGTCTTGAATTACTGTTTAACTTTGTCCCATGCAGTTTTTGTTTTGACAAGCCTTTGGTTGGAGTGGAGTGATTATTGTCCCAGAGTTTCTGTCTTGCTAGGCTGCCCCTTTCTGGGTCCTTTGGCTGGAGAAAGTAAGATTTTGTTCAGGGTTTTTCAGATCTGTGTCCATTGAGCTTTCTCAATTACGAACTTTTTCAACTTTAAGCCTGGGATGGATGAACCTGGAAGAAAATCCAGGGAATTTACTATTGTTGTTCCTCAAGTCCCATGGTACCTAGTTAGTTTGACTCCTTCCTCCACCTTTCAGCCTTGCAGGTCTTTTTTGTGTATATATATTCCAGCATTTTTAGTTATACTTAGTGGGGGTCTTAGGAGAAATAAACCTTTACCCCATCTATCCAAAAGTGAAAGTCCTAACTTTTTATTTAGTTTTGTTTATTTTATTTTATTTTAAAATATTTTACTGGGGAATTGGGGGAGGGGAACAGACAAGTCACTGTCTTTTTGATCTTCAGTCTAGTTGTGGAGGACATTGCTTCACTGGCCCATGTTGGTATCGTCATTGCGCTCTTCCCGGATGAGGCACATTGGTCACCAGCCTCTGGATGGTCGCTCACTGCAGCTATTGGCAGCTCATGCTGGCTGCCGGCCACTCACTGTAGCCTATGGCAGCCCACTGCAGGAGGGACTGCAGCCAGACCGTCACTGGGGCTCTCACAGCCCAGCTCCAGGTGGAGCTGTTGTTAGCTGTAGAGGGCAATGTCACTGGCCCTCATATGTGGGATCCGAACCGGGGCTGCTGGCGTCCCAAACCAGCTCTTAACCAATGCACCACTCGGCCGGCCTGTAACTTTTTATTTTTTAACATCATGTGTGTCCTTTAAATGGCTAACTTGACTTCTTCAAACTTTTGGCAGTTGTCATTATAAGAGGGATTTCATTCACATAAGTACTAACACATTAAAATTTTGTTTACAGTCATGCAAAAATTTATAGCTGCTGACATTATACTTAAGGAATCAAACAGCCTTTCCTTGTCTTTCATAGCTAAATGTAATGTTGAAATAAGTCATGATAATGGGAATTGGTTTAGAATTTAATCACACTCTTCCATGTCCAATATTTCAGAGCAATGACAAGGCCATAATTTGCAGAGTATGTCTCTGTTACTCAAGCCATCACCGGAAGTTAGCTTGTATACTGAGACAACAACACAGCATCAACAAAATAGAACCCATGGGCTGCAAATGGACAGAAGTAGCAGAAAAATGAGTCGATTGTGTCTGACCTATTGCCTAGATGTGCTCCTTATAAAGACTCCTGGGAATTCCTCACCTTTTTTTTCTCATCAACAAACCACACCTTGGGCACTTTGGACCATATCACCTTCAGCAACTCCTCCTACACAGATTCCAGATGCCCAAGAACACATTGGTATCTGACTGTTGATTGATATAGTTGCCCAGGTGCGATCACCTTGGTCACAATGAGCATGCCCTGTTGGGCAATACGAGATAATACACATGGGATCTTCCAGTGTAGTGGGCTAGAGGGCAGGAAACAGCAGACACCATGGAGCTAAGGCCAGCCTCTCCCTCTCTAGATTCCTAGAAAAGCCCACTTATGGAGGAAGGTGATGTGCTAGGAAGTGTAGCAACTTTTGGCCTTTCCTGCCTCTGTGAAGGCTGACATGATCGCCAATTCATGGCACACCTGTAACCCACTTGCTGCACAGCAGTCAGGAAATCTGTCGTAAGTGCAGAGTTCATGGCTTCTCTACCTTAATCTTCTCTCCAACAGCTACTACAGTGCCTGAGTCTGGTAGATATTAGTGTTTCATAAATGGTCACTGAATACACTTATAAAAGAGTGAATGTAATCATCTGTAGATTTTTCATGCCCTGGATGGAGGGGGCATAAAAACTTTTATCATTTAAAACAGTCTCCCAATGAAAAGCAATGGTTGTATAGAAATAGATTTTTTTAGCCAAATAACCATCTTCCTAGTATTGAAGCTTTGGAACATCCACAGATCCAGGGAAGAATGGAAACACCACCACACCTAAACTGCCAGAACAATCTATTTTAGCTATACTAATATCGAAAGCATAGATTCCATCTCAATACCTAAAGTGAAAGGTACTTTGAAATTTCTCAGCTGAGCACAGATGTATTCTGCACTTGGAACCATCAAACACTAGGCTGACAGCTAGCATCACAGATGTTTCAAAACAAACAAAAGGTGAATGCAATTTGATTATTTGTTTATTTCTCAAAGTGCTAAGAACAATGTATGGACAATTTCATCTGGCTAACAGAAAACAAAAGGCCCTGTGTGTACGCCACTTCCCATCTTGAACGGGCGCCTTTTCTACTGAACTTGTTTTCTTTTGTGACTGCTCTACATTTCCTTGAAATATATCCCCAGCCTGTTCTTCTAAAACTGGTATTTCTTAAAAAGCTCAGCTTCAAAAATGTCAAACATAATGAAAAATGAAAATCACAAAAGAGAAGGTTGTTCACAGCCACTCCCCTGGGGTTCCCGCATGTTTCTGGGTCACCATGCCGACTCTCCGTGTGTTAGAAATAACATCCATAGTATACTTAGCAGGTAACCCCTTGTGATCAGGGTCCATGTAATCTCCAGATAAACAAAGCAGACCCTTTCCTGGAAGACAGTGTACACTGTTCAGAAATACTCCATGCCATCCACCACAGCAGCTCTAAAAGTTCCTCTTTTAAAGCATGGGAAAAAAGAAAGCTTTGGAAAAACTGAAAAAGGACACTTTATTTTCATCATTTGGGGGTAGTGCAGATGAAGGGACTAAGTGAAGGCGGTTTGGGTGAATTTGATGACGACTGTCTGAAGGTGCCAGTGAATAAGCACTGAGGGTCTGATCCACTGAGGATTTATAAAGTCCAGTTGATATAGGGGAGAAACACATGGCACAGGACCTCAGAAGATTCAAGTCAGAAGTGAGCTTCACAGACTATAAAATCCATTCCTGTGTTTCAAAGATAGAGCATCTGAAGTTGAGAGAGAAGTAAACCCCACACATTTTATCTCCTCTATGCTTCCATGCTTGTATTATTAATATTAGTATCACTGGTTATCTTAGTTAGAGTTTATCGGGCATGTGCTATTGTGCCAAACCCAGTAAGAAATTACCTAAAATCTTCGATTCTGTAATTGAAGAGATCCAATTGGAATAACAACTGTGCTACTTGTAGTTATGTGATGTTGGCCAGAGGTGACATAATTGACATCTCTCAGCTGCAGTTTCTTTATTTAAAAATGGCATATTTTTGGGCCAGCCGAGTGGCGTGGTGGTTAAGCGCTGGCTTCAGAAGCCAGCGGCCCCGGTTTGGTCCCACATATGAGGGCTAGTGACACTGCCCTCAAAAAACAACAACAACAAACAAGCAAACAAACAAAAAGGCTTATTTTTGTCATTGGTTTTGGTAACAATTAAGTAGAGAATATCAGTAAAAAACTTAGCAAAGTACCAGGCATATAGTAAATTATCAAAAACATATCAACTATAGTGAATTATACTTACATTTATTTATTATTTTGTATTCTTATTTATATCAACTATTATTTTATACTGACTTATATCAACTTACATTTTTATATATTTGTATCAACATTCACTATTATACATATTTATTTATATCAATGTTTATATTTAGATGACTATTTCTTTCACATGCTCCACAAACTAAAAAGGAAGACAGTCATCTACCTAACTGTTTAAGAGTCTCAACAAGCAAACACAATTTATGTACAGAGTTCTAAGAATAAGTAATAATATTAGACATTGAATCCAATTGATATAATGCTTTAAATATTGAATATAGTGAGTATTAATATAGTATAATATTGTTCTACATATTCATTCACTGAAATGTTTCCAAGCTGTAGTGAGTATTGTAGTTTCTACTGAAGACTGCCCTATTCTGATATTTGTAACAGATCCTAGGGTATCTGCATTTCTTCTAATTCTCAAAATCACACTACGCAGTGATTTTATAAAGGGAACTCACACAGAGAAGAAACGCCAGGCAATCCTGTTAAACCTAAACTCTAGTTGCCTCCAGTAAGGAGCCTAAATGGCCAGATGTCCTTCACAGCTTTGGAGAGGGCCACTCTGCCTGGCAGCTTTGTTCCCAGTTGTTTCATTCGGATGGCACATCAGCAAGTTGTTGGCAGGCCTGACTGTGGGTTTGACAGTCAAAGGCCTGTGTCATTCTTCAGTTTCGTCTCGGCTACTAGCTGGGTTTGGAACATTCTAGGGGATAATGGGCACCAATTTCTAACTGATTATATGGTGAAATCCAGGAACTTCATCATTACGCAATGCTGGTTGATGAGTATTACTTCAGCCTGACCTGTATGAATGGAAGATGGGGTATGCCAGGAAATGGCGAGGGCCTGAGAGTGTACCCTCCATGTAAACTAACACTTTCATAGATGCTGGCAGAAGACACAAGACTCCTGTGTCAGAGACAAAGGACACTATTATTCACAGTACAGCAGACAACATGAGCTTCATGTTCACATTGGCTTCCCTTGTCCGCAAATGCCATGGGACCATGCGAAGGTGGATGATACATGCACAGTAAGTCTGTGCAGTGAGTCTGTCTCAGATAAGGAAGCTGAGCTTAGGAAAATACCCAATTTTATCAGGGGAGGTGCTAGCAAACCCATTCAACCTTTGTCTCAGAGGCTGTCTCCTCAGGAAACAAATCCACCCTCTGCCCCAAAGGGAAACACTATCTTTATCTTCCAGGGTGTTTGCTATACAAATACCTTTGTAAAGATCATCCAGAATAAAAGCTGTGGATGCTTTTGCTTGGAAGATGGGAGAAACACAAGAAACCCATGGAGGGTTGTCTCTTGACACGATATAATACAGTGCGGTTCTGTGATAGTACCTCAGATGTGCCACCATGGGCAAGATGGATGGGGATCCAAGAGGGGTGACTTCCATTTTATGTTTCACATAGTGGGTTTCTGTGTAAGCTTTCTTTTAGAGTTCTGTGGTTAACACAAACTAACCTAGCAAATAAGAAAATCCAAAAACAAAGCAAGCATGTGACGTAACATTACTATAGAGAAAGGCAAACAAGCTATAGGTTCAACAGATTGGGTAATAATAGACTTTCCCATAATTAATTCAGGACAGTGAATACATTGCTCACACACTAAGCGCCTGCAGTCATTGTTAAATAGTGATAATGCTATCTATCATACAGTAACTGGGAAGCCTGAATAAGATAGTGTATTAGATCCTGACACGTAGCTCTCAGAAATAGTCCTCCCCTTCTGTAGCAGATTCTACTGGCACATGGCTCAGATCTTCTGGGATCCCTGTTATCTGCTTGCTGCATGCATCCACCCCTGAAATAGGCACTATTGCTAATGGCTCATCCCCACCCACAGCTTTCTCTGGAGGACTGCTCCTGGGTGATTGGGCAGCCTCTCCTAGAGGTATCTTGGTGTGATGTCCCCTCTTCACACCTATGGCCAATGCGTGGCAGCTGCAGATTCAGAACCCCAGCATCCTTGCGTCAGGATGGGACAGACTCTCAGTACCAACTCCAGAGCTCCCAGGGGAAGTCAGGCTGAAGTTAGAATTCACCTCAAACCGCATCTTTATGGAGCTTCTTCCCCGCCCCCTTTCCTCCCTTATATGTCTCTTTGAGAGCATTGTCTTCATAAATTACTTGAACGTGAATCCCCGCCGTGTGTTCTCCTTCTAGTGAACTTGCCCTAGACACTGTTCAGACACTGGTCCCCGTGCTAGACAAATGGAACAGTGGTCAGCTCTACCAGAGATATTGATATTGTGAGTTCTTTAGTGTATATTTCTAATCTCTCTATAATTCTGAAGTATTGGATATGAGAGGCATATGCCTTGCTCTGTCTTCTTTTAAAACAAGAAACATTTCCCTAACATAAAGAAACTGAAAGAGGCCCGATTGTTTTAGCAGAGAAATCAGGTGGCATATTGTTTTCTTTATGTCATTGACCTGGATCTGTAATTAGCACTTTCATCTGTAATTAGCACTTTGTATTGTATACACACACACACACACACACACACACACACACACACACACACACACTTCACACATCTACAGCTACCTTGTTTTGCCACACATGTTATTCTACAATGTTATGTTTTGCTTTTCTTTTGTATTTGTGAACTTTTCTACATTAAAATCAAAACATTCATTCAGTATCCAAAACATGCTTTAGTGATCTGGGTTAAAATCACCAAGCAATGCATGCCAAAGGGTAGCTCTAAGTATTGAAAGAAACGAGAGAATATGTGGCATCTCCTGACCAATAGGCATAAAGGAATCCATCAGAGATAATGCCATGAAAGTAAAAGAAGGGTGTATGACTTCAAGTCCTGTGAAGTCAATAAGAACATGGGCTAATGAGATAAAAGGAATGGAAAGCCTGTTAAGCATATGGATTGAAGACCAAAGAGAGAAGAAAAAATCAGGAACTATCTTTCTCACAATCAAAGAGAAAGCACTATCTATACATGAAAACCTTAAATGAAATCATCTAATCCTGTAGAGGCGGCTTCTTTTAGTGCTAGTAGTGACTGATTTGGTGACTTCAAACATTGCTACAATTTTGAAAGCCTTCAGCTGTTGAGTGACTCTGTGAGTACACATGAGAAAGCTCTAAAAGGAATTTCCAATAGCGATATACACGTTAATTGAAGAAGGTATTCATTGGATTGAATGATCAATTTTGATGTAACGGATAGTTACAGATGCATGCCTCAAAGGATGTATCTTAAGGGCAGAAATGCATGCTCCCGGATTTAAGTCTTCAAAAGTTTATTAATTGCCTTCTACTGCTTCCAATAAGTCACAAGCTGCCATCTGTCTCATGGCCACTTTCACAAATGATTTATGTATTCCTAACCATTTCACATGTATAAAACCATGCTACCACTTTTACTAGGTTCCTATCATTTTTGTATGCCTCTCATGAAGTTTTTGAGTGTGTTGTCCCTGCTCCATTTTTCCCATAAGTCCTGCAGTTTTTATTGTGCAATTTTGCAGAGCATGGTGAGTTTTGGGGATGTGTCTATCTGTTGAGGGCCATGGTCCCCAATATTGAGGGGCTTGCAAGGTGGCTTTAGTGGGCTTGGTGAAGTATAAACTTGTTTTTCTGCTTTCATTGTTTCTTTCTGCACCTGGAGGGTGCTTACTACTTATTGAGGCCTGTGGTGAGGATGGCCAGTTCCTTGGGACACAAAAGAAAAATGGCTATCAGGGTTAATGGAGAAAAATTGTCTTGAGAAACTGACTCCCTAAGGTTTCACTGACCTGTAGGTTTCTGGTAAATAGTTAATGATCTACTTTTCATTGAGGTAATGCATATTTTTCCTGCTATGCTACACGTACCCTTGCACGTACCCCCTACCTAAAAACTGTATATAAAGCCTGCAACAAATAAACTGGAGATCGATCTCTCCGTTTTCTGTCTTTACTGCAACAACCAGTTTCTGTCTTTTTTATCGACAGCCGACGCCGTGTACACCTTCTCGAACCCTGGTCAGCGGAGGCTGGTCCCCCGCATCTATCATGTTACAGAAGTGTATATGTGTGTGTGTCCCTCCATGCTGTTCCCTCGGACTGGAATACCCTTCTCTTCCTATTCTACTCTTACTCCTACTCTTCAGACTGATCTCTACTTCTTTAGGAAAGAATACTGTCTTTGGCTCACTGTCCCTAGAGCAGACTTGAGAACAAGGATTTGGAGTGCAAGTAATTTATCTGGGAGGTGATTCTAGGAAGAACTAGTAGGAGAGGGTACCAGGCACACCTTGAAGGAAGGAGCATGAATGTGTGGGTTGCCTCAGTGGGCACTTAAGGCTCAAGCCTGCTGGGGCCTTCTGGGAGATGGCTTGGAACACAATTCAGAGTTGTCCCACCTGGGGACAATGAAACTGGGATGTTTATCCTCCTGCTCTCACCTGTCATTGTCTCAAGACTCTGCTCTCAAGAGTGTAAACTCCCCGGCACTTCTTGTCTGCCCCAACTCAATTCCTTAGCAGGAAAGTCATAGGTGTTTGCAGGAGAATGCTGTTATCATATAATGAAATGGTGACTGCCCATGGATATGTTGTGTGTTTGGGGTGGGGGATGGGTGAAGAAGAACAATAGCATCTGCTACTCCTCCACTGACTTCCCTGTTAAGGAAAAATCCTCCCATTATATATTTTCTTGAACTAACATTCTAACAGTCTTTTCTTTGTAGCACTAACCACATTGATCATTTTTTATTTATTTATGGAATTATTTGATATATATTCAGTTCACACTGGCTCTCAAGAGCTGATTGTTCTGCAGACCCATTATTATCATGTTGGTAGCTTGCACTAGGCTGGTAGAGGTATTTACAGCATGGCAATTGGCAAACACTACATCTTTCCTCCCTCTCCCCCCTCACCCACACTTCCTTCATTTCCAAGCACAGCCACTGTGTGTGTCTGGCTTGTGTCACTAGTATATGAGCACTCTCCTTTTCCTCTAAGCCACCCAGTGCCCTGGGTGCCTCCAATGACTGAATCAATTCACTGGCTGGATGAGATGATTGAGAATGCCTGCTTGGATTGTGAAGGAAGTCTGCCAAAACCCACAGTATTAGTCTTGAAGAGTGGATATTGACCTCTTCTTGGCAGTAATTAGGACGCAGGAACTGTTGTAACTTGAGGCCACCATGTTGTCAGGGAAGAAGAGGATACTTGTCATCTTAATAGCCCTGTTGAGAGGACATTCATTTAGTCCATCTTAATGCTGAATATTATTTAACTTCAGGGAAGAAGGAAGAGGGTTATGAATCCTTGAGACAGTGTTTTAACCTCTAAAGAACATGCTTACTCTTGTTTTAAAGTGTTATTATATAGACTTTGCAAAACCAAATAAAAGCACAGAGGGGTTGAACTTCATAATCAATAAAACTCGTATGATTCTAAGTATCTCTGATCTCCTGCCCATAACTTTGATTGTTTTTTAAAATTGTAATGTTAAGATACATCACTTGGGATGAAACACCAGAACAATAACAGGAACCACCAAAAACATGTGCTGTTTAAGTCAGTGAATGAATGAAAGTTTGTGTGGGAAATCAAGGCCTCTGGGGAAAAATGAGCTGAAGTGTATAGATTCAGGCTGATTTGTGATAATTTGATATCCTTCTAAAACCAAGTTTCCCAGGGTCAAATTGACTTTGCAAGTGTCCAGTGCTCAGTCATACTTTAGAGATAAATTCACCCCACTGGAAAACAAGCAAGTATCTAACTTCCAGTGACCAAAGAGCAATTATTTTTGACACAGAATATGTTGTTCCTAGTGGGCACTCTTTTGTAATGTTGAGAGCCCTGGAGTTATCAACGTTATAGTTGAGAGTACAGATTTTTAAATTTCAAGGTGAGAGAGAAAGAGAGAGAGAGAGAGAGAGAGAGAGAGAGAGAGAGAGAGAGAGAGAGAGAGAGAGAGAGAACGAACAAGGGCAAGACTGTATGTAAATCTTTACATTTTTTTCCCTATGATTTTTAAGTACAATCCTTGTGTTGACTTCAAACACAACCAGCAACTTCATATCAATCCTTGAAATCACTGAATAACATCTCTAGCTGGAATGTTACAGACTTGAGGACATCAGGTATTTGGTTACAACCTTGAAAGTCCGCATCTGGGTATCACAGAATGTTATCTGATTCAAATAACTGCTGGTGGGCCTCATGTCTGTAGTCAGTGAACCAACAACTAACTCCTGTGTAGTTGTCAACCGTCCATCAGTATAGCCAGGATTAGGTTGAACAGAATAAGGCATTCCTATTTCTCCTCTGCATTAAAATCAAAATAGAAAACAATCAATGCATGTTTACCTTTAATTTATTTTTAATCAGCTTCATTTTAATCAGAATAGTGTATCTAGGAAAAAACTCATTGAATGGTATCTAAAAGAAATGACAGGAACACTGAATATTGTGTTGACATCCTTTTTAATGTGACATTCCAGCATGGATTCATGCCAGAGCAATCAGATATTTTTAAGGAGAAGATTAAATATTTAAAGTGCAAAGAAACAAGGAAGTTTTCTAACCTGCGTGATGCAAAGAACTAGCCTCAGGAGTCCTATTTCTGAAACCGTCTTCTTATACTGTGATCTCGTTTTCCTATACAAGTAATGCACACAGCAACCACAAAAACAAAGATTTTTGAAATTTTGATACTACAATGCTTATTTTTCAGGCATGACTTTCAATGACTTTTCACCATTCTTTTTCAATGTATACAGCATTTGCAGGTTTTATTTATTTATCCATGAAACCATTCATCTAGCAAACAATGATTGGCCAGCTAGTATGTATAAGCAAATGGCAATTAAACATTCAAACTTCTTAGAGAATACACAAGAGATTCCCCATACAAATCAACTTCTAATTGCACTGAATTCATTATCTGTACAATGTATTAAATACCTAAATTTTGTAATATCAAACAGGATATCTCATGATACCTGAAAGGTATGCACTGAGACATTATGTTATTGTGGCAAAATCACAATGGTGGGACCAGATCATTTAGGGTTCAGTCCCAGCTCTGCCTCCTACTAGCCCAATAACCTGTGTGTCAGTTTTCTTGCCTATAAATGTGGATGTTGATCACAGTACCTGTTCGGAGGATTAAATACAATGGTTGTGTGTAATTATATTATTTAGAATATTTCCTAGCATATGTGTAGTAATCACCATCATATTAATAGCTAATAAATATACAGTGCTTACTGTTCAACACACTCGTCTGTGAAGAAACTAAATACCACATATTCTAATGGACGTGTGCCTCCATAAAAAAAGTTACATAAGACAGTACATAACACAACAGAGGAACATATTCCATGTGGCAGGATTCAGAGAAAGAAACACAATTTAAGCTGAGTTTCAAAATAGGATTTATGGTTCCCCAAGGAGAGAAGAATGAAGTACATTCCAAGCACAGGAAACATGTACCAATTCAAGGAAGCATCCGAATGCATGATAGAACTATGTGTTTTACAAAAATTAAGACACATTCCCAATGTGTGTTTTGTGTGCGGGTGAATCTTTATATTTAATTTAAGATGATTCCTTCAGTGACAGGATAAAATCTTTTGTCATGCTATGGAAAGAACACTGACTAGATTTTCTTTGCATCAGCCAACTGTGAGACTTGGGCAAATTTCCCAAAGGACTAGATGACCGTCTATGTCTCCAATAAAAAAGGCAGTATTTTTGAGTTAAGTTTGCAACTCAATGCAAACACTCGACAACTTCTGTGCAAAATGAGTTTTCAGATCTATAAATACAATCTACTGGATGCTAGAGAGAATGGATGAAAATGGATTCTGATGCTTGCTTTGTGAATTCACTAGGGTTTTTACATGACAGGGCAATGATGAAAAAGAAAAATCTCTATTTAGTTTGAATATTTGTTGATAAATAGATAAAAATGGATATTGGTTAAAGGGTAGTTTTTCCCCCAGAGTAGAACCGTACTTTAATTCTCATGGTTACTGAATTGGGTTATTAAATTAATAAGATATTCCTTCCATTGTGCCCAAGATTTCTCTCGTTAGACACATGCCAGAGGGAACTGTGTAGACTGTAAGATCCTGGAGGCAAAGCATTGCAGAAAGCGCCACACCTACTTTCCTATAAATTTAGCAAGCTCTGAGGAGGAATAGCTTCTCTTTTCTAAATGTTCTAAGGTCCCAGAACTGAGTCTTTTTGGCTCTGTGTGGCCTGTGATGGGTCCATGTCTATCCTGAATTACCTGTGGCCGGAGGATGTGAGGCTCTGATTAAGTTGGCTTTAATCCTAAAGCAGCCCCTTAGGCTATGGAAGGGTCAACCTGTGCACTGAAATTAAGGAAGGGTGGGCTCAAAATAAACTCTGGGTAGGGTTCCCTGAAGAAGTGGGAAAAGATGCTGTTTGTGAAAAAGCAGCAAATATTAATACCCCTTGCAGACAAGAGCAAGCTAAAAACATGGTTCCACAAAGGGACCGCCTTCCATGTGCCATAAAATAGCACTAGAATCCATAAATAACTTGACATTTTCTTTTCACTCAATTGTCTCATTTGAGAGCTCTGTTTTGGGAGGAAGCTGAAGAATTATTATGCCCATTAGTATCTGAAATGATGTAATGGCACTCTATCTGTCAAATTGCTTAAAATTATTTGTATTAAGGGCACAGGATGTGTCCCTAGCCTTTGCTCAAGTATCAGTCACCTTCTTATTTAAAGATAATGTATCCTCTAAACAGAAGGTAAATGGAGAGTAAAATAAAATCTGGAGGCATGTTCTGTGCAGGCCAGAGGAAGTAGAAACTGTAAAAATTAGATTTAGAAATTAATCATTGTAGACAGCTATCTTAGATTAATTCAGCTAACATATTTAGTATTAGAATATATGGCTTTTGGTCATTGTTGTTGCTCACATACGATGTCTAATAAAAGAAATAATTGTCTCCAGGGCCCAAATATGTCCTGCTAAAATATAGGTAGTGTTTGGGCAAGAACAGATGCTATTCTTATTTGGGAAGGATGAAAAAATACCCAGCTTACTTCATATTCATATTTTATATGTTTCTTTTTAAAGTGTTGCAGAGAGCAGATAAATGTTGACTCTGGAATCCAAAAGACCTTGCTATGTATCCTCCATCTGCAACTTATGAGCTGTATGACTTTGGGCAATTTATGTAAATCTCTTTAAGCCTCTATCTTCTAATGAATAAAATGAGGGTGAAAAATAGTGCCTACCTAAAGGAGTTACTGTGAGGATTAAAAGTGAGCTAGGCGACCTAAGGTGTGGAGCACGCTACCATCCTCAATTCTCATTACTTTTATTTTTGTCGTCACTATTGTATAGGTATGCTATTGTTTATGTAATCATTCTGCTGTGGCTAAAAATGTCTCTGTGTGTGTATATATAACTAGACATCTCAAAATGACCCTAAAACAAACATTTTTTAATATAAATATTTTTCTTGACCATTTGGCTTATTTCCTCGGAATAGAATACTAAGAGGTGCTCCTAGGTTAAGTGTTTCTAGAGTTAGAACAATATGTTGAAATTCTATTCTGGTGCCCTTCACTGTAAGTGGGTTTACTCCTGAACTTGAGCTCCTTATTGCATTGCAAACAGCCAGAGGAGCCAGGCTTGTTTTCTGTGGAGTGACCTACACCCATTGGTCTGCTTTCCTGGTTGCTGGCCTTTAAAAAGGCTAACAAGCTGTTAGACCGCTGCCCTTTGAAAGGGCACATCCCCGACTGCAGCTCCAGCCTAGAATTGCTTATTTGTTCTAGCCTGATATTTTTGTTCTGCACATGCTGGAAGGTTTTCGAGTTGGTCTTTGTGTTTGTCCCTGAAAGCTGTGAGGGTTGCCGCTAACAGGAAATTAATAAAAACATGGCATAAATGGGCCTCCATGCTCATTGGGTTGGTCTCTGCATTTGTGCTCATGTTCGTGTTCCTTAAAGAAATCATCTTTAAGTGAGGGAGAAAAAAAGATATATAATAGATGGCAGATAGAAGGATTGGAAGTAATTTTCTAAAGGATTTAAACATAATTAAAAGCCATATTGTTCATACACTGATCAGGACAGCATCAAAAACCAAGCTAGAGTGACCCACTCTTCCCGTTGGTCTGTGATTGAGGGATTTTCTGGAATGTGGTACTTTCAGTGCTAACACTGGGAGGGTTCTGGGCAAACTAGGGTGCTTGATTATCTTAGGGGAGATTTTAAACCATGTCACTGGTCAATATCCATTTAATAAAAGCCCCTTTTTGCATAGTCTGTTTTACACTGGATTTTTGTCACTTGGTAGAAGAACAATGATAAACACGTGTTGCTGCCACGTGCAATTCCTTCCACAATGGTGGGGACCCTGCAGCCTGTAGGTGATGGTAAGGGCTGTAATTCTCTCTATGAAACATCTTTTTGAAACTCCTGCTTCAGTCTAGACCAGGTACTCTCTTGGGTCACAGTGGGCTGTGCTCGTTTTACTCTCTGCCTTCCTAGGAGCCACTTGTTCAACTCAAGAAGTTTTTTGAGTTTTCCTTTCAAATCACACAAGTGAAAGACAGGAGACTTTGTAAGAAGAGAGTTGTTAGAATGGTAATGATAGGAGGATGTTATGTTTTCACTTTAATTTACCTTTACCTTCAACAATGAATTTAGTTCCTGGATTTAGTTTCTATGGCAGTTGTATCTTCTAATCTCCTCTAAGACACATAGGAATTCTTTCTCTTTTTCTCCTCCTCTTCCTCCTCCTTCTTTTTCTTTTTAGCATTATTTTTATCACCTTTCCGTATCACCACTTTTCTTTTTGTCATTATCTCAAGAATTTCACCATGAATTCTCTGAGTTAGGTATGATTATCCTCATTCCCCAGATTGGAGAGCAAAGGGTCAAAAGTTTAATGCTTACCTGGCAGGCTCCAGTACTTTATAATGAGAAGCATGGAGGTTTGGAGTCGGCAAACTTAGGCCCAAATCCTGACTACGCTCCCTGGTTAGGTCAGGCAGCTGTGAAGGGTGAAACGCTGCTCTCTAAAGAAGATTCTTCTCAGAAGCCCTCAGACATGGCATGTGGAGCTGTGTTTCTCCACCTTCAATGTACGTCAAATCGCATAGGGATCTTGTAGCAAAGCCCAGATTTTGATTCAGTGGGTTTTGCGATGGACCTGAAGTTCTGCATTTCTGACAAGCTTCCAGGTGTGCCGATGCCACTGACCCAGCAAGGGGGGCAGCATAACACCTGATGCCACACAGCCCATGACTCAGGGCTGGAGGTGGTCAGAGGGGTTTGAAGGTTCCGCTTTGTACATAGAGTTCACATATTTCTCTTCACCAACGGCAATGTGGCTATATCTAATCACACTCTTTGAAACACTGCCAGAAAAACCTAAGCCTTTCCTCCTCAGTAACTGCCAATCTCTGTATTAGAAGGCGGGAGGCCTCTGCTTGCCTCAGAGGTTAGATTTCCCTTCAAAGATACTGACCTTGTGAAGACAGGAAATCACCTTGCACACAGGTAAAAGGTGGAGGAGAGGGCTGTGGGCTGCTCCCTGAGTGCCGGTATTGGGAAGAAGAATTCAGCTCTGGCCCATCGGATGCCCAGCAGTGTTAGTGAACTTCTGCTCCTGCCCCTGCCCCTCTCATTGGTTAATCTATTGGGTTGTCGGAAAAGTCATGACGCATTTTTGTAATGAAAAACAGAGAAAAAATACATCATGACTTTTCCAACCATCCAGTAATAACTGATTAACACGTCCTCTGTCACACAGCACATTACCTGGGACATCGTATGTAGTGATTGAAGGTTTGTTGAACTCCTGATGTTCATATATCCCTTCATGATCCATAAAACTCCCCATCTCTTAAGATGTGTCATAAAACAAAAGGAGTGTGTTTCAAGTAAGTTTGGGAAACCGCATAGCATATCCCACTCCTGGAGCTATACTGTGTGTAAAATTCTCCAAGAAACCCTGCGTAATAAATTCATTGCACAGATTGCTCTTTTTTAACAACCTGATCAAGTTTTAGGGAGCTTGTGAGTTTAGCGTTCCGATGATATGAAGGAGGCATGTTACCGTCACGCGGGCCTTTCCTCCCACCCACGGACTGCGCATCATCCCTGACCAATCCAGCCCATTTCCAGGCAGGGCCTGAATAGCAAGTGGAGCCAGTACTCTCCACCCCCTGCTTCTTGCTGCCAGCCTCTTCTCATGCCACTTACCTTCAGAAATTCTCTGCTTTGATGCTGAGGAAGCCAAGTCTTAGACTGTACCAGAGTACAGTCTGAGGCCATGAATTCAGTATCTCAATTTGCATTGAGCTTGTCTCTGAGCATCTACTTATGAATGCATAGGAATCAACATGCATCGGACGTATTGCTGGGAAAAATATCTATGTTCTTGATGACTGAGAAATAGTAGTTTTCTTGCCATTAAATAAATGTAATACATGCATAAGTTTTAGTATTGTGTCTAAAACATAAAACATTCATCTTACTATTATTGTTAGTATTATTCCTAAGTAGAGGACCATACTCGGTTTTAAAACCTTTATTCTTATTGAAAGCATATTAACAATATTAGCAGCTAGTAAGAAGAACTGCTTCGTGTTAGCCATTCAGTCTTTTGCTTAACATTTTTTTACTGTTTCTATCAGTTTTTATGACCATCTTTTTATGATTATTATAACACTCCAAGGAAAGCTGACATTCTCAGGAATGAATCCCATAAAATTACTTCCTTCTGTATAAGTTAATAAGCTTCACATTGAAAGGATTATATTGCAAACTAAGCACCTGTGTACAGAAGATGTTTTTGTTTTAGTGGAAAGATGTTTGGACTGGGAATTAGAGAAACTGAGTCACATACCTAGTTCTATTGGTCTGGATGCCTTTGGAGAAGCCATTGTGCCCCTTGGGATTTCCCCCCTTCATCTATAAAATGAAAGGATGCTGAGAGCTTCCTCTGAAAAGTGGCAGGAATGCCACTGGGGAGGGCTAGCTCCTTGATTCAGCAGTCACCATGTTTATGCATAAAATTTAACCAGGCTCTGTCCCTTCTTTGAATCCCGGTTTGCCCATTTGTAACAAGATTGCATTGAAATCGGCTAGATAATTTTATCATCTTTCCAGGTATGTTAGACCCAGAATCCTCAGCCTTCTTACAACTTGGTTCCCTTTTTCACATTAGAGGCATAGGCAGATCAAAGTTGAGCTGAGTGTCTTGATACTGAAAACTAATTTTATTTTTAAGAAATAGAAAGAGAAGTGGCCAATCATTTTCAGCAGGTGGTTATTTAAGTTAGTGTGGTATATTTATGCAGAGATATAATTCTTACCAAACTCCTATGTAGGCTCCGTAAAAATAGGAGTTTGGTTTTGTTCAGTCTCAACTTTCAGCATCTAGAACAGCACCCTTAGTAGTTAGTTGAATGATTGATCTTAACACTGGGAACGCCTGAGAGTGGGGGAAACTAGTTTCTTGTGTGGACTTGACTTTGTATGTTAGCAGTTGTGGTCATTATAATTACAATGATCAAGGCAGATCACTGGAGTTAGTATTAATGTCTGGAGGTGTCACAACAACCAATGCCATAGATTCCCAGAGGGTCTACAATCTTCATGATGATTCTAAATTGGGGATTGTTTTCCCCTGACTAGCACTGTCAGCGTTGAGAGCACAAGAAATAACGGGGGATGACACTGTCTTTTTCACTTTAGTGATGGTGGTTAAATCACCATGGTGTTACTAAAATTATGACATGGCCTCATGAGGCGTGTGAACAGAAATTTCAAAATTGTCAATCATGAGTTATTCACACAGAGTCCACAGGAAAACCAAGGGTTATTCTAAGTGCTCTTTTATCCATTAGACTTACTAGAAAGACTGTTTTAACTAACGTTAAAAACAAAACCACGATGTTTAAATTAACTCTTTATTGTTTTGATCATTTCCCTATGTCTCACAACCATGCCTTTTGAAGGTGCTTAAGTGTTCTTCAGTGGTTTCCCACTGCTTTTAGAATGATGTTCAAGTATCTCTGAATTGTATTTGAATTCCTTCCCATGTTCTATAGTCTCTGTTTTCCCCATATTATACCATTCTTTCCCTTGCTCACTCTGCTCAGGCCACGTGACTTTTTGACAATTTCTTGAGCGCAGAAAATTCTGCCGCAGAATTGCTCTAGCTATTCCTTGTTGTGGAACAATTTCCCTACGTTGTTTTCCTGCCTGGCTCCTTCCCAATCCTCAGGGTGCCATCTGAGTGCCAACTCCATGAAGAAGCCTTCACCAACCACGCCATCCAAAGGAGTCCCACCCCTGGAATCACTTTACGCTGCACCTTGTTTTTATCCTTCAGGTCAAAATTTATCCTAAAGTTTTGAATTGGTTGCTGTATTGTTACTTTCCTGTCACCCTTTCCCATCCTCCCCACTAAAATGTAACTTCCATAAGAGAAGGGACAAAAAAATGCTTATTTACATTTTACCAGATGTCGGCATGATGCCAGGCCCTAGTTATAGAGTGCTGAATTAAATATTTGTTAAATAAACAATAAACCTAAATCAAATAAGGGAAAGGAAACCCAGTCCAACAATGTTTTATTTCTTCAGGTGTAGGAAATAAACCACGCAGGCTATGATACCTACAGTTCTAAAAGCTTCCCTCTGGAGTCCAGGTACCAGTCTCTTTGCACTTGAAATATTTCCTCAACTCAAGTTTTGTAGAACTCCTTAGGGCTTAGGGGTTGTGAAGAGGCACACGGGTCAGGTGAACCTTCCTGCAGGAATCAACTTACTCTCTCTCAGGTATTTATCCATTTGATTAATAATAAATTTGTGGTTTTCTTCAAATAAAGCTTTTATGGTGAGAATAAAAGAAACATCAAGAAAATATCATCCATTTTTGTTTTATTTAAACTGGCAGTTCTCACACTGAATTTTTTTAAGGTACTCATGTTGTGCTATTTTCAATAGCATTTGTAGGTGTTCAGGAAATCGAAATGCTGCAAATCATGTTTTTTCTTATTCACATAAAGTTTAGAATTATTTATAACCAACGTTGGAAATATGCACATGTAGGTGTTTGCATAAGTGTGTAAAAGTGGAGTGTGCCTTACCTAAATAAGAAATAAGACACAGAAATGATTCTTGGCAAATTACTTCCTGTGGGTCATGTCCAGCCCACTGCCTTACCTGGTTTTGTATGGCCTACACTTTAACACTGGTGTTTAAATTTTTTAATGTAAAATCTAAAATAGACTATTAGTCTTGTAGCAAGAAGAGTTTCTTGAAGACTTGAGGACATTGTGAGGACATTGTCACTCAGGTCCTTTGCTGCGGAAGCCCATCCCTAATCTAACACATGAACCTTGTCGGGAACTCCATAATAGTTACAGTCTGTTATGATAAAATGTTCTTCACTATGTCATTTGGGGAAATAGTAGTGTATTCTGTTCTATTGCCTCACTCAGAAATCTGCTTTTAATTCTATGGCTGCCAAATAATATAAACATTAATCATAATACAATAATAATAGAAATAATATTAGTTGGGCACTTATTGGAGTCCAGGCACATTTCTATGAGCTTTAAAAAAATCAACTGCTTCCTTGATATTTTCTTGGAAGACTGTCTTAAAAAGTGAATGGCACTATTGAGGCTACCTAAGTCATTCCCCTGATCAAATTTTAAGTAAGGGCTCTCTGCCTGACACAAGTATTCCTAATTTGCTGAAAGACCCCTACAGATGATGAGGTCACAGACCTAAAGATCCAGGTTCCAGGGATTGAAAGCACTGAGAAACATCTATGCTAGACACCTGTGGTCTCTCTCATCATGCTTATTTAGTTTGTAAAAGTCTCTAGGAACAAATTTTCCAACTACTTCCTTACCAGCCTCCTCTACTAGCGTAAGCCTGTGTGAACTCTTTCTCTTAATGCCCAAATTGAAGCTGCCTGCTATGGAGAGGAAGGTGAAGGCTCGCCTTGCTTTGGTACCTTTTATATTCCCAGATCACGTGCTAGGAATGTTCTCTCTGTGATCACTTTTAATGTTGAGTGCTATAGCATCTCATCTGACTAGTCCCCTTGGCTCCCAAGGATACCTACTTACTGCTTTATAAAAGTCAACAAAACTGACACAAACATGACATATCTTTAATAGGTAGTCCTCAGAGTTCTGGGTGGAACACAAAGCAGGGGTTTTCGTAAACGCACATGTATGAACTGAGAATAGATTCCTATTGATAAGCTCAGCAAATCTCAATTCGTTGAGTTTTTCCTAATAGCATTTTGAGATTGTTTTCTCCATCCTGTTAGTAACCTGTCCCAACAAATGGAAGTTAACTGCTTTTTCGTAATGGAGGAGAGAGATGGTGTGTGCTATTCTTTGTATTCATGTATTTGCTGAAGGAACGATGAATCAAGCATCGGGATAGTAATTGAACTTGAATCTTCTTGATCAGTTCTCTGCCTTGTTCTTAAAAGCCTCACAAAATTGGAAACCTTTGAATTTCTCCAGTAGACATTATTTATTTATTTATTTATTTATTTATTTATTTATTTATTTATTTTTGAGGGCAGTGTCACTGGCCCTCATATCTGGGACCCGAACATGGGCTGCTGGCTTCTTAGACCAGCTCTTAACCACCGCGCCAGTCAGCTGGCCCTCCAGTAGACATTCTTAAAATGTGAAAAGAAAGCTCTTTTCACCTCTATCATGTTTGATAATGTCGCCATGTTAAAATTATGTGATGATTTTCCATAATCTGTATTTTATTTCTCTGTTGATGTTCATATGCTGGTGAATACATAAAGTGGAAAAGAAATAATGTTTTAAAGGCTGTTGGCAAGCCAGCAGAGGACGTGGCGAGGTCCCCTAGATGAACTGAAGGAGGGCTTTGGACGTGCACAGCACAGAGATATGAAAGGGCCTGATTTCCTTAACAGTACTGGTCTTTAAAACCATTGTTTGGTATGGGCAGTATATTAATATGAGGTGGACTTCATAATGGTATATTCCTGCTCCAATTTTGCTACACAGAGCTTTATCTATTCTGCCTGTACATGTTTTATTTTAGTACTTCCAAAAGAGTCAATTTTTTTCAGCTTGCAGGAACTGTTGACACTTTAATGTTTGGGGATGTTTAGAATCCTGTGGCAGGGGATTCCTACACTGCTCCCCACCCTCACCTTCCTGGCTCCATTGGACCAGTGAGAGTTGAAACTTTCTTTAAAGCCCAGATCATGTGTTCACTTGTAGTACAGCCTGACCTGAGATGGAACTTGTTGTCCCTTTCTTGCACCTTGTGGATTTTGATATCTTCCTCTACCATAAGCAAAACACGGTGGATAATGGCTATTTATCTGCACCTCTTGTTCTCCTATCATATTGTGAGCTGAGGCTTCTTCATCATTATAGTTTTAAGGACTAATCCAATGCCTGGGAGAAGAGGCATGACATGAATGTGTGTTAGCGAATAATGAAAAAAGAGGAAGTAAAAACAAAGATTTCTTTTCTCCCTTTATCTCCTGATACTATCCTGTTTATACATGGAACTCTGCTAGCTCCAACTGAACAGACATTCCCCAAGCAGGTCAAGTCATTTCAAAGCTTCTTAGTATTCCTTCTATGTGATTGTATCTTTCTGTGTTGTTTTCCCAGAAACTTTCTATTCCAAGCAACTTCCTTTTACATCATGACCTTTCTGTGAAGACATGCTCAACATCCAAAGGCCGACGTGATCATTCCCTCATGTCCTTCTCTCAGGCTTTGTTCCTTTGTCTGTTCTTGCAGGAACTACTTTTAGTGGAAATTGTTAGCTGAGTCCTCGGGCCCCTCATGAGGAAATGAGAACTCTTTGATGATAGGAACCATGCGGGTTTCAAGAGTGTGGGAGTGGTGTTTAAGGTGGATTCTAGGGAACACTAACCTTTATTGGAACATCATACCCAAAGATACATCTTATTATTTCAAATTTTATTTCTAATCTTGCTTTTTGGGTTATCATATTCCTTCACTATGTGGGAAACAAGGAGTTAGAAGGAATGATGATCAGGTTGCAGAATTCTAAGGCTCTCACAAATGTCTTCCCTCCACCTCTTTTTCAGTTTAGTCTTTCCGCAGGAGACACTTAACTTCCTTTACAAAATGGATCAAGGGTTCAGCTCTTTGATTTGTATTGAGTCGCTTGGATTCAAACACTTTTGACAACTGTTTACAATTCATATGATAATATTCTTTACTAAGGTATGGTTTCCTATGAATGGAGTTCAAGTGAAGTAAAGGTACATTTTCCATCAGGTATAAAAGATTTCTAAGAAGAGAAAGTTATAATTAATTCTTAGACATAGAGTCAACTATTATTGCAGTTAATAGCATATGAAATAGAGCATTTCAAAGAAATCTGTGTCAGAAATAAATGTTTAAAAATTTCCCTCATTCTGTTTTTCTGGAAACTGTCCCTCTCTCTTATGTCCATCTACTTGTTTATTGCAAGTCCTAAAAAATCTGTAGAACTTTTCTTTCATAAGAAGTCATTTTGAGAAAAATATATTACAATAGGAACTAGGAATTAAGGAGGTATTTTCGGTGTTACACTAGATAATTTGAGGAGAAGGAATTTCAGGGAAGAATGAAGCAAGTGCAGGAATGATATAAAAATAACGTATAGAAGGCAGCACTTCCTAGTTCTTTCAAAGTCTTTGTGTCTAGCAATAAAACCCCTTTTTAGCTCAAGCAATTTACATTTTAGCTTGCGTTGTTGCAAATAAGAGTCCGAACTGAGAAAAAAATTTCAAAGTCACATTCTGGCATTTGAACAAATTGAAGAATCCATCTGAATACATAAGGACATGATCTGACTAGAGCGTTATCTCCCTTCTATCCATTCTGCCTCCTTTCAGCTGGCTGTGATAAGGAAGCTGCTCTTATATTTAAGTGGATGCTTTGCTCTTGCCAAAAAAACCCAGTGTTAGTTCATTATTTACAGATACGTAAGTAAGCTCCTACCAATGACTATTGTGAGTCACTGACACCCACCTCCAGGGATGTCCCTTGAAATTAATGAATCTGTAGAATAAGATATAGCTGCAGTGTGCCTCACATGATGGGAACTAATTTTACAAAGAAAGGACAGAATTGCATTATCAGAATTTGAACATTGGTAGTCCACTGAAGTTACTGATGGATTTTGCAGGGCAAATGGCATTATAATGGTGTATATGTTGCAAGGTATTTTGTTTCATACGGATCTCTAAAACTGTGCTGTGAACTTTTCTTACCCTAAGTAGACACGCATTCATATTTTTCCATTCTTCAATCTCCTCTTTGCCATCTCTGATGCATATCACCATTTTTACATAACATATTTTGAGGATCCTTGTATACTGTGAAGGTACTTTCCTTTTTTGTTAGATTGTCCATTATTTCTGAACTCTTGGTTTTTGGATGTGCAATAATCTACGTATGTGTTCACCTAGCCATATTTGTGTAATTGCACAGAAGCAATGTTGCTTAGCAATAATATCCAACATTGGTTGAGGGATTACTGTATCCTAGGATGTCTTCCAGGCACTGCTGGTATACTGCTCTTTTTAATCTTCACAAACCAGGATGAAGTAGATACTTCTAATAACACCTCCATTGTACAAATTTAAAAAATGTGGGAAAATGAGTTAGTCATCTTGCCTGACATCACATACCTAGTCAGTGTCAGTCAAGATACAAACTAGGAGTCTGTGCCTGGGACCCTACACTCTACACCTCTCATGTTAAAAAGGGCAGTGGATTAGAAGGTCAGAGTGTGAGTCTTGACTGTACCACTCCATATCATGCACTTCTTAGCCTAGTCTCCTGTCTGATGGGTACATTAAGACCTACCTTATTGGGGTGTAGAGATTTAATAAGGCAGCACTGCTTAACCAGGTGTGTGAGTCGTACACAGGAATTGGTCAGTATAATTTCATTGGTTCTGATTGCTATATCAAAGATTCTCATCTGGAGGTTGGTGGTAAACGAGACCCAAATCTTATATGTATGTACATCTATGAATTTTTTTAATGGATAGATGGTCTGAGTTTATATAATATCATCTAAGGGATCCATAATACCAAAAGTGATATAGACTAGATGGACATCTAATTTATCCTCTAAACCAGGTAATCTTTGAGAATGAAAGGAGGTGCTATTATTAATTACACTGAGACAATAGGTCTCTACCAGGATGTGTGATCACATTATAAATAATGATGAAAATATACATACCCGAGTTTCAGTTTGCTTTTATGTACAAAAGAAGAAGTAAAATTAAATTATTCCTAAGGGATTTCCAGTTCTAAGATTATATTCCTTTTTCTTTTATTCAGTGCAATTTAAATCCTACTGGCTCAACATGCCAGCCAGATCAGTTAAGCCTGCCATTGCTGTCATCTGTCATTTGAGAGGATAAACCACATCTACCATTTCATTTAGCTAAAATCTGATTAGGAAAGTAAATGTGCAATGACAATAAAGAAAAAAAATGCAAATCCAAATATAAATAGATTTTAGATTATTCTGTTATGTATCAGTCAGAATGCCACATTTACCATTTGCATAAAGAATTATGGGGTGATTCTTCTTTCTTTCAAGTCCTGAGTAACAGAATCCTTGAACAGAGTAGAAATGTTCAGATGTTTAGTAAGGGTCGGACAGGGAAGGCCTTTCTTCGAACTCTGAGTATGGTATAAAATAACAAATCTCCACTGGTGCTTTTGTGATTATAATAAAACAATATCACAAAAGCCTCAAGCATCTTTAATGACAACATGGATCAAGGGTCCCAACTTTTGGGTGCATTTTTAAATGGGGCTGTCGGGCCGGCGTGGTGGTTGAGAGCTGGCTTGGGACGCCAGCGGCCCGGGTTCGGATCCCACATATGAGGGCCAGTGACACTGCCCTCAAAAAAAAAATAATAATAATAAAATGGGACTGTCACCTGGGACCTGTGTCCTCTCTAAATGTGCCTTGGGACTTTTCCAAGATTTTGAGAAATGGGGAGGAAAGGTTAGGGAATGCATCTAAACAGAGTCTTCTTAAGGGGTACACAGGCTATTGTCAGGTACAACTTGTGGGGAAGTGAATTCCAAGCATGACATCATAGCATGTGCATCACTACAAGCCCTCTTCATCTTTTATCTAGAAGTATTAGAATATACTGGAGCTTGGATGCATTTTAGTGGATATTGGGTAAGGGGAGGCAGAGGAGACCAGAGAGGACACAGGGGTCAGACTCTGGGGGGTTCTGCATACCACAGTGCAAAGTGGGTACTTTTCCCCATATATGATGGGTAAACTGAATATTCTAACTTGATCCATTTTACAGTTTTGATTAAAATGCAGAAGCATTACTCAATTTGATGGCCAAGAGGGATCTCTCCTGGGACAAAGACACTTTTGTAGATTGGCCCTAATATATCATAAAGGAATAGGGAGGCCCCAGGCTGGCAGAACACAGCCCGTTGCTGACACATGATGACAGCCTGGTCCCAGCTCAGTTTCCCTAGAGAGGTCTTCACAGAGCATCCACGGGCAGGGCTCACACCACTGCTTTTCCCCACAAAGCCCTGAAACCACGCACAGCAGAAGGTGGACAGCACATTTTCTGGGGGAGACTGAAAGAGTTAATCTGGAACCTTTCTTTTGTCCTGGGATGTTTGTTTCTATCACTGCATTGGGCTGGAGGGATTTTGGATATCCTATTGCGTATTTTTCCAAACAGGCCTTGGTGAGACTGTGGCACCACAGGCTGAGTATCAAATGTCCTAAACCTGCTCTGTCCCTGACTCGGTGCCCACCTGTCTCTAGTCCTGAACTAGGTTAGTCTAACCTGCCAAGCGAAGGATGCTGGCGTGAAGTTCTAATCTGTGGGGAGCTACCCTGGACTCAGTGCCGTCTCTCCAAGAAGGAGTCTTGTCTGGACATCTGGACCCCTTCATAATTGATAGTAGACTTTAATGCTGTTCACATACTTATGTGCATTTAACCAAAATATTTCAGGGTCATAAATATATGTACTGGGTTCCTTATTGGTTTAGGGCCAGGATATGATATTCCTTCTTTAATAACTCTATGAAACTGTTTTCTAACAGTAACACTTATTAACTCTTAGCATAATGGTTTAACTTTGTCTCAATTATTAAACTTCCAGTTGAATTTACTAAGGCATTACTTGCTTTCTTTAATGAGAAAACATGCAGCATCCTTTTTTAATGCATCCTTTAAAACACTGTTTATTTTTGCCTTAGAAACCATTTGTCCTTTATTTTTCCAACAGAAATATTTGGGGTTTAATTAAAACCATCAAAAATGCCATTAAAGGATCATTAGTAAAAACACCTGCTGCCTTCATTACAGAGCACTCTTTTCCCCAGAGCCCAAAGGAATTTTCAGTGTGTGGAAATGAGCGTATCCTGTGCTTTAGAATTGTGGTGTTGGATTTTTACGAAGCTTTGGGAATGTTCATCCCCACATCTCAGAAACTCCTACTTTGGACAGTCTGAGATGGACCACACCCGAGTGAACAAGTAGCTTCACAGTGTCTGAATGCACTTGTGATCTAGATTCAGGCTCCATTAGAATTTCACCTTCATCTTAACATCAGGAGCGAGAGGAAGTGGGGAGCAGAAGAGCTACTGTTTACTCAGCATTGAACTCCTGTCACATCTGAACGACCCAGATGTCTGCTGTCTGCAGCACATTTGTGATTTACCACTGGAAGGAGCTAGAGTAAAGATATTGAAAGAACACACTGTAACTGGGTAGCAATGCGCTTAAAAATGACATAGAGGACAATGATGGGTGTGGACGGGGGGCATAAAGAAAGACTGGCCTTACCTTCTCAAAGGCAGAGGTTCAGGTTTGAAATTCTGTGGCACTGTGATACATAAGATCATCTTAAATATTTGAAATGTGGAACTTGTTTGAAAGTCCTAAGACAATAGCTTGAAAGCCTGTCATTTCTTTCTATTTTGCTTGCATCAAAGATTCCAAAGGGAAACAGGACAGGAGACAAAGAAGGTATCAGAGATCATTACTCTGTCTCAGAGAACCCTTAAATCTTTACAAAGAAGAGATCTCAGGAAAAAAAAATGCTACAAATATTTAACTCTTTATAGGTCAAACTTCATAATCCTTCTATCTCAAATAGAGATGAAATTTATATGGCTTAACTGCAAAACTTTTTCTAAGTCAAGACATTTGAGATCACAGTAATTCAGTAAGCATGAGAAGACTACAGGTAGAAGTTAAAACTGGAGTTAGACTGATGATAAAAATATTGTCATCCACCCTTTTTTTTTTTCCTGAAAAAGAAACAAAAAAAAGAGGGATGCTCAGTAAACTCACTGATAATAAACCCTGGAGTCTATAGTCAGAAATTTCTTCCTAGTTTTCAGTTAACTATTTTGACCTATCCTTATTGATTAGAGGTCAATTAATTAAAGTACAGAAAGATTACTCACGACAGCCCAAACTTATTATCTCTGAACAAAGGTTTCATTCACAAAACATTAAGACAAGTAGAAAATTGGTAATTTTTGAGTTACATTGTTAAAGTAGGTAGCTCAAATCACAAATAATATTCCAAATGTTCAGATAAGAATTCTTTGTTCCTGGTTACTGGGATGGCAGAAAATTAATCAGGGAAAGTCTAGGCTCCTGATATATTACTTTGAGGCCCAAGCATGTCCCCATGATGAAGTTGACAGAAAGAACAGCAGTGGAGAATGTTTTATATTTCAGACACCATTCTATCTAGGCACATCAATTATTTCAATAATAACTTTAAAAAGTCAAGTTATTTCTTATATCTTCTGACTTTTTGGTGGAACCAGCGTTTATTTCCAAAAGTTAATCTTTATCTACAAGTGTGATGGTAAATTTTGTGTCAGCTTCACTGGGCTAAGGGATGCCCCCATAGCTGGTAAAACATTATTTCTGGGTGTGCCTGTGAGGATGTTTCCGGAAGAGACTAGCATTTGAATTGAACTGCAGAAAGCTGATGGCCCTCCCTGATGTGGATGGGCACCACCCAATCTACTGAGGGACAAAAAGGCCCAGGAAGGATGAATATACTCTTTGCCTGAGCTGAGACATCCATTTGTTTCCTCCCTAGGACATCAGCATTTCTGCTTCTGGGGCTGTTTGGACTCATGTCTGGACTTCCAAGATCAGTCCCCATTGTCAGGCCTTTGGATTCCGATTGAATCACACCACCGACTTTCCTGGTTCTCTAGCTTGTAGGAGACAGATCATGGACTTCTTGGCCTCTGTAACCATGTAAGTCTATTCCAATTAATAAACCATAGACTGAAGGTACCAAAAAATGTATACACATTTTAAGAAACGAAAGCTGTATTGAAATTGTAATACTCAATATATGCCGATAACAAAAGATGAATACAACTCATATTCGACTTCTGCAATGATAAGATCTGCTCAAAGCAGTCACTATCAGCATCCAGACACTTCTGATTACGGTGAACTACTGCTTTAGCAACATTGACCGAAGTGTCCACTTGTGTATATTTTTTTTGGCACCCCTGATATATATAAAATTAGTTCTGTTTTTCTGGAGAACCCTCACTAATGCAATGAGGGAGGACAGGAGAGAAGGTGAGAGATTGATGGATTCTGAGGAAATTGATTCAGATTAGCCTTCTCGTTGAGAATCATGACTTTTCTTTAGTATGTGAACACTCCTAGAATTTCTGCAGTTAATTTTGTTTATCTCACCCATTTCCAAAATTATTTGCTCTCCGAAATTTTATTTTTTTATTTTATTTTTTTTTGAGGGCAGTGTCACTGGCCCTCATATGTGGGATCTGAACCGGGGCCACTGGCTTCCCAAACCAGCTCTTAACCACCGCGCCACTCGGCTGGCCCAGTTTTGGAATTTTTTTAATCCTGACTTTTGTGATTGAAATACGTAAGCAGAAACTAATATTACTCTTTCACTTCATCTTTATTAAAATTAACACAAATGATTTTTTTACCTTATAAAAGCCAAAATTTGAATGTATTGATCCATTGATGGACTATTTGTATAAAACACTGACCACCTTATACCCGTCATCATGTTTACTTTTAGGATTTACTTACCTAATCCTCTGGCTTGTTGAATGATTATTCCCTATCAAGATCCTTGAACATCTTCCTCCCAAACTATAAAGTGGGTCAAAGATACAGACTTCCAGATAAAGGATCACCATTTATCAGTAAAGGGTTTGTGGGCAGTACCATTCCCCTGCTGAATCCCAAGATGGAATTGGATACATGAGGAAAAGTATGAAAATGTCTATCATTTTGTATCAAATGTCCATTGTGAAAAACAGGCAAAGAGCCGTCCATTTTGTGCCAGTGTTCTAAAGGAGCAGCTCTAAAGCCATGTGTCAAAATTGAGTTTCAACTTTCTCTTCAGGAGAAAGGTCTTTTTGAACCTTACTTTTTCATTATGCTTTTTCCTGGCCATGGTTCCAGGCTATAATTATGGTCATGAAAACTTTCCCTGTGCCAGAGAACTTGGAAATGATTTCTAGTGCTGCTTTTGCAAAACAATAGCCCCTTTTGTGTACGCTTAAATGTTTGCATTGTTCTCTTAGTTAGCTCCAAAATGGATGCAGTATGGTTTGCCAGTTCAAGTATTAAAAAACGAAAAGCAAAAAACCCTTGCAAATGGAAAATTGTAACAAAACTTTAGAACACAAATTCCGAGGAAAGAGTGTTTCCATGAAATCACTGAGACCTGGTATCCTCCAATTCAGGGGGAATACACCTTGTAAGGGGTATCATTCCAACGAGCTTATTATCTTGGAGTCGAAAGTGGATTTCTGTATTTTGGAAGTCAGATTCCACGGTTTACCAGACAAAAAGACACGAACAAACCTGTATATTGACACACAAAGTTCCTGGAACGATAAAAGCCTATGTGTTCTATGGAAATAATGTTGGAATGGGAATCAAGAGCATTGGTGTCTGCTCCCAGCTCTGCCCCTAAGTGGTTGTGGGAGCTGGTACTACATCCCTTCCCATCTCTAGGTTTCAGGGTTCAAGCAGCAAAAGGAAAGGTCGGATGGTCTATAAGTAGAAAGCTCTTGCAGATCTGCTGCATCTATAATCAATGGACCTTTATTTGTGGTCAGAGAGGGGGGACATAGGAATAGAATGGCATTTTCCATGACATATAATCCAGCCCCAAATTTCTTATTCATACTCGCACACTCTGGGAGCCTAAAGACCACTGTTTATTTAGAAAATAACCAAAAATTAACCTCTCTAGATTCTGGATCCTCTCCAGCGTGTCAATCTACATACATTTGTCAATATGTCTTCCCAAATGTCCTCAATTCTTTTTCATAAACTCATCTTAGACCCAGGCATTCACTTAAAATGGCTCCACAGGAGTCAGCGGGCAGCACATTAGTCACATATATTGAGCCTTTTGCAGGAGTGGCATCTTTTCTCCATGTTGGAAAGTGACACTAAAGAGATAAAGGATTTAGAGTATTTGCTCTTGACTTTTCTAAGAGTAATTCTGAAGGATGAGCAAGCAGTGAAGTAGATGCCATTGACTAAGGGGTGTGGCAAAATTTGCTTCTAAAAAAATGCTTCACAAGTAAGTGGCCAGGGCTTTTTAAAAACTTAAGACTTAGATTTTTTTCAGAGCAGTTTTAGGTTCACGGCAAAAATGACAGGAAGATACAGAGATTTCCCATATATCCCCTGTCCCCACATGCATGGCCTTCCCATTATCAACATTCCCCCCCGAGAATGGTATGCATTTATTACCATAGATGAATCTATGTTGGCATATCATTATTACCTGGAGCCCATAGTTTGCATTAGGGTTTATTCTTGGGGTTGTACATGCTATAGATTTGAATAAATGCATAATGACATATATCCATTAATATAGTATTATACAGAGTGTTTTCACTGCCATGGAAATTCTCCGTGCTCTGCCTATTTGGCCCTCTTCCCACCTCCAACCACTGGTCTTTTTATTGTTTCCATAGTTTGCCTTTCTCAGAATGTCATATAGTTGGACTCATACAGTATGTTGCCTTTTCAGATTAGCTCACTTCACATTTAACATTGCTCCATGTCTTTTCATGGCTTGATAGCTCATTTCCTTACCACAGCTTACTTATTCAATCACCTACTGGAGGACATCTTGGTGTCTTCCAAGTTTTGCAGTTACGAATAAAGAGGATATGAATATCCTTGTGCAAGTTTTGTGTGGACGTAAGTTTTCGATTCCTTTGCATAAATAGCAAGAAGCCTATTTGCTGGATCCTATTGTAAGAGTATGTTTAGTTTTGTAAGAAATTACCAAACTGTCTTCCAAAGTGACTGCCTTCCCAGTGTCATTTATTGAGAATTCATACTGCTTCATATCCTCCTCAGTGTTTGGTGTTGTCAGTGTACCAGATTTTGGCCATTCCAATAAATGTGTAGTAAGTAGTATCTTGTTGTTTGTTGTTTTGATTTGCATTTCCCTGATGACATGTGATGGAGAGCATCTTTTCTTATGCTAATTTTTCATATGCCTGTCTTCTTTGGTGAGGTGTCTGATAAGGTCTTTGGCCCATTTTTTAATTGGGTTTATTTTTTTCTTGTTGAGTTTTAAGAGTGCTTCATGTATTTTGGATTACACTCATTTATTTGATGTGTCTTTGGTTGGCCATGACTTCTTACTCAGAATGGTGTGCGATATATTTCACTCCCTATGATTATGTACTTTTCTTTCTACCCCAGTTGTCCCTCACCTAGTTCAGGCAATAGTGTCTGACTTAGGGCTTTCAAGGTTCCCCTGAGTGGTCTTTCCCCTGAATTCATCCATTAAAACACCAACCTGAGTTCACTGCTTTCTGGTTGTAAAACATTCAGTGTCTCCATGTGTTTCTAAATCATGGTTAAAATCCATAATTTGGAATGTAGGGTTCTCCAATCTCTGTCCTTATCCATACTCACAGCTTTATCTAGAACTATGCCCTCTAACTCTCTGTGGTTCTGTTCCTTTAGGTCAAGTAGGTTCCTCTGCAGTACTTACTGTCATGCATTCTATCACCGTTTCTTTTGTCTTGGTGAATTCCCTCTTCTCTCCACTAGTAACATTCCATTCATTTTTTGAAACCCAGGACAAATACCAACTTCCCTCATGAGGGTCCCTTTATGGTCCTTAATCTCTACTTTTAACATAAAGAATTATGTCCGTTATTGCATCATCATATGCTTTATTTCTGTAGCCTGTGTTCATGTCTTCTCCAAAATGTTACATTTTTTTCTTTGAGGGCGCATTCTGTTCCATAGCTGTTCATCTTTTGATTTCAGCAGTGCTCACCAGAGATTCTTGCATAAAATTTTTAGAATTTTAATAAATTAATTGAACCAACTGCTACATCATCATGACCACTTACAACCATTTCAAATGAATTCTTTGCTTTGTACTTTTACATTAAATTTCTAATTTACTCTACATTTACTTTTAAGTAATCTGAGAGCTTTTATTTGAAAATTATGGCACTAAATAATGAGTTTAATCCTAAATTAATAAGAATAACTACAGTTAGGGGTGATGTTTGCTTTAGAATTTCTCTAGATTTTTCTTTTGTTTGCATATATATGTATGAAACTGTATATAATATATGTTAAATAGTATGTAATATACTATTATATTATAGCTTAATATATATATATATATATATATATATATATATATATATGTAAAAAAGCAAAATAATTGAAGTCAAGACATTGAATTGAAGTTTAGGCCCTTGTCACATTTCATGATTATTATTATTAGAGATTTCAAAAATGCTAGTTTTTTCATGATGATTATTATTAGAGATTTCAAAAATGCTAGTTTGCCCTGTTAAATATAGCATATTTTTTTACTTGCTTTTTAACAATCCTTGAGTGAGTAATCTCAAATCATACAATTAAACCTTAAACCCTATGTTTAATGTAAGAAAAGCAATCTATAAGTGGGAGGATGTTTATGCATGTTAGAGAGCCAAAAGCCATCAGTATTCAAAGGGAAGAAAATGGTTAAAGGGAACATGCAATCTCCCAGGTAGGCAGGAGGTAATGTATAAATGACTGACAATCCAATTAGAGAATTCTTTTTAGGCAAAAAAAGTGTGTCAGAGTAGAAAGTTATGAACTACATAACACACCATGACACAAATTCTCAGGGCAACCAGTACTATTCCATTTTCAAATATATGTATGAGAAAAGCCATGAATAATGGATTTCATATAACATCTTTGCTATGCATTATTTAAAATATTTGTGCTGACTGGGAGTGATCATATATATTTTTTCATTATAATTTTGTGGTGTGGTTAATATTCTCTGCTTGTGATATTAGTGTAGGGACATGATTCCAGACGTGTTGTTTTAAAGCCTACAACAGATTATCAGAATTTAGATGGCATGGTAAGCATTTGGAAAAGTCTGTTGCAACACAATTTTTTCAAAACTACTCAATATTGCATGTTGTTTTTTCTGGAAAGAATGACACAAAAATAAAAAGGGCAGGTGCATGCTAAATTATGGCTTCGTTAATTTTCTGATTGTCATGGATTATTCTGCATTTCACATCTCAGCAAAATCTTAGGCAAAAGCTCTCCCCCGCACCCTTTCTCCTGTCTCCAATGTGGTGGAAGTTATCCACACAAAATAGAATGCAAATGACTTAATTATCTGAAGACATTAGAGTCTCCAGCCAAAACTCATATATTTAAGACTATGTTCCAGTCAGAAAGTATCTTAAAGTGAGAATGTCAATTTTGGACGTTGCCTCAGATGTTATCAAGACTGAATTCATTTTTTTTTTTTTTTGAGGGCAATGTCACTGGTCCTAATATGTGGGACCAAACCGGGGCCGCTGGCTTCCCAAACCAGCGCTTACCCACCGCGCTACTTGGCCGGCCGAAGACTGAATTCATTTTTTTACAAAGAAGGATGCTTAATCAAAAGTTAAGCTAAGGCACCATCACATTGTTTCCTAAGCACAAATGTGTTACATTTGTACATTACATTACCAACATTGACCAAATACCCACCATGTTCTGTGATGTGCATATAGTAGGAAGAAGAGGCAGAGATCCCTGACATTGTCCCTGATCAATGTCAGGGACCATTGCTTTGTGGGCTTAGGGGAACTACATGTACCAACAACCAAATTATATCTATCAAATGCATACTATATGTATGTTTATATATTGTATAAAATAAAATACAGATGTGCCTTGAATTATTATGGGGTCATGTCCAATAAACCCATTGTAAATTGAAAATACCATAAGTTGCAAATGTATTTAGTACAGTAATCTACCGAACATGGTAGCTTAGTCTAACCTCCCTTGAATGTACTTAGAACACAGTATCCCGGAGATGCTGGCCACACAGCCGGTGTTGAGTGTTGGCTGTTTACCTTCATGTCTGTGTGCCAGGCTGGGAGCTGCAGCTTGCTGCCGCTGCCAATCATGGGAGACTGTGTTACCACGTATCGCTAGCCCGGGAAAAGATCAAAATTCAGAATTCAAAGTGCTGTTTCTACTTAATGAGTGTGGCTTGCGCACCATCATAGAGCTGAAAAAAATCTTTAAGTCGAGTTATCATAAGTGAACAATCTGTATAATATATTTAACCCTGGATTAATATTAGCTCTGTCTTACTTTAGATAGCATATATATATATGTGCTCATATGATATGATTAACAGTTAAATCCTTATGTATAAATACTGTTTCAGTGTCAGACTGCAATTCTAAGTCTGTAGAGACATGTGAGTGCTTATAAACGTAGTCCTGATTGTTGAAATGGGCTAATGATAGTCTAGTATTTCTTCAGGGGGTGCTTTTGTTACATAAAGCATACTTTGACAATTTTCTGCACACATAACCAGATTTAAAACTGCTGTTTGTGCTATTCTTTTTTTTTTTTTTTTTTTTTTTTTTAGCTGAGCCATCCTGCCTGTTGGCAGCTTAGCAGCAGCTCAGCACAGACTGGGCATTGAACTGCTGTTTCTCAGAGCTCAGCTTGCACTCTTGAGCAAGCTCTTAACCAACTGAGCCACTCGGCCAGCCCAAAAACTGCTGTTTGTAAACAGGACTATGTCTATTTGATTCCTAGCTGTATTTTTTTTTTTTTAAGATTTTATTGGGGACTTGGGGAAGGGGAACAGCGCTGGGGAATTGGGGAAGGGGAACAGATAAGTTGCTGTCCTTTTGTTCTTCAGTCTAGTTGTGGAGGACGTTGCTTCACTGGCCCATGTTGGTATCATCATTGTGCTCTTCCTGGATGAGGCAGATCAGTCGCTGGCCTCTGGATGGTCGCTCACCGCGGCTATTGGCAGCTCATGCTGGCTGCCAGCCGCTCACACTGGCTGCGGGCCACTCACTGTAGCCTATGGCAGCCCACTGCAGCAGGGGCTGCAGCCCACACCATCACCGGGGCTCGCACAGCCCAGCTCCAGGTGGAGCTGTTGTTAGCTGTAGAGGGCAGTGTCACTGGCCCTCATGTGGGATCCGAACCGGGGCCGCTGGCATCCCCAAACCAGCTCTTAACCAATGTGCCCCTCGGCCGGCCCGATTGATAGCTGTATTTACAACTCACAGAATAATGCTCAAGCATGGTAGATGCTCAATAAAATTTGTTGAATAAGTGACTACATTATGTATGTATATGTGTTTCTGTGTGTCATCACTATTTTCCCTATTTTAAAACATGGTTGAACTCAGTTTCAAGAGGGATAGAATAATACATTATAATTTTAATGGAGTAACCATCATATGTACAAAATACTTGTAATGACAAAACAACTATCATTTTTTGAGCTTGAAGTAAAAGCCAGGCCCTGGACTAAGTGTTTTTCATAATTTATCACATTTAATTCTGACATGCCATGTGGATAATTATTCTCATTTTACAGATGGGAACACTGAAGCTCTGAGCAGTTGATAACTTTGCACAGCATCCTACTGTGAGCCAACAGCAGAGCTGGAATTCACAATGAGTTCTCTCTGATGCCAAAGCCCCACTTTTTAAGCTTTGTGACATTTCTGGTAGTTCAAATGCCAGCATGCCATACCCAATGGACCTAACTGAGCATAATCAAGAAAAAACCGCATAATGCAAATTTTGTTAGAAATTAAATTATCTTTAATATTAGTATTAGTAAAACCCTGAAAGCCTGCCTAAAATTAGTTAGAATGAGGGAGTGTGTGGCTGGGCTTCTTTTTCTAGGTTGCAAAACTCTTTGGTGTAAAGGTTTTGGTTTTGCCTTTATTTTTTATTTTTATTTTTGTTTTTAGGTGAGCCATCCTGTCACCTGTTGGCAGCTCAGTGGCTGCTTGGCTTGGGCCAGTAATCCAACCAGCAACCCTGTGGCTCAGAGCTCCACTCTTGAGTGAGCTCTTAACCAACTGAGCCACTCGGCCGGCCCTTGGTTTTGCCTTTAAGAGGTAGAAATTTATATCTCACCAAATATCTAAGCTAGTGTTAACCAAATCAAAAAAGAGTAATAACTTTTTAACTTTAAAAATGTGTTTATGTACAATATAATATGCATACAAAAATGCACATAAATATACAGCTCACTGAAATTGCACAAGTTGAACACAGCTGTGCATGTAATCCCAAGATAAAAACCAGAATACTGCTAGCACCCCATTATTACTCCTTATCCATGGTCTTTTATAGTCACTAATCCTTCAAACTCCCGGGCATAACCACAGGAGGCATCCTGACTTCTAACAGCATAGATTAAATTTGTTTTATGGTTTTTGTTTTTTTAAAGAGTTTATTGGGGAATTGGGGGAGGGGAACGGCATTGGGGAATCAAGGAAGGGAAACAGACAATTTGCTGTCCTTTTGTTCTTCAGTCTAGTTGTGGAGGACGTTACTTCACTGACCCATATTGATATTATCATTGCTCTCTTCTTGGCTGAGATGGTCATTCACCAGCCACTGGGTGGCCGCTCACGCTGGCTGCCAGCCACTCAAGGTAGCTCACGGTAGCCCACTGTAGCAGGGGCTGCAGACTACACCATCACAGGCGACTCATGGCAGCCCAGCTCCAGGTCAAGCTGTTGTTCACCATCTTAGCTGTAGAGGGTGCAGCATCACTGGCCCTCATGTGGGATCCGAACTGGGGCCCTGCTGCTCAGAGTTGGCGTCCCAAACCAACTTTTAACTAACGTGCCATTTAGCCGGCCCTGTTTTATGTTTTACATGGGGTCACCATTCTCAATGTTTTTCCCGTGTGGTTGTTGATTTTTTTCAATGCTGTATATTATTTCATTGTGCAAATATACCAAGATTTATTTATTAGTACTTCTGTTCATGAGCATTTGGGTTTTTCCAGTTTTTGCATAGTGTTCCTATGAACATTCTAGGATGTGTATTTTGGTGAACATATTTGCACATTTTTTTCGAGTTTATACTTAGGATTGGAATACTATGTCATAAGATATGTATATATTTAACACCTTAATAGTAGTTACTGCTGAGTATTCTTCCAAATTCGTATTGCCACTAGCAGTATATGAAAGTTCCTATTGCTGTACATCCTTGTCAATACTTTATATTTTTCACCTTTCTTTTTTTCAATTAGTCACCCTGGTGAGTGTGAAGTATTAGTATTTTATTGTGATGTTAATTTGCATTTCCTCATGACCAAATGATATGGAGCAACTTTGCAAGTATTTATTGGCATATCTTTTATGAAGCATATATTCAATATATTTCTTTTCACTTGCCTGTCTTTTTGGTATTAATTAGTAAGGGTTTCTTCTATATTTTGGATATAAGTCCTTTGTTGAACATGTGTATTCCTGACACGGTGCTTTTCAAGAGATATGGAGGAAAAAAAAATTGCTGACACCCTTGTGATTTGCAAAATAAGATAGGGAACTTTGAGATTAACAAACACATTTCTTCTTCTAAACCAATGAACAAAGACCACCTTGAAATTATTTTTCAGTAAACCCTAAACAACCTAGTTTGAAAAAACTGGTAAGAAAAATAGTAATACAATTTTGGACCTAAACAGGGATGATCTAAACACTTTCTATCCTTAAGCAAAACCAAGAATTAAATGAGGGCAACTTTTACAAGTCTGGGTTGAGCTTCAATGCTTGAACGTCTGATGGTATTAAATCTCAATTTCTGAGAGTTAGAAACAGCAAGGCGCCACGTGCTCTTTTCATAGCAAGACTCTCCACATGCCTTATAGAGCTTGTCATGGAGTGTGTCCCAGTTGCTGTCAAACAGGCTGCTGTGTATATTGCTAACTGTAGGTTTGAATTAAAAATCTTCAGGCATTCATAGGAAAGCAGTTTAAATATAGCTGAGGATACTCTGGGAAAGATAAATGACTTTGAGTTCTTCCTATTAAGCACTGACCGAAACGCACAGTGATTGCGTTCTGTTCAGGATAACAAAAGAAGACTGATAGTTTAATTAGTCTAAAATAAGGTTGTAAGTGACAAATCTTGAGCCCCAGCGAGTCAGGTGTCATTATGTATTTAAAAATAAATAAACTCCCCCCACCTCCAATGAGGGAAAAGAATTCTTATTCACAGATATAAAAGCCTTTGTTAGAAACTGTTTGACACAGATTCTTTAATCATTGTCACAAACATTCCATTTTTTTATGTAAGCTTGCTTAGTTCATGAATTGTGCTGGAAAACAGGAAGGCTAAGTTTTCTATTTTCATTCACGGATTCATTTCTACATCCCTAGCAAAGGGATCTTTGTGAATAAGATTGACTAGAAAGGTACCTTTTTTTCCTTCTCAGTGAAATGGGGTCATAAGGTTTGGGAGGCGCATAGGGCAGGACTGCTGTTTGTTCAGTTGGAAAGCCAGCCTTCTTCTAGACCAGGCTGCCTTTACTTGCATGGCCTCATTCCTTTTTCGTCTTTATAGAAAAAATCAGGTCTTGTCTATATTCCTGTTGGACAACATTCAGAATCTTGTCTAAATCCCCAATTGTGTAAGCAGTTTTCATGGTTCACATTCATTTGAAAGAGTAGTCCTCAAGTCCAAAAAAAATCATATTTACAACACAGATCACAGAATTTTCAAGAGGTTTCCAGATGTTTTGAAGTCCATCCATATATCCCCAAACAAGGAACTATGAAATGAAGGCAGATCACTTGAACATTGGAACTTATTTCAAAGCCCATGGTAAAGACATGGATTAAAGCATGATTTTCTGTATAACGTATTTCCCATGCCCATTCGGACACATCAGACATTGGAAGTTCATTGGTCAATATCAATAGCCCTTCTGCACATCAAAGATTGTAATACAAATTGCTTTTGGGGAAGGAACCAGAGAGGCTGAATTTATTATTAGGACAAGCCAGGAGAAATAATAGAAAAATGTAGAATGTAACCCACGAAGCTGCGTGCACAGGACCCAATTTATTTATTTATTTATTTATTTATTTATTTATTTATTTATTTATTCATTTATTTATTTATTTATTTTTGAGGGCAGTGTCACTGGCCCTCCTATGTGGGACCGAACCGGGGCTGCTGGCTTCCCAAGCCAGCGCTTAACCACCACGCCACTCGGCCGGCCCCCAGGACCCAATTTAAAGATGAGAAATTGAGATTCAAAGAGAATAGTAAGCTTGTTTCAAATGACACAGTTTAAGAAAGTGTACAAATGGGCCGGCTGAGTGGCGCGGTGGTTAAGCGCTGGCTTCGAAAGCCAGCGGCCCCGTTTCGGGTCCCACACATGAGGGCCAGTGACACTGACCTCAAAAAAAAAAGAAAAAAAAAAAAAGGAAGTGTACAAAGATGGTGAAATTAGCTCTGATTCCAAATTCGTTTTCTGAGCCTCCTTCCATTGCTTCCTAATTGTACCACCAAGAATTGTAGTTACAATGGGTTCACATCTTCTGGAAAGCAATGGAGGTTAAATTAAAATGGAATAGATTTGCCAGTTTCAAATAGGCAATAACTCTTTGACCCAAATTAAAATATCTTACATTTGGATAGGGCTGTATAATATACACTAACTTTCGGATATACTTTCTCATTAAACTCTTCTCACTTCCTTTTATTGTAAGAAGATATCCTATCACAGTACTATTTATCAGGTAGATCAAGAATTTGTTACATCCTGAACCCTTGAGGGCAGTTTTGGAATCTGAGAGTAGAAGACTTGATGTTTGGAAGGGAAAGTTTAGAAGGAGATGCCTTCTGTCTTTTGCATCATTCTAAGAGGAGAAAAAAAAAATCCCTAAATACCCACTGATTTTATTCCTTCATTAAGAGAAATAATGTATATTGGGGTTTTTCTCAAAATAGAAAATAAATAAAAGGCAGACATGATATTTCCATCTGGATAGTCATTTTACTCTTGCATTTTAAAACTCTATCTATCTATCTATCTATCTATCTATCTATCTATCTATCTATCTATCTATCTAGATCAAAAATAAAACCCATCCCCAAAATCCTGATTACTTTTAGAAATGAAAAAAAAAAGTTTATCTCAGCCCATATGCAGCTTTTAATGATTTGATCATCTAAAGGGATCAAATTTGCATATTGTTCTGCATCTTGCTTTTGTTCCAGCTGATGAAGAGAACTGTCCAGGACATGTTGAATGACATTGTATCTACCTTGTCATCTTTAAAGTTTTCATGGTCTGATGACAGTTTGTTGTTTTGCAGTCACTATTCTGCAGTGAGCTTCTAATAATTCTATGAGGCAGTGACACCTCTGACACCAAACTTTGTCTGTCCCTAAGTCAGGGACAAAGACAGCTGGCTTGGTGAGATATGCTTGAGATTCCAGGACAGTGATTGTTACCATATGTTCTATTCTTTTGTTAATTAGTAGGGTGACTATATCATTTATCATTCAAACAGGGCCACTGCTGAGAGCAAAGGAGGTGCTCATAATAATTACACCCGGCAGCAGGCATAAACTGGGGCTGACCTAGGATGTGTGGTCACTCTCAGGTAGGAACATGAGACATCTCCGTTTTTCCCTCTTGTGTCACTGACTCTCCCACACCCAGTCACCCTTCATGAGTCTGTCAATGTGGTGTTCCTTAGACACGCATCTCATGACCCTGTTCTCAAACCAATTCTTCGAAATAATAGTCTCTTAGGAATTTTTTAAATTTATATTCATTCTCCAATTCTACTATCACTACTTCCCGCAGCCCCAAAGTGGAAATTCCCAATCTTCTGTGGCTTCTCACTCGGTTTGGGGGCTTTCAGGGGGAAAAAATTAACCTAGGAATTTTTATCTTCATGAGTAAAACAGGAGTAATTCCAAGAGATCATTTGATAGATGAAATGATAAAATATTATGCCATAATGCCTAGCAATCACAGAAAACAAAAGTAAACAAACAACACCCCAAACCTTTGAATTGTATTCAAGTTTCAAGAAACGCTCAAAAATATCTTATTCATAAACTGCTTCATAAGACAACTTCCCATCTTAAATACCAAGGGATACACAAAGAATTTTATAAATGGAAATACAATATATTCAAAGTGAGAAATCTGATAAGCTTATCATGGATTGATTTTATTAACTAACATTTTGTGAATGATCAGCAATTTTCACACTAGCCATTGACTTTTCACTTGAGGCAGTTATCAAAACAAACCTTAAAACCAACTCAAATGCAAGGGTTTCTAACAGGTATTTCAAAACTCGAAGTAGAAAAGATGGTACTGTTATTCTTTCCCTTGGGGCTCAAGGATAATAAAGGAACATTCAACCTGATTTTAAAATATTTTTAAGAATTCTAGGTGATGGAGGAAATTTATTGATTGAAAGCTAGTTTCCATTTTAAGAGGGCGTTTCATGTTTCTGGGTTCATATTTGCATTTTTTGAGAAGGTGGTTATTGCCACCCCACCTCCCAAGCATATTAAATGTTCACCTAAACGTTGGTTGGCTCCAAAGCCATTCACCTTCACAAGGAACTTAGCTCTGAACTTGAGATAAAAGCACTGCTTCTCTGTTCTTTTCACAGTGCTCCATTTTCATGTCTATCTTCCCCATGTACATAAGCGTCTTTCAGGATGGGAGCTGTGTTTTTGTTTTTCTATGCTTGGGCCCAAGTATCCACATGCTCACTAAATGTTCAAATGAATGGAGGGGTGATTGTCTCTTGAACCTTTCCTGGGAATGCCACTCATATTGGGGATACCTCAGTGTATTCATCTTTTATTTACTTTTAAATGAGGTTTAGAATGATGAGACTGCACAGATAAGTGTATTGTAAAAGGTCTGTCCCTTTAGATCCTCTTTTTATACATAGTTGTCTTTTGGAGACTTAAAGATACAGTAGATAAAGGAAACATTTTCATTAACAGCCACGATATGCACACAATATGCATCTGACTCATTCTCTTTGTAATGGTCAAGTACCCTTTGCAATTGCTCTTTAAATCCTTGCTGGAAAATTCTGAATGTTATCATAAGATCATGTCATTGGACAGAAACTCCTATAGAATAAGGTTTTAAAAGAAGCCATTTAGATTATTTTTGAGCAGTGAGAGTTGTTTGAAAATATCCAAATTCCTTACTATTGTAAGAAAATCTAGCCTACCTGGAGAGCTGACTTCTGCGAGGTAGTTTTTTGGCAAGGTCCTGGGTTTGAAGATGCCACATAACAGCAGTCTGCAGACCCAGTTATCTATATCTGGTATGGCAGACATGTTTGTCTGTTGAGCTTTTATACAAATGCAGGAGAAGCTGACCATTGTGAGCAGAGAAATAAAATGATGGGAAGGACTGCTGCTGTCCTCCTGGGTGGGCATGCTATCCACAGGTAACAGAGTAGCATTTGACAAAAGAACGTATTCTCTGTCTTATTGCCTCTGCAGAAGGAGTAATCCTATGGCTTGAAAGCAACTCTCTAGGGGATTTTTTTTAATTGTTACCCTGCTGTTCTGAAAAGGCTTTTAGATGTCTGGGTTTTAAATTCTGCCCTCCTGGCAAGGCGTTGAGTGGAATGGAAAAGGTACATATTTTTGTTGCCATACACTTTAATGCATACACTCAAATACTTAAACTCTCTAACATTCTGCTTTCGAAACTGTGAAATAGGGAGAATAATAGCACCGACTTCAAAAAGTGTCATTGATGATTCAGTGAAGTGGTTCTGTGCCTATATACAGTGGGTAATCAATATATGTCAGTAATTATTATCATTTGTTATCAGAATCATTTGGTCTTTTATCCTTTGGACAGGGATTGATGATTGATACTTCCTGTTCTCAAGGCTCTCATGGTGTTTAAAGAGATGGGCATACACATAAAAAGCTATTCTATTAAATGAATCCATGATTGCCTTGTAAAGGGATGCTGGAAGTTCTGAATTAGATGAGATTATTTTCAGTTTGGAAGGGGAAGTGTGTGGGATGGCTGGACTTGCTGGTTTGGGAAACATTGCCTTAAAGCTGGACCTGGAGGAAAGAAGATGAGTTAGAGACCTGAGATAAGAAAGCACTTCATCTCAGAAGGAACGCCATAACCATGGGGAAAACATTTGGTGGAAACAGGGGATGATAAGGAATTGAGTCTGGATGGACAGGTTGGAAATGTAATTTGGTGTCTAACTATTATCACTTTGAATGATAGCCTAGGCCTGAGAAATTTGTTTTGGAGACATCTGGAAGGCACTAAGTGTTTCGGACAGAGACAGGGTCAAAGCAGGCTTTAAAACCAGTCATCCCAATAAATTTAATAAAGAATGTAATGTAAAAAGATTAATATTCTTGACTATATGAATTGGATAAGGAAGAAGAGAAACAGAAGGTTGAGATTTCAGGCTGAAGACTCTTCTTGCTAACCTGGACTAGTTTAGACTGGACTCAAGGGTAATCACATGGGAAAATATTACAGAAGTCAAAGAGATAGGATTGGAAGACAGATTGACTTCTACCTGCAAGGGAATGTTACAATTTGGAACTTAAATCACTGGGAATTTTTCATTGTTGGAGGAAGAAGTCGGGGAGATTTTCTAATGATTTAAGAAAAGATAATCATTTTAGTTTTGTACAGTGAGACTTCTTGGGGGCACTATCCAGCAGTCCTCTAAAACGTGGGTATAGACTTTGGAAGCTAGGTTTAGAGATATATACTGGAAACTTGAGGAAATTAGTCAATGAACTTTAAGCATACCCCAGATCTAACTTTTAATCCTTACCAGAATATAGAAGTTCCGGTGAATATGATTAGCTTCTTGGAAAATGGTACAATTTGATTAGAATTTAACCTCCTAGTTTTAAACAAAATGTCTGCAGGAGATTTAAACCTCTTATAAAGGGAAACTTTCTGCCTTAGCAGGATGTTCAGATAAGAAGACATTATGGGGCTCTGATATTCGTATTCTATTTATACTATCCACTTGTCATGGTTGGATAAATTCTCAAAAGATTGGAAAGTCAATCTTTTGATTCACTCATTTCAGAAGAAGATTTAAATGCTTTAAGAAAAATTGCTACTGTTTTTTAGTGATTACTACTGAGTAGAGGAAGAAAATGGTACCACAGATAACCCCCACTAACTCCCTCACAAATACCAATTTCAGATGGGGAAAATGGTAAATGTGTTTCTTGTACTTTCTATACATTCAGTACATTGTCAAAATTGGAGTCAGGAGACCTAACATCTTATCCCACTTCTGTCCTAGTCCACTATGAGAGCTAAAAAAAAAAAAAAAATCATTTGATATCTTTGTCCTTGGTTTCCCTATAAGTAAAATATGGTGGGGTAGGGAGAAATTTATCAACTGACATCATTAGTGTAGATTGCACCTTATATAATAACAGGGAGTATTTATTGTTTTTTTTTTACCTTTTGAGTCTTTTTCATTTTGGTTTGGCATATATACAACATATTGTTAATTTACTTGGTTATTCAATCTGAAAAACTTTTTTGATTACATTTATCAGTTGATTAATATATTTTATCTCAATTCTTACATATTGTTATTTAGCTATTTATTTTTATTTATTATTAGTTTCAGGTGTACAAAACAATGCAATAGTTATCTTTTTCACCCCTTACAAAGTGACTATCCCCTCCCCCCACCCCTGCCCCCCACACCCGATATCATACATATCTATTACAATTCCATTGACTCCATCCCCGCACTACATTGCACATCCCATGACTGTATATGTGTTAAATTATAGTTGATATCTAATATTATTCAGCGGCTGCTTCAGATGTACAGTGCAGAGGTCAGGCCACTACACAGTCCATGAAGTGGTCTGATAGGGAGTATTTCTGAAGACATTCAGTTCAGTCCCAGAAGCAACAAGGGTCCCCAAACTTGAGCTAGGTGACCTTAGGAGGAAGTGTGAAAGTAATGCCTATCATAGTAATTGAAACATATGAAGCACTTTATAAATGCATGCCGTCTTGGTGAATGCAATTCTATAGTCATATGGAGAAAGGCAGAGAAAAACTGTCAAGGCGTGGTCAAAGTAGGGGACTTTCAAAATCAACTAAAGCCCTGGAAGTCTAATTGGTTTTCCTAAGTGCCTACATCAACTGGAAACTGGGAAGTTGAGGCTTAAAGACAGAATCCATCTTAAAAATTTAATTTCTCACAAATGTGTCCCAGGCTGAGCTAATACTTTCTTACATAATGTATACACATGACTTATATTCATCTTGTGTTATCGGTATATAGTAAATATTACAATTTTAATACAGCTTTTTCCTTTCTTAAAATGTGTATACATTTTTTTGGCACCCTCCATATTAGAGATAAACTTTCAAAGCAACTGTATTCACTGGGCATGACTACCCTTTTTTCTGGAGGTGACATCTAAGTGGGAGTGAGGCTAGTTAACCTGTAAAGAGTTGTCCATGGAAGCGTTGAGTGACCTGCCCATGCTGAATCTTTGAAGGTGACAACTTTGTGCATTTTTTCCTAGTACTTACCAGTAGCAACAGAGCAATGGAGATTCTTTGACTAGTTAGGAATACAGTTCTCATACTGACTTGTTCACTTATTTGAAGTAGGAGTTGAGCAAAGCCAGAAGTTCTTTCTGATTCCAACTGACTTCCTTCCAAGCACTGAGTCTATGGGCAGTTGCCAATAATCAGGGCTGGGAAATGTGATACAATGGTGCCTGCAGGCTAGGAATCTGGTCCGGGGAACATATTGTTATTTACAGAGTTGCCATGAAATTTGGCTGGAGACCCAGCCCGCTATATGTGAGCCAAACTCGGCATGTCTTGGGCTAATCAGCATGCTTCCAGGGAGAAAAAAAGAATTGCTGATAAGCAAAGGCATTGTTCTTAATCATTAACTGTGTGGCATCTGCTCCCACAGTTACGTTTCTAAAAGATCCAGGTGATCACATTCTTCTTAAAATGGTCTAGTTAATGTGTTTTTGCTGTTTTTATATTTTGAGCATGGATAATACCAAGTTAGCCACCAAAGGCTTCCAATTTTGCTATTTGCAAAGAGACCTTGTTGATTGACAGAAAAATCCAGAGAAAGTGGCATGAATCAACAGAGACTGTGATGACTTTAGCTCTTGCCAAACCCAAGAAAGTAAACTGAATGTTTTGTGTACCTTATTCTCTTACAACTTACTGTAGGTATGAACAGGAACATGTCTAAAACCAGATATACCTTCCTATGCACACATGCAGAAAGAATAAAATATATGGGCACCGTGTATAATTGGGTTTGAATCTTAGACCTGACACGCACCATCGGTGTGACAGTGAACGTAAGCATTCTTAGCCTCAGTTGCCTCTTCTTTACAATGTGGGCTGTAATCTGTGCCTTTCAGTCTTCTTATGAAGATTAAATGAAATGACATGTAAAATGTATTGGCACAATCACTTATATTCATTTAGTACTTAGTAAGTTATCATTTCCCTTTTCCATCATATTAGACTATTGATAAAATTTTTTCTTTATATTTTATGACCTGGCTATTTGGAGTTTACTCACATGGACAGTAGAATAGATTATTGCAATTTGGCCTGTCCGGGATATTTAGTTCCCAAAGCTATTTAGCGAGAGGAAGTAAAGCTATCTGGAGCTGTTGTAAGCAGCTGAGCATTACGGCATCAATGATAACCTGGAGCCCTGGATGTCAGACTTGGCATTGACCATCACCAAGACTCTGGCCTCTCCCAGGGGACATACAATAACGCAAACTGCCAATCACCTGCTCCCTTCAACTATGAACGAGGCGGATTTATAGAGTAGACAAACTGAAAATGAAACCACCTTACTAGTGCTAATCCAGATATGAAAGTAAATGTGAAAATTATATACACCTAAGCCTCAGGTAATTTTCCCTATAGAAGAGCATTTCTAAAATTTATTCCAACACTAATAGCTGCTAACTTTTATCGTCAATTTATCCTATGACAGTAACTATGACAGCTTTATGTTTTTATTCTCATCACAAGCATGTCAAGTGGGTGTTACACTTCTGATCATTATAGCTAAAGAAACCAAGCTATAGGAAGGCTAAATAGTTTGTGGTATAACAATGCTCGTAAGTGATAGAGTTTGGATTTGAATCCAGAACCTGTGCCTATTCAGAACTGAAACAAACAAAAAAAGAGTCATCATATTTAAAGTACGAAAGAGGCTTTAGACCGAGACTCTCCTGGAGTTTTTGATCTTGGGAAACATCCAGGTCCAGTTAATTTTATTTGGTTTTCATACTTGCTTGGGCTTTGAAGAACCGTAAGGCATTTGGCTCTGTTGCCTGATACACGACTCACAGTAGGTCAAAGGTGGAGAAGACGTCACTTGAGAAGTCAGTGGCCAACAGACATAGTCTCTGTAACCCTGTTCCTCTGGATGGGAATCAGAGATATTTTGGAAGCATGAAAGGGAACATCACAATTGCTCAGGATCTTGATGCTTTAAAAAAAAAAAAAAGTAAGATTTCCAGTTTTGTCAGCACTTCAAACCTCCAGCTTTCTGCATTTGCAGCCTCAGACAGTTGGGATTCATCCACCTTCTTACCTTTCCCAGCTTCTGGGCTCAGACAAATTCATGCAGTCAGGATTTATTGAGCAGGAAATAGGGCATTTGGTGGCCTTTTTTTTTCATTAAAGAATGTCTTAGTTTTAAATTATTTCACTATGAAAATAATATGCACATGGCAATGACGAAATAGGCAGCCCAATAGGGCTACAAAATGAAAGGCTAATTTCTTCTAGATTTTGAACCCAGTTTCTCTACTTAGTCAATAACAGGTTTTACTATATGTTTTCAGATAAAAAGTATATATAGAAGTATATCTATTAATGTATGTACCTATTTTATATACAAACAATCATGCTAAACATATTATTGTTTTTACATAAATATATGTGCATTTTTGATAACTTAGTACTTTGTTTTTTCATGAAATGTATCTCAGAGGGAGATTTCCAGGTAAAATGGAAGAATGAAACAAGATGTCTTAACCTCTCCCTTAATACCTAGTCAAACAATCCAAAAACAGAAAAAGAATTGTCACCACTACTGAACCCTAAAGAATTAAAGTATGTTTTCATATTCTTGGAAGTACGGAAGTAAAGGGTAATGATAAAATGTGGTACCCTAATCATTTGGCCCATTTTCAGAAACTGTAATAGGGATAGGACCTAGGTAAACAAAGTCTGAAATTTCCCTTTAAGAAGAAATGTACAATGGTAGTCAAATAATCTTGGCAATAAGAAAGTACTGCCAAAGTTTTGCAAATTTAGAGATAGATGTAAATGTACAGATTCAAGAAGCTCAGCGTACATCAAGTGAACAAATGATGAAGAAAACCATACTTAGGCAAATTTTAGTCAAACTGCCAAAAAACAAAGATAAACTGTAAAGCTTTGAAAGCAGTCAGAGAGGAGATATTTCATAATGTTTGAATAACAAGTGAATAATTCATCAGGAACTATGGAGGCTAGAAGACTGTGGAACTACATTTTAAAGTGCTGACGAAAAAAAAAAGCCATAATTTTTTATCTAGTGCCAGTCTCATTCAGGAATATGGGATATTTGTACACAGACGTAGTGGAGAAGGTCATGGGAAGATGGAGGCAGAGGCTGGATAGGCGTCCATAAACCAGGGAACGCTAAGGGCTGCCAGCAAACACCAAGAACTGGGAGACAAGCATGGAGCAGGTCCTCCTTCAGAGCTTCCAGAAGCAGCCAACCCTGTGGGCATCCTGGTTTCAAACTTAAGGTCTTACGTTTTCTCACCAAACACACACAAATAGTAACTATGTGAGTTTGGGGTATGTTAATTAACTTGATTGTGGTAATCATTTCACCGTGTATACTTAATTAAATCATCACATTGTACACCTTTCAAAAATCACATTGTATGACCTACAACAAATCAATATAAAAATAACACAAAAACAAATCAACTAAAAATACTTTTAGTGAAAAACAATCACTAACCTCCAGGTAACCCTTGGCATGTCATTTTGCATGCACTTGTGGTTTATATTTTCCCTCACTTGCTACTCAGGTTCCTGAGAGGCAGTGGGGAGGTTCAGAGAGGGAAGTGACTTACCCAATGACACAGCTGGTGCGTGGGAACATCAACATTTGAACCCAGTCCAAATTATTTTTATCTCCATTGTACATAGGGAGAAACTGAGACCAAGGGGTTGAATTATTTATATTGTCCTATTGTCCAGAGGGCTTGGTGTGGTGATTGGCAGAAGGCCTGTGCAAAGCTTGTATTTAGTCTAAGAAAGCATCTGTGTCTGTACCCCATGAGTCAGGAATGAGAAAGAATAAGGGATATCAGTGAGGCAGTGCGTGAGCAGGTCGGTGGCTCTCTGTGAATAGCAGCCCCTTTGGCTGTGGAAGGAAAAGGCATTAACTTAACACTGTCTTCCTGGGTTTGAATCTTAGCTCTACCTTTTACAAGTATTGTCTGTGTTTTAAAGACACAATAATTCCTTTCTGCTGGTCTAATTGCCGAATCAACACAAATGTAAGGATATTTATTTAATTCTATTTTTAAAAACTTTTATTGTAAATTTTGATTTAAGTTTGTTTTACAATTGTTTAACCATTTATATGATTTTCAAAATCAGCTCTACAAAGGAAACTTTATTCAGAACAATTTAGATTTTATTTACATGTTTTGTTTTCTTCAGTAGACTCTCCAGTTGTCTCAAGTTTTCTGAAAAACTTTTTTCTTTATTTTTGTTATTTATATGTATTCTTTGGATATTACAATTAGAACTATTATATGTACCAGAAAGATTTTTTATTTGTTATATATTTATTTTACATTTTTAAAAGATACTCAAATTGTCAGTATTTTTCTTTATGGTCTCTAAACTTTGTGTCTGGTTAGAAAGACTTTTCTTCTCAGGAATTATTTTCAATGGCATGTTTTCTTCCAGTAACAGTATTTTAGCTAACTTAATCTAAAATTTATTTTGGAGTGAGTAGAAATACAGACTGTTAGCCCTAAATTATTATCCAATTATCTCTACATTATTTATTAAAAAATTAATCTATACCCTATCGCCTGAAGTGCCTGCCAGCTTTATCATATGATGCATCCCATGGGTATTCAATTCTATTTTCAGAATCTGTCTTCCATTGTTCAGTTATTTTGGGTGCTAAAGTCAACATATTTTAATGCTCACATGTTTTTAATACAGACATCCGGTAAGGCAGGTCCTCCGCCATTACTCCCCCTTTTCAGAGTCTTCCAGGCTATTCTTGGATTTCTAGTTTTCCACATCTACCATAGATTTGGCTGATTACATTTCCTCCTCCGTTGTTGTGATATTTTGAAGTAGGATCTTATCGAGTTGGTAGTTTGTATTAGCATGAGTTTTCTAGTAGTAGTTTATAAAATGTGTTTCCAATTGTTTGTTCACATTAGCAATATGGTAATAAACATTTAACAACATCTCTAGTTGTTTCCTCAGAGTAGAATCCTAGGGAAAGGATAATAGGCTGTGCCAAGGAATGTATGTGTCAAGATTCGTGTGTCTCTATGCATAGTAAATTCGTTGTCCTTAAAAATTGTAGCAAGTGCATGAAAGGGCCTAGTTTTCCTTGCCTTCTGCCAGGACTGAATAACTGAATATATTATGTCTAAGTGTTTCATAAAATTTCCCCACCGAAATATCCATGAGGTATGATGGAAGTGAGACTCACTAGTATAATTTGGAGGTTGGATTTCCTTTATTGTACTGATGGGAAAATCAAGAGACAGAAATAGTTAAGACCTGGTCAGAATCTGGCAGACGTTCCCATTAACAAAGGGATTGGTGGCCAGAGATCTTGACTTATAAGTCGGAGTAGGGATGGATGTACACACACACACACACACACACACACACACACACACACACACGTGCACAGAATTTCACCCTCAGATATGTTCCCTAGTTAGAATTTACTCTGTCCCTCATTAATCTATTGGCACATAATTTATGAGCCACAAAGTAATAACCAAAGAATTTTGATAGCAAAATTCTGGAATTTTAGGTAGAGACTGAATGTCAAATAAGATGCAAGCATTTTGCAGCTTTCTAAAATTTAGAAGAAATAGCAGTGACTGGAGGATTTTTTTTTTTCACGTGTCTTCATTTACTTGCAAATCCCTTTTTAAGGAAAAAATAAGTGTAACGACTATTTTTTTTCAAAGATGGTAGCACTCAAAACAACGGCAATAAAAGGACAAAGAAACGGTTCATATAAATTTCATAGCACTTTTCTGAGTACAGCCCACCTACCTTTTTGATGATCACAAAAAGTGTATTTCTTTGGTATATGTATTTGAAATGTGATGGCATTTAGAAAAACAAAAATTGCAGGACCAGCCATAAATTATAACTATCTAATTGTTCCTTGACATAATTGATTTTTGCTTGGCACACTAAACTGATTTTGTAACAATGGCTTTAGAATTGATTCTGGTAAAATATTTACATGACAAAGCCTTGAAAAATGGTGAAATTGCCTCAAAGTTTTCAGACATTGTTTTGAGGATAGTGTCAGATACTCAAAGTGGCATGGACCATGAGCCAAACAGACAAAATATGGGCAATTTCCACCCTGCAAAATTGAAAACAAAAGAGACAAACATTCTCAGATGACCTGTCGTCAATCTGTGTTAACTTCCCATCACATTTAGGGGGGAACAAAAATGACCTTTTGGCACTCTTCCTGACAAAGCGTCACTTTCTGACTTATGGGAAAGAATAAGTGCTTCTGAGAGCTGCTCCAGCCACAGCTGGCTCTGAAGAGTTCAAGTCCATAAAAAAAAAAAAATATTTTCTTTAAGTGGCCTTCATAACCTCAGACTTCTGGAGTTATTATTAGCTTCGGGTTTCAAGTATCCTTAATTGATAGAATACATTTTTTTTTAGAAGCCACATTCAAATATCTGTTTAAAATGCTTTTCTGTTCTTATATTAATAATTAGAGAATGCCAATGATTAATGAGATGCTTGTTAATTTTTGTTCCATAATTACCTTATTTTCTTTTGAGTTTTCCTAGATAGATGCACTTCATAAACTGAATAGGGCTGAGTTGGAATGCCAAAAATGTGACATAACTCAGTAATTGAATTTTATTTATTGGCCTTTGTCCATAGCACCTACTTAGAATTAAAATGATGAACACAACGTATCAAAAATTCTTGCTCTCAAAGTCTCTTCACTTTGGGGAAAAGAGACAATTAACTAAACATACAAGTCCATTTCAAACAGTTATAAGTATTTCACTATAATGTACTTTCCGGGAAGGCAGTGGTTTTGTCTGTTTTATTTAGTAATGTAACCGATAGTGCCCAAACACTGCCTAGCATATGGCAGACGCTGGACAGAGGTTTGTCAGATGGATGATGATTGTGATGTGTTGTATAATGACATGAATAAGGAGGGCTATGCTGATGGGGTGGTCAGGGGAGTTCTCTCTTGATCCTCTGCAGGATCAAAAAGAGCCAGTCATGTGCTGCTCTAGACAGAGAGAAGAGTATTCCAGAACAAACAGCTAGTGCAAAGGCCCTAAGACAGGAATGAGCTTGGCAAGTACAAGAAACAGAGAGGACATGGTGGCGATCAGTATGTGACGCAGGCAGAGAGGTAAGCAGAGCCCATGGGTGAGGAGCACCAATTCATATCAAATGCTTGGTTTTCATTTTAAAAAAGTTCCTGCAGCATTTTAAGCAAGGTGGTAAGATTTTGTTTTATATTAACGAGTGAGATTGGCTTATAAATTTCATTTCTCAGACCATCCATCAGATTTTGATGTCTTGGTTAAAGGAACTTAATAAGTAGGTAAGCCTTTTTTTCCCCTATTTTCTGAGAATATATATATACTCATTTTGAGAGAATGATTGAAATTATCTACTTCTTAAACATTAGTAAAATTGACCTGTAGAAATAAGCCTGGGCCTTTTTTTTTTTTTCCAATGGACGTATTTGTACTGCTGACTCAATTTCTGCAATGTTTGTGGGACAGTTTTCTGCTTCTCTGTATGTTTTGAGCCTTTTTTTTTTTTTTTTTTTTTTAGAGTAGCATCACTGGCCTTCATATGTGGGACCCGAACTGGGGCCGCTGGCTTCCCAAGCCAGCACTTAACCATCACGCCACTGGCCAGCCCGAGCTATATATTTTTATATGTTGAAATTTAAGTTTTCTAATTTGTTGGCATATAGTTGTTCAAATATTCTTTTAAGTATCTCTTGCACTAGGAAACCTGCTCATTGCTCATGATGATATTCCTAATGGTCTTCATGTACGCTTTTTCACATGTTTTTGATCAATCATCAGAGATTTGTTTCTTCCAATTAACTAATTTTTGTTTTGTTAAATTTTTATTTTGTTGAATTTTGTTTTGTTGAAATTTTATCTGTTCATATGTATATTTCATTAACGTCTACTCATGCTAAATTATTTTTTTCTTTGGGTTTAATATTTTCTTTTTTCTAAACTCTCAAGTCAGAACCTTAATTTTCAGCATCTCATTGCCTAACAAGTACTTTAGCCTATAAGTGTTATTTTTATTGTCACTTTAACTGTATTCCACAACTTTTAGATATTTGAAAGCATACACACATACACATAGAAGTTACGTATGTATATATATCTATATGTACAAGTATTATCTTCTTGCTTTTGGCTTCAAATTAAATGCTTTTATAGGCTATGTGAAACCACTTTTTTGAAATTTGTTGAGATATTTGACAGTGAATATCATAAAACAAATATTCCATATCTGTTTGAATTGAATATTGCCTACAATATTCCTAATATATCCACTTTATATATTCCATTAGCTTTTTATTGTTTAATATTAGGAAGCTTCCTTGATTTTCTTGTCCAGTTAAGCTACCAGTTATTCAGAGATATGGATGTTTTCATTATATGTTTAGTTTTCAAATATTTCTATCTTAAAAATATTTAGTTGAACTATTTCATTAGGCATGCACAATGCAAAGAAATATTAATTATAATATGACAATGTTCCTTTTCATATACAAAGTATATATAATTAAGGTGTTTAACATGATTATTTCATATACACACATGCAGTGAAATGATTATAATCCATTGATTTCAATGTCATCTCCTCATGCAGCTCCATTTTTGTGTGTGTGAGATAAGAGCACCTGCAATCTATAATACTCTCTTAGCATATTTCCAGTATTCAATACAGTATTATTATTATTGTTATTATTATTATTATTATTATTTAAAGATTTTATTGGGGAATTAGGAGAGGGGAACAGCATGGGGAATCGGGGAAGGGGAACAGAGAAGTTGCCGTCTTTTTGTTCTTCAGTCTAGTTGCGGAGGACATTGCTTCACTGGCCCATGTTGGTATCGTCATTGCTATCTTCCCGGATGAGGCAGATCGGTCGCCGGCCTCTGGATGGTCGCTCACCGCAGCTATTGGCAGCTCATGCTGGCTGCCAGCCACTCACTGTAGCCTATGGCAGCCCACTGCAGCAGGGGCTGCAGCCTACACAGTCGCCGGGGCTCACACAGCCCAGCTCCAGGTGGAGCTGTTGTTAGCTGTGGAGGGCAGTGTCACTGGCCCTCATATTTGGGGTCCGAACCGGGGCCGCTGGCATCCCCAAACCAGCTCTTAACCAATTCGCCACTGGGCCGGCCCTCAATACAGTATTATTAATTATGGCCATCATGCTGTATGTTAGAGCTCTAGAATGATTCATCCTATGTAACAGCACCTTTGTGCCCTTGTTCCTATGTCTCCCATTCCCCCCTGGTAACCACTTTCCTAATCTCTTCTTCTCTATATTCAACACTTTTAGATTCCACATAAAAATGAGAGCCTGCAGGTTTTATCTATGTCTGGTTTATTTTACTTAGCATAGTGTCCTCTAGGTTCATCCATGTTGCTGCAAATGGCAGAATCTCCTCTTTTAAGGCTTGATAATAGTCCATTGTGTACACACACAGACACACACGAAGGTCAGATAATTAAGTTCGTGAACTTTCCATCGTGCACTTACGTGGTGGAAAGTTAGTGAACTTCATTGTCCTACCTTTTGTATATCACAATTTTGTTTTATCTATTCATCAATATGACAGTGATCTTTATTCCTAGTCATTATTTTTGTGTTAATTTTATTTTCTCTATTTATATAGAAGTCAACATTTTTTTTTTTTTGAGGGCAGTGTCACTGGCCCTCATATGTGGGACCTGAACCGGGACCTCTGACTTCCCAAGCCAGCTCTTAACCACTGCGCCACTCCGCCAGCCCAAGCCAACATTTTTAATTAATAGTTTTCTGTTGTGCTAGTTTGCTATTTGTTTTTTCCTTTCCCCTCCTTTTTTTTTTTCAATCTTTCACTTTATGTTTCCTCATGATGATTATTGGGGTTACTGTTGTTAAAAAATATAGGCTGGGGCTAGCTGAGTGGCTCAGTTGGTTAAGAGTTGGCTTGGAGCATGAGCTCTGAGCAACACGGATGCCAGTTGGATTCCCACATGGGCCAGTGATGCTGCGCCTGAGCTGAGCTGTCACTGAGCTGCCAACAGGTGGCAGGATGGCTCAGTTGGTGTAACAACAAGATTGCCTGTTCAATGGTGGCTACGTCCACCCGCAACTAAGACTGAACTCGGCACCTTCAGCTGAGCTGCTGCCTGGATGGCTCAGTGGATAGAGCATACACTTCTAACAAGGCTGCTGGTTCAACTCCCGCATGGGATGGTGGCTACACCCACCCGCAACTAAGATTGAACACAGCACCTTGAGATTAGAGGCCACGAGCTGCCTATGGGAAGCCACATGGCGACTGGAGCCCTCCACAACTAAGATTGAAGAAAAAGAACTTGGCTGGTCCCTTTCCCCAATTCCCTAACACTGTTCTCCTCCCCCAATTCCAATAAAATCTTTAATATATATATATATATATTTTGTTTCATTTATATTTTGTCTGTCAGTCTTTGTTTTAATACCAGAGATTTTAGTCAATTTATTGTGACTTCTGGTGTGTGTGTGTGTGTGTGTGTGTTTATCTATATTTCTTTAATCTTATTTCATGACTTCTATTTATATGATTTTTAAGTTTTTTGCTTTTATATGGTGTTCTTTTGAATTAATTGTTTGATTTTCTTTTTTCTTAATCCATTTCTCTCTACCCTACCCTCTAATGCTCATTTGGACTCTCAGAATCTACTTTTCCTGTGTTAGTGGAAAACAATGTAAATTTTAGGTGTTGATTCTAAATTTAATGTCTTTACTCTTTTCTAAATCAAAGATTTAGAATGTGTTAACTCTGATCATTTATTTGTTAACTTAGATGTTGTAATCCAGTATTTGTTTTTTTTTAATACCATAAATAAGATTATTTTCATTCAATGCTGTCTTTGCTTAGTTAAATTTACTGTTGTGTATGGCAATTTATTTCCTCACCATTCATTCTTGAATCTCAGGCCTTCCTTTTGGGATGTTTCTTTTCACTAAAGTTCATTAAAAATTTTTTCTTGGTAAAGATCAATTGGAGGTACATGCTGAGTTTCTGTGTGTGTGTGTGTGTGTGTGTGTGTGTGTGTGTGTGTGTACACCTTAAGACCACTCTGATTCTTGAATGATAGTTTTACTTTGTATGATGCTGCTGCAAGCAACTTTTAATCAAATATCGTTTTACAAAACTGTCTTTTTCTTCTTTAGCTAGAGGATTTTTTTTAATTTACCCTTACTAACATAAATATTATTTCAGAATCTGAGGCTCATTGTTGTATATCAAGTTGGGAAATTCTCAGTTATTGTCTCTTTGAATAGTGCTTTTCACATTATCTTTAGTTTCAACTTTTAGAACTTGGAGTGGGCATTTATGTTAGAGCTTCTCATTCTATCTTACCTGTCTCAGGTTTTCTTTATGTTTCATCTCTTTGTCTTTCTATGTTTTATTTAGGATGTTTTCCACAATCCTGTCTTCCAGTTAATGTATTTTCCCTATATGTGTCCTTCATGCCATTTAAAATTTCCATTCTAGATGTGTCTCTCTCTATATATCATGTACACATATATATATTATATATCATATGTATATCTTTTCTTTTTTTTTCAGCTTGAATGATCATTTTTGATTGTTTTCTTTTTTTTTTTTAAAGATTTTTATTGGGGAATTGGGGGAGGGGAACAGCATTGGGGAATCGGGGAAGGGGAACAGACAAGTTGCTGTCTTTTTGTTCTTCAGTCTAGTTGCGGAGGACGTTGCTTCACTGGCCCATGTTGGTATCGTCATTGCATTCTTCCCAAATGAGGCAGATCGGTCGCTGGCCTCTGGATGGTCGCTCACCGTGGCTATTGGCCGTTCACGCTGGCTGCCAGCCACTCACTGTAGCCTATGGCAGCCTACTGCAGCAGGGACTGCAGCCTACACCGTCATCGGGGCTCACAGCCCAGCTCCAGGTGGAGCTGTTGTTAGCTGTAGAGGGCAGTGTCAGTGGCCCTCATATGTGGGATCCGAACCGGGCCGCTGGCATCCCAAAACCAGCTCTTAACCAATGCACCACTCGGCGGGCCCTGATTATTTTCTTTTTATTATCTCCTATTTCTAGTTCCCAATTTTAGCTCCTTAAATATATTCTGCACCTTACTGTACCTCTCTTGTTTTATTATTTTAATTATCAGTGTCTCTTCCTTGGAACTTTATCTGTAGGTGCTTCTTGAGTCCCAGATTATCGGTGTATTTCCAGGGATTGCTTGAGTTTCCTTCTTCCAGATGCCTAAGAGCACTTGTCAACCTAAATCATTTAAACTCAATTCTTGGCTTGAATTCGGCTCTGAGTGATTATGCATTCTCATAGGAGACTTCATTTTTCTCCTTTACTTAAAATTAGTTTAAGATGATTTTCCTACCAATTTCCCTTCTGGGGATGATATTGCTTCCCCAGTTTAAGTTTCCCAGAAGGTTTGGCAACATGGAGACTGAGCTATGTGGGAGACTTCTGATCTTCTTCCCATGATGTGTGGATATGGGCCTTGCCCCTAGAGCTCTGGATGTGGTTACTAAAACCTTGCCTTACCCTTCTGGGTTCCAATTCCTGTTTTATTTGTGGATTATGAGGATTTCCCTTTATTTCAGGCAAGAGTTTTAGAAATATATTATCCAACACTGTAAGTGATATAGTAGGGTAGTATCAAAGCATATCTAAAATGCTATGTTGCCTGAAATAAAAGTCCCAAATTAGTTTTTAATGCTTATTTTTTTACATCATAGTTCTTAGTAAAGTGGATCAGCTTAATTATTATCTTTTGACAGTTACCAAAGTATCTGGAGGTCAAAAAGGAAGCACTTTCCTTCTTTTGCTAAATATTCTCTTTTGTTCCCGACATTATGTGTCTTTTATTTATAACTTCCCTCCTGATCTGAATTTTTTTTTTTTTTTAGAGATTTTATTGGGGAACCGGGGAAGGGGAACAGACAAGTTGCTGTCCTTTTGTTCTTCAGTCTAGTTGCAGAAGACGTTGTTTCACTGGCCCATGTTGGTATCGTCATTGCGTTCTTCTTGGGTGAGGCAGATCGGTTGCTGGCCTCTGGACGGCAGCTCACAGCGGCTGTTGGCAGCTCACACTGGCTGCCAGCCGCTCACGCAGGCTGCCAGCCACTCACTGTTGCCTTTGGTAGCCCACTGCAGCAGGGGCTGCAGCTATGCCCACCCAGGGATGCACAGCAGCCCAGCTCCAGGTGGAGCTGTTGTTCACCATCTTAGCTGTAGAGGGCAGTGTCACTGGCCCTCATATGTGGGATCCGAACCGGGGTCGCTGGCATCCCAAGCCAGCTCTTAACCATCACGCCACTCGGCCAGCCCCCTTCTAATCTGTATTTATAAATGAACACTGATGAATAAATATTGATTAATTCTGAATCACAGTGGAGAGCAATGTGAATGCCTATAATTCAGCAAGTTTTCTGATGCATGTGATGAACTCAGACTGCATTTGATTTTTTTTGTGTGTGTGCATGTGCGTGCATGCCGTCTCTTTGTCCCAGTCATCTTTACTGACTAGTACTTGGAAGTGCTTTTAAGACAATTCATAGTACAACTCAGAAGATGTGCAACCAAAAACATGTCATAACGAAATTCAAACTAATATGCAAATATGGCATTATGTTTTGTTTCCTTGATTGTCCACGCTGACTCTCCACTCTTTTCTTAATTTATGGAGCTAGCTTTAAGGTTTCCTTTACTGACTCTGCTATATAGATCATTCCCTTTTTAGCAATTTCTCTCTTGAGAAGGAAAGTGACCCTGGATTTTGCCCTCAGGCTAACCTCACCACTCAATCAAGATTTGATAATGAGTGACCTTTGTCTATAGACTAATAATTTGTACTCCCGCTGGTTCTCCCTTACTCAGTATCTTCCACTCTAGCTTTAACAGTTGTCACAGAATAAACTTCTAACTTAAAAATATTGGGGAGGCTGACATTGTATTTTTAAGTGTTGATTAGGGCTGTTGCTTTGCATTCATTTTCAGAGCAATGGTAGAAAAGAAAACATCTATAACAGCTTTTAAATTGAATCAGTGTATGTATACTGCTGATATTCTGGAAACTCTTTCACCCATCTTATTAATTTATACTCAGGGAGTAGACAATTTTAAGGTTTCATTTTGAGATGATCAACCATAATGGATCTAAACATGTGAAGATACATATTTAATGCACTTTAATGCTTTTATGGCCTCACTGTTAAATTGTAGAGCCCTAAATGATTCTGTGTAGGAGTGCTTTCATTATCACTGTTACATTCCCTCCAGAGTTGTGGAACCGTGCTAGTGGGGCACTGCCACTCCAACTTGGAATATTTCTATCTCTGCAACTCTTGCTTGGCACTGGGATTCTCTTGGTCAATGAGTTTAATGTGCTACTGTGTACTGTAAATCCAAAGATAGAGCTAAGGCTTGATATTTGATTTCCACAGAGAATTTAAGGCTCGTGCTTCATGGAAAATAACTTGGGAAACTCTGATGTAATTATTATTGTGGATCTTGCAAGTCTGTTCTTGTTATTGTTGAGTTTTGTGCCTCATGATGGAAACTGACTTTTAGTTGTAGAAAATCTATACCAGAGGTACTGCTATTCCTGTTTAATATTTGAGGATGTAAAGAGATAAGCCACTTTGAATAATAGTTGACTAATAGTTATTAAGAAATGATTAGTAAAAAGCTATATCCTAGCATTGTTATTGCCTTCTCTCTTAATATAACAGTGCTTTGTTGTAGGTATTTTATTAACTCTTCTTAATATATGAGGAAACTGAGTCTTAAATACCTCTTCTCAAAGTCACACACTCAGTGAATGTTGGAACTTATATTGCAACTTTGATCTTTCTCACCTAGAAGTGAGTGTTGGATTTGGGGTGCTGGCTTAGGAGGAAAGAAGAACAAATAGAATATGGGCTAATCTTCTAAAACCTTGGGATCTAGTTGAGCTGTCAATGCTGACAATGACTGTAACCTTTAGCATATATTCAGGGAAGCTGTGTGTCCCATTATTCTATTCATTTTATCAATGATTGTCCTAGAATCACAGAATTAAGGATATCCAATTTAGAAGGTCCTCTTGAAGACCAGACAGATGAAGCTATACATTTTACCAATAGTAAAGCTATAGTTTAGAGAAGAGAGATGAGTTCTTTCGAATACAGACTTGTTTTCTTCACTTTTATTTTATTTTACATTGATTGGTCATTTTCTCCACAACACAAGGTAAATTGTTTTAGAGTAGACATTGTGCCCATCTGGCCAGTCTTGGCAATGTCTTTCTGTAATACATTAAATGAATGGAAATTATTTAGATATACCTCATACATACTACTTCAATAACTTAACCATATAAGTGATATGTAACAATAATCAATGAGATAATTTATGTGTAAAAGCTTTAAATATATGAAGGTTTGCATTTCCTTTGTAGCATAAGCCTCCAGATTATGTTCTTGATAATCAAAATGGTCATTCTGACTTTTATGTCCATGGTAAAAATAGTGATAATAAATGTTAGCTAAGTATTATTTTTATTAATGAGTTCTTACAAAGTTGGCATGGCCCCAATTGTTTTTGTAATTAGTACGTCAAGAATCCAGAAACCATTTCTATGCAGTAGGTGATATTATTCTACCAATTTTATAAATGAGGAAATGAAAACTTAGAAAAATTGGATAACTTACCCAAGCAAATGAGTAGCAGAACTGGGATTTAGAACCCTTTTTATTGAACCCTTGAATCATTCTTCTTTATCTTGGTGTCTAGATTATTTACTTAATAACATTTGTCACAATGTACAATTATCTACTTTTACTTTTCCTTCTTTTCAACCAAAATGCAAGCTTCATGGTGGTAGAGCCTATTTCCATGTTTTCTCTGTTGCTTTCCAGCCTGTAACGGAATGTCAGCCACACAAAAGGCACTTCTTATGTCAATTGTATTTGCTGAAAGAATGAATGAATATTAATTCCAAAGTCACATCTGGGGCCGCTATCCACATGAGCGAAAGTTTCTACTAAACAGACTTACCCATTTTTAAGGGGTGGGGGTGGTGGAATCCAGGTTTTAATATAGGTAATGATTTAGTTTGCTAAAATTAGAAATGAAGGGCCGGCCGAGTGTGCGGTGGTTAAGCGTTGGCCTTGGAAGCCAGCAGCCCCGGTTCGGTCCCACATATGTGGGCCAGTGACACTGCCCTCAAAAAAAAAAAAAAAAAAAAAAGAAATGAAGTAATTTCATAAGAATTTTATGTTACCATTTAGTAACCTGAATTATTGAGTCTCAAGAACACAATTTTGAAATGTGACTTAGTTACTGCCATCATATATTTGAGGGGAATTGTAATGAGAAGGGTGACCAGCTGTTTCCCATCTGCACTGAGGACAGAACAGGAGGAAAAGGGATACATGAAAAGCTCAAAAATTAAGCCAGTCTCAGAAAGGGCTGGATGATATTGGAGCAAGTTTTTGACATGCTTTCAAGAATCAGTTTTCCACATATTGTCATTTACTACTTTTTGTGCTGTCAGACCAACTGCCCCGTCACCTGACTCTCTTTTGTGATTCCCACCAATCCTGGTCTCACTGAAGACATCAAAGGCCATGTGACCAAGCACAAGCTTCCCAGGCCATGGTCATCACCATGATGGCACCACTCATACAATTAATTCCTGTATGCTTTTGTACCAGCCAGTGAGATGAGAGATAATTGGTTCTATAAACAAGGCAATTTGCAGTTTGTGACAAAGTAGGGAACTTGCTCAAATATCATTTAGATTGTATAACTTTGCTGGATTTAATTTTCTTAATGCATTTGTACTTCTCATGTTTGATAATATCACTAAGAAATAGATGCAATCTTCCAAAATGATGATCAACTCTGAAATGGACAATTAGTTGAATCAAATATCCAAAACTATAATTGATTATAGAAGGAAGATGTTTAATCTTCTTTGGCATTCTCACAGATTTTAAATGAAAGAACATTGGGTGGGTGTGCTTTTCCCTCCTATAGGGCTGCATTCTTTGTTTTATTTGGTTGTGAGTAGAGCTAATCAGCCAGGGCATTGCATAAGCTTCTTGTTGACATGAACTCTACCCAACATTGTTTCTCATGCACTGTCAATTTTAAATTCAATAAATATTTTGGGGGGCCCACTGTATTTCAGGTGGCAATTTAGGTGACCAGTACTGAAGATGGAGTCCAGGTAAAGTTTGCAACAGAAGTTGTCTCAGCTCTGGGTACTTGCAAAGGCCAAGGACTAGAAAGAATCATGTGACTATACAGTATTTCTGGAATGTTCCACAGGTGAAAGAAGTAGAGTGCTGTCTGCACAGTCCAGGAACGAGGGACTCACAGGTTGTTTTAGAACATAGCTCTGAAGTCATTTCAAATACTGTTTCTCCCATTTATTTGCTTTATGACTGAATGAGTTGCTTAACTTTTTTTGTAACACAATTTCCTCATCTTCTCAGTTGGTATATTATTAGTACTCCTTTATAGGGATTTTGTGAGGGTTAGATGTAGCTTGTGTGTGTGTGTGTGTGTGTGTGTGTGTGTGTGTGTGTGTGTATATGTGTGTGTACACCTGCTCTTACAGAAAAAGCAGGCAAACTAACCCTTTAGGCAAATTTGGCCTGCTACCTATTTTTTGTATGGACCAGGAATAGTTTTTACATTTTTTAAGGATTAAAAAAATATATAATATATTTTTTTGATACATGGAAATTACTCATATGTGAAATTCAGTGTCTATTTGTTCAGTGTCCGTAAATCACACAACCATGTTCATTTGCTTATGTTCCTTATTATCTGTAGCTGCTATAAAGGCAGAGTTGAGTAGTTGTTATTTATATATGACCTGCAAAGCTAACAATTTTTAATTATCTGGCTATTTATAGAAAAAATGGCTCATAACATTGTCTGACACAAAGGAAATTCTATAAATCATTACCTATTACTATTAATCCATTTTCTAAGTTATATAATAATTTGGCTTGAGCTTTTCCATGAACACCCCTTCATTTTAGAAGCTAAGTGTAATGAATTAGCATATCCATGTGGTTGTAAAGTATAAGCATAAGCATATATCCAATTCAGGTGTCTGTCTCATCATATCTTAGAATTTCATTAAGAATTAACATATTTTTTAAAAAATTTATATATTTATATATATTTTTAATTAGCTTCAAGTGCACAACAAAGTGCAATAGTTATACATTTTACCCCTCAAAGTGACAACCCCCCTCCCCCAATTCTCCCCTCCCACTCCTCCCCCCCATATCATACTATCTATTACAATTCCTTTGACGCCCTTCCACCATATAATCCACATCCGTGACTGTCTATATATTCAATTAGAGTTGGCATACAATACTATACAACATCAGCTTCAGGTGTACAGTGCAGTGATCAAGCCTCTACTCCATCCATGAAGTGGTCTCCCTAACAAAACATGTAAACCCCTTGTCTGGGCAGGTGGACCTCTAAAGTTTCGTGAATCAACATAAGTGTGGTAACTGGTCTAAGTGGTGTGATTATAATATCATAGAATACAGTTATAAAATGTTACCTGAAGCTCAAGACCTTTATCCACTACACGCCTCCCCTTCCCAGCCTCACTCATGGGAAACTTATCATCTCTGAGAATACCTAACCAAGAGGAAGTTAGGATGATATTCCCGAAGCAGACTCAGTTATTACCTCTGTAGGAACCTAACGCAAACCAATGGGTGGATAACACGCCAGCATTCAGTTTACTTCTTGTGCAAACACCTTTCTTCACGGTCCCTCTACTTGAAAACTCATTTTGGTTCCATGGATCACTCAACGCATCTGGGGAAGTATATTCGATATGCCTTTATTTCAAACCCTGCTATGAAGTATTTCTTTCGTGAGGTGACTCCTTCGTTCTGCTATTATTTATTCATGTGTAGACTTCTTATATAAATTGCCTTACTTACTGCTTTTGGGCTCCCAATTCTGAAGCTCTCTTTTGAAAATCAATAACACCTATCTTCTGAGGGAAACTCTGGGCAAAGCAAGCTGTGATGGCTTTTGTTATACGTCTTGGCATTAATTATTCATGGTTATTTATTGAATAATTCAACATGTTATATGATAATTTAAAAATTCTCTATACCTTGTTACTGAAAAGTGAGGACTTTTTGGACCATCAATTGATTCATGCCAAATGAAGCTATTATCAGTGAGAGCATACAATCTGTAAGAAGGTGACATTCAGGTTTCAGGTCTTCATTAAATAAAATAAAGATGATTTGTATACTCCATGGTCCCCAAAGAGAAGCAGGAGCTTATTCCTATTCTAGCTACACTGTAAGGAAAGGGGAATTGCAAGCAAGACTGCAAAAAAAGGAACACTTTCTTGTGTGACAAAATGCCAATAAAATAATATGGTAGAACATCTTCCCTCTATAGTTAATTAAATGATATAAGCATTTCTCATAAAAGAGTCTCTCCTTTCTCGCCTTGTTTTCTTCTAGATTTTCTTCTTTAACCTTAATTTGTGAAAAACAAGAGATTGCTTAAGTATTTGGGGTTTTTTAAATTATTTTTAATTATTTCTGTGTTTTTATCATTCAGTTTTATTCCATTATTTATGCCTTTGTCCTGATACCTAATTCTATATTATCTGTCTTTCTTATACTTATGGATCTTTTATAAATGCATAACCCTACCATCTAAACGATATCTAGACCAATAATAATCTACAATATCACTTAAGCTGTTTGATATAAAAAGCAGCAAAGTTGAAATTTCTGACTTTCTGTCAAATCCTCCTCTCAGGCTTTCCAGTATTCCTATTCTAATTAATTCTCCTTCTAGCCTGGCTTTTAAGCAGCTTTAAAATGTGCATTAAAATATGTTTATATGCTATATAATTTCAAAGTTCTAGAGCTATGTTTGAACCAAGAGCCTGTTTAATATTCTGTCATCAGGTGGCATATCAATTCATACTGGGATGAGGCCGGGCCAGAAAAACTGAATATGAATTAAAGTATATCAAGAGCATGGTGTCACATGGATAAAAGGTGACTAAACTATCCATATTTATTGAAATTTTCATTCAAACAGGTCAGAATTCTATAACATACATGTACATTGTCCATAAAAGCAGATTTTCTAGTTGCTGTGATAGATGTTAACGGTAAATCAAAAAGGTCCTATGATTCAACATAATTTAACATGAAATTAGACAAGAAGTTTTCACTGGTTGTGTTCTTGGCCTAACAATTCTGCCTGTGAAGAGGTAATTAAATGACACGATGTTTATTGTGGTATGATTAATAAACATTTAGATACCTAGCAAGAAGAAATTGGTTAAATCAGTGGTAGCCAGATTTTAAAACTAGTAAGGATGATGTTATTGTTGAATGGCCAGTGATGGAAAATGGTAAGAAGTTATTAGGTTAAAAAACAAAAACAACAAATTACATAGTATGGGCAACACAGTTTACATGCACACAAATGTATATGTGTGCATACCTATATTTATTAATACATACATATACATTTATATAAACAGATCATAGGTTTTTGGTTTTAGATGCTGGAAGATACTTAAAATAATGAGAGGTAATTTTTCTTTCTCCTGTTTTAGAGAATGAAGTCTTTGATTTGTGGAGGCGTGAGGCTACTCTTGCTCACAGTGGGAATGAACAGGCCCTTAAACATATTAAAAACCTACAATTTAATGGATGATGGTGTTGGATAATCCTAGAAGGGAAGGTCCAAGGGTAAGGGAGACAGAAGTATCCCATCCTTGAGAAGAAGAAACGTCCAAAGAGTGGAGACAGCTGTTTTGGCAAGGATGTGTAAAGGTGGCTCATGAGCTGTGTCGATCCATGGCCTGTGTATTTACACGCTCTCATTGGAAACTTGCGCTAGGTTACTTATACTTAATGGAAGGTAAACTCTAGGTGACATGTCCTAGGAGGCTTGGTGGGGAATTGTGGATTTGAGCTTATTAGTATAGAAAAGGCCTCTTTGAGAGACATGTGTGGCAGATATTGTTGTGTCAGGAAACACTGGAGTGGATGTTTTTTGTATGCCATCTATGTTGGCTCAGGTACATCTGCCCCTTCCATCAGTTAAGGCCCTGGGTCTCCAATGAGTCCAATGCAGAGGTGGGTGGAGCACAAAGATCACTTATTTTGGAATCTGGTTTGCCTTTGTAAGGATTAACTTGGCCAGCAAACACTGATGTTTCTGTTTCCTAAATACTGTGGAACAGATGTATATTCATTAGAGAAATAATGACTCAAAATATTTTATTTGTACTAAATAATACATTAGGGATCAGACAATTACAAATTTTCTGGAGAAAAATATTTTGTTGTAGCTCAAATTGTACATCTTCTCCAGATTAAAAATTTCTTTACTGTCTATAGTTACAATGGGAAGGATGTTGTCCTTTACTTATCTTAACATGTATCTCTTATTCTCCATTTATTTGTGCCTTCTTTTACTCATAACATTTATTGCTTAATATGATAAACTAGTAAAACTGGAAATTGTCTCTGACCTTGATTCAATTACAGTGTACAGAGGGATTGAAGGATGACTAATATGATTAATATAAAATTTTAATATTAAAAGTTCTATGTTATTGTATTGAGAAAAATGCTTTCCAGTTCCTTTTTGGAGATAGGAGATGTGAAAGATGACCTTAGAGTATTGATAGTTCCATTGCAGAAAATAAATGTCAGATATATGGCTGTTAGAAAAGTCAATGCCATTTGATATGCAGATGTTTTTAGATGAACATAAAAGTTTGCAAGTCTCTCTGGCTTTTAGTAGTTTTACATTTTACTTACCTTAAGGACAAATCTTATTAAAACAAGTGCACCCTGTTTGGCTGTCTAAAAAGTCATCAAAGCATTTTTGCAAATGTAGCATCTTAAGTTGAGGTTGATAATTTCATATGTTCACCCAACCAACCTTTCTTTAAGGGTCAGCTAGGTCCCATATGCTATATTGTCATTATGATTATAGCCATCACTAAAGGAGCTTATATTTAACCTAAGAAAATACAGTTATTTGTTACATGTAAAAGTATGATGAATATTACAAAGACAAGTTAGATGAGGTTCCAGTCTAGCACAGGGCTTCTCAACTGGAGCAATTTTGCCCCACGGTGCGCATTTGGTAATGTGGAGACATTTTTGTTGTGACTGGGAAGGCCCTCCTTCCCAGGTGCTAATGGCCTCTAATGTGTAGAGGCCAGGGATGCTGCTAAACATGTTATAATGTAACTGGCAGCCCTCACGACAAGGATTTATTTGCTCCAAGAAGTCAATAGTGACACTGTTGAGAAACCCTGGTCTAGAATGATGGGAAGGGACAGGCAGAGGATGGACATTTGAGAGTTACTTTGGCAGCCATGTAGCAGAGCAACTGCTTTCTGGGTGGTGATACCTTTACGTATTTCACCCATTAGATATATAATTCAATAATCCCATTGTATTTTATATCTCGATAAAGTTTCATACATGTTGATTGAATAAATAAATCATAAAATGTCAAATGTTAATATGAGACAGATGGCACCCAACCTTCAATCTACTTTTCTACCCCTTTATTCATTGATAAAATAATCAACGTTCCCCAGGTTGATCTTGGCTCTGGTTCCTGACTGCATGATCTACTATTGTTACTGAACCTGTGAAGTAGAGATAATGGTAGCTTTCCTTACTATTGTTGTGAGAATTAAATGAGCATGTTCAATAAATATAAAGTGTCCTGCACAGTCTCTGAATAAATGGTGGCTGTTAATCAGAAAAGATCACATTAGACTCCAAATGATGTAAGTCGCAGAGCTTCTGTGGCCCCATAAATTACGGAATTATTATATCTTACGTGAAAGACAGAAATGGAAATGATTACCTCTTTTGATGGAGAGCCATGTTGTGAATTACTTTTTTAAACCTTTGGCTAGATGAGTTATATGTGCAAAGCCCTGGGACACCAAGTGTGTTTATAAGATTTGTTACTGGCAAGAAATGGGCACGCATAAATGAGATCAGTCCAAAAAGATTACCCTGCAAACTTGCTGATGTGCTGTCTGCTAAAGTAGTGACAGATCATAAAACCATGGAGGGTGACAGAGGCGTAGGGCACTGGAAATATAAAAGCCTGGATCTTTCCAAATGTAACTTTTTTTTTTTCCCCAGAATTTTATGCTGCTTCACAGTTATGCTTAGCATCATGGTCCCTTTTATGTGTGGTATAGGAAATCGACCTGAGTTCGGATGAAAATAAAAATTCAGTGGTGACTGTGGCACTATTACGGGGCCAGTAACATGTAGCTGTCAGGAGTCTGAAATCAGCTCCTGTCCCAGTTCTGCTGCATTGGAGCAGTGTAACCTCGAGCAGGTTCAGTGTCCCAGATAAATTTTGTCTTCTGTACAATGGGGACATTGATGATCCCTGCTTCTTCATTGTTTTGATGACAGTGGGTAATTCATGAGAAACACCTTGTACAGCACCTGGAACTACCAGCATCATTATCCTCACCATTTATCCATTTATTATGTTTACTATCATCTCTTAAAAGCTTCCTATTATTAAAATAATTTGTACCACTTAACTTTCTAGCTTTGTTTAAAGGAAGAACTTTTATTTTATTTATTTATTTTTTTTTTAGCTGAGCCATCCTGCCACCTGTTGGCAGCTCAGCGGCAGCTCAGCTCGGGCTGGGCATCGAACTGCTGTTGCTCAGAGCTCAGCTTACACTCTTGAGCGAGCTCTTAACCAACTGAGCCACTCGGCCGGCCCAAGGAAGAACTCTTAAAGTGTTTCCTCTGTATGTTTTTCACTTAAATATGATTAAGTTTCTTGATTAATATGTGTCTATTTCCGTACAAATTTTCTGATTATATGAGTTTTCTCACTGGATGGAAAGAGCAGAGGATCTGTCTGCGTGTTTGTGGGTTTTGCCATTGGATAATTCTTTAATCTGATAATTAATATTTATAGAATCTCTCCTCATTAAATAATCTGTTTTTCATTTACTTACTTATCATTATCCACTTCCTTTCTTTCCTCAATTTATATGATCAGTTAGTCAAACAATGTTCATGATTGCCCTGGACTTCGGAAGAACTTAAATGCTTTAAACTGGGACATATGTGGACTGTTGTGTCTGACTTTTAAAAAAGTTGGAATGGGGGCTGGCAAAGTGGCTCAGTTGATTAAGGGCTCACTCAAAAGTGTGAGCTGAGCTCTGAGCAACAGCAGTTTGATGCCCAGCCTGAGCTGAGCTGCCACTGAGCTGCCAAAAGGTGGCAGGATGGCTCAGCTAAAAAACAAAACAAAACAAAACAAAACAAAAGTTGGAATGGGGTAGGTGATAGCAGAATGCAGCCCACAGAAGGCATAAGCTGACCATGCATATATGGCATCCATGGCAACATTCATACATCTTGGGTTTGGTGTCTCAGCTCTCTAGGTGGCCTTCAGGCAGACATTTCCTGCTCTCCTATCCATGGCAAGCATCCTTCGTTAATTATAACATTCATTTTCATTGGCCTCAGAATACTTTTCCATTCATAGTCAAAGCAGCTATTATCCATTGATTAATAGCAGTAAGCGTAATGAAATCTCTCCCTCATGATCCACTTGTACAGATATCCAAAAATGCTGGTATGGATGCTAAGAAAACCAGCAAACATAATTGAAAATATTAGATTGGATCCAAACGTTACCTGCAGACATTGAAGATGGAAGAGATAATACAACAGGAACTTTTATAAGGAAGACATTAGTTTATTGTAAGCGTACATAAGTCAACAAGCCCAAATACTTGTGTGATGGAATGCTAGAGGCTCTACTGGCTGGTGAGCAGATGAGGGAATCTGAGGACACACACTTTTGAAAAACATGCCACAAATATGAAAAAAGTCACTTTTTATGACTTCTGAATTTGGTAGATTTGATAGCTAATATTAATAATCAAGGAAGTCTCTATTTTATCACACAGATATTCCATTCATTTGTTTTTTTCCCCCTATGCATCAGTTATCTAAAGGGAGAGATGAATCATGGAAACCAAGCCAAAATTATTTCTATTTGTATGAAAGGGAAAGAAATTACAGTATTTTCTAAGTATGCAAAAATATCTAAAGTAAAGGGAGAAGGTAGTGTACAGAAGTGTGTGATGTTTGAGCATTTTTTGGTTGCTGTTCTTGTTTTTGTTCTTTGGTTTTGTTGATTTGGTTGTTGGGTCTGTATTTTCCAGAGCTCATACACAAGCAGTGGCTTTAGTTTTCACTGATTAATCCTTCTAGTATAGCAATATCCTGGCCTGATTCTGTTCCTCTGATCAGGGATGTGTAGGGAGCACACCAGGACTTGAGATCCTGTAGCTATTTCATCACTGAGTCCACAATTTTATAGCTCATTAATTTCTCCTCATTGGATAATCATAAAAACAAATACTTATTGACTGTCAATAGATGCAATGGCATTGGTTAGTTTTCATCATATACTTTCTTACTTAATCCTCAAAACAACTATGAAGATTAGTATTTTGAGCCCTAGTTTCCTAATTTATAAAATAGAGATAGAAATGGATGCATTTCTTCAGGATTCACATGTAAAAATTGGGACAACAAAATCTAATGATATGAAACTCTTATTCTAGTCATATTTCTAATATGTCACAAGAAATACTAAAAAAATACATCTTTAAAAATCTCAGGGCTAGCCAAGTGGCGCCGTGGTTAAGCACTGGCTTGGGAAGCCAGAGGCCCCGGTTCGGTCCCACATATGAGGGCCAATGACACTGCCCTCAAAAAAAACAAAAAACTCTGCTATCAACTATCTTTATGACTAAGAACATATTAGAACCTGCTCTACTCCTTTCCCTTAATTTTAAAATAACAATTGATGGGTTGCCCGAGTAGCATGGTAGTTAAGCCCTGGCTTGGAAAACCAGTGGCCCTGGTTCGGGTCCCACATATGAGGGCCAATGACACTGCCCTCAAAAAAAACAAAAAACTCTGCTATCAACTATCTTTATGACTAAGAACATATTAGAACCTGCTCTACTCCTTTCCCTTAATTTTAAAATAACAATTGATGGGTTGCCCGAGTAGCATGGTAGTTAAGCCCTGGCTTGGAAAACCAGTGGCCCTGGTTCGGGTCCCACTATAAGGGCCAGTGACACTGCCCTAAAAATAAATAAATAAATAAATAAATAAATAAATAAATAAATAAATAAATAACAATTGATGATTTTAAGGGAACTGTACATTGCTCCAAAGCATTATTTTTCAGATGGAGCTGAAGGATACCTCAGAATTCAGGCAAGTTCTATAGCCTCAAGTTTGTTCTAAATCAAAAGAGTAAAGACATTGGGCCAGCCGAGTGGCGTGGTGGTTGAGCGCTGGTTTGGGAAGCCAGCAGCCCAGGTTCGGGTCCCACTTATGAGGGCCAGTGACACTGCCCTCAAAAAAAAAAAAAAAACAACCTTAAAAAGAAAGCAAAAATGATGGCAAAAATTTACATGTGAATCAGTATTCAAGATATACAAATGAATTTATTCTTAAAACTCAATTTGGGAGATAGTTATAGTCTTTCCAACAAATAAAATATGAGTTAGATTTTGGTAAGTTATACCTGAATATATATTATAAATATATGCACACATACATACACACCAGATATCAGCTAACTCAATGTTAAATCAGTCCCATGAGCTTGTCAATGAAGGGTAGTTGGCTCCGTGTGATGGGGGAGGAAGTGGGCTCAGAGCGGTGATGTTACTTTGATAAGCCTCTCAGTCATTCATCTTTTTATTTATTTATCCATTCTTTCCTTCAACAACATTAGTTGTCTAATATGATAATGAAGAAGTAGAAGAGAAGGAACAAAAGGAAGTGATTCTAATACATGTAAAGCGCTATCTATTTGAATAGTCACATCAACCATAAAAAACACATACAACGTTCATAACTCTGGCTCTCAATCTTGGCTTGCTTTTTACTGGCTGTGCGATTTCTTTGTGGAACTAGTTAATCTGCTTAGAGCCCCAATTTCTTTATCTGTATGATGGGGTTAACACTGGCTCCTCAACTACCCTACAACAATCACTCATACATCAATAGTCATCTATTGCATTATCAATGCATCTTGATGCATTATCAATAGTCATCTTTATATTCTTCAAGCCCAGCACCAGCACACCATACTGGGCTTTAAGAGCTCAGCATGATGACAAGTAAATAAATACCGTAAATGCATAATTTTAACACAGCACGGTGAGCTTCATGATAGTTTAAGCTTAACCCCATGACAGCAGAGAGGCGACAATTTTTCTGCCCCAGAGAAATGTCACATCAGATTCATACCAGACTCAAATCCAGGTTTTCATAGAGGTGAGTATTACAAGACTGGTGTGTTTTTCTACAGTAACTAGTAGCTTCTGTATATACTATTAAATCTATCTATATCTGTATCTATCTTTGTATCAATCTATCTACGTATCTATATATCTATCCTCTCTCTCTGTATGTTCCATATATGACACTAATTTTCTAGCTTCTGATTATAATATACTCAAGTTATTGTGGGAGATTCCCCCTAAAACTATTAGTTCTACAAATGTTCAATGGATTTAGTTCCAGCCTGTTTTAAAAATAATCTTCAATGTATATATAAGCAATTAACCACACTGTAGATAAAACACTGGTGCTTATGAAAGGTTGAATATGTAACTTTCTTGTGCCATCATTTTCTACCAAATGCTTTTCTGTGAAAAGAAACTATCATACATACATGAAAAGGCACTTGTAAAAAGTGGTACAGGACCAGAGATGTACACCCAGTAGCAAGTGCAGGGCTTTTTTTGTTTTGTTTTGGTGAGTAAGAGAGAATGCATGAAAAAACAAAAATCCATGCAAGATACATCAAGCACACAGCAAGTCAAAGTTCTCTATGGGATGCAAATGGTGGTATTTTGTTTTCATTAATGTCTCCTGAACAGATATGCACAATGTATACACAGAAAGGGAATAATAGTAACAAATGGTGCTGAACACTAATGTGTCATTAAGGACTAGTGCAGAGTTTCAAGGGTAAATCCTACAAAGGATGTATGTCATTGAGACACCTTCCGGGGATGGTGGCAGACCCTGATTGCTCTAAGCCATTTAAAAACGAACCTGCAAAACCCCAGCAGGATAATTACATGATGGAAAACAATTCTTATTAAGAAGCTGCCTTATTAGCTTACAAGTGGCCTTCCTTTCCCTTGTTTCTAGCATTTCACAGTGCTTTTCAGCTGCTGAAACTTTTAAACACTGTTGACAAATTGATGGAAGAACTCTCCGCAAAGCCTGAATCTCCCTTCAGCAAGCATTTGTAATATTGATTAAAAACAAGTGCTATTTCAATGTGTCCCTTAGAAACAGTCAACAATCGTGTCAATCCTTTGCGAAGTTCTATTGCATAAAAAATACAATTACAAATGCAAAAAGAGCAAAAACAATGTTTTTAGGAAAGGGGTTTGCAGTTTGTCTATAAACTTAACTCGCTATTCCTTCAAAGAGTATATGGCATTAATATTTTAATAATAGATTTATGATATTGTTTGCATATATTTAAGATGAGAAGTGCAGGAAGGATAAATGTTCTTCTACTTTTTTTTTTTTTTTTTTTTTTTTTTTGAGGACAGTGTCACTGACCCTCATATATGGAACCGAACCAGGGCCGCTGGCTTCCCAAGCCAGCACTTAACCACTGCGCCACTCTGCCGGCCCTTCAGGTTACTTTTTAATTTTTTTTTTTTAATCTGAGCCATCCTGCCAACTATTGGCAGCTCTGCGGCAGCTCAGCTCGGGCTGGGCATCGAACTGCTGTTGGTCAGAGCTCAGCTCGCACTTTTTTTTTTTTTTTTGATTTTGCTTTTCTGTTTTATTAATTATAAAGGCAAGCTTCCCCACCAAAACTCAGCAGCCAGTGGTAGAAAAACAACAAAGGAAATATCCCTAAGCTGTACAATAAAAACCTGGGAGTGCAGGCTAGGTGTGTGTGTTGGGTGGGAGGAGAATGGATAAGATGACCCGCCATCAAGGATACAGTGGAAGATGGGGAGATGGGGGATGCATTGGAAGCTGGCCAGCACCCGAGGTCCTCCTTTCAGCATGCTGGCCTTCTTTGGCTCTTTATCAGCAGGACCATGGCACACAACCTTCAATACAAGAGCTGGTAGACCGTGGCACTGTTTTTGGAGCCCGTGACCAGATACTGGTTGTCAGCAGACACATCACAACACAGGATTTCTGTAGACTCTTCTACCTGAAACAACCTTTGTAGAGAAGGTGCAGCTAGGCAGTGGATCGACTCATCCATTGTGGTCACAAAATAGTTCCCACAGGCCACAAACTTGAGGTTGTGGTGGTGGATGTATTTATGTATGATGGCCTTAAACTTCTCCTTCCGGTGCGTGTGCAGGATTGCCACATCACTCATTCTCAAGCCCACTAACATCCATTCCTCACTTGTGTCGTGGGTAATGCTGAGGATCTCATGGTGTAGCTTGTGTTGCTGCAGTTTCTGGTAGCTTCTCAGGTCCCAGGAATACAGGCTGGTGTCTTCACCTCCAGTCCAGAACTTATTGCCTGTGATGTCTACACATCGGGACCCATATTCGGGGACTTCATGCTTCTTGATCAATATTTGGTTCTGTAAATCCCAAATCTCAACGAATCCTTTGAAACAAGCCAAGCAGATCTGGGCATTGGAGAAGATTGGGACCTGTGGAGGCCAGCTGTGTCCTGATGTGGGGTTTGGGTGCCAGATCCCAAAGAGTCAGGGTCCGGGACAGGCCCCCAGTGATCAGGCTCTGCTCGTCCAGAAACAGCTTGCAAGTGAGGGCACAGTTTTGATGCTCCTGTAGGAAAGGTTTATATTCTCATATCACGTCCTTGAAGCACAGGCTCCGAGTCTTCTGACAGTTATGTCTGGGTTCCCCAAGCTTTCTAGAATAGCCCTCACCTGAAAGTTCAGTTGGGCCTGAGGGGCTTTGTTCCAGGTGTACAGAGCACTCTCATTCCACACTTTGATGTAGCCGTGACCACATGTGTATACATGGTGAGTTGAGTTGCTGATGGCAATGGCATAGACTTTCTTGCCATGACAAGGTTTGCCAATCTTCCAGGACTCACGTGGGGTCCTCCGCATAAGCACATCATCTGCAATGGGAGGAACTGCTCTGAGGAATGACCAGACTTCTTCACTGGGAGGAGGCGAAGGATGTCATCAGCCAAGCTTGGATCCTGGTAGGCTTCTGGGGCTGAACTCTGCAGCTTCTCCCGGTTAAGCCTCAGAGGATGAGCTGGTCTTCCGCTTAAATCTGGTTACAGCCTGGTGGACCCACTGGGGTGGATGGACCACACACACGGTCCAGTTGGGACTGTGCCTGAGGCTCATGCTGATAGCAAATGTCAGAGTTTTCTGACTCGTTTCTCTCCTCCTCTGGTTCATCATAAATTCTGAGTATTCTGAATGAGGAGGCCTCTTCCTTATCTCGACTCATATTCTTAGATCGATGAAGTGCCTGAGGCCCCTGGTTCATGGCGGGCTGGAAGAAACCAGCCCGGAGAGGCGCCATGCGGCAGGGAAGCCAAGAGGGCTTCCTGAAGGATGGGGCAGCTCGCACTCCTGAGCGAGCTCTTAACCAACTGAGCCACTCGGCTGGCCCCAGGTTATTTTTTTTGTAGGCATATTTGAAATTTGTAGAAGAAACACTGCTTTCAGTATTTAAGGTTTCAACAGAAAACAGAATTTTCCCCAGTTGGTTCAAATGTAGTGATATTAAGGGAATGAAGAACATTGAGGAATCCAGACACTAGCAATACCATGAAGCTCAAAGGACTGGAGTGAGATGGGGAGGAAGTGATAACCTCAGAGTTGCTGCTTTGCTTCAAGAGACTATTCAACTCCACAGACCATAAACAATCCCATTAACTTATGAGGGATGGCTTTGCGAGTCTGCTTAAGGATTCTCAGTGGCTTGAGAGGGGAGTCAAGGTCCAACACCCTTATAAGTGGTGATTATTGAGACAGAGCCAACGGAACAGTCCCAAACGCATTTGTCAGTTTTGATCAATGCATGCAATTATTTAAACATTCCCCTGGTTAATTAAATCTGTCTTAAAGATTACAATAAGAAATATTATCTATGTATGCACCTTCCAATAATAGGTAATTGTTTTAAGTTTTCTTTGAATTCTTCCAAATCATTTCTGTGCATATATGCTAAATATGAATATTTCTCTTATCTTTATTCAAAAATAGTAAGCTATTATGTTACTGTTTTGTACCTTTTTTTTCACTGAACAGAATATGTATTAGGGGACTTTCTGATTCAGTGCACAGAGTATCATCAATTCAAAAATAGCTGTACAGTATTCCATTACATCAGTGAGTTTCGATGAGAAGAAACAATTGTGTCCCATGTGGCACATTTGGCAGTATCTGGAGACATTTTGGTTGTCATAACTGGAAGGGGGGTGCTCCTGGCACCTAGTGGGTAGGATCTAGGAATGGTGCTCAACATCTTACAATGTGCAGGGCAGTTCCTCTTTCTCCAAGGAAGCAGGACAGCCCTACCCTGTCCAAAGAATTATTTGGTCCCAAATGTCAATAGTGCTGTGACTGAAAAGCCTGGAGTTATATGGATGGACTCCAATTTGTCCATCCTCTGTTGATGGACATTTGAGTTACTTCTAATTTGTTATTATAACAATACCACAGTGAATAACTGTACATATTTTATTTCACACACATAATTGTAAGAAGTGGAATTGATTATTAAAAGTCAAGGAATTTTTCATTTTGATACTGCCAAATTTCCTGCATTGGGCATTTTGCCAAGTTACAGTCCTTTCAGATATTTGTGAAGATTTATTTTCCGTAGCATTGCCAACATTCTGTGTTATCAAACATTAAGACATTTATCATTCTGAACGTGTGGTATCCAAGTTTGTTTTAACAATGTCTTTCCCCTATGTGTTAGATGGAGCATCCATTCATAATTATGGGCCCATCAAATGTTCTATATTTTTGTACATATTTGTGTAAAGACTTTGCACAATTAAAAGAAAAAACAGTTGTTTTCGTTTCACTGGTTCCCAGGGGCTTTTTTTTCTGTTTAGTGATTTTGCAAGAAATATTTCTGGTGTGTTACTTGCATTCTGACACTGTGTTTTTAAAATTATATTTTATATATTTTAACCATGAAGGTTTTGAATTTTAATTGATTCATTCTTTCATGGTTTCTTTGTTATGAACCACATTTAGAAAAAGCTTTCTGATAATTTGGAATCCAAAGTTTTATTGATTTTATGATTTTAGTTTTACAATGAAATCTTTGATATTTAGTAATTTATGTTGGTATTTATATGATATGGATCCAGTTATTTTTTTTTCTCCCAGTTGGTTATGTAAATATGTCAAATATATTTTTTGAATGGTCCATATTTTCTCACTGGCTTGATATACCTCTTATACCATCTATACCATTCTCCTTGGTATTTGAGTTTGCTTTGTATACTGTGTATACAAAATACTATATGTCTTTTGCTTCTGAGTCGTATCACAATCTCATAATTTTTTCATTATTGGACTGAATCCACCTCTATTGCTTATGTTTTTTTAGTGTTTTTTCCCCATAGTCATTCTTGCTTATTCATTTTTATAAGAAGTTTTTTTTTACTCCCCAGTGGCTAAAGAAAAAAGTTCATTTTGTCTGTTTTGTTTTGTTTTGGTTCTTCTCCCACATATTGTGCCATATCCAAATAACTTCCAAAACAGCTCTGTTCAGCAGTGTAACTTCAGCAATCCAAATTGTTCCAATCTTTAGACCCACTATCTTAAAACAAAGCCTCTTCCAAGATTGCCTCAAAATGGAAGAGCGATATAGGAGTACCCATATAGACTTTTTACCAGCGTAGGTTGGAAGGGTACAAGTAACTTTCTGTCTTATTTCATGGCCCAGAATGAGTCAGTTGTCCCTGCTCACAAGGGGTTGAGAAGGGCAGTGTCCTGTCAATCTGAGATGGGTAATAAAGTACTTAATAATATAAGAAGTTTGAATAGTTTTATTGAGATATAATTCACATATCATACTATTCACCCACTTGAAATGTATGAGTCAGTGGTTTTCAGTATAATCACTATGTGTGACCATCATCACAGTTAGTTTTAGAATACCTTCATCAGCTTACAAAGAAACACTGTAGCTTTTTCCTGACATCTCCCTCTCTGCCCTTCCGGCTCTAGCCCCAAGCAACTGCCAACATACTTTCTGTTTCTATAGATCTCCCTATTCTGGACATTTCAAATAAATGGAATCACATCACCTGTGGTCTTGTGTGACCGGTTTCTGTCACTTAGCAAACATTTTCAAGTAGGTATCAGTATTTCATTCATTTTTATGGCCGAATACTATCCTGTTGTATGAATTTATCCACAGTTTATTTATCCATTCAACACTTCATGGACTTTAGGTTGTTTTCTGCTAGGAGCAGAATTTCTGGGTCAGGTGGTAATTCTATGTTTAATCATTTGAGGAACTTTCAGATAGTTTTCCAAGGTGGATGCAGCATTTTGTTTTCCTACCGTGAGTGATTGAGGGCTCCGATTTGCCCATATCCTCACCAATGCTGTTATTACATGACTTTCTGGCTCTAACAATCCTGGAGGCTGTGAAGTGGTATCTCATTGTGGTTTTGACCGGTAAGAAGTTTAACTCATTTGTTAACTTAAAAATAAAAGAGGGTCAGCTGAGTGGCGTGGTGGTTAAGCACTGGCTTGGGAAGCCAGCGGCCCCGGTTCAGCCCCACATATGAGGGCCAGTGGCATTGCTCTCAAAAAAACAAAACAAAAAAAAAAAATAAAAGAAACTTTTATTATGTTATTATAGTCAAGGTTTAGAGAGAATTGATGTAGTTATATATATTTAAGTAGACATACTTACATATTTTAAATGATATGATTATGATATGTGCTAAATCTGTTCACCACTTATAGACATTCCTTGTTAAATTTATCCACATAGGTTTTATATTTATTTTGTAGATTCAGATATTAAGTCTTTTAGCTGGTTGTGTTTGCTTATAGAAAAGCTATTGTTAGAAATGTTAAACTTCTACATTGTTAAGTTACTGAGTTTTGTTGCTTATGGTGGTATTTAGTTGATTCTTTCAAGCTTTTCAGGTACAAAACCATAAGGGAACTTTGCTTCCTCTTTTCGAATTTTATACTTTGTTTGTCTTATTCTTTTTCTCCATTAAGTATAATATTATCTTTTGGGTTAATATATGTTTTATCACATAATATTAATATTTGAAAGTTTTGTGTTTTTTTAAATCAGTGTTTAACTGTAGCAAATACCTTTTCATTGTTTAAGAAGATAAACAAAACTTGGCCATGATGTATTATTCTTCTGATGTGCTACTGAATTCTAATTGCTAATATTTTATTTAAGATATTAGCTTTGATATCTCAGAAATGAGATTTGTTTGTAATTATCTTTTGGAGACTGACATTGCTAAGTTAAGTATCAATGTTATTATGCTTGATGAAAAGAAATAATTAAGGCTTAGTTCTTTTATGCTCTGAAGCAGTTCAAAAAGCATTGGAATGATGTGCTCTTTAATATTTTGATAGAATTCTCTTGCTAAAGAGTTTGAGTTTTGTGGCAGACAGAATGGTGGCCCTCCCAAGAATGTCCATATTCTAATCTCTGGAACCTGGGAATAGATTAGGTCACATTGGCAAGGGAGAAATTAAGATTGTAGACCAAATTAAGGCTGCTAATCAACATTAAAATAAGTTTATCGTGGTTTATCAAAGTGGGCTTGATATAATCACCTGTCCTTTAAGGCAGAAGAGGTAGGAGTTAGAGAGAGTTGTGAAGCTGCTCTGATGCTGTTTTTAAAGATGGAGGAAGGGACCATACACTAAGGGACACCGATAGCTTTTACACCTGGAAAAGGTAAGGAAACAAACTCTTTCCCAGGACCTAGATTTTACCCCAGTGAGAACTGTTTCAGACTTCTCACTTTTAGAACTCTAAGAATAAATTTCTGTTGTTTTCAGTTACTACGCCTATGATAATTTGTTACAGCAGCAATAGGAAATAGTTATACATGTATATAATTATGTATATATACATACAACTATGTTAGAGTTGAAAACATCAGTATGAATTCATGAATTCAATCCTAGTATCAAATAAAGTAGTTTCAGAATTACTAGTCAATACTCGTGCGAGAAACAGAGGTATCAACTAGAGTACAATGTTTATAATACAGTTGGGTTTTTTTTTGTGTTTTTTTTTTTAATCTTTAGCTTCATAGACCAGTCAAAACACCATTTTTATAAAGTTACTTAGGTTAGCTCCCTTTTCTTGCCTAATTCATGTTAAAAAAAAAAAGTCTTTGCTAATGGTGATATATAAGTTTAAGGCTACAAATCTTCCTCTGAGAATGTCTTTAGCTATATCTCATGGCTTGATGTTAGCTACTACAATTAACACAATATAACTGTTTTTAACTGTATTGGGTTTATATTCTTATTAACTTAAGAGTTTTTTAATAAACTTTTCTTTTTTCCAGATGGTAGGAATGATTTATTTTCTGGTTTTATTATTATTTTTGTTTTCTTACACCTAATTGGAGAATACTTTTTTTATTTTTACATTTTTGAAATTTTGTGGCATAATATATATGCTCAATTGTGTGACTATCCCATGAGCATATGAAAAGAAAGTATATTCTTCATTTTCAGGGAAGACAATTTAATACATATTAGTTAAATATTTTTATGTTTTTAAATTGTTCTTTTTTAAATTAGTTTTTATGCACTTAATATCCCATAGTTCAAGATCTATGAATTAAAGCTCCCTACATGTTGTGTATTTCTGTATATTTCTCTCTGGTATGTTTTACAGTTTTTGTTTTATCACCACTGATTCAGCATTATTTAGTTCATGCATATTGTGCTATATGTTTATTCAAATTGTGCTCTCACCAGTATAAATTATCTTTCTCAGTCTAGTTTATTCACTTATTTTGGCCTGAATTCTACCTTTTCAAGAGCCCTACTATGTTTTTGTTCGATTTCCCCCCTAAATTTTTCTGGTTTTGATTTTCCATTTTGTCCAATCTGAAATTTTTCATAGTTTTTCTTATCCTTTGTATATTAATTGACATGACAGATATATCTGATTTTACTTATCCAATTATTTTATTTTTAATTATTTTTAACTTCTTACTATGTGTTATTTTCTTTGCTTTCTCTGGGTTTTCTTTGTCTTATAGTTTACCTTTATAATTATTTTTTAAATATGTATAACCCTCTGTTTAAATAATGTAAATGTCTTCTTCACATGAAGTTGCATGATTCACCAAGGGTCATCAGTGAATGAGTGATGAAGCCATAATTTAAATCATGAAACATTTGTTATGTGCAATTGTTTTTTGTTGTTGTTGTTGTTGTTGGAGTTAGAATAGTTGCTAAGAAGAGTCAGTCTGTAGATGTGTTTCAGTGACCCTGTAAGCTTCCTCCAATTGCCAATCCCTTTCTGCATGCTAAGTTAAATTACTGCACAAACCAAATGAGTAAATGGATGGCCTGAATAAATGGTTGATAAAGGTGGAGAATTTTTAGGTAATTGGCTTACCATTATAAAATAAGAAAATGGGCTATTTTAGGTGCAAAATTTCTTTTTGTTGTTGCTATTGTTTTGTTGCAATTTTCTTATCTTCAAAAACATTTATGTCAGGAATATATTAAATATTATTGTTCCTCAGCTAAATTTGCTAGCTTTTGAAAGCTTTCATACCATCCTTGATGGAGAAAACTGGGCTATTGTTCTGTTTTATCCACTTGCCTTCTTTCAGAGCCTCTGCCTATATATGTAGAATGCTGAAAATTAGCGACAAATCATCCACTTAAAACGAATGCTTTCCTATATCTGTGACAGTTGCAAATGATAGACCACTGGGATGCTTGGATCCTATATTGTGTAGAGGAAGAAAAAGCATAGCTTACCTGACAGCCACTTTCAAAAATGTCTTTGAATGAATTGTTATAAAATGTAACCTGTTCTAGACTTAATCACATGAGGAAAGTTTTCTGAGCTTAACATTTTCATTCACGAAATGACCAATTCATCCCATTCAGAATGTTAACACATTTGTCATTTTGCTCAACTGCAATTTATAGAAAAAAAAGAGGCCATAGGTTTCACAAGCTAGAAAGACCAGTCAGGCTACTATGAGACCCAATTGTTTTAGAATTGGTGCTGCATCCACTAATGAAAAGTTCCCTAAGTTCTCTGACATCTGTTTTTCTCATCTATAGAATGGGGATAATAATACCTCTCTTCCAGAGTGTGGAGGGCTTAAATAAGACAGGGTATTAAAATTGCTGTCATAAGTAGATAGAAAAAAGAATTCCCTTTCTATGATCTTTGTCTGATAGAGGGCTTGTGACGATATCCCAGCCATGGCTTCTATAGAACAGCCCAGTTCATGTAAAGCCAATCGGGAAACTTGGCTCAATCAGCTGACCTTTGTATGGCTGTGACGAATGCTCTGTATCAGAGAAAAAAATGGGTCCTATAGGATTACAGCACTGTTAAGCTCTGGGCTTCTGTTTATTTCCTGGGAACTGTGTTTTATTCTCCTAACCAGTCCAGCAGACACTTATATTATCATGGCTTTCTTAACCAAGTTGCCTGATATAAATGTTCATATTGGTCAGTTTGCTTGCTGTACTCATAATAGACTCAGCAATGAAATTAAGTTTGCTTTATTCATTTTTCAATATTAAATTTCTCTAGATACATTAAAAATTAATTGTCATCTTTATTATGCCAACTCTAATGAAAAGACATACATCATTAGTGATATGCTTACAATATAGAGTATGTAAGAACATTTATGAGGGAAAAATCAGTAACCTCATTAAATGTGTTTATATTTGTTCCTAAAGTTTCAATTATCCCCACAGTTATTAGCGTATTCACAATTTTGACATAAAACCAATGAATAGCATTTTTTCCATATAGTAACCTGATCTTATCTGTCTCTTTTAATTCACTTGTGTTTCATAATATTTTGTATTATGTGAAAAAGCTTAACAGTGGAAAAAATGTTTGGAATTGAGAGTAAGTCAGATTTTTCTCTATGTCTGAATTAAACAATTCTAAAGAGTCAAAATAAGCCTGAAGCTATCATTTATATTAAAATTATATATGTTTAAATGACTTAAAAATTTAAATTCTAACTATAGACAAAATGAATCTAAATTCTATAAAATGGCCATATCTCGAATGTGTCTCATTTAATTTGGACCTGGAGACTAAATAATACCTTATAATATTCCTCAAGATTTGAAAACCTGAAAGATCACTGTAACTTCTGCTGTGCACTAGTTTAAAAATATTTAAAAATGAAACATAATATTCAAACCACTGCTTGTACAGCAAGAGAAACAACAGATCCTTGGTGTTGAGTTCTATGAAAATTTTCAAGACTTATTTATAGGTTTATTTTAAGTCTATATATTTTATGTGTGTGCACTCTTGTGTGTACTTGTGTATGGGTTTTATTCAATAGTTTATTATTACTGCAGTCCTATATGGAAATGTATTGCCTTTTATAGAAAACATCACAATATTATAATTGTTTTTATTAGATGATAAATGATTGTACTCAGTCTAAGTGTTTGAAAGACAAGTCACTGTAACTATAATGCAAGAAGATAGAAAAACCTCATCCAGGTAAATAAGAAGTAAATATGCTTGCATGTCTAGCAAACACTATATGAATGTTTCAGCCTCTGAGATGACAGGGCACTGGGCAATCATAGGTTAAAAGAGAGCAGGAAATGAAAGGAAACCTTAGAATTAAAAAAAAAAAATGTTGTCCAAAGAGACTGATTGATGACTCCACTAAACCAAATAGTCAAGGAACTCTAAAGACCTAATATTTATTATAATCATTGCAAAGCAATTTGAAGTTAGGCCAAGGCTGTCCAAACCTTGTGATTTAATTCAGTGGTTATAAATAATCCAAGAGGAAGCTCAACTACAGAAATGGCCCCTGGAAGTTGGAATGGAATTATGACCCAGCACTTGGCCTCCTGAGCCACAGTAAATGTGCTATAAGAATGTCAAATACATGTGATACCTTTTGTGAGAGATCATTTTAGTGGCACAGACTAAACCTTAAAAAGACCTATGTGGAGGTATGGTTCCATAATTCTAATAAGGAGACAAAGGGTGAGAAATCAACAGCAAAATTTAAAAACCTCTCTGCATTTCCCTCAACAATATCACCATAGCAAGGACATCGAGTCTGTATTTTGGATTCTCAATACTTGCATTAAATATTTTACCTTACCTATACTTCTTTAAGCTTCTTCCCCCCTGCCCTCCCCGCCCCCACCAAATACCAGAATAGGATATTGGATTTACTAAGGAAAAAACACAAAATTTTAAGTAGTTACAATTTCCCCTGAGATATTAAAAATATATATATATTTAAGGTAGATTAAACTTAGGCCAAAAAATTAAATCAAATTATATTCTGTATGTTCAGTTTTCTGTAGGGAACCAGAAGCCACTGGAGTGTAAAATTCTAATTAATTGTATGGAATGCTAATGGATTTTAAATTAAAAATACCATGCTGTTTAACACCACCTCACTCCACACAGTTTTATAAGTAGATATTGCAATAAAAGCTGTCCTATAAAATAGGGAATGGATGGAAGGTGTAATTGTCACTTCTCCGGTTTAATCTAAGGGAAAGCACTGCCTGTACTCTTCATCTTAGAGACATCCTGTGGATCTACGTTGACAGCTCAACCGGAAGCTTTGTTATTCTCCACCACACACAGTAAAGGATTTACCGGTGACGTCATTTGCACAACCACAAAGGATTGTTATAGCTCTTTTAATTTTAGAGTAGTTTTTAAGATTATCTTTTGCAGATATGGAAACTGAGGTTCAACATATGTAAATGTTTCAGGTGACATAACTAATTACATCAGAGCTGAGGCTCCAAAACAAGGTTTCTCATTTCACGTTGGGTATTCGGTGAATCACAGCAAACCCAGATGGAAGGGACACAACGATTAATCTGTGTTATTTGGAAACACTACCTAGAAACTCTCTACTTTATGTCAGAGAATTACGAGATTCTCCCTAATACTGACGCTTTGATATTGTGATGCTCCAAGGAAAAGCATGACATCAGTTATGGTCAGTATCCAAGTTATTTGACTCATTCATTTACTCGTTTGTTAGTTTGTTAGTTCAGTGAGCATCTCCTTTGTGCCAAAAAATGTTTAATGTATCTAAGACTCAGCACGGAACAAAACAGATAAAATCCCTTTCTTTATGGAGTGTAGGCAAATAATTAAAAAAGAAATGAAAACCCCCCCCATGTATCAGGTTGTAATAGGAATTGTACGGAAAAGCTAAAGTAAGGGTGATGGGCAGATGGTGGTTGCTCTCTTATCCTGTGTGGTCAAGAAACATTCACTGACAAAATAACATTTTAGCAGGCACCTGCAGGGCAGGAGAGAGCAAACTACATGAATGTCAGTTGGAAGAGAGTGCCAGGAAGAGAAAACTAGAAGAGCAAAGGCCCTGAAGTGGGAGAACCATTGAAGTGTAAGAGACACGCAAGTCGTCCAGGAGTTGGGGCCAAAGGAGGGCTAAGGGGCTGGTGACTATATAGGCAGAAGGGAACAGTGACTAAACAAAATGGCCATTGAACAGGACAAGGCAGAATATTCTGTTTGTGTGTTGTCATCATGGCTGAAGGTGAATGTGGGCCCTTGAAAGACGAGGCTGGCTCTTATGTCTTAGAGATGAGGGTTTCTGGGGGAGGAGGAAAGATACAGAACAAGAGAGCTGTGAAAAACTCCTTGCCGACTCATCTCCCCAGTGCATGGTTTTTCGTTCTTTTTTTTTTTCAGGGCAGTGTCACTGGCCCTCATATGTGGGACCGAACCAGGGCCTCTGGCTTCCCTAGCCAGCCCTTAACCACCGCGCCACTCGGCTGGCCCTCGTTTTTTTTTTGTTTTTTTTAAACAGTTCTTTTTTTTTTTTTGAAGAATTTATCCAAATGTATTTCATCAGCACACTCTTGTGCTAGGACTGTGGAAACAAGAAAACCCTTTGTCTATGGTACTTATAATTGAAGTGTCAAGTACAACTCAGGCATGGGCCAGGCACTCTCCCATCTTCCAAACTCTACAAGCGCTGTCTGTAGTCTTCCCTGCTTCTTTCTATTCCCCTTCCTACCACAGATTTGTTTTCAAAAACAAACTCCTGTCATCCAGGAATTTCTGCTCTTGCCTCCTTCTTGCAACATGCTTCTATTTGGATTAGATTAGGTGCTTCTCCACAGTATTCTCGGCCTGCTATCCCCATTCAAGCTAAAATGAGAGCCCCACAAGAACAGAAATATTGTGTGTTTCAGTTATACCCCCAATACCTAGAAGAGACCTGGAAAACAGCAAGCACCCAACATACAGGTAATGAAGATGATCAGATGAAGAAGCACTCAAATAACTGAATAGACAATAGGCAAATAATACCTTTCCTCACCGTGCAATGTCTCTTTTCCACCCCAGTTCTGGAACAGACCTTGAAATATGTGCTTAGTAACTGGATTGTTGGATGAATTCATTACCAGAAGTTTAGGGTTATTCTGTGTGGTTTGCATGCATGAAGAGTAACACATATATACTTCTCCCAAGATGCTTTTATCCTTGGTTCCAGATAAATCGTACATTGATATGATCGCTTAGGGGCCTATATAATTAGATAATATTTAGTTTTATAAAACTGTATCATTCCAACTACTGTGATTTTAAAAAAAGTTTGCTTATGTTTACAAGTTAACGCTATTTTTTAAGTTAACACTAATTCTGCAGGCTCTTAATATGTGTGATCCGATTTATGAAAACTGTACTTATTGTCTACTATCCATCCATCATCTTCCTTCTTTCCTCTCTCTCTCTCTCCCTCCCTCCCTTCTTTCCAAAACACACATAAACACAATTTCTTTAGCATATTAAAGATTTTACATCAGCATTAATGTTTATTGTGAATTTCATCGTAGGGGGTTATATAACTCATTTATCTCTTTCGCTCTCTTGAAACAATTCCCAGGACTTCTTTTGCATGAAAAAAAAAAGTAAATACTTCCTTAATATTGTGATGGAGAGAGAATTCAAGGAAATCATGTTTTGTTTAAAGTTTAGAATAGAAAAAAATAATTGATAGTTGTCAAAATTGGGTGATGGTACCTGGAAAATCATAATATAGTGTTATTTATTTATTTATTTATTTTTTTTGAGGGCAGTGTCACTGGCCCTCATATGTGGGACCGAACTGGGGCCGCTGGCTTCTGAAGCCAGCGCTTAACCACCGCGCCACTGGGCCGGCCCTTATTTATGTTCTTACAGCTTGAAGTTTTATAATAAAAAGCTAAAATTAGGAAAAAAATGTACATGGTTATCATCTCACTTATTGGTTCATTGAGAATCAGTAGTTCTGTCATTTTGGGGTTTTTTTAGCCTGAAGCTCAATGTAGATATTTTCTTAGTAGTCAACTGACCACATCCTATATCATCCAAACCAGGACCCTGCTGGGAATGAATAGCGAATGTGAACATCACAATCATGAAACAGAGCTGTTCAAAACAAACGTAATTCTTGGTAGGAATTCTACTAAATATCCTTTAAAAAATGCATTTTCTGAAAGTCTACAAGTAAATGAGTAAATATAATGAGCAAATAAACCTCAGGAGCAATGCCAGTGTTGCGGGTGTCAGCCTCCATCTGCGACTTGAGGGCATTCATTCATTCACTTATTCATGCAGGGAGCGCTCTGCCTCCTTCCCTGGGCCTGGGCCGCCACGGTTCCACATGGAGGCGGCCTGGCGGTGAGCGCCGCGTGGCTTGGACGCAGCCAGCACACCTACCCCTTTGAGAGGAAGGAGCTACCATGCGCCAGTTGGCTATCAAAGATTACATGGCCCCCTGCCAGCTCGCGGCTCCCATGGCAGTCACAAAACCCTCTTCCTTTTCATGCATGTGTCAGGCCAGCTGGCAGGGGTGTGATCACTAGGCTGTGAGCCGGCTGCTGGCGCTGAATGCCACGTGTGCCTCGGGAGTCTCCTATGAATGCTTAATGTCGCAGGCACACGGTTTTCTCAGACATAATTACTTAGGCCTGGTACCTAGTGTGAACATGGTTGGTATATTTTATATAAAATATGAAACTCGATTAACTTATTCGTGTGATAACCAACTATTTCACATTTCAAGCTGAATTTTATTTACTAAAATTGTTGCAGTTTCTTTTGTCAAACAATTTTAATTTCAGCTCCAAGCCAGCCTAAGTAGCAGGACAATAATGAAAAGTACTACTCAAAAAAAGTACCACAAAAATTACTGCTCAAGAAGTATGAAGTCTGAGTGCTTTGTTGAACATAGTATGTCTTAATAAAACTTTTATTCACAATTAAATTTTGACCTTGTATATGATATATTTTAGGCCGAATATTTCAATAAACATTCATCATTCAAATAGTTTAAATCCATATCAACTGCTATAGAAATCCTTCTTCAAGAGCTTTAAAAATGTCAGGGGACTTTATAGGAATTCAACTTTGAGGAATTCAACCTTGCAAATAATGAGAGAAATGGTCAAAAATATGTGCTACAGCTTTCTTTACAACTATGGTTAATAATAATTTAAATGAATAATAATTAAGAAGATGATTAAACATTTGATAAATTCATACTTGAAATATTAGGAAGTCTTTAAACAACATTTAAGGATATTTAATGATTTTTAAAACATATAACTATGATTTTTGAATGCCTCCTGTTCACCTAGCTATGGATATTCAACACCGTAAATATACATTTATAGAACAATATTGGAAGATAATGCTCTATAATATTAGTTGTTATCTTTGAGTTTGGAGTTAATGGATAATGATTCCTATAGATTTTCTTTGTTTTAAGAGTTTTCTGAAATGATCATTAATTAATGTTATTATTTTAAATAAGGTCTCTATAAATTATATGTATATATAATAATACGTGTGTGTATATAGCATATATATGTGTATATATATATATATATATATATATACGCAGAACGTTTCAAGTTCTGTCTCTTATAGGTTAAGCTGAGGGAGGCCTGTGAGCCATCACTCATGTCAATCTCATACCCACAATAGTTATCACCAATTAATTTATTAAATACCACTGGTTTTAGAAAATTCGTATCATGTGCTTACAGTAAATAAAATTCTTCATATTTCTTCTGTTACTTATAAAAATATCTTAGTTCATGAAATATGTCTTGGCTAACTGGCTGAGACAGAGGCAGTTATTTCTAAGTATCTAGACAACTGTCTCTAGGTTATTAATATTATTTATTAATGGTTCATCATTTTCATATATATCCTGTTTTCCAAAACTCTGTGTATAATCCCCCAAAATGGGATAGACACATTTATATTCCATTTATAGAAGACACCAGATTTAAACTTGATCTTTGGTTATGAGTTTGAGATCTTTGAAAATTAAAATAATAGTATTAATACTCTTTATATATTATAAATTTTTGCATATTACATTTACATATATAAAATAATATAGTACAAGGTGATAAATAAAAAAACTGTGCTTTGATTTATATTTATTATTTCATATACCTATATAACAAATGCCTCAGAGACACAGCCCTTTTTATACAAGGGCCTAAGAGTAATGTTTTGGGAATGGTATTGAAGAAAGAGGAAGCTGCTAACAGTATCCTAAATGCTACATAGTTAGCAACTTGAATAGTCTAAATCATTTTTTCATTAATATTGCTTTTGTTCTGTGACTCAGTTTTTTTTTTCCTTTCCTTGCTATGTCTTCTATATCTTGAACCAATGAAAGCCTACTGATGCATCAAAGCTCTTTCAAAAGCCATCTACTCCATCACGCCTTCCTTCATCCCTCACCAGCAAAAATAATTTCCCATGCAAATACAATCTCTTTATACCACTCCTAGTACATACCACTATATGCGTATATGGCATTGTGTGTTTGTGTGCGTGCGTGCATGTGCATGTGTGTGTATATACAAATTTTCACATATACTCAATTTTGGTTTGGGGAAAAAAGTATGAGCCTTGGGCTCAAACAGACTCGTAGGTACATGTCCTCAGAGGTACATGACCTTGGCCCCAGGACATCAGTTATTGCTTTCTCTGTTGACTAAAATAGACAGCTCTGCAGTTAGTGTGAGATGAAGCAGTTGGTGTCAAGCAGTTGTTTAATTTTACTGAAACATAGCAGCAATTGAACTATGGCCAATTTATTATTGTTATTATCATATTAATATATTATCATTTAATTTTTGAATCCCCCAGGGTGCTAATAAGTGCTTATATTGGAAGTTTAAAACATTTAAAATTTTAATTGACATCCATTTTAATGCACTAAGTGGAGTATTTTTAAAACTGGGGGCTGATTTAGCAACATTCCTTGTTTTGAATAAATGTCAAATCATTTTGCAAATGATAAATGCATTATGTTTTCATTTGTTTAGCATTCTTGGCTTATTATTAACTTTAACCTTTTAATTTGTATACACATTACATTAGGTAAATAACTATCACAGCTACTCCAGTGTGCTTTGTGCTAACTGCTTTTTAATAATCTGATACATGCCTACATGTAACTAAGCAGTATTTGGGGATTTGATATTTTATTTAATAATATATTTGAGTAAGTTAGGAACGAAGGCAGACTCTAACTGTTCTCTTCTTGTAATTTGCAACAACTATACATCCTCACAGAAGTATTGAAGATTAATATGGTCAGGTACTGATTTTTGAGTTTTCTGTTTCCATCCCATTCAATGAAAATAATAAAATTTTGTTTTCATGGTGTCCATGGCTAAAGTGGTGCTGTTCATTTAGTCTCATTCACTTCATTGTGATATGATCTCAAAACTGGAGTGCCTATGGGAGCAAGATATTCTACATGACTTTTTTTTTTTTTTTTTTAGCTGAGTCATCCTGCTACCTGTTGGCAGCTCAGTGGCAACTCAGCTTGGGCTGGGCATCGAACTGCTGTTGCTCAGAGCTCAGCTCGCACTCTTGAGCAAGCTCTTAACTAACTAACTGAGCCACTCGGCCGGCGCCCCCTCTACATGACTTTTTATAATGCAACAGGTATTGTTTAAAAAAGAAAAAAACAGAGGAAGGCAAGTTTTAGAAAATGTAGTTTTTAGATTTGTTGGCCCTTAATGTTACATTTTCATTCATGAATTCTTTTCTTTATCCACCCAGCTGCTGTTTCTAAAACACCTACTGTGTGTCAGAGACCGAACTGAATAAACATTGGAGACATAGCAATGAATAGATTTTGATAGAACTTGTCCTATGTTCTGTTTTTAATCACTAAGATTATATTTTCAAATACAAGGATAATATACTTCATTTTCATAATTTATGATTGTATTTTGACTTCAAAATAACACAGCCTGTAATTTTTGGGCTCTGTCTTTACAGTAATCAGCGGACCCCACAATTTACTGATAAGAACCAAGAATTTAAGATTAACCTATATCAAACTCCTTGAAATTTATTATTCATGAAAATTGTTTAGAAAGTGCAGGACATCTCACAACCTTTGAATTTCCTGAAATACCACACAGTATATCCTATACAATATATAGGAGCCTAGGGAAGCAAAATCTATTCAATTTCATCCCCAGCTTTTTATCTTTTACTCAGAAACAAAACCCTCCATAAAATAATAAGTGCCGTGTCTACCACCATCTTTCATTAAACTGCAATATGGTCAGTGTCGAAATGTTGGAAAATAAACAAAGCTGACTTTTATTTCTATTGTCCTTCAACAAGGATAAAATAACCATGTTTTCTGTGGAAAGAAAAATAAAGCTTTCTTTGTCAAAGTCAACTGAGATAGTTCTTAACTAAAAACATCGTGATTCTTTCTTTGAGCTTCAAAACAGCCTCTTAAGTACACTAGACAGTCAATAAGATTAATTTCACGAACTGTTCAAGCATGAGAAGCCAATATATTTGAAACCAGTTATTAACTGGTAGCAAAGTTAAGCCACATTTAGCCTAATTAATTAACCAGGTAAGCTATCCAATTTTTCCCACATAACGGTCTTCTCTTAGGTATCTGTAACACATTGCACATTAAAAAAATACACAGCTACGTGCAGTGAATTATAAATTAAATGATTTGCCTACACTCTGTTCAACTTGACTGCCTTTATTCTGTTAGCCTTGTAAAATATGTCATATTTTATGTACTGATTACACTCCCCTATAAACCAGTTGATTACTCAACAAATATATTCTAATGTCAGACACTGTTTGCAGAAAACTTACAGTGAAAACCATGTGATTTAAGTGGCTCTTAACCTGAATTCTGTATTTGAAAAAACTAATTTTCCACTATTACTGATTGCATATCAGTTCAGCCTTAAAATTCTCTTACTTTAATGATCTTCCTACTTAAAAGGCAGATTTAGTATCATTTCAGCGTTTCCCACTCCAGTGATGCATTCTTCAATTAGGCAATTTCCTCCTTGCATTTGCTCCAAGGAACCAAGGATGCAAGCCTACATTCCCCTGTATATGAAATGAGGGAAAACCACGCTGAGACAGTTACTTCCGCCATCACACACTCAGTTTAAATCTACAGTAATAGACTCATACTCTAAGAAGGCTTGCTGCGTTTGTTTGCAAACTAGTATGCAGTACTTACAAGTCTGTGGTTTTATTGACGGATTCCTTTCTGTTCCTGTGGTTTTTAATTGAAATCCCCACCGCTTTGCCCAGCTTTCGGAATGCAGCCTATAGGAGTTTTACATTCATATTCCAACTCAGACAAGAGGAACTCAGAGGCTCCGGTTTGTGTAACATAATCTATAGATTTTAGGGGTTCTTTCGGTCTGTAATAAAATGATGAGCCTAAGCATGCATGTTGGGAATTAGTGGCTGAGTTAAATCTGAGTTTATGAGAAGTTTCTGTTTAATTTTTTAACACATACAATTGGCATTACCTGTAGAGTTGGGACTGGATTTGTTTTCTCAGCATCCTTTTATAAACGTTTCCTATTTGTAACACTCTATAGTAGGTGCTGAGACTCAAACATGAAGAAAGCAATTGTTTCTCTGAACATAGTTGAGTTGGTAACAGTGAGATAATTAGTATTCGACACCAAGGAGGTGTGTTAGTGGCTTTATTACTAGATTGCAATGGAATAGGGGTTTATATTTAAACATTTGTCTCTTTTCCCCTCTGTCTCCTGATTGTATTTTAGAAACACTGAGCTGAATATTCAGTGTGTAGTGAACACATAACTGAGGGGTTCATAAGGATTAACTTGAATCAGTCTTCCCTTTCCTTCTTCCTCCCTGTTAGGTCTCTGAATGTTAGGCCTCTGAATGTTAGGTCTCAGAGACTTTGAATTACTGGCAAGAGCCATGTCTGCAAGAAAACAACAAAATGTCTGTTGGCCTGCTCCTGCAGACAGAGCCAAACTTGTGATAACAGAAAATGCCCCCAAACAGCTACTGGCTTACAGGCAAGGCAGTCAGCATTTTCTGTTCAAACAATGCTACCCTGTCATCACCTTCCCTATATAACCCTTCTCACTCCCTCTCTCCGGGCTGCAAGTCTCCTTTAGACATGCAGCCCGGGCTGTAGCCATCTTTGCTCAGCCCGATAGACTCTCTTAATAAAACAGACTTTCTTAAACTTTCTTAACTTGCCTGACCATGCGCATTCCTTTTCCGGCTGACACACCTATCACTCCCCGCTGCTCATTTATAGATCCTGGTTTGACCAATTTTTCAGACTATGTTAGGAGTGGAATCTTGTGTGTGTGTTTCAAACACTTTTCTATGAACTTTAAAAATATGAAAATATAAAACTGTTTCTTCAGTACCTGAAGAAGAGAAGGGAAATCAAGAATAGCACCTTCCTCCTACACTTCCACTGCCAGGTCTGAAAGTCATCTAACATGGTCTATAGTGAGGATGGAGTTGAGAGAGCTGTTGTGTTTATGTTGCAGTCTCACCAAGGACAGAAAGTGGAACATTAGACTATGCCAAGCAAACCCAGCATTTTCACCAACTTTCCTGGCCAGAAGTTCAGCTGGAGATAAGAAAATTATATTGTTACCCAATTTTCTACAAATCCTAATTTAAGTTCTTAGATGATATATAACACATGTTGATTTTCCCTGGATATGGTAAGAAGTCACTTGTTTTCACAGATGAAAGTAACAAAATAGTTTGTAAACATAACTACTAAATTTTTTCTAATTTTATGAGAGAAATGGAAGTTAAGAGCTTTATGTCTTAATTTTGGTGATTGGGTACTAACTATAGGTTGAGACTCATGCATGGTGTAACATACATAAACTCCACCAATCCAATTAGTAAACTGAAGCATGATGTATTCCCTGTTGATAAAGTATTAATGATTTTAGGAACTTTCTTTAAAATACTTTGATGATAGTCATTTAGCATAACATTATATTCAGTATTAATAAGGTATAAGTGCTTACATAGAACAATAGAACTGTCCTCTCATTACCTGTGAGATCATTATAAGGCAGAGTCTCTCATTAAATCCTGTATTAATGCAAGACTTGAATAATGAGAGTCACGAGATTTGAAGTGAATAAAATGAATCTTCGGTTCTATTTTTACCTCCCTCCTTTTTAAAGACAATTGAACACTATATATATATATATATATATATATATATATATATATATATATATATTCATTTTTGCTAAGATATTGGAAAAATAAAGCATGTTTAATGCCAGTGAAGCAATAGTAATAATACTAAAGTGTGATATAAATAATGAAAAATAAATGTTTGAAGCACAACAACATTACTGGGTTTCTAACAGATATTTAAGATTTTCCCCATTTTGACTATATATATATGTGTGTGTGTGTATATATATATATATATATATACATATATATATATGTTATATACAGTTTAAAAAGCTATAGTGGTGGGAAGATTTCAGATCAGTCATGTATCTGCTCATCTAAAGAGCAATATCATATGTGAGATAATACATGGATCATTGATTATAATCTGATCCCACGATTCACTTGAATTCATAACTCACAACAATCATGAGATTCAATAAACTAGCTGTTGTTATAGGCTACTAAGTTTGGAAGCATTATAATAGTATCTACATTGTGGAGTTTTTGAGAATCGGATGAGATAATATATGTAAGGCACTTAAAAATATCTATTGAGTAATAAGCCCTCAACCATTAGCTATCTTAATAGTTATTATAATTTTCTATACATCTCATTCAGAGATTTAGTTAGGTAAAAATGGTTGTGATCTAATAAATCTAGAAATTCCTGCATCTTGCACTAATCCTAACACAACTTTATAATGTCCTGATCTCAGTCTTATGTCTAACTGCGCTCATTCCTCCACTAGCAAACAAACTCAATGTCTTTGTTTGGATTTGCCCAGAAACAGAGGCTGAGTTAAGATGGAAATGCAAGGAATTTATTTGAGAAATGGCATAAACACTGTTAAAGGAGTTGGGAAGTGAACTAGAGAAAGAGAGTCAATAAAGAGTGCATTGTCAAGCCACTTTCTACAGGTAACTCGAACTGAATTCCAGTAGGAAACTCTGGGAGTCAGTGCAAAACATGTGCTTCAAAATGATCTTCCCTTAGGGACAAGCAACGTAGCTGGGTCATTTAACGTATCAGCTCTAATCACTGATTGAGGGCTACTGGGATGGGTAGGATTAAATCCTAGACCCTTGTAACTTGGTCTGGCAGCAAAGTGGTTTCTGATGGCAAAAACATCCCAGGAAGTGAAATGTTGGTGCTGTCAGCTGGCATTTGCTCTGAAGTGTTAAGAGCAAGGAGTTGTGTAGGGGGCACTCACTACAGTCCATAGAGTGAGAAATGCCTGGTGCTTCATCTGCCTAGCATCCCCTATGTGAGAAAGTCCATTCCGGGGAGGTCAGATCATGTCTGTTCATTTATATATTGGACTGTCTATTCATTAAAACTGTTCAAGACAAGGATCTTGCTCTGGAAAATTAAATCTCTGTCACATCTTTTTAGGGATATCTGATGAGCTTGCTCATACAATTAATCCGAGGCTTTGAATCCTTGAGAGGGCCGCAAGTCCCAGGGCTCTGTGACCATATCCAAAAGTGCTGGCACTTCAGAAAAAATCCCCAAAGCTTGGAGAAATCGCTTAGAGTGTTGATGTCTCTACCATCTGCTGACATCCAAAGTGATTTATTTTTAAGTGTCATTATGTGAAATCATTGATTTAACTGTCCACTATACAGGGACTGACCTTTTTTTATTTTTTTGAATGGTTTCCTTTAAAAGGTCCTGGCTTTCTCTATGATCAGCAATGAAACCTTTCACATTTCAGGTCCCGAGTTATTGAATGACATTTGAACAATTTTAGTCTCCTCTTGGTAGAAAAAAGGTAGGGGGAGAGGGGAAAGTATGGTATACATTTACATTTTAAATTGTGTAATCATGTTATTATCTGAAACTAATCCCGTGCTGTTAAAATTTAGACAAAGTGTCCTGTAATGCATACAAAATGTTCATTTGTTAAAGGCCATTACGTTAATTTCCTGGCAACAAGATTAAATGCAAGGCATTTACATAATCATTAGGCGTGAGGTGGAGAAAAGATAATTAAATATTCCACCACATTAATTTATATTTAATTAACTGTGCTTTAGTGATCCTTCTGTCTGAATGTTAATATTGTGTAAATAAACAATTAGGATGTGTACTGATTTTATTAAAGGCTTACTCTTAAAATGAAGTAAAAGATGATATTATAATAGTAATTGGAATTATATCTAAGTTTGAATCCTAATCAAGTTAATAAAGTTTAAAAAGGTCTGTCATGGGTCATAGTGATGACAACTTCATATTTTATATTTCCAACCATAATATACATTATAGATTTAAGAAATGTTTATTTAGTTTATGCCAATAGTTATTTATTTTCATGATACTCCACTCCGTGGTTTTTTAAAAATTAATTAATTAATTATTTTAGCTGAGCCATCCTGCCACCTGTTGGCAGCTCAGCAGCAGCTCAGCTCAGGCTGGGCATTGAACTGCTGTTGCTCAGAACTCAGCTCACACTCGAGTGAGCTCTTAACTGACTGAGCCACTCAGCTGACCCTCTGTGGTTTTTTTAAAGTCAGGTTTGTGCTGTACTTTAAAAATGAAATTTAGCTATTATTGTACAATAAACCTTATTTAGTTGTGTCCATATTCACTTGGGACATGTGACATTTCTGGGAAATGGCTTTATTATATAGAAGGGAGCAACAATTAAACAATCCCAAATCCGATCAACTTTGTGGAAGCTATAGCTAAGCTTTATAACCAATGCAGTCTCCTAGGAGGTCAAATTTCTGAGGTTTTAAGAGTTTTTTTCTGTTTTCATTTTCCATGTACTGTCAGGGTAATTCTTGTGAAGCTAATCAGACATCAATAGGAACAAGAACCTGAATTTTTTCTAGTCTTTGATGCCAGACACTATGAAGTGAAACATTAGTGTCCTCTCCATAACTTCTTGCTCTTAGCACTTCAGAGTATACCAGCCCAAACTCCAGCTGACAGCACCAACATTTCACTTTCTGCGGATGATTTTGCCACCAGAAACCACTTTGCTGCCAGACCAAGTTACAAGGGCCTGGGATTTAATCCTCCGCTTCCCAGCAACCCTCAATCAGTACATGCACTGTATCTTTAAATATTCTTGCCCTTATTTGCCTGGCTAATTTGGAAGCCAGGAAATAAATCATCTAGGTCTTGACTAAGCATCCTCAGTAAAAGAAGAAACTAAATGTGATGTGGCGGGGGTGGGGGGAAAGTTTGGTCTTTCTGAATCATGAGAATGTGATCTTAGCTAAAATATCAAGTTACATTAAAATATCACTAAGCAACAGGCATAGTTTCCTATTAGGAGAAGTTATTTCATATTAAACTGTAATATCCCGAACAAAAATTATTTGTGTTTTCAATATGAAATATTTGGGCAAACAATTCAATACCAATACCGATTTTACCTGTCTCAATGGAATTTTCAGGGAAAAGGATGTGTTTCAGTAGCACATATTTCTTAATGGAAACATTTGTTTCTAGAATTACAGAAGAGGGAATAATAAAGTTGCTTTTCTTTCTTTTCTAAACTGTTGGGAATTTTGTATTTACGATATGATATGGTTAGTGTTCCCCTGGGCTGGCCAAAATATATTCCCTGTTGCTTTGTGAACATAACTGTTCTAAGGATAGAAAATCATTCTGCCTGCATGGTAAATTCTTGCTTCTCTACTTTTCAACTCGAAGTATGCAAATGCCATGTAGAAGGGAGGTCACAGTGCCCACCTCCAAGGGCTAAGTTTTGAAATGCTCCGTACCACCCACACCTCATAAATCCTAACAGTGATTTTTCAGCCACTATGTTTTAATTCAGTTTTGCCCCGTCCTTCAACCCTGTACAAATTAGAATCACACTGTCGTCCTTCCTTATTCAGCTTTAGTGGTCAGTAGAGATGTTTGGAGTGATAGCCTATCCAGGTAAACATGACATTTGCTCATTCACTCAACATAATTTTTGAACACCTCCTTTTCTAGCTTCTGACACTCCCAAGATGAATAAGACAAGCTTTGTAACTCTAGAAAGCATGTATACATTTCAGTGGAAGAGACATATAATAATTGGGTATCCAAATTAAAAAAAAAACACCAGACATATAGCAAATGGGTATACAAATAAATAAACAAATAAATATTTATGGACTCTCTCTCCTCAGTTCCGAAGAAGACTCCCCAACTTTGAGGGCTGGATAAAAATGGCCAGACTGATGATATTTTCAGTAGCAACTTCATAAGAGGAAGTATGCTTTTGCTCAGCTTCCCCTTGATTGAAGGTTGACACCTGTATTGTCAAGCAACACTGTGAACCGGAAATGACAGGACCCGTGTCATCGGCTTCTGAGTTATGGAACATTTCATCGTTTCGACTGAAGAATCACTGCCCACAGCCCTTGGGACAGGCGTTCCACATCCTCTCAGCAACCCTCTGAATTCACCCCACCTCAATGCAAGGATCGTAACATATAAATAATTCAAACACACGTCTTAGTTAACTGCCCCTCTCTTCTGTTTGAAATGTTAATTTCCTTTTTGAAGTTTTTCTCTGTTTGATAGAAGTAAGCAGTTTTGCTTGTTGCATTGCCAAAGACAGACTGGTAGGGCCTGGTGAATATCTTACATGTGACAAAGAATGGCATTTCCAATTAAGAAAGCAAACAAACAACAACAAAAAACTATAACCTGTGTAGCCAAATTCTTCAACCTTCTTTTTTTTTTTGAAGGCAGTGTCACTGGCCCTCATATGTGGGACCGAACCGGGGCCGCTGGCTTCCCAGGCCAGAGCTTAACCACCGTGCCACTCGGCCGGCCCTTCAACCTTCTTTTTTATCTTTTCAAAAATTATGTCTTTTTGATAAGATCTAAATTAAGCTTCTTTGCAAATAAAATTGTATGTCTTCTCGGAAAATCATATCTCAAAACTCTCAGGTAGGTATTTGCTGTAAGTGTATCCCACCTCTTTTATTATATTTTATAGTCTTATGCATTTACAATATATATCTACTACATGTTTATTATATGTTTATTTTGTTTTTATATTCATAAAAATGCTTTAGATTAAAAAAGGGGGGAAATTCTCTAAACATTAAAAGCCTGAGATAAAACTGAAAGGTAAAATTGAGTATTTCTATGGAGCTAATGGTAGAAAATTCCTAGCAAAATGTAGATCTTCGACTAATTCTTCAGTTCTGATAAGCATAAGAAACACAACTTTTAGTTGTCTCTCTAACTTTGGTAATTTAACCAAGAGCTAACAATGGTTGTATTATATTTTAAAGTTGCAAAACTGATATTGTAATCTTTTCCTCAGAGGTCTTTATTCTGTTCCAACTTGCTGACCAGCCTGATTGGGGTTGAGATTAAATGAGACAATGGTGTTAAAATATCTTGTGTATCTTTGCGATTTGCTGAATCTATTTTGTGGCAATATTTTGATTATCTCCGACAATGAACTTCATGAAACACCTTGACCAAATAAATAATTTCTCCTTAGTTGTGCCTCAGGTTCCATAGTGATAAAATGAGTAAGATGAGCTAGTTTAACAATTTTAGAAGATAACTTATTCGAATTTTCTCCCTTTTGTTTGATTATCACATTAATGTATATTCATGTGTAAGGGCATATTTATGTGTGTGTGTATGTTAACATTTATAGAACATTGGGGTTTTCGTTTTGTTTTTTCAGAAAAAGTTCTACCAAAAGTTCGCTAATACATTCGGGAAGTAGATAATGATGCTGAGGTTACGATTTTGCCCTATAAATCTAGGGGAAAAATAAAGGGAACAGCCAGTGTTCCACATGACTTTAATTTGAATAGGCAATAGAAGTCTGAATAAATAGCAGTCCCTTCTACAAGCAGTGTCCTAATTTTAACAAAAATCTAACACTAAGATAGTCTGCTGTCTATTTCAGTTCCTTGTTCCGCAATGGTCAAATAAGTAAGAAATTAAGGAAACAGAAAACATAATTCATTGGAACGGGAAGGGCCGTGCATGGAAGATTTCACAGAGGATTTTTCATCCAAGGGCATTCTCGAAGAATGAGGAGGTATTTCAGTCTGTGGCAAGTCCAAGAGCCTTGAGTCAAGTGCAAACTCTTTAGCTTGGTGTCTTTCAAAAGACCTCTTAGAAAGCTCCCTGTTTCAAAGGAGATGAGGAAAAAGTCTGCAGGTAGCATTTTGGTCATGGTTTTCTCCCTCTCAATTCTTCCATAGTTTTAGCATGATTATTTCCAGAAAGGAAACCTCAGATAAGACCATATCTTAATGTTATTATCCAACTACTTTAGTATACTACTGTGAGATTATCTTCTAAAAAGATTATTCTCTGCTCCAGTTTTTCTATGCCACGTTATCTATGGAGAGGATGGCTAAATTAGCTAGGGAGGTGGAAAGATAAACAAAAAAAACCTCAACAACAAGAAAAACCTACCTGCTAAGATGCCTACTGAGCCACAAAAGAGAAGCACAGGAATTTTCTGATAAGTGATTACTTTTTGTAATCTAAAAATTTGCTGTTTTTAAAAATTCACATGGATCCCATATCTCAGCTTGACTATTAGGGTAAGGCAAATTTTATAAAATTTCCTTCACTTCCCCTTGATGGCGACACAGCATGTACTCTGAGGCGTAGCTACTTTTAATAGGAAGGCGTTAATTTGGATCAAGTTAAACTACTTAAATGTTCACAGAGGTTTGATGAAACTAATTGAGCTTAAAACATATTGAAAATATTGAGTGATTTATGTTTGAATATTCATGCGAGTATAAGAACAATAAAAATAAAATGAAATAAATAGCAGAATGGAGGGTAGTGCCCAAGTTCCCTGCCTCCTGGTATCAATGCTCTTTAAATTTTCATGGACTTATTCTTTTGGTCAACAGGAAGAAAACTTGGCATAAATGCCTGAACACTACCTAGATCTACTTTGTGTCTTGACTTAAAGGAAGATGTTTTTGATATATTTTATTTCTGCTTTTAATCTTGGATTAACTTTAGTGTTCATTTACTATGGGAAAGAGATGGCAGGGGAGTAGGATGTGGTAGCATGACAATATTATTAATCTTTGTCCCTTGAAAGCAGAGGTTACTTGAAAATTGATGTATGCATAATTTTTAATTGATGGAGGTCGTAATGGAAATAGATCTAAAGTAATTGCTTTGAAAAAAACTCATGGTCACAGTTGTGTCGATTTACTATTCTGCTATACTGCTCTCTTCCAAATTCTTTCCCTTTGAACATATTTTAACTACTTAACACAAGTTTTCTATAGCTGGTTAACTTGGAAACAGTTTCTTATTTAGCTCTGAGTAATTCCTTCCTTCCTTCCCTCCTTCCTTCCTTCCTTCCTTCCTTCCTTCCTTCCTTCCTTCCTTCCTTCCTCCCTTCTTTCCTTCCTCCCTCCCTCCCTCCCTCTCTTCCTCTCTTTCTTCTTCCCTTCCTATCCCCATCCCTCCTTCCCTTCATTATTTCATCTTCCCTTACTTTCTTCCTTTTTCTGTGAATTTTTCTGTCTTTTCTCCTTTTAAAAACTTACCTTAATTTAGTCTATGACACTCTGTTTTGTCATATACCCAACTGGGTGTTCATCTCTGAGTTGCTTTGCATGCAGGTATGTGTGTGGGGGTGGGGTGGGGGGATGGACAGCAGAGATTAGAGTCTCTTTCTTTCCAGATCTCACTGTGAGCTGACTGTTTTGTTTTAGGGGTGGTTCAGAAGTCCTGTTTGTAGTGAATGATACAGTCATTTCTCATATATTTATTCATTTAAGCCAGTATTCATCCAAATATTGATGATCCTAAAAATTATGGCTAGGTGTTTATTTACTTATTCATTCATTAATTCACGTTAAGCAGGTACTTCATACTGGGGATATAATAATTGAGAAGACCATCTCTAGGTCTACAAGGAACACAGATTATATTAGAAGAGAGCCTCAGATAAGTAGGCAATCATAATATAGCAGGATTCATATTACAGATGTCATGGGCACATAGAAGGATCATGGGAACACGTAGAAGAAACACCTACACATTTGGGGGGAGGCTCACGTGGTGGAGGTCAGGAAACCCTCTTTTTAATTCACATTTGAGAATTTAGCCTGACTTCTTCCTGAAAGTGATATCAAAGCTAAGACATAGGAAATGAGTTGGTGTCTTAGTCCATATTCTCTAGGGAAAAATTAAAAGAAAAGAAAAAAAGAGCTTGAGGAAAACCTAAAACCTGATCCCAGGGAAGCATAAATGAGGGGTAAAGGGAAATGAGAAAAGGGAAGTTGGGCAGAGAATGCCAAGTGGTCCATAGCTTCGCAAGAAAACCTAGTCGTTTTCTTAGTCAAGTAGGCCATGGCTAGAAGCCACATGGGACTTCTATGTCTCTCCTTCCTATCTTCGCTCTCTTATTTATCACTGTTTGTTTCATGGTTCATTAACTCGAACGTACTTCTGGGTTATGTTACCTGGTCCCTATGGGAAGCCATTGGAAAGTCAGTTTCCATGTGTCCGGTTGTGACTGGCCTAGGCACTGGATTGAGTGTGCAGGGCATTGAAAGCTTTGCCACATCCACTCCTCCCTGAGAAAGCTGCCCAAACTGCAAGTATCAGGAAAAAAAGCACCAGGATGATAACCAATGCTTTTGACCATGGGACCAATGGAAGGGTGTGAACTACTGCTGAGATCTCTGATATAAAGTAGCTTAGTTGGCCAAAGCCAGCTGGCAGGCAGGGCTGAATGGCTCTTAGGAAGGAGATATAGTAATTCCAGGGCAGAAAGTCCAGACCCAGGGGTGAGGGACGCTAAACTCCATTTTCACTCATTCCTTGTAACTTCCCAAAGGCCTACTACGTATATGAGGTATGGTGGTAGACACGATAGGAGAGTAGTCAGAGCCAGAGTTGGGAGGGGATTCTATGCCAGTTTTATACTTGTTTTTGACGGAATTGTGAAACTATTGTAGGCACTTGCATTTTCAAATAGTTACAAAATAATACATAAGATGCCAAGAAGTTATTCTAATTCAACTCCAAAATCATGTCATGTGTGCTGGACTCCAGGTGCCACTTAAAAAGCTGGTGTCTGACTCACCAGCATGACGATAACAATGATAAATAGTAGCAGTGTTAATGTTTACCACCCCACCTTTTATAGGTGTATCCTCATGTGTCTAATGAGGATATTAACAGTATCTTCCACAGAGTGATGGCATCAAGGATTTGCCAATCATCTTACAGACAGTAACTGACAGAGTTAGGATCTGAGGCTAAGCCTGCCGTTGGCCCATCGTCAGCCCTTAATTGTGTAGCCGGGCTCTCTTTCCTGAGCAGTCCATAGAATGTAATTGTACTGTACCATTACTTAATCACAGAACTTCCTTTTTCCCCAAATTATCTATCATCTCACTTTCATATTTTTTTTCATGTTTTGAACACGTGTGAATCCTGGAGCCAGTTAGCTGATAGGAAAACCAAAAGAATGGTAAAACTGTGGTCTGAATTAATCAGAGCCATTGGGCTGCAATTTGTTTGGTTAAAGAAATACATAAACACAGGCAGACTCTATCCTTATTTTTTTTTTGAAAATCAATAATTTTGTTCTAGGCAGTTAAGTTATTCAAATAAATCTCAGATTATCTGATGCCTGAGAATAGTTTTCTGCTCTCTAAGGTAGTTCTGAATATATTGACTGTTTGGCTTCTGGGTTAAAAAAAAAAAAAAGTGAATTACCTTGTTGTTTTTTTAGTAGTTATCACCTTTTTTCCATCTGTTTGCATTTCTGTGGGTTTCCTGAAGCAAGCAAGAGAGCAAGCAAACAAACAAACAAACAAAAATTTACTTCTGTGTAGTAATTACAGATTTTGATTGATAAAAATAAATGCTGCCTCTTGGCTGAGCCTATTCTCTGCTTGCAGGTGAAATTAGGTGGAAAGTTTAAGATTAAAGTGCAAAAAGCTTTGCACATTAATTTAAAAGAATACATTTACTATATCTGGGTAATTCTGTTAGACTTTTCACTAGCAGCTTTGATCAGTGAGAAAGGCATTCTCATTTCCAATTCAATTATTAAACGTTTTCTTACATTTAGCAACAAGTATTTTACAAATGTAGCATCACCTCTATAAGAATTTTCATTTAAAGCATAATTGAGCCTAGCCTTATCTCTTTGTTTTCCTTACAATCTACTTAAAGGGAGTCTACACTCAATGTCTACCCTTCCCTACCAGCTGTGCCTCAGCTTTCTGTAATCTGGCTTAAGAATTCATTCTTGCCCTGAAACTGCCCTTGCTAAAGTCACTGATTACCTCTTCTTGATATAGTGTAGGGAATAATTTTCAGTCTTTATCTTAGCTGACCTCACTGTGATCTTTGACTTTGATTTCTCTCAATTGCTAAGACCTTCTGTTCTCACGTGGTTCTCTTCTTACTTCCTGACAATGCATTTTGAGACTTAGCCATAGATTTCTCTTCTACCTACTTGCCTCGTAGGAAATCCTCATAGTTTCTCTCATGTCTGGCTTCTCACCTCCCCCATATACTCTTTCCAGGATTCAATTTCCCCCCTCTTTAACTAGCACATTAATAGTGAAATGTAACAACTCTCAAATACATATTTCCAAAGCAGACCTCTCCCATGCAACTCAGTGTTATTTGTGTCTGTCTCCATGAAATCCCAGTCAGAAAAGCCAGAGGTACCTGTACCTCAGACTCAATACACAGGTGTGTATGCAGGTGTGCACGGGCATTTATAGCTCCTGCAAAATTGGATCTTACTGATGAGTCTATGGCAACTGTCAAGTTACAGCAGGGAATGATAATATAGATTCTTCTCTTTTCCTTAATATCATGTGTCGTAAGTACTGTCAACGTGTCCTTCTAAATGTATCTTTTATAGCCAACAATGTAATCTTTAGAGTTGAGCATTTTTAAAAGTTTTGATGATTCCTTTTCTGGACCATGAACTGTTGTATCTAGCTCCTCTCCATCTTTGGCGATGTCACATTCCAATTCACCTCCACATCACTATAAAAATTAAAAACAAATGTTAAAACATTTTACATTGTCACCCAGATTTAAACCACTCAGTGGTAACCCTATGCTGACCCGGTAGTCTCCTACTTTCATTGTATGTTGCAAAACATGATCTTGGGCTGGAATAAGTCTCTCATCACACTGCCACTCATACACTGGCCTCAAGAAAAGTGAATTGTTGGCAGGTCTTTGAATATACTATTTTCCCCCCCTAACTCATGTTCTCATACTTGTCTACCCAGTGGATGGAAAGAAGTATTTATCCATTGGCTCCCAGCCTCCAGCGGTCAAGTTTGGCCCCATCTGGATTGCTCATGTGTATGTGCCGTGCAGATTTGTGCCAGCATCACATCTGAAGGTGTCAGTGA